>OX377611.1:66234494-67591849 GCA_947397855.1 Thelaira solivaga | reverse complement strand
TTTTGCGTTGGATAGCTAACCGTATTGGCCTTAACTACAAATTTTTTTTTAATGGATAGTGGAAGAAAATTTTTTTATCATTTTTTAAAAAAAGCAAAGGGGTAGTCCATTGTTTTTTTTTGGCGAAAAATATTTTTTTTCCACTATCTTCAAAAAACCAAATTTGAATTAAAGCCAATGCGGTTCTCTATTCAACGCAGTAGAAATCAAGCCGATATCTAGAAAAGTAAGCAAGTTATGACCAAAAAGGTAAGTAGTTATACTACTGCCTATTTCCGGCCACTTTTTAGTAGTAGAACTATTTACGTTTTTTGGCCATAACTTGAAAAGTTTTCAATATATCGACTTGATTTCTTTTGCGTTGGATAGCTAACCGTATTGGCCTTAACTACAAATTTTTTTTTAATGGATAGTGGAAGAAAAATTTTTTATCATTTTTTAAAAAAAGCAAAGGGGGTAGTCCATTGTTTTTTTTGGCGAAAAATATTTTTTTTCCACTATCTTCAAAAAACCAAATTTGAATTAAAGCCAATGCGGTTCTCTATTCAACGCAGTAGAAATCAAGTCGATATCTAGAAAAGTAAGCAAGTTATGACCAAAAAGGTAAGTAGTTATACTACTGCCTATTTCCGGCCACTTTTTAGTAGAACTATTTACGTTTTTGGCCATAACTTGAAAAGTTTTCAATATATCGACTTGATTTCTTTTGCGTTGGATAGCTAACCGTATTGGCCTTTAACTACAAATTTTTTTTTAATGGATAGTGGAAGAAAATTTTTTTATCATTTTTTAAAAAAAGCAAAGGGGGTAGTCCATTGTTTTTTTTTGGCGAAAAATATTTTTTTTCCACTATCTTCAAAAAACCAAATTTGAATTAAAGCCAATGCGGTTCTCTATTCAACGCAGTAGAAATCAAGCCGATATCTAGAAAAGTAAGCAAGTTATGACCAAAAAGGTAAGTAGTTATACTACTGCCTATTTCCGGCCACTTTTTAGTAGAACTATTTACGTTTTTGGCCATAACTTGAAAAAGTTTTCAATATATCGACTTGATTTCTTTGCGTTGGATAGCTAACCGTATTAGGCCTTACTACAAATTTTTTTTAATGGATAGTGGAAGAAAATTTTTTTATCATTTTTTAAAAAAAAGCAAAGGGTGGTAGTCCATTGTTTTTTTTGGCGAAAAATATTTTTTTTCCACTATCTTCAAAAAACCAAATTTGAATTAAAGCCAATGCGGTTCTCTATTCAACGCAGTAGAAATCAAGCCGATATCTAGAAAAGTAAGCAAGTTATGACCAAAAAGGTAAGTAGTTATACAACTGCCTATTTCCGGCCACTTTTTAGTAGAACTATTTACGTTTTTGGCCATAACTTGAAAAGTTTTCAATATATCGACTTGATTTCTTTTGCGTTGGATAGCTAACCGTATTGGCCTTAACTACAAATTTTTTTTAATGGATAGTGGAAGAAAATTTTTTATCATTTTTAAAAAAAGCAAAGGGGGTAGTCCATTGTTTTTTTTTGGCGAAAAATATTTTTTTTCCACTATCTTCAAAAAACCAAATTTGAATTAAAGCCAATGCGGTTCTCTATTCAACGCAGTAGAAATCAAGCCGATATCTAGAAAAGTAAGCAAGTTATGACCAAAAAGGTAAGTAGTTATACTACTGCCTATTTCCGGCCACTTTTTAGTAGAACTATTTACGTTTTTGGCCATAACTTGAAAAGTTTTCAATATATCGACTTGATTTCTTTTGCGTTGGATAGCTAACCGTATTGGCCTTAACTACAAATTTTTTTTTAATGGATAGTGGAAGAAAATTTTTTTATCATTTTTTAAAAAAAGCAAAGGGGGTAGTCCATTGTTTTTTTTTGGCGAAAAATATTTTTTTTCCACTATCTTCAAAAAACCAAATTTGAATTAAAGCCAATGCGGTTCTCTATTCAACGCAGTAGAAATCAAGTCGATATCTAGAAAAGTAAGCAAGTTATGACCAAAAAGGTAAGTAGTTATACTACTGCCTATTTCCGGCCACTTTTTAGTAGAACTATTTACGTTTTTGGCCATAACTTGAAAAGTTTTCAATATATCGACTTGATTTCTTTTGCGTTGGATAGCTAACCGTATTGGCCTTAACTACAAATTTTTTTTTAATGGATAGTGGAAGAAAATTTTTTTATCATTTTTTAAAAAAAGCAAAGGGGGTAGTCCATTGTTTTTTTTTGGCGAAAAATATTTTTTTTCCACTATCTTCAAAAAACCAAATTTGAATTAAAGCCAATGCGGTTCTCTATTCAACGCAGTAGAAATCAAGCCGATATCTAGAAAAGTAAGCAAGTTATGACCAAAAAGGTAAGTAGTTATACTACTGCCTATTTCCGGCCACTTTTTAGTAGAACTATTTACGTTTTTGGCCATAACTTGAAAAGTTTTCAATATATCGACTTGATTTCTTTTGCGTTGGATAGCTAACCGTATTGGCCTTAACTACAAATTTTTTTTTAATGGATAGTGGAAGAAAATTTTTTTATCATTTTTTAAAAAAAGCAAAGGGGGTAGTCCATTGTTTTTTTTTGGCGAAAAATATTTTTTTTCCACTATCTTCAAAAAACCAAATTTGAATTAAAGCCAATGCGGTTCTCTATTCAACGCAGTAGAAATCAAGCCGATATCTAGAAAAGTAAGCAAGTTATGACCAAAAAGGTAAGTAGTTATACTACTGCCTATTTCCGGCCACTTTTTAGTAGAACTATTTACGTTTTTGGCCATAACTTGAAAAGTTTTCAATATATCGACTTGATTTCTTTTGCGTTAGATAGCTAACCGTATTGGCCTTAACTACAAATTTTTTTTTAATGGATAGTGGAAGAAAATTTTTTTATCATTTTTTAAAAAAAGCAAAGGGGGTAGTCCATTGTTTTTTTTTGGCGAAAAATATTTTTTTTCCACTATCTTCAAAAAACCAAATTTGAATTAAAGCCAATGCGGTTCTCTATTCAACGCAGTAGAAATCAAGCCGATATCTAGAAAAGTAAGCAAGTTATGACCAAAAAGGTAAGTAGTTATACTACTGCCTATTTCCGGCCACTTTTTAGTAGAACTATTTACGTTTTTGGCCATAACTTGAAAAGTTTTCAATATATCGACTTGATTTCTTTTGCGTTGGATAGCTAACCGTATTGGCCTTAACTACAAATTTTTTTTTAATGGATAGTGGAAGAAAATTTTTTTATCATTTTTTAAAAAAAGCAAAGGGGGTAGTCCATTGTTTTTTTTTGGCGAAAAATATTTTTTTTCCACTATCTTCAAAAAACCAAATTTGAATTAAAGCCAATGCGGTTCTCTATTCAACGCAGTAGAAATCAAGTCGATATCTAGAAAAGTAAGCAAGTTATGACCAAAAAGGTAAGTAGTTATACTACTGCCTATTTCCGGCCACTTTTTAGTAGAACTATTTACGTTTTTGGCCATAACTTGAAAAGTTTTCAATATATCGACTTGATTTCTTTTGCGTTGGATAGCTAACCGTATTGGCCTTAACTACAAATTTTTTTTTAATGGATAGTGGAAGAAAATTTTTTTATCATTTTTTAAAAAAAGCAAAGGGGGTAGTCCATTGTTTTTTTTTGGCGAAAAATATTTTTTTTCCACTATCTTCAAAAAACCAAATTTGAATTAAAGCCAATGCGGTTCTCTATTCAACGCAGTAGAAATCAAGCCGATATCTAGAAAAGTAAGCAAGTTATGACCAAAAAGGTAAGTAGTTATACTACTGCCTATTTCCGGCCACTTTTTAGTAGAACTATTTACGTTTTTGGCCATAACTTGAAAAGTTTTCAATATATCGACTTGATTTCTTTTGCGTTGGATAGCTAACCGTATTAGCCTTTACTACAAATTTTTTTTTAATGGATAGTGGAAGAAAATTTTTTTTATCATTTTTTAAAAAAAAGCAAAGGGGGTAGTCCATTGTTTTTTTTGGCGAAAAATATTTTTTTTCCACTATCTTCAAAAAACCAAATTTGAATTAAAGCCAATGCGGTTCTCTATTCAACGCAGTAGAAATCAAGCCGATATCTAGAAAAGTAAGCAAGCTATGACCAAAAAGGTAAGTAGTTATACTACTGCCTATTTCCGGCCACTTTTTAGTAGAACTATTTACGTTTTTGGCCATAACTTGAAAAGTTTTCAATATATCGACTTGATTTCTTTTGCGTTGGATAGCTAACCGTATTGGCCTTAACTACAAATTTTTTTTTAATGGATAGTGGAAGAAAATTTTTTTATCATTTTTTAAAAAAAGCAAAGGGGGTAGTCCATTGTTTTTTTTTGGCGAAAAATATTTTTTTTCCACTATCTTCAAAAAACCAAATTTGAATTAAAGCCAATGCGGTTCTCTATTCAACGCAGTAGAAATCAAGTCGATATCTAGAAAAGTAAGCAAGTTATGACCAAAAAGGTAAGTAGTTATACTACTGCCTATTTCCGGCCACTTTTTAGTAGAACTATTTACGTTTTTGGCCATAACTTGAAAAGTTTTCAATATATCGACTTGATTTCTTTTGCGTTGGATAGCTAACCGTATTGGCCTTAACTACAAATTTTTTTTTAATGGATAGTGGAAGAAAATTTTTTTATCATTTTTTAAAAAAAGCAAAGGGGGTAGTCCATTGTTTTTTTTTGGCGAAAAATATTTTTTTTCCACTATCTTCAAAAAACCAAATTTGAATTAAAGCCAATGCGGTTCTCTATTCAACGCAGTAGAAATCAAGCCGATATCTAGAAAAGTAAGCAAGTTATGACCAAAAAGGTAAGTAGTTATACTACTGCCTATTTCCGGCCACTTTTTAGTAGAACTATTTACGTTTTTGGCCATAACTTGAAAAGTTTTCAATATATCGACTTGATTTCTTTTGCGTTGGATAGCTAACCGTATTGGCCTTAACTACAAATTTTTTTTTAATGGATAGTGGAAGAAAATTTTTTTATCATTTTTTAAAAAAAGCAAAGGGGGTAGTCCATTGTTTTTTTTGGCGAAAAATATTTTTTTTCCACTATCTTCAAAAAACCAAATTTGAATTAAAGCCAATGCGGTTCTCTATTCAACGCAGTAGAAATCAAGCCGATATCTAGAAAAGTAAGCAAGTTATGACCAAAAAGGTAAGTAGTTATACTACTGCCTATTTCCGGCCACTTTTTAGTAGAACTATTTACGTTTTTGGCCATAACTTGAAAAGTTTTCAATATATCGACTTGATTTCTTTTGCGTTGGATAGCTAACCGTATTGGCCTTAACTACACATTTTTTTTAATGGATAGTGAAAGAAAATTTTTTTATCATTTTTTAAAAAAAAGCAAAGGGGGTAGTCCATTGTTTTTTTTTTGGCGAAAAATATTTTTTTTCCACTATCTTCAAAAAACCAAATTTGAATTAAAGCCAATGCGGTTCTCTATTCAACGCAGTAGAAATCAAGTCCATATCTAGAAAAGTAAGCAAGTTATGACCAAAAAGGTAAGTAGTTATACTGCTGCCTATTTCCGGCCACTTTTTAGTAGAACTATTTACGTTTTTGGCCATAACTTGAAAAGTTTTCAATATATCGACTTGATTTCTTTTGCGTTGGATAGCTAACCGTATTAGCCTTTACTACAAATTTTTTTTTAATGGATAGTGGAAGAAAATTTTTTTTATCATTTTTTAAAAAAAAGCAAAGGGGGTAGTCCATTGTTTTTTTTGGCGAAAAATATTTTTTTTCCACTATCTTCAAAAAACCAAATTTGAATTAAAGCCAATGCGGTTCTCTATTCAACGCAGTAGAAATCAAGCCGATATCTAGAAAAGTAAGCAAGTTATGACCAAAAAGGTAAGTAGTTATACTACTGCCTATTTCCGGCCACTTTTTAGTAGAACTATTTACGTTTTTGGCCATAACTTGAAAAGTTTTCAATATATCGACTTGATTTCTTTTGCGTTGGATAGCTAACCGTATTGGCCTTAACTACACATTTTTTTTAATGGATAGTGAAAGAAAATTTTTTTATCATTTTTTAAAAAAAAGCAAAGGGGGTAGTCCATTGTTTTTTTTGGCGAAAAATATTTTTTTTCCACTATCTTAAAAAAACCAAATTTGAATTAAAGCCAATGCGGTTCTCTATTCAACGCAGTAGAAATCAAGCCGATATCTAGAAAAGTAAGCAAGTTATGACCAAAAAGGTAAGTAGTTATACTACTGCCTATTTTCGGCCACTTTTTAGTAGAACTATTTACGTTTTTGGCCATAACTTGAAAAGTTTTCAATATATCGACTTGATTTCTTTTGCGTTGGATAGCTAACCGTATTAGCCTTTACTACAAATTTTTTTTTAATGGATAGTGGAAGAAAATTTTTTTTATCATTTTTTAAAAAAAAGCAAAGGGGGTAGTCCATTGTTTTTTTTGGCGAAAAATATTTTTTTTCCACTATCTTCAAAAAACCAAATTTGAATTAAAGCCAATGCGGTTCTCTATTCAACGCAGTAGAAATCAAGTCGATATCTAGAAAAGTAAGCAAGTTATGACCAAAAAGGTAAGTAGTTATACTACTGCCTATTTCCGGCCACTTTTTAGTAGAACTATTTACGTTTTTGGCCATAACTTGAAAAGTTTTCAATATATCGACTTGATTTCTTTTGCGTTGGATAGCTAACCGTATTGGCCTTAACTACAAATTTTTTTTTAATGGATAGTGGAAGAAAATTTTTTTATCATTTTTTAAAAAAAAGCAAAGGGGGTAGTCCATTGTTTTTTTTGGCGAAAAATATTTTTTTTCCACTATCTTCAAAAAACCAAATTTGAATTAAAGCCAATGCGGTTCTCTATTCAACGCAGTAGAAATCAAGCCGATATCTAGAAAAGTAAGCAAGTTATGACCAAAAAGGTAAGTAGTTATACTACTGCCTATTTCCGGCCACTTTTTAGTAGAACTATTTACGTTTTTGGCCATAACTTGAAAAGTTTTCAATATATCGACTTGATTTCTTTTGCGTTGGATAGCTAACCGTATTAGCCTTTACTACAAATTTTTTTTTAATGGATAGTGAAAGAAAATTTTTTTATCATTTTTTAAAAAAAAGCAAAGGGGGTAGTCCATTGTTTTTTTTGGCGAAAAATATTTTTTTTCCACTATCTTAAAAAAACCAAATTTGAATTAAAGCCAATGCGGTTCTCTATTCAACGCAGTAGAAATCAAGCCGATATCTAGAAAAGTAAGCAAGTTATGACCAAAAAGGTAAGTAGTTATACTACTGCCTATTTTCGGCCACTTTTTAGTAGAACTATTTACGTTTTTGGCCATAACTTGAAAAGTTTTCAATATATCGACTTGATTTCTTTTGCGTTGGATAGCTAACCGTATTAGCCTTTACTACAAATTTTTTTTTAATGGATAGTGGAAGAAAATTTTTTTTATCATTTTTTAAAAAAAAGCAAAGGGGGTAGTCCATTGTTTTTTTTGGCGAAAAATATTTTTTTTCCACTATCTTCAAAAAACCAAATTTGAATTAAAGCCAATGCGGTTCTCTATTCAACGCAGTAGAAATCAAGTCGATATCTAGAAAAGTAAGCAAGTTATGACCAAAAAGGTAAGTAGTTATACTACTGCCTATTTCCGGCCACTTTTTAGTAGAACTATTTACGTTTTTGGCCATAACTTGAAAAGTTTTCAATATATCGACTTGATTTCTTTTGCGTTGGATAGCTAACCGTATTGGCCTTAACTACAAATTTTTTTTTAATGGATAGTGGAAGAAAATTTTTTTATCATTTTTTAAAAAAAAGCAAAGGGGGTAGTCCATTGTTTTTTTTGGCGAAAAATATTTTTTTTCCACTATCTTCAAAAAACCAAATTTGAATTAAAGCCAATGCGGTTCTCTATTCAACGCAGTAGAAATCAAGCCGATATCTAGAAAAGTAAGCAAGTTATGACCAAAAAGGTAAGTAGTTATACTACTGCCTATTTCCGGCCACTTTTTAGTAGAACTATTTACGTTTTTGGCCATAACTTGAAAAGTTTTCAATATATCGACTTGATTTCTTTTGCGTTGGATAGCTAACCGTATTAGCCTTTACTACAAATTTTTTTTTAATGGATAGTGGAAGAAAATTTTTTTTATCATTTTTTAAAAAAAAGCAAAGGGGGTAGTCCATTGTTTTTTTTGGCGAAAAATATTTTTTTTCCACTATCTTCAAAAAACCAAATTTGAATTAAAGCCAATGCGGTTCTCTATTCAACGCAGTAGAAATCAAGCCGATATCTAGAAAAGTAAGCAAGTTATGACCAAAAAGGTAAGTAGTTATACTACTGCCTATTTTCGGCCACTTTTTAGTAGAACTATTTACGTTTTTGGCCATAACTTGAAAAGTTTTCAATATATCGACTTGATTTCTTTTGCGTTGGATAGCTAACCGTATTGGCCTTAACTACAAATTTTTTTTTAATGGATAGTGGAAGAAAATTTTTTTATCATTTTTTAAAAAAAAGCAAAGGGGGTAGTCCATTGTTTTTTTTGGCGAAAAATATTTTTTTTCCACTATCTTCAAAAAACCAAATTTGAATTAAAGCCAATGCGGTTCTCTATTCAACGCAGTAGAAATCAAGCCGATATCTAGAAAAGTAAGCAAGTTATGACCAAAAAGGTAAGTAGTTATACTACTGCCTATTTCCGGCCACTTTTTAGTAGAACTATTTACGTTTTTGGCCATAACTTGAAAAGTTTTCAATATATCGACTTGATTTCTTTTGCGTTGGATAGCTAACCGTATTAGCCTTTACTACAAATTTTTTTTTAATGGATAGTGGAAGAAAATTTTTTTTATCATTTTTTAAAAAAAAGCAAAGGGGGTAGTCCATTGTTTTTTTTGGCGAAAAATATTTTTTTTCCACTATCTTCAAAAAACCAAATTTGAATTAAAGCCAATGCGGTTCTCTATTCAACGCAGTAGAAATCAAGCCGATATCTAGAAAAGTAAGCAAGTTATGACCAAAAAGGTAAGTAGTTATACTACTGCCTATTTCCGGCCACTTTTTAGTAGAACTATTTACGTTTTTGGCCATAACTTGAAAAGTTTTCAATATATCGACTTGATTTCTTTTGCGTTGGATAGCTAACCGTATTGGCCTTAACTACAAATTTTTTTTTAATGGATAGTGGAAGAAAATTTTTTTATCATTTTTTAAAAAAAGCAAAGGGGGTAGTCCATTGTTTTTTTTTTGGCGAAAAATATTTTTTTTCCACTATCTTCAAAAAACCAAATTTGAATTAAAGCCAATGCGGTTCTCTATTCAACGCAGTAGAAATCAAGCCGATATCTAGAAAAGTAAGCAAGTTATGACCAAAAAGGTAAGTAGTTATACTACTGCCTATTTCCGGCCACTTTTTAGTAGAACTATTTACGTTTTTGGCCATAACTTGAAAAGTTTTCAATATATCGACTTGATTTCTTTTGCGTTGGATAGCTAACCGTATTGGCCTTAACTACAAATTTTTTTTTAATGGATAGTGGAAGAAAATTTTTTTATCATTTTTTAAAAAAAGCAAAGGGGGTAGTCCATTGTTTTTTTTTGGCGAAAAATATTTTTTTTCCACTATCTTCAAAAAACCAAATTTGAATTAAAGCCAATGCGGTTCTCTATTCAACGCAGTAGAAATCAAGTCGATATCTAGAAAAGTAAGCAAGTTATGACCAAAAAGGTAAGTAGTTATACTACTGCCTATTTCCGGCCACTTTTTAGTAGAACTATTTACGTTTTTGGCCATAACTTGAAAAGTTTTCAATATATCGACTTGATTTCTTTTGCGTTGGATAGCTAACCGTATTGGCCTTAACTACAAATTTTTTTTTAATGGATAGTGGAAGAAAATTTTTTTATCATTTTTTAAAAAAAGCAAAGGGGGTAGTCCATTGTTTTTTTTTGGCGAAAAATATTTTTTTTCCACTATCTTCAAAAAACCAAATTTGAATTAAAGCCAATGCGGTTCTCTATTCAACGCAGTAGAAATCAAGCCGATATCTAGAAAAGTAAGCAAGTTATGACCAAAAAGGTAAGTAGTTATACTACTGCCTATTTCCGGCCACTTTTTAGTAGAACTATTTACGTTTTTGGCCATAACTTGAAAAGTTTTCAATATATCGACTTGATTTCTTTTGCGTTGGATAGCTAACCGTATTTACCTTTACTACAAATTTTTTTTTAATGGATAGTGGAAGAAAATTTTTTTTATCATTTTTTAAAAAAAAGCAAAGGGGGTAGTCCATTGTTTTTTTTGGCGAAAAATATTTTTTTTCCACTATCTTCAAAAAACCAAATTTGAATTAAAGCCAATGCGGTTCTCTATTCAACGCAGTAGAAATCAAGCCGATATCTAGAAAAGTAAGCAAGTTATGACCAAAAAGGTAAGTAGTTATACTACTGCCTATTTTCGGCCACTTTTTAGTAGAACTATTTACGTTTTTGGCCATAACTTGAAAAGTTTTCAATATATCGACTTGATTTCTTTTGCGTTGGATAGCTAACCGTATTAGCCTTTACTACAAATTTTTTTTTAATGGATAGTGGAAGAAAATTTTTTTTATCATTTTTTAAAAAAAAGCAAAGGGGGTAGTCCATTGTTTTTTTTGGCGAAAAATATTTTTTTTCCACTATCTTCAAAAAACCAAATTTGAATTAAAGCCAATGCGGTTCTCTATTCAACGCAGTAGAAATCAAGTCGATATCTAGAAAAGTAAGCAAGTTATGACCAAAAAGGTAAGTAGTTATACTACTGCCTATTTCCGGCCACTTTTTAGTAGAACTATTTACGTTTTTGGCCATAACTTGAAAAGTTTTCAATATATCGACTTGATTTCTTTTGCGTTGGATAGCTAACCGTATTGGCCTTAACTACAAATTTTTTTTTAATGGATAGTGGAAGAAAATTTTTTTATCATTTTTTAAAAAAAGCAAAGGGGGTAGTCCATTGTTTTTTTTTGGCGAAAAATATTTTTTTTCCACTATCTTCAAAAAACCAAATTTGAATTAAAGCCAATGCGGTTCTCTATTCAACGCAGTAGAAATCAAGCCGATATCTAGAAAAGTAAGCAAGTTATGACCAAAAAGGTAAGTAGTTATACTACTGCCTATTTCCGGCCACTTTTTAGTAGAACTATTTACGTTTTTGGCCATAACTTGAAAAGTTTTCAATATATCGACTTGATTTCTTTTGCGTTGGATAGCTAACCGTATTGGCCTTAACTACAAATTTTTTTTTAATGGATAGTGGAAGAAAATTTTTTTATCATTTTTTAAAAAAAAGCAAAGGGGGTAGTCCATTGTTTTTTTTGGCGAAAAATATTTTTTTTCCACTATCTTCAAAAAACCAAATTTGAATTAAAGCCAATGCGGTTCTCTATTCAACGCAGTAGAAATCAAGCCGATATCTAGAAAAGTAAGCAAGTTATGACCAAAAAGGTAAGTAGTTATACTACTGCCTATTTCCGGCCACTTTTTAGTAGAACTATTTACGTTTTTGGCCATAACTTGAAAAGTTTTCAATATATCGACTTGATTTCTTTTGCGTTGGATAGCTAACCGTATTAGCCTTTACTACAAATTTTTTTTTAATGGATAGTGGAAGAAAATTTTTTTTATCATTTTTTAAAAAAAAGCAAAGGGGGTAGTCCATTGTTTTTTTGGCGAAAAATATTTTTTTTCCACTATCTTCAAAAAACCAAATTTGAATTAAAGCCAATGCGGTTCTCTATTCAACGCAGTAGAAATCAAGTCGATATCTAGAAAAGTAAGCAAGTTATGACCAAAAAGGTAAGTAGTTATACTACTGCCTATTTCCGGCCACTTTTTAGTAGAACTATTTACGTTTTTGGCCATAACTTGAAAAGTTTTCAATATATCGACTTGATTTCTTTTGCGTTGGATAGCTAACCGTATTGGCCTTAACTACAAATTTTTTTTTAATGGATAGTGGAAGAAAATTTTTTTATCATTTTTTAAAAAAAGCAAAGGGGGTAGTCCATTGTTTTTTTTTGGCGAAAAATATTTTTTTTCCACTATCTTCAAAAAACCAAATTTGAATTAAAGCCAATGCGGTTCTCTATTCAACGCAGTAGAAATCAAGCCGATATCTAGAAAAGTAAGCAAGTTATGACCAAAAAGGTAAGTAGTTATACTACTGCCTATTTCCGGCCACTTTTTAGTAGAACTATTTACGTTTTTGGCCATAACTTGAAAAGTTTTCAATATATCGACTTGATTTCTTTTGCGTTGGATAGCTAACCGTATTGGCCTTAACTACAAATTTTTTTTTATTGGATAGTGGAAGAAAATTTTTTTATCATTTTTTAAAAAAAAGCAAAGGGGGTAGTCCATTGTTTTTTTTTTGGCGAAAAATATTTTTTTTCCACTATCTTCAAAAAACCAAATTTGAATTAAAGCCAATGCGGTTCTCTATTCAACGCAGTAGAAATCAAGCCGATATCTAGAAAAGTAAGCAAGTTATGACCAAAAAGGTAAGTAGTTATACTACTGCCTATTTCCGGCCACTTTTTAGTAGAACTATTTACGTTTTTGGCCATAACTTGAAAAGTTTTCAATATATCGACTTGATTTCTTTTGCGTTGGATAGCTAACCGTATTGGCCTTAACTACAAATTTTTTTTTAATGGATAGTGGAAGAAAATTTTTTTATCATTTTTTAAAAAAAAGCAAAGGGGGTAGTCCATTGTTTTTTTTGGCGAAAAATATTTTTTTTCCACTATCTTCAAAAAACCAAATTTGAATTAAAGCCAATGCGGTTCTCTATTCAACGCAGTAGAAATCAAGCCGATATCTAGAAAAGTAAGCAAGTTATGACCAAAAAGGTAAGTAGTTATACTACTGCCTATTTCCGGCCACTTTTTATTAGAACTATTTACGTTTTTGGCCATAACTTGAAAAGTTTTCAATATATCGACTTGATTTCTTTTGCGTTAGATAGCTAACCGTATTGGCCTTAACTACACATTTTTTTTAATGGATAGTGAAAGAAAATTTTTTTATCATTTTTTAAAAAAAAGCAAAGGGGGTAGTCCATTGTTTTTTTTGGCGAAAAATATTTTTTTTCCACTATCTTAAAAAAACCAAATTTGAATTAAAGCCAATGCGGTTCTCTATTCAACGCAGTAGAAATCAAGCCGATATCTAGAAAAGTAAGCAAGTTATGACCAAAAAGGTAAGTAGTTATACTACTGCCTATTTTCGGCCACTTTTTAGTAGAACTATTTACGTTTTTGGCCATAACTTGAAAAGTTTTCAATATATCGACTTGATTTCTTTTGCGTTGGATAGCTAACCGTATTAGCCTTTACTACAAATTTTTTTTTAATGGATAGTGGAAGAAAATTTTTTTTATCATTTTTTAAAAAAAAGCAAAGGGGGTAGTCCATTGTTTTTTTTGGCGAAAAATATTTTTTTTCCACTATCTTCAAAAAACCAAATTTGAATTAAAGCCAATGCGGTTCTCTATTCAACGCAGTAGAAATCAAGTCGATATCTAGAAAAGTAAGCAAGTTATGACCAAAAAGGTAAGTAGTTATACTACTGCCTATTTCCGGCCACTTTTTAGTAGAACTATTTACGTTTTTGGCCATAACTTGAAAAGTTTTCAATATATCGACTTGATTTCTTTTGCGTTGGATAGCTAACCATATTGGCCTTAACTACAAATTTTTTTTTAATGGATAGTGGAAGAAAATTTTTTTATCATTTTTTAAAAAAAAGCAAAGGGGGTAGTCCATTGTTTTTTTTGGCGAAAAATATTTTTTTTCCACTATCTTCAAAAAACCAAATTTGAATTAAAGCCAATGCGGTTCTCTATTCAACGCAGTAGAAATCAAGCCGATATCTAGAAAAGTAAGCAAGTTATGAGCAAAAAGGTAAGTAGTTATACTACTGCTTATTTCCGGCCACTTTTTAGTAGAACTATTTACGTTTTTGGCCATAACTTGAAAAGTTTTCAATATATCGACTTGATTTCTTTTGCGTTGGATAGCTAACCGTATTAGCCTTTACTACAAATTTTTTTTTAATGGATAGTGGAAGAAAATTTTTTTATCATTTTTTAAAAAAAAGCAAAGGGGGTAGTCCATTGTTTTTTTTGGCGAAAAATATTTTTTTTCCACTATCTTCAAAAAACCAAATTTGAATTAAAGCCAATGCGGTTCTCTATTCAACGCAGTAGAAATCAAGCCGATATCTAGAAAAGTAAGCAAGTTATGAGCAAAAAGGTAAGTAGTTATACTACTGCCTATTTCCGGCCACTTTTTAGTAGAACTATTTACGTTTTTGGCCATAACTTGAAAAGTTTTCAATATATCGACTTGATTTCTTTTGCGTTGGATAGCTAACCGTATTAGCCTTTACTACAAATTTTTTTTTAATGGATAGTGGAAGAAAATTTTTTTATCATTTTTTAAAAAAAAGCAAAGGGGGTAGTCCATTGTTTTTTTTGGCGAAAAATATTTTTTTTCCACTATCTTCAAAAAACCAAATTTGAATTAAAGCCAATGCGGTTCTCTATTCAACGCAGTAGAAATCAAGCCGATATCTAGAAAAGTAAGCAAGTTATGACCAAAAAGGTAAGTAGTTATACTACTGCCTATTTCCGGCCACTTTTTAGTAGAACTATTTACGTTTTTGGCCATAACTTGAAAAGTTTTCAATATATCGACTTGATTTCTTTTGCGTTGGATAGCTAACCGTATTGGCCTTAACTACAAATTTTTTTTTAATGGATAGTGGAAGAAAATTTTTTTATCATTTTTTAAAAAAAAGCAAAGGGGGTAGTCCATTGTTTTTTTTGGCGAAAAATATTTTTTTTCCACTATCTTCAAAAAACCAAATTTAAATTAAAGCCAATGCGGTTCTCTATTCAACGCAGTAGAAATCAAGCCGATATCTAGAAAAGTAAGCAAGTTATGACCAAAAAGGTAAGTAGTTATACTACTGCCTATTTCCGGCCACTTTTTAGTAGAACTATTTACGTTTTTGGCCATAACTTGAAAAGTTTTCAATATATCGACTTGATTTCTTTTGCGTTGGATAGCTAACCGTATTGGCCTTAACTACACATTTTTTTTAATGGATAGTGAAAGAAAATTTTTTTATCATTTTTTAAAAAAAAGCAAAGGGGGTAGTCCATTGTTTTTTTTGGCGAAAAATATTTTTTTTCCACTATCTTCAAAAAACCAAATTTGAATTAAAGCCAATGCGGTTCTCTATTCAACGCAGTAGAAATCAAGCCGATATCTAGAAAAGTAAGCAAGTTATGACCAAAAAGGTAAGTAGTTATACTACTGCCTATTTCCGGCCACTTTTTAGTAGAACTATTTACGTTTTTGGCCATAACTTGAAAAGTTTTCAATATATCGACTTGATTTCTTTTGCGTTGGATAGTTAACCGTATTGGCCTTTACTACAAATTTTTTTTTAATGGATAGTGGAAGAAAATTTTTTTTATCATTTTTTAAAAAAAAGCAAAGGGGGTAGTCCATTGTTTTTTTTGGCGAAAAATATTTTTTTTCCACTATCTTCAAAAAACCAAATTTGAATTAAAGCCAATGCGGTTCTCTATTCAACGCAGTAGAAATCAAGCCGATATCTAGAAAAGTAAGCAAGTTATGAGCAAAAAGGTAAGTAGTTATACTACTGCCTATTTCCGGCCACTTTTTAGTAGAACTATTTACGTTTTTGGCCATAACTTGAAAAGTTTTCAATATATCGACTTGATTTCTTTTGCGTTGGATAGCTAACCGTATTGGCCTTAACTACAAATTTTTTTTTAATGGATAGTGGAAGAAAATTTTTTTATCATTTTTTAAAAAAAAGCAAAGGGGGTAGTCCATTGTTTTTTTTGGCGAAAAATATTTTTTTTCCACTATCTTCAAAAAACCAAATTTGAATTAAAGGCAATGCGGTTCTCTATTCAACGCAGTAGAAATCAAGCCGATATCTAGAAAAGTAAGCAAGTTATGACCAAAAAGGTAAGTAGTTATACTACTGCCTATTTCCGGCCACTTTTTAGTAGAACTATTTACGTTTTTGGCCATAACTTGAAAAGTTTTCAATATATCGACTTGATTTCTTTTGCGTTGGATAGCTAACCGTATTAGCCTTTACTACAAATTTTTTTTTAATGGATAGTGGAAGAAAATTTTTTTTATCATTTTTTAAAAAAAAGCAAAGGGGGTAGTCCATTGTTTTTTTTGGCGAAAAATATTTTTTTTCCACTATCTTCAAAAAACCAAATTTGAATTAAAGCCAATGCGGTTCTCTATTCAACGCAGTAGAAATCAAGCCGATATCTAGAAAAGTAAGCAAGTTATGACCAAAAAGGTAAGTAGTTATACTACTGCCTATTTCCGGCCACTTTTTAGTAGAACTATTTACGTTTTTGGCCATAACTTGAAAGTTTTCAATATATCGACTTGATTTCTTTTGCGTTGTATAGCTAACCGTATTGGCCTTAACTACAATTTTTTTTTTAATGGATAGTGGAAGAAAATTTTTTTTATCATTTTTAAAAAAAAAGCAAAGGGGGTAGTCCATTGTTTTTTTTGGCGAAAAATATTTTTTTTCCACTATCTTCAAAAAACTAAATTTTAATTAAAGCCAATGCGGTTCTCTATTCAACGCAGTAGAAATCAAGTCGATATCTAGAAAAGTAAGCAAGTTATGACCAAAAAGGTAAGTAGTTATACTACTGCCTATTTCCGGCCACTTTTTAGTAGAACTATTTACGTTTTTGGCCATAACTTGAAAAGTTTTCAATATATCGACTTGATTTCTTTTGCGTTGGATAGCTAACCGTATTGGCCTTAACTACAAATTTTTTTTTAATGGATAGTGGAAGAAAATTTTTTTTATCATTTTTTAAAAAAAAGCAAAGGGGGTAGTCCATTGTTTTTTTTGGCGAAAAATATTTTTTTTCCACTATCTTCAAAAAAGTAAACTTGAATTAAAGCCAATGCGGTTCTCTATTCAACGCAGTAGAAATCAAGTCGATATCTAGAAAAGTAAGCAAGTAATGACCAGAAAGGTAAGTAGTTATACTACTGCCTATTTCCGGCCACTTTTTAGTAGAACTATTTACGTTTTTGGCCATAACTTGAAAAGTTTTCAATATATCGACTTGATTTCTTTTGCGTTGGATAGCTAACCGTATTAGCCTTTACTACAAATTTTTTTTTAATGGATAGTGGAAGAAAATTTTTTTATCATTTTTTAAAAAAAAGCAAAGGGGGTAGTCCATTGTTTTTTTTGGCGAAAAATATTTTTTTTCCACTATCTTCAAAAAACCAAATTTGAATTAAAGCCAATGCGGTTCTCTATTCAACGCAGTAGAAATCAAGCCGATATCTAGAAAAGTAAGCAAGTTATGACCAAAAAGGTAAGTAGTTATACTACTGCCTATTTCCGGCCACTTTTTAGTAGAACTATTTACGTTTTTGGCCATAACTTGAAAAGTTTTCAATATATCGACTTGATTTCTTTTGCGTTGGATAGCTAACCGTATTAGCCTTTACTACAAATTTTTTTTTAATGGATAGTGGAAGAAAATTTTTTTTATCATTTTTTAAAAAAAAGCAAAGGGGGTAGTCCATTGTTTTTTTTGGCGAAAAATATTTTTTTTCCACTATCTTCAAAAAACCAAATTTGAATTAAAGCCAATGCGGTTCTCTATTCAACGCAGTAGAAATCAAGCCGATATCTAGAAAAGTAAGCAAGTTATGAGCAAAAAGGTAAGTAGTTATACTACTGCCTATTTCCGGCCACTTTTTAGTAGAACTATTTACGTTTTTGGCCATAACTTGAAAAGTTTTCAATATATCGACTTGATTTCTTTTGCGTTGGATAGCTAACCGTATTAGCCTTTACTACAAATTTTTTTTTAATGGATAGTGGAAGAAAATTTTTTTATCATTTTTTAAAAAAAAGCAAAGGGGGTAGTCCATTGTTTTTTTTGGCGAAAAATATTTTTTTTCCACTATCTTCAAAAAACCAAATTTGAATTAAAGCCAATGCGGTTCTCTATTCAACGCAGTAGAAATCAAGCCGATATCTAGAAAAGTAAGCAAGTTATGAGCAAAAAGGTAAGTAGTTATACTACTGCCTATTTCCGGCCACTTTTTAGTAGAACTATTTACGTTTTTGGCCATAACTTGAAAAGTTTTCAATATATCGACTTGATTTCTTTTGCGTTGGATAGCTAACCGTATTGGCCTTAACTACAAATTTTTTTTTAATGGATAGTGGAAGAAAATTTTTTTTATCATTTTTTAAAAAAAAGCAAAGGGGGTAGTCCATTGTTTTTTTTGGCGAAAAATATTTTTTTTCCACTATCTTCAAAAAACCAAATTTGAATTAAAGCCAATGCGGTTCTCTATTCAACGCAGTAGAAATCAAGCCGATATCTAGAAAAGTAAGCAAGTTATGAGCAAAAAGGTAAGTAGTTATACTACTGCCTATTTCCGGCCACTTTTTAGTAGAACTATTTACGTTTTTGGCCATAACTTGAAAAGTTTTCAATATATCGACTTGATTTCTTTTGCGTTGGATAGCTAACCGTATTAGCCTTTACTACAAATTTTTTTTTAATGGATAGTGGAAGAAAATTTTTTTATCATTTTTTAAAAAAAAGCAAAGGGGGTAGTCCATTGTTTTTTTTGGCGAAAAATATTTTTTTTCCACTATCTTCAAAAAACCAAATTTGAATTAAAGCCAATGCGGTTCTCTATTCAACGCAGTAGAAATCAAGCCGATATCTAGAAAAGTAAGCAAGTTATGAGCAAAAAGGTAAGTAGTTATACTACTGCCTATTTCCGGCCACTTTTTAGTAGAACTATTTACGTTTTTGGCCATAACTTGAAAAGTTTTCAATATATCGACTTGATTTCTTTTGCGTTGGATAGCTAACCGTATTAGCCTTTACTACAAATTTTTTTTTAATGGATAGTGGAAGAAAATTTTTTTATCATTTTTTAAAAAAAAGCAAAGGGGGTAGTCCATTGTTTTTTTTGGCGAAAAATATTTTTTTTCCACTATCTTCAAAAAACCAAATTTGAATTAAAGCCAATGCGGTTCTCTATTCAACGCAGTAGAAATCAAGCCGATATCTAGAAAAGTAAGCAAGTTATGACCAAAAAGGTAAGTAGTTATACTACTGCCTATTTCCGGCCACTTTTTAGTAGAACTATTTACGTTTTTGGCCATAACTTGAAAGTTTTCAATATATCGACTTGATTTCTTTTGCGTTGTATAGCTAACCGTATTGGCCTTAACTACAATTTTTTTTTTAATGGATAGTGGAAGAAAATTTTTTTTATCATTTTTAAAAAAAAAGCAAAGGGGGTAGTCCATTGTTTTTTTTGGCGAAAAATATTTTTTTTCCACTATCTTCAAAAAACTAAATTTTAATTAAAGCCAATGCGGTTCTCTATTCAACGCAGTAGAAATCAAGTCGATATCTAGAAAAGTAAGCAAGTTATGACCAAAAAGGTAAGTAGTTATACTACTGCCTATTTCCGGCCACTTTTTAGTAGAACTATTTACGTTTTTGGCCATAACTTGAAAAGTTTTCAATATATCGACTTGATTTCTTTTGCGTTGGATAGCTAACCGTATTGGCCTTAACTACAAATTTTTTTTTAATGGATAGTGGAAGAAAATTTTTTTTATCATTTTTTAAAAAAAAGCAAAGGGGGTAGTCCATTGTTTTTTTTGGCGAAAAATATTTTTTTTCCACTATCTTCAAAAAAGTAAACTTGAATTAAAGCCAATGCGGTTCTCTATTCAACGCAGTAGAAATCAAGTCGATATCTAGAAAAGTAAGCAAGTAATGACCAGAAAGGTAAGTAGTTATACTACTGCCTATTTCCGGCCACTTTTTAGTAGAACTATTTACGTTTTTGGCCATAACTTGAAAAGTTTTCAATATATCGACTTGATTTCTTTTGCGTTGGATAGCTAACCGTATTGGACTTAACTGAAAATTTTTTTTAATGGATAGTGGAAGAAAATTTTTTTTATCATTTTTTAAAAAAAGCAAAGGGGGTAGGTAGTCCATTGTTTTTTTTGGCGAAAAATATTTTTTTTCCACTATCTTCAAAAAACCAAATTTGAATTAAAGCCAATGCGGTTCTCTATTCAACGCAGTAGAAATCAAGCCGATATCTAGAAAAGTAAGCAAGTTATGACCAAAAAGGTAAGTAGTTATACTACTGCCTATTTCCGGCCACTTTTTAGTAGAACTATTTACGTTTTTGGCCATAACTTGAAAAGTTTTCAATATATCGACTTGATTTCTTTTGCGTTGGATAGCTAACCGTATTGGCCTTAACTACACATTTTTTTTAATGGATAGTGAAAGAAAATTTTTTTATCATTTTTTAAAAAAAAGCAAAGGGGGTAGTCCATTGTTTTTTTTGGCGAAAAATATTTTTTTTCCACTATCTTCAAAAAACCAAATTTGAATTAAAGCCAATGCGGTTCTCTATTCAACGCAGTAGAAATCAAGCCGATATCTAGAAAAGTAAGCAAGTTATGACCAAAAAGGTAAGTAGTTATACTACTGCCTATTTCCGGCCACTTTTTAGTAGAACTATTTACGTTTTTGGCCATAACTTGAAAAGTTTTCAATATATCGACTTGATTTCTTTTGCGTTGGATAGCTAACCGTATTGGCCTTAACTACACATTTTTTTTAATGGATAGTGAAAGAAAATTTTTTTATCATTTTTTAAAAAAAAGCAAAGGGGGTAGTCCATTGTTTTTTTTGGCGAAAAATATTTTTTTTCCACTATCTAAAAAAAACCAAATTTGAATTAAAGCCAATGCGGTTCTCTATTCAACGCAGTAGAAATCAAGTCGATATCTAGAAAAGTAAGCAAGTTATGACCAAAAAGGTAAGTAGTTATACTACTGCCTATTTTCGGCCACTTTTTAGTAGAACTATTTACGTTTTTGGCCATAACTTGAAAAGTTTTCAATATATCGACTTGATTTCTTTTGCGTTGGATAGCTAACCGTATTAGCCTTTACTACAAATTTTTTTTTAATGGATAGTGGAAGAAAATTTTTTTTATCATTTTTTAAAAAAAAGCAAAGGGGGTAGTCCATTGTTTTTTTTGGCGAAAAATATTTTTTTTCCACTATCTTCAAAAAACCAAATTTGAATTAAAGCCAATGCGGTTCTCTATTCAACGCAGTAGAAATCAAGTCGATATCTAGAAAAGTAAGCAAGTTATGACCAAAAAGGTAAGTAGTTATACTACTGCCTATTTCCGGCCACTTTTTAGTAGAACTATTTACGTTTTTGGCCATAACTTGAAAAGTTTTCAATATATCGACTTGATTTCTTTTGCGTTGGATAGCTAACCGTATTGGCCTTAACTACAAATTTTTTTTTAATGGATAGTGGAAGAAAATTTTTTTATCATTTTTTAAAAAAAAGCAAAGGGGGTAGTCCATTGTTTTTTTTGGCGAAAAATATTTTTTTTCCACTATCTTCAAAAAACCAAATTTGAATTAAAGCCAATGCGGTTCTCTATTCAACGCAGTAGAAATCAAGCCGATATCTAGAAAAGTAAGCAAGTTATGACCAAAAAGGTAAGTAGTTATACTACTGCCTATTTCCGGCCACTTTTTAGTAGAACTATTTACGTTTTTGGCCATAACTTGAAAAGTTTTCAATATATCGACTTGATTTCTTTTGCGTTGGATAGCTAACCGTATTGGCCTTAACTACAAATTTTTTTTTAATGGATAGTGGAAGAAAATTTTTTTATCATTTTTTAAAAAAAAGCAAAGGGGGTAGTCCATTGTTTTTTTTGGCGAAAAATATTTTTTTTCCACTATCTTCAAAAAACCAAATTTGAATTAAAGCCAATGCGGTTCTCTATTCAACGCAGTAGAAATCAAGTCGATATCTAGAAAAGTAAGCAAGTTATGACCAAAAAGGTAAGTAGTTATACTACTGCCTATTTTCGGCCACTTTTTAGTAGAACTATTTACGTTTTTGGCCATAACTTGAAAAGTTTTCAATATATCGACTTGATTTCTTTTGCGTTGGATAGCTAACCGTATTAGCCTTTACTACAAATTTTTTTTTAATGGATAGTGGAAGAAAATTTTTTTTATCATTTTTTAAAAAAAAGCAAAGGGGGTAGTCCATTGTTTTTTTTGGCGAAAAATATTTTTTTTCCACTATCTTCAAAAAACTAAATTTTAATTAAAGCCAATGCGGTTCTCTATTCAACGCAGTAGAAATCAAGTCGATATCTAGAAAAGTAAGCAAGTTATGACCAAAAAGGTAAGTAGTTATACTACTGCCTATTTCCGGCCACTTTTTAGTAGAACTATTTACGTTTTTGGCCATAACTTGAAAAGTTTTCAATATATCGACTTGATTTCTTTTGCGTTGGATAGCTAACCGTATTGGCCTTAACTACAAATTTTTTTTTAATGGATAGTGGAAGAAAATTTTTTTTATCATTTTTTAAAAAAAAGCAAAGGGGGTAGTCCATTGTTTTTTTTGGCGAAAAATATTTTTTTTCCACTATCTTCAAAAAAGTAAACTTGAATTAAAGCCAATGCGGTTCTCTATTCAACGCAGTAGAAATCAAGCCGATATCTAGAAAAGTAAGCAAGTTATGACCAAAAAGGTAAGTAGTTATACTACTGCCTATTTCCGGCCACTTTTTAGTAGAACTATTTACGTTTTTGGCCATAACTTGAAAAGTTTTCAATATATCGACTTGATTTCTTTTGCGTTGGATAGCTAACCGTATTAGCCTTAACTACAAAATTTTTTTTAATGGATAGTGGAAGAAAATTTTTTTATCATTTTTTAAAAAAAAGCAAAGGGGGTAGGTAGTCCATTGTTTTTTTTGGCGAAAAATATTTTTTTTCCACTATCTTCAAAAAACCAAATTTGAATTAAAGCCAATGCGGTTCTCTATTCAACGCAGTAGAAATCAAGCCGATATCTAGAAAAGTAAGCAAGTTATGACCAAAAAGGTAAGTAGTTATACTACTGCCTATTTCCGGCCACTTTTTAGTAGAACTATTTACGTTTTTGGCCATAACTTGAAAAGTTTTCAATATATCGACTTGATTTCTTTTGCGTTGGATAGCTAACCGTATTAGCCTTTACTACAAATTTTTTTTTAATGGATAGTGGAAGAAAATTTTTTTTATCATTTTTTAAAAAAAAGCAAAGGGGGTAGTCCATTGTTTTTTTTGGCGAAAAATATTTTTTTTCCACTATCTTCAAAAAAGTAAACTTGAATTAAAGCCAATGCGGTTCTCTATTCAACGCAGTAGAAATCAAGTCGATATCTAGAAAAGTAAGCAAGTAATGACCAGAAAGGTAAGTAGTTATACTACTGCCTATTTCCGGCCACTTTTTAGTAGAACTATTTACGTTTTTGGCCATAACTTGAAAAGTTTTCAATATATCGACTTGATTTCTTTTGCGTTGGATAGCTAACCGTATTGGACTTAACTGAAAATTTTTTTTAATGGATAGTGGAAGAAAATTTTTTTTATCATTTTTTAAAAAAAGCAAAGGGGGTAGGTAGTCCATTGTTTTTTTTTGGCGAAAAATATTTTTTTTCCACTATCTTCAAAAAACCAAATTTGAATTAAAGCCAATGCGGTTCTCTATTCAACGCAGTAGAAATCAAGCCGATATCTAGAAAAGTAAGCAAGTTATGACCAAAAAGGTAAGTAGTTATACTACTGCCTATTTCCGGCCACTTTTTAGTAGAACTATTTACGTTTTTGGCCATAACTTGAAAAGTTTTCAATATATCGACTTGATTTCTTTTGCGTTGGATAGCTAACCGTATTAGCCTTAACTACAAAATTTTTTTTAATGGATAGTGGAAGAAAATTTTTTTATCATTTTTTAAAAAAAGCAAAGGGGGTAGGTAGTCCATTGTTTTTTTTTGGCGAAAAATATTTTTTTTCCACTATCTTCAAAAAACCAAATTTGAATTAAAGCCAATGCGGTTCTCTATTCAACGCAGTAGAAATCAAGCCGATATCTAGAAAAGTAAGCAAGTTATGACCAAAAAGGTAAGTAGTTATACTACTGCCTATTTCCGGCCACTTTTTAGTAGAACTATTTACGTTTTTGGCCATAACTTGAAAAGTTTTCAATATATCGACTTGATTTCTTTTGCGTTGGATAGCTAACCGTATTAGCCTTAACTACAAAATTTTTTTTAATGGATAGTGGAAGAAAATTTTTTTATCATTTTTTAAAAAAAAGCAAAGGGGGTAGGTAGTCCATTGTTTTTTTTGGCGAAAAATATTTTTTTTCCACTATCTTCAAAAAACCAAATTTGAATTAAAGCCAATGCGGTTCTCTATTCAACGCAGTAGAAATCAAGCCGATATCTAGAAAAGTAAGCAAGTTATGACCAAAAAGGTAAGTAGTTATACTACTGCCTATTTCCGGCCACTTTTTAGTAGAACTATTTACGTTTTTGGCCATAACTTGAAAAGTTTTCAATATATCGACTTGATTTCTTTTGCGTTGGATAGCTAACCGTATTAGCCTTTACTACAAATTTTTTTTTAATGGATAGTGGAAGAAAATTTTTTTTATCATTTTTTAAAAAAAAGCAAAGGGGGTAGTCCATTGTTTTTTTTGGCGAAAAATATTTTTTTTCCACTATCTTCAAAAAACCAAATTTGAATTAAAGCCAATGCGGTTCTCTATTCAACGCAGTAGAAATCAAGCCGATATCTAGAAAAGTAAGCAAGTTATGACCAAAAAGGTAAGTAGTTATACTACTGCCTATTTCCGGCCACTTTTTAGTAGAACTATTTACGTTTTTGGCCATAACTTGAAAAGTTTTCAATATATCGACTTGATTTCTTTTGCGTTGGATAGCTAACCGTATTAGCCTTAACTACAAATTTTTTTTTAATGGATAGTGGAAGAAAATTTTTTTATCATTTTTTAAAAAAAAGCAAAGGGGGTAGGTAGTCCATTGTTTTTTTTGGCGAAAAATATTTTTTTTCCACTATCTTCAAAAAACCAAATTTGAATTAAAGCCAATGCGGTTCTCTATTCAACGCAGTAGAAATCAAGCCGATATCTAGAAAAGTAAGCAAGTTATGACCAAAAAGGTAAGTAGTTATACTACTGCCTATTTCCGGCCACTTTTTAGTAGAACTATTTACGTTTTTGGCCATAACTTGAAAAGTTTTCAATATATCGACTTGATTTCTTTTGCGTTGGATAGCTAACCGTATTGGCCTTTACTACAAATTTTTTTTTAATGGATAGTGGAAGAAAATTTTTTTTATCATTTTTTAAAAAAAAGCAAAGGGGGTAGTCCATTGTTTTTTTTGGCGAAAAATATTTTTTTTCCACTATCTTCAAAAAACCAAATTTGAATTAAAGCCAATGCGGTTCTCTATTCAACGCAGTAGAAATCAAGCCGATATCTAGAAAAGTAAGCAAGTTATGACCAAAAAGGTAAGTAGTTATACTACTGCCTATTTCCGGCCACTTTTTAGTAGAACTATTTACGTTTTTGGCCATAACTTGAAAAGTTTTCAATATATCGACTTGATTTCTTTTGCGTTGGATAGTTAACCGTATTAGCCTTTACTACAAATTTTTTTTTAATGGATAGTGGAAGAAAATTTTTTTTATCATTTTTTAAAAAAAAGCAAAGGGGGTAGTCCATTGTTTTTTTTTGGCGAAAAATATTTTTTTTCCACTATCTTCAAAAAACCAAATTTGAATTAAAGCCAATGCGGTTCTCTATTCAACGCAGTAGAAATCAAGTCGATATCTAGAAAAGTAAGCAAGTTATGACCAAAAAGGTAAGTAGTTATACTACTGCCTATTTCCGGCCACTTTTTAGGAGAACTATTTACGTTTTTGGCCATAACTTGAAAAGTTTTCAATATATCGACTTGATTTCTTTTGCGTTGGATAGCTAACCGTATTGGCCTTAACTACAAATTTTTTTTTAATGGATAGTGGAAGAAAATTTTTTTATCATTTTTTAAAAAAAAGCAAAGGGGGTAGTCCATTGTTTTTTTTTGGCGAAAAATATTTTTTTTCCACTATCTTCAAAAAACCAAATTTGCATTAAAGCCAATGCGGTTCTCTATTCAACGCAGTAGAAATCAAGTTGATATCTAGAAAAGTAAGCAAGTTATGACCAAAAAGGTAAGTAGTTATACTACTGCCTATTTCCGGCCACTTTTTAGTAGAACTATTTACGTTTTTGGCCATAACTTGAAAAGTTTTCAATATATCGACTTGATTTCTTTTGCGTTGGATAGCTAACCGTATTGGCCTTAACTACAAATTTTTTTTTATTGGATAGTGGAAGAAAATTTTTTTATCATTTTTTAAAAAAAAGCAAAGGGGGTAGTCCATTGTTTTTTTTGGCGAAAAATATTTTTTTTCCACTATCTTCAAAAAACCAAATTTGAATTAAAGGCAATGCGGTTCTCTATTCAACGCAGTAGAAATCAAGCCGATATCTAGAAAAGTAAGCAAGTTATGACCAAAAAGGTCATAACTTGCCTATTTCCGGCCACTTTTTAGTAGAACTATTTACGTTTTTGGCCATAACTTGAAAAGTTTTCAATATATCGACTTGATTTCTTTTGCGTTGGATAGCTAACCGTATTGGCCTTAACAACAAATTTTTTTTTAATGGATAGTGGAAGAAAATTTTTTTTATCATTTTTTAAAAAAAAGCAAAGGGGGTAGTCCATTGTTTTTTTTTTGGCGAAAAATATTTTTTTTCCACTATCTTCAAAAAACCAAATTTGAATTAAAGCCAATGCGGTTCTCTATTCAACGCAGTAGAAATCAAGCCGATATCTAGAAAAGTAAGCAAGTTATGACCAAAAAAGTAAGTAGTTATACTACTGCCTATTTCCGGCCACTTTTTAGTAGAACTATTTACGTTTTTGGCCATAACTTGAAAAGTTTTCAATATATCGACTTGATTTCTTTTGCGTTGGATAGCTAACCGTATTGGCCTTAACTACAAATTTTTTTTTAATGGATAGTGGAAGAAAATTTTTTTATCATTTTTTAAAAAAAAGCAAAGGGGGTAGTCCATTGTTTTTTTTTGGCGAAAAATATTTTTTTCCACTATCTTCAAAAAACCAAATTTGAATTAAAGCCAATGCGGTTCTCTATTCAACGCAGTAGAAATCAAGCCGATATCTAGAAAAGTAAGCAAGTTATGACCAAAAAGGTAAGTAGTTATACTACTGCCTATTTCCGGCCACTTTTTAGTAGAACTATTTACGTTTTTGGCCATAACTTGAAAAGTTTTCAATATATCGACTTGATTTCTTTTGCGTTGGATAGCTAACCGTATTAGCCTTTACTACAAATTTTTTTTTAATGGATAGTGGAAGAAAATTTTTTTTATCATTTTTTAAAAAAAAGCAAAGGGGGTAGTCCATTGTTTTTTTTGGCGAAAAATATTTTTTTTCCACTATCTTCAAAAAACCAAATTTGAATTAAAGCCAATGCGGTTCTCTATTCAACGCAGTAGAAATCAAGCCGATATCTAGAAAAGTAAGCAAGTTATGACCAAAAAGGTAAGTAGTTATACTACTGCCTATTTCCGGCCACTTTTTAGTAGAACTATTTACGTTTTTGGCCATAACTTGAAAAGTTTTCAATATATCGACTTGATTTCTTTTGCGTTGGATAGCTAACCGTATTAGCCTTAACTACAAATTTTTTTTTAATGGATAGTGGAAGAAAATTTTTTTATCATTTTTTAAAAAAAAGCAAAGGGGGTAGGTAGTCCATTGTTTTTTTTGGCGAAAAATATTTTTTTTCCACTATCTTCAAAAAACCAAATTTGAATTAAAGCCAATGCGGTTCTCTATTCAACGCAGTAGAAATCAAGCCGATATCTAGAAAAGTAAGCAAGTTATGACCAAAAAGGTAAGTAGTTATACTACTGCCTATTTCCGGCCACTTTTTAGTAGAACTATTTACGTTTTTGGCCATAACTTGAAAAGTTTTCAATATATCGACTTGATTTCTTTTGCGTTGGATAGCTAACCGTATTGGCCTTTACTACAAATTTTTTTTTAATGGATAGTGGAAGAAAATTTTTTTTATCATTTTTTAAAAAAAAGCAAAGGGGGTAGTCCATTGTTTTTTTTGGCGAAAAATATTTTTTTTCCACTATCTTCAAAAAACCAAATTTGAATTAAAGCCAATGCGGTTCTCTATTCAACGCAGTAGAAATCAAGCCGATATCTAGAAAAGTAAGCAAGTTATGACCAAAAAGGTAAGTAGTTATACTACTGCCTATTTCCGGCCACTTTTTAGTAGAACTATTTACGTTTTTGGCCATAACTTGAAAAGTTTTCAATATATCGACTTGATTTCTTTTGCGTTGGATAGCTAACCGTATTAGCCTTAACTACAAATTTTTTTTTAATGGATAGTGGAAGAAAATTTTTTTATCATTTTTTAAAAAAAAGCAAAGGGGGTAGGTAGTCCATTGTTTTTTTTGGCGAAAAATATTTTTTTTCCACTATCTTCAAAAAACCAAATTTGAATTAAAGCCAATGCGGTTCTCTATTCAACGCAGTAGAAATCAAGCCGATATCTAGAAAAGTAAGCAAGTTATGACCAAAAAGGTAAGTAGTTATACTACTGCCTATTTCCGGCCACTTTTTAGTAGAACTATTTACGTTTTTGGCCATAACTTGAAAAGTTTTCAATATATCGACTTGATTTCTTTTGCGTTGGATAGCTAACCGTATTGGCCTTTACTACAAATTTTTTTTTAATGGATAGTGGAAGAAAATTTTTTTTATCATTTTTTAAAAAAAAGCAAAGGGGGTAGTCCATTGTTTTTTTTGGCGAAAAATATTTTTTTTCCACTATCTTCAAAAAACCAAATTTGAATTAAAGCCAATGCGGTTCTCTATTCAACGCAGTAGAAATCAAGCCGATATCTAGAAAAGTAAGCAAGTTATGACCAAAAAGGTAAGTAGTTATACTACTGCCTATTTCCGGCCACTTTTTAGTAGAACTATTTACGTTTTTGGCCATAACTTGAAAAGTTTTCAATATATCGACTTGATTTCTTTTGCGTTGGATAGTTAACCGTATTAGCCTTTACTACAAATTTTTTTTTAATGGATAGTGGAAGAAAATTTTTTTTATCATTTTTTAAAAAAAAGCAAAGGGGGTAGTCCATTGTTTTTTTTTGGCGAAAAATATTTTTTTTCCACTATCTTCAAAAAACCAAATTTGAATTAAAGCCAATGCGGTTCTCTATTCAACGCAGTAGAAATCAAGTCGATATCTAGAAAAGTAAGCAAGTTATGACCAAAAAGGTAAGTAGTTATACTACTGCCTATTTCCGGCCACTTTTTAGGAGAACTATTTACGTTTTTGGCCATAACTTGAAAAGTTTTCAATATATCGACTTGATTTCTTTTGCGTTGGATAGCTAACCGTATTGGCCTTAACTACAAATTTTTTTTTAATGGATAGTGGAAGAAAATTTTTTTATCATTTTTTAAAAAAAAGCAAAGGGGGTAGTCCATTGTTTTTTTTTGGCGAAAAATATTTTTTTTCCACTATCTTCAAAAAACCAAAATTGCATTAAAGCCAATGCGGTTCTCTATTCAACGCAGTAGAAATCAAGTTGATATCTAGAAAAGTAAGCAAGTTATGACCAAAAAGGTAAGTAGTTATACTACTGCCTATTTCCGGCCACTTTTTAGTAGAACTATTTACGTTTTTGGCCATAACTTGAAAAGTTTTCAATATATCGACTTGATTTCTTTTGCGTTGGATAGCTAACCGTATTGGCCTTAACTACAAATTTTTTTTTATTGGATAGTGGAAGAAAATTTTTTTATCATTTTTTAAAAAAAAGCAAAGGGGGTAGTCCATTGTTTTTTTTGGCGAAAAATATTTTTTTTCCACTATCTTCAAAAAACCAAATTTGAATTAAAGGCAATGCGGTTCTCTATTCAACGCAGTAGAAATCAAGCCGATATCTAGAAAAGTAAGCAAGTTATGACCAAAAAGGTCATAACTTGCCTATTTCCGGCCACTTTTTAGTAGAACTATTTACGTTTTTGGCCATAACTTGAAAAGTTTTCAATATATCGACTTGATTTCTTTTGCGTTGGATAGCTAACCGTATTGGCCTTAACAACAAATTTTTTTTTAATGGATAGTGGAAGAAAATTTTTTTTATCATTTTTTAAAAAAAAGCAAAGGGGGTAGTCCATTGTTTTTTTTTTGGCGAAAAATATTTTTTTTCCACTATCTTCAAAAAACCAAATTTGAATTAAAGCCAATGCGGTTCTCTATTCAACGCAGTAGAAATCAAGCCGATATCTAGAAAAGTAAGCAAGTTATGACCAAAAAAGTAAGTAGTTATACTACTGCCTATTTCCGGCCACTTTTTAGTAGAACTATTTACGTTTTTGGCCATAACTTGAAAAGTTTTCAATATATCGACTTGATTTCTTTTGCGTTGGATAGCTAACCGTATTGGCCTTAACTACAAATTTTTTTTTAATGGATAGTGGAAGAAAATTTTTTTATCATTTTTTAAAAAAAAGCAAAGGGGGTAGTCCATTGTTTTTTTTTGGCGAAAAATATTTTTTTCCACTATCTTCAAAAAACCAAATTTGAATTAAAGCCAATGCGGTTCTCTATTCAACGCAGTAGAAATCAAGCCGATATCTAGAAAAGTAAGCAAGTTATGACCAAAAAGGTAAGTAGTTATACTACTGCCTATTTCCGGCCACTTTTTAGTAGAACTATTTACGTTTTTGGCCATAACTTGAAAAGTTTTCAATATATCGACTTGATTTCTTTTGCGTTGGATAGCTAACCGTATTGGCCTTAACAAAAAATTTTTTTTTAATGGATAGTGGAAGAAAATTTTTTTATCATTTTTTAAAAAAAAGCAAAGGGGGTAGTCCATTGTTTTTTTTTGGCGAAAAATATTTTTTTTCCACTATCTTCAAAAAACCAAATTTGAATTAAAGCCAATGCGGTTCTCTATTCAACGCAGTAGAAATCAAGCCGATATCTAGAAAAGTAAGCAAGTTATGACCAAAAAGGTAAGTAGTTATACTACTGCCTATTTCCGGCCACTTTTTAGTAGAACTATTTACGTTTTTGGCCATAACTTGAAAAGTTTTCAATATATCGACTTGATTTCTTTTGCGTTGGATAGCTAACTGTATTGGCCTTAACAAAAAATTTTTTTTTAATGGATAGTGGAAGAAAATTTTTTTATCATTTTTTAAAAAAAAGCAAAGGGGGTAGTCCATTGTTTTTTTTTGGCGAAAAATATTTTTTTTCCACTATCTTCAAAAAACCAAATTTGAATTAAAGCCAATGCGGTTCTCTATTCAACGCAGTAGAAATCAAGCCGATATCTAGAAAAGTAAGCAAGTTATGACCAAAAAAGTAAGTAGTTATACTACTGCCTATTTCCGGCCACTTTTTAGTAGAACTATTTACGTTTTTGGCCATAACTTGAAAAGTTTTCAATATATCGACTTGATTTCTTTTGCGTTGGATAGCTAACCGTATTGGCCTTTACTACAAATTTTTTTTTAATGGATAGTGGAAGAAAATTTTTTATCATTTTTTAAAAAAAAGCAAAGGGGGTAGTCCATTGTTTTTTTTTGGCGAAAAATATTTTTTTTCCACTATCTTCAAAAAACCAAATTTGAATTAAAGCCAATGCGGTTCTCTATTCAACGCAGTAGAAATCAAGCCGATATCTAGAAAAGTAAGCAAGTTATGACCAAAAAGGTAAGTAGTTATACTACTGCCTATTTCCGGCCACTTTTTAGTAGAACTATTTACGTTTTTGGCCATAACTTGAAAAGTTTTCAATATATCGACTTGATTTCTTTTGCGTTGGATAGCTAACCGTATTGGCCTTAACTACAAATTTTTTTTTAATGGATAGTGGAAGAAAATTTTTTTATCATTTTTTAAAAAAAAGAAAAGGGGGTAGTCCATTGTTTTTTTTGGCGAAAAATATTTTTTTTCCACTATCTTCAAAAAACCAAATTTGAATTAAAGCCAATGCGGTTCTCTATTCAACGCAGTAGAAATCAAGCCGATATCTAGAAAAGTAAGCAAGTTATGACCAAAAAGGTAAGTAGTTATACTACTGCCTATTTCCGGCCACTTTTTAGTAGAACTATTTACGTTTTTGGCCATAACTTGAAAAGTTTTCAATATATCGACTTGATTTCTTTTGCGTTGGATAGCTAACCGTATTGGCCTTAACTACAAATTTTTTTTTAATGGATAGTGGAAGAAAATTTTTTTATCATTTTTTAAAAAATAGCAAAGGGGGTAGTCCATTGTTTTTTTTTTGGCGAAAAATATTTTTTTTCCACTATCTTCAAAAAACCAAATTTGAATTAAAGCCAATGCGGTTCTCTATTCAACGCAGTAGAAATCAAGCCGATATCTAGAAAAGTAAGCAAGTTATGACCAAAAAGGTAAGTAGTTATACTACTGCCTATTTCCGGCCACTTTTTAATAGAACTATTTACGTTTTTGGCCATAACTTGAAAAGTTTTCAATATATCGACTTGATTTCTTTTGCGTTGGATAGCTAACCGTATTGGCCTTAACTACAAATTTTTTTTTAATGGATAGTGGAAGAAAATTTTTTTATCATTTTTTAAAAAAAAGAAAAGGGGGTAGTCCATTGTTTTTTTTGGCGAAAAATATTTTTTTTCCACTATCTTCAAAAAACCAAATTTGAATTAAAGCCAATGCGGTTCTCTATTCAACGCAGTAGAAATCAAGCCGATATCTAGAAAAGTAAGCAAGTTATGACCAAAAAGGTAAGTAGTTATACTACTGCCTATTTCCGGCCACTTTTTAGTAGAACTATTTACGTTTTTGGCCATAACTTGAAAAGTTTTCAATATATCGACTTGATTTCTTTTGCGTTGGATAGCTAACCGTATTGGCCTTAACTACAAATTTTTTTTTTAATGGATAATGGAAGAAAATTTTTTTATCATTTTTTTAAAAAAAAGAAAAGGGGGTAGTCCATTGTTTTTTTTTGGCGAAAAATATTTTTTTTCCACTATCTTCAAAAAACCAAATTTGAATTAAAGCCAATGCGGTTCTCTATTCAACGCAGTAGAAATCAAGCCGATATCTAGAAAAGTAAGCAAGTTATGACCAAAAAGGTAAGTAGTTATACTACTGCCTATTTCCGGCCACTTTTTAGTAGAACTATTTACGTTTTTGGCCATAACTTGAAAAGTTTTCAATATATCGACTTGATTTCTTTTGCGTTGGATAGCTAACCGTATTGGCCTTAACTACAAATTTTTTTTTAATGGATAGTGGGAAGAAAATTTTTTATCATTTTTTAAAAAAAAAGCAAAGGGGGTAGTCCATTGTTTTTTTTGGCGAAAAATATTTTTTTTCCACTATCTTCAAAAAAACCAAATTTGAATTAAAGCCAATGCGGTTCTCTATTCAACGCAGTAGAAATCAAGCCGATATCTAGAAAAGTAAGCAAGTTATGACCAAAAAGGTAAGTAGTTATACTACTGCCTATTTCCGGCCACTTTTTAGTAGAACTATTTACGTTTTTGGCCATAACTTGAAAAGTTTTCAATATATCGACTTGATTTCTTTTGCGTTGGATAGCTAACCGTATTGGCCTTAACTACAAATTTTTTTTTAATGGATAGTGGAAGAAAATTTTTTTATCATTTTTTAAAAAAAAGAAAAGGGGGTAGTCCATTGTTTTTTTTTGGCGAAAAATATTTTTTTTCCACTATCTTCAAAAAAACCAAATTTGAATTAAAGCCAATGCGGTTCTCTATTCAACGCAGTAGAAATCAAGCCGATATCTAGAAAAGTAAGCAAGTTATGACCAAAAAGGTAAGTAGTTATACTACTGCCTATTTTCCGGCCACTTTTTAGTAGAACTATTTACGTTTTTGGCCATAAACTTGAAAAGTTTTCAATATATCGACTTGATTTCTTTTGCGTTGGATAGCTAACCGTATTGGCCTTAACTACAAATTTTTTTTTAATGGATAGTGGAAGAAAAATTTTTTTATCATTTTTTAAAAAAAAGCAAAGGGGGTAGTCCATTGTTTTTTTTTTGGCGAAAAATATTTTTTTTCCACTATCTTCAAAAAACCAAATTTGAATTAAAGCCAATGCGGTTCTCTATTCAACGCAGTAGAAATCAAGCCGATATCTAGAAAAGTAAGCAAGTTATGACCAAAAAGGTAAGTAGTTATACTACTGCCTATTTCCGGCCACTTTTTAGTAGAACTATTTACGTTTTTGGCCATAACTTGAAAAGTTTTCAATATATCGACTTGATTTCTTTTGCGTTGGATAGCTAACCGTATTGGCCTTAACTACAAATTTTTTTTAATGGATAGTGGAAGAAAATTTTTTTATCATTTTTTAAAAAATAGCAAAGGGGGTAGTCCATTGTTTTTTTTGGCGAAAAATATTTTTTTTCCACTATCTTCAAAAAACCAAATTTGAATTAAAGGCAATGCGGTTCTCTATTCAAATCAGTAGAAATCAAGCCGATATCTAGAAAAGTAAGCAAGTTATGACCAAAAAGGTAAGTAGTTATACTACTGCCTATTTCCGGCCACTTTTTAGTAGAACTATTTACGTTTTTGGCCATAACTTGAAAAGTTTTCAATATATCGACTTGATTTCTTTTGCGTTGGATAGCTAACCGTATTGGCCTTAACAACAAATTTTTTTTAATGGATAGTGGAAGAAAATTTTTTTTATCATTTTTTAAAAAAAAGCAAAGGGGGTAGTCCATTGTTTTTTTGGCGAAAAATATTTTTTTTCCACTATCTTCAAAAAACCAAATTTGAATTAAAGCCAATGCGGTTCTCTATTCAACGCAGTAGAAATCAAGCCGATATCTAGAAAAGTAAGCAAGTTATGACCAAAAAGGTAAGTAGTTATACTACTGCCTATTTCCGGCCACTTTTTAGTAGAACTATTTACGTTTTTGGTCATAACTTGAAAAGTTTTCAATATATCGACTTGATTTCTTTTGCGTTGGATAGCTAACCGTATTGGCCTTAACTACAAATTTTTTTTTAATGGATAGTGGAAGAAAATTTTTTTATCATTTTTTAAAAAATAGCAAAGGGGGTAGTCCATTGTTTTTTTTGGCGAAAAATATTTTTTTTCCACTATCTTCAAAAAACCAAATTTGAATTAAAGCCAATGCGGTTCTGTATTCAACGCAGTAGAAATCAAGCCGATATCTAGAAAAGTAAGCAAGTTATGACCAAAAAGGTAAGTAGTTATACTACTGCCTATTTCCGGCCACTTTTTAGTAGAACTATTTACGTTTTTGGCCATAACTTGAAAAGTTTTCAATATATCGACTTGATTTCTTTTGCGTTGGATAGCTAACCGTATTGGCCTTAACTACAAATTTTTTTTTAATGGATAGTGGAAGAAAATTTTTTTATCATTTTTTAAAAAATAGCAAAGGGTTTAGTCCATTGTTTTTTTTGGCGAAAAATATTTTTTTTCCACTATCTTCAAAAAACCAAATTTGAATTAAAGGCAATGCGGTTCTCTATTCAAATCAGTAGAAATCAAGCCGATATCTAGAAAAGTAAGCAAGTTATGACCAAAAAGGTAAGTAGTTATACTACTGCCTATTTCCGGCCACTTTTTAGTAGAACTATTTACGTTTTTGGCCATAACTTGAAAAGTTTTCAATATATCGACTTGATTTCTTTTGCGTTGGATAGCTAACCGTATTGGCCTTAACAACAAATTTTTTTTTAATGGATAGTGGAAGAAAATTTTTTTTATCATTTTTTAAAAAAAAGCAAAGGGGGTAGTCCATTGTTTTTTTGGCGAAAAATATTTTTTTTCCACTATCTTCAAAAAACCAAATTTGAATTAAAGCCAATGCGGTTCTCTATTCAACGCAGTAGAAATCAAGCCGATATCTAGAAAAGTAAGCAAGTTATGACCAAAAAGGTAAGTAGTTATACTACTTCCTATTTCCGGCCACTTTTTAGTAGAACTATTTACGTTTTTGGTCATAACTTGAAAAGTTTTCAATATATCGACTTGATTTCTTTTGCGTTCGATAGCTAACCGTATTGGCCTTAACTACAAATTTTTTTTTAATGGATAGTGGAAGAAAATTTTTTTATCATTTTTTAAAAAATAGCAAAGGGGTAGTCCATTGTTTTTTTTGGCGAAAAATATTTTTTTTCCACTATCTTCAAAAAACCAAATTTGAATTAAAGCCAATGCGGTTCTCTATTCAACGCAGTAGAAATCAAGCCGATATCTAGAAAAGTAAGCAAGTTATGACCAAAAAGGTAAGTAGTTATACTACTGCCTATTTCCGGCCACTTTTTAGTAGAACTATTTACGTTTTTGGTCATAACTTGAAAAGTTTTCAATATATCGACTTGATTTCTTTTGCGTTGGATAGCTAACCGTATTGGCCTTAACAACAAATTTTTTTTTATTGGATAGTGGAAGAAAATTTTTTTATCATTTTTTAAAAAAAAGCAAAGGGGGTAGTCCATTGTTTTTTTTTTGGCGAAAAATATTTTTTTTCCACTATCTTCAAAAAACCAAATTTGAATTAAAGCCAATGCGGTTCTCTATTCAACGCAGTAGAAATCAAGCCGATATCTAGAAAAGTAAGCAAGTTATGACCAAAAAGGTAAGTAGTTATACTACTTCCTATTTCCGGCCACTTTTTAGTAGAACTATTTACGTTTTTGGTCATAACTTGAAAAGTTTTCAATATATCGACTTGATTTCTTTTGCGTTGGATAGCTAACCGTATTGGCCTTAACTACAAATTTTTTTTTAATGGATAGTGTAAGAAAATTTTTTTATAATTTTTTAAAAAATACCATTGTTTTTTTTGGCGAAAAATATTTTTTTTCCACTATCTTCAAAAAACCAAATTTGAATTAAAGCCAATGCGGTTCTCTATTCAACGCAGTAGAAATCAAGCCGATATCTAGAAAAGTAAGCAAGTTATGACCAAAAAGGTAAGTAGTTATACTACTTCCTATTTCCGGCCACTTTTTAGTAGAACTATTTACGTTTTTGGTCATAACTTGAAAAGTTTTCAATATATCGACTTGATTTCTTTTGCGTTGGATAGCTAACCGTATTGGCCTTAACTACAAATTTTTTTTTAATGGATAGTGGAAGAAAATTTTTTTATCATTTTTTAAAAAATAGCAAAGGGGTAGTCCATTGTTTTTTTTGGCGAAAAATATTTTTTTTCCACTATCTTCAAAAAACCAAATTTGAATTAAAGCCAATGCGGTTCTCTATTCAACGCAGTAGAAATCAAGCCGATATCTAGAAAAGTAAGCAAGTTATGACCAAAAAGGTAAGTAGTTATACTACTGCCTATTTCCGGCCACTTTTTAGTAGAACTATTTACGTTTTTGGTCATAACTTGAAAAGTTTTCAATATATCGACTTGATTTCTTTTGCGTTGGATAGCTAACCGTATTGGCCTTAACTACAAATTTTTTTTTAATGGATAGTGTAAGAAAATTTTTTTATAATTTTTTAAAAATACCATTGTTTTTTTTGGCGAAAAATATTTTTTTTCCACTATCTTCAAAAAACCAAATTTGAATTAAAGCCAATGCGGTTCTCTATTCAACGCAGTAGAAATCAAGCCGATATCTAGAAAAGTAAGCAAGTTATGACCAAAAAGGTAAGTAGTTATACTACTTCCTATTTCCGGCCACTTTTTAGTAGAACTATTTACGTTTTTGGTCATAACTTGAAAAGTTTTCAATATATCGACTTGATTTCTTTTGCGTTGGATAGCTAACCGTATTGGCCTTAACTAAAAATTTTTTTTAATGGATAGTGGAAGAAAATTTTTTTATCATTTTTTAAAAAAAAGCAAAGGGGGTAGTCCATTGTTTTTTTTGGCGAAAAATATTTTTTTTCCACTATCTTCAAAAAACCAAATTTGAATTAAAGCCAATGCGGTTCTCTATTCAACGCAGTAGAAATCAAGCCGATATCTAGAAAAGTAAGCAAGTTATGACCAAAAAGGTAAGTAGTTATACTACTGCCTATTTCCGGCCACTTTTTAGTAGAACTATTTACGTTTTTGGTCATAACTTGAAAAGTTTTCAATATATCGACTTGATTTCTTTTGCGTTGGATAGCTAACCGTATTGGCCTTAACTACAAATTTTTTTTTAATGGATAGTGTAAGAAAATTTTTTTATCATTTTTTAAAAAATACCATTGTTTTTTTTGGCGAAAAATATTTTTTTTCCACTATCTTCAAAAAACCAAATTTGAATTAAAGCCAATGCGGTTCTCTATTCAACGCAGTAGAAATCAAGCCGATATCTAGAAAAGTAAGCAAGTTATGACCAAAAAGGTAAGTAGTTATACTACTTCCTATTTCCGGCCACTTTTTAGTAGAACTATTTACGTTTTTGGTCATAACTTGAAAAGTTTTCAATATATCGACTTGATTTCTTTTGCGTTGGATAGCTAACCGTATTGGCCTTAACTAAAAATTTTTTTTTAATGGATAGTGGAAGAAAATTTTTTTATCATTTTTTAAAAAAAAGCAAAGGGGGTAGTCCATTGTTTTTTTTGGCGAAAAATATTTTTTTTCCACTATCTTCAAAAAACCAAATTTGAATTAAAGCCAATGCGGTTCTCTATTCAACGCAGTAGAAATCAAGCCGATATCTAGAAAAGTAAGCAAGTTATGACCAAAAAGGTAAGTAGTTATACTACTTCCTATTTCCGGCCACTTTTTAGTAGAACTATTTACGTTTTTGGTCATAACTTGAAAAGTTTTCAATATATCGACTTGATTTCTTTTGCGTTGGATAGCTAACCGTATTGGCCTTAACTACAAATTTTTTTTTAATGGATAGTGGAAGAAAATTTTTTATCATTTTTTAAAAAATAGCAAAGGGGTAGTCCATTGTTTTTTTTGGCGAAAAATATTTTTTTTCCACTATCTTCAAAAAACCAAATTTGAATTAAAGCCAATGCGGTTCTCTATTCAACGCAGTAGAAATCAAGCCGATATCTAGAAAAGTAAGCAAGTTATGACCAAAAAGGTAAGTAGTTATACTACTGCCTATTTCCGGCCACTTTTTAGTAGAACTATTTACGTTTTTGGTCATAACTTGAAAAGTTTTCAATATATCGACTTGATTTCTTTTGCGTTGGATAGCTAACCGTATTGGCCTTAACAACAAATTTTTTTTTATTGGATAGTGGAAGAAAATTTTTTTATCATTTTTTAAAAAATACCATTGTTTTTTTTGGCGAAAAATATTTTTTTTCCACTATCTTCAAAAAACCAAATTTGAATTAAAGCCAATGCGGTTCTCTATTCAACGCAGTAGAAATCAAGCCGATATCTAGAAAAGTAAGCAAGTTATGACCAAAAAGGTAAGTAGTTATACTACTTCCTATTTCCGGCCACTTTTTAGTAGAACTATTTACGTTTTTGGTCATAACTTGAAAAGTTTTCAATATATCGACTTGATTTCTTTTGCGTTGGATAGCTAACCGTATTGGCCTTAACTAAAAATTTTTTTTAATGGATAGTGGAAGAAAATTTTTTTATCATTTTCTAAAAAAAAGCAAAGGGGGTAGTCCATTGTTTTTTTTGGCGAAAAATATTTTTTTTCCACTATCTTCAAAAAACCAAATTTGAATTAAAGCCAATGCGGTTCTCTATTCAACGCAGTAGAAATCAAGCCGATATCTAGAAAAGTAAGCAAGTTATGACCAAAAAGGTAAGTAGTTATACTACTTCCTATTTCCGGCCACTTTTTAGTAGAACTATTTACGTTTTTGGTCATAACTTGAAAAGTTTTCAATATATCGACTTGATTTCTTTTGCGTTGGATAGCTAACCGTATTGGCCTTAACTACAAATTTTTTTTTAATGGATAGTGGAAGAAAATTTTTTTATCATTTTCTAAAAAAAAGCAAAGGGGGTAGTCCATTGTTTTTTTTGGCGAAAAATATTTTTTTTCCACTATCTTCAAAAAACCAAATTTGAATTAAAGCCAATGCGGTTCTCTATTCAACGCAGTAGAAATCAAGCCGATATCTAGAAAAGTAAGCAAGTTATGACCAAAAAGGTAAGTAGTTATACTACTGCCTATTTCCGGCCACTTTTTAGTAGAACTATTTACGTTTTTGGTCATAACTTGAAAAGTTTTCAATATATCGACTTGATTTCTTTTGCGTTGGATAGCTAACCGTATTGACCTTAACAACAAATTTTTTTTTATTGGATAGTGGAAGAAAATTTTTTTATCATTTTTTAAAAAATACCATTGTTTTTTTTGGCGAAAAATATTTTTTTTCCACTATCTTCAAAAAACCAAATTTGAATTAAAGCCAATGCGGTTCTCTATTCAACGCAGTAGAAATCAAGCCGATATCTAGAAAAGTAAGCAAGTTATGACCAAAAAGGTAAGTAGTTATACTACTTCCTATTTCCGGCCACTTTTTAGTAGAACTATTTACGTTTTTGGTCATAACTTGAAAAGTTTTCAATATATCGACTTGATTTCTTTTGCGTTGGATAGCTAACCGTATTGACCTTAACAACAAATTTTTTTTTATTGGATAGTGGAAGAAAATTTTTTTATCATTTTTTAAAAAATACCATTGTTTTTTTTGGCGAAAAATATTTTTTTTCCACTATCTTCAAAAAACCAAATTTGAATTAAAGCCAATGCGGTTCTCTATTCAACGCAGTAGAAATCAAGCCGATATCTAGAAAAGTAAGCAAGTTATGACCAAAAAGGTAAGTAGTTATACTACTTCCTATTTCCGGCCACTTTTTAGTAGAACTATTTACGTTTTTGGTCATAACTTGAAAAGTTTTCAATATATCGACTTGATTTCTTTTGCGTTGGATAGCTAACCGTATTGGCCTTAACTAAAAATTTTTTTTTAATGGATAGTGGAAGAAAATTTTTTTATCATTTTTTAAAAAAAAGCAAAGGGGGTAGTCCATTGTTTTTTTTGGCGAAAAATATTTTTTTTCCACTATCTTCAAAAAACCAAATTTGAATTAAAGCCAATGCGGTTCTCTATTCAACGCAGTAGAAATCAAGCCGATATCTAGAAAAGTAAGCAAGTTATGACCAAAAAGGTAAGTAGTTATACTACTTCCTATTTCCGGCCACTTTTTAGTAGAACTATTTACGTTTTTGGTCATAACTTGAAAAGTTTTCAATATATCGACTTGATTTCTTTTGCGTTGGATAGCTAACCGTATTGGCCTTAACTAAAAATTTTTTTTTAATGGATAGTGGAAGAAAATTTTTTTATCATTTTTTAAAAAATACCATTGTTTTTTTTGGCGAAAAATATTTTTTTTCCACTATCTTCAAAAAACCAAATTTGAATTAAAGCCAATGCGGTTCTCTATTCAACGCAGTAGAAATCAAGCCGATATCTAGAAAAGTAAGCAAGTTATGACCAAAAAGGTAAGTAGTTATACTACTTCCTATTTCCGGCCACTTTTTAGTAGAACTATTTACGTTTTTGGTCATAACTTGAAAAGTTTTCAATATATCGACTTGATTTCTTTTGCGTTGGATAGCTAACCGTATTGGCCTTAACAACAAATTTTTTTTTATTGGATAGTGGAAGAAAATTTTTTTATCATTTTTTAAAAAAAAGCAAAGGGGGTAGTCCATTGTTTTTTTTTGGCGAAAAATATTTTTTTTCCACTATCTTCAAAAAACCAAATTTGAATTAAAGCCAATGCGGTTCTCTATTCAACGCAGTAGAAATCAAGCCGATATCTAGAAAAGTAAGCAAGTTATGACCAAAAAGGTAAGTAGTTATACTACTTCCTATTTCCGGCCACTTTTTAGTAGAACTATTTACGTTTTTGGTCATAACTTGAAAAGTTTTCAATATATCGACTTGATTTCTTTTGCGTTGGATAGCTAACCGTATTGGCCTTAACTAAAAATTTTTTTTTAATGGATAGTGGAAGAAAATTTTTTTATCATTTTTTAAAAAATACCATTGTTTTTTTTGGCGAAAAATATTTTTTTTCCACTATCTTCAAAAAACCAAATTTGAATTAAAGCCAATGCGGTTCTCTATTCAACGCAGTAGAAATCAAGCCGATATCTAGAAAAGTAAGCAAGTTATGACCAAAAAGGTAAGTAGTTATACTACTTCCTATTTCCGGCCACTTTTTAGTAGAACTATTTACGTTTTTGGTCATAACTTGAAAAGTTTTCAATATATCGACTTGATTTCTTTTGCGTTGGATAGCTAACTGTATTGGCCTTAATTAAAAATTTTTTTTTAATGGATAGTGGAAGAAAATTTTTTTATCATTTTTTAAAAAATAGCAAAGGGGTAGTCCATTGTTTTTTTTGGCGAAAAATATTTTTTTTCCACTATCTTCAAAAAACCAAATTTGAATTAAAGCCAATGCGGTTCTGTATTCAACGCAGTAGAAATCAAGCCGATATCTAGAAAAGTAAGCAAGTTATGACCAAAAAGGTAAGTAGTTATACTACTTCCTATTTCCGGCCACTTTTTAGTAGAACTATTTACGTTTTTGGTCATAACTTGAAAAGTTTTCAATATATCGACTTGATTTCTTTTGCGTTGGATAGCTAACCGTATTGGCCTTAACTACAAATTTTTTTTTAATGGATAGTGGAAGAAAATTTTTTTATCATTTTTTAAAAAATAGCAAAGGGGTAGTCCATTGTTTTTTTTGGCGAAAAATATTTTTTTTCCACTATCTTCAAAAAACCAAATTTGAATTAAAGCCAATGCGGTTCTCTATTCAACGCAGTAGAAATCAAGCCGATATCTAGAAAAGTAAGCAAGTTATGACCAAAAAGGTAAGTAGTTATACTACTGCCTATTTCCGGCCACTTTTTAGTAGAACTATTTACGTTTTTGGTCATAACTTGAAAAGTTTTCAATATATCGACTTGATTTCTTTTGCGTTGGATAGCTAACCATATTGGCCTTAACAACAAATTTTTTTTTATTGGATAGTGGAAGAAAATTTTTTTATCATTTTTTAAAAAAAAGCAAAGGGGGTAGTCCATTGTTTTTTTTTGGCGAAAAATATTTTTTTTCCACTATCTTCAAAAAACCAAATTTGAATTAAAGCCAATGCGGTTCTCTATTCAACGCAGTAGAAATCAAGCCGATATCTAGAAAAGTAAGCAAGTTATGACCAAAAAGGTAAGTAGTTATACTACTTCCTATTTCCGGCCACTTTTTAGTAGAACTATTTACGTTTTTGGTCATAACTTGAAAAGTTTTCAATATATCGACTTGATTTCTTTTGCGTTGGATAGCTAACCGTATTGGCCTTAACTACAAATTTTTTTTTAATGGATAGTGTAAGAAAATTTTTTTATCATTTTTTAAAAAATACCATTGTTTTTTTTGGCGAAAAATATTTTTTTTCCACTATCTTCAAAAAACCAAATTTGAATTAAAGCCAATGCGGTTCTCTATTCAACGCAGTAGAAATCAAGCCGATATCTAGAAAAGTAAGCAAGTTATGACCAAAAAGGTAAGTAGTTATACTACTTCCTATTTCCGGCCACTTTTTAGTAGAACTATTTACGTTTTTGGTCATAACTTGAAAAGTTTTCAATATATCGACTTGATTTCTTTTGCGTTGGATAGCTAACCATATTGGCCTTAACAACAAATTTTTTTTTATTGGATAGTGGAAGAAAATTTTTTTATCATTTTTTAAAAAAAAGCAAAGGGGGTAGTCCATTGTTTTTTTTTGGCGAAAAATATTTTTTTTCCACTATCTTCAAAAAACCAAATTTGAATTAAAGCCAATGCGGTTCTCTATTCAACGCAGTAGAAATCAAGCCGATATCTAGAAAAGTAAGCAAGTTATGACCAAAAAGGTAAGTAGTTATACTACTTCCTATTTCCGGCCACTTTTTAGTAGAACTATTTACGTTTTTGGTCATAACTTGAAAAGTTTTCAATATATCGACTTGATTTCTTTTGCGTTGGATAGCTAACCGTATTGGCCTTAACTACAAATTTTTTTTTAATGGATAGTGGAAGAAAATTTTTTTATCATTTTTTAAAAAAAAGCAAAGGGGGTAGTCCATTGTTTTTTTTGGCGAAAAATATTTTTTTTCCACTATCTTCAAAAAACCAAATTTGAATTAAAGCCAATGCGGTTCTCTATTCAACGCAGTAGAAATCAAGCCGATATCTAGAAAAGTAAGCAAGTTATGACTAAAAAGGTAAGTAGTTATACTACTTCCTATTTCCGGCCACTTTTTAGTAGAACTATTTACGTTTTTGGTCATAACTTGAAAAGTTTTCAATATATCGACTTGATTTCTTTTGCGTTGGATAGCTAACCGTATTGGCCTTAACAACAAATTTTTTTTTATTGGATAGTGGAAGAAAATTTTTTTATCATTTTTTAAAAAAAAGCAAAGGGGGTAGTCCATTGTTTTTTTTTGGCGAAAAATATTTTTTTTCCACTATTTTCAAAAAACCAAATTTGAATTAAAGCCAATGCGGTTCTCTATTCAACGCAGTAGAAATCAAGCCGATATCTAGAAAAGTAAGCAAGTTATGACCAAAAAGGTAAGTAGTTATACTACTTCCTATTTCCGGCCACTTTTTAGTAGAACTATTTACGTTTTTGGTCATAACTTGAAAAGTTTTCAATATATCGACTTGATTTCTTTTGCGTTGGATAGCTAACCGTATTGGCCTTAACTACAAATTTTTTTTTAATGGATAGTGTAAGAAAATTTTTTTATCATTTTTTAAAAAATACCATTGTTTTTTTTGGCGAAAAATATTTTTTTTCCACTATCTTCAAAAAACCAAATTTGAATTAAAGCCAATGCGGTTCTCTATTCAACGCAGTAGAAATCAAGCCGATATCTAGAAAAGTAAGCAAGTTATGACCAAAAAGGTAAGTAGTTATACTACTTCCTATTTCCGGCCACTTTTTAGTAGAACTATTTACGTTTTTGGTCATAACTTGAAAAGTTTTCAATATATCGACTTGATTTCTTTTGCGTTGGATAGCTAACCGTATTGGCCTTAACTAAAAATTTTTTTTTTATGGATAGTGGAAGAAAATTTTTTTATCATTTTTTAAAAAAAAGCAAAGGGGGTAGTCCATTGTTTTTTTTGGCGAAAAATATTTTTTTTCCACTATCTTCAAAAAACCAAATTTGAATTAAAGCCAATGCGGTTCTCTATTCAACGCAGTAGAAATCAAGCCGATATCTAGAAAAGTAAGCAAGTTATGACCAAAAAGGTAAGTAGTTATACTACTTCCTATTTCCGGCCACTTTTTAGTAGAACTATTTACGTTTTTGGTCATAACTTGAAAAGTTTTCAATATATCGACTTGATTTCTTTTGCGTTGGATAGCTAACCGTATTGGCCTTAACTACAAATTTTTTTTTAATGGATAGTGTAAGAAAATTTTTTTATCATTTTTTAAAAAATACCATTGTTTTTTTTGGCGAAAAATATTTTTTTTCCACTATCTTCAAAAAACCAAATTTGAATTAAAGCCAATGCGGTTCTCTATTCAACGCAGTAGAAATCAAGCCGATATCTAGAAAAGTAAGCAAGTTATGACCAAAAAGGTAAGTAGTTATACTACTTCCTATTTCCGGCCACTTTTTAGTAGAACTATTTACGTTTTTGGTCATAACTTGAAAAGTTTTCAATATATCGACTTGATTTCTTTTGCGTTGGATAGCTAACCGTATTGGCCTTAACTAAAAATTTTTTTTTTATGGATAGTGGAAGAAAATTTTTTTATCATTTTTTAAAAAAAAGCAAAGGGGGTAGTCCATTGTTTTTTTTGGCGAAAAATATTTTTTTTCCACTATCTTCAAAAAACCAAATTTGAATTAAAGCCAATGCGGTTCTCTATTCAACGCAGTAGAAATCAAGCCGATATCTAGAAAAGTAAGCAAGTTATGACCAAAAAGGTAAGTAGTTATACTACTTCCTATTTCCGGCCACTTTTTAGTAGAACTATTTACGTTTTTGGTCATAACTTGAAAAGTTTTCAATATATCGACTTGATTTCTTTTGCGTTGGATAGCTAACCGTATTGGCCTTAACTACAAATTTTTTTTTAATGGATAGTGTAAGAAAATTTTTTTATCATTTTTTAAAAAATACCATTGTTTTTTTTGGCGAAAAATATTTTTTTTCCACTATCTTCAAAAAACCAAATTTGAATTAAAGCCAATGCGGTTCTCTATTCAACGCAGTAGAAATCAAGCCGATATCTAGAAAAGTAAGCAAGTTATGACCAAAAAGGTAAGTAGTTATACTACTTCCTATTTCCGGCCACTTTTTAGTAGAACTATTTACGTTTTTGGTCATAACTTGAAAAGTTTTCAATATATCGACTTGATTTCTTTTGCGTTGGATAGCTAACCGTATTGGCCTTAACTACAAATTTTTTTTTAATGGATAGTGTAAGAAAATTTTTTTATCATTTTTTAAAAAATACCATTGTTTTTTTTGGCGAAAAATATTTTTTTTCCACTATCTTCAAAAAACCAAATTTGAATTAAAGCCAATGCGGTTCTCTATTCAACGCAGTAGAAATCAAGCCGATATCTAGAAAAGTAAGCAAGTTATGACCAAAAAGGTAAGTAGTTATACTACTTCCTATTTCCGGCCACTTTTTAGTAGAACTATTTACGTTTTTGGTCATAACTTGAAAAGTTTTCAATATATCGACTTGATTTCTTTTGCGTTGGATAGCTAACCGTATTGGCCTTAACTAAAAATTTTTTTTTTATGGATAGTGGAAGAAAATTTTTTTATCATTTTTTAAAAAAAAGCAAAGGGGGTAGTCCATTGTTTTTTTTGGCGAAAAATATTTTTTTTCCACTATCTTCAAAAAACCAAATTTGAATTAAAGCCAATGCGGTTCTCTATTCAACGCAGTAGAAATCAAGCCGATATCTAGAAAAGTAAGCAAGTTATGACCAAAAAGGTAAGTAGTTATACTACTTCCTATTTCCGGCCACTTTTTAGTAGAACTATTTACGTTTTTGGTCATAACTTGAAAAGTTTTCAATATATCGACTTGATTTCTTTTGCGTTGGATAGCTAACCGTATTGGCCTTAACTACAAATTTTTTTTTAATGGATAGTGTAAGAAAATTTTTTTATCATTTTTTAAAAAAATACCATTGTTTTTTTTGGCGAAAAATATTTTTTTTCCACTATCTTCAAAAAACCAAATTTGAATTAAAGCCAATGCGGTTCTCTATTCAACGCAGTAGAAATCAAGCCGATATCTAGAAAAGTAAGCAAGTTATGACCAAAAAGGTAAGTAGTTATACTACTTCCTATTTCCGGCCACTTTTTAGTAGAACTATTTACGTTTTTGGTCATAACTTGAAAAGTTTTCAATATATCGACTTGATTTCTTTTGCGTTGGATAGCTAACCGTATTGGCCTTAATTAAAAATTTTTTTTTAATGGATAGTGGAAGAAAATTTTTTTATCATTTTTTAAAAAAAAGCAAAGGGGGTAGTCCATTGTTTTTTTTGGCGAAAAATATTTTTTTTCCACTATCTTCAAAAAACCAAATTTGAATTAAAGCCAATGCGGTTCTCTATTCAACGCAGTAGAAATCAAGCCGATATCTAGAAAAGTAAGCAAGTTATGACCAAAAAGGTAAGTAGTTATACTACTTCCTATTTCCGGCCACTTTTTAGTAGAACTATTTACGTTTTTGGTCATAACTTGAAAAGTTTTCAATATATCGACTTGATTTCTTTTGCGTTGGATAGCTAACCGTATTGGCCTTAACTACAAATTTTTTTTTAATGGATAGTGGAAGAAAATTTTTTTATCATTTTTTAAAAAATAGCAAAGGGGTAGTCCATTGTTTTTTTTTGGCGAAAAATATTTTTTTTCCACTATCTTCAAAAAACCAAATTTGAATTAAAGCCAATGCGGTTCTCTATTCAACGCAGTAGAAATCAAGCCGATATCTAGAAAAGTAAGCAAGTTATGACCAAAAAGGTAAGTAGTTATACTACTTCCTATTTCCGGCCACTTTTTAGTAGAACTATTTACGTTTTTGGTCATAACTTGAAAAGTTTTCAATATATCGACTTGATTTCTTTTGCGTTGGATAGCTAACCGTATTGGCCTTAACTACAAATTTTTTTTTAATGGATAGTGTAAGAAATTTTTTTTATCATTTTTTAAAAAATAGCAAAGGGGGTAGTCCATTGTTTTTTTTGGCGAAAAATATTTTTTTTCCACTATCTTCAAAACACCAAATTTGAATTAAAGCCAATGCGGTTCTCTATTCAACGCAGTAGAAATCAAGCCGATATCTAGAAAAGTAAGCAAGTTATGACCAAAAAGGTAAGTAGTTATACTACTGCCTATTTCCGGCCACTTTTTAGTAGAACTATTTGCGTTTTTGGCCATAATTTGAAAAGTTTTCAATATATCGACTTGATTTCTTTTGCGTTGGATAGCTAACCGTATTGGCCTTAACTACAAATTTTTTTTTAATGGATAGTGAAAGAAAATTTTTTTATCATTTTTTAAAAAAAAGCAAAGGGGGTAGTCCATTGTTTTTTTTGGCGAAAAATATTTTTTTTCCACTATCTTCAAAAAACCAAATTTGAATTAAAGCCAATGCGGTTCGGTATTCAACGCAGTAGAAATCAAGCCGATATCTAGAAAAGTAAGCAAGTTATGACCAAAAAGGTAAGTAGTTATACTACTGCCTATTTCCGGCCACTTTTTAGTAGAACTATTTACGTTTTTGGCCATAACTTGAAAAGTTTTCAATATATCGACTTGATTTCTTTTGCGTTGGATAGCTAACCGTATTGGCCTTAACTACAAATTTTTTTTTTAATGGATAGTGGAAGAAAATTTTTTTATCATTTTTTAAAAAATAGCAAAGGGGGTAGTCCATTGTTTTTTTTGGCGAAAAATATTTTTTTTCCACTATCTTCAAAAAACCAAATTTGAATTAAAGCCAATGAGGGTCTCTACTCAACGCAGTAGAAATCAAGTCGATATCTATAAAAGTAAGCAAGTTATGACCAAAAAGGTAAATAGTTATACTACTGCCTATTTCCGGCCACTTTTTAGTAGAACTATTTACGTTTTTGGCCATAACTTGAAAAGTTTTCAATATATCGACTTGATTTCTTTTGCGTTGGATAGCTAACCGTATTGGCTTTAACTACAAATTTTTTTTTAATGGATAGTGGAAGAAAATTTTTTTATCATTTTTTAAAAAATAGCAAAGGGGGTAGTCCATTGTTTTTTTTGGCGAAAAATATTTTTTTTCCACTATCTTCAAAAAACCAAATTTGAATTAAAGCCAATGCGGTTCTCTATTCAACGCAGTAGAAATCAAGCCGATATCTAGAAAAGTAAGCAAGTTATTACCAAAAAGGTAAGTAGTTATACTACTGCCTATTTCCGGCCACTTTTTAGTAGAACTATTTACGTTTTTGGTCATAACTTGAAAAGTTTTCAATATATCGACTTGATTTCTTTTGCGTTTGATAGCTAACCGTATTGGCCTTAACTGCAAATTTTTTTTTAATGGATAGTGGAAGAAAATTTTTTTATCATTTTTTAAAAAATAGCAAAGGGGGTAGTCCATTGTTTTTTTTGGCGAAAAATATTTTTTTTCCACTATCTTCAAAAAACCAAATTTGAATTAAAGCCAATGCGGTTCTCTATTCAACGCAGTAGAAATCAAGCCGATATCTAGAAAAGTAAGCAAGTTATGACCAAAAAGGTAAGTAGTTATACTACTGCCTATTTCCGGCCACTTTTTAGTAGAACTATTTACGTTTTTGGCCATAACTTGAAAAGTTTTCAATATATCGACTTGATTTCTTTTGCGTTGGATAGCTAACCGTATTGGCCTTAACAACAAGTTTTTTTTTAATGGATAGTGGAAGAAATTTTTTTTATCATTTTTTAAAAAAAGCAAAGGGGGTAGTCCATTGTTTTTTTTGGCGAAAAATATTTTTTTTCCACTATCTTCAAAAAACCAAATTTGAATTAAAGCCAATGCGGTTCTCTATTCAACGCAGTAGAAATCAAGCCGATATCTAGAAAAGTAAGCAAGTTATGACCAAAAAGGTAAGTAGTTATACTACTGCCTATTTCCGGCCACTTTTTAGTAGAACTATTTACGTTTTTGGCCATAACTTGAAAAGTTTTCAATATATCGACTTGATTTCTTTTGCGTTGGATAGCTAACCGTATTGGCCTTAACTACAAATTTTTTTTTAATGGATAGTGGAAGAAAATTTTTTTTATAATTTTTTAAAAAAAAGCAAAGGGGGTAGTCCATTGTTTTTTTTGGCGAAAAATATTTTTTTTCCACTATCTTCAAAAAACCAAATTTGAACTAAAGCCAATGCGGTTCTCTATTCAACACAGTAGAAATCTAGCCGATATCTAGAAAAGTAAGCAAGTTATGACCAAAAAGGTAAGTAGTTATACTACTGCCTATTTCCGGCCACTTTTTAGTAGAACTATTTACGTTTTTGGCCATAACTTGAAAAGTTTTCAATATATCGACTTGATTTCTTTTGCGTTGGATAGCTAACCGTATTAGGCTTTACTACAAATTTTCTTTTAATGGATAGTGGAAGAAAATTTTTTTATCATTTTTTAAAAAAAAGCAAAGGGGGTAGTCCATTGTTTTTTTTGGCGAAAAATATTTTTTTTCCACTATCTTCAAAAAAACAAATTTAAATTAAAGCCATTGCGGTTCTCTATTCAACGCAGTAGAAATCAAGCCGATATCTAGAAAAGTAAGCAAGTTATGACCAAAAAGGTAAGTAGTTATACTACTGCCTATTTCCGGCCACTTTTTAGTAGAACTATTTACGTTTTTGGCCATAACTTGAAAAGTTTTCAATATATCGACTTGATTTCTTTTGCGTTGGATAGCTAACCGTATTGGCCTTAACTACAAATTTTTTTTAATGGATAGTGGAAGAAAATTTTTTTTATCATTTTTTAAAAAAAAGCAAAGGGGGTAGTCCATTGTTTTTTTTTGGCGAAAAATATTTTTTTTCCACTATGTTCAAAAAACCAAATTTGAATTAAAGCCAATGCGGTTCTCTATTCAACGCAGTAGAAATCAAGCCGATATCTAGAAAAGTAAGCAAGTTATGACCAAAAAGGTAAGTAGTTATACTACTGCCTATTTCCGGCCACTTTTTAGTAGAACTATTTACGTTTTTGGCCATAACTTGAAAAGTTTTCAATATATCGACTTGATTTCTTTTGCGTTGGATAGCTAACCGTATTAGGCTTTACTACAAATTTTCTTTTAATGGATAGTGGAAGAAAATTTTTTTATCATTTTTTAAAAAAAAGCAAAGGGGGTAGTCCATTGTCTTTTTTGGCGAAAAATATTTTTTTTCCACTATCTTCAAAAAACCAAATTTGAATTAAAGCCAATGCGGTTCTCTATTCAACGCAGTAGAAATCAAGTCGATATCTAGAAAAATAAGCAAGTTATAACCAAAAAGGTAAGTAGTTATACTACTGCCTATTTCCGGCCACTTTTTAGTAGAACTATTTACGTTTTTGGCCATAACTTGAAAAGTTTTCAATATATCGACTTGATTTCTTTTGCGTTGGATAGCTAACCGTATTAGGCTTTACTACAAATTTTCTTTTAATGGATAGTGGAAGAAAATTTTTTTATCATTTTTTAAAAAAAAGCAAAGGGGGTAGTCCATTGTTTTTTTTGGCGAAAAATATTTTTTTTCCACTATCTTCAAAAAACCAAATTTGAATTAAAGCCAATGCGGTTCTCTATTCAACGCAGTAGAAATCAAGCCGATATCTAGAAAAGTAAGCAAGTTATGACCAAAAAGGTAAGTAGTTATACTACTTCCTATTTCCGGCCACTTTTTAGTAGAACTATTTACGTTTTTGGCCATAACTTGAAAAGTTTTCAATATATCGACTTGATTTCTTTTGCGTTGGATAGCTAACCGTATTGGCCTTAACAACAAATTTTTTTTTATTGGATAGTGGAAGAAAATTTTTTTATCATTTTTTAAAAAAAAGCAAAGGGGGTAGTCCATTGTTTTTTTTTGGCGAAAAATATTTTTTTTCCACTATCTTCAAAAAACCAAATTTGAATTAAAGCCAATGCGGTTCTCTATTCAACGCAGTAGAAATCAAGCCGATATCTAGAAAAGTAAGCAAGTTATGACCAAAAAGGTAAGTAGTTATACTACTTCCTATTTCCGGCCACTTTTTAGTAGAACTATTTACGTTTTTGGTCATAACTTGAAAAGTTTTCAATATATCGACTTGATTTCTTTTGCGTTGGATAGCTAACCGTATTGGCCTTAACTACAAATTTTTTTTTAATGGATAGTGTAAGAAAATTTTTTTATCATTTTTTAAAAAATACCATTGTTTTTTTTGGCGAAAAATATTTTTTTTCCACTATCTTCAAAAAACCAAATTTGAATTAAAGCCAATGCGGTTCTCTATTCAACGCAGTAGAAATCAAGCCGATATCTAGAAAAGTAAGCAAGTTATGACCAAAAAGGTAAGTAGTTATACTACTTCCTATTTCCGGCCACTTTTTAGTAGAACTATTTACGTTTTTGGTCATAACTTGAAAAGTTTTCAATATATCGACTTGATTTCTTTTGCGTTGGATAGCTAACCGTATTGGCCTTAACTAAAAATTTTTTTTTTATGGATAGTGGAAGAAAATTTTTTTATCATTTTTTAAAAAAAAGCAAAGGGGGTAGTCCATTGTTTTTTTTGGCGAAAAATATTTTTTTTCCACTATCTTCAAAAAACCAAATTTGAATTAAAGCCAATGCGGTTCTCTATTCAACGCAGTAGAAATCAAGCCGATATCTAGAAAAGTAAGCAAGTTATGACCAAAAAGGTAAGTAGTTATACTACTTCCTATTTCCGGCCACTTTTTAGTAGAACTATTTACGTTTTTGGTCATAACTTGAAAAGTTTTCAATATATCGACTTGATTTCTTTTGCGTTGGATAGCTAACCGTATTGGCCTTAACTACAAATTTTTTTTTAATGGATAGTGTAAGAAAATTTTTTTATCATTTTTTAAAAAATACCATTGTTTTTTTTGGCGAAAAATATTTTTTTTCCACTATCTTCAAAAAACCAAATTTGAATTAAAGCCAATGCGGTTCTCTATTCAACGCAGTAGAAATCAAGCCGATATCTAGAAAAGTAAGCAAGTTATGACCAAAAAGGTAAGTAGTTATACTACTTCCTATTTCCGGCCACTTTTTAGTAGAACTATTTACGTTTTTGGTCATAACTTGAAAAGTTTTCAATATATCGACTTGATTTCTTTTGCGTTGGATAGCTAACCGTATTGGCCTTAATTAAAAATTTTTTTTTAATGGATAGTGGAAGAAAATTTTTTTATCATTTTTTAAAAAAAAGCAAAGGGGGTAGTCCATTGTTTTTTTTGGCGAAAAATATTTTTTTTCCACTATCTTCAAAAAACCAAATTTGAATTAAAGCCAATGCGGTTCTCTATTCAACGCAGTAGAAATCAAGCCGATATCTAGAAAAGTAAGCAAGTTATGACCAAAAAGGTAAGTAGTTATACTACTTCCTATTTCCGGCCACTTTTTAGTAGAACTATTTACGTTTTTGGTCATAACTTGAAAAGTTTTCAATATATCGACTTGATTTCTTTTGCGTTGGATAGCTAACCGTATTGGCCTTAACTACAAATTTTTTTTTTATGGATAGTGGAAGAAAATTTTTTTATCATTTTTTAAAAAATAGCAAAGGGGTAGTCCATTGTTTTTTTTTGGCGAAAAATATTTTTTTTCCACTATCTTCAAAAAACCAAATTTGAATTAAAGCCAATGCGGTTCTCTATTCAACGCAGTAGAAATCAAGCCGATATCTAGAAAAGTAAGCAAGTTATGACCAAAAAGGTAAGTAGTTATACTACTGCCTATTTCCGGCCACTTTTTAGTAGAACTATTTGCGTTTTTGGCCATAATTTGAAAAGTTTTCAATATATCGACTTGATTTCTTTTGCGTTGGATAGCTAACCGTATTGGCCTTAACTACAAATTTTTTTTTAATGGATAGTGAAAGAAAATTTTTTTATCATTTTTTAAAAAAAAGCAAAGGGGGTAGTCCATTGTTTTTTTTGGCGAAAAATATTTTTTTTCCACTATCTTCAAAAAACCAAATTTGAATTAAAGCCAATGCGGTTCGGTATTCAACGCAGTAGAAATCAAGCCGATATCTAGAAAAGTAAGCAAGTTATGACCAAAAAGGTAAGTAGTTATACTACTGCCTATTTCCGGCCACTTTTTAGTAGAACTATTTACGTTTTTGGCCATAACTTGAAAAGTTTTCAATATATCGACTTGATTTCTTTTGCGTTGGATAGCTAACCGTATTGGCCTTAACTACAAATTTTTTTTTAATGGATAGTGGAAGAAAATTTTTTTATCATTTTTTAAAAAATAGCAAAGGGGGTAGTCCATTGTTTTTTTTGGCGAAAAATATTTTTTTTCCACTATCTTCAAAAAACCAAATTTGAATTAAAGCCAATGAGGGTCTCTACTCAACGCAGTAGAAATCAAGTCGATATCTATAAAAGTAAGCAAGTTATGACCAAAAAGGTAAATAGTTATACTACTGCCTATTTCCGGCCACTTTTTAGTAGAACTATTTACGTTTTTGGCCATAACTTGAAAAGTTTTCAATATATCGACTTGATTTCTTTTGCGTTGGATAGCTAACCGTATTGGCTTTAACTACAAATTTTTTTTTAATGGATAGTGGAAGAAAATTTTTTTATCATTTTTTAAAAAATAGCAAAGGGGGTAGTCCATTGTTTTTTTTGGCGAAAAATATTTTTTTTCCACTATCTTCAAAAAACCAAATTTGAATTAAAGCCAATGCGGTTCTCTATTCAACGCAGTAGAAATCAAGCCGATATCTAGAAAAGTAAGCAAGTTATTACCAAAAAGGTAAGTAGTTATACTACTGCCTATTTCCGGCCACTTTTTAGTAGAACTATTTACGTTTTTGGTCATAACTTGAAAAGTTTTCAATATATCGACTTGATTTCTTTTGCGTTTGATAGCTAACCGTATTGGCCTTAACTGCAAATTTTTTTTTAATGGATAGTGGAAGAAAATTTTTTTATCATTTTTTAAAAAATAGCAAAGGGGGTAGTCCATTGTTTTTTTTGGCGAAAAATATTTTTTTTCCACTATCTTCAAAAAACCAAATTTGAATTAAAGCCAATGCGGTTCTCTATTCAACGCAGTAGAAATCAAGCCGATATCTAGAAAAGTAAGCAAGTTATGACCAAAAAGGTAAGTAGTTATACTACTGCCTATTTCCGGCCACTTTTTAGTAGAACTATTTACGTTTTTGGCCATAACTTGAAAAGTTTTCAATATATCGACTTGATTTCTTTTGCGTTGGATAGCTAACCGTATTGGCCTTAACAACAAGTTTTTTTTTAATGGATAGTGGAAGAAATTTTTTTTATCATTTTTTAAAAAAAGCAAAGGGGGTAGTCCATTGTTTTTTTTGGCGAAAAATATTTTTTTTCCACTATCTTCAAAAAACCAAATTTGAATTAAAGCCAATGCGGTTCTCTATTCAACGCAGTAGAAATCAAGCCGATATCTAGAAAAGTAAGCAAGTTATGACCAAAAAGGTAAGTAGTTATACTACTGCCTATTTCCGGCCACTTTTTAGTAGAACTATTTACGTTTTTGGCCATAACTTGAAAAGTTTTCAATATATCGACTTGATTTCTTTTGCGTTGGATAGCTAACCGTATTGGCCTTAACTACAAATTTTTTTTTAATGGATAGTGGAAGAAAATTTTTTTTATAATTTTTTAAAAAAAAGCAAAGGGGGTAGTCCATTGTTTTTTTTGGCGAAAAATATTTTTTTTCCACTATCTTCAAAAAACCAAATTTGAACTAAAGCCAATGCGGTTCTCTATTCAACACAGTAGAAATCTAGCCGATATCTAGAAAAGTAAGCAAGTTATGACCAAAAAGGTAAGTAGTTATACTACTGCCTATTTCCGGCCACTTTTTAGTAGAACTATTTACGTTTTTGGCCATAACTTGAAAAGTTTTCAATATATCGACTTGATTTCTTTTGCGTTGGATAGCTAACCGTATTGGCCTTAACAACAAGTTTTTTTTTAATGGATAGTGGAAGAAATTTTTTTTATCATTTTTTAAAAAAAGCAAAGGGGGTAGTCCATTGTTTTTTTTGGCGAAAAATATTTTTTTTCCACTATGTTCAAAAAACCAAATTTGAATTAAAGCCAATGCGGTTCTCTATTCAACGCAGTAGAAATCAAGCCGATATCTAGAAAAGTAAGCAAGTTATGACCAAAAAGGTAAGTAGTTATACTACTGCCTATTTCCGGCCACTTTTTAGTAGAACTATTTACGTTTTTGGCCATAACTTGAAAAGTTTTCAATATATCGACTTGATTTCTTTTGCGTTGGATAGCTAACCGTATTAGGCTTTACTACAAATTTTCTTTTAATGGATAGTGGAAGAAAATTTTTTTATCATTTTTTAAAAAAAAGCAAAGGGGGTAGTCCATTGTCTTTTTTGGCGAAAAATATTTTTTTTCCACTATCTTCAAAAAACCAAATTTGAATTAAAGCCAATGCGGTTCTCTATTCAACGCAGTAGAAATCAAGTCGATATCTAGAAAAATAAGCAAGTTATAACCAAAAAGGTAAGTAGTTATACTACTGCCTATTTCCGGCCACTTTTTAGTAGAACTATTTACGTTTTTGGCCATAACTTGAAAAGTTTTCAATATATCGACTTGATTTCTTTTGCGTTGGATAGCTAACCGTATTAGGCTTTACTACAAATTTTCTTTTAATGGATAGTGGAAGAAAATTTTTTTATCATTTTTTAAAAAAAAGCAAAGGGGGTAGTCCATTGTTTTTTTTGGCGAAAAATATTTTTTTTCCACTATCTTCAAAAAACCAAATTTGAATTAAAGCCAATGCGGTTCTCTATTCAACGCAGTAGAAATCAAGCCGATATCTAGAAAAGTAAGCAAGTTATGACCAAAAAGGTAAGTAGTTATACTACTGCCTATTTCCGGCCACTTTTTAGTAGAACTTTTTACGTTTTTGGCCATAACTTGAAAAGTTTTCAATATATCGACTTGATTTTTTTTGCGTTGGATAGCTAACCGTATTGGCCTTAACTACAAATTTTTTTTTAATGGATAGTGGAAGAAAATTTTTTTATCATTTTTTAAAAAAAAGCAAAGGGGGTAGTCCATTGTTTTTTTTGGCGAAAAATATTTTTTTTCCACTATCTTCAAAAAAACAAATTTAAATTAAAGCCATTGCGGTTCTCTATTCAACGCAGTAGAAATCAAGCCGATATCTAGAAAAGTAAGCAAGTTATGACCAAAAAGGTAAGTAGTTATACTACTGCCTATTTCCGGCCACTTTTTAGTAGAACTATTTACGTTTTTGGCCATAACTTGAAAAGTTTTCAATATATCGACTTGATTTCTTTTGCGTTGGATAGCTAACCGTATTGGCCTTAACTACAAATTTTTTTTAATGGATAGTGGAAGAAAATTTTTTTTATCATTTTTTAAAAAAAAGCAAAGGGGGTAGTCCATTGTTTTTTTTTGGCGAAAAATATTTTTTTTCCACTATGTTCAAAAAACCAAATTTGAATTAAAGCCAATGCGGTTCTCTATTCAACGCAGTAGAAATCAAGCCGATATCTAGAAAAGTAAGCAAGTTATGACCAAAAAGGTAAGTAGTTATACTACTGCCTATTTCCGGCCACTTTTTAGTAGAACTATTTACGTTTTTGGCCATAACTTGAAAAGTTTTCAATATATCGACTTGATTTCTTTTGCGTTGGATAGCTAACCGTATTAGGCTTTACTACAAATTTTCTTTTAATGGATAGTGGAAGAAAATTTTTTTATCATTTTTTAAAAAAAAGCAAAGGGGGTAGTCCATTGTCTTTTTTGGCGAAAAATATTTTTTTTCCACTATCTTCAAAAAACCAAATTTGAATTAAAGCCAATGCGGTTCTCTATTCAACGCAGTAGAAATCAAGTCGATATCTAGAAAAATAAGCAAGTTATAACCAAAAAGGTAAGTAGTTATACTACTGCCTATTTCCGGCCACTTTTTAGTAGAACTATTTACGTTTTTGGCCATAACTTGAAAAGTTTTCAATATATCGACTTGATTTCTTTTGCGTTGGATAGCTAACCGTATTAGGCTTTACTACAAATTTTCTTTTAATGGATAGTGGAAGAAAATTTTTTTATCATTTTTTAAAAAAAAGCAAAGGGGGTAGTCCATTGTTTTTTTTGGCGAAAAATATTTTTTTTCCACTATCTTCAAAAAACCAAATTTGAATTAAAGCCAATGCGGTTCTCTATTCAACGCAGTAGAAATCAAGCCGATATCTAGAAAAGTAAGCAAGTTATGACCAAAAAGGTAAGTAGTTATACTACTGCCTATTTCCGGCCACTTTTTAGTAGAACTTTTTACGTTTTTGGCCATAACTTGAAAAGTTTTCAATATATCGACTTGATTTTTTTTGCGTTGGATAGCTAACCGTATTGGCCTTAACTACAAATTTTTTTTTAATGGATAGTGGAAGAAAATTTTTTTATCATTTTTTAAAAAAAAGCAAAGGGGGTAGTCCATTGTTTTTTTTGGCGAAAAATATTTTTTTTCCACTATCTTCAAAAAAACAAATTTAAATTAAAGCCATTGCGGTTCTCTATTCAACGCAGTAGAAATCAAGCCGATATCTAGAAAAGTAAGCAAGTTATGACCAAAAAGGTAAGTAGTTATACTACTGCCTATTTCCGGCCACTTTTTAGTAGAACTATTTACGTTTTTGGCCATAACTTGAAAAGTTTTCAATATATCGACTTGATTTCTTTTGCGTTGGATAGCTAACCGTATTGGCCTTAACTACAAATTTTTTTTAATGGATAGTGGAAGAAAATTTTTTTTATCATTTTTAAAAAAAAAAACAAAGGGGGTAGTCCATTGTTTTTTTTGGCGAAAAATATTTGTTTTCCACTATCTTCAAAAAACCAAATTTGAATTAAAGCCAATGCGGTTCTCTATTCAACGCAGTAGAAATCAAGTCGATATCTAGAAAAGTAAGCAAGTTATGACCAAAAAGGTAAGTAGTTATACTACTGCCTATTTCCGGCCACTTTTTAGTAGAACTATTTACGTTTTTGGCCATAACTTGAAAAGTTTTCAATATATCGACTTGATTTCTTTTGCGTTGGATAGCTAACCGTATTGGCCTTAACTACAAATTTTTTTTTAATGGATAGTGGAAGAAAATTTTTTTATCATTTTTTAAAAAAAAGCAAAGGGGGTAGTCCATTGTTTTTTTTGGCAAAAAATATTTTTTTTCCACTATCTTCAAAAAACCAAATTTGAATTAAAGCCAATGCGGTTCTCTATCCAACGCAGTAGAAATCAAGTCGATATCTAGAAAAGTAAGCAAGTTATGACCAAAAAGGTAAGTAGTTATACTACTGCCTATTTCCGGCCACTTTTTAGTAGAACTATTTACGTTTTTGGCCATAACTTGAAAAGTTTTCAATATATCGACTTGATTTCTTTTGCGTTGGATAGCTAACCGTATTGGCCTTAACTACAAATTTTTTTTTAATGGATAGTGGAAGAAAATTTTTTTATCATTTGTTAAAAAAAAGCAAAGGGGGTAGTCCATTGTTTTTTTTGGCAAAAAATATTTTTTTTCCACTATCTTCAAAAAACCAAATTTGAATTAAAGCCAATGCGGTTCTCTATTCAACGCAGTAGAAATCAAGCCGATATCTAGAAAAGTAAGCAAGTTATGACCAAAAAGGTAAGTAGTTATACTACTGCCTATTTCCGGCCACTTTTTAGTAGAACTATTTACGTTTTTGGCCATAACTTGAAAAGTTTTCAATATATCGACTTGATTTCTTTTGCGTTGGATAGCTAACCGTATTGGCCTTAACTACAAATTTTTTTTAATGGATAGTGGAAGAAAATTTTTTTTATCATTTTTTAAAAAAAAACAAAGGGGGTAGTCCATTGTTTTTTTTGGCGAAAAATATTTGTTTTCCACTATCTTCAAAAAACCAAATTTTAATTAAAGTCAATGCGGTTCTCTATTCAACGCAGTAGAAATCAAGTCGATATCTAGAAAAGTAAGCAAGTTATGACCAAAAAGGTAAGTAGTTATACTACTGCCTATTTCCGGCCACTTTTTAGTAGAACTATTTACGTTTTTGGCCATAACTTGAAAAGTTTTCAATATATTGACTTGATTTCTTTTGCGTTGGATAGCTAACCGTATTGGCCTTAACAACAAATTTTTTTTTAATGGATAGTGGAAGAAAATTTTTTTATCATTTTTTAAAAAAAAACAAAGGGGGTAGTCCATTGTTTTTTTTAGGCGAAAAATATTTTTTTTCCACTATCTTCAAAAAACCAAATTTGAATTAAAGCCAATGCGGTTCTCTATCCAACGCAGTAGAAATCAAGTCGATATCTAGAAAAGTAAGCAAGTTATGACCAAAAAGGTAAGTAGTTATACTACTGCCTATTTCCGGCCACTTTTTAGTAGAACTTTTTACGTTTTTGGCCATAACTTGAAAAGTTTTCAATATATCGACTTGATTTCTTTTGCGTTGGATAGGTAACCGTATTAGGCTTTACTACAAATTTTTTTTTAATGGATAGTGGAAGAAAATTTTTTTTATCATTTTTTAAAAAAAAGCAAAGGGGGTAGTCCATTGTCTTTTTTGGCGAAAAATATTTTTTTTCCACTATGTTCAAAAAACCAAATTTGAATTAAAGCCAATGCGGTTCTCTATTCAACGCAGTAGAAATCAAGCCGATATCTAGAAAAGTAAGCAAGTTATGACCAAAAAGGTAAGTAGTTATACTACTGCCTATTTCCGGCCACTTTTTAGTAGAACTATTTACGTTTTTGGCCATAACTTGAAAAGTTTTCAATATATCGACTTGATTTCTTTTGCGTTGGATAGCTAACCGTATTAGGCTTTACTACAAATTTTCTTTTAATGGATAGTGGAAGAAAATTTTTTTATCATTTTTTAAAAAAAAGCAAAGGGGGTAGTCCATTGTTTTTTTTGGCGAAAAATATTTTTTTTCCACTATCTTCAAAAAACCAAATTTGAATTAAAGCCAATGCGGTTCTCTATCCAACGCAGTAGAAATCAAGTCGATATCTAGAAAAGTAAGCAAGTTATGACCAAAAAGGTAAGTAGTTATACTACTGCCTATTTCCGGCCACTTTTTAGTAGAACTTTTTACGTTTTTGGCCATAACTTGAAAAGTTTTCAATATATCGACTTGATTTCTTTTGCGTTGGATAGCTAACCGTATTAGGCTTTACTACAAATTTTTTTTTAATGGATAGTGGAAGAAAATTTTTTTTATCATTTTTTAAAAAAAAGCAAAGGGGGTAGTCCATTGTCTTTTTTGGCGAAAAATATTTTTTTTCCACTATCTTCAAAAAACCAAATTTGAATTAAAGCCAATGCGGTTCTCTATTCAACGCAGTAGAAATCAAGTCGATATCTAGAAAAGTAAGCAAGTTATGACCAAAAAGGTAAGTAGTTATACTACTGCCTATTTCCGGCCACTTTTTAGTAGAACTATTTACGTTTTTGGCCATAACTTGAAAAGTTTTCAATATATCGACTTGATTTCTTTTGCGTTGGATAGCTAACCGTATTGGCCTTAACTACAAATTTTTTTTTAATGGATAGTGGAAGAAAATTTTTTTATCATTTTTTAAAAAAAAGCAAAGGGGGTAGTCCATTGTCTTTTTTGGCGAAAAATATTTTTTTTCCACTATCTTCAAAAAACCAAATTTGAATTAAAGCCAATGCGGTTCTCTATTCAACGCAGTAGAAATCAAGTCGATATCTAGAAAAATAAGCAAGTTATAACCAAAAAGGTAAGTAGTTATACTACTGCCTATTTCCGGCCACTTTTTAGTAGAACTATTTACGTTTTTGGCCATAACTTGAAAAGTTTTCAATATATCGACTTGATTTCTTTTGCGTTGGATAGCTAACCGTATTGGCCTTAACTACAAATTTTTTTTTAATGGATAGTGAAAGAAAATTTTTTTATCATTTTTTAAAAAAAAGCAAAAGGGGTAGTCCATTGTCTTTTTTGGCGAAAAATATTTTTTTTCCACTATGTTTAAAAAACTAAATTTGAATTAAAGCCAATGCGGTTCTCTATTCAACGCAGTAGAAATCAAGCCGATATCTAGAAAAGTAAGCAAGTTATGACCAAAAAGGTAAGTAGTTATACTACTGCCTATTTCCGGCCACTTTTTAGTAGAACTTTTTACGTTTTTGGCCATAACTTGAAAAGTTTTCAATATATCGACTTGATTTCTTTTGCGTTGGATAGCTAACCGTATTGGCCTTAACTACAAATTTTTTTTTAATGGATAGTGGAAGAAAATTTTTTTTATCATTTTTTAAAAAAAAGCAAACGGGGTAGTCCATTGTCTTTTTTGGCGAAAAATATTTTTTTTCCACTATGTTCAAAAAACCAAATTTGAATTAAAGCCAATGCGGTTCTCTATTCAACGCAGTAGAAATCAAGTCGATATCTAGAAAAATAAGCAAGTTATAACCAAAAAGGTAAGTAGTTATACTACTGCCTATTTCCGGCCACTTTTTAGTAGAACTATTTACGTTTTTGGCCATAACTTGAAAAGTTTTCAATATATCGACTTGATTTCTTTTGCGTTGGATAGCTAACCGTATTAGGCTTTACTACAAATTTTTTTTTAATGGATAGTGGAAAAAATTTTTTTTATCATTTTTTAAAAAAAAGCAAAGGGGGTAGTCCATTGTCTTTTTTGGCGAAAAATATTTTTTTTCCACTATCTTCAAAAAACCAAATTTGAATTAAAGCCAATGCGGTTCTCTATTCAACGCAGTAGAAATCAAGTCGATATCTAGAAAAATAAGCAAGTTATAACCAAAAAGGTAAGTAGTTATACTACTGCCTATTTCCGGCCACTTTTTAGTAGAACTATTTACGTTTTTGGCCATAACTTGAAAAGTTTTCAATATATCGACTTGATTTCTTTTGCGTTGGATAGCTAACCGTATTGGCCTTAACTACAAATTTTTTTTTAATGGATAGTGGAAGAAAATTTTTTTATCATTTTTTAAAAAAAAGCAAAGGGGGTAGTCCATTGTTTTTTTTGGCAAAAAATATTTTTTTTCCACTATCTTCAAAAAACCAAATTTGAATTAAAGCCAATGCGGTTCTCTATTCAACGCAGTAGAAATCAAGCCGATATCTAGAATAGTAAGCAAGTTATGACCAAAAAGGTAAGTAGTTATACTACTGCCTATTTCCGGCCACTTTTTAGTAGAACTTTTTACGTTTTTGGCCATAACTTGAAAAGTTTTCAATATATCGACTTGATTTCTTTTGCGTTGGATAGCTAACCGTATTGGCCTTAACTACAAATTTTTTTTTAATGGATAGTGGAAGAAAATTTTTTTATCATTTTTTAAAAAAAAGCAAAGGGGGTAGTCCATTGTTTTTTTTGGCAAAAAATATTTTTTTTCCACTATCTTCAAAAAACTAAATTTGAATTAAAGCCAATGCGGTTCTCTATTCAACGCAGTAGAAATCAAGTCGATATCTAGAAAAGTAACCAAGTTATGACCAAAAAGGTAAGTAGTTATACTACTGCCTATTTCCGGCCACTTTTTAGTAGAACTTTTTACGTTTTTGGCCATAACTTGAAAAGTTTTCAATATATCGACTTGATTTCTTTTGCGTTGGATAGCTAACCGTATTGGCCTTAACTACAAATTTTTTTTTAATGGATAGTGGAAGAAAATTTTTTTATCATTTTTTAAAAAAAAGCAAAGGGGGTAGTCCATTGTTTTTTTTGGCAAAAAATATTTTTTTTCCACTATCTTCAAAAAACCAAATTTGAATTAAAGCCAATGCGGTTCTCTATTCAACGCAGTAGAAATCAAGCCGATATCTAGAATAGTAAGCAAGTTATGACCAAAAAGGTAAGTAGTTATACTACTGCCTATTTCCGGCCACTTTTTAGTAGAACTATTTACGTTTTTGGCCATAACTTGAAAAGTTTTCAATATATCGACTTGATTTCTTTTGCGTTGGATAGCTAACCGTATTGGCCTTAACTACAAATTTTTTTTTAATGGATAGTGGAAGAAAATTTTTTTATCATTTTTTAAAAAAAAGCAAAGGGGGTAGTCCATTGTTTTTTTTTGGCGAAAAATATTTTTTTTCCACTATCTTCAAAAAACCAAATTTGAATTAAAGCCAATGCCGTTCTCTATTCAACGCAGTAGAAATCAAGCCGATATCTAGAATAGTAAGCAAGTTATGACCAAAAAGGTAAGTAGTTATACTACTGCCTATTTCCAGCCACTTTTTAGTAGAACTATTTACGTTTTTGGCCATAACTTGAAAAGTTTTCAATATATCGACTTGATTTCTTTTGCGTTGGATAGCTAACCGTATTGGCCTTAACTACAAATTTTTTTTTAATGGATAGTGGAAGAAAATTTTTTTATCATTTTTTAAAAAAAAGCAAAGGGGGTAGTCCATTGTTTTTTTTGGCGAAAAATATTTTTTTTCCACTATCTTCAAAAAACCAAATTTGAATTAAAGCCAATGCGGTTCTCTATTCAACGCAGTAGAAATCAAGCCGATATCTAGAAAAGTAAGCAAGTTATGACCAAAAAGGTAAGTAGTTATACTACTGCCTATTTCCGGCCACTTTTTAGTAGAACTATTTACGTTTTTGGCCATAACTTGAAAAGTTTTCAATATATCGACTTGATTTCTTTTGCGTTGGATAGCTAACCGTATTGGCCTTAACTACAAATTTTTTTTTAATGGATAGTGGAAGAAAATTTTTTTATCATTTTTTAAAAAAAAGCAAAGGGGGTAGTCCATTGTTTTTTTTTTGCGAAAAATATTTTTTTTCCACTATTTTCAAAAAACCAAATTTGAATTAAAGCCAATGCGGTTCTCTATTCAACGCAGTAGAAATCAAGCCGATATCTAGAAAAGTAAGCAAGTTATGACCAAAAAGGTAAGTAGTTATACTACTGCCTATTTCCGGCCACTTTTTAGTAGAACTATTTACGTTTTTGGCCATAACTTGAAAAGTTTTCAATATATCGACTTGATTTCTTTTGCGTTGGATAGCTAACCGTATTAGGCTTTACTACAAATTTTCTTTTAATGGATAGTGGAAGAAAATTTTTTTATCATTTTTTAAAAAAAAGCAAAGGGGGTAGGTAGTCCATTGTCTTTTTTGGCGAAAAATATTTTTTTTCCACTATGTTCAAAAAACCAAATTTGAATTAAAGCCAATGCGGTTCTCTATTCAACGCAGTAGAAATCAAGTCGATATCTAGAAAAATAAGCAAGTTATAACCAAAAAGGTAAGTAGTTATACTACTGCCTATTTCCGGCCACTTTTTAGTAGAACTATTTACGTTTTTGGCCATAACTTGAAAAGTTTTCAATATATCGACTTGATTTCTTTTGCGTTGGATAGCTAACCGTATTAGGCTTTACTACAAATTTTTTTTTAATGGATAGTGGAAGAAAATTTTTTTATCATTTTTTAAAAAAAAGCAAAGGGGGTAGTCCATTGTCTTTTTTGGCGAAAAATATTTTTTTTCCACTATCTTCAAAAAACCAAATTTGAATTAAAGCCAATGCGGTTCTCTATTCAACGCAGTAGAAATCAAGTCGATATCTAGAAAAATAAGCAAGTTATAACCAAAAAGGTAAGTAGTTATACTACTGCCTATTTCCGGCCACTTTTTAGTAGAACTATTTACGTTTTTGGCCATAACTTGAAAAGTTTTCAATATATCGACTTGATTTCTTTTGCGTTGGATAGCTAACCGTATTGGCCTTAACTACAAATTTTTTTTTAATGGATAGTGAAAGAAAATTTTTTTATCATTTTTTAAAAAAAAGCAAAAGGGGTAGTCCATTGTCTTTTTTGGCGAAAAATATTTTTTTTCCACTATGTTCAAAAAACTAAATTTGAATTAAAGCCAATGCGGTTCTCTATTCAACGCAGTAGAAATCAAGCCGATATCTAGAAAAGTAAGCAAGTTATGACCAAAAAGGTAAGTAGTTATACTACTGCCTATTTCCGGCCACTTTTTAGTAGAACTATTTACGTTTTTGGCCATAACTTGAAAAGTTTTCAATATATCGGCTTGATTTCTTTTGCGTTGGATAGCTAACCGTATTGGCCTTAACTACAAATTTTTTTTTTAATGGATAGTGGAAGAAAATTTTTTTATAATTTTTTAAAAAAAAGCAAAGGGGGTAGTCCATTGTTTTTTTTGGCGAAAAATATTTTTTTTCCACTATCTTCAAAAAACCAAATTTGAATTAAAGCCAATGCGGTTCTCTATTCAACGCAGTAGAAATCAAGCCGATATCTAGAAAAGTAAGCAAGTTATAACCAAAAAGGTAAGTAGTTATACTACTGCCTATTTCCGGCCACTTTTTAGTAGAACTATTTACGTTTTTGGCCATAACTTGAAAAGTTTTCAATATATCGGCTTGATTTCTTTTGCGTTGGATAGCTAACCGTATTGGCCTTAACTACAAATTTTTTTTTTAATGGATAGTGGAAGAAAATTTTTTTATCATTTTTTAAAAAAAAGCAAAGGGGGTAGTCCATTGTTTTTTTTGGCGAAAAATATTTTTTTTCCACTATCTTCAAAAAACCAAATTTGAATTAAAGCCAATGCGGTTCTCTATTCAACGCAGTAGAAATCAAGCCGATATCTAGAAAAGTAAGCAAGTTATGACCAAAAAGGTAAGTAGTTATACTACTGCCTATTTCCGGCCACTTTTTAGTAGAACTATTTACGTTTTTGGCCATAACATGAAAAGTTTTCAATATATCGGCTTGATTTCTTTTGCGTTGGATAGCTAACCGTATTGGCCTTAACTACAAATTTTTTTTAATGGATAGTGGAAGAAAATTTTTTTATCATTTTTTAAAAAAAAGCAAAGGGGGTAGTCCATTGTTTTTTTTGGCGAAAAATATTTTTTTTCCACTATCTTCAAAAAACCAAATTTGAATTAAAGCCAATGCGGTTCTCTATTCAACGCAGTAGAAATCAAGCCGATATCTAGAAAAGTAAGCAAGTTATGAGCAAAAAGGTAAGTAGTTATACTACTGCCTATTTCCGGCCACTTTTTAGTAGAACTATTTACGTTTTTGCCCATAACTTGAAAAGTTTTCAATATATCGGCTTGATTTCTTTTGCGTTGGATAGCTAACCGTATTGGCCTTAACTACAAATTTTTTTTTAATGGATAGTGGAAGAAAATTTTTTTATCATTTTTTAAAAAAAAGCAAAGGGGGTAGTCCATTGTTTTTTTGGCGAAAAATATTTTTTTTCCACTATCTTCAAAAAACCAAATTTGAATTAAAGCCAATGCGGTTCTCTATTCAACGCAGTAGAAATCAAGCCGATATCTAGAAAAGTAAGCAAGTTATGACCAAAAAGGTAAGTAGTTATACTACTGCCTATTTCCGGCCACTTTTTAGTAGAACTATTTGCGTTTTTGGCCATAACTTGAAAAGTTTTCAATATATCGACTTGATTTCTTTTGCGTTGGATAGCTAACCGTATTGGCCTTAACTAAAAATTTTTTTTTTGGATAGTGGAAGAAAATTTTTTTATCATTTTTTAAAAAAAAGCATAGGGGGTAGTCCATTGTTTTTTTTGGCGAAAAATATTTTTTTTCCATTATCTTCAAAAAACCAAATTTGAATTAAAGCCAATGCGGTTCTCTATTTAACGCAGTAGAAATCAAGTCGATATCTAGAAAAGTAAGCAAGTTATGACCAAAAAGGTAAGTAGTTATACTACTGCCTATTTCCAGCCACTTTTTAGTAGAACTATTTACGTTTTTGGCCATAACTTGAAAAGTTTTCAATATATCGACTTGATTTCTTTTGCGTTGGATAGCTAACCGTATTGGCCTTAACTACAAATTTTTTTTTAATGGATAGTGGAAGAAAATTTTTTTTATCATTTTTTTAAAAAAAGCAAAGGGGGTAGTCCATTGTTTTTTTTGGCGAAAAATATTTTTTTTTCACTATCTTCAAAAAACCATAATTGAATTAAAGCCAATGCGGTTCTCTATTCAACGCAGTAGAAATCAAGCCGATATCTAGAAAAGTAAGCAAGTTATGACCAAAAAGGTAAGTAGTTATACTACTGCCTATTTCCGGCCACTTTTTAGTAGAACTATTTACGTTTTTGGCCATAACTTGAAAAGTTATCAATATATCGACTTGATTTCTTTTGCGTTGGATAGCTAACCGTATTGGCCTTAACTAAAAATTTTTTTTTTAATGGATAGTGGAAGAAAATTTTTTTTATCATTTTTTAAAAAAAAGCAAAGGGGGTAGTCCATTGTTTTTTTTGGCGAAAAATATTTTTTTTTCACTATCTTCAAAAAACCATAATTGAATTAAAGCCAATGCGGTTCTCTATTCAACGCAGTAGAAATCAAGCCGATATCTAGAAAAGTAAGCAAGTTATGACCAAAAAGGTAAGTAGTTATACTACTGCCTATTTCCGGCCACTTTTTAGTAGAACTATTTACGTTTTTGGCCATAACTTGAAAAGTTATCAATATATCGACTTGATTTCTTTTGCGTTGGATAGCTAATCGTATTGGCCTTAACTAAAAATTTTTTTTTAATGGATAGTGGAAGAAAATTTTTTTATAATTTTTTAAAAAAAAGCAAAGGGGTAGTCCATTGTTTTTTTTTTGGCGAAAAATATTTTTTTTCCACTATCTTCAAAAAACCAAATTTCAATTAAAGCCAATGGGGTTCTCTATTCAACGCAGTAGAAATCAAGTCGATATCTAGAAAAGTAAGCAAGTTATGACCAAAAAGGTAAGTAGTTATACTACTGCCTATTTCCGGCCACTTTTTAGTAGAACTATTTACGTTTTTGGCCATAACTTGAAAAGTTTTCAATATATCGACTTGATTTCTTTTGCGTTGGATAGCTAACCGTATTGGCCTTAACTACAAATTTTTTTTTAATGGATAGTGGAAGAAAATTTTTTTATCATTTTTTAAAAAAAAGCAAACTGGGTAGTCCATTGTTTTTTTTGGCAAAAAATATTTTTTTTCCACTATCTTCAAAAAATCAAATTTGAATTAAAGCCAATGCGGTTCTCTATTCAACGCAGTAGAAATCAAGCCGATATCTAGAAAAGTAAGCAAGTTATGACCAAAAAGGTAAGTAGTTATACTACTGCCTATTTCCGGCCACTTTTTAGTAGAACTATTTACGTTTTTGGCCATAACTTGAAAAGTTTTCAATATATCGACTTGATTTCTTTTGCGTTGGATAGCTAACCGTATTGGCCTTAACTACAAAATTTTTTTTAATGGATAGTGGAAGAAAATTTTTTTATCATTTTTTAAAAAAAAGCAAACGGGGTAGTCCATTGTTTTTTTTGGCGAAAAATATTTTTTTTCCACTATCTTCAAAAAACCAAATTTGAATTAAAGCCAATGCGGTTCTCTATTCAACGCAGTAGAAATCAAGTCGATATCTAGAAAAGTAAGCAAGTTATGACCAAAAAGGTAAGTAGTTATACTACTGCCTATTTCCGGCCACTTTTTAGTAGAACTATTTACGTTTTTGGCCATAACTTGAAAAGTTTTCAATATATCGACTTGATTTCTTTTGCGTTGGATAGCTAACCGTATTGGCCTTAACTACAAATTTTTTTTTAATGGATAGTGGAAGAAAATTTTTTTATCATTTTTTAAAAAAAAGCAAACGGGGTAGTCCATTGTTTTTTTTGGCGAAAAATATTTTTTTTCCACTATCTTCAAAAAACCAAATTTGAATTAAAGCCAATGCGGTTCTCTATTCAACGCAGTAGAAATCAAGTCGATATCTAGAAAAGTAAGCAAGTTATGACCAAAAAGGTAAGTAGTTATACTACTGCCTATTTCCGGCCACTTTTTAGTAGAACTATTTACGTTTTTGGCCATAACTTGAAAAGTTTTCAATATATCGACTTGATTTCTTTTGCGTTGGATAGCTAACCGTATTGGCCTTAACTACAAATTTTTTTTTAATGGATAGTGGAAGAAAATTTTTTTATCATTTTTTAAAAAAAAGCAAACGGGGTAGTCCATTGTTTTTTTTGGCGAAAAATATTTTTTTTCCACTATCTTCAAAAAACCAAATTTGAATTAAAGCCAATGCGGTTCTCTATTCAACGCAGTAGAAATCAAGCTGATATCTAGAAAAGTAAGCAAGTTATGACCAAAAAGGTAAGTAGTTATACTACTGCCTATTTCCGGCCACTTTTTAGTAGAACTATTTACGTTTTTGGCCATAACTTGAAAAGTTTTCAATATATCGACTTGATTTCTTTTGCGTTGGATAGCTAACCGTATTGGCCTTAACTACAAAATTTTTTTTAATGGATAGTGGAAGAAAATTTTTTTATCATTTTTTAAAAAAAAGCAAACGGGGTAGTCCATTGTTTTTTTTGGCGAAAAATATTTTTTTTCCACTATCTTCAAAAAACCAAATTTGAATTAAAGCCAATGCGGTTCTCTATTCAACGCAGTAGAAATCAAGCTGATATCTAGAAAAGTAAGCAAGTTATGACCAAAAAGGTAAGTAGTTATACTACTGCCTATTTCCGGCCACTTTTTAGTAGAACTATTTACGTTTTTGGCCATAACTTGAAAAGTTTTCAATATATCGACTTGATTTCTTTTGCGTTGGATAGCTAACCGTATTGGCCTTAACTACAAATTTTTTTTAATGGATAGTGGAAGAAAATTTTTTTATCATTTTTTAAAAAAAAGCAAACGGGGTAGTCCATTGTTTTTTTTGGCGAAAAATATTTTTTTTCCACTATCTTCAAAAAACCAAATTTGAATTAAAGCCAATGCGGTTCTCTATTCAACGCAGTAGAAATCAAGCCGATATCTAGAAAAGTAAGCAAGTTATGACCAAAAGGGTAAGTAGTTATACTACTGCCTATTTCCGGCCACTTTTTAGTAGAACTATTTACGTTTTTGGCCATAACTTGAAAAGTTTTCAATATATCGACTTGATTTCTTTTGCGTTGGATAGCTAACCGTATTGGCCTTAACTACAAATTTTTCTTTAATGGATAGTGGAAGAAAATTTTTTTATCATTTTTTAAAAAAAAGCAAAGGGGGTAGTCCATTGTTTTTTTTGGCGAAAAATATTTTTTTTCCACTATCTTCAAAAAACCAAATTTGAATTAAAGCCAATGCGGTTCTCTATTCAACGCAGTAGAAATCAAGCCGATATCTAGAAAAGTAAGCAAGTTATGACCAAAAAGGTAAGTAGTTATACTACTGCCTATTTCCGGCCACTTTTTAGTAGAACTATTTACGTTTTTGGCCATAACTTGAAAAGTTTTCAATATATCGACTTGATTTCTTTTGCGTTGGATAGCTAACCGTATTGGCCTTAACTACAAAATTTTTTTTAATGGATAGTGGAAGAAAATTTTTTTATCATTTTTTAAAAAAAAGCAAACGGGGTAGTCCATTGTTTTTTTTATCGAAAAATATTTTTTTTCCACTATCTTCAAAAAACCAAATTTGAATTAAAGCCAATGCGGTTCTCTATTCAACGCAGTAGAAATCAAGCTGATATCTAGAAAAGTAAGCAAGTTATGACCAAAAAGGTAAGTAGTTATACTACTGCCTATTTCCGGCCACTTTTTAGTAGAACTATTTACGTTTTTGGCCATAACTTGAAAAGTTTTCAATATATCGACTTGATTTCTTTTGCGTTGGATAGCTAACCGTATTGGCCTTAACTACAAATTTTTTTTTAATGGATAGTGGAAGAAAATTTTTTTATCATTTTTTAAAAAAAAGCAAACGGGGTAGTCCATTGTTTTTTTTGGCGAAAAATATTTTTTTTCCACTATCTTCAAAAAACCAAATTTGAATTAAAGCCAATGCGGTTCTCTATTCAACGCAGTAGAAATCAAGTCGATATCTAGAAAAGTAAGCAAGTTATGACCAAAAAGGTAAGTAGTTATACTACTGCCTATTTCCGGCCACTTTTTAGTAGAACTATTTACGTTTTTGGCCATAACTTGAAAAGTTTTCAATATATCGACTTGATTTCTTTTGCGTTGGATAGCTAACCGTATTGGCCTTAACTACAAATTTTTTTTTAATGGATAGTGGAAGAAAATTTTTTTATCATTTTTTAAAAAAAAGCAAACTGGGTAGTCCATTGTTTTTTTTGGCAAAAAATATTTTTTTTCCACTATCTTCAAAAAACCAAATTTGAATTAAAGCCAATGCGGTTCTCTATTCAACGCAGTAGAAATCAAGCCGATATCTAGAAAAGTAAGCAAGTTATGACCAAAAAGGTAAGTAGTTATACTACTGCCTATTTCCGGCCACTTTTTAGTAGAACTATTTACGTTTTTTGCCATAACTTGAAAAGTTTTCAATATATCGACTTGATTTCTTTTGCGTTGGATAGCTAACCGTATTGGCCTTAACTACAAATTTTTTTTAATGGATAGTGGAAGAAAATTTTTTTTATCATTTTTTAAAAAAAAGCAAAGGGGGTAGTCCATTGTTTTTTTTGGCGAAAAATATTTTTTTTCCACTATCTTCAAAAAACCAAATTTGAATTAAAACCAATGCGGTTCTCTATTCAACGCAGTAGAAATCAAGCCGATATCTAGAAAAGTAAGCAAGTTATGACTAAAAAGGTAAGTAGTTATACTACTGCCTATTTCCGGCCACTTTTTAGTAGAACTATTTACGTTTTTGGCCATAACTTGAAAAGTTTTCAATATATCGACTTGATTTCTTTTGCGTTGGATAGCTAACCGTATTGGCCTTAACTACAAAATTTTTTTTAATGGATAGTGGAAGAAAATTTTTTTATCATTTTTTAAAAAAAAGCAAACGGGGTAGTCCATTGTTTTTTTTGGCGAAAAATATTTTTTTTCCACTATCTTCAAAAAACCAAATTTGAATTAAAGCCAATGCGGTTCTCTATTCAACGCAGTAGAAATCAAGCCGATATCTAGAAAAGTAAGCAAGTTATGACCAAAAAGGTAAGTAGTTATACTACTGCCTATTTCCGGCCACTTTTTAGTAGAACTATTTACGTTTTTGGCCATAACTTGAAAAGTTTTCAATATATCGACTTGATTTCTTTTGCGTTGGATAGCTAACCGTATTGGCCTTAACTACAAATTTTTTTTTAATGGATAGTGGAAGAAAATTTTTTTTATCATTTTTTAAAAAAAAGCAAAGGGGGTAGTCCATTGTTTTTTTTGGCGAAAAATATTTTTTTTCCACTATCTTCAAAAAACCAAATTTGAATTAAAGCCAATGCGGGTCTCTATTCAACGCAGTAGAAATCAAGTCGATATCTAGAAAAGTAAGCAAGTTATGACCAAAAAGGTAAGTAGTTATACTACTGCCTATTTCCGGCCACTTTTTAGTAGAACTATTTACGTTTTTGGCCATAACTTGAAAAGTTTTCAATATATCGACTTGATTTCTTTTGCGTTGGATAGCTAACCGTATTGGCCTTAACTAAAAATTTTTTTTTAATGGATAGTGGAAGAAAATTTTTTTTATCATTTTTTAAAAAAAAGCAAAGGGGGTAGTCCATTGTTTTTTTTGGCGAAAAATATTTTTTTTCCACTATCTTCAAAAAACCAAATTTGAATTAAAGCCAATGCGGTTCTCTATTCAACGCAGTAGAAATCAAGCCGATATCTAGAAAAGTAAGCAAGTTATGACTAAAAAGGTAAGTAGTTATACTACTGCCTATTTCCGGCCACTTTTTAGTAGAACTATTTACGTTTTTGGCCATAACTTAAAAAGTTTTCAATATATCGACTTGATTTCTTTTGCGTTGGATAGCTAACCGTATTGGCCTTAACTACAAAATTTTTTTTAATGGATAGTGGAAGAAAATTTTTTTATCATTTTTTAAAAAAAAGCAAACGGGGTAGTCCATTGTTTTTTTTGGCGAAAAATATTTTTTTTCCACTATCTTCAAAAAACCAAATTTGAATTAAAGCCAATGCGGTTCTCTATTCAACGCAGTAGAAATCAAGCCGATATCTAGAAAAGTAAGCAAGTTATGACCAAAAAGGTAAGTAGTTATACTACTGCCTATTTCCGGCCACTTTTTAGTAGAACTATTTACGTTTTTGGCCATAACTTGAAAAGTTTTCAATATATCGACTTGATTTCTTTTGCGTTGGATAGCTAACCGTAATGGCCTTAACTACAAATTTTTTTTTAATGGATAGTGGAAGAAAATTTTTTTATCATTTTTTAAAAAGAAGCAAACGGGGTAGTCCATTGTTTTTTTTGGCGAAAAATATTTTTTTTCCACTATCTTCAAAAAACCAAATTTGAATTAAAGCCAATGCGGTTCTCTATTCAACGCAGTAGAAATCAAGCCGATATCTAGAAAAGTAAGCAAGTTATGACCAAAAGGGTAAGTAGTTATACTACTGCCTATTTCCGGCCACTTTTTAGTAGAACTATTTACGTTTTTGGCCATAACTTGAAAAGTTTTCAATATATCGACTTGATTTCTTTTGCGTTGGATAGCTAACCGTATTGGCCTTAACTACAAATTTTTTTTTAATGGATAGTGGAAGAAAATTTTTTTATCATTTTTTAAAAAGAAGCAAACGGGGTAGTCCATTGTTTTTTTTGGCGAAAAATATTTTTTTTCCACTATCTTCAAAAAACCAAATTTGAATTAAAGCCAATGCGGTTCTCTATTCAACGCAGTAGAAATCAAGTCGATATCTAGCAAAATAAGCAAGTTATAACCAAAAAGGTAAGTAGTTATACTACTGCCTATTTCCGGCCACTTTTTAGTAGAACTATTTACGTTTTTGGCCATAACTTGAAAAGTTTTCAATATATCGACTTGATTTCTTTTGCGTTGGATAGCTAACCGTATTGGCCTTAACTACAAATTTTTTTTTAATGGATAGTGGAAGAAAATTTTTTTATCATTTTTTAAAAAAAAGCAAACGGGGTAGTCCATTGTTTTTTTTGGCGAAAAATATTTTTTTTCCACTATCTTCAAAAAACCAAATTTGAATTAAAGCCAATGCGGTTCTCTATTCAACGCAGTAGAAATCAAGCCGATATCTAGAAAAGTAAGCAAGTTATGACCAAAAAGGTAAGTAGTTATACTACTGCCTATTTCCGGCCACTTTTTAGTAGAACTATTTACGTTTTTGGCCATAACTTGAAAAGTTTTCAATATATCGACTTGATTTCTTTTGCGTTGGATAGCTAACCGTATTGGCCTTAACTACAAATTTTTTTTTAATGGATAGTGGAAGAAAATTTTTTTTATCATTTTTTAAAAAAAAGCAAAGGGGGTAGTCCATTGTTTTTTTTGGCGAAAAATATTTTTTTTCCACTATCTTCAAAAAACCAAATTTGAATTAAAGCCAATGCGGGTCTCTATTCAACGCAGTAGAAATCAAGTCGATATCTAGAAAAGTAAGCAAGTTATGACCAAAAAGGTAAGTAGTTATACTACTGCCTATTTCCGGCCACTTTTTAGTAGAACTATTTACGTTTTTGGCCATAACTTGAAAAGTTTTCAATATATCGACTTGATTTCTTTTGCGTTGGATAGCTAACCGTATTGGCCTTAACTAAAAATTTTTTTTTAATGGATAGTGGAAGAAAATTTTTTTTATCATTTTTTAAAAAAAAGCAAAGGGGGTAGTCCATTGTTTTTTTTGGCGAAAAATATTTTTTTTCCACTATCTTCAAAAAACCAAATTTGAATTAAAGCCAATGCGGTTCTCTATTCAACGCAGTAGAAATCAAGCCGATATCTAGAAAAGTAAGCAAGTTATGACTAAAAAGGTAAGTAGTTATACTACTGCCTATTTCCGGCCACTTTTTAGTAGAACTATTTACGTTTTTGGCCATAACTTAAAAAGTTTTCAATATATCGACTTGATTTCTTTTGCGTTGGATAGCTAACCGTATTGGCCTTAACTACAAAATTTTTTTTAATGGATAGTGGAAGAAAATTTTTTTATCATTTTTTAAAAAAAAGCAAACGGGGTAGTCCATTGTTTTTTTTGGCGAAAAATATTTTTTTTCCACTATCTTCAAAAAACCAAATTTGAATTAAAGCCAATGCGGTTCTCTATTCAACGCAGTAGAAATCAAGCCGATATCTAGAAAAGTAAGCAAGTTATGACCAAAAAGGTAAGTAGTTATACTACTGCCTATTTCCGGCCACTTTTTAGTAGAACTATTTACGTTTTTGGCCATAACTTGAAAAGTTTTCAATATATCGACTTGATTTCTTTTGCGTTGGATAGCTAACCGTAATGGCCTTAACTACAAATTTTTTTTTAATGGATAGTGGAAGAAAATTTTTTTATCATTTTTTAAAAAGAAGCAAACGGGGTAGTCCATTGTTTTTTTTGGCGAAAAATATTTTTTTTCCACTATCTTCAAAAAACCAAATTTGAATTAAAGCCAATGCGGTTCTCTATTCAACGCAGTAGAAATCAAGCCGATATCTAGAAAAGTAAGCAAGTTATGACCAAAAGGGTAAGTAGTTATACTACTGCCTATTTCCGGCCACTTTTTAGTAGAACTATTTACGTTTTTGGCCATAACTTGAAAAGTTTTCAATATATCGACTTGATTTCTTTTGCGTTGGATAGCTAACCGTATTGGCCTTAACTACAAATTTTTTTTTAATGGATAGTGGAAGAAAATTTTTTTATCATTTTTTAAAAAGAAGCAAACGGGGTAGTCCATTGTTTTTTTTGGCGAAAAATATTTTTTTTCCACTATCTTCAAAAAACCAAATTTGAATTAAAGCCAATGCGGTTCTCTATTCAACGCAGTAGAAATCAAGTCGATATCTAGCAAAATAAGCAAGTTATAACCAAAAAGGTAAGTAGTTATACTACTGCCTATTTCCGGCCACTTTTTAGTAGAACTATTTACGTTTTTGGCCATAACTTGAAAAGTTTTCAATATATCGACTTGATTTCTTTTGCGTTGGATAGCTAACCGTATTGGCCTTAACTACAAATTTTTTTTTAATGGATAGTGGAAGAAAATTTTTTTATCATTTTTTAAAAAAAAGCAAACGGGGTAGTCCATTGTTTTTTTTGGCGAAAAATATTTTTTTTCCACTATCTTCAAAAAACCAAATTTGAATTAAAGCCAATGCGGTTCTCTATTCAACGCAGTAGAAATCAAGTCGATATCTAGCAAAATAAGCAAGTTATAACCAAAAAGGTAAGTAGTTATACTACTGCGTATTTCCGGCCACTTTTTAGTAGAACTATTTACGTTTTTGGCCATAACTTGAAAAGTTTTCAATATATCGACTTGATTTCTTTTGCGTTGGATAGCTAACCGTATTGGCCTTAACTACAATTTTTTTTTTAATGGATAGTGGAAGAAAATTTTTTTATCATTTTTTAAAAAAAAGCAAACGGGGTAGTCCATTGTTTTTTTTGGCAAAAAATATTTTTTTTCCACTATCTTCAAAAAACCAAATTTGAATTAAAGCCAATGCGGTTCTCTATTCAACGCAGTAGAAATCAAGTCGATATCTAGAAAAGTAAGCAAGTTATGACCAAAAAGGTAAGTAGTTATACTACTGCCTATTTCCGGCCACTTTTTAGTAGAACTATTTACGTTTTTGGCCATAACTTGAAAAGTTTTCAATATATCGACTTGATTTCTTTTGCGTTGGATAGCTAACCGTATTGGCCTTAACTACAAATTTTTTTTTAATGGATAGTGGAAGAAAATTTTTTTATCATTTTTTAAAAAGAAGCAAACGGGGTAGTCCATTGTTTTTTTTGGCGAAAAATATTTTTTTTCCACTATCTTCAAAAAACCAAATTTGAATTAAAGCCAATGCGGTTCTCTATTCAACGCAGTAGAAATCAAGCCGATATCTAGAAAAATAAGCAAGTTATAACCAAAAAGGTAAGTAGTTATACTACTGCCTATTTCCGGCCACTTTTTAGTAGAACTATTTACGTTTTTGGCCATAACTTGAAAAGTTTTCAATATATCGACTTGATTTCTTTTGCGTTGGATAGCTAACCGTATTGGCCTTAACTACAAATTTTTTTTTAATGGATAGTGGAAGAAAATTTTTTTATCATTTTTTAAAAAAAAGCAAACGGGGTAGTCCATTGTTTTTTTTGGCGAAAAATATTTTTTTTCCACTATCTTCAAAAAACCAAATTTGAATTAAAGCCAATGCGGTTCTCTATTCAACGCAGTAGAAATCAAGTCGATATCTAGCAAAATAAGCAAGTTATAACCAAAAAGGTAAGTAGTTATACTACTGCGTATTTCCGGCCACTTTTTAGTAGAACTATTTACGTTTTTGGCCATAACTTGAAAAGTTTTCAATATATCGACTTGATTTCTTTTGCGTTGGATAGCTAACCGTATTGGCCTTAACTACAATTTTTTTTTTAATGGATAGTGGAAGAAAATTTTTTTATCATTTTTTAAAAAAAAGCAAACGGGGTAGTCCATTGTTTTTTTTGGCAAAAAATATTTTTTTTCCACTATCTTCAAAAAACCAAATTTGAATTAAAGCCAATGCGGTTCTCTATTCAACGCAGTAGAAATCAAGTCGATATCTAGAAAAGTAAGCAAGTTATGACCAAAAAGGTAAGTAGTTATACTACTGCCTATTTCCGGCCACTTTTTAGTAGAACTATTTACGTTTTTGGCCATAACTTGAAAAGTTTTCAATATATCGACTTGATTTCTTTTGCGTTGGATAGCTAACCGTATTGGCCTTAACTACAAATTTTTTTTTAATGGATAGTGGAAGAAAATTTTTTTATTCATTTTTTTAAAAAAAGCAAAGGGGGTAGTCCATTGTTTTTTTTTGGCGAAAAATATTTTTTTTCCACTATCTTCAAAAAACCAAATTTGAATTAAAGCCAATGCGGTTCTCTATTCAACGCAGTAGAAATCAAGCCGATATCTAGCAAAATAAGCAAGTTATAACCAAAAAGGTAAGTAGTTATACTACTGCCTATTTCCGGCCACTTTTTAGTAGAACTATTTACGTTTTTGGCCATAACTTGAAAAGTTTTCAATATATCGACTTGATTTCTTTTGCGTTGGATAGCTAACCGTATTGGCCTTAACTACAAATTTTTTTTTAATGGATAGTGGAAGAAAATTTTTTTATAATTTTTTAAAAAAAAGCAAAGGGGGTAGTCCATTGTTTTTTTTTGGCGAAAAATATTTTTTTTCCACTATCTTCAAAAAACCAAATTTGAATTAAGGCCAATGCGGTTCTCTATTCAACGCAGTAGAAATCAAGCCGATATCTAGAAAAGTAAGCAAGTTATGACCAAAAAGGTAAGTAGTTATACTACTGCCTATTTCCGGCCACTTTTTAGTAGAACTATTTACGTTTTTGGCCATAACTTGAAAAGTTTTCAATATATCGACTTGATTTTTTTTGCGTTGGATAGCTAACCGAATTGGCCTTAACTACAAATTTTTTTTTAATGGATAGTGGAAGAAAATTTTTTTATCATTTTTTAAAAAAAAGCAAAGGGGGTAGTCCATTGTTTTTTTTGGCGAAAAATATTTTTTTTCCACTATCTTCAAAAAACCAAATTTGAATTAAGGCCAATGCGGTTCTCTATTCAACGCAGTAGAAATCAAGTCGATATCTAGAAAAGTAAGCAAGTTATGACCAAAAAGGTAAGTAGTTATACTACTGCCTATTTCCGGCCACTTTTTAGTAGAACTATTTACGTTTTTGGCCATAACTTGAAAAGTTTTCAATATATCGACTTGATTTCTTTTGCGTTGGATAGCTAACCGTATTGGCCTTAACTACAAATTTTTTTTAATGGATAGTGGAAGAAAATTTTTTTATCATTTTTTAAAAAAAAGCAAAGGGGGTAGTCCATTGTTTTTTTTGGCGAAAAATATTTTTTTTCCACTATCTTCAAAAAACCAAATTTGAATTAAAGCCAATGCGGTTCTCTATTCAACGCAGTAGAAATCAAGCCGATATCTAGAAAAGTAAGCAAGTTATGACCAAAAAGGTAAGTAGTTATACTACTGCCTATTTCCGGCCACTTTTTAGTAGAACTATTTACGTTTTTGGCCATAACTTGAAAAGTTTTCAATATATCGACTTGATTTCTTTTGCGTTGGATAGCTAACCGTATTGGCCTTAACTACAAATTTTTTTTTAATGGATAGTGGAAGAAAATTTTTTTATCATTTTTTAAAAAAAAGCAAAGGGGGTAGTCCATTGTTTTTTTTGGCGAAAAGTATTTTTTTTCCACTATCTTCAAAAAACCAAATTTGAATTAAAGCCAATGCGGTTCTCTATTCAACGCAGTAGAATTCAAGCCGATATCTAGAAAAGTAAGCAAGTTATGACCAAAAAGGTAAGTAGTTATACTACTGCCTATTTCCGGCCACTTTTTAGTAGAACTATTTACGTTTTTGGCCATAACTTGAAAAGTTTTCAATATATCGACTTGATTTCTTTTGCGTTGGATAGCTAACCGTATTGGCCTTAACTACAAATTTTTTTTTAATGGATAGTGGAAGAAAATTTTTTTATCATTTTTTAAAAAAAAGCAAAGGGGGTAGTCCATTGTTTTTTTTGGCGAAAAATATTTTTTTTCCACTATCTTCAAAAAACCAAATTTGAATTAAAGCCAATGCGGTTCTCTATTCAACGCAGTAGAAATGAAGTCGATATCTAGAAAAGTAAGCAAGTTATGACCAAAAAGGTAAGTAGTTATACTACTGCCTATTTCCGGCCACTTTTTAGTAGAACTATTTACGTTTTTGGCCATAACTTGAAAAGTTTTCAATATATCGACTTGATTTCTTTTGCGTTGGATAGCTAACCGTATTGGCCTTAACTAAAAATTTTTTTTTAATGGATAGTGGAAGAAAATTTTTTTATCATTTTTTAAAAAAAAGCAAAGGGGGTAGTCCATTGTTTTTTTTGGCGAAAAATATTTTTTTTCCACTATCTTCAAAAAACCAAATTTGAATTAAAGCCAATGCGGTTCTCTATCCAACGCAGTAGAAATCAAGCCGATATCTAGAAAAGTAAGCAAGTTATGACCAAAAAGGTAAGTAGTTATACTACTGCCTATTTCCGGCCACTTTTTAGTAGAACTATTTACGTTTTTGGCCATAACTTGAAAAGTTTTCAATATATCGACTTGATTTCTTTTGCGTTGGATAGCTAACCGTATTGGCCTTAACTACAAATTTTTTTTTAATGGATAGTGGAAGAAAATTTTTTTATCATTTTTTAAAAAAAAGCAAAGGGGGTAGTCCATTGTTTTTTTTGGCGAAAAATATTTTTTTTCCACTATCTTCAAAAAACCAAATTTGAATTAAAGCCAATGCGGTTCTCTATTCAACGCAGTAGAAATCAAGCCGATATCTAGAAAAGTAAGCAAGTTATGACCAAAAAGGTAAGTAGTTATACTACTGCCTATTTCCGGCCACTTTTTAGTAGAACTATTTACGTTTTTGGCCATAACTTGAAAAGTTTTCAATATATCGACTTGATTTCTTTTGCGTTGGATAGCTAACCGTATTGGCCTTAACTACAAATTTTTTTTTAATGGATAGTGGAAGAAAATTTTTTTATCATTTTTTAAAAAAAAGCAAAGGGGGTAGTCCATTGTTTTTTTTGGCGAAAAATATTTTTTTTCCACTATCTTCAAAAAACCAAATTTGAATTAAAGCCAATGCGGTTCTCTATTCAACGCAGTAGAAATCAAGCCGATATCTAGAAAAGTAAGCAAGTTATGACCAAAAAGGTAAGTAGTTATACTACTGCCTATTTCCGGCCACTTTTTAGTAGAACTATTTACGTTTTTGGCCATAACTTGAAAAGTTTTCAATATATCGACTTGATTTTTTTTGCGTTGGATAGCTAACCGTATTGGCCTTAACTACAAATTTTTTTTTAATGGATAGTGGAAGAAAATTTTTTTATCATTTTTTAAAAAAAAGCAAAGGGGGTAGTCCATTGTTTTTTTTGGCGAAAAATATTTTTTTTCCACTATCTTCAAAAAACCAAATTTGAATTAAAGCCAATGCGGTTCTCTATTCAACGCAGTAGAAATCAAGCCGATATCTAGAAAAGTAAGCAAGTTATGACCAAAAAGGTAAGTAGTTATACTACTGCCTATTTCCGGCCACTTTTTAGTAGAACTATTTACGTTTTTGGCCATAACTTGAAAAGTTTTCAATATATCGACTTGATTTCTTTTGCGTTGGATAGCTAACCGTATTGGCCTTAACTAAAAATTTTTTTTTAATGGATAGTGGAAGAAAATTTTTTTATCATTTTTTAAAAAAAAGCAAAGGGGGTAGTCCATTGTTTTTTTTGGCGAAAAATATTTTTTTTCCACTATCTTCAAAAAACCAAATTTGAATTAAAGCCAATGCGGTTCTCTATTCAACGCAGTAGAAATCAAGCCGATATCTAGAAAAGTAAGCAAGTTATGACCAAAAAGGTAAGTAGTTATACTACTGCCTATTTCCGGCCACTTTTTAGTAGAACTATTTACGTTTTTGGCCATAACTTGAAAAGTTTTCAATATATCGACTTGATTTCTTTTGCGTTGGATAGCTAACCGTATTGGCCTTAACTACAAATTTTTTTTTAATGGATAGTGGAAGAAAATTTTTTTATCATTTTTTAAAAAAAAGCAAAGGGGGTAGTCCATTGTTTTTTTTGGCGAAAAATATTTTTTTTCCACTATCTTCAAAAAACCAAATTTGAATTAAAGCCAATGCGGTTCTCTATCCAACGCAGTAGAAATCAAGCCGATATCTAGAAAAGTAAGCAAGTTATGACCAAAAAGGTAAGTAGTTATACTACTGCCTATTTCCGGCCACTTTTTAGTAGAACTATTTACGTTTTTGGCCATAACTTGAAAAGTTTTCAATATATCGACTTGATTTCTTTTGCGTTGGATAGCTAACCGTATTGGCCTTAACTACAAATTTTTTTTTAATGGATAGTGGAAGAAAATTTTTTTTATCATTTTTTTAAAAAAAGCAAAGGGGGTAGTCCATTGTTTTTTTTTGGCGAAAAATATTTTTTTTCCACTATCTTCAAAAAACCAAATTTGAATTAAAGCCAATGCGGTTCTCTATTCAACGCAGTAGAAATCAAGCCGATATCTAGAAAAGTAAGCAAGTTATGACCAAAGAGGTAAGTAGTTATACTACTGCCTATTTCCGGCCACTTTTTAGTAGAACTATTTACGTTTTTGGCCATAACTTGAAAAGTTTTCAATATATCGACTTGATTTTTTTTGCGTTGGATAGCTAACCGAATTGGCCTTAACTACAAATTTTTTTTTAATGGATAGTGGAAGAAAATTTTTTTATCATTTTTTAAAAAAAAGCAAAGGGGGTAGTCCATTGTTTTTTTTGGCGAAAAATATTTTTTTTCCACTATCTTCAAAAAACCAAATTTGAATTAAAGCCAATGCGGGTCTCTATTCAACGCAGTAGAAATCAAGTCGATATCTAGAAAAGTAAGCAAGTTATGACCAAAAAGGTAAGTAGTTATACTACTGCCTATTTCCGGCCACTTTTTAGTAGAACTATTTACGTTTTTGGCCATAACTTGAAAAGTTTTCAATATATCGACTTGATTTTTTTTGCGTTGGATAGCTAACCGAATTGGCCTTAACTACAAATTTTTTTTTAATGGATAGTGGAAGAAAATTTTTTTATCATTTTTTAAAAAAAAGCAAAGTGGGTAGTCCATTGTTTTTTTTGGCGAAAAATATTTTTTTTCCACTATCTTCAAAAAACCAAATTTGAATTAAAGCCAATGCGGGTCTCTATTCAACGCAGTAGAAATCAAGTCGATATCTAGAAAAGTAAGCAAGTTATGACCAAAAAGGTAAGTAGTTATACTACTGCCTATTTCCGGCCACTTTTTAGTAGAACTATTTACGTTTTTGGCCATAACTTGAAAAGTTTTCAATATATCGACTTGATTTCTTTTGCGTTGGATAGCTAACCGTATTGGCCTTAACTACAAATTTTTTTTTAATGGATAGTGGAAGAAAATTTTTTTATCATTTTTTAAAAAAAAGCAAAGGGGGTAGTCCATTGTTTTTTTTGGCGAAAAATATTTTTTTTCCACTATCTTCAAAAAACCAAATTTGAATTAAAGCCAATGCGGTTCTCTATTCAACGCAGTAGAAATCAAGCCGATATCTAGAAAAGTAAGCAAGTTATGACCAAAAAGGTAAGTAGTTATACTACTGCCTATTTCCGGCCACTTTTTAGTAGAACTATTTACGTTTTTGGCCATAACTTGAAAAGTTTTCAATATATCGACTTGATTTCTTTTGCGTTGGATAGCTAACCGTATTGGCCTTAACTACAAATTTTTTTTTAATGGATAGTGGAAGAAAATTTTTTTATCATTTTTTAAAAAAAAGCAAAGGGGGTAGTCCATTGTTTTTTTTGGCGAAAAATATTTTTTTTCCACTATCTTCAAAAAACCAAATTTGAATTAAAGCCAATGCGGTTCTCTATTCAACGCAGTAGAAATCAAGCCGATATCTAGAAAAGTAAGCAAGTTATGACCAAAAAGGTAAGTAGTTATACTACTGCCTATTTCCGGCCACTTTTTAGTAGAACTATTTACGTTTTTGGCCATAACTTGAAAAGTTTTCAATATATCGACTTGATTTCTTTTGCGTTGGATAGCTAACCGTATTGGCCTTAACTACAAATTTTTTTTTAATGGATAGTGGAAGAAAATTTTTTTATCATTTTTTAAAAAAAAGCAAAGGGGGTAGTCCATTGTTTTTTTTGGCGAAAAATATTTTTTTTCCACTATCTTCAAAAAACCAAATTTGAATTAAAGCCAATGCGGTTCTCTATTCAACGCAGTAGAAATCAAGCCGATATCTAGAAAAGTAAGCAAGTTATGACCAAAAAGGTAAGTAGTTATACTACTGCCTATTTCCGGCCACTTTTTAGTAGAACTATTTACGTTTTTGGCCATAACTTGAAAAGTTTTCAATATATCGACTTGATTTCTTTTGCGTTGGATAGCTAACCGTATTGGCCTTAACTACAAATTTTTTTTTAATGGATAGTGGAAGAAAATTTTTTTATCATTTTTTAAAAAAAAGCAAAGGGGGTAGTCCATTGTTTTTTTTGGCGAAAAATATTTTTTTTCCACTATCTTCAAAAAACCAAATTTGAATTAAAGCCAATGCGGTTCTCTATTCAACGCAGTAGAAATCAAGCCGATATCTAGAAAAGTAAGCAAGTTATGACCAAAAAGGTAAGTAGTTATACTACTGCCTATTTCCGGCCACTTTTTAGTAGAACTATTTACGTTTTTGGCCATAACTTGAAAAGTTTTCAATATATCGACTTGATTTCTTTTGCGTTGGATAGCTAACCGTATTGGCCTTAACTACAAATTTTTTTTTAATGGATAGTGGAAGAAAATTTTTTTATCATTTTTTAAAAAAAAGCAAAGGGGGTAGTCCATTGTTTTTTTTGGCGAAAAGTATTTTTTTTCCACTATCTTCAAAAAACCAAATTTGAATTAAGGCCAATGCGGTTCTCTATTCAACGCAGTAGAAATCAAGCCGATATCTAGAAAAGTAAGCAAGTTATGACCAAAAAGGTAAGTAGTTATACTACTGCCTATTTCCGGCCACTTTTTAGTAGAACTATTTACGTTTTTGGCCATAACTTGAAAAGTTTTCAATATATCGACTTGATTTTTTTTGCGTTGGATAGCTAACCGAATTGGCCTTAACTACAAATTTTTTTTTAATGGATAGTGGAAGAAAATTTTTTTATCATTTTTTAAAAAAAAGCAAAGGGGGTAGTCCATTGTTTTTTTTGGCGAAAAGTATTTTTTTTCCACTATCTTCAAAAAACCAAATTTGAATTAAGGCCAATGCGGTTCTCTATTCAACGCAGTAGAAATCAAGCCGATATCTAGAAAAGTAAGCAAGTTATGACCAAAAAGGTAAGTAGTTATACTACTGCCTATTTCCGGCCACTTTTTAGTAGAACTATTTACGTTTTTGGCCATAACTTGAAAAGTTTTCAATATATCGACTTGATTTTTTTTGCGTTGGATAGCTAACCGAATTGGCCTTAACTACAAATTTTTTTTTAATGGATAGTGGAAGAAAATTTTTTTATCATTTTTTAAAAAAAAGCAAAGTGGGTAGTCCATTGTTTTTTTTGGCGAAAAATATTTTTTTTCCACTATCTTCAAAAAACCAAATTTGAATTAAAGCCAATGCGGGTCTCTATTCAACGCAGTAGAAATGAAGTCGATATCTAGAAAAGTAAGCAAGTTATGACCAAAAAGGTAAGTAGTTATACTACTGCCTATTTCCGGCCACTTTTTAGTAGAACTATTTACGTTTTTGGCCATAACTTGAAAAGTTTTCAATATATCGACTTGATTTCTTTTGCGTTGGATAGCTAACCGTATTGGCCTTAACTACAAATTTTTTTTTAATGGATAGTGGAAGAAAATTTTTTTATCATTTTTTAAAAAAAAGCAAAGGGGGTAGTCCATTGTTTTTTTTGGCGAAAAGTATTTTTTTTCCACTATCTTCAAAAAACCAAATTTGAATTAAGGCCAATGCGGTTCTCTATTCAACGCAGTAGAAATCAAGCCGATATCTAGAAAAGTAAGCAAGTTATGACCAAAAAGGTAAGTAGTTATACTACTGCCTATTTCCGGCCACTTTTTAGTAGAACTATTTACGTTTTTGGCCATAACTTGAAAAGTTTTCAATATATCGACTTGATTTCTTTTGCGTTGGATAGCTAACCGTATTGGCCTTAACTACAAATTTTTTTTTAATGGATAGTGGAAGAAAATTTTTTTATCATTTTTTAAAAAAAAGCAAAGTGGGTAGTCCATTGTTTTTTTTGGCGAAAAATATTTTTTTTCCACTATCTTCAAAAAACCAAATTTGAATTAAAGCCAATGCGGGTCTCTATTCAACGCAGTAGAAATGAAGTCGATATCTAGAAAAGTAAGCAAGTTATGACCAAAAAGGTAAGTAGTTATACTACTGCCTATTTCCGGCCACTTTTTAGTAGAACTATTTACGTTTTTGGCCATAACTTGAAAAGTTTTCAATATATCGACTTGATTTCTTTTGCGTTGGATAGCTAACCGTATTGGCCTTAACTACAAATTTTTTTTTAATGGATAGTGGAAGAAAATTTTTTTATCATTTTTTAAAAAAAAGCAAAGGGGGTAGTCCATTGTTTTTTTTGGCGAAAAATATTTTTTTTCCACTATCTTCAAAAAACCAAATTTGAATTAAAGCCAATGCGGTTCTCTATCCAACGCAGTAGAAATCAAGCCGATATCTAGAAAAGTAAGCAAGTTATGACCAAAAAGGTAAGTAGTTATACTAGTGCCTATTTCCGGCCACTTTTTAGTAGAACTATTTACGTTTTTGGCCATAACTTGAAAAGTTTTCAATATATCGACTTGATTTCTTTTGCGTTGGATAGCTAACCGTATTGGCCTTAACTACAAATTTTTTTTTAATGGATAGTGGAAGAAAATTTTTTTTATCATTTTTTTAAAAAAAGCAAAGGGGGTAGTCCATTGTTTTTTTTTGGCGAAAAATATTTTTTTTCCACTATCTTCAAAAAACCAAATTTGAATTAAAGCCAATGCGGTTCTCTATTCAACGCAGTAGAAATCAAGTCGATATCTAGAAAAGTAAGCAAGTTATGACCAAAAAGGTAAGTAGTTATACTACTGCCTATTTCCGGCCACTTTTTAGTAGAACTATTTACGTTTTTGGCCATAACTTGAAAAGTTTTCAATATATCGACTTGATTTTTTTTGCGTTGGATAGCTAACCGAATTGGCCTTAACTACAAATTTTTTTTTAATGGATAGTGGAAGAAAATTTTTTTATCATTTTTTAAAAAAAAAGCAAAGTGGGTAGTCCATTGTTTTTTTTGGCGAAAAATATTTTTTTTCCACTATCTTCAAAAAACCAAATTTGAATTAAAGCCAATGCGGGTCTCTATTCAACGCAGTAGAAATCAAGTCGATATCTAGAAAAGTAAGCAAGTTATGACCAAAAAGGTAAGTAGTTATACTACTGCCTATTTCCGGCCACTTTTTAGTAGAACTATTTACGTTTTTGGCCATAACTTGAAAAGTTTTCAATATATCGACTTGATTTCTTTTGCGTTGGATAGCTAACCGTATTGGCCTTAACTACAAATTTTTTTTTAATGGATAGTGGAAGAAAATTTTTTTATCATTTTTTAAAAAAAAGCAAAGGGAATAGTCCATTGTTTTTTTTGGCGAAAAATATTTTTTTTCCACTATCTTCAAAAAACCAAATTTGAATTAAAGCCAATGCGGGTCTCTATTCAACGCAGTAGAAATCAAGTCGATATCTAGAAAAGTAAGCAAGTTATGACCAAAAAGGTAAGTAGTTATACTACTGCCTATTTCCGGCCACTTTTTAGTAGAACTATTTACGTTTTTGGCCATAACTTGAAAAGTTTTCAATATATCGACTTGATTTCTTTTGCGTTGGATAGCTAACCGTATTGGCCTTAACTACAATTTTTTTTTTAATGGATAGTGGAAGAAAATTTTTTTATCATTTTTTAAAAAAAAGCAAAGGGAGTAGTCCATTGTTTTTTTTGGCGAAAAATATTTTTTTTCCACTATCTTCAAAAAACCAAATTTGAATTAAAGCCAATGCGGGTCTCTATTCAACGCAGTAGAAATCAAGTCGATATCTAGAAAAGTAAGCAAGTTATGACCAAAAAGGTAAGTAGTTATACTACTGCCTATTTCCGGCCACTTTTTAGTAGAACTATTTACGTTTTTGGCCATAACTTGAAAAGTTTTCAATATATCGACTTGATTTCTTTTGCGTTGGATAGCTAACCGTATTGGCCTTAACTACAAATTTTTTTTTAATGGATAGTGGAAGAAAATTTTTTTATCATTTTTTAAAAAAAAGCAAAGGGGGTAGTCCATTGTTTTTTTTGGCGAAAAATATTTTTTTTCCACTATCTTCAAAATACCAAATTTGAATTAAAGCCAATGCGGTTCTCTATCCAACGCAGTAGAAATCAAGCCGATATCTAGAAAAGTAAGCAAGTTATGACCAAAAAGGTAAGTAGTTATACTACTGCCTATTTCCGGCCACTTTTTAGTAGAACTATTTACGTTTTTGGCCATAACTTGAAAAGTTTTCAATATATCGACTTGATTTCTTTTGCGTTGGATAGCTAACCGTATTGGCCTTAACTACAAATTTTTTTTTAATGGATAGTGGAAGAAAATTTTTTTATCATTTTTTAAAAAAAAGCAAAGGGGGTAGTCCATTGTTTTTTTTGGCGAAAAATATTTTTTTTCCACTATCTTCAAAAAACCAAATTTGAATAAAAGCCAATGCGGTTCTCTATTCAACGCAGTAGAAATCAAGTCGATATATAGAAAAGTAAGCAAGTTATGACCAAAAAGGTAAGTAGTTATACTTCTGCCTATTTCCGGCCACTTTTTAGTAGAACTATTTACGTTTTTGGTCATAACTTGAAAAGTTTTCAATATATCGACTTGATTTCTTTTGCGTTGGATAGCTAACCGTATTGGCCTTAACTACAAATTTTTTTTTAATGGATAGTGGAAGAAAATTTTTTTATCATTTTTTAAAAAAAAGCAAAGGGGGTAGTCCATTGTTTTTTTTGGCGAAAAATATTTTTTTTCCACTATCTTCAAAAAACCAAATTTGAATTAAAGCCAATGCGGTTCTCTATTCAACGCAGTAGAAATCAAGTCGATATCTGGAAAAGTAAGCAAGTTATGACCAAAAAGGTAAGTAGTTATACTACTGCCTATTTCCGGCCACTTTTTAGTAGAACTATTTACGTTTTTGGCCATAACTTGAAAAGTTTTCAATATATCGACTTGATTTCTTTTGCGTTGGATAGCTAACCGTATTGGCCTTAACTACAAATATTTTTTTAATGGATAGTGGAAGAAAATTTTTTTTATCATTTTTTAAAAAAAAGCAAAGGGGGTAGTCCATTGTTTTTTTTGGCGAAAAATATTTTTTTTCCACTATCTTCAAAAAACCAAATTTGAATTAAAGCCAATGCGGTTCTCTATCCAACGCAGTAGAAATCAAGTCGATATCTAGAAAAGTAAGCAAGTTATGACCAAAAAGGTAAGTAGTTATACTACTGCCTATTTCCGGCCACTTTTTAGTAGAACTATTTACGTTTTTGGCCATAACTTGAAAAGTTTTCAATATATCGACTTGATTTCTTTTGCGTTGGATAGCTAACCGTATTGGCCTTAACTACAAATTTTTTTTTAATGGATAGTGGAAGAAAATTTTTTTTATCATTTTTTAAAAAAAAGCAAAGGGGGTAGTCCATTGTTTTTTTTGGCGAAAAATATTTTTTTTCCACTATCTTCAAAAAACCAAATTTGAATTAAAGCCAATGCGGTTCTCTATTCAACGCAGTAGAAATCAAGTCGATATCTAGAAAAGTAAGCAAGTTATGACCAAAAAGGTAAGTAGTTATACTACTGCCTATTTCCGGCCACTTTTTAGTAGAACTATTTACGTTTTTGGTCATAACTTGAAAAGTTTTCAATATATCGACTTGATTTCTTTTGCGTTGGATAGCTAACCGTATTGGCCTTAACTACAAATTTTTTTTTTAATGGATAGTGGAAGAAATTTTTTTTATCATTTTTTAAAAAAAAGCAAAGGGGGTAGTCCATTGTTTTTTTTGGCGAAAAATATTTTTTTTCCACTATCTTCAAAAAACCAAATTTGAATTAAAGCCAATGCGGTTCTCTATTCAACGCAGTAGAAATCAAGTCGATATCTAGAAAAGTAAGCAAGTTATGACCAAAAAGGTAAGTAGTTATACTACTGCCTATTTCCGGCCACTTTTTAGTAGAACTATTTACGTTTTTGGTCATAACTTAAAAAGTTTTCAATATATCGACTTGATTTCTTTTGCGTTGGATAGCTAACCGTATTGGCCTTAACGACAAATTTTTTTTAATGGATAGTGGAAGAAAATTTTTTTTATAATTTTTTAAAAAAAAGCAAAGGGGGTAGTCCATTGTTTTTTTAGGCGAAAAATATTTTTTTTCCACTATCTTCAAAAAACCAAATTTGAATTAAAGCCAATGCGGTTCTCTATTTAACGCAGTAGAAATCAAGTCGATATCTAGAAAAGTAAGCAAGTTATGATCAAAAAGGTAAGTAGTTATACTACTGCCTATTTCCGGCCACTTTTTAGTAGAACTATTTACGTTTTTGGTCATAACTTGAAAATTTTTCAATATATCGACTTGATTTCTTTTGCGTTGGATAGCTAACCGTATTGGCCTTAACTACAAATTTTTTTTTTAAGGATAGTGAAAGAAAATTTTTTTTATCATTTTTTAAAAAAAGCAAAGGGGGTAGTCCATTGTTTTTTTTGGCGAAAAATATTTTTTTTCCGCTATCTTCAAAAAACCAAATTTGAATAAAAGCCAATGCGGTTCTCTATTCAACGCAGTAGAAATCAAGTCGATATCTAGAAAAGTAAGCAAGTTATGACCAAAAAGGTAAGTAGTTATACTACTGCCTATTTCCGGCCACTTTTTAGTAGAACTATTTACGTTTTTGGTCATAACTTAAAAAGTTTTCAATATATCGACTTGATTTCTTTTGCGTTGGATAGCTAACCGTATTGGCCTTAACGACAAATTTTTTTTAATGGATAGTGGAAGAAAATTTTTTTTATCATTTTTTAAAAAAAAGCAAAGGGGGTAGTCCATTGTTTTTTTTGGCGAAAAATATTTTTTTTCCACTATCTTCAAAAAACCAAATTTGAATTAAAGCCAATGCGGTTCTCTATTTAACGCAGTAGAAATCAAGTCGATATCTAGAAAAGTAAGCAAGTTATGACCAAAAAGGTAAGTAGTTATACTACTGCCTATTTCCGGCCACTTTTTAGTAGAACTATTTACGTTTTTGGCCATAACTTGAAAAGTTTTCAATATATCGACTTGATTTCTTTTGCGTTGGATAGCTAACCGTATTGGCCTTAACGACAAATTTTTTTTAATGGATAGTGGAAGAAAATTTTTTTTATCATTTTTAAAAAAAAAGCAAAGGGGGTAGTCCATTGTTTTTTTTGGCGAAAAATATTTTTTTTCCACTATCTTCAAAAAACCAAATTTGAATTAAAGCCAATGCGGTTCTCTATTTAACGCAGTAGAAATCAAGTCGATATCTAGAAAAGTAAGCAAGTTATGACCAAAAAGGTAAGTAGTTATACTACTGCCTATTTCCGGCCACTTTTTAGTAGAACTATTTACGTTTTTGGTCATAACTTAAAAAGTTTTCAATATATCGACTTGATTTCTTTTGCGTTGGATAGCTAACCGTATTGGCCTTAACTACACATTTTTTTTAATGGATAGTGGAAGAAAATTTTTTTTATCATTTTTTAAAAAAAAGCAAAGGGGGTAGTCCATTGTTTTTTTTGGCGAAAAATATTTTTTTTTCCACTATCTTCAAAAAACCAAATTTGAATTAAAGCCAATGCGGTTCTCTATTCAACGCAGTAGAAATCAAGTCGATATCTAGAAAAGTAAGCAAGTTATGACGAAAAAGGTAAGTAGTTATACTACTGCCTATTTCCGGCCACTTTTTAGTAGAACTATTTACGTTTTTGGCCATAACTTGAAAAGTTTTCAATATATCGACTTGATTTCTTTTGCGTTGGATAGCTAACCGTATTGGCCTAAACTACAAATTTTTTTTTAATGGATAGTTTAAGAAAATTTTTTTTATCATTTTTTAAGAAAATGCAAAGGGGGTAGTCCATTGTTTTTTTTGGCGAAAAATATTTTTTTTCCACTATCTTCAAAAAACCAAATTTGAATTAAAGCCAATGCGGTTCTCTATTCAACGCAGTAGAAATCAAGTCGATATCTAGAAAAGTAAGCAAGTTATGACCAAAAAGGTAAGTAGTTATACTACTGCCTATTTCCGGCCACTTTTTAGTAGAACTATTTACGTTTTTGGCCATAACTTGAAAAGTTTTCAATATATCGACTTGATTTCTTTTGCGTTGGATAGCTAACCGTATTGGCCTAAACTACAAATTTTTTTTTAATGGATAGTTTAAGAAAATTTTTTTTATCATTTTTTAAGAAAATGCAAAGGGGGTAGTCCATTGTTTTTTTTGGCGAAAAATATTTTTTTTCCACTATCTTCAAAAAACCAAATTTGAATTAAAGCCAATGCGGTTCTCTATTCAACGCAGTAGAAATCAAGTCGATATCTAGAAAAGTAAGCAAGTTATGACCAAAAAGGTAAGTAGTTATACTACTGCCTATTTCCGGCCACTTTTTAGTAGAACTATTTACGTTTTTGGCCATAACTTGAAAAGTTTTCAATATATCGACTTGATTTCTTTTGCGTTGGATAGCTAACCGTATTGGCCTTAACTACAAATTTTTTTTTAATGGATAGTGGAAGAAAATTTTTTTTATCATTTTTAAAAAAAAAGCAAAGGGGGTAGTCCATTGTTTTTTTTGGCGAAAAATATTTTTTTTCCACTATCTTCAAAAAACCAAATTTGAATTAAAGCCAATGCGGTTCTCTATTTAACGCAGTAGAAATCAAGTCGATATCTAGAAAAGTAAGCAAGTTATGACCAAAAAGGTAAGTAGTTATACTACTGCCTATTTCCGGCCACTTTTTAGTAGAACTATTTACGTTTTTGGCCATAACTTGAAAAGTTTTCAATATATCGACTTGATTTCTTTTGCGTTGGATAGCTAACCGTATTGGCCTTAACGACAAATTTTTTTTAATGGATAGTGGAAGAAAATTTTTTTTATCATTTTTTAAGAAAATGCAAAGGGGGTAGTCCATTGTTTTTTTTGGCGAAAAATATTTTTTTTCCACTATCTTCAAAAAACCAAATTTGAATTAAAGCCAATGCGGTTCTCTATTCAACGCAGTAGAAATCAAGTCGATATCTAGAAAAGTAAGCAAGTTATGACCAAAAAGGTAAGTAGTTATACTACTGCCTATTTCCGGCCACTTTTTAGTAGAACTATTTACGTTTTTGGCCATAACTTGAAAAGTTTTCAATATATCGACTTGATTTCTTTTGCGTTGGATAGCTAACCGTATTGGCCTTAACTACAAATTTTTTTTTAATGGATAGTGGAAGAAAATTTTTTTTATCATTTTTTAAAAAAAAGCAAAGGGGGTAGTCCATTGTTTTTTTGGCGAAAAATATTTTTTTTCCACTATCTTCAAAAAACCAAATTTGAATTAAAGCCAATGCGGTTCTCTATTCAACGCAGTAGAAATCAAGTCGATATCTAGAAAAGTAAGCAAGTTATGACCAAAAAGGTAAGTAGTTATACTACTGCCTATTTCCGGCCACTTTTTAGTAGAACTATTTACGTTTTTGGCCATAACTTGAAAAGTTTTCAATATATCGACTTGATTTCTTTTGCGTTGGATAGCTAACCGTATTGGCCTTAACTACAAATTTTTTTTTAATGGATAGTGGAAGAAAATTTTTTTATCATTTTTTAAAAAAAAGCAAAGGGGGTAGTCCATTGTTTTTTTTGGCGAAAAATATTTTTTTTCCACTATCTTCAAAAAACCAAATTTGAATTAAAGCCAATGCGGTTCTCTATTCAACGCAGTAGAAATCAAGTCGATATCTAGAAAAGTAAGCAAGTTATGACCAAAAAGGTAAGTAGTTATACTACTGCCTATTTCCGGCCACTTTTTAGTAGAACTATTTACGTTTTTGGCCATAACTTGAAAAGTTTTCAATATATCGACTTGATTTCTTTTGCGTTGGATAGCTAACCGAATTGGCCTTAACTAAAAATTTTTTTTTAATGGATAGTGGAAGAAAATTTTTTTATCATTTTTTAAAAAAAGCAAAGGGGGTAGTCCATTGGTTTTTTTGGCGAAAAATATTTTTTTTCCACTATCTTCAAAAAACCAAATTTGAATTAAAGCCAATGCGGGTCTCTATTCAACGCAGTAGAAATCAAGTCGATATCTAGAAAAGTAAGCAAGTTATAACCAAAAAGGTAGGTAGTTATACTACTGCCTATTTCCGGCCACTTTTTAGTAGAACTATTTACGTTTTTGGTCATAACTTGAAAATTTTTCAATATGATTTCTTGATTTCTTTTGCGTTGGATAGCTAACGGTATTGGCCTTAACTACAAATTTTTTTTTTTAAGGATAGTGAAAGAAAATATTTTTTTATCATTTTTTAAAAAAAGCAAAGGGGGTAGTCCATTGTTTTTTTTGGCGAAAAATATTTTTTTTCCACTATCTTCAAAAAACCAAATTTGAATTAAAGCCAATGCGGTTCTCTATTCAACGCAGTAGAAATCAAGTCGATATCTAGAAAAGTAAGCAAGTTATGACCAAAAAGGTAAGTAGTTATACTACTGCCTATTTCCGGCCACTTTTTAGTAGAACTATTTACGTTTTTGGCCATAACTTGAAAAGTTTTCAATATATCGACTTGATTTCTTTTGCGTTGGATAGCTAACCGTATTGGCCTAAACTACAAATTTTTTTTTAATGGATAGTTTAAGAAAATTTTTTTTATCATTTTTTAAGAAAATGCAAAGGGGGTAGTCCATTGTTTTTTTTGGCGAAAAATATTTTTTTTCCACTATCTTCAAAAAACCAAATTTGAATTAAAGCCAATGCGGTTCTCTATTCAACGCAGTAGAAATCAAGTCGATATCTAGAAAAGTAAGCAAGTTATGACCAAAAAGGTAAGTAGTTATACTACTGCCTATTTCCGGCCACTTTTTAGTAGAACTATTTACGTTTTTGGCCATAACTTGAAAAGTTTTCAATATATCGACTTGATTTCTTTTGCGTTGGATAGCTAACCGTATTGGCCTTAACTACAAATTTTTTTTTAATGGATAGTGGAAGAAAATTTTTTTTATCATTTTTTAAAAAAAAGCAAAGGGGGTAGTCCATTGTTTTTTTGGCGAAAAATATTTTTTTTCCACTATCTTCAAAAAACCAAATTTGAATTAAAGCCAATGCGGTTCTCTATTCAACGCAGTAGAAATCAAGTCGATATCTAGAAAAGTAAGCAAGTTATGACCAAAAAGGTAAGTAGTTATACTACTGCCTATTTCCGGCCACTTTTTAGTAGAACTATTTACGTTTTTGGCCATAACTTGAAAAGTTTTCAATATATCGACTTGATTTCTTTTGCGTTGGATAGCTAACCGTATTGGCCTTAACTACAAATTTTTTTTTAATGGATAGTGGAAGAAAATTTTTTTATCATTTTTTAAAAAAAAGCAAAGGGGGTAGTCCATTGTTTTTTTTGGCGAAAAATATTTTTTTTCCACTATCTTCAAAAAACCAAATTTGAATTAAAGCCAATGCGGTTCTCTATTCAACGCAGTAGAAATCAAGTCGATATCTAGAAAAGTAAGCAAGTTATGACCAAAAAGGTAAGTAGTTATACTACTGCCTATTTCCGGCCACTTTTTAGTAGAACTATTTACGTTTTTGGCCATAACTTGAAAAGTTTTCAATATATCGACTTGATTTCTTTTGCGTTGGATAGCTAACCGAATTGGCCTTAACTAAAAATTTTTTTTTAATGGATAGTGGAAGAAAATTTTTTTATCATTTTTTAAAAAAAGCAAAGGGGGTAGTCCATTGGTTTTTTTGGCGAAAAATATTTTTTTTCCACTATCTTCAAAAAACCAAATTTGAATTAAAGCCAATGCGGGTCTCTATTCAACGCAGTAGAAATCAAGTCGATATCTAGAAAAGTAAGCAAGTTATAACCAAAAAGGTAGGTAGTTATACTACTGCCTATTTCCGGCCACTTTTTAGTAGAACTATTTACGTTTTTGGTCATAACTTGAAAATTTTTCAATATGATTTCTTGATTTCTTTTGCGTTGGATAGCTAACGGTATTGGCCTTAACTACAAATTTTTTTTTTTAAGGATAGTGAAAGAAAATATTTTTTTATCATTTTTTAAAAAAAGCAAAGGGGGTAGTCCATTGTTTTTTTTGGCGAAAAATATTTTTTTTCCACTATCTTCAAAAAACCAAATTTGAATTAAAGCCAATGCGGTTCTCTATTCAACGCAGTAGAAATCAAGCCGATATCTAGAAAAGTAAGCAAGTTATGACCAAAAAGGTAAGTAGTTATACTACTGCCTATTTCCGGCCACTTTTTAGTAGAACTATTTACGTTTTTGGTCATAACTTGAAAAGTTTTCAATATATCGACTTGATTTCTTTTGCGTTGGATAGCTAACCATATTAGCCTTAACTAAAAAATTTTTTTTTAATGGATAGTGGATGAAAATTTTTTTTATCATTTTTTAAAAAAAAGCAAAGGGGGTAGTCCATTGTTTTTTTTGGCGAAAAATATTTTTTTTCCACTATCTTCAAAAAACCAAATTTGAATTAAAGCCAATGCGGTTCTCTATTCAACGCAGTAGAAATCAAGTCGATATCTAGAAAAATAAGCAAGTTATAACCAAAAAGGTAAGTAGTTATACTACTGCCTATTTCCGGCCACTTTTTAGTAGAACTATTTACGTTTTTGGCCATAACTTGAAAAGTTTTCAATATATCGACTTGATTTCTTTTGCGTTGGATAGCTAACCGCATTGGATTTAATTCAAATTTGGTTTTTTGAAGATAGTGGAAAAAAATATTTTTCCACTATCTAAGCGTATTGGATTCATTTCGAATTTTGTATTAAATTATCTTAACCCAATCAAAAGTTATAGGGCAAAAACCAAAAAAGTGATCAACAGGAAGTAGCAACATGCTATTTTTGTAATTTTTTTTTCTTTTTTTGCTACAACTTTTTAACGGTTTACTATTTTTAAATACAACTTTCACTGGATGATGGAGCGGAATGTGGGCTATTATTCTACCGAATACTGTTCCTAAGTGTCGCTTAAATTTCTTCAGTTTCTTTCAAAGCCCTATTGATTAATATGAAACGTTGACTTTGAAAATGTTCTCTAATTTCCTTGAAAGCGACTGTTAAAGAGTTCGCAGTGTGAAAATCGGATTCAACATAATTTATGATCGCTTAGTAATTTTCGAGATAAATGCAAAAACATAATTTTTGGAGGATTCTGTAAAATATTTTTTTTATCTTATTTCCAACTCAAGATGATAGATTGACTAGTCAAAGACATCAATATTGACTGTCGGCCATTATTTTACCTTTATGCTTTTTAAATAAAGAGAATTTAAGTTTTATAATTGTGTTTGTAATTTTTTTTTAAAACATACAACTTTATTTATCTTTTGTCTTTGAGCCTTTTTTTGTTTTATTTAATTTCATTATTTGGAATTTGTTGTTAATTAGTTTTATATAATATTAATAATTAATAGTTTAAACAAAATACTTTTTTTATTTTTATTGCAACTACATGACCAAAAATTAATAATTATTTTTTTATGTGGTAAAAGAAGTTTGTATGTGTGATAATATGACTTATACACATAAATTTAATGCACATACATACAGTTTCTGTTGTAATTAGAAATTTAAAACTAAACTTAACCGCTTTTTAAAAATAATATCACAAACAAATAAAGGAAAGTAGATGTACAAAAAGGGTAAGACACAATTTAGTTAAATGAATCATGTTACTTATATTTTTAATTATATTTTTAGAATTTTAAGAAAAAAGTCAAAATATTTACAACTAAAGTTGTACGTATTTTTTAGACTGTGTGTTTAACCCTTTTTCTTAACTATTTTATTGCTAAGTTTTTTCATGTTAAACATTTCTTTTATTGCTACAGGTTTTTTTAATTTTTGTTTTTTGTTGAGGAAATAAAAACACAATTATCTTAAGGAGTAAATACTAAAAAAATTACTGTACGTTTAGTTTATATGAATTTTATTTTAATAATACAATTTTGGTTTTTAATATTTTTTCTATTTTTTGTAAACTAAAAGGTTTTCTTGTTTAAATTTGCGTATACATGAGTTTCAGTGTTTGTAATATTTTTGTTGTTAATTTTTTTCTCTTTCTGTTTTAATTTTAATAATTTAAAATTTATTTTATAATCGACATAATTTTGATTTTATTTAAAATTTTTGACAAAATAAAGAAAATAAGCAAATGGAAGATGTTACAGGCGATTACAGAATATTGAACGATATAGAATGAAGAAATAAAATGGAAAGAATTATACGCGATACAGCAACATTACATTTTTGTAATGAGTCAACTGACTTCATATGCCATTTCCTCTTCCCTTTTCTTATTTTCTTTAATTTATTTTTTGTTGGTTCGCTTTTAAATGTTTTTTTATTTCTATGTTTCTTTTTAAATAATAATATTTACACTCAAGTTTAAAATTCAAGGTATTTTAGTTACTACGGGAATTTTGTTACTGATTTTTTTATTTCTACAAAGTATTATACGATTTAAATATTCACTTGCAATAGCTTTTGATATTCTTTTTTAATAATTTTTTGTTCAAAGTGTAGAAGACATGCTTATTTTATTTTATTATTATTTTTATTTAAATTTAGTTTCGGCTTAAAAATATTTTTTTTATTGTTTATTTTTATTTAAAGTTTGCTTAAAAATGAGGTTTATTTAAATCTAGTTTTTACGTATACTTTAATTTCGTACTTTTGTTTTATTTAGATTAAATAATTTTATAATTTTAATTTTGGTATACTTGGTAAGTTTTTATTTTCGGAAAAAAGTTTTTGGCACAATTTTTTATGATGAATGAATGATTTTATGTTTAATGATATAGATTATGTTTCTTAATTAAATTTTTGTTATTTAATCAGAAGTTTTAAATTGTCGAAGCTACTCTAACATTTCAAACAGAGAACATAAACTCCAAATTCATATGTATGTGGGAACGGGGTAATTACGTACTAAGTTATCAACACTGTAATAATACGACTTAACTAAATGACATACTTATAATTACGAGATAGACATAAAGCAAGAGAGGTGTTTTCAAGACGTGGAAGAAGTAAGATCGGTCATCAAACCGTTTACGGAAAAGAGTGGAGTTGTGGTTAAAACGGACAAAATGTAAGATCGGTAATTAAGCCGTGTGTAAAATATTAAAAGACTGTGAATAAGAAGTATTGAAAGCTATTAATTAAAATTTAAATTATTAATAAGGAATATTGAAAGTTTACCGGTATCGTAAAGCATATCAAAAGTTATTTATAAAAATACTAAACGTTTATTAATAAAACCCATTAAACGTGTACTAATCCAAGCTTCAATTTGTGAAATTAAATATAATAAAACTCTTTTGAAACTTACATGTATATGTGTGTGTATTAAAGAGCTGAAATCAGTGTGTGTGATTTATTTAAGAAAAAGTCTTGTTCAACATTTGATTAAATCATATGCATCATTTTGTTTAAATTTAAAAAGCACAATGCAAACATTCATAAACACAAATATGCAAAAAGCAAAAATCAGCGAGCACACATATTTGAATAAAACAGTGCGTAGTAAAATAGGGGTATTTTTTTTTTGGTTTGAGCTACGGCATATAAAGGGTGTTTTTTATAGACGTATAGAACTTTAAATTGCAATAAAACAACGATGGATTATTCGATTGACATGAATTTTATTTATCCGAAAGATAATCTTGTGGCATTACATTTTAAATATGATTTCTGGCATATGACCGCCACGGCTGGCTCGGATGTAGTCCAATCTGGACTACCAATTTTCGATGACTTTTTCCAACATTTGTGGCCGTATATCGGCAATAACACGGCGAATGTTGTCTGCCAAATGGTCAAGCGTTTGTGGCTTATCCGCATAGACCAATGACTTTACATAGCTCCACAGAAAGTAGTCTAGCGGTGTTAAATCACAAGATTTTGGAGGCCAATTCACAGGTCTAAAATGTGAAATTAGGCGGTTACCAAACGTGTCTTTCAATAAATCGATTGTGACACGAGCTGTGTGACATGTTGCCCCACAGCTCCTGGACATCATGGTTGTTCAATTCAGGAATGAAAAAGTTAGTAATCATGGCTCTATACCGATCACCATTGACTGTAACGTTCTGGCCATCATCGTTGATGAAGAAGTACGGACCAATTATTCCACCAGCCCATAAAGCGCACCAAACAGTCAGATTTTCTGGATGTAACGGTGTTTCGACATACACTTGAGGATTAGCTTCACCCCAAATGTGGCAGTTTTGTTTGTTGACGTAGCCATTCAACCAGAAGTGCGCTTTATCGCTAAGCAAAATTCGCTTATGAAAATCGGGAACAACGGCAATCTCGTTTTCGAAATAAAATTGCATTATTTGCAAGCGTTGTTCAGGCGTGAGTCTATTCATGATGAATTGCCAAACCAAACTGAGAATAAATCACTTGACAGCTGTTAAATCGGTCGCCATCTTGAGCAGTAATGCCAACTTACAGTTCTATATGTCTATAAAAAACACCCTTTACATGCTACTTAACGCTTGTGTTTGAATTTTGCTTTTTTGATTAAAAAAAAAAACAATCAGTTTCTAAACGCTCCTAGAACACGAACGAATGTTCGTGTGGCTTGATTGATTACACAGGCCTACAAAATGAATTTTTTTTTGTGGTGCCGTAGGTGCCATGGTGACATTGAATACTAACGATAGTAAGCTAGATCAATCGCTATAAACTAACTGTGAATATTTATTTATTAATTCTTTTAAATTATGTATAATTATAAATTATAAGGTAAGAGGAAAAAAAGGGGGAAGCAATGGCATCTTAGGCCTTCAGCTCAAAACTGTGAATAAATTTGGAACCTATGAATGGCTTTTAATGAACTATATCTCATTTTATTTTTAACATATGCAGGTATCAACATTAAGAATAAAATTTAAGAATTCCTTTGTATTAAATTTTTAAAAAAATTTATTAAAAGTATTTTCTTGAAAAAAAAATTTTTTTGCCAAAAATTAATAATATCTTCTAAGCTATAAGACTGGCGAAAAAGAGTAAAGGTTATTTTATTCCCGATTTTTTGGTGTACTTGTAAATTGAATCAGAAAAGTAATTCTCGAGTTATTGCAAATCATAAGTCGCAACCTGCTCTTTGATGATAACCATATGTATATCTCGCTAACTACACCTAGAATTACAAAAACAAGTATACAGTTTTAGTCAGGGTATTAAGTTTACTAGAACACAGTTTTAAGTTTGGCGACACCAACATCATTGTATCATGAATAATCAACCAAAAAACTTTACTAAGAAATTAAAAATAAAACCTGGAAACATATTTTGAACAGACCAAATATCACAAACACAAAATAAACTTACAACAAATACCCATAAGTTAAGTAAATCTCTTCGAGTTTGGCTAGTAGATTCTTTAAATACAAGAAAACTCCTTGTTTAATCAGGTAATGTGTAATTGAAATAACCCAGGAGAGAAAGTGATATGTGTGTATTTCCTTTTTAGTTATCTAACCTTTATTTATTTCTTTCACCTTGGATAATTAATATATCACTCACTAAAGTTGTAGCACATGCCACTCATAAATTATCACACAAAACAAAAGGATAGAACAAAATTACACACAACAATCATAAAAATAGAAGAATTTTCTTCAACACATATGTACCTGCGTACAACACACGGGCTTACATACACATCTTCAGTTCCAATTTTAATCCCAATACCCCACATGTACCTACTTGGCAAAATAAAGAAGAAGAAAATACAACTCACTCTTGCAAAGGAATACGGGTTTTTATTTGTGAAGGAAAAAAAATACATTTTTTATGCTTTCTGTCTTTAACCCACACCCCTTTTTTCAACTTGTTGTTGTTGCTACTTGATTTGAATTTATACTGGTTTGCAAAATTTTCTTTATGTGCTTGCTTGTTGTTGTTATTGTTAGTTTGTGCATGATGTCGTCGGGTAGTAGTCATTGTTGTTGTTTATTATTATAACGGGTTGAAACGTTGTAAAAAAAAAAAAGATAACATGTCGGTGTATTGGTAGCTTGGAACAACATGATTTGGCATTTCATCACTCTGCTATAAAATAAGTTAGTGCAACATGTGTGTGTCTCTTTCATACAGAAGCTCTCTTTCTATCATTAGCACAAGATTGAGCAAATTGATGGACAGCAGTTCATCAAAAACAAAAGAAACAAAAATAAAAAAGTCAAACAAACAAGTCAACCATTCATTTTCCCTTCTTGAAAGTGTTGTTGTGTATCAAAGTACAAGAGCTCATGCTCTGAGTAACACACAAAAAAAAAAGGAGTAAATATTTTTTACTTTATTTCCACGCCACAAGCAAAAGCAAATCAGTAGAAAAAAATATATAACTGCATTACATATAATTAATGCACTCTTTAAATATACAAAAGAAAGAGATGACCATATAGTTGATTGTTATTTTCTTTTTTTAGATTTTAAAGAGTGTGAACTTGAGATTTTAGAAAAGCTTTTATGAGCACAAAGTATTTCAGAGATAATTTAGTTTCAAATAGAAAGAGGTAATTTGCTGGCAGTTAATGGAATGAAACAAAAGCCTTAAGGAGAAATTTTAAAGCTTTTTGCTGAAAGGAGAAATTAATGCTCCTTTTAAGAGTGGTAAAAGAGAATTTTGTAAATACTCTTAAAATGAGGCTGCTGCAGAATTTTCATAAGCATTTGGGGATTTAACAAAAAAAAAAAAATTATTCTTTGTTGTTGCATTTTTTACGTATCTCCGCAAACGTAAATTAATGCTTGGTTGTGTGTGAATTTGTATAAAGTCAAAGTCATTATAATTGATTAATCGTCTATGAGTGGGTGTTTATAGCAAAGTCTTCTTGTTAACAAACGCTTCTTTATTTTAATTTTAGTTTGTTTAATGAAACCGCTTTCTAGTTAGTTTTTATTCCTAATGAATAAAAAATTTTCATTTTACATACAGGTCGTAGAGCTACCATGGCCCGTGATTAATTAAATATAATCCGTAAGTAAAATCCGAATTGGAAAGTAAACTGCACATCCGATCCAGCAGCACAGGACAATTTAGCTTCCTAACTTTATAATTTCCATATAAGTACACAGTTCTAATTAATTTTTTTCTAAATTCTAGCATATCAATGAATCAATCAAATTTTTAATTTAACCAAAATATTATTTAGAATTACCCTTTTTATTTTTATTAACCACTCTTTTATTTCAACCCGCGGATTTCCCGAAATTGCTCTCAACGTTAAGTTTCCAAATATGTGTGACCACTGTAACTGAAATTATGGACGAATTTGTTGAAAATGATCCAAATTTTGACAGAAGCTCAAAAGCAAGACTGAGTTTAATAGATGTTTTATCCATTTATCAACAACTTCTAACAGAACGCAAAAAAAAATGCAAAGTAAATTAAATGTCTTCTTGCCAAAAAGGCAGAAAACTGAAAACAAAGACTGACTTTGTTTATATTGTCGAGGCTAAAGCATTTAACTCGACGGATTGTTTTATTCGTATATCAGCTGGAAAACAAACTGCGTTACACTTGTCACAATTTCATGGTCATAGGAAATACCGCTAGAATTTTATAGCAAAACAATTTTAGCGTAAGTTTACATTGATTGTTTGTTTACAACAGAAATATTTCAAAACACGTTCTCTTGTAAATTTAATAATTGCTGATTAAACTTTTTTGACAGTCATGGCTCGATATTATGTTTATTTCTTTTCCAGTAGCATATTCCAAAAACTAATTTTTTAGTACAGTAAATGCTAACCCTTTAATGTTAAAGAAATTAAAATTTATTTGATAGTTTATTTGACCTTTTCTTTTTAATTAAAATGGCTATTTTATTAAGCTTGAGGTCTTATTTTATAAATTTATACTTATTTTTTTTTTTTTGGCGAATTATTAATCAGAAAAACGAGTTACTCTATGAAAAAAACATGGGGCATATATGTGTCCCAAACGTCTTCAAAGGCTTGAAATGTTTCGTAGTCTGCATTAAATGTTACTCAAGCTCACAGTGGAATATACCTACAATAAATACTCCAACATGATCTAACTACATGATATTTGTAGTGGATCCCTAGATTGTAACTAGAAAAAACACTAAAAATACTTATTCTATTGTATGTGGCAGCCCTGAAGCAGTGCATGCTATTTACTTGTTAGCCGCTCTAAACAATTTTGTGTTGAAAATTGAAAATGAATTTCAATTAATTTGTGTTCGTCGCTGTTACGTTTGTACAAATAAATCGGATGAATGTTTAACTCTACACAATTGTTGTTCTGGCTGGCTTGTTGGCTAACTGGTTGAATAGTTAGTGGCAGTCAAACCAAACCAGGCCAAGCCAACAAAACAGCTCGTCAATATAAAGTGGCCATATAGACATGCACACATACTCGTACAGGCATGCATAAATAAGTTTTTCGTTTTTTAGCCATTAAACATTTTTAAATATGCAAGTAGTATTAGTAAATGAGAGTATGTATGTGCTTGGTGTTGCGTTTATAAAAGTTAATAAGGAGGAGCTTGTTGGAGTGAGTACCTGTTTGTGTTTTTTTATTTTTTGTTTACAATTTTTTTTTTCTTTTTCTGTTTAAACACAAACCAAACAATTTATCACACACATTGCAAACTACACTGTACAACGAATAAATGATATTTTTCTGGCTTCATCTTCTTAAAAGTGAGCAAGTTGTTTAAGTGTGGCAATTAATTGTGGAACGTTTATAATCATATTTTCGTTTTTGTTGTTTAATTTTTGGATTCTATATTTTGTTCTTTGCCGTACTTTTTGTAAACATTAATTTTATGCGTTTCATGTTTCTTTGCTGATCAAAGTTTTTCATTCATGTGGGAGTGTTAAACTTTTTCTTTTTTTATTTTGCCGAAAATTTATTGTCTTTAGATTAGAAGAAATGAAATATTAGCGTGCAGATCATTGCGGCAAAAGAACCAATCAAGGTTTGCTTGTGTGCATTTTTTGGCGCAAATTTGAATACAATTTATCAAGATTAAAATAAATCATTTGATTGTGTTTGATTGGGGTTGCTGATGGCACAATATGAAGGCTAAGCTTTCAATATGCATTAATTTAATTTCAAAATAAATTGAGTTTATTAGCAGCTTGCTTGTAGAAGAAAAAAATTCAAGCTGGGAAATGGACTTGAAAGGTTCATACAAATTTTTCAAGATCAATATTCAGAACTAATGCATATGAAAGAGACAACTTTCGAAACTATAATTTAAAATTCTGGTCAAAAGCCAGTTGTTTGGTGCATTGCATCAGTACTGAAGCGAATACCTTAAAATTTTTGTATCTTTATAGCAAAAATAAAATTTTTTTTGTTAGAAAACTTGAAAGGGAAACTATTCTTTGTTTTTTGGAAAACAGCTTCGACGAATTTACAAACTTATATGAAACAAAGTTAAATAAAAAAAAAATTGCATACCTTTACTCCTTATGGGAAAAATTTAATTCAAGCATTTTTACTTGACAGTTGCTTGGCCAACTCGGTGTATTTCAAAAATTTCGACTGCGGAGTTTCATCATATGGATTGATGGTTGGTGTTGGAACAACACTGGACGGTGGTGTTGGTTCTAAACGTTGTTGGCTTGCTGGACTCTGAGCGGAAGCTATACTTTTGGGTGACGTTAGTGATTTCGGTGAAATAGCTATTAGGCCAACTGGAGATTTCATGTTGTTCAAATCGTAATGTTGCTGTTCATCTTTGACAAAATGTACTTTGGACAAATGATGACGATATGCACCCTTCGAGCTGAATGGTGTATCACAGAAGGAACATTTAATAATGGAATCTGCTGTAACAACAGCATCGTTGCAAGCCCAACTAAAGGCTAACATGCTGGCATTGCTGCTACTGCCAGTGCCGCTACCGCTACCGCTACCGCTACCTGCACCACTTGTAATAGATGTTGTTGTCGATGAAGAAGATGATGAAGAAGCTGTGTGCATTGGCAAATTGTTGTTGCTGGATGAACTACGTGTGTTTGCTGCAGGCGTATCAGTAGTTTCGCAAAGTTTTTGCAAAGCAGCCAAAGGATTAGCACTGGTTTTCTTGGCCATTGTAGTGGCAGTATTGTTGTTATTTGTTTCCATGTTTCCGCTACTTATTGTGGTGTTGTTGAGATTGTTAAACATGGATGACAAAGCGTTGAGACTACTGCTTTCGGTAAAGCCAAGATGGTGCTTTTTCTCGCTAGAGGAACATGTTGATTTTGGTGTTATAGAACGTTCACTAATACTGGGACTTATAGCGCGCGAACTGGGTGTCAATGAATTGTGTCTCATATCATTTTCTTTCATTTTATAACTCTCCATTTCATCATGATCTTCCGGTATATTAAATTCTTTCTTAACAGAAATTTTCTTTGGTATTTCATTAATGGGTATGTTGTCGGTATCGTTTTGCTGATCGCTGCTATCAATTGGCTCGGATTTGATTTTAGTCGCATACAAGTTATCTCTAGTTTCCTTCATATTTTGGTATGTTTTCTCTGGAGTGAGACGTGGAGTGGGCTGCCTTGAGAGATCATGAGAACGTTCGGGTGTAAAGGATTCTAAACGACTACTGCAACGTTCGGATACTGAGCTGGATTCGCTAGCACTGCGGTCACGATTTGAGGGATAGTTGGAATAGGAACGTAAAAATTGCATTGTCTGAGGGTCCATCAAAGGTTTGGTATAATCCACATTGTCATCTATACCCAATCTCTTGAGTATACTGGAACCAAGTGGTGTGCCACAAGAAGAACCTTCTCCAAAGCCAGAGGAGTGACGAGGTCTAGAGTCAAAACTTTTTTCAATCAGTTGTTCCAACGCGTTTAAGACCGAAGTGCCACCAGGAGTTTTTTCAGACTCGATGGGTGGTAGGGGACATAGAATATCCGCTTTGATATTGGTGGACAAAAGAGGTGAGCTATTACCCTCGGAAGTTTTTCGTCCATCGCTTTGACTATGTGGAGTTTGTGGACTATTTAAGCGATCTTGTGGCGTTAGGTGTCCATAAGGGGATTTAAGTGGGTTATTATTATTATTTTGAGATCTGGGTGAAAGCACTAAGCTTCGGTCTATACACTGTCGTATGTGATCCACAAACATGGCGGTTTCCACTTTTTCACCGCAAGTCTCACAGGCCAATTTTGTGGATACTGCAAAGTCTCTCAAGGGTTTTAAGGCCTGATCTAAGCCAGCCGCTTTAAAATCATGTTGGGCTCTTTCCATTTCCAATAGTTTACGCACTGGCAAAGATTTTTTGCGTTTTTCACGCGTCTGTCTGCCCCTACCTCGTATCATTGTTGGTAAGTTTTCAGTCGCTGCTGCTGTTCTCATCATGTGTTCCTTATAGTGGTTGTTCTTCATCATGTGATTGCTTAACTCTTTCAATGTAGAAAATGCTTGATCACAAACTTTGCATGTCAGCACTGCACTAATAGTAGAGTTTGAATTTGCTACATTGTGAGTAGGAGACGCAGCACTGTTATTAGCTGTAAGTGCAGCGGCATTATTGCTGTTATTGTTGTTGTGGTTTGCAGCTGAATTTGAAGAGGTTCTATTGCTACTGCTACTACCACTACTGTTATCTCGTGATGTTTTCTCATCGGTAGACTTCCAAGAAATGATTTGTTCTTGTGATATTATGTTTGTATAATGTTGAGTCTCTTGCATGTGACTTGTCATTTCGGCCAGTGAACGGAAACTTTGTCCACACCACATACACTTTAATATTTGGCGCGTTTGTTCCGCCCCTTTTCCTAACCATACATCTTGTCCACGTACTAGCTTGCGTGGCAATGGCATCGTTTCTTTGATTAGCATGTTTAGATCAGATTTACTGCCACCAGATGTAGTTGAATTGCTGGCAGTTATTGCTGTTTGTTGAGCTGTTGCAGCTGCTGTGCCACTACTTTGCGTGGTTGAATGACGAGAATGATGGGAAGATTGTGTCACTTGATTGCCGCTACTGTTTGCTGTCGCACTATTTGAACCAACATTAGGAGGCACATTAACACCACAATGCTGTGTTTCCTTCATGTGCGTGGTAAGCGAAGCTAAAGTTGCAAAACTTTGCTTGCACCAAACGCATTTGAAAACATCTTTGACAGCATCTGCACCCTTATTCAGCCAATGGGATTGCCAGGCACTGTGACGACCATTAGATGTTGTTGTTGTCGTTGCTGAAGTACTTGTGGAGCTGGTTGAGTGTCTTGTAGAGGTTTCATTATGTTCAGATTTAGCTGAACCTCCTAACCTTGTCATTTCAGTCATTTTCTCTAAAGCTTTGGTAGCTTCATTTGGTATTATTTTCGTTTTGGCATTCCAATCCAATGAAAGAGGAGTCTTTGGTGACATATTGGCAGCAGCTACAGCTGCCAAATATGGATTTATTGGAGGTACCCACGTGCTGGATGCTGGCAACGATTTGTAGTCATTTGATCTTGCCAATTTTCGATTGCTTATTACAACTGGTTCCTCCTCGTCTGATTGACGTTTGCGTCCATTATTTACTGATAAATCTAATGGACTATTCAAGTCGTCTGCTTCATTATCATTTGCATTATCAGCCTCATTATCATTTCTGTCCACATCTGCATTATCCTCGTCCTCTTCACTGCCATTAGCATCATTTTCAGAGTTCCGTCGGCTGCGTTTGGTGCTAAAATCTAAAGCGGATGTATCAACTAAATCGTTTGTGTTTGGTGGTGTTGGTGTCAATGTTTGTTGTGAGTTTGGAGAATGCGCTACTTGTTGCTGAGTTGCCTGTTGAACAAGTGATGCAGCTGCAGCTAAAGGATTTGTTAACAGAAGGTGATTTTGTTGAGCCGCGGCAGCAGCAGCTGCATTAAAGTAAGCAGCCATTGCAGCCGATTGTGGTGGTAGAAGGGCAGCTGCTGCAGCTGGTGCCAACGTTGCAGGTAGTGGTAGACCAACTGACGGTGATGTTGGTGTAGGAGTTTCTCCTGGTGTATGTCCTTCATGACCAGAATAGTGTGATTCATTTGATGGACAGCGTACGTCATTATTGGCTGATGCTGAGGCTGTAGATTCGCGTGACTGACAACGTGGGCTGGCAAGTTCACTAAAGTATAAGAAATTAAAATGACAAAATTTATTTTTGCTAAAAATTAAAAAAAAAAAGTTTTAATGATAATTTTAATGCTACAAGAGAAAATTAATTAAAGTCGTTGTATGTTAATCTTAGTTGCTTCTTGAAATAATATTTTGAATTTTTTGGTATGTGCATTGATTGAGACAAGTAAAAAGTCTTAATTAACAGGAGTTGTCGTTGAATGAATAAAAAAGCTATGTTGCTATCAATTTTTAACAAGTTATGTTGTTTCTGAGATATTCGCAAAATTTTATTTAAAAAAACAATTAAAAAAAATTTTCAAATTTTGTTTCTTTAAAAATTTAAAATTTTTCTCTTAGTGCTATAAACAAAATGAGCCATATTTCAACAAATTCCATTCATAAGTTCTGAATACATTCACAATTTAGTAGTAGCACCTAAGACCATGCGCCAAACAATTTCCTTAACTAGTGATTTTTTTTATTTTAAAATAATAAAAATATTGTATGGGACAGGGTTTCATTTGCACCAGCAAATTGCTTTTAAATTTAAAATTTTTATTTTGTTTGTAACATTTGCAGCTGTCAACATTAATAACAATCTTTTAATTGATTTTGTTTATGTAAAATTTTAAGGAAAATTTTTGATTTTTCTTGAGAAAGCTTTATGAATATCTTCAAAATTATGGGACTGATAGTAACATAGTTTAAAGGTTATATTCCCAATATTTATGCATTTTCCAAGTTTAATCAGAGTGCTAGTTTTCAAAAGTGGAATTCTTGTTCAATTGAAATTTTCATTCCGCTCGAAAGGAAAATTGCTATTGGAAATTTCATGTAAAATTTTGTTCACGTTATTAGTGCAGAGTGAATGTAAAATACAGAAGAATTTATTAAATTTTCTAAGCTTTCAAGAGCAAAACAATAAAAAAATGGTATCAACTTTGTTAAGCAGTTAAAATAAAGAATTTCTGAAAGTTTATAGGATTTTAAGAGCAAAAAATATATTTTTTTATTACTGATTCCTGTGGAAATAATTGAATTTTTTTATAAGTAGACCATCATATTTTAGTTTTTTTGTTGAAAAATTACTAAATTCTGCCTGCTAAATTAAATTTTATAAAAAAAAAAAAAAATACAAACAAATATACTTGTGCTCGCCAGCAAAAAGTAAGTGAACAGATTCTAGCAAAAAGGGGAATTTGTAGGAAATTCATTCATGATTGAATGAAGAAATTTCGAGGAAAATTATCATCAAGATAGAGGTGATTGCTTAACATTCACTGATTCATATTTCGAAGGCTACTCGTGGCATTAAAAAACAGTCAGGTATACAGTTTGAATCAGGCTATCGAGTATATTAGAAAAGGCATGTGATATACACTTCCTTAAATAATTTGTCATTAAAAATTATTCACTTCATCACAATAACGAAATAGTTTTAAATAGAAACTAGACATCAAGAGCAACTTGAGAAAAATAATGCTTAAATCTAAGCGGGCTGAATAACAGACTAGACCTTGACAATTTTCTACATTTTTATTTTGTCTTAACCCTCACATAATTTAATTTAAAATCATATAACTCAACCTATAAAATATATTATCAGCAAACTGATGTAAATAATTAAAATTTCATGAATATTATTTGCTAAAAAACTACATTTCATTTAAGTGAATGCTTAGATTTTCAAAACCTTTTTATTGTTAAAATAATTAGCACTAAAACTTAAATCAGTTAAAGCACATTTTACGATTTTTGAAGAATTCACACAAAATATTTTACTGACAGATTTGATTTAGTAGAAAAAGAAAACATTTTTGTTTTGTAAATATTAAGCAACTGTCCAAAAAAAAAAAAAAAATCAAACACGTTTTTAACTTTATTATGTAAAAAATTTTCCATAAAAACAGCTCTGGTGGCTATATGAGTTTTTATAAAAAAAATGCTAATCGCCAAACTGAAAAGTCGTGATTTTAAAGTTAAACAAAAAACTCTTTAGAACTCGAATTGGATTCATGTATTGAAAATCTACTGTTAATGTGTGTTAAATTTGGCATTTTCAAATAATTGCTTTTTTTTTTTTGGTTATTTAGTTTTGATTTCTAATGAAGAAAAAAAATTTACGATAAGAAAACACTTAAAATATTCACCTGGCATTTAAAGCCTGTCGATAGATTTCCAACATCACAGCCTCGTGCAGCATCATAATGTGATTTTATTTTGGTTTAACCAACACAAATAATATTTACAAAATACAAAAAAATAAAACACCGAAATCTGTTTTTTCTATTTGTTACAAAACCGCACACAAACTAGGGATCTCAAGCATAACGAACACACACAAAATACACGCGGTATGCCAGCTCTCCACCGTTTGCAACATACAACACAAATCAACAAGCATTTAGTAATGCTACTAGAAGAACCAAAAAAAAAAAAAAATAAGAATGAAAAAACACTTGTTAATTCAACAGGAGGTTGGTGGTTGGGTGGTTTGTGCGTGGTGAATATGGACAGCCGAGGGTGGAACATCTATTTTCGTTCTTAAATAATATTTTCGTTTTACTAATGTTTTTTTATTTTTTTATTCTGTTGTAAATTGTTTGTTTTAAAATTAGTTTGTGTTTGTCATTTAAATATAATTTTTTGTTTGTTTTTTATTTCGTTGGTGTCAATGTCATTTATAAATTTGTTTTGTTCGATCAAACAGCAAATAAGTTTTGTTGTAGGTTCGCATGTGTTTTTAGAAAAATACATGTACATTCACACACACCCTGTATCGTGCACTTAAATTTGTTTTAAACTGACACACACACACACAATCTCGCGCGTCATATAAATCATTTGTCACAGTGGCCAACTTGTGAAAATAAATAACAGATTGACTGACTGACATTTTTTCTTAATATTTTTTGATATTCTGGTTGCTGTTTTCATATGAATCTTTGGGTGGGTGTCTTTTTGTTTTAGCATTTTATTATTAATGATTTATTAGCACTTTTTTATAAAACAAAAGCAAACACCACATAATTTTAATAATTCTCTGATATGTTTTTTACCACAAAAATATTTTTAATGATTTTCTTTTCGCTCGTGTTGTTTATTTTTAAAAGATTGAGCTTTTGATGTCAAAGTAAAATGAAAATAACACATAAATCACAGTACAGAGAATTTTTGTTCTTGTTGTTGTTGTTATAAAACAATTTAATTGTAACGTTAATGTGTTTTTATTTTGACTAGTTTTTTTTTTAAGTTAATGTGGGCTTAGCAAAATTTACGTATTTCTTTACGTTTCAGTGTTATTGCAAATTAATTTTTGTACAAACTGTGAATGACAATTGCAGCCAGCTGACTTTTCGATGTCGCCTTTGCCAAGTCGTTTAAGCGACTAAAACTGTTAGTTGATGGTTCTGTTATAAGTTGCACAAAAAATTAAGGAAAATCCTTTATGGCAAAAACCCATAAAGCACAACAATTAAATTCTATTACTCAAACACTGCGCAGTAAATCAGTAGCCCTTTTTAACTTTTTGCAGAGAGCTAAACGGCAAAGAGACCTCTGCAGAAGCACCACACAATTACAAGCTTTACCAACACCATAAACAACGTTTATTTAATGTTTAACATATAACAAATACAGCTTTATTTAGCAGTCAATCATAAAATGACACCTGACACATGTGAAAAATTTCTAGAAATATTTCGATTTTTGCAATTTAAAATTTTTTTTAACACTCTTAAATATTTAAAATTTTAATATTAAAATACACACATTTAAATAATTATTTTTAAAATGACTGTCATTGTTTTTCCAAATTAATTTATTACAAAAAATATTTCTTAACAGAAATAAATAACAAAAATGAATTTCTCGACATGATCTCGTTGAAGCGTTATGTTGTCGACTAAAACATCTTTTTGACACTGACAACATTGAGAGTCTGACAGCAGCATACAAAAAAAAAAAAAAAAAAAAAAAAGAAAACAGAACGAAATAATAATAAAAACAACACACATGAAACGATTTTTGGTGTGTTTGACTGTCTGTTGACTTTAGTGTTATAGAAAATCAAACAACAACAATTTATACTACTACTACTAACACCATAATGAGCAGCAACAATAACAACTATAACAGTAGAATATTTATAAAATAACGTTGAAAGCCATAACGCTCACGGAAATATACCCTGCATTATAAAAATCCTCATAAAACCCAATTTTTACAAAAACAATTCTCCATCAAAATAATGAGGGATTTCTTGCAACACATGCACACAATCCCTCAGAAAAGTCGTTGTACAAAACATTTTAACTCTCTTTGTTAATAAAAGAGATCAGAGTGTCAGTTTTATAAAACTATTCTACTAAACAAATGAGTTTTATTGAGGCAACATTAAATTGATAAATGACTTTTTGTTTGGGTAAGTCGGCTGTTGGCTCTCAGGGAAAAACAGCGCAAATGCTAAATAAACAGAAACGTTTTCTCAATTTCTGCCTCACTACTAAACACCAACAGCAGCAAACAACTCTTTGTAATAAAAACTCTTGAAAAGCAAGTAAATCCGATATAAATTTTATTGAAAAACAAGAAAAGCATTTTCTGTGGTGATTTATTTAAATGGGAAAACAACATTACCAAGCACCACTCTCTTTATATTTAAAAAATTTTTATGGCACTAGCATTTTCCATCTCTTCATAAACTCATAAACAAAATTTGAAACATGCGCCTGGGGCATGCATTGAAGAATACTTGTGCTGTCAATTGAATTCTCTGTTTTGATTTATAGTTTTGATTTATCCCATAACAACAAATTAAAAAAAAAAAAAACTTTTATTTTAGTTCTCCTTACAAACAGCAACAATTCTCTTCAGATGAAAAAGAACTTAAATCATTTTAAACCACCGGCATTTAAACTCTTTTAAAGCTGCTCTTGCAGATACCTATTCCTCAAAAAGAAAAGAGTTAAGCTGGAAATAAATCATGTTTGTTTGTAATATTTTCATACTCTTTTCCAAACATTCTCTTGTTATTTGGCTCTACTGTAGTTAAAGTTTTAAAATGTCAATAAAACAAAACTTGTTTGCAGTTCTTACCCCAACTTCAACCCCACCCACCCACTACATAGCAATTGCAGCATTTGCAAATGCATACATACGAACATCGTTTATCAACCTGCAACTGTTAAACCTGTTTGCAGTTCTATTCAATTAACATGAATACTGTTGTGTGGGAAAGAAAAACAGCAAAAGGAATACAATGTAGTGGCTGTTAGGTCCTTTACAGTATAACTTTGTTCTGTTAAGGCTGTGCGTATGTATGTATTTGGGCTTTAAAGTCTGTTAAAATTTTGCTCAATTTATTGTTATTTTTTCTTCCTCTTCTTCTCGGTGGCACATTTTAAATCAAGGTTATTTATGTTGTGTGTGTGCGTGTGCTAAAGAATATGGTGGGTGTGGGAAGTAAACAAATTATTGCAATAACAACAGTGCCGCTCTTTAAAGGGTAATTTTAAGAAATTTTGATTTTTATATTTATGAGAAGAATTTTAACTAGTTGGGCTAATAAAAAAGATTTCAGTGGGTTAAATTAATATTAAAATCAAATTTGACATTTAGTTACCTTTCATACTTAAGGGAAGCTAGAAAGCCTAGAGGGGCCTAAGTCATTAATTTTTCCAATTCGTGATCCACTTAACCTTTAGTTAAGATTTTTTATGAATTTAAACAGATGAAAAATTATATTCACACTAAGCCAGTATTTATTGCAAAATAATGCAAATACTTAGAAAAAATATTCATTAAGCAAGTTAAGGTTCACTGTAGCGGCCATTATTGCACTTTGTGATAATTTTCTTGGTAATTGCAGGAGCGACGGCTCTGTGGGAGTTGTTAAAGAATTTCCTGCATTCACATTTGGACTCCTTCTCAGACAACCTGGTCCAGGTCAGCGATGAACAAGGCGAACATGTTCACCAAGAAATGGTTGCAAAAATAAAATGATTTCAGAATATTTTTGGTCACTTCAAAAACATACTGATAAAGATGAGTTAAAAAAAGCCAAGCAAACATTTTTGAGTGAAATGACCAAAATTTGTTTAAAAACTCATTTTTAAAAAAAGCTGAGTTTTATTCATTAATAAATATATTTTGAAAATAAATTCAAAAATTGTAGAGATTTTTTATAAAATACTGTTGGAAAATGGCTAAAAAAAATTAAAAAAATTTTTTGTTTTGGTGAAGAAATATGCACAGATTTCTCAAGTTTACTAAAATGATATGTTACCGTTCAAACTGCGTTTATAAGTGCATGAAGGTATGAAAAACCTGTTTTTTGCCTTTAACTCAAGATTATGGAGGAGCTTGGTATATTCCAAAAACAGATTTTTGTTGTACTCGACAGCACCTACCAGAAAAATAATATCACTTCCCAGGTATTTGCACTTCATTCTTTTTTATATCAGAGGCGCCACCAAAGTGGTAAATAAAATATTTCAAATAATAATTTCAGACTTAAATTAACTAAGGGCACACATCGTTTTGAACAGTGGCTTGTAAAAATTGTTTAAAAAAGGACATAAAAATAGTCGTGCAACAAAACAAAAATTTGTATACCAAACAAACAAACACAAATTGAATTTTATTTATATAGATAAGGTAGAACAAGTACGTTGTACAAATTACAAAAGGAATCACAAACTTATAAAGGGTGTTTTTTATAGACGTATAGAACTTTAAGTTGGCATTACTGTTCAAGATGGCGACCGATTTAACAGCTGTCAAGTGATTTATTCTCAGTTTGGTTTGGCAATTCATCATGAATAGACTCACGCCTGAACAACTCTTGCAAATAGTGCAATTTTATTTCGAAAATAATGGTTAATAATTTTGTTTAGCGATGAAACGCACTTCTGGTTGAATGGCTACGTCAACAAACAAAACTGCCGCATTTGGAGTGAAGCTAATCCTCAAGTGTATGTCGAAACACCGTTACATCCAGAAAAACTGACTGTTTGGTGTGCTTTATGGGCTGGTGGAATCATTGGTCCGTGCTTCTTTAAAAACGATGATGGCCAGAACGTTACAGTCAATGGTGATCGGTATAGAGCCATGATTACTAACGTTTTCATTCCTGAATTGAACAACCATGATGTCCAGGAGCTGTAGTTCCAACAAGACGGCGCAACATATCACATAGCTCATGCCACAATCGATTTATTGAAAGACACGTTTGGTGACCGCCTAATTTCACGTTTTGGACCTGTGAATTGGCCTCCAAGATCTTGTGATTTAACACCGCTAGACTACTTTCTGTGTGAAGGGTATAAAAAAGATGAAACTAACTTTTATTTGTGAATAATCACTTAAACAAATGAATGAAATCGTGTAATTTTTGTTTAAATATTTGCCCTACCTGAGACCCTTTTAGAAAATATTAAGTTGTAATAGAATTAAAAAGTTTTGTTCTATAAAATAAACAAACAACATAAAAATTTATATTATTAAGAAACATTACAACAAATTGTTATAATCAACCATTAAGGTGTCAGAGCGTCTATAAATATTAACAAATAAATGCAGGCATACTCTTACATTTTATACACAAGCAAACAATTTACCCTGACGTATTTATAAGTGTGTGAGCATGCATGTATTGCAATTATTTACTATTACAAAAAATTAAACACAACAAATTACACTGCTCAGCAGCAAAATCCTACTTAAAATGAAACTATGTGGACTTTATGGATTTTGATGTGCTAAACTCAAATCCGTTTTCAGTTTTTCTCCATCAAGTAGGGATTTTTTTTTATGGGCATGTCAATTTTTTTCCACTAAATTTGTTAGGTACGAAGACATATTTCAGCCTAACTCGAGAACGACTTATCCGATTTTCATAAACAAAACACCAAAAGATGCGTAACAATATTATATTTAATTTAACTCTGTTTAATTTTGTTCTATTATCGTTTTGGAATTATTCAAAAATTTAAGAGAGGAATATTTTTTTTTCTTGCAAAATTCGTTATTTTTTCAGTTTAAAAATGCAATAAAAAAAGAATAAGCAATTATTTTATATCTTGCATAATTTTCTGAGAGCTAAATACCTCAAGAATAAAATAAGGTATAAATCATGAAAATCGATTAACAAATGCGGATTTTATTCTCAGTTTACCGCAGGTACCCAATATTGAAAGAATATATGGGCAGTCAACGTTACATAGGGTGACAGGATTGCGTTAGCTTAGCAATCAGGTAATGGAAATAAAAGCCAAGGGTGTTTTGTATGGTTCTTGGAATTAAAACTTTCTTTGTAATTGATTAAATTTTTTCAGCTGTATCGGATGTACAAACGATGTATAATAAAGGGATAAGTATACTTCATTGGGGGACGCCTGCAGAAATCTTTCTACCTGGGGAAAATATACCTCTCGTCCGTATCTTAAATGTTCTAACAGTTAAAAAGCTTTTAATAAGCTTGTGGGTATTAGAGGGAAGAAGTCGTATTACTTTTGTAAGCAGACCGTCATGACAAACTTTATAAAAAGCTTGTAAAACAATAATGTTGAACATCCAGTTTTTTTTTATCGAAAGACTATCTGATAACTTGAACCTGGTCTGAAGCTCTATGCCCACCTTGGAAGCTCATGTTCTGGAATGATGTGCCGCTCAGCTAGAAAGGGTGTTATATTTTATAGGTACACTTTTCCGAACAGCTTTCCCAGAATAGTTTGTAAGCTAATGAAGCTGTAGGACGTAATTTGAGTAACGCCTTTCTCCATGATCTTAAGATGTCGCTTAAAATTAAGAATATAATTATCATAGCACAATCTGGCAAGCTCATCGGTTTTGAAATAGTCGGGCAATTTTTTCGAATCAAGAATTTTGTTTTTGATTTAATTGAAAGCAATCGCATTTTTTAGGATCAATTGAATTACTATTTGTGTGATGTTCTATGAAAACGTTTCCTAGGTGGCTATTAAAAGCATTTGCATTTGAACTAATGGCCTTTAGATTTTGCCCAAAATTGGATGCACAAAAATTTTTTTATTTTTATTTTCTTATGTTCTAGTTTGAAATTCCCGAAAGCCAGGAGAGAACTTCTGAACAAAAACGTGCTTGTAGGGCTGCATAAAATGTTGAGAAGTTAAACAGAAATTTATCACAAAAAAATTTGCTGGGTGTGAATATAGACAAAAACAAGGAAAATTTAACTATAAAAAATAGTTTCATAAAATAGAACTGAAATTTAGGTACATATTTCTGTTTATTTCCACGCAAACCCAAGCTCACACACATGCAACAAACAAACTGTAAGAAGTATTTGTAGAGTAGAATAAATCCTTAAGCTCACAAGTGCTAAATTTGAAATACACCCAGTGCGACAAACATAATTTTTAATATTTTTTCTTGTTTGTTTTATTTTATAGTTTATTTCGTTCTTGCCAGTTTTGCATGTAAATGGAAGGTTAGGTGTGCGGTTGACTGTGAATGAAACTCTCATGCGAGAGAAAAATCTAAATCAACCCTTATTGCTCCCCTGACAGCACATATCACTCACATTTACCACGTTGTTTATGCTTTTTTATCACCTAATTTTTTGTTTACATTAACATTTACATTTGGTTTTTTTACAATCATCAGCCAGTGTAGAAAATTCTAAAGTGTTTTTTTTTGTTTGTATTCCTGCACTTCGCAAAAATTAATATTCTTTATAGAGAAATAGCAAAATTATTTATATGGAAATGGTGCAATTAAAATATTTTTTTCACACTTTTTAAAAAGAGGAAGTAACCAAGCAGACATGTTAAACAAATAGTGAATACAAGCGGCACAACATATGGGCTTTATTTATAAAAAAAAGTAATAATTTACATGACTAAGGCCGGTTATTACAACTTTCGATAGTTAAAGTTAGGAATTTGTGTGCCTAAAACTTTAGAACCAAATTTGGGTGGACACACTATCCCCTATTTAACTTAATGTCCAACTAAAATCTTGATATTTAACTTACAAAATCATAATTTTAACTATCGGTAACTTGTAAAAATGAAAGAGGGTCTCACGTTATTGTCATATCATTTATGTTCAGGTCAATATAAGAAAATAAATAATTAAATTCAATACAAAAGTGTGGTAACTTTAAGAAGATTAACCGTAGAAATCAAATCTAAGAACGAACGAAAAGTGTTAGCATTTCTTTTGTAATAGTCCTTTTTGCCCAGTTTTAATATTTTAATTTAATAAAATATTAATCTTTATTTGTGCTTAATTCCAGAAATTGTGTTGGTTTTAAAATGTATTCTTTTACTCATGATATTCTCATGAGTTATTTATTCAGTACAATAAGTACTGAAGGGGATAGCATACCTATATGGACCATTTCATCAGACGCTACTCCGAATCCTCAGTAGGTTACTCCCAACGTTTCTTGCAAACATTAGAACCTTTATATTGTAAAAGCAATTGACTAAATAAGAATTATTAATCAATAGTCACAAAAAGATTCAAATATTCAAACAAAAAACTCAGTAAGCATTGAACCGAATAAATAAATAAATTTCCCAACCAACATTTTTAATATTGAAAACTATATATTCTATTTTTATTCTTCTCATCTCTTTTACATTTGAATGCCCGTTGGGTATTACTGAATGTAATTAAAGAGTATATATGAAAAACAAAAACAAAAAATTATAAAAAATAATAAGAAAAACATAGGGTTTTCCTACAATGAGCACTTGTATTTGTATATGTAATAATTTCTATTTGGAATTTAAAAGTTTAACAAAATATTAATCTTTATGCTATCCCCTTCAGTACTTATTGTACTGAATAAATAACTCATGAGAATATCATGAGTAAAAGAATAAATTTTAAAACCAACACAATTTCTGGAATTAAGCACAAATAAAGATTAATATTTTGTTAAACTTTTAAATTCCAAATAGAAATTATTACATATTTTAATTTAATTTTAAAAAAATATTTCTTGGAGCAGTTTGCAGATACAAATAAAATCAACCCACTCTTAAGCTTGTTTTTACCAAACAAACGGCCAAGTTTTCTGTTTTCTGCTTTAATTTTTTTATTTCTTCATATCATCTCTATGACTTTATCTGACACTTTGACACATTTCCTCAAAAGAAACATTTGAATGTGATATGTAATCAAAAGTATTGTTTTGTATGCAATAAATATGCACTTCAACCACACGCATCTGCAGCTGAATGGTGCAAAAGAAAAGGAAGAAAAAAAAACCAAAAAAAAAAAAACTTCATATGCACTGGCTGTCATTCAATGTACCGCAAAAAGGTGTCAAAAATTGTTTGAAGTCTTTGCGATAATAACGTCATTTCTAAACGTACGCTCCATACAAAAATGCACACTTTTTGACAGCAGTAGAAAAGAAGGAACACAAAAATGCTCCAAAAACAAACAAAAAATAAATAAATAAAACAGCAAATTGCTGTGTTTGTATGTTGCAATAGTAAATGGACATGACAGTTATGGCGCGTTAGGAAACGCATTGCATAAACAAAAACGTTAATAAAAAAAATAAACACACACATACACACAGAAAAATAGAAGGTATAACAAATAACAGCAACAAATAAACAAACAAACAGTCAAACATACATATGAATAAATAAATGAATGAATGAGTGTATAAACGAAAAAAAGACATTTTCCGTGTGTAACTTTCGGTCAGACGGTTTACAAATGTCACTTGCATATATGCAATTTGACAACTAAGCGTGACAGTTATTCATGCCTGTGTATGTATGTTAGCATAACATACACATACACTTTTGCACTTGCCTACCAAAAAAGAAAAAATAAAAACCAAAAGCTTCAAATTTTTTTAACTGTGTGTTGATTTTTGTTGGTGTTGTTACCCTATAAGCGGCTAAATCCATTTGCAAACCAAACCATTTGCTTATAATTTGTGGTTCTGCTAGCCCCCAGATTGTAAAGGATTTGGATAATTTAAGATAATTTTCAAACAAAAATAAAAAATTTTTTGGCGAAATTTAGAATATTTCCATGTTTTTGCTGATTACACACAAAAATATTGCCCTGCTTTTTTTTAGCACAGCAGATTGGGAAAATATTTTTAAGCCCTTCGGTTTGAAAAATGTAGTTAGTCGTTGGACATTTTTTTATACTTAAGAGGAGAACCTTAAAACTCACTAAGAAAGAGTTTTAAATTTTAGTTAAATTTTTTTTTTTTTGATAAATAAAATGAAGAGGAGAATTTTATTTTTTTGTAACTTAGGGCTTTTTTGAAAATATAAAATTAAACAAACTTTTAATGGAACCTTAAAATATATTTAAGCAGTTTTGAGCATTTCCATTCACGGGTGCCCCGTAGACTAGTAGGTAGGGTGCTATCCTATCAATCTGGGGGTCGCAGGTTCGATCCCTGCCTAGACCTTGGATGTTTTCTGCAGACAAGCCAAGAAGCTTCGCGAATTTGTGTTCTTTAAAAAAAAGAGTACCCACAAATTTTTTAAATAATAATTATTATCAATTAAGAAAAAATTAAAAAAAATATTTACAAACACACACCTAAAAGTGTTGGTTATTTAAAAGTAAATGTAATTCCTTGAAAGTTCTTGCTAATACAATTTTTCATAATTGTATGTGTGTGCCTGAGAGATGGGAACGTGAGTAAAAATTTGTTTGAGTGAATGTAGAAAGTAGTTGGATAAATATTTTAAGTGAAAGATTTTGCAATACCAAGCTTTTTCTTTGATTTTCATCCACAAACAAGATGAAACTGAACTGAAAGAAACTCACATACAGAAATGATAATCAACTTTACAGATTTATTAAACGCCAAACTTCTACGGAAATGAAGTAACAGAAAATCATTAACGGCTAAATTTAACTAAACTTGAGGTAAAACTAAAATGAGTTCTGAAAGGACTTTAAAGAACTGCAACTACAATTTTAAAAAGAATTTGCAAATGCAGGTCCATTCGATTATCACATGTAATTAAATCAAAATCACTCTAAACTCGTGATGATTTGAGCCCATCTTTAGTGTGTGAGTTTGCGCTAGTTTGATTTGTTTTTTTAGCAAGTTGTTCAAAATTTACAATTTATGCTTACGTATGTGTGAGTGTGTTGCTGGTCGAAAATTTATGGCGGTTTGTGTTTTGTTTTTCGTTTTTTATTACTGCCATGAATCAATAGCCTGTAGGTTGGCAGGCTTACATATCAAACATGGTGATTTTTTGACAATCGTTTTCATAGCAATTGTCATTTAAACATGTTAAGCAACCATGTGTCAAGTGGATTTAGGTGGGCTTTTTTGCAGCTTTTTTTTATGTAGTACAAATTCAGTTACACTCACTCACATTCATTGTATCAGTCCATATGGTACGGGAATGTGAACACACTGAAATGTCTTTTCAATTCACACACAGAACATGTATTTGTTTGTTTGGCGTATGTCTACTTGTTGGGAACAAGTGTTTGAAAATGATTTTCATTTAAGGTGTGAGAAAATTTCAAAATTATTACAAGAAAGATTTTTAAAACTATTTTATTTTTTGTTCATTAGTGGCTGAATAAATTTATATTAAATTTTTGGAATTTTGACAAAATTTTATTATTTGCTGGAGACTTGAAAGTTTTCTTTTCAAACAAACACACACGCGTCACCAGAACACAAAATTCAACAAACACAACTTGAAAATTTGTGCAAGAAGAAAAACAAAAAACAAGAAATGAAATACTAAACTAAAGATACGAGTAAAATAAATATATTTTTTGCAAAACCCATAAACATGCGTAATGGCAGACTGCGCACAAGTATCGGAAAATCATTACAGAATATAGAAATACACCCAGCAAAGAAAATTCATAATTTGTTGGAGTGTTTTGCGTATATTTTTTTCTTTTTTGTTGTTCTTAGTCTAAAGGAAATAATAGAGATTTACAAATTGTATTTACATAAAAATAGATAGAGAAACTTTTAAAAAGAAAATTTATTTTAAAGATTTTAAATTATTGTTGGCCAAAGGCACTTTAAATTTAACTGTTCAAAAGCGAATTAAATTATTTTGCAAAGTTTATTTATTTTTTATTATTTTGTGTCATAGTTTGCTTAATAATGTTGAGTCGAGAACGATAGGAAATTGCTTGAATAATGTCTGTGGGAGCTGATTTAGATGTTTGCAAGGCTGTGCTGTCACTTATCGATGACCAATAAATAAAATATTTTAGTTACCATTTACTCCTTTTAAATAATTTTTCTCTACTCCCCGCTTTAGTTTCACTCCCCATGTTATTTTTTCTTACAATTTGAAGAATCATGCTATAATTTTTACTAATTATTTGCTGCTTTCTAAGAGCTACACTGCCAGAAAACTGATTAGTGAAGCAATATTTCAACTCACATCTTACAATAAAAATATTTTTTTCACAAAGCAAATTGAAAATCGATTTCCCTATCTCTCTGTCTTCAACTTTTTTTCTAAATTAATAACGGAATAGAATAACTTTTTTGAGTGAAATGCGTTTATGTGTATAAATATATGTTTTTGCCCGGTTTCGCCCGTTTCTTTTAGAGAAATCTTTCAAAAACTCATCCAAATAAATAAAGCCGATCATACCTTTGCAGAGACGCCAACTAAAATGGTAAATAAATTATTTCAAAACATAATTACAGGCTTATAATAAGTACGATCACACATCTTTAAGTAAACTGGGCTAGTCCAAAAGTATATGGCGATCTTTCTTGGGGTATACACACCATATGTGTCAGACAAAATCGGTTGGTAAGCAAAAAAATTAATTTTATTTATACAGGCTACATGTTTTTGCACGGTCTCGTCTGGCCACTTCTTTTATTGCGTGAGTCTGTAACTATAGAGAGCGTATGTAGAAATTTTTAGAGAAATCTTGTTACAAATAGAATTTTAATTCTTAAAAAACCCATTCAAATCAATACAGCCATTCACTACTTTATAAAGGGTGTCCGAACAAGAACGCAAGATTAAAATTTGGCGCCATTTGAAGTGTCATTGTTTGACATTTGAACAATTGTTATTGTTTGCTAGTAGAAGGTACGAGGTTAGTAAAAAAATGACCATGGACAGCGAAGGGAGTTCGTTAATTGGGTATTGGAGAGACAACATGAAAATGATGATTTTGCCGATAAAATCATCTTCAGTGACGAGGCCCATTTCCATCTTGATGGCTTCATCAATAGGCAGAATTGTCGCATTTGGGCTGAGGAAAATCCTCGAGTGATTCACGAGAAGCAAATGCATCCTCAACGTGTCACTGTGTGGTGTGGTTTTTGGGCTGGAGGAATCATTGGACCTTTTTTTTTATGAAAATGAGGCAGGTAAGTGCAAACAGTCAATGGTGTTCGGTATCGTGAAATGATAACCAATTTTTTTTTGCCTAGAATTGAAGAAATGAATGTGTAGGGCTTGTGGTTTCAACAAAACGGCGCAAAATGTCATACAGCCAGAGAAACAATTCAATTGCTGCATCAGTCATTTATTTAAAATTTAAATCTTGAGTTCTTGTTGGGACACCCTTTAAAATGGCTTAATTTTTTGCTTCCATTGTTATTAGAGGCGCCACAAAAAGTGATAAATGAAATATTTTAAAGCACAATTTCAGGGTTAAATTCTTTTTGAGCAGGTATTAATGAAACTCTTTGAAAAGTGGGTGTAATAAATATAAAGACTCGATACTGGAAAACAAAAAATTTGTACAGCGAACAAACAAACAGAAAATTAATTTTATTTAAACAGATTAGTTGAAAGTAATTATTTACCACCTTTAATTTCCACAAACTTTAGCTATTTTATTAAATTTCCTTTTTGATTTACTAAGCCAAAATTTTATAATAAAAAAAAATTAAAAAAAAAATCAAAATATTAATCCTGTTTATTTAGTTATAATCAGCGTTAAAAGAAATATTTTGTATGCAATTATAAATATTAAGCTGTCAGTTTCAATTCATGTGCCTGTAGCGGTTTTTCCTTTTGTTTTATTTCATTTTAATTTATTTTATTTCTATTTGCTTTATTTAAAATAAAATAGCGCCGGACACAAGGTGCATAGAAACAAACAAATAGTTTTTTGACTTATGACATTTTGAAAGGTTCACAGTTTTAGGGGAAATTTTTTGTAGTTGTTTTATTTAGTTGGTTCAACAGAAAGCAGTGTTTTGTTGATTTCAAATGAATTTAAAATGTGCAAAAAGCTTAAAAATTTAACTGAATTTTCTTTTCTTTTTTTTTTTTTAATAAAGTGCAGTGATTGCTGCTGCCGTACAGAGTGTGTTTTAAATGTTTGATGTTGACAAGTCGATATTAAGACTTCGGTAGCTTTATTTTTAGCTTAAGCTAATTTACAAGAAAAAGTTTTAGATAGAGATTTGTACAACAAATGTTGTGCATTGAAACAAAGGACGTCTGGCGTAAATTAAAAATAAAAATAAAAATTTACTTGTTGTTTAATTGTTCAAGTTAAACAAAATGAGTGATGGATCCGTTTAGCATACTCTCATGCAAACACATTCATTCCTACACTTATCACGCTTATCCTTCATTTAATGCTTGCAAATATTCATATGTCGCAAACAACTACAAGTTGGCATCTGTACAATTCAGTTAGTATCTACCCATAGACGAGTGAGTACTTTTTAAAATGTATGTAAATGAATGTCAACACAAAGTGTTAAATAGTTAACATACCAACGATTCAGTTTGTTTAATATTTTTTTTTTTATTCTGTGATTGTTAAAAGTGATAAATATGCACCACAAAATAAACAAACAAGGCACAAAAAAAGAACAGCAACAAGAAACCAAAACACGATAGTGATGATTGTCAGATGCTGATGATGTGAAAATGATGTTTTAAATGAATTGAATATAAAACATTCCGAGTTGAACAATCTTCATGAGTATGAATTAAACAACTGCTCTGACCTCCACTATAGAGTTAGCAACCAATCTTGTTGTCAATAAAATAAATAAACCAAAAATGCTCCTGTCATACACAAATTCTATCACTATAATTTAAAAAATCAATAATCGCACCTGACAGAATTCGGGGCTCGATTCTTACCTAGACTGTAAATATTTTCTGCTAGCAAAGTCAACAAGCTGCACGAATTTTTTATTCCCTCTTGCAATCAAAAAAGAACTTCTCCATAGACATTGCATATTCTTGCAGGTATAAATTGGAAATATACGTTTAGAAAATTTTATAAATTTATGAATCGTTTAATAAATAATTAGACCACAAGGCAAGAATTATTATCATCAAGGGCTTTAAGATCTATTATGCAGCGCTGTTCCCAACTACAATCCGAAACTACGTACGAATCTCGTAATTGCTATAGAATTAATCATGTCTAGGTCCCCTGGGACTAATGTCCCACTGCCTAGGCAGCTAATTCTACATCCTGCCACCGCTGGTTACTCGCACAGAAGATGGTCCGTTTTCCCGTGCTTCCCGACACAACTACAGGATTGATAAGCCGATGGTAAGCCGATTTTACTCATGTGAGAGTTAAGACCTGTAATTATTTTATGTAATTTCTGCTGAGGTTTAGAAAAACCTCAAATCTAATGCGCTCGGGGTTAATAAGTCTCTTTAATTGTCGCATGTCCGCTTCGGCCCTTCAGCTGGGTTGTTGACTGCGTTTCTCCCCCTTGTTGGTCACCCCACAAAAATGCAGTATCCACGCCCCTTTTAGCATGTAGTAAAAGTATTTTTAATATTTTATATTTGGCCGATAACTGCTAATTGTATAACTTTAATCGAGCAATAACTGACTTTTCTGAATTGAATTTTTTCTAAGCAAATTTGTCATGGATTTTAGAAAAAAAAGTACGTGCCCAAGTTTGCAAATATTTTTCTTTTTTTTTAACCAAAAGTAAAAAAGAAAAAAAATTTCTAAATAAAATACTTTGTTGAACAAAATCAACTAAACAAGAATGCAATTAATTTGACTTACCACTTGGACACTGAATTTATTTTTTCTCTTTCACCACCAGTTGATTTTTGACCATAATTCACTCCCACACCATAATTTGAAACAAAAGTGCCCAGTTGCTGTACAATAGATTTTTGAATGTGACCAAGCGTTGGCTGCTGATGAATTTCATAGTTTTTAATTTTATGATGCTTAACATTCTCAAATGGCAATGACGTTGACGACAATGAAGCCGATACTGCTAAAGAAGAATTCTTGGCCGTAGAAGACTTGGAAGATGAAAATATGGGAAATAAATCTGAATGTTCTTGTTTTATTTTGAGTGGCATACACGAGTACTCATGTGATGATGTCATGATACGTTGAGACTCATGTGTTTCACAAGTTTTATGATGCTTTTTGTATTCAACATTACAGTTGTCAACAACATCATTGTTGTTGTCTTCGTTGTCATTCTCATCATCATGGTCTCTTCCATCAGTATCATTCCTATTGCTAAAAAGTTTATGATGCTTCTTGTTTGTTACTCTCGTTTTTATTTTTATTCCTAGTTTTGCTATAACTTTTTTGTTTAGAATTTGTTTGTTGTTGGAATTGTTTGCTTTTGAGGCCACACTGGTGTTGTTGTCATATATAGCTGTACGAGTACTCTTTTTATTATTTCCGTTGTTGTTAGAGTGATTATTGGTATCATCACTACAATCACTGACATCATTTGCAATATCAACTTTGTCACTGCCATTATCAGTTAGAATTGAGGCATAACAACTACTTTTTGCAACACTTTGTTTATTATCGTCATCAGTTGAAGCATCCACATCAACATCATCATGTTTATCAATATCAATGCTAAAATCATCATCACATATTGTTGACTTTGTGGCCTCTTTAGAATTCATCACTTTGAAATAATCACAAACATGTTCATACATTTGAAGCTTTTCCCTTATTTTGCACTCTTTGTCATTTGTCAGCAGGGTTGTTAGTGATATTTTATTGCCCTTGTGAGTGCCAATTGACTTTAATAGTTTTTGTTTAGATTCTTCTAAAAAATTTTTAAATGTTTCTGAATTTTTATAGACTGTTGTGAGTGATAAATTTCCTTTGGACATTGTGCGCTTACACAAACTCATTCATGACTCAAAGAATCAAATGGATGGGTCTGAAAAAAAGTAAGAAAAATTAAAAAGATTAAAAAAATATACATATAAAAATCAGAGGAATATAATAAAAGTGCCAAAATATAATGAACAGTTTTCATATCAAAGATTTTTATATCTCAGGCGCTACTGTGTGATTGAACAAAATTAATTTATTAATACAACCTCAAGTTCTGTCTAAAATTTTAATTTTTAAAGCCTTAACTCTTGAGTTGGAATTAGAATTTGGCAAAGAAAATGTCTAAGACTATTCAGAAGAAGTTGAATTGAAGCCATTTAATTACAAAATTTGTCCTGAATTTTTTAATTTTATTTATTTGAAACTCTATGGATAAAAATAGACAATTCTTCAAACAATCATTAAAAATTAACAGTTTCCTCTATATGATCCTAGTGCAGTCAGCAGTCAATTTAAAAATTCATAATTTTGGCATGAAATACAAAACTGTTTGATTGTTTGTGCACATTTTAATTAATTAAATATTAAAATGAGCAAGTTAGTTAGCTAAAAGTGGGATTCTGTTAAGTCTTGTTTAAATATCTAAGCCACCAAAATGTTGTTAAAAATAATTTTCTTCAAGTAATTTTATTGATTTTAAATAAATAATTTCAGTTGCAAAAATTTCTTTGCAGTTCTTGGAAACAATGGCTTTTTCGTTTACTTATTATTTAAAAAAAGAAATACTCGCAGATTTTGTTGTACATTAACGAGTGAGTATTTATTTGTTAAACATGTCACATGCACTAAATTCAATTTTCACTTCAATTGTTTCTCTAAAAATCAAATAGTAGCAATTAATAGTTTTGCGACAACGAATACTCGTGTAAAACAATCAATGTCTGTGTGCATGTGTGCAGTATTTTGAACACAATTTACAAACTGGCAAAAGAATTTTTATTTTTCGTATTCTGTGAGACAAGAAAATGCTTTGTCAAATATTCCATTTAGAAGCATTTGGAGTGCAGCAATAAGATGAAATTATTTTTAATTTGTAGTTATTTGGTTGTGTTGCTGATGTTGCATTAGTAGACAAAATAATGTCTTCTTATGATGATGGCTTTTGTTTTATAAAAATATCTCACAAGCATTAATTTGTAAGTATTTTGTGCAAAAGTATGACAGAAAGAAAGTTTAATTTCTTCAGTATCTCTGGCCAGTAATTGAAAATTAAAAAATAATATCTACGAGTATGAGAATTTTTGGTAAGACATGAGTGCATATTTATTTATAATTGTTTTTAAATAAATTCAACACTATTTTTGAGATTAAAAAATTATTTGAAAAGGTGTGTGATTTTTTCAAAGCTTAATGATTTTTTATTTGATTTCTTTTATCAATTAAAATAAATATTAAATAAAATAAATTAAATAGACGAAAACTCTTAATAGTAATCACTGGGCGATATCTATATTTAATTCGGTATTTAGAAGAATCTGCTCAAAGCGGATTTTCAAAAATTGCACACTACCTATAATTTTATTCACCCTTAAAATGAATATCATTTCCCTCGAGTTTTCTTTTTTCACTTTCACTGGGATAGCAACCCTGAATGAGTTCCCTGCTTATGACTTACTTTAGCGTAAGTAATTTTTTCCCTTTGTTTTAATCATATTTTTGTGTTTATCTGTTGCCTTACTTTTTGCTGGCGAACACATGTATTTTTTTTTGTCTATTTTTCCTAAAATTTAATTTAGCAATTTTTCAACAAAATAATTAAAATTCAATTATATAATTTTTGCTCTTAAAATCCTATAAAAATTCAGAAATTCTTTATTTTACATGCACTGAACCCTGAAAACTATTTAACAAAGTTGACATCATTTGTAAATTAAAAAAAAAAAATTTAATAAATTCTTTATTATACATACATTCACTCTGCACTTATAACGTGAACAAAATTTCACCTGAGATTTCCGATAGGAATTTTTACTATGAGAGGAATGAAAATTTCATGGGAAGAATTTCATTTATTTTTTATTCGCGATATTCTCATTATTTCTAACACATTTTTGTATCATTATTTGTAAAAATATATTTTTTTTATTAAATACAATTTTTCAATGATTAATCTTTAATATTAAATAATGTCTGGGGCAATGTGGACAAATCAGTTATGTCTTATTAAATCATATTAGAGCCGAAGCTTTACAAATTTTTCTTATGAAATTATTTCGATTCTAGCAAACAGTATAAATTTATTAAGAAACACAATTATAAAATTATTGAGTTAATTGCATCAATACTTAAGCGATTTTCCCTACTAAACCACTAACCCCTCGAATTAGAATGAGGAGCGGGAACAAGTCACCTTGGCAAAATAGACATATTGTGACAACTAACCACTAGAAAAAAATATTTAACTTATACATCATAAGCTTTAATTAAGTTGGAAACCAGGCCTTTCTAAAATACTATTTACTTTTTTGTTAAAACTTGAAAAATATTTAGGGTATTCAGCAGCGTTGCCAGGAGCTAAAAAGAAATAAGCTTAAAATTCAAAATAATGAAAAATTCAATGACAAAAACTGAAGAAAATAAGGTCGTTTTAAATATGATTTCCTTCTTGCTCATAACTTGCTGTTTCTTGAAAACATTATAAAATTTTTTTGGCATTATCCGCAAAAAAAATCGTATTAAAGCCAATTCGGTTATCTATCCAACGCAATGGAAGTCAAGTCGATGTCTTGAAAACTTAGCAAGTTACGACCAAAAAGTGGCCGGAAAAGTAGTAGAACTGGTTACAATGTTGGCGCTGATCATATTCAAACATATATTATCAGGGAACATAGTCTTTCAACGTGTGGCAACACATTTGCGTATGTGGGGCAAAAGTCCCGCTGCCATTTTGATTGCTTATAACTTTGCTCAAAGAAAAGAGAAATAAATTTGGTTTTCCTAAAAAGTTTACTTGGTCTTTACATTTTTTTTGGTATGATTGGTAAATTATATCGTTTAAATTGTGACCGAGATTCGCTGTGAAAATTTCGGTATTTTTCTTGCCATTTCAGGCTGAATTTCCTCAATTTCGTGACGAATATTGTCTTTAAAATGTTTCATGGATTAATTGAGGATTCTGTGTTCCCAAAAACCAACTGTTCTGCTTATTAACATGGCCACTCAGAAGAAAATGAGCTTCATCACTCATTATCAATTTAGACGAAAAATCTTCAATTTCACCAGACAGCATAACTGTACTCAACTCGTTGACCAAAATCTCTCGGTAACAATTTTTTAACTAATTGTATTTTGTATGGGAACATTTTCAAAATTCGCCTTAAACTAGGAACCACGACTCCGAATTGATATTTCTGGAGGCTCTGCAATACTATCGCGAGATGTTCGTTGCCTTCCAAAACGAGGCCTGTCTGCTGTCGTAACATACTCTGGAAAATTCGCATACAAATGATAAATTGTGGTTTTGTGAGGCATTGCACGATTAGGATATTTTTAACTCAATTGCCGCTGAGTGACAATAATAGAATGATTATTTTCAATAAACATAATAAAATTTGGCCATCTGCACAACACAATGGTTAAAGCGAAACGTTACCTAACCAAAATGATGAGCAATCAAAATGGTAGCTGGATTTTTGCCCATACTTGTATGATATTAATAATAAAAATTGTTGCTTTATTTTCCATAAGGGAATTATTACATATTTTAAAGCATATTTTGTATTTTTCATCGCATGTTTTATGGGCATATTTTCGATTTTTAAGTGCATAAAAATCCTTGCCCTGGAATTAATACAAATTGTAATGATTTTCTCAAATTAGTTTCAAAAATAGTAGCCTCTCATCACCCATAAAATTATAGTTCCACTTCTATGCAGCCTCTTAAATGATCATAATCAAGCAATAGAGTCAAGAAAAAAAAATTATAAAATTTTTCCATAATCCTTAAGCCACAACAAATTGTTTATGCTAAACGTGGTTAAATAAAATGAATGTATTTTTCATTTTTAATACAAAAATTCTAAATGACAAATGGCCTTCTCACTTATAAGTAATTACTTTCAATTAAGGTTTCCGCCAAAGTTATTGCGCAGGCGTCTCTTGCATGCAGATGCGAGAGAAAAAAGATCAACAGTTTTTTTTTTCTTGTATATTTGTTTGGCGTTGACATTGACATAGCGAGCTTTCGCACTGTACTTTACAATCAACTATTTAGTCGGTCGGACTAGCAGAGATAGTCAAATAGTCAGCCAGTCAGTTTTTGTATGTATGTGTGTAAAACCACTAGCCAATACAAACTATGTGAAATGCCAGAGATGTACATAATTATTTTATTAAAGTGTTTGTAACGTTTTTAAGTTTAATTTAGAAATCTTGAATGCAAAACAAATGAGTTTAGCAACACTGAAAGAAAAATATTTTTGCCAAATTATTGTATTTAAAAAGCACCATAAAAAATTACTTGAACTGTTTCTTAAGTATTCTTAAAAAACATGTTTTTGGTAGGGGTACTTGCTGTCGGTTTGCCTATGAGTTTTAGCATGTCTGGCTGTGTATGATTCTCCTCTTGTTACCAATGACCACCACCACTATTATGACCATTATTGTGATGTATATTTCTGTTGTGTATTTCATTTATAGTTTATGATTGTATGATGTTGCATGGAAATGAATGCAACATACTAACATGTATGTTCAAGTGTATGTGCCTAACTAAGTATGCTTTGTGCTAACACAGTCATTCGTTGCAAATGATGAACGAACGAATGAATATACGAATCAAATTGAAGGTATGTCAGTTATTAATGTTGCACATTTTGCAGCTTAAATGTTTAATTCAAAAGGTTGACAGATGTGCGTAATTTATATGAAACTTCTTGAGGTTTTTTTCTTTCTCCTTTTTGCCTTTCATTTCAATTTATATTTTATGTTTCCTGCATTTATTTCATTTTCTGGCAAATGCTAAAAAGAAGAATTAAAACGTTCATAACTCTGTAGTGATCTTGCTGCTTGCTAGCCAGATATTTTCTCTTTTGTTGTTGTTGTTGTTGTAAAATAACAGTGTTGGCTCTATAAATGGTGTTTGCTCCATTGTAGTTGTTGAAAAATGGTTGGCAAAAAATATGATGAGGCTATCACGCATTTCATGATGGCGGCAGTAGATAAGCCCCTTTAGTGTTACAATAATAATAAATGATATTTATCCGGTATATGAATTTAAGCTTTACTATACTTGAAACAACAAATATGTACTCGTATCTAGGGAATAGAGTGAATGAAAGAAGAAATGAAGAAGGCCTAAAAAAGAGTTCCTCAGACACTGATATACGACAATATTTTCTTTATCATGTGCCATAAAGTGTGTGAATTTATAATCTTTAAAGAAAAATGGTTTTTAACAAAGTTAGTTAATAAGGCTGGCACAATTTTGTCCCACAAATAAATTATAAAATAAAAATTGAGACGGTCAACTGAAAGTTCGATTTGTGTAGAAAAGTCAAAAAGCTTTGCAGATTTTTGTTGTCTAACAGAAATCCTTGTACTTTGACACACTCAGAAGCCGTTGAATATTTTGTGTACATATTTATTAAATTATTTAAAAAAAAATAACAAAAAGTTACTGCATTTATTGATGTTTTTCTTTGCCATTTGAAAAATTAAATTGAGTTTTTTTAAATTTTTTTTTGCAGTCCCAATGCCGTAGTGGAATGTTTACTTTTTGGAAAGCCTTTTTTTTAAATTGACACAAAATTTACTATTTCAAGTAACTGGCACGAAGGGAAACTAAGAGTAGATGAAGAAAAATTTAAATTAAAATAAAAAACGAATTAATTTAATATTTAAGCGGAAAAATAACACTTAATATGCACAAATATTTAATTCATTTCACTATGAATGAGTGACATTGATGTTGATTCGTAGCAAATGCTAAACGTGCTCCTTCGTAGTTGTTATTTTAGTTGTTGCCGTTGAATTTGATGAGTGTCTGAAGGCGAGGTTTGTTGCTGCTGACAAAGTCCTCATGTTAATTTGAAACACTTTACAGCCAACACTACTTGCTTACTTACTACCATCAGCTACAGTTGGATAGATGTCATTCATAATAAAAATGTGGCACATTTTATTTTAATTTTTGAATATATTTTATATAATTTTCTGTTTTTTTTTTTTTATTCAAACAAAAAAACAGAAACAAGCTAAAAATGCAATTTCCCCCGCCTTAAAAAAAAAAAAACAAAAATAGAAACAACACAAAAAACCCTTTTTTGGCTTCAGATCCTTTAATCAACATCTAAAGATAATGATAATGATGTTGTGTGTGTGTGTGTGTGTACGAATATGAGTATGATTATGCATGTGAATGGCAAAGTTAATGTTGCCTGTGCTGCAAATGATGACGGCGATTGTGATGATGATGTGAATGGACTGATGTCTGTTGAAATGGCAGCAACAACACCAACACTAACAACAAATACAATAAAAAAAAATTAAGAAAAATATAGAAATAAGAGTTGAAGTAAGTAGAGTGAGAGCCGTTTTTTTCCAGCAGCATTTTCTACTTAAGCATTATGTTTTGTACTTGAAAAACGTAATTACTTTAGAAAATAACCGTTAAAAGTAATGTTCTGTATCAAATATATTAAAATTATACTCCTAGACCGAGCACAAACGCCAGCGAATATATTAAAGAAGAGAAATTTCTACAAATATTACAAAACGAAAAATAAAAATAAATTATAAAATAATGTAAACTTAAAATAGATTCCAGTACATATAAATATTGTAACTCAATGTTTGTGAGACCAGCATACACTAAAGCAAAGGAAAATCTAAATGGCAAGAGCAAGCTGTTGGTTGATCCACTAAATGCTATGATATTCGTATAATGGAAATATAGACTGCAAACAACATGAGGTCCAAAGAAATGTATTAAATCTTTTTAATAAAACCAACAGAATGAATTTGTAAAAATTTAGGGGGCTTAAACTGTATGGCGATGCGAAGAAAGGTACGATGGTTTATTTGTGCATTTGTCTGGTAGTACCCCGCTCTGTTATGTGTAAGTGCATGTCAACGTCGTTTTAAACACACAAATATCTTGCCATCGCACCTCCTTTCGCATCGCAATACAGAGTAGCCCCCTAGAACTAAAAAAATTAATACAGTTAATTTTTAAACTCTGCTGTATAACCTTTTTTTAAATGCATTTTGTTACAAGTGAAATAAGGTTAAATGAAATTTTAAATTATTTTTTTGCTAAGTGCTTGTTGTGAGCGAATACAAGAATTATATGGAAAGTTTCTTAAAATGGTAAAGGATACACAATAGATTCGGTATAAACCAAAAAAACTTACACTGTCTGCCAATGTGTCAAAAGCAACTCTTAACAGACACATCACATCACTGATGAGCCAAGAATATTTTTTTGTTTGTTTGTTTTGTTGTTCTCCTTACACCTTCTTTATACACTCGACCAGTTAACTTAGCATATTGGATTGTTTAAGTGTAGTTATCTCAATGTTGAATGCTGAATTTGTGTTTCAAAAGCAGGAGAGGAAGAATGACAATATCATCATTAAGGGTTATTTGCCCTTGTGCAAAAAAGTACATTCGTACGGAATAAAATAAAATGAAATAAAATAATGATGACCGACAGTTAGAAAATTTGTTGTGAAATGTCAGTTAGTAAAACTTTCTGTCAACATGTTGGACGAAATGTCATTATTTTATGTATAATGTTGATGGTGCTACATCTATACACACACACGTACATGCAATGCATACATGTTTGCTGATGAAAGTTGATCTGATGAGAGAGCAAGTGTGAGGAATTGCGTGTGTGTGTGTGTGTGTGGAAAGTTGCTTGATTTTTACTGCTGCTGTTCTCATTTTTTTATTAATTTTTTTTTTTTTTGTATCTGTCTGTGCACTTCCGTCCGGCCATTAGTTGAGAAAATTTTATTGCACCTCTGTTTCATTTATTCATATTCATACATACTCATACACACACGAAGTTATTTTATTTTTTTGCTTTGCTTCAAATAAATACTTATTCATTTCTGACTTTTTATTTCCTCTTCATTTGCTTTTCAACTTGTGATGGTGATGATGATGATGGCCTTTTATATAATTTTAATTTTTTGTTGTTGTTGTTTTATTTATTTTAGCCGGCCTTTTAAATTCTGTTTATGAGCACTTGAAAGAAGGTATCGTAGCATATGCTAGTGTAAATGTTATATTTTGTACTGTTTGGCATACAAGAAGTCAGCAAAATTAAATAAATTAAAAAAAATAAAACACAGAAATTGCATAAAAGTATAAAGTTATATGAAAATGTCATAACTACAGCAATTTCTTTATAATTTATAAAGTAAATTTTTAAAAGGAGAAACAATGCCGAAGAAAGAGAAGAAAAAAATAAGCCAACCACTAAAATAATTTTAAGTTTAATCCTGCAAGTTTTCCCTTACCTCTGATAACAATTCAAAATTGTTGGAGAAGTATAACTCAGCCGCAAACTAAAAAAAGGAAAACTAAGCAAGAAACAAAGATTTTAGATTAAGGGCAGTTCTCCAAGATTAAGGGCAGCTAAAATTCCTCGGTTGAATGATGCCAATATAATTTTTAAAAATTTCTTTTCTTGCTGAAGAAATTGCCCTTGATCAACATTTCTAAGAAGTGATACTTCCCTTTTAATAATAAAAAAAAAAAGAAAGCAAGATATTCATGTGTTTGGGGGATATGTGTTAATAACAGCTACAATAATGCACAAAATTATGAGGAGAAAAAATAATAAACAAATGAGCTTCAGAAAAAAAGGAAAAATTAAAAATCCAACATCTTTTCATAACAAGTAAAATGAAGATGTACTTTCGTTTTATACTATCTTGTAAATTTTTACCGCACAGACACACACTTTTTATTTTTTTTTTGCGACTTTACGATTCTTTTGTTATGTAACTTGCATGTCATTTGCAAAATAAAATTATTAAATAAACGAACTCCTACTTAAACATTTATTTTCTACAGAAAAAAAAGAAAGAAACGAATAAAAAAACAATAACAGAAAAATGAAAAGATACACTTGCCACATTTACTGGTTTCTCCTTTCTGTGTTCTTCTATTTTATTTTCTTTTTCTTTTGCTTTTTTGTTTTGCATTTATAAACCTCTAAGGCATATCAACAAGGCGCGCCTTTATTTTTTCACCCGCATTTATTCTTGTTTGGATAGGAAAATAATGGGGAATCAGTAAGTTACAGAGTTTTGAAAAGCATATTCATAAATAGAATACAGTTTGCTGTAATTCGAAAACACACTAAATCTCTAACACAGAAAAGTCAGATCTTGAATGCATTAGCAGTTAGAAATTTTGTAATGAAGCCACAAAGTAGTGCTTTTATTTTATTTTGGTAGGAAGTCTACTGTTTCTAAAATTATTAAAATTTGATGTTTTCGTAAGTTTAAATTTTACAATTTAATTTGAGTTTATTTCTTAGTTTATTTGATCTTGAGCTTATTTAAGCTTGAAGTCGTATTATATAAATTTATTTTTATATCCATATTTCGGCGAAATATGGATATAAAAATAAAAGTATATAATACGACATCAAGCTTTATAAGCGAGATGTTTTAATTTAATTTGAGTTTTATATATATTTTTTTTCATTTATTTATTTTTTTTTTTTATTTTATATTTTTTTTTCATTTATTTTATTTATTTATTAATAATTTTTTTATTTTTTTTATTTTTCACTGATTTTTTTTATTTTTTACTGATAATTTTATTTATTAATATATTTATTTCTAAAATTTTTTATATATAATTTTTTTATTTATATGTTTTTTATATTTATATATTTCCTTATTTTTTTATTAAGTAATTTTTTAATTAATTATATTTTTTATTTATAGTTTTTTTATTTCTATATTTTTTTAATTTATTTACTTTATTTGCTTATCTTCTTATTTTTTTAATTTTTTTTTATTTATTTATATTTTGCAGTTTATATTTATTTATTTATTTGTTTTTATTAATTTTTTTAATTTATATATTTATTATTTATTAATTTGTTTTTATTTATTAATTTTTATATTTATTTTTTTTTTCATATTTTATTTATAATTTTTTTATATATAATTTTTAAAATTTTTTTGTTTATTTTTTCCATTTTTATATTTATTTCTTTTATTTTATTTATTTATATTCTTATTTTTGTATCTATTTTTTTATATTTTTTTTTAATTATTAATTTTTAGTTTAATAATTTATTTATATTTAAAATTTTTTTTTTTAATTATTTTTATTTATTTATTAATTTTTATATTTATTTAATTTTTTATTTATTTTTATTTATTAATTTTTTTTCTTTATTTGTTTTTGTTTTAATTATTTTTTTTATTAATTTATTTTTCTATATTAGTTTTTATATTTATTTATTTTTTAATTTTTTATTTATTCATTAATCAATTTATTTTTTTAAATTTATTTATTTATTTTTTGTTTATTATTTTTTTATTAATTAAATTTTAATTTATTTATTAGTTTTTTAATTATTTATTTATTTAATATTTTTTATTTATTAATTTTCTTGTTTCTTTTTTTATTTATTTATTAATTTTTTTATATATTTTAGAAGCGGTTTGGAAATTGGACTTAATTTCTTAGGTAATTTGAGACACTAATTTCAAATCTTCATCAAATTTCTTCAAATTGTTTTCGGATATATCGTTTTTTTTAAATATATAAAATTTTATCTTAAAAGATTTCTTTTCCATCTGTTCCTTCAGTTTAAAAAATTTTGTAGAACAAACATTTTTTGTAAAATATATATGATTTAAAAAAAAATGAATGAATTCTTTGATTTTTGCTGGCATTAATTTTCTTTTTTTTCAATTTCTTAATAATATTTAATGTGATTCTTATTATAATTTTTTTTTTGGAAATTTTTCTTGGTATTTATAATTTTTTTGTGTTTGTGGTTGCCTTGCGTCTTTTTATTATCAGAAATATTTATTCTTTTTTGTTTGTTGATTCGTTTGTTTCATTTTTTACTGGTCCTTGTGGTAACATTTTCCTTTTCAACACAATTCATACTCAATTAAGATCAAGAGAAAATATTCGTAACGAAAAATTTTACACACAAACAAAAAAAAAAAAAAAAGTAAAAATAAGAAACAACAAATTTGTAATTCATTAGAATCTGCCAAAATTAAAAAGAAAAGAAATAAAAAAGAGGAAAATTGTCTTTCATGTTAAAGTAGCTCGTTGGTTGGTTGGCATTGTTTTAGTAGAAATTATAAAAAATAATCTAGTTTGTAATGACATTCAAAAAGATTCTTACAATTTCACTTATATTCCGTCTTTTTTTTTTGGGGAAAAATGATAAGAATAAACGGAATTAAACAACAAAGCCAAAGAAACTACTAAAAATTACAAGAACAAATTAAGGTATTAAAATTATTAAAAAATATAAATTAATTTGATTTAAATCCTAAAAATTGCTTCATTAATGCTTTTTAATCACAAGATAAACAGAAAATTCATTAAAATAAATAAATTTCTGTTTAAAAACTAAATTTCATCAAAATTTCAGAAAAAATTGTTCTCAAACTTATGTGCAACACCTTTTAAAAAAATCTTATAAAGGGTTGCTGTTATTTTAAATTACCACAGTAGTAACAGTAAAGCACAACATTTATCATTCGTCATTCATTTCTGCTAGCCAAGTGTGTCACAGACCATCACATACCCATAAAATAAAAGGAATAAGCTTTGGTGACTATTCTCCAAGGAGGTAATTCATTTATTTGGAGAAAAATTCTAAACCATAAATAAAAAAAACAAATAAAAATACAAGCATCCATTTCTTGTTGTTTTTTTTTTATTCATCACAAATTTTTGAATAATGAGTCTTCAAATTTAAAACGAACCCTCCCATACGAACAAATACATACACACACACACACAGAGAGAAAAGACGTCCTGTACAAGAGCAAACATTATTCACAGTATATTTTGTAGTTTTCTATGCATTAATTTATTTACACTCATTCCATATGATTCACATGCGGTAGTGAAAGTGTAAAGCTTCAGAGAGCAGAGTGTCAGAGTCATTTTGACCAGTCGGCTGTGTAATCACTTCAAATTACCACTAGATTAGTCTCGAGGGGCTTTTCAACAACAAAAAAAGCTGCTTTAACAAACCTTTTTTATCACAGAATTTTTCATATTCTTTTGTTTGTATTTTGACATTTCGTATCATGTTAAAGAACAGCAGATATCCTTCGACTGACTGCCCTCCCAGTTTTAATTTTCTAAGATGATTTTTAGTTTTAAGCCGGAGCTTTTTTTCTTGTAATTTTGTCCATTTCATTTGTAAAATTGTTGGCGACACATTTTCTTGTTATCAGCGACATCTTTTTGTCCATTCAAGGTTTCTTTTATTTCTTTTCTTGAACATTTTCTCTTTGTTTCTTGCTTGCAAGATTTCATACTTAGAACGTTTCATGTAATTCATTGCTAAAACGCTAATTCGTGGTGTTACTTTTAAGTTCTTTTGCTACTCTTATTTCCAACAAGATTTTTTTTTTTTTTAATTTCTTCGTTTGTTTCGTTTTTTCTACTTTCAGAAAAGGGTGTTTGTTATCTTTCATGGTGCTTAAGAATGTGTGTGCGTTTGTGTATGTGTTTTTAGCAAGATGCATCTGAATCGGTTTCCTTATGAAATTCTTTAGTTAAAATAAAGGATTTTTTCTACTTGTAATTTTTATATTTCTTTTGTTTGTTTGTCTGTTACTGTCTTGTCGCATCTTGTCCTATCTTGTCTTTAATTAAAAAAAGTGACCACAGTAATTAGCCCTGTGGTATTAAGCAGTGAGAAAATTTAAGCAATGAAAATATGAAGCCAAGCAAGATGACACTTTTTCCTCATGTTTTTTTTTAATTAACAAAAAAAAACCGTTTAAATAATTAAAATTAATTTTTAGGGAAACTTCTTCCGTTTCGTTGTACATTTAGCAAAATTAGTTTTATATAACGAAAGGTGATGGAGCAAAATTTTATAAATCAAAAATTATTATTATAGGCGCTCCAAAAAATAAAAACCAAGAAGACTAAACTCAGATATGCATGCTCCAGCAAGGCATTTGTAGCCCATCAGCGCTCAGTGCTCTAGCCCGAAAAAAAACAGAAGGCGAAAAAAAAAAAATAGACGCCTGAATACAATAACAAAGCCCGGCAGGAATCCAATACTTCACATACGTGACATATCCAACAGGCTGCATAACAAATGGATTTTTAGCATTCTGGTATTACAGCGTACTTATTATCAAGTGCCAATCACACCAGAAGACTATAACAAAACCGCTATAATCACGCATCCGGAATGCCAGTGAACGCCAACAAAATATTTTAAAATCTTGATTTTATTGTGGTTGACATTGACGACATTTGCGTAGAGCCGACCTGCGAAGAAGAACATAAACAACATCTTGATATAGTTATCGTGCTTAGAATACCAAAAAAGTTGATAGGCACAATAAAAGTGCTCTGGCATAATTCAAAGTACCTGATAATAGATTTCAGCACGTCAATCTGGAAATTATTGGATCCTTGAGCACATCAAATGACTTCAGATATAGTTTAACCTGCGTAGACTGATTTAGCCGTTGGCTATCACAGACTGTGGAGCGGACAATTATAAACGGTTGGTGGCACACTATGGTATGCCTTACACAATAACCACCGATCAAGGATGCTATTTCGAGTGAAAGCTATTTAAAAAATGAACACAATTAAAAGGTTTTAAGTATTAACACAACATTGTGTACCACCCACAGACAAACGACCCAGTTGAGCGCATGCATCGTTCCGTAAAATGTGCATTTATATGTCATATTTCTACAAATTTAATGGAGAGCTTGTCCATAGCATTACTGGGACTAAGAGCAACATACTTTTACAAGTAGGATCTAAAACCTTCAGCAGCTGAAAAGAATAAAACCTTCATTCTAGTTCTTCAAGCAAAAATCGATAGAAGATCCTCAAAGTGACTTTATAAAGAGCCTGCATTTCCCAATTGCCCAGCTTAGACTAGTTCCTATCTCTAAATATTTTTATTCAAAAATAGAGACGATTCTGTTCGTCCCCCATTAAAGGCACGATGGCTCATTTGAAGTCATAAGCCGAAATAATAAAAATTTTGACATCAAAATAGGGGAGAAAGTAGTGAGACTCTCAATAAATCGAGTAAAAAACAGCTTCAGGACTGAAGAAAAATTGCAATATCAACAACAATTTATTGCCAACAACCACGAATAGAAACGTACAGGTTAACAACTCTCCAGAGACAAATAAAAAAGCCTTCGGATAAAGCAGTAGTTACACACTTGTCTTTCATATCGCTCTGAAGTAGGACGATTCTGTTCGTCCCCCATTAAAGGCACGATGGCTCATTTGAAGTCATAAGCCGAAATAATAAAAATTTTGACATCAAAATAGGGGAGAAAGTAGTGAGACTCTCAATAAATCGAGTAAAAAACAGCTTCAGGACTGAAGAAAAATTGCAATATCAACAACAATTTATTGCCAACAACCACGAATAGAAACGTACAGGTTAACAACTCTCCAGAGACAAATAAAAAAGCCTTCGGATAAAGCAGTAGTTACACACTTGTCTTTCATATCGCTCTCAAGTAGAGGGATAAACATGCATATCTTCTATATGTTCAATTTGTTACAAAGTTCATATACAGGAGGGGAGTGATATGTCAGTAAAACCCCTGTTATTTCGAAAACTCTGTCCTTCAACAAACGTAAAAGTTTCACGTGTATGTTTCTTATTTTTTATTCTCTTCTATATTTTTATAAAAACAACGTGCAGCCAACATTTTTTATATATTTTTGTGATAATATTTTTAGTAAAATAAAACAAACAACTATTTAATTGTAGATTTATACGAAATTAAAAAAAATTGTCGATTTATATTAGTTATTTCAAACAGTTAAGGTAATATTTTTTTGAAAAGAATGTACTACAAAGAAACACTCATTTTCCTTTGAGGTTTTTCTGCTTTTCCACCGAATTAAATAAGAATTTTATTTACATTTTCTATATCATTTTCTATATCATCTATTCGCAAAGACTGCATTTCTTCAAACTTCTTCAATGAGCTCGAACAGATTCAGAGCCTTGTGAAATGTCTTACGTTGAATATTCGAATGCCCATTTTACTAAACAAATTCTCCTAAACTTTTTTCTTGATTCCTTATTATTTTGTGGTTTTTTTTTAAACATAACGATCATTTCCTGGTGATTTTTTCCTTTTTGCAAAATATATTTCTCAAACTAAAAAATCATCATTGATGGATGGATGCAGTGTTCCATAAGGGAATTCAATTGAAGAGTTTTTGCAAATGAAACAAGAAAAGCACATGATGAAACGAAATAAATTATACAATGACAAATGGATTTAGTTTTCCTTGCAAAAAATTCAAAATACCAAAAATCAACTCTCTGAGTACACAAATATACCCGTACTTATACATCAGCTTTATGTTATGCCACTGAAACAAAGAGTTGTCTGGGCAGAAAAGAAAGGGTCAGTTACACTTCATAATTTCATCAAACTTTTATACACATGTGTCGGTGTATGTTGTATGCACAATATTAAGCTGTATCATTTGAATGTGCAAAAGAAATAAAATTTCTAATACAACAATCTTTTAAAAAGCTAAAGCAGCAGCAACAAAACATATTTTTTTTTTTGTTTAAAAGAGTTAGTATTTTTAGTTTAAATAAAAAAATAAGAAAAGTAAATAAATTATTCCCAAAGGTATGATTTTATAAAGGAATTCAGAGACTTTAAATATTTTTTTGTTGTTTTATTGCAGCGGTTTGCTTAAGAATGTTTTTGATGAATTCTAGAAGAATTCCTTCAACACAAAGTAAAAAAAAAATTAAATTCTGTATGGTGGTCCAGCCAAAACGTACGATGTTAATTGTAAATAAAACAAAAAGTTTTCAAAGAATTATCTTAATATTTTTTATTATAATGGAAGGAATCGGCCAAATATTCGCCACGGCTTCGGTGGCATAACTCTATCCGATGGTTCATATTTTTAATGACTCTGAGACATAATTGAGCTTCAAAGTCGTTAATGTGCAGAATTATTTCTACTTTTAGCTCTTGAGTTGCTCTTTTCTCATTGACGTACACTTTTTCATTTAAATAGCCCTAAAGAAAGAAGTCCAACAGTGCGAAATCACATGATCGTGATGACATCGCCACGACATGAGATAACACGGAAATTGAATTTCTCATGTAAGGAACATTTGTTACGCTGGCGCTTGTTGGAATCACACATCATCCAGGTCCTCAATTTCTGGCCACAAGAAGTCCATTATCCTCGACGACGACTTGAAGTTGACGGCTCTTCTGCTATACTATCGCGAAGAGCAGCAACGTGCTCTGCAGAACGAACTGAGTGAGCATGCACAGATGCTTTCACATTTCCTAATAACCCGGTTTGCTGTAATTTAAGTACAATTCTCCAGATTGTAGGCACATTTGGTCAATTATGCTGACCAAATAAATCACAAAGTGCACGAAATACATTTTGATTTGAACGCTCATTTTGGTAAAATGCTTCAACAATGTGTCACTCACTCCCCTTGGTGAGATTTGTCACACACGGAAACAAAGAAATGTGAAATTGAGTTGGGCAAAAAACCTTGACGTGCATTATGGCTGAACCACCCTTTATTTACACTCCAGCCTAATCACTTAAACTCATAAAACAATTATATGAAAAATTCCGATAAATTTGACTTTATATTTCTTTGGCTAAGTGGGCTTAGAATTTGGAAGGAAAAAAAATTAATGAAATTTTCAAATCACAATTACCTATAAAATTTTCCTCTCCAAGCACTTCACTTGTACGCAGGCAATTTTCAAGTCGTTCATTACCCACAAATAATTTTCTATTTTCTAACTCAATTGCCTATTGGTTAAAGTTGTAAATACATGAAATTTAAACTTTAGATGGGCCTCTTCAATACAACGAAAACAATGCGATCATGAATCAATGTCAGTGAAAGCAAACCCTAAAAGATCCCACCTCTTGCATGCAGCAACCTTAAATAAATACAATTGGCTGGGGCAGTAAAATAGGCAGCAACTTGAAAAGATTGACAGCTGAATAACAACCTTAAAACTTTTAAGGAATTGCAAGGAAGACCAACGAAAACAAGAACAACAGCAAAACATGAATTTTGGTTTTGTGATGGACACAACAATAAACTGATGGGAATATAAAATAAAAATGCATGATAATAAATACCAGCAGCAAGTATGGTGGCTTTTTTTAAAGTTTATTTAAGAAACTACGCCTCTTTTTCATGACTTTTTTTTTCCTGAATTTTAACAAAATATTTTCTATTTACAGACACATTTAGACACTTTGTCTAGCTTTTCTGGCTTGTAAAGAACTTAAATTTAAAAAAAAGCTTAATTAAAAATCTCCCCAAATTGTTAGTTTTTTAATTTGTTTATTTTAAATCGAAATAAATTTATAACGAAATATTTATAATGCAACCCACTGGGCATGACAACAAATTAACTATTTACGATTTATGAATTGCCTAAGGCCATACCCAACTCATCTCTTGAAAAACAAAAACAAAAACACACACTCCATTTAAAAAAATAAACAAAAACAGCCAGCCAGCCAGCCGGGAGCTGCGAGACGCGTAACAAGATATTGATAGATTGATCGCATTCTTTACATGGAATGAATATGTAAGTTTGGCATGTGATTGAAATTTAATTTGCTGCTTGTTTTGATTTGGTAAAGTTTATTATTTGCTGTTATGGTTCAATTTTTATAATCTGCAATTAAAACAAATCAAAAAATGTTTCTCTTGCTGTATCTAACCAGCCAGCCTGTCAAGTTATAACAAGAAATTCACATGAAATTTCCTATTCAACAGCAGCACTGCGATCTGTTGACTTGATGTGTGTTGGATTTTGTTGATTTTAGTTTTTCAATTTTTATGATTTCTTATTTTTTTTCAGCCCCATATTTTAGACGGTTGCTACATCGATCTGTTCGAAATGTTAAACAGAGAAACGATTCAGTTTGTTTTGCTCAGCTGCATTGTGGGCTAATCACTTTTCTGCGTTTGCTTAAAAAGTTTTAAATGTTTTCCAAAGTAAGTATGCTGTAACTCATTACAAAAACAAATATTTATTTAAATCGTGCACTTACTAAACAGCTACTCCTTATTTTCTGGGGTTCTTTCATGTCAGCTGGTCTGTAATATTTTTTCTTATTTCTTTTAGTTATAATTTTTATTTTTTTTTTTCATATTGTTGTTGCTTGCACTCTTTTTTTTTAGTAAAATTAATATTGTTTGATTTAGTTTTTGCGTGCTTGTCGATCGCCAACATCATTATTGCCGCAACATCAGTCTCAGTTTTTGATTATTATCACACTGAGTGAGTGTGAATGAAAAGATTGTTTAAATTATTAAAGCGTGTGTGTGTGTTTTTTTAATATTTATTTTATATGAAAACAGAAGGCAACATCAAATCAAATGATTTATTAATTGTTTGTTTAGATTTCAGTGATTTTGAATAAATATAGCAACAGATGAATGCAATTAATTATGCAAAAAAAAAAAACTTGGAACAAAAACGGAGATGAATGATGGTAATGAAAGATTGCCAAAATTAAAATTTATTTCAAACGAAATTAATTTGAAGGAAAATGTGTACGAATAAGTTATCAAAATGATATTTTACAGTTTACGTGCAAAATTTTCTAGAAAGTTAACAAATTTCCCTGAAAAAATAGCTTAATAAGCCTTAATTAAATAAAACAAATTTCTATGAATTTGGCCTTTAATAAATTAAATTAAAAAATTAATTATTTTAGGAAACTCTCTTAAGCTTTGCTTTAAATTTAAAAAAAATCAAATAGTTCTCAAGTGAATTTTTTTTTTAATTTTTTCAAAGCCCACCCCATATTTTCATTTAAAGTAGAAAGTCGAGTCATATTTTATTTTAATATTAGCTGGGTTTCATTTACTGCCTGCCATAGTGGAATATATATGTATTTTCATATCATTTTAAGCCAAAAGTACATGTAAGCAAATTGTTAAAACACGTGTTCTATTTTAATGGTCTTCTCTACCTTAAAGGTTCATTTTCTTTATTTTAAAAATTTTTAGTTCGTTTTGGATGCCACCATCCCTACTTGGTTAATATTTTTGCACAAGTAGTTTCACGTTAATTACATTGATTTATGGATCCATTGTTTTGTATTTAGTATTTTACATGGTAATACGAAACGAATTGTAGCTGCAAGTAGTTATTGCTCGGCAGCAACACAATATGTCCAGTATTTGTATTTGTAATGTCTACTGTGAAATGCAAAATAATGTTAAGTGAGTTTATGTCAAACCAAATGGTGCTCACATTCAAAAAGAAAAACTTATTTAAAAAACAAAACTAGCTAGTAAATTGTGCAACATGTATAATAGCTTTCTACGCAGGTTTTGTTTTTTTTTTTTGCAACATTTTCGATAACAAACGAATGCGTTTTGAAGTTATTTTGTGTATACTGACGTGGGCAGACATTGCGTGTTGCAAACAAAAAATTTTTCTTTAAATTCTTGATAACAATTCTGCAAGAAATTGAAATTAATTACATAAAAACTTTCACACAATTAAAAAAAAAAAATAAAATTTGTTTCAATTTTTGACAACTTGCTATCAAACGAAATTAAAAAAATAATAATATTGTGCAGACGTGTCAGTTATTAAAGACGCCTGTTTATAATCATTCAATATGCAATAATTCCATAAAAATTCATTTTTTGCAGCCCAGGTTTTCCTAGGGCTAGTTCAGAGCTGAACAAGACGAATATTTTCACCAAGAAATGGTTGCAAAAATAAAATAAAAATGATTTCAGCATATTTTTGGTCACTTAACCGAGTTAAAAAAATGCCAAGCAAACATTTTTGATTGAAATAGCAAAAAATTTTATGTCTGAAAACATTTTTTTAATATAAAGTTTAATAACTCATACAATTTTTAACAAATTTAAAAAAGAAAATATTTTATTAATTAATAAACCTATTTGGAAAATTAATTAAAAAATTGTACGTTTTTCGTTTCTGTTAATTTGTAATTATTATGAATTTTTTAATGTTTTGCTTTTCTTCCAAATTTATTCCCCTACCAGGATTCTAACTAAGGCATATGCCGTTAAGAAGCATTAACTCGGTACTCAAGCACTTTAGATAAAAAGCTCAGTTGAGTTTTCGTTTAATTTTGAATCTTTCTAAACGAAATTTATAAAATTCACTCAAATCTTGGCTTAGAAATTTTATATATAAAAGACTTAGTTCCCATTGACTTTGCAATTTCAATTTAATGGTCCAACAATAGAATGTTCATTCAAACAGATCAAATGTCTGGGTCCTTTTCAGTCTTCTGTGATCCTCAAAAACTAACAAGTCTCTAGAAAATGGATTGCTATTGTACTTTGTACTGACTTGCTTTCCTCTCCAACATTTCGGTCCTTATGGATGTTTGCCTTTTTAATGTACTAAGGAGCGCCTGTGCTTATTTGTAAAATTTTTTCATCTCTTCTTTCTAATTTTGCAACATTTGATGGAGAAGCAGTTCTCCCCACAGCTAACGCTGTAAAGCCATATAAGCTTTAATAGTGTTTTCAGACTGAGTGAATTTAACATAAATGCGGTTTAAAATAAAAACCATTTCAAATATTTTCAGAAGAAAATGCTTTCAATGGCAGCAGCAATAAAAGCATTTCGAAAAAATCGAAGTATTTCGACGAAACACAAAGAAAATATGTATCTCGTAAGTGTATTTATCAAAGGTCACAGATGTTGTGGCTGTTGTACAGTTGGTCAAATAAGTTTTGTACAAAGTAATGCATCAAGTACTCTTATTTCTATGGCAAATTTTTATTTTTTTTTTAGAAATATATTTGACAGACTGTATGTTAAATACTAAATTTAAAAAATTTGCAGTGTGAACACAAAATCATTTGTTGGTGAATTTAATATTAAATTCAGTATTTAACTTTTAGTCTGAAAACACTATAAAATTGCCTCAAGATCCAAGCATAGTGCAGAATGTGGTTACATAAGTCAGTAGAGTTTCTCAGTTTTCAACTTCTATTGAGTAATTTTAGCTGCTTTGTGGCTAGATATTTCACGTAGTTATAATCTGGAGAACTATCTCTTCTTAAAGCAAAGGTAATGTGGACACACTTTAAAGCCTTTACTATTATCTTCCATTTTGAAAACCGTGTCTCCCTATGATTTAAATGTGATTGAAGTTGCTCGCTTGCTACTACTGCGTTTTTGTGAATGCTCCGAAAGGCAGTATCGTCTGCCTTTCGTAAGCAAATCTGCAGTGGCAAGCCTGATAAAACAGATTCGATCTTATACAAAAAATCTTTTTGTAATGTAGTTGAGTTTGAGCGATAAAGTTTTTGTTTTATACTCACTTAATTAATGTGGTGGCGGCAGAGACATAATAGAAAATAATTTACTTACAACCATATTTTGCTCATTATTATGGTTCCTATAAACATATTTATGGTTTCAATTAAAATTTTATTAAAAATAATATGATAATGATGTGGTTGATCCTTGAGGGTAAACTTAGTATGGTTAAAAATCGTGATCATAATAATGTTTAGATGCTTCAAACTAATAATAATATTTTTGTAAATAACAAAGTATGTTTGCCGTGACCATATTCAATCATATTTTTTCTTTGCATGCAGAAAATTTTGAGTGACTTCAGTCAGTCAGCTTGTATTTAAAAATTAACTCATTCAAAATTGTTTTTAAAAACTGTTGCTGAATTCTACCTGAAATCATTAATGAAATTTTCGATAACTATCGAAAGTGCCGTAATTTGGCCCCAGAATTTTTTTGAATATTTTTTAAATTTCCTTCTCATAAAAATAATGAAATTCTGATAAACACTAAAACAAATCAGCCACAATTTAGGTAAAATTAAAAAGTTTTAATTTTGTAATGTAAAGCGGCAACAATTTACTTTTAAGCCACTGTAGTGGCAAATTATTGTGAATAAATTGAATGGGAATTTATTTTGTGTGCTGTTCTGGCCTCTGCTTAAAACCTAACAGACTAGAATATTTTGAAAATAATTAAAAATTATTATTTATTTGCGGTTAATTTTTCGTATTTAGCTCATCCATAACACTGTTGGAGAACAATTCATAAAACATTGTGCGCGTCTAATAACTCATGTCAAAATACGCGTACAATTTAAACTCATAAATACTTCTCGCACTGTGTGTGAAAGTTTAACATCATTTTTTCTTTTCTTTTTTTAATTTTTTGCTGCTGAAAATTATTGTCTAAATGAAATGGGAGGCAGACACTACGACACGCTAAGCAGAAGCCCAATAACGGTATGTGGTGTGCGTGTGTGTGTGAAGTAAGAAGTGTTAAATATGTTCGAGTGATGGTTAATGGTTGGCTGTGGTGCCACACACTTGATACGCATGTGAATTGTGAGTTGATTCTATAAAAAATGCTTTATTTCTTGGCCTGTTGATTGAATTTGTTTTTATTTATTTATTTATTTATTCTTTCTGCACTATAGAATTTTTTGTTTGTTTAGTGGTTGTTGTCTTATAAATCCCCCTCAACTTACTATTTAGCGAAACTGAGTAGGAAATGTGCTTGTCTAGGGCAAACAACACGCAACAAGAATTTGAAATATTTCTTTTTCTCTTTTGGCAAATTCTTTTCTTATTTAATAAAATGTAAATTTTTAATAAATATTTGTTTTTTGTTATTAATTGATAACAAAAAAATTCGTTGCGTACCTATTAATAAAGTGATTTATAGTAAAATTTCTTTATTTATTTATTTTTTTTTTTATTCCATAAAGATTTTTGTTGAGTTTATATATGTGTTTTATGAAACGTGTAATAAAACAAGATACATTTTGACAGGCTCCATAGACAACAAATATGTATGGAGCACAAGTATGAGTATGTGGCATCCACCAACTAAATACAAGTTGCAGATGTTTAAACTTCCGTTTTAGAAAATGTTGTATTTTATTTTTGACATTTGTTTGTGGGAGCGTTTGTATGTGTGAGGGTGTGCGGATTGTTGAAAATCTGAAAATGTTTGAAATTCACAAATCATCTACATCCGTAACAGATTTGAAAAATATTTATTTTGAAATAAGAATTTCATCAACGTTTTTTTAATGTGTGTATTTATTTATTTGATTTTTTTCTTATTCTTTTTTATTAATATTCAATTAATTTATTTATTTTTATCTAAATCGTGGAGAAAGGAACGGTTCATTATGGAAAAGATAAAACTCGCTTTTCTTTTCAAAAAAAAAAAAAAAAAAAAAAAAATTCACGTAAAAAATAATGAGAAAAAGAAATGCAAAAATTATTTGGGTAATCTGACTGACTGGCTGACTTACTAAATGACTGACCAACTGACTGGCTTATTATCACAGCCCAGTGCAAGCAGCTAGTGCTACGGTTGAAACGCGATGAGCAGGTTCCTCTTACAATCTCCTGGCGATTATGAAGGGATTTTTAGAAATTCGAATATTAAGGGGTAACAAAGGGTAAAATCGCTTAAAATCGAACTTCTTATATTTCCTTAACTACTACGAAATAGCCTCCCAAAATAAAAGCGGATGGGTATTTGGTACTTTCTTGGTATTTCTACATTTGCAGCAGAAAAAGGGTGAAACACTAAGTTTTTTAACTGCTTAAAAAAGTCTTCAAAGAATATTGGCACTTTATTAAAATTCGAGCAAATAATTAAGAAAATATGTACCCCTTTTTTACTATTATTTCAAAATATTTACCTTTTTGAAAAGTGATGCAGCATGTAAGCATTTTATTATTAGTTTGTAACATCCAATAATAATAAATTGTAAAAACAAATTTTTTCAAGGAAGAAAAAAGTACCAAAAGAGAGAAATACCATTGGTCTTTAGGTTTGGTTATATTGCACAGGGATCCCAAATAAGAAAATCAGAAGCTGGGCTCACTTGGGTCTTCTGATGAGGTGTCTTCGTGATATCTGTATAAGAGGAAGTAAAGAAGGATAGCACCAGAGATACAAGAGTGAAAGGAAAAGAAATAAATAAGAAGACAGATAGAGAAGATGAGTCCGTCACTCAAACCAATTGCTACTTCTAACGAAACCAAATAACATGTCGACGGTTATGGTAGATAGTGCATTGAGGTGATAGTGCAGAGCAGATGTTCCAAAGTTTCCTTTTCTTCTCAACGTTTGATGACAAACCTATCTCATAGAATTGTTGTTAAAACTGCAGTCGCCTGTTAATACTGTAACCACATTTCTCAATTGGGCTCTTTGGAGTCCAAGTAAATCCCTGCTGCTATTGGTATCCAATCTAGGACGTATTGCACGTCCGTTCATCTTCCATCAGAACTGTGCTCTTCGCAAAAAATATGCTTTCGAGCTGCTGTTTGTAGACCGAGACGTGTCGGTATTCTGCTCTGCTTTGGTACTTTATATATAAACAATTTTAGTGATATTTTTTATGTTATGTGCAAACCTAGAATTGTGATAATAAAATTAATGGTACCAAACAAAATAAGAAATTGTAAAAAGTACTTTATGGTATTTTTTAATTGAAACGAACCTAGAACTACGAGCAAAGTGAAAAATCATTAAGGGGACAAATAGTACTTTTTATTTATTTTATTTTTTTAGTACTTTTTGATTTTTTAACATTAAAAAATCTAGAACTATCAGACCGAACTCAAGCGGTGCTGAGTAAAGAGAAACATTAATAAGGGACAAAATTGTACTTTTTAAAATTTTAATGGAAACGAACTTAGAAGTACAAAATTAGGGTCAAAAGCAAAGTGAAAAATCATTAAAGGAACAAATGATACTTTTTATTATTTCTTTGGTAGATAATATTTAATTTTTTTTTAATTAAAAAATCTATAGAACTATCAGACCAAGCTGAAACGGTGCTTAGTAAAGAAAAAAATGAAGAAAGGGCCTTTTTATTTTTTAGTGTAAATGAACGTATAAGTACGACATTGGGCTCAAACAGTCTTAAGCACAATGAAAAATCATTATGGTACTTTTTATATACTTTAATGATACTTTTTGATTTTTTTAAAGGTCTTCAACGAAATAAAAATTTAAAATAGCAACAGTATGGTACTTCGCTGACAAAGTAGCAAGCGAGTTAAAGCTGCAATTTTGGCAACCATGCTAGGAGAATAGGTTTTGCGATATAACGACTACTGTAGAAGTTGTCAGGACGAGGAAGAGGAGGAAAAGCCTTCTCTGCCGATGTCCAGCCCTGGAAAAAGCGACGCATGATCCACTTCGGTGAGCGATGTCTGTAGGGTCTCACTGCGCTGTCGAATGTAAGGGTCGACATGCTGTATGGCTTCGTTAAAAGTAGTGGTTGGTTTCGGTGACGGATTCACTCTCTTTCTTCTCTATCTGCTTTCCTTTCCTTTCACTCTTCTATTACTATCCTTCCCCTTCTTTATTTTCCTCTATAGAGGTATCACAAAGGGACCACGTCAGAGGACTCAAGTGAGCTCAGCTTCTGTTTTCTTATTCGGGCGCCCTGTTGAACCTAACCTAACCTAAGCTTAAAGCTCCTACTTCACAGTTGACTAATCTTACAGGGCTAGCTGTTCGCATTCAATTTATTTCAGTTCACCATTTACAGTTCTATAACTGCTTACGCAGTCACTACTTTGACTCGCAATTTTAATTTTGCTGTAAATGTTTCATTTGTTAGTAATTTATCACGCTGTTTGATGCAAACATATAAATCTCTCAACACCGATGTGTTGTATTCAACGTTAACAATGAACAAGTAAGAAAATTTGGTTCTTAGCAATAGACCTTTTACTTTCCCATTTATTTATTTGTTTTATTCTGTTGTTGCTGGACACTGGATTGTTGTGGTTGTGTTGAGAAAATTTTAAAATTAATTTCAATATCATTTGCTTTATTTAATTTTAAAATAAATAAAGTAGATGTTGTATATTAGGGAGGTACAATTTTTATGAAAAAAAAAAAAAATGATGAAGTAAGAAAGTAATTGGAAGAAAATTTTAATAAAAAAATTTAATTTCTTTACTTTGAACAGACATTTAAAATTTTTCTAAGCCATGTAATTTTAGCTTCCTTAATGTACTTACACAAATATTTATTTGTTAAAAGATATTTTGGTATTTAATGCAAAAGAAACAATCAATTAGTTTGAAATTAATTTTATTTGATTAATAAAATTAATTGTTAGTTTAGGCAGTAAATTCAATAAAATTTATTTATATTTCGCTTATTGCTAAGTTAAATAAATCGATCCATGTCAGAAAAAAAACAAGTTTAAATGAAGCATTAATAACCGGAAAAGTTATAGAGTGTGAAATAAATCTGCTGTAGACGTTATATAATAAAGAAAGTGCACAATTATTTTAAAAGAATATTTAAGACGATTTAAATTTTTATTTTCTTGTTTCAAAATAGAGTAGATTTTCAAACTGCTACAACTAAAATAAGGTAAAAAGTAATATCGTGTGTAAGCCAAATTTTGACTGACCACACAAAATACAACGCTTAATTTTTATTAAAATTTTTTGTTTGCAGCAACATTTCATCAAAATAATTATTTAAAATGAAGGGTTAGCAGAAGAAAAAATATTGAAAAAGAAAAACTGCTATGGCAAACATTAATGTCTCAACTTGAAAAATAATATTGAAGTTTTGTCTGGCTCTTAAGACGTTTATTTTCGTTTTGTTGTTGGTTTAACATCGCAAACTAAAACAAACAACAAAACTTTGCTTACAGCTCATTGTCTGCTGGACTATTTATTTTTGCTATTCATGCATCCATCTTTAGCCTTCATTTTCTAACAGTCACTTTATATGAAATTCGACAGCATCTGAACTTCAATATTTCATTCTGATGAACGTACGAGTCAGTATGTGTATTTTGCTGTAACTATTTCGTTGTAAGAGTCCTGCATGAAAAAAAAAAAATTGCTGACGTTCCCAATATTTATCCTTAAAGTTTAATTTTGTTGTGCCACAAAAAGGGTGGAGTTGTGTTCCATTTTTCTTTGTTATTTACTACGTTATTGTTGCAGCAATTATTTTGATGTGTTTTATACTTTCAACATTCATTCTTACAACTTGATGTATTTTGGCATGTACTTGCAGTTGTTGATAGTGTTGACGTGACACGGTCAAGTTTTATCTTTACTTCTTTTTATTAATTTCTTTTCTTGACGAAAAAAGTCTCTGGCAATCTCTATCGAATATTAAAAATTGACTGGTTGAATGTTTTCCGTCCATTAGCTAGTTTGTACGTTAAATTCAAGAGGTCAAAGAGTTTGTCTCTTCATTTGTAAATGAAAATAAATTTCTAATTGTCGTGGCATGTCTCAACTAATGCTAACAATTAATTATAAAAAAAGATAAAGAATGAAAAAAACAAGATTTTTCTAAATTGCACTAAAGAAAAGATGTGAGAAATTTGTAAAATATAAGATGTGAAGAGGTGACGCCCAAATGCAAAATGAAAGAAAATTTACAAAAAACCAAATAAAACTTAAAAACTAAAAGAAAAATTTTTCATAGAAATAAAATTTAATATCTCAAATTTAGCTTTTATAAATTATTTTTGAGAAAAACGAAATTTTAAAAAATCCACACTCAGAAAAAAACTTCAATCAGTCAAAAATTAAATTTTATAGCGAAAAAAAAATTAGATAAAATAAATTTTCTATTAAAAATATCTCAAGTTAAAAAAGCGATTTTCTATTGCCGCAGCTAGGAAATTCGATTACACAGCTGAATGTTCGATGGATAACAGAATTAGGCTTCTCAATTTGATAAGAAGTTGTTTTCTCAGTGTAGTTAACATTTTAGCCTATACAATGAAAAAACAACTTCGGTTGTGTGAGTAGAGTTTCGTAACCAGTCAAAAATTCCGTTGTGATAGTTAAATTTTTTAGTTATAGCTGCGGTAATACAATTGAATATTTAGTTGAGAGATCAAGATTTTGAAGTGCTATAGAGCTTCGATTTTTTACACTATAAAATTCAATTATCACAACTGGGGGCTACTCTGTATCTATAACAATTCCAAAGCAGTTGCTATGTGAAAGCTAACCCTCTTATCCCAAAAAAAAATTAACTTAGACTTTAAAGTTAACGTTATCGGAGTTTCTCATATAATTTTTTCATAAATTTGTTTTGGATAAGACGGTAAATGTTTTGCGTTTCATCTTTGTTTATCGCAAGAAAACGAGGTTGACATGCGCTTACGTATTACAAAGCGGGGTATTACCAGACAAATGCGAAAAATAAGCCTTCTGAACTTTTGATTGGTGATAAATTCGGTTGACCCAACCGAAATTGTGTTTCCAGTGTACATTTTGTTTTTTATTAATAGAAAAGAGTTGTTTTTCTAACTGCCTCTGACTAAACGGCTGAAAATAGAGGCTTCAAATATCCCGCGTAGTTTTCACTTTTACATTCAACAGTAGATAAAAAAACAGAAATTTCAAATCCCCAAACTGATTAGAAAAAGCCTATTGTTGAGCCCCTTTAATGAAGAAGTGTCATGATTTATTTTTGTCTCACTTTTCCTCTCTAAAAAAAACTAAGAACCTGGTACTGGCTGTTACTTGAAATTTTTAAAATTAACAAATTCCAAAATGATTCCACTAAATTATTGAAATTATTTTGAAGAAAATTAATAAAAATAATTTAATATCACGTGCGACAACAACGACAATTTAACAACTAAAGTATTGACATAGTTCAGATCATAAATTAAGCTAAATAACATGTAAGTGCGTTAAATGAACATAATTTTTTTAACACAACAAAGGCAACAACAACAACAACACCAATCACAAGCATAAACAAAATTATAAAAGCAACGCAAATAAGTTTTAAACGGTTGGCAAATCGTTGGTTAAAATCTTTCCCTTTCTTTTCTTTATAAATCGAAAGCAACAACAGCAACAGCAGCAAGTCGCTGTGAATAATCGTTAAATATCATGTATGATTGTAACTTTGAAACTTTTCGTAGGTTACGATCACAAGCATTAAACAAAGCAACAACAATTTTTGCCACAACCACATCAGCGACGATATAGAATGATAACAATCGCAAAATGTTCGAACTTACAACTAAACAACATAAGCAGCAACACAAATAATTCCTTTAATGAGATCGTAATCACACACAAACCAAAAATGCAACAAAAATATAAAAAAAAAAAAAAAAAAAAAGCTTAAGTAACTTAAGCATACTCGTACAAATTTTTTATATTTTAAGTCTCTAGACTTAAAAGATAGTTGAAAACGAAGACGATCCTTAAAGATCTCCAAGCAAAAAGAATCTAAAATAGGAATATGACTTTCAAATTAGTTGGTAATGGTAAAATATACAAAATGAGCCATTTAATACTCGTATAATTTAGACTTGTTACCGAAGTGATCCTATTTAATTCAGCAGTGAATCATTTCATTTTTAAAGCGAGTAGTTTTGTAAAGCCCCGAATGTTTTATATGAAATGAATTCTCTCAATAACTGGTACTTTCTTCCTCTTCCTTTCCCGATATTGTCATCTTTCAGATACTGATTTTTCAGATTTTGCACTTTATTGACAAACCTAATCAATGCACTGAATCTGCTTAACAAAATATGTAAAGTGTGTGCTTTTTATTTTGTATTGAGAGGATATTAAAATAACTCTCTATGCGTGAAAGATATTTTGCCACTGATGCTGGGTTTATTGAGACTGATGATGTTAAATATTGTTGGCTGTGTTAAAAACAAACAACAAGAACAACAGAAACTTGCTAGCAAAAAAAGATAAAAATGATGAGGAGGATCTTTGTGTAAAGAAGAGCCAGCCAGCAAGCAACAAACACCACATCACTGTTCGATGATCTTTTACTGATGATTCGTATCGATCTCAGTCAATTTTCACAAGCTATTGATATTGTGCTCGTAATCGTACTCGTACTCGTATTTAAAGCTGCATGTTTAAAGCTTAAACTAAAGTTGTTGTATTTCTTGTCTTTGTTTTTTATTTAATTTTTTTTTTTTAGTTTTTTATAACGAAATATATTATGGCTTTGTGTTTAGGCAACTTGTTTAGGGTGATATGTGGCAATATCGTGGTAGTGGTAGTTTTTGCATTTGTTGTTATCGACATGCTCAGCATGCTTAGGCAGGCATACTAACATGAAAATCAAACGTCAATGTGTCAGCAAGTTGTTTCTTTCTTATGGTCTTGTAAGATTTTCTTAAAAGACAAGGACATGATTTTTACATGTGATTTATAAATAATCACAAATAAAAAATTCTTCAAATATTCTTTTTTCTTTTTTTTTTTTTTTTGTTTTGTCTTTCGGCTGTACAACATTTTAATAAATTTACGTGTAAATAAAAATGCAATATTTTAACTCGAGTTTGGGACTAAAAAAAATTGAAATATTTTAGCCAAGAATGTTAATAAAATGTTTTGTAAATTTAACTTGTTTGACATGATCACATTTTTTTCTAAAAAAAAAAAAAAAACTTGCTGCTTGTGTGTATGAAAAAAAAAATTATTGTCTGTGAGTAATAGTTCTTTGTATTTATAATGATAATAATTACCAGGAAATACTTGAGTTTTACTTTAATTTCAGAACTTGAAATTAAATAATAAAAGTTCAAAAAAGTAGTAAATTTACTTTAATAGAATTTCAGCATGTCAATATGTTTTGGGTTTGGAAAAATTAACTAAGCAGTAAAAATTAAAAAAATTAGTGAGAAATGTTAAAAAATTTTAACTATTTGAATAAACATTTTAAAAATTTAAATAAAGTTTTTTTTTGTGGAAACATGCAAATGTGTAAAAAATATTTATTATTAAATTTTAGTATTTTGATTTAAACAATTCAAATTATTAGGTTACACAGGGCGCCTAAATAATGAAAACAGAAGTTGGGCTCACTTGGATCGTCTTATGTAGAAGTGAAGAAGGATAGCACTAAAAATGGAAAAGTGAAAGGAAATAAGAGGAAAAAGTTTATCCTTCACCTAAGCTAATTTGCTACTTCTAACGAGTCTATGTCAACTCTATAGTCGATAGTATGGCTTCGTTACAAGTACCAAATTAGTCGACATAATTTATGACGACTCTATAGTCGACACCGCAGTAAGACCCTGCAAGACGCTCTATCAAAGGTAGTGCTGGCAGAGCACTAGCAGACAAGGTGTTTCACAGCTTCCTACTCCTTATCATCTTGATAACGTCTGCAGTAGTCGTTTGACGGCAAAACAATTCTCTTAGCATAGTTGCCAAAACTACAGTGAGCTGTTACTACTGCCACTACATTTCTCAACTGGGCTCTCTGTCGTCTTAGTAAGACCCTACTGCTATTGCTATCCAGCCCGAAAATTAGCCCTGGAGATTTAATGTTCGCTAAGAAAATAACAGAATATGGCTGCAGAAAATCTTATTTTATGATTTTATTTTTACCATGAATTATAACACAGTAGCACATTTTTCAGCTTCAAAATCTTTAACCAATTGAGAACCCAGGAATCTGAAAGCTTCTGATAGTAGAAGAAAAACCTTAGCTGGGTTTTGAATTATTAGCTAAGGTTTTTTTATAATTCATTTTTGAAGTTTTTGACTGGGAGGAGGATTTTAGTACATTTTTCAAGGAACATGTACTGATTCTTAAGTCTATAACTCGTGAACTATACGAAATATTGCTTTTCTCTCTTCAGCAAATTTTTACCTCTTAATTAGATCGAAAAATTTTGCCTTGAGATAAAATCAAAAAAACAACAACATCTTACTCAGAACAGCAAAACTGTCAAAAAACCTAAAATTTCGTCATAGCTAATAATTCGAAACCTAGCTAGGGTTTTTTTCTACCATCATTAGCTTTCAGATTTTGGGGGTCTTAATCGGTTCAAGATTTTAGTGCTGCACTGTGTAATCATACATCGGCATTTAAATGTAATGTTTTGCAAGTCATTATCATATTATGACATGACATTATCATGTCAAATCAAGATCATGACAAAGTAATGTAATTTTTTAAAGTGTCACGGTAATGTCGTATGTATGAGATGTTATGTTAAGGTTTTATGTTATGGTATGGTAAGTCAAGCAGGCAAACTGTTTAATATCGGCGAATTCTTTCTAGCCCTTTTTTCTTTCTTACTACATTCATGACAGTGACATGTCACCAAGTGTGTCAAATCTTTGGCCAGACTTTGCAAAAACTGTACAACATTGCATGTTTAAATAACCTTCATATCAGTAAGAGAAGATCTTCATTCTACATAAAATTTGCGTCACAAAGAGTAAAGAAACAGAAACAAAAAACAAAGATTTTCACATAAAATCGACAAGCAATACAACATCAAGAAACTGTAAAAGACAGAGGTGAAAGAGAGAAGAGGCAAAGCTTTGTATGTTTTTAATTACAACTCTGAAATTGGTTGGCAATTATTTACATTAACACGATCACTATTCACAGACATGGCACATGCATCAACAGCCACAGAGTGCTTGCAAATAGCAACTGCCAACGGCAATAACTGCGAGTATTTTACTTACAACCAAATATGTTGTTGTATTGTATGTCGATTGATGTCAAAGATGCAACCCAAACGAGGCAATACAAAAGTGTGCAACGAACAAATGAAAGCAAAACAGAACACTAGTAGGGATCTGTTGTTGATGCATCATAAAAAAGAAAAAAAATCAAACAGCAAAACAAAAAAAGAATAAAAAATAAATCCAACCTCTTTTTTACATGAGAGAAAGAAAATTAAACAAAATTGTCTTGTATTGCATATCGTCACGGCCTTAATATTCTTTTTGTTTCTATTGGAGCTTTATGACTTGGCGGGTATATTAATTTATTGAATTCATGTTATGCTGAGTCGATATTGATACAAATCCATTTTCGATCACTACGCATAGATACGATGCAAAAACAACATCTAGATACCACATGTTGGTTGTATCAAGCCTTTAGTCCGGCATTGCCTTCATGAATGAGTTGAGTTCATTTTGAACGAGCAGTGCGTACAATTCTAAGCAACGTTTTGATGGACCTTCCAAAGTATTATTGCAACATTCCTACCATCAGTACTTGGATACTTATTACGATCTCATGCTGGGCATTTACCTGGTTCATGTTGCTGTTGCGGATGATGCTGATGATGATGATGGTGATCATGACGAGAACATGGTGATGTTTTTGGTGCTGAATATAACAACAACATAGTGTTGATTGCTACCATTTCGTTGGCTACTGCTTGTTGTACCATGTTTCAGTGCAATTCAAACATACACACTGGTAACTACTCTTACATACAGATTTACAATTACCAACATTTAAACTTAACAGTAGGTAGAGTCAGATTACAATGACTGGGATACTACCCAACAACAATAATAAACAGCAACATGCGATAGTAATAGAGCGCATATTGCTCTGTGGTAACAATGTTCATCACGTGAACATTGATGTTATGCATGACTGTATGTCTGTATGTCTATGCCATCCGTCTCTCCGTAACGCTTCTTTTGTACACTTAACATTTCATTTGTTTGCTTTTTGGTTGTAACAGCACAATGAGTACGAGTGCGAGTTGCAATTGCAGTGAAATGTTTTTCTTTAATTTTGTTTTTCTTCTACAAGCCTCATGCAGTTTTCTAAATGTAGTTGCGTCTTTTTTTTCTTGTTCTTATTTTTGTTGCTGTTGCTGCAAATATGTTTTCTTTAATTAGTCCAATCGATTAGGTTTTTGATTTACACAGTTTGCCGTGTCGGGGATCGTATCATGATCATGAAGGTTAATCATTTGAGATCATGAGAATGCTTTTCTTTTCTGGATGAAGATTACTGACTTTTTCTCTTTTCTTTTTCATACATAAACACAAAATGTATGGTTTTGATTAATTTAGCCTGTTGGCATATCGTAGCAAGAAAAAACCAGGCGAATACGAATTTGATAAAAAAACGTGTGTTTGAGTGCCATATATTTTTTTTTCATTTATTCATTGAAAATACAAAGTAAATTTTTTAATAAAATTTCGCAAAACAAAGTTAACTTTATAAGAATTTTAATTTTCTTCAATTCAAATTCATGGTATGGATAGCTGGATAGGTAAAATGTCATTCCATCAGGCGCATAAAATATCTATTTAAAGTCGATAGAAGTTTTGAAACAAAGAATTGTTCCTATTAATTAAGAATTTTCAAAGCCAAGTCAATGATATTCACACCCAACTCTTTTAATTTGAATTTATTCTAAGTCTCCTCTTTGAGATATATTTTCCCAGCATTTAATTTAAGTTACTTACTATCTTTAAAAATCTACTTCAGCAACATTTTGCATGCATGGCTGCAAATAGAGTGCCGGTAAGTGTGTTTAAATGTGCGTCGGAACCCACTTGTTCAAATGTTAGCACAAGGCCAAGTAAAAGTAAACGATTTACCAACAAATCGTTACTTCTTTTTAATTTTAGTAAATCAGACGATATTTAAAAGTTTTTTTAAAAATTAGATAAAACTCAAAATTAATATTTTTAAGCATTTTATTGCTTAATGAATAGCGCACGATTTTGTTTAACCCTAATCTTACCAACATTTGTCTAAAAGACATATTTCGTTATTTAATTCAATGTACTAACGAAAATATTCGGCTTAACGCCACCAAACTTTTTGAGTTTTATTTTACGCATGTTTTGTATAGTTTAACACAAAAAATCTTCAGTAGATTATTGCCAAGTCTTGTTAAATTCCTGCTTAAGCATTGGAATACTTATTTCATTATACCAATCGACCAAATCTACTGAAGATCTAGAGTAGAGTCTGATCAAAAAGCTGTATAGATATGCTTTCTTTCTTAGTAAACAATTTTCTGAGATTTTCCATGAGAATATCATGGAAAATAATGCATTTTGCATACCAACATATATTGGAATTAAGCACGAATAAAAATTTTATTTTATTAAAGTTTATAATTTCAAATAATTTTTTATGTTGTAAAAAGAATATTTAAAATTGTGAAATATTTTATTTTTTAAAAGTAAAAAACAGAAAAATGTAACATAAACTACCGACATTTGTCTGCTAGACATATAAGTTGCAGAAGCATTTATTGCTTTTCAAATACACCAAAGGTCACGGAATAGATTACAGCGGCCTATAGCTCAGTACAGGCAGCAAGTTCTTAAGAAAGAAGCTTCACCAAATGGTACTACTTGTGCAACAAATATACGCAAAAGATGCTATATGTGTGATCCTTAAAAAACATGTTATAAAAACTTTGTCTAAATTTACTTGCTTTTAATTAATTAAAGCTTCTTTACACGTGTATGTCCCCCAGACACTTTTTGGTAGGATTTATAATATTTTATGTTGGTATAATTATGGTTAAAACGATTGAAAATAGTTTTGGCGATTGTCCTGCATGCATGGCGGGTTAAATATATATCAAAAGCATGACTAGTTGGGTTCATTTTCACTTCTTGTTATTTCATATTTATGTGTTTCTATTTGTTGTTTTTCAGCTGTTGATGTGTTTGGCTGGCGCTGTATCGCCAAAACAAAATCTACGGCCATAAATAACGAGAGTGAATAGTCAGTGTTTTAAAATGACTTTTCTTATTTTTGTTTGTTTTGTTTTTGAGCTTCTTTAGTAGAATGTGTTTATTTATTTTCTTGTTTCTCTTTGTGTTTTTTTTTTGGCATAAATTGTGTTATTCTTCAAGGAATTTCAAGGTAGATTTATTCAGAATTTTTATTTCAAATAAAATCACATCAATTTGGTGAATTTCTATTTAAAAAATTGTGCTACAAAATTCAAATTTATACACAAATGCTGTGCCACACGAGCTAACAAAGTTTTTGATTTGACTGACTAAATATTTTAAAAGTCCATAATTAGATACTAAAATTAACTATTAAATGTTGAATAGTGGACGTTGTGTTGAAAACGAGTGTATTTTCAATGTTAATTAAAAAGACAAAAACTGTTTAGTGGGGAATTAAAAAAATTAAAAAGATTTTCATAAAATTGTTAACCCATTACCACAAGTTATCGTTAGTTAAGTCAAATAACAAGTTTTGGATTGAATATTAAATTCAAAATATTGATAAGTGTGGAATTAACTATCTCTCCAAATTTGGTTACAAAATTTTAGCCAAAACCTGGTTATTTACCCCACAAAATCCAAAATTTAATTTTTAAAAGCCTTAGGTTTTCACAACATTAACTTGAATTTGATATCAAATTGCAATTAAAACATAAATTTTATTTTGCAAGTCAACTAATTACAACTATTTTCATTGATTCCAGTTAAACAATTATTTTCAGCGCAATTTGCTTATTAGCTAAAACATATTTCGTAAATTATTTAATTTCACTCAAGTACAACTGCCCTTAAATTTTAATATTTTTTTGGTTTAACAAGAGATTCTACAATTTTTATGCTGATTAAATAAAAGGAAAATGATAACTTGTTTGACAGTTAAAGCAGAATACACAACTGCAACAGATTTGTTTGATCATTATGTTGATAATGACATTCATATAAAATGTGTATTGAATATTTTTATGCTTTACAAACTGTCTTTCGATTGAGTGACTGGATAGATTTCGAGTGTTAAACTCATCAACGTTGTTGGGTGATGATGTTCAAAACAGCCACCAATCAGCCAGCAAATAAATATTTTCAAAAAGAACAACAGTAAATAACTTCATAACACAAGCCCAGCAAACAATTTTATATGATAAAAAAATAAAATAAAAAAAGCATTTTAAGTATCAACAGGCTTAAACTAAAGAGCTGCACGAGCTATACATCACTACAAACATATGTGCATGGCTTGTGCCACAATTTAGTTGATAATTAATTTTTTTACAGAATTTTTCTAAACCAAAAAATCCATTTCGTTTATAACTGCTACGTTTTTTATAAAGTTCACTCACAACAAACCGTTGCAGCTGTACTCTCTAAGTTATGTTTGCTGGACAAAACACACACAATGACAGACAAACAATCCAACAAATTTGTTGATACATTTCGAGTAATATAAACATTTTAATGTTTGTATAGCAGAAGTAGATACTCAAACTATGGGTAACAATGTTTTCACAATAAATTCGATTATTTTGGATCACTCACAATATTGTGTGTCCAGGTCGTTGTTGTTGTTTTGTTTATGCCTGCTTTTCAGTGGAATTCATCACTATTTAACATTCGAATGCTTCATCACAATTGAAATTCTCTGTTAATGCACTGTATTCTTGATTGCATTTTGAAGAATGATGTTGCGTTTGATGCTTATGAGGATGATGATGATGATGATGAGAAGGATGATGTTGACGTTATCGAGAGACGCTTTAAATTGATTTCTCATGTATTTTCTTCACAATATTGAAAATAAGGAACAAAAAAAGGAAAGTAAAAAATGTGTTTATTGAGAGAAGAAAAAAAAACGACCCATAAAAGAATGATGTTTGTTAAACACCTTGAATTCGTCTTGTGTGGACATTGTTTGACACCATAAATGTCGCTCTTGTGGCTGACAGAGTGGTTCATTTGAAGGTGTTGGATTAAATGCCCTACAGTACGTAAACAAAGCTTCTTGTAATGGAAAATTTTACATGCAAAAATTAAAAAAAAAAATTTTTTTAATTAAAATTAAGCACACATTTTGCTAAAGTGTAAACAAAGTAAATGAATCTGATTTGAGGGATTTTCTTGAAGACTATTAAAAAATCTTGAGGTAAAACCATTTAAAGTTTTTTTTATTAAAAAAAAAATTTTTTAATAACTTTTAAAGCTGTAGCTCATCTTAAATAATTTTTAATGTTTTCACTTCAACCTCACTTCAATTTTTAAACTTTAATGATTTTTCTAGGTTGGGTTTTCTTTCTGTGTATCAGCACCATAAACCTATTTATACAATGAGTAAGTATTTAAATTACTAAAGCTAGGGTCACATTAAACAAATATTTGCTGAAATAAGCGTAACCACTATGTCATCTACAGAACGGTTTATACATTTTGAAGAAATATTTATTTAGTTTAATTAAATTTTTTATTAAAATACAGCTTACTTGTATAGTTTTATCATTTTTATTAATTTTAGGCATTAAAGTCATGTAAGACTATAAAATAATTTTTCAAAAAATAGTGGTCACACTTATTTCGACAAATATTTGTGTAATGTGACCGTAACTTAATATTTTTTATTTATTTTGTTTCTGTTCTGTTAAGTCAAATCCATGCGTCATTGTTGATACTCAAACGTTATTGATTTTTTAATTTGATGTGACAGTTGATTGATTAAATTATTTACTTCTCTAGTGCCGTGATATGCAAAAAAAAAAAAAAAAAAAAAAACTCAATTAATTGAATGGAGGCTGGAATGTTTAACTTTTGTAAATGAAGAAGAAGGAAGTAAAAGTTCGTTTTTTGTAATCAACTTCAAATATTGTAAACACATAAACTCATTTACTACAAGACAGTCAGTATAAAAAAAATTATTTTTTTTAAACAAATAAAAATGATTTTGTTTTATTTAAAAAGAAATAAAAATATTATTTTTTTTATTAATTGTAGCCTGAAAAACCTACACAAATTGGAGCGAAATATCGATATAAAAATAAATTTTTTAAAAACAAGATCTCAAACTTAACAAAATAGTCATATTATTTAAAAGAAAAACTAACAAATAAATTTTTTTTTTATTTTATATTTGGAAAAATAATTTTTTAATCTGTTTTGTTCAGAAAAAATTTTTTTATTTGTTCTATTGAGTGAAACTTTCCTTTTTGCTAATTTATGTTACAAATATTTTACTGGCCAAAAGTATGTGCTCGATGATAATTTTAAAGTCTTTAAATTTTAAAATTCATAAATATTCAAATCACATTTTACTTTAATAATATTTTTTGTTAAGCCGGCTTTAACTTTCTTTAAATAAACACACACAATTTACTTCATAGCCAGCATTACAGCCATCATAACTGACTCTTCATCATTGTCAACTCCAAAGTCATTGATGATTGTTGATTGATTGAATGCTTTATACTCTACTTTAATCAAATGTATCCACTTTTTGTCTAACTAGCAGAAACAGAAATTATTCAAAAGCCTTTATCGAGATATAAAAACAAGTTATGAGTATTTAAGCTTTGATTTATTTGATTGATTGGATGTCTAAAAAAACATTTTATTATACTATATTGCTTATTTTTTATTTTTATTTACAATTGCTTTATAAAGGGTGTGTATTAATTTTCAGTGAAAAACAAAATTCTTAAAAAAACAATTACGATCATTTGCTTAATTCTGAAAAGAGTTAATGAAAGGCAAAGAGGATTTGTACAACAAATCTCTTTTAAAAAACGCTTTGTTGATATTTTTTTTAAAAGCAATTAAGACTGCATTTATTTCGGTAGAATTGAGGCCCAACAGAGTTAAACTTTTTAAAATTTAATAAAAAAAAAGGTTAATTTTGGCGTACCCTTTTTTTAAATTTGAAATGCACGTAGATTTATTTTTTGGTTACTGTCTAGTGGTTGTCAAATTAGGATGATGAAGAAAATATGAAAAAAAAAACACTTATGAAAATGACATGACGCATGATTGATGTTAAAGAGTAAAGTGAATTTGTTGCTTCAGGTATGAATAGAAATTTCACAGAATTGTTTGTCTCAAGAGTAAATAATTTTTAAACAGATTTTATATTAAATTAAGAAGATTTTAATTATCATAGATAAACACAAGCAGCATAAAGAACTCATTAAACAAAATGTTTTTTTTTTATACAAAATGAAAATAAAATTCAACATGATGATGTTTTTTTTTCTAAGATACCACTGAGTTAATCCTAATTATAATTATTTATATCATTTTAGTGTTGTTGTTTGTAAAATGCACTTAGTGTCAAGGACATGCTAAAATTGCTAATAAACCAAGAAGCTTTAAAAGAAATTACACAATAAAAAGTTTTGTATTTAAAGACACATAAAATATTTTTGCGAATAGTTTTCAGGCATCAACCAGTGAATTGTGTTAGAGGTTAAATTGAAAATTTAATAAAAATTATTTCTACAAGCTGACCACAACTTATTGGCTAACTTCCAAAACGTCAATTGCTTTGTATTCGAACAAAACATCGTATTTCATAACACCGAAGTACAAAACATTGACGATGCATCACATTTCAAAACGTCGCAACATAGTAATCGGCGCATCAGTTTCACAGTTGGTGCTTTTAGTTTTGCATTGTTTCGCAACTCTGTATTTATAAAAAGTTTAAATACCGTATTAGAATTGTATGTAAACATTGTCTTATAACGTCTTGGAAGTCAGCCGTTGTCTCCCCTGAAGAATTTTTTATTAGAGGACTAGTTTTACTAGGCTTGAGATACGGCTCCACCAAGTTTTAGTAAAAGCTAAAATTGTATGACCAGAAACATCACACAGATTTTTTTTTGAAAGGTGAACGCTGATTCGCTACACTCTCTGTAATATAAAAAAAAATTATAATTTTACTTCCCTAATAAATTTACAATTAATCTACCCATATCTGAAAAGGACTATGTAAGTGTATGTGGATGTACACAAACTTAATCGTTAAGAGTTGTACTAGAGAGTGTGTACCACAGTACAAATGCAAATGCCAACACACACACATACATATTATATTCACAGAGGCTTACAAGTGTAAACAGAAATGCATTTATGCGTGTGAGTAACTGTTTCTGATTTAATGTTAAATTGTCAACTGATAATGGAAAAGAAGAATGTTAAACACAATGACATAAATACATCACAGGCATACAAAACCACCAAAACATTTAACAAAATACACACATACACAAGCGCTCTACTTTAAACTTACTAGACACTGATTTTGATGTTCTCCTACACAGGCATTATAAGTTACATACTTACACATGAAACCCATGAGGAGCCAGAAAAGTTAGCAAAGCTAACCTGTCAAGTTGAATATGATATCCATAGCACCAAAAATAGTGTCATAACAGTAGACTGATGACAATACAATGGGTTTGTTTGCTAAAGTATTAAATTATAAAGAGGCTCTGTGTGTTGTTTGCTTGCTCTCTGCTTTTGTTGCCTTAACACACAGAATCAACAGCATCAACGTCAAGTGTAGCAGTAGAAATTGCAACAACATCATCCTCATCAGCATCAATTATTCTCATGTGAAATCAGTTTATGTTGAATTTATGAAATGACACCAACAACTTCGACATTATAAAGTTAAAACAACATAAACAATGATTTTAAGTACCAAATTTTAGTGCCTCATTTTGCTTATTTGCCAAAGCAAAACAAAAAAGCAAAAACGAAAACAATAAAAAAACAATTCATTCAATTCATCATCATGTTTTAACAACACAAATGACTTATAACGTCTATGGTTTACGTGTGCCCGTAGAGAATGAAGATAATAAGTTTATAGGCCATAAAAGCAACAGGCACGACCAACATTAAACACAAAATAATTTAAATAAATAAAAAAAATTATTCTAAAATTCTTCAGATGTTCAATCCAGTCTTCCACATGTGTTTCGAGCTCAAGGCAAATTTTGGGCTGAAGACAACTGCACTTCTTAGAAATTTATTAATTATTTGATGGTGGATTCATGTGGACATAGGCCATCAAATAGAGCCTCAAGATTCCATTTTAGGAACAAGCAAATGCCATAGATCTATATTCATAAAATCTTGAATATTTAATGTAGAGAATATTGCAAATCGACAACATTTAGTTGATTATGCTCAAAATTAGTGAACTTAAAATTGAAACTAATGGGTGTTTCAGACGGGTGTCATATTAAACTGAATTTCTTATTACTTTTTGTAATTAATGTTGCACATCTCTGCATTGAACAACAAACTCATACTGATACACAGTAATTTACACTTACTTGCTCATCAACATCAACACCATCATCATCAACAGCTTCACTGTGTTGCATGCATGGCCTCGAAGTTAACCGCAACCAAATTAAATGCTAAGCGAAGACATTAACAATGCAGGACATGTGAGAGCTGAACAGATGAAAAGCACAACAAGACCAAATAGCAACGAACAGCAGAGATATAAAATGCAATATCAATGTGGAGACGAGTAAAGCGAAACTGTTGTGTAAGTAAGGATCAACCTTGTCATTGTTGTTGCCATCATCATTGTCAGAAATTTAAGCAAATAAAACGAATAAAAACAATAACAAAAACAATACAGTAAAGTGAATTAAAAAGCGTTGATAGACATAAAATGTGACACCTTAAACTTTGTGTTTATGGGTGTGTGTTTGGATTTTATGCGTGTGTGGTCCTACGCCCTGAAATATGCAAGCAAAGTATGCGAACAAAATATTGAAAATTCATTACGGCTGAAAAAGGTATTTACACAAGAATTTTACACTAAATTGCTGGATCTGGGCAACCAATTGATGACACTCATGCTCAGTTTAACAACGTGTTTATGTGTTTAAAATTTTCTTAAAAGAAATTCAAATAATTCATGAAGGGCACATTAAACTCCCTGTAGCCAAATGTAACGTAATTTTTCTTCATAAAAATGCAGTGATATGCCGGAGTATGCTGTTTTAGCAGGCAAAAGTCTATTTGCGGAAGTTGAAACACATTTTTGAATTTAAAATGAAGTAGAAAAAGAAGTACGTTTGTGTTTAACGACTACTTTTTAACATTTGAATAAAATTACCAGGCAGTCTTTTATTTGCTACTATCAACTTCAAATTTATAACAAAAAAGTGTGTTCTAGCATGAACAAACAAATAAATTTTGAATTGATTGAATATTTTACAACAAGGATTTGTTGGTTAAGTGTATAACAAATTTTTTTTAGCAAATTAGGGTCTAAACACATTTGTAAAAAAACAAAATTTTAGTTTAGAAAAGCGAAACCAAAAAGGGAACAAGAAGAAGACATAAGGCAAAATGAATATTAAATTTTCAAATAAGCCGTTTGGAGCTAAAACAAGAGCCTTCAAATTAGGGGAACGATGGTTTGAAAATTTTTACTACTGCTCGCTCAGCTCATTATTAGAACATCAGAGTATGCAGAGAAAAACAAGTCAGCAAATAAGTCGCTAATTTCTCTTTCGTCGCTAGTTTCAGTATTCAAGTATTTATTAACTTTTGGGGTTCCATGGCATTGCTTTTTTGAGTTAACAAACTTATTATCTGGGATTACATTTTATATTAATTTTAATTTTAGTCAGGTACTTACCAACAGAAAACAACTTTGGTTGTGAGAACTAAATTTGTTTCCAATCAATTCATTTGTGATAATAAAATTTTTCAGTTAAAGCAACTAGAATGCGATAATACAGGGTAAAAATTAGTTCTGTTAACAATATTTCACGCTGCAACACCGAATATCTATTGTTAAGATTAAAAAAATTTTATTTTCTCAACTGACTTTTCGTTTGGCAACAAATTTAATTCTCACAATTGACTTTGTTTTTTGTGCGCATCATATAATTTAATATGTAGCAAATTATATTCTGCATGTAAAATGGAATACCTGTAATAATCATGATGCCAGCCAAATATTTTATAATTTTTCTCCTATTTTTTTTTTAATATTTCAGCTCGGCGAGTTGTTTGATGCCCAGATTTTGGGTTTAACGTAGTTTTAGAAACACATGCTTTATAGAAAATATTAAACATTTTATCACTAGAATCTAGCGTTACTAGGCTAAGCTAGTAACTGAGTTGGTAAGACGGAAAAGATTATTCGAACAGGCGTAATTTCTCCACTTTTTTATTGTTAAAATAAAATTTTTTATTCGGATTTTTGTAATTGCAGAATGGTAACAATCTGCAGGAGAAGTCAAAAGTTCGATTTTACACTGAGAAAACAATTTCGGTTCTAAGAACTAAATTTGTTTCCAATCAAAAATTCAATTGTGACTGTCGAATTTTTTAATCGTGACAATAGAAAATCAGTCTTAGAGCTTAAAATATTTTTGAGAGAACTAAATTTCGGTCTATATTATGGAATTCTGATTACCGCAACTTAAAAATTTAATTATCACAACTGAATTTTTGATTGGAAACAAATTTAGTTGGCACAACCATAGTTGTTTTCTGTGTGTATCAACTGCACAATTTTACTAAAACTGTTATAAGCTCCATTGATTTGGTATAGACATAAGTTTGAGAAACTGTTAAACACATAAATAGTAGAGTTGCGCTCCGTAGTTCATTTTAGTGAGCGCTCTTCTTAATTCAAAAATTAAAAAGGAATAGTTCGTTTATTTAGTTTATTTGATCTTTTGTATCTTTATCACTGATACTTCTGATTGTCATTCAACGTTTTTTATTATGTAAAATGATAACGAATAGGGGTTGAAAGGAATTGTTTACGCAAATAGAAAGCAAAACAACAAAACAAAATTGGAAAAAATTTTAAATTTAGTTTTCGATTTCTGTTTCAATAATTTAATTCAAAAAGTACTTTATTCACTATCTCTAAAAAAAACCTTAAGCTTTAATTTAAAAATAGCTTAAAATTGCCTTTTTAACATGCATAATACATTTTCTCTTCTTCAGCTTATTTGTTTTAAATACCATTTTTGTAAAAGAAAATAATTTACAATTTTCGTTTTTTCGTCATTGTTTAGTTCGTTCGTTCATTTAAAATAAAGAGCAAGGATATGAAATAAATATATAGGAATTCAATATACGGACCAGTTCCTTAAGTTCAAATAAGTGAATAGTACAATATGAATAGTTCGTTGGTGTACTACCCAAGACTAATAAATAGTCATCAGTACAATTAATATTCGTGAGAATTTAGCAAAAGTTTTCGGTTAAAAACCTCTAATTCATGTGAGGTAGATTAAAATCATCGATCATTTGGGTTAGTGTTTAAGGTCACAAGTTAAATAATATTAATCTGTTGTTGGTAGATATATAGTTCAGATTGAGGTGGAACGTAAAAACAAATAATAAATCTGTAGTATGGTTCAATTTTAATGTTACTGGTTAATATAAAATTTGTTCTGCAAAGAGATTTGAGACGGCTATTAAGACCATATTTTTTGTGTTTCATAAAGTATTTCCAACAAATTATGCCATGGCGGACACATTAATAAGGTTTTGTTGTTCTCACTCAATGTAAATGTTATTGAATGAATCATTGTTTGAAAATAAAAAAGTATTTGGAATAAAAGGCCGTGTTTCACTATTCTACGCAAGTTTACAATTTTATAAAACAAAAAATGTCTGACAGGTTTTTGTTTTCTCAATTTAAAAAAAAATCGCTTCAAAATTATTAAGGCTGACAATTACACACTTTTAAGCTACCTTGATTACATAACTGCCTTAGTTTAGTTTAAGTTTCGAACAAAAAAAATTCTTAAATCATTCAATTCAATTAAAAATTTGTAAACATCAAACAAATTGTGTTTAGTTATTGTTGCATGTAAAGGGGATAATACATTGTAACAACGTAAAATTGCAAAAGGCAGCAACTAATGCAAACCAGTAAAGCAACATCACAATCATCAAAGAGTTTTTAAAATTCAAAAATTTAACAAACAATTTGTTTTTGAAGTCTAATGCTTCAAATTTCATTTATACCTACTCCCACAGTAAAAGCATGAAAAACAACTTAATAAGGAAGTACATAATATTTGAGGAAATTTTTTGCAAAGCAAAAAAAAATTACACAAATTTGCAACAATATTCCGTGCACATTCTTTAATTTTGGTAATACAGAAAGTCTGTTCAGCACATAGCATGCCTGCATTCATTTGCTGAAGGATTATGTTAACAAAAAAATATTAACTTGCAAACAGTTCATTTGTTTGTTGTATAAGAAGTCATTATTTGATGAGTTGTTTAAAAATTGAACTTTGATTTCATTCCTTCTTTCAAATTAACTTTCTAATTCAGTTAACAAATGAATAGTAGCCTTTTTAGTATTCAATAATTGTGTTAAAACAGTAGAATAGAATGTTCAGAATTAAAGTTATTTGAATTTACAAGGTTTTTAAATGTTTCTATGTGTTAATAAAAGCTTTGCTTTAGTTAAAAATAGACACAGTTTATCTTTGAAGCCACCAAACTAAACTATTCATGGTAAATTAAAATCATCATGTAAGAATTTTTAAAAACTGAGATAACCAAAAACTAGAGTGTTTATTTATTATCCTGTTGTTCCTGCTGCAAAACTTGCAAATGATTTATGATAACAACACTAATGGAAATGCTGACACAAATTTTCTACACTTAAACTTGATGACTATGATGATGACAATTCTAACAGCACACTTTGTATAACTACTTTCAGCACTAAATAGCAGCTCTATCTAAAACTCTCATGCACACACTCATATATTTAACATTTAATAAACGTTGTGTTTTGGAACACTATTAAATTGGATACAAAACTGTTGAATAAACTACAACTCATGATGGAAGCACTGTGCTCTCGGAAAGATATAAAACTGTGTGTGTGTATACAAAAAAAAAAAAAAAAAACTGTTGGCAGAGTAAGAGACGAAGTTGAAAAAAAAACTGTTTTGGCCACACATGTGTCAACATTTATTCACATCACTTTTCTGAAACATACTGTAATTGCAGTTGAAGATTGTTGTCCAACGCAATGTCGACATTTACAACCATCAACTGACATCAACTCTTACACACACACACAATCATACTTATTTACTATTAAATAAACAATGTGACACACATAAACTGATGGGTCCAGGAACGCAAGAATGAAACCAAACACTAAACTGTTTTGCCTCTTTGGTGAGGTGCCCATAAATTTAAAAACTCTCAAAAAGATGGAAAAAGCAGCACAGATGAATCAAGAATAATTGAAATACGTAAAGATGGTGGAGGCCAATGTTGTGAATCATCAAAAAGCAACTGAGGTAGGGCATGAACTTATTCGAATACGAGTACAGTGGAACGATTTACATCTGAAATTTAACTTACGCAGGCGAAATCAAATTTCTTTTAAATTAATTTAAGAAAATAATGAAATTAAAATGACTCTGCCAAAGCCTTACCGTTCTGGCCTAAATATTTTTTTAGTTTCTATGACTATCATGCGATCTCTAGGATTACCAAGCAGCTGCTTGCTAATCTTTTCCGATTGTTACACTCTTTTCTTTTTTATTAAAGTAACAAGATTTTTAACTCTAAACTCTAGCTGGCACTCACAAATAAATGAATTTTAAGGACACACGTACTTGTAGACTCGTTACACCTATAAAATAAACATTTAAATGCTGCCAGGATACATTTCACTTTTATTGTTTTCTCTGGCAAAACATAAAAACTCCACTCCATCACTGATAAGTTTCAACAAGAGAACAAACAAAAACAAAAAAAAAATCTTTTGAAAAAAGTTTCAGAAAGAAACTGTTAAAATGACCAACACAGCATAATAATTTTGTTGATGCAACAACCAGTTGACAGTTAAGAGTTTTATAGTGTGATCCACACAAAAACAGTTTACACATTTTCATTTTTGTTTCATTTTTATTGTTGTTGCAGATATTTTGTAGTTGTTTTATCATTTAAAGTGTTTTGATGTTGGGTGAGGTGGAGGGTTTAAATATTGCAACATGAAAATGAACCTAATAAAACCAGACATCATCTAATGTTGCAACATACTCGTATGAAATGTTGTTGTCCAGTTGTTGTGTGCCTGTTTGTTGACAATTTTCCGTACCAAAAATATTCATGGCAAAATATAGTGTGAAATTGAAATGTGTGCAACAATATTTGCTCTGGTCGAAAATTGGTTGATGTGTTTTAAAAAAGAATTTTTTTTTTATTTTCTCTGTTGCGTAATGGATTTATTAGGGACGGATTTTCAATTAAGGCAGTTACCAACAGCTAATTGAATTTGATTTATTTCTCAACACATTGTCGAGCTTAGCAGAAGGGCATTTAAAAATGCTTGATTTTTAACAAAATTAAACATTAATCGTGTGCAAGTGATTAACATAAAAAATCAGGATATTTCTCCAACACTCTCAGCAATAACTTAAGACAAGTTTAAAAGTTTTAGGTTACTTTTTGCGTTTGATTTGATAATGAAACTAAGTGAAGTCTTCCATAAAATATTTTTTTAATAATAAAAAGAAGCTGATAATTGTTGGTGCTCCCTTTAAGGCCTTGTAACGACTTGTTACCAAAATTATTTCACCTTAATTTGCACATTCAACTAAACGTAAGCATCAGCATACACTTGTTTTGGCCATCAACTTGCATTTTGTGTGATAGACCGCAAAATGCATCACCACCAACATGAGCGATGAGTGTTTATGTTGATGTGCACATTTTGTTTTTAACTTTGAAACTAGAAAACATGTGTTTTCAAACTTTAATTAAAGAAGAAATTAAAAGCTTTAAAATTTAGTTTTTAATAGTTAATAGTTTACAAAACAAAGAAATAGATAACAGCAAGTTTATAAATTAATTCAGAATAAGAGCGCTATAACAAGCCAAAAATTAGGTTCTCGTTTTTGAGACAAACATTTATTATAATTTTTTTTTATTTTTTATTTAAATTTATTCCTATTTTTCTGTTTATACAGCATTTGAGGCAGCAGGATTATTCTTTAATTACCATGATTTTATTATTTTATAAATTGAATTTAATTTTTGTAATTTTCATTAAATTGCCAACTAGGGAAAACATTTAAGTACTTAAAATAAGGTCTCTCAACAAGACTGAGCAAACTAAATACCACAGCACGGCTACAAAAAGCTATAACTTATACCGGGCGGCAACACTATAGAAGGGATCATTTGCCCGGCGCCATAAGCCAAGAGGTGCTTAGCAGATAAAAGGAATCATTTACCATGCGCTACTCATAAGAGACACTTAGTCAGTGGAGGGAATTATTTACTTTACGTATTCATATGAGATCCTTGCGGCACGCTACGAAACTTCTTATACCTGCATAGTGTTTTTAGGTAAATAAACGATACTTTTTACAACGAGTTGCTTTTTTCTTTCTTTTTGGCTTTCAACTGTCTTGAAGGTACGACCCTGACCGCCGCTGATCTACCCCAGCAGTCAGCGGGAATGTGTTGTTGCAGCGTTTATTTTAGCATATGGCGAAGCTATCGAATATAGTTTTATTACACTTGTCAAGAAGAAAAAGTAAGGACTCTGGAAATCTGGCTTGAACTTCTTCACACTAAAAATTATAGCAAAGACTTCTGCTAAAAGTTTATTAGAGGTATGGCCAAACTTAGTGGTACATCCAAACTTATGAAGTTGTTGGCACTAATGAAGTTGTTGGTCACCCCGCAGACGGCTCTGGACCTTTGATGAGAGTATCAGCGCCCTTTTTAGTCAGATTATCCGCCATTTTATTGCCTACATGCCCTTCATCACTTGGTACTTACAATAAAGTAACAGTGTTCTTTGAGCAGCTAAAAGCAATTCCAAACCAATCTTTATCGCAAGGAATAGCTTGACAATACATAGACATACAGCGGCTTGACTGTCCGAAAGAATGTATATTCCAGTACCACAAAATTCCCCTTCATAGCACATAGCTTTAAGGCCTGGACCTCAACTTGAAAAATGGAAGACGCTTTTCCCACTGCAACTGTCTTACGGCAACAACAGCACTGCCGTCTTCCTTTTTAGACTCATCAGTATGTCGATTCGGATCAAATATTATTTATGTGTTTTCTCAAGCTGATAACTATTTCAAAAGGCCTGGAGAATGTTAGTGTTTTTCCATCCTAGCATACGCGGCGAGGGTTTTTTTTTTCTAAATTAACAACCAACTGTTGTCGCTTTGAATACGCTTTTTAAAAATTTGAAAACCTTCGTTATCAATAAAATAGACAACGGAATGGTGTCAAAATGACCACGTATGTTGTTGATTTTGCAAAGCAATGTTCGGTTCAGCGTAGAGTATTGTTCAATCATATGAAATCTAATTTGTTCAAAAGCAATTTTTGATGTACTGTTTCAGACACTAGTACCAAGATTGCTTGACACTTTTCTCATACATAATGAGATTAGTTTACGTACGCAGAACCCGAAGAATTATTTATAATGAATCTAATTAATTTGTTAAGTAATTTATTTATTAATGTTCCACAACCTTCCTAACAGTCACACAACTTTCTGCTTATACAAACATTTCGCAGATACGATCATGTTGTCCGTAAACTAAATAAAAAAATTAGACTACGTAAGAGTGTAGAAAATTTTGTTTCAAAAACATAGTCAGCCAGTTATAACTCTCGAGTTACTTTTTCCTACATTTGCTTTAATTACATTTGCGCATAATAGAATGGGTCACCTAATTTTCAACAAACAACTGAATTTTACTTTTAAAACTTGTTTAAATTAATTTAAGATGAATTTCAAAGGATAAAACTTAGTACAAACAAGCTTAACCTGAAGCTTGACAAATTCTGTCACAGTAGAGCCGATCAGGCAATAGTAAGTTGCTTGCGAAACCAAAAGGCAATTAAAAAATTGCACTCAATCGCAATCTTTTCTTGTATTTTAAAACCAAAAGAAACATATCCTGGCTCTAAGCCAAATAAACATCAGTTTTGAAAGAAGAATCTTTAAATTCAATAATTATTTTTGCTTAATAAATTAAATTTTTTTACTTCAATACGTCACATAAATAACACTTGTCATAATTTTCTTGTTATTTCCTTATTTTTCAAAATTATTTTTCGCTTTTTGAGTGAGAATGCCCTGAATTTTTTTTATACTAAAATTGATTATGATTTCTGTTCTATCATGGCCAAAATTATGTGACTAAGAAAAATGTCAACACATTTCGAAAATCTACATCAATCAATGTCACCAAAAGAAATGACTAAAGAAATATTAAGCGACAAAAATTATAAATAACCACAAATGACAAGTGAGTCAATGAAAAATTGCACACTGTCAAAGACTTGGACTGAAACATGAGCATTTATTATGCGCATTTACTAATTTATTTTGTATTTTTTTCAAGGGGTTTTCTTAATCAATGCCCAGCAAGAAAACATGGCAAAACTAATGCCAATCATAAGTTGTACGTAAACTTTTTTAAGGAAAATAAAATAAGCATAAATAAAGGCATTAGCCCTTTTTTTCCTGAATATTCAAAGCAAACGCTAAATTTAATTTAAGAAAAACAAAAAAAAAATTCAATGATCAAAATGCATTTGCAAAAACAGCACTAAAAAGGCCATCTGTAAGATGCGAGCATAAAAAGATAAACGTCAAATTGACAATTGCATTCGATTTGTCACTTTGATTTTATTAATGAACTCAAACATCAAGTGTTGATGGCGAAAGTACCCATCCTAGGTACAGTGCCATGCCATGTTCGAATGCTTTTTTTTTCATCATCATCGTCATCATCTTATTTATGATCTGTCTTCTTTAGCATTCAAAATGTTTTAAGGAAAGAAGTGAAAAAAAAACTCTGCCCAAGAGTAAAAACAAAATTATTTTGAAATAAAAAGAATTAAAATTTCTGGTGTCTGAGGCAAAAATGCATTTGCATCATTATTGAATCCAGTACGAACTACTCGTACTCGTCGCCGATGTTGTAAATGTCGTTGTCTCAATATATCATTTTCTTTTTTTTTTTCTTATACTTTTAATGAATCACTGTGGATATTTACTGGCCGATGAATGATGCCAAAGCTAGTTTACATTTATTTTACGCTCACATAAAAATTCAAGAAAATAAGCGAAACCTTAACAAACAATTTAAAATTCAAAAAAACCTAAATTTTCTAGCAAAAATAATTTTTTTTTTTTTTTGGTACTTAACTCCATATGAACAGATTTCTGAACTCACGTAACAAGAATAATGCAATCAGTTAAAATTTTGTCAAATTTGTGTTTTTAGCACGCTTTCTTCTCGATTTTTACTAACATTTTACTTTGAGTGTTTGTTTACTTTATTTCATATCAAACCATTTAATGCTCTAAAATTTTGATTTGATGAATTGTTCACATTATTTTATTGGAAATGCAAAACATGAAATTGTTTTTAAGTTTTATGAAAAAAAAAATTGATTTTTTAAAGCAAAATTCACCAGAAAAGATGCAAACTTAAAAAAAGTCTGATTAAATTCATTGAAAGTTACATTAAAAATGAAAAATGAATGTAATATTAAGAGCATCATTCAAATGATGGCCGCATTAAAAAAAAAATTAAATATTTAAGCGAAAAAATTAATGAAAATAAAATTGTTAAAAAAAATAAAAAAAAATTTTGAAATATTTTTTTTTTTTGGTTACTTGTTTCTTGGCTAGATTGATATACAATTCATTAAAAAAGCGAAGTAAATACATATAAATATAACACAATTAAAACTCAGGTAAAAATAAGCCCGCATGTTGTATAGAGGACGTTCATACACACACCTACACACAGGAGATCCTAAAAGCAGGCTTTTCATTTTGAAAATTTTTTCATTTACTTCTATTCTCCAGCATACATTTTGTGTGCTTTTCATTTTCTTTTGTATTGTAACACATTTGTTTTTCAAATATTACTGTTTTATGCTTTTAATGATTCTTTTTAATATTTTGTAAATGCCACAGATTACGGGTGCATGTGTGAGTGTGTGTGTGTGTGTGTATGTTAGCTGGCTTGTTTAATATTGTTAGTAAAGTAGGACTAGGGCAAGGACACTTGCCAAAGCCAATGTTAAGTAATGCTAAAGCAACCGTTGCCAAACAACCAAACAGTCTGCCAGCCAACCGACCAACCATTCCAAATATGTATTCTGCTTGTTAGTAAAGGAAAAATTCAACAAACTTACAAGTGTGAGTATGTTTGAATGCACATTTACACAAACATTTATATATAACTTTTTTGTGTTGCAGTGACTGGAGGGATAATACCGGAAACCCCCACGTAAGCAAAGAAATTTGAAAAATAAATGGAATAACACAATTTTTTTCTGCGTTTATTTCTTCCTTTTTTCACAGTTTTTGGTTGGTACAATGTTGTCTGTATTTCTCGTATAGACAAACATTTAATGTAAAATTTACTCTAATACACACGCAGGCAAATATTTGTACTGTTAAGTGACTGCCAACAGTAATATTGCACAAGGGCTTGAAAAATATTTCATTTAAAACGAAATTTTTTTCGTTTTATTGTAAAACAAAAAGCACAAGTAAATTCACATAATTATTTTTTATAAATATTTTATTGAAACAGAAAAGAATGTAATAAAGGGTGTTCGAACAAGAACGCAAGATTTAAACTTGGCGCCATTCGAAGTCTCATTGTTTGACATTTGAACAATTGTTATTGTTTGCTAGTAGAAGGTACGAGGTTAGTAAAACTGGAGCGCTACACGAATGAACAACGCATTCTCATTGTGGAATTGTTTTACCAAAATGGTGAAAGTTTTGCGGCTACAGTTCCCAAATTGCGATCAATTTGGGGTCACAATAATGCTCCAAAAGAGTCAACTGTAAAGAGATTAATGGATAAATTTGCCGAAACTGGGTCTGTTAGTGATGTAAAGACAACAACGCGCCTTCGACCAGGTCGATCGACCGAAAATGTCGCAGCTGTACGTGATGATGTCGCTCAAACTCCATCCACCTCAATTCGACACCGAGCTCAGCAAATTGGTGTCTCCAAATCCATTATGCAGCGAATTTTGACGAAAGATTTGCATCTTCATGCATACAAAGTTCAATTGACTCAGGAACTGAAGCCAGCTGACCATGGACAGCGAAGGGAGTTCGTTAATTGGGTATTGGAGAGACAACGTGAAAATGCTGATTTTGCCGATAAAATCATCTTCAGTGACGAGGCCCATTTCCATCTTGATGGCTTCGTCAATAGGCAGAATTGTCGCATTTGGGGTGAGGAAAATCCTCGAGTGATTCACGAGAAGCAAATGCATCCTCAACGTGTCGCTGTGTGGTGTGGTTTTTGGGCTGGAGGAATCATTGGACCTTTTTTTTATGAAAATGAGGCAGGTCAAGCGCAAACAGTCAATGGTGTTCGGTATCGTGAAATGATTACCAGTTTTTTCTTGCCTAGAATGGAAGAAATGAATGTGGAGGGCTTGTGGTTTCAACAAGACGGCGCCACATGTCATACAGCCAGAGAAACAATTCAATTGCTGCATCAGTCATTTATTTAAAATTTAAATCTTGCATTCTTATTGGGACATCCTTTACTTGCTTGAGCTTGAGAAATAAACAGAAAATAATAATTTTTAGTCTGTCATTTTTAATGTAAAGGCTTCGTTTGAAAGAGATGTTTCTGCAAGAGCACTTGCTTTCACACTAAACAATCAATTTTGTTAGGTTTGTAGTGGGATTTACTATTCTATTTTAAAGCAAAAAAGTTTAATTAAAAATTTAAGAACATGTCATTGAGTAAAATGTAGTTAAATAAAGCCAGAACTTTGTGTGGTGTTTACTTAACAGAAAAATAAAACTGAATGACTCTTAAATAAAAAATATATAATAAGTAAGTAAAATTTTGGTTGTTGTCCACGCTATTCATATCAGAGATGGATTTTTAACTCTTAAAGTTAACCAAGAATTACTGAATCACACATTCTTAGGTGCAAACAAAAAAATATGAAGTTAAAAGTAACAGCATGTCGCACCTCTAAAAACTACTGAAGGCGTTTACTTAGTTAAATTTTTATTTTCAAATTACTTATTTCACATTTTCAATTAATTTATTCCATTTACTGAAAGCACACTAAAGGCTCCAGACTGGGAGGACTGCCACTAACATTTGAAATGATGCTTTTCCATAAACGTTTTTTATATTTAATTACTATTGATTAATACCAGTATTTTCTACTCTTTTTTTATAAAACGAGCCATAGTGAATTCTCCCATTTTTTTATACTCCGTTTCTACATTTATATTTCGGTTATAGGAAAAAAGTAGAGTAGTTTACTGTTAAATAAACTGTATTCTTTATGCTGGAATTTATTTATTTTTTTTTTTTTTGATTTTGCAATTCTACTGTTTCTACAACTGCTTTGTGGAGGCAACAAATAAATTGTATAAAGTGGGCTTTTGGTTATGTGGGTGTTATTGTGACACAGTCTGGCCAAAGTCTGCCGTTTGACTTGGCTTTAAGGTTTTGTTTTCATTTCTCTATTCCTTTTTTTTTTTAATTTTTTGTGTTCCTTTTTACTTTAACAACGTTAAAGCTTTTTGTCTGAAGCTATTGCACACACATACACACATTGGCTGGGGCTGTCGTGCCGGTGTTAACAAAGTTCAAGTGTGCTCGTTTGCTAACAACTTGTTGCTACTAAAAGCAACAACAACAGCAACAGCATCAACCACAACACACACATGCGTTGCCTGGGTAAATTTCATAATAAGCGCCTAAATTGAAAAGCAACAGCAGAAAGGGGAAAATTGAATAAACATTAAAAAATCTGGCAAAAATTAAAGTGTTTACTTTTTCCTTTCCTTTTTGTCTATGGGCGTCGTATGTACGTGGTGTTGTGTTCGTTAAAAAAAAAAAGAAATTCATTTCAGTATTAAAATTTTAAAGCAAACACTTTTAAAGAATTTAAAGTAATTTTAAGGGCTATAAATTTACTTAAAATAAAAATTTAAGATTTTAGGGAATAGCTGTGCCACTAAAGGGGTGATCACTATTGAAACGAAACAATATGCTAGAAAGCAGCTTCGGGAAAAGAGGATAAAGAAAGTGTTAAGTGTTTATGAAAAATCAATTTGAGCTTCGTTATGTATTAAGTGACAGAAAGCTAAAAACTGTCAGAAAATAACTTCGATTGTGTGAACTGAATTTGCTCAAGATCAAGAATCGAATTTGATAATTTTAGTGCTCTGCATAGTAATGAATTTTTCTTGTTACAACTAAAGACCCAACTACTACAATTGCATTTTGTACTGGTAAAAAATTCACTTCTACACAAGGGAAGCTTTTTTCCTAGTGCTCTAAATTTTAATTGAAAGAAATGTGCTATAAAATACATCTCATCTCGCAAGTGAATTTCTTCTCTTTACTTTAATGGGGGTCGGTTCCTGTTCTGTGATAATGTGAAATGAAAAGTTTATTTCATATTTACAGAACTTTACTTATTCCCTCCCCTTCAGTTGAAATCAGTCAAATATTAAACATAAAATAAATATGAAATAATAAAATGAAACAAAACGAAATTTTTTCACAGTTATACCATCAAATTTTTTTCACACGAAAAAATTTTTATATGAAAAAGCAAATGCTAACAAAAGAAAAAGGCTTGAGCAAAAATCAATAATAATATTATAGTAAACTAGTATTTTGTCAGCAAAAGAACCATATTGTCGCTAATATTTAAATTTTAAATGAGTGAAGAGAAATATACCGAGTTAAATATATTTTAACGTAACACGTTACGTGTTTTAGTATTTGTAAATATCTTTTCAGTATTTATGTCATATTTAAAAATATGTTCTGAAAAACGCAAAAAACAAAACGCTTAATTTTGGCGTTTTCAAACCGCAAGCATACACTGAAGCGAAATGATAAATTTTGCACAAACAAAAAGTTAAAGAGAAAATAAAATGTTGCACAATTCATATTAAATATATTTTCTTTTTATTTCAACCAAAATTTAAAAGAAAATTGGCATTTTATCATAAAAAATACGATTTAAAAAAATTTACTTTGATTTTGTCAATTGTGTGTGTCAATTGTTTACTTATAAACTGGCGTTTTCCCATTCACATTCTATGAAAAAAATGTTAGCAAAACGCTCGTTTTCCAGAACATGTTTTGGCGTTTTGCAAAACGCTTTTCGTTTTGAAAACGTGCGTTTTTCAGAACATGGTCGATAAGTGCATGGGTAGAAATATGCATAAATACTTTGACTTCTCACAAAAATAACGGGATGAGACAATATTATTCTAAAGGGGAGGTCATCTAGATTTACAATCTACTGTCCAAATACTGGGAAGTTATTTTGGACAATTTAAAAAAAATTTTTTTTTAAATTTCCATACACCCCAGTACTGTTGTTCTCAAGAATTTTGGCAGTTTCCGTTTTGCATCATAAAATAAAAACTACGAAATTATCCGAAAATGTTGAAACACAAAATTCCTTTTTATATTGGTAATTTTCATGGGCAAAATCGGGAATGGTACCTCGACAACAGCCCTGGGGTATATGAAAATTTATAAAAATTTTTAAAAATAGTCCAAAGGAACTTCTGAGTATTTGGGTGATAGATTACAAGTCTAGATGACCTACCCTTTAAAATGATATTTGTCCCAAGCCGTAATCTACTATGGTTCGTCCAGAAGTTACGAAAATTCCTCAGAGCAGCAGCATTTGGGTATATGGAAATTTAAAAAAATTTAACTCTGCATATTTATCTTCACTCACTTAATTTTTTGTATTTTAGAAGAATGTGGAAAGGGAAAAATATTAATACTTCGCTAAGACAATGAAGGGTATATACTCGTGTGACTCCCCACAGCCGAATTTAACTTGTTTTTATTTTATTTTTTTAACCATTTCTTGGTGAAAATATTTGTCTTTTTCATCGCTGGACTGGCCCACAGATTTCTTAAGTTTTCTTAAATGATATAAATAACATTCGAGCGGTCTCAAAGTTTTTTTTTTTTTTTTGTCTAAATCCGCTGAAAAACTTAAAATAATATTCAACTATGTTACTGATTTATAAGTACAAAAAACCGGTGTTTTTACCAGCTTCCTTGGAAGTTTTCTTTTTGTCGCACAGTATAATAATAAATAAAATCAGTGCGAGCATTAATTTTATTTCAGTGGTCAATCTACTATTTCAATCCATTTTTCCAATATTTCTTCCAAGCTAAGAATGATATAAGATTACGCCATGGGCATTATTACCCATTAGATGACTGTAAATTATTAGCCTATAGCAACACATCACGTGACATCATTGCAGAGAAAATTTAAATTTTATGAGCGGGATGTCGAGGTCTTGTACTTCCATCATTCTTGCTTAAAAACCACTTGGATATTAAATTTTTTATCATATAAAAAAAAATCATTTCGAATTACAAATTTAAATTTACAATGAACTAATTTTTCTTTTGTTTTTTAACTAAACTTTAGTTTAGTTTTAGTTTTTTTGTTTTTTTAATATTTCTCTTAAGCTTTAAATTATTTCTAAATTGTCCTTCCGCACAAAAAATCATTCACTAAGTTTTATATAAAACGTTCTTTTAGCCTTTTTCTACTTAGAAACGAAAACAAAAGAGAAGAAAAAAAATGCATTTTACTTAGCATGACATCAATGTTCAACATCACAATTTTTGATGGACGAGCACTTGTTGGATGATGTATAGTTTAATGATGATGACGTTATGAATTTATTTATGTAAAACAAAAAGCAGAAAAGAAAAAAGATGGATCATCAATAAATTTAAAGTAAAACAAAGCAAAACATATAGAAAAAAAAAAGAAAAAAAACTGAATATAATTCTTAAAAAAAATGAATAAAAACTATAAAGACTGATTGGCAATTTATCAACAAACACTGTCACAAATTGATTGTTAGCTGTGAGAGATAGAAACAAAATCGGGTTATACAAATGAAATAAAATTTTAGTGAAATGAAAACTAAAAAAAGTTTGATCCTAAAATAGCAAATAACAAACTTTGTTTAATGTTAAGTAAGTAAATATTTTAATTACATGTTGTTACAAAACTAATAAGCACGATCTGATCTTTTTTTTTTTGGAGAGTGTTCTTTGCGGACTTGTTTTGCTTAAATTTATGCCCTCAATTTTGCTTATTATGCACAACAAGGAAACTATTGATCACATAAAATTTTATTATGCACAATTAAGGTATAATGAAATTTAAACGTAGGTAGATGGAACTTACTGTACTAAAATTATTAAAGAAATATACAGTAAACTCTGTACAATTGACCACAAAATGAATTTAAAAAATAAAAATATTTTTAAAAAAGATTCAAGTAAAAATAATTTTTAAGAGTATAAGAAAATTTTAGTGTAAATAAATTCAAGTCTCTACTGTAATTCTTATTACTCGATGCAACTTAAAAAAAAAAAAAAAAAACTGAACTACAGCCAAGCCACAAGAGCTTAAACTGAGAAAAAATTATTTTTTCGAAGACCTCCTGGGGCTAATTGTATCGCCTCTTGATCATGACTTGATTAAGCAATCAATCTTGTTTTTTTTTCTGCTCTCTGGCTCATTTTTCTTTAAACTAAATCAACTACAAATCATGCGATTGCAAATGTTGTAAAATAATATCAAACTAGATTTTTTTCCGTTTTTGTTTTTGGTTTAAAATCGTTAATAATGTCGTAAAATAAAAGTAAAAAAATATTCATATAAATACATCAAATTTAATGACCAGACAATTGGAAACGTTTAATGGTTATTTAGATCAAAATAAGTAATAAAGTATGCTTGAGATGAATATAAATTTAAGTTTGGCAGTCACTCTTAACATAAATCAAAAATCGTGATTATTTTTTATAAATAATCCACAATTTGAATTTAAAAAAAAAAAAAATTTTAAAACTAAAGGAGTTCATATGACTTCATATTAAACTTACGCCAAGAATTTATTCAAATAATTAAATTAATTTAAAGAAAAAAACTTTCCTTTTAATTTTTACTAAAATCTTAATGTTGGTCATTAAAAACTGTTGCCTTTTAAAGAGAGAATTACAAAATCTTTATTTCTTGATTGCCAGAAATGTTGTGAAATCCTTTGATATTTTTTAAGAGTTTCTGTTTTATGTTTTTATTCACTTTATAAATGTCTGTTTGAGTTAAGCTGAATTTATTGAAATTTGATCTCTTTTGCGGTCATTGTTGACTTGTTCCAAAAATTAAATTTTTAAATTGTGTTTTTCAAAACAGACAGTCACCAAAAACCAGGAAAAACTCAATAAAAAAATTTAATATCAAATACAGTAGCACGCAAATTCCATTTCACTAATCATGTGCTAATAATAATTTGGTTCTTCTGGTTTTTCGTTCTTTTTTTTTTTCTTTCTTTCTTCTTTTTTAATATTCATGCCCATTTAACACAACAACTTCCTTTCCTTTATTAAAAGTGTAGAAGTTGTGGCGATAAAAAAAGAAAAATATTAAAAGAAGAAAAGCAACAACCAGGAGCTTCTAAATAATGAAGCCGGTAGTCAATGGCGTTGACCCCTTCATTATAAGTTTATTTGTTTAACTTGATGTATTGAAAAGTTCTGCAGCAGAAAGGGTACACCTTAAGGACCAATTTTGGTTAACCAAGCAGAAAGTATAATTTTATAAAATGTTAGTTTTCTTGCTGCCACTAGTGTCAGATCCAAGTTTGCTTAAAAGCTGCCAGATTTATTAGCTTTAGCTTTAAGAGATTAGAAAATGGGTGAAAATTTCATACAAACAAACATTTTATTCAAACGTGGACAGCCCAGTTTAAAAAAAAAATTTTTTTTGATTAAATTAAAACACGAATTTTTACACCCAAAAAAATACTCTTTAAAAAAATGCGTTTTCAAATTATTTAAAAAAACATTGAAAACCAGCCGTACACAGTACAAGGGAAGGGAATTTTCGTAAAAAAAATGTTTGTTTTAAAGGGTGGTTCAACCATTGGTAGGTTGATTTACATGGCGGCCTAAACGGCCTTCAATTAGAGTTGTAAGATTCCGTTTTGAACCACCTACTCACCAAGACCATGTAGCCGTAAGGTGACCTAGATTTACCCCGTGACATTCAAATATCCGAGAAGGTCTGCTAACCTTACTCCCGATATCTCAGGTAGTTCGGCCATCAGATGTGCATCGAAAAATCTGTGTCTCGAAGCCATAAGAGCCGGGCACTCACAGAGAAGGTGAAACATTGTATACTCTCTCTCGGGTGACCGGCAGCTGCGGCAGCTATCGCCTCCTGGCATGTTTACCGATCGTCCAATGACCGGTTATCACCGACACCAGCCTAGAGATGTGGTTCAACCATAATGCACGATTTTAATTGTGAGTCATAACTTACCGTCAAGGTTTTTGCTCAATTCAATTTCACATTTCTTTGTTTCAGTGTGTGACAAATTTAACCAAGGAGAGTGAGCAGCACGTTAAGATTGTTGAAGCCTTTTACGAAAATGTACGTTCAAATAAAAATAAATTTCATGCACTTTGCGATTTTTTGTTCAGCATTAACGACCAAATGTACCCTTAATTGGAAATGTGAAAACACCTGTGCATTCCCGAACAGTTGATTCTCCGGTGAACATTGCTACTGTTAACGAGATCGAGAGAAGAGCCCTCAATTTCGACTCGTCGTCGTGCCCAGCAAATCTCGCGATTTACGAACTTCTTGTGGCCAAAAATCGAGGATACGAACCTGAACGATATGTGGGTCCAACGGGATGGTACCAATTGCCATACAGCCAACGAAATAATAGCTTTATGAGCGAGAAATTCAATGGCCATGTTATCTCATGTCATGTCAATGTTAATTGGCCGTCATGATCATGTGATTTGATACCGTTGGACTTTTTTTTGGGGATAATTATAAAAAAAAAGTACTTCAAGAAGCTAAGAACAATTGAAGAGCTAAACGATGAGATAGTTCTGCACATTAACGACATTATGTCTCAGAGTCACCATGAGATAGAGGTATGCCACCGAAGTCTTGCTGCGCATTTGGCCGATATTTTCTTTCACACAATTGTCATAGATCCTTCTTAACATATTGCTCTGAAAAGTTTTTGTTTTATTTACAATTCACATCGTGCGTTTTGGTTGAACCACCTCATATTCGATTTTAACAAATATTCTAAGTCCATGTTGCTTGAAAAAACAAATATTTTTGTAAAAGAAACACTTAATAAACAAATTTTCGAATAAAAATCGCTTAATCTGACAGAAATTGTTTTAGTTGAATTTCACTTCAAAAACGAGTAAGTCTATACTATCTAACACACATTGAACTAATCGTATCTTCGAGTGTATCCGTCCATCCTTAACTTATACTTAAGCTTACGTAAATAAATCTAGATTTATTAATTTTCTTCATCGTCATTATTGTCGTCATCCGATGATGAAGATGATTATGATGAGGAGATTGCTGCATGTTCCTTTGTGTTGCTGTTTTTGTTTTGTTTTGTTTTTGTGTTGGTTATACTTTAATATCACTTTGAATTTTCGTGAATTGCTCATATTGGCGTGAAATGTCAAAAGGAATCACGTTTGTCCCATCAAAATTGATGAGACGAGAATGAATCATTTTTTTTCTTTGTTCGTTTGTTTGTTTTGTTTTAGTGCTTTTCAGCTCATATTTTCATGTGATTTGACTTCTGATACATGTTCATCTTTGAGTATTTCTCTTCTTGTGTTTTATTTTGTATTTTGAAGTGTGTTTTTTTCTACTGCCTGCCTTTACTGCAATGCTTGTGCTGGTTGTTTTCTCTCTATATTTGATTGTCTGGTACGTGTATCGAGTTACAGTTATTATGTGTTTTGGGCTTATTGGAAATGATGGGCCAAAATTATTATTACGATTTTTTTTTTGTTTGTTAGAAACTTTGATGAACACAATGTTACAAATAAACAGCACTTTGTAGCACTTGAGTTTCTGGAAATCTTTTTATATTAATTTATTTTCAAAATTTTCGTTATTTTTATGTTAAAATAATTTTCTTTGCAGAGTCAACTTTCAATATAAAACCACCTTTTTTAAAATAAATTATTTAATTGTATCATTTTTCCAACTCTCAAAAAGCATTTACTTTATTTATATTCTTTTCTTTCTAATTTATTTCGTTTGCTATTAATTAATGTAAATGTCATTTTCAATGACATTTTATATGATGAGTTCTGCCAACAAAAGTTTGTGCCGCCAACAGCAAATAGCAGCAGCCATTAATGAGGTTTATTTATGGTTAGATTATGAGCTAAACAGAGAGAAAAAAATTGGAAACATAAATCTCTAAAGGATTTAACAACTAGATGACCAAACGAAGAAAGACACATTCCATCTGACCAACAGTAGTGTTTGAAGGCTTGCAAAATTAAACAACAGTAGCTGGTATTTTATAAACCCATAAATACAAATACAAAAAAAAAACATATTTATTTTTACTTGCATACGTAGAGCTTCTTTCTTAAGCATCATTTTAATTAAGGGCTTGTTTGGTTCACTATGGGTCATTTAGTGATGACATACGCGCACATACACATTCAAGCAAAGTATGTTGTTGGATGGGCTGTTTTAATATGGAAAATAATATATTTAATTTAATGAGGGATTTTGAGAATAATAATTACGCTTTTATTTACAGCCTAACAGCCGAATTCTGTTTGAAATCATAGTTTCTTATTCTTATTTAGATTCGGCACATTTTCAGCATTTGGGAAATAATTGGCCGTTTTGACAACAAAACTGGCAAGACTACTTAATAAAAATATTGAATTTGTTTGTTTTCTTTTTGGAAAATTTCATGTAAATATTTTTTTTCTTTTTTAATTAATAATTCATGGAAATCACAGGGTTATTACTCTTAGCAGAACCAACATTGAACAACTAATTTTGTTTAAATATTCATCGTTATTTTTCAAATATTTCTCATCACTTCTTTTTTTTTGAGTTGCTGCTGCTGTCAGGGATGATAAATAAAATGACAATTTTCGTTTACATATTTTTATTTTTGAAGCTGCTCCTACAAATTAGTATGACAGAAAAAGTTTGATGAACTTCAAATCAAAATTATTCTTTATTGCTGTATCCTTGACACGTTCGTTCATCCCAGTCATCATCAGCATCATTAGAAAAAAATATACAGAACGTTTTTACAAATATTTCTGTAGTTGTTGTAGCCCTCCCTGCCTTGTCTATAGACGACAACGTCCATCATCTATTGTTTTACTTTGGTGTGCCTTGATGTTAATTAATTCCTGTCTTCAAGATACTTTTATTTATGTTTTTTTACTTCTCTTGTTTTATTGTTTTGCAGCTCAAAAATTTTCCTTTGTAAAAAGTTTTTCTTTTTTTTTTAGTTTTATTTCAATTTTTCTTTATACTTTTATTGTTATTTTCTCATCGTTGTCCTTATGAAACGAATCAAACATATACCCACATACAGACAAATTAATAGAAATTCTCGTCATTTTTGTCAGGTGGAGAAATTCAAAGAAAAAGGATGTGGAAAAAACGTGGCAATCAACAGACTGGGAAAGCAAATATTAAATAAGCACACAAAAATTGGAATGTCATCTTTTGGTCATTAAAATTAAAAAAAAAACCGATTTTCTTAACAATCATAAGCTTTGCCACAGTGAGCTAAAAGCAACAATATTAAAAAAGCAAAATTTTTTTATTAAAAAATTTATTTTAAATTTGCTTTCATTCAGCAACTTTTAAGGGTTCTAAATGGTGTTATTTTTAACTCCATATTTTACTGTTTGCTGTAAAGAAAGTATGTATATTAAATAGAATAAGAGAGGGGATACCCAGAAACGATATTCTAAATGAATATCAGGCTGGCTTCAGAAAAAATTACTCTGCTGTGGGCGCTAGTGAATATTGTTAATCTTAATAGAGCGACAGGAAAAAATACATACGCTTTTCTTAACAATTTTTCCTGTGCATTTTAAAAATAATAAGATTTCTATTATACAAAATTCGTATGAAAATACCACGTGTCGCATTTAGGACGATTCTACTTCTCGGTTAGTTTTGTTTAAGATACGGATGTTAGGCAAGGCTGTGTTCTAAAACCAGTCCTTTTTCGTCATACTTAAATGACTTGACTGATGAGTAAGCGTGTGATAGTAAAATTGCAGGTTGGTTGGTTTACGTGGCGGCCTAAACGGCCTTCAATTAGAGTCGTAAGACTCCGTTTTAATTGAAATTGCAGGTACTACGTTTGAGATTCTCCTGCATGCAGACGACATTGTTATACAAGCAAACTCCCCAGAAGATCTACAAAAATTTGTAGACTTTACCCAAACACAGTTTCAGTAATTCCTGGTTAATTTTAGGAGTTAAGAATTCACCACTGAATTTTTGGTTGTTGTCCCCGGTATTCATGACAACAACCAAAAAGGCTCAAATACCATGTAAACACTCAAATATGACTTTTTTATTTTTATCCAAAAAATAATAATTATTGAAGACTTTAAGGTCAACGTTATCGATATTTTTCATATAATTTTTTCCTAAATTTTACTTAAAATTCTAAATTATTTTTTTTGTTGGAGAACAGCATTTTTCTTAAGAGTCTGTTGTTTTTATTTTTGGAGTTAAGTAAACAATGTTCTGGTTTTTATTTGATCACACAGCTAATAATTAATTAACTGAATCACTAGTTCTTTAATTTTAGGGTTAACTATTTTTAACAAAACATTTTTTTTAATTGAAGCGCGTTAGAGAACTTGAAATTAAAACTAGAAGTTGATACTTCCAATCGAAATTTTTATCTATTAAAAAGAAAAGAAAAATGTTGGTCAAAATTAAATTCTAGGCATTTTATTTCTTATGGCCTTTTTTAAATTATTTTTTGGAACTTATTTAAGGGTATCCCCACAAAAATATAAAGCAATATCGAGACTTAGAAGCAATGTAATAGCGTGAGTCTTCAATATGTATTTTCACAAACTAAAAATTGACTTATAGTCAGTTTTGTGCTCGCACAGAAGCATTATTTATGTCATTTTATTATAAACGAGAGCATTTTTAAATAATTACGACATAAAACGACAATAATTTTTAAAATTATAAAAATTCCATAACAAGAACAAACCAGTTTCAAATTGAGTTTTATTGCTTTCGAGAAGCACTAACGTAAGGGAAGGCTTAAAATACATGTGTGCATACATTAACTCTCTGTCTGTTTTGGTGTGTATGCAAACACACGTAGTATTTCTTGAAAGTAAAAATAAATCAAAAACTCAACTACTCTTTTTGGCTGAAGTGGTTAATGCTTCTTAACTGCGGATTCCCTGGTTCAAATACAGTTAATTTGAAGTGAACGAGTTTGGAAATGAAGTAGTTTCTTCTTTTCTATAGAACATTAATTTAATGCATCTAGAATGCATAAAATAAGCATTCTTTGTCAAAGCTATGGCTTCCAATTAGCTCATCGCGCATCAAAATCAAGAATTATAAATACTCGTACGTGTTTGTAAGTTGTACTAGGGTTGGCTTTATATTTCGGGATTAGAGAACAAAACCAAATATTAATCATCGAAAAACACTTTATTGTTTTTCTAAATATTCCCCCTGAAGATCTATACACTTTTGCATGCGGTTGACTACTTTGACACGAGCCTCTTTTTGAGAGATTGACAAATTGTGTGAGATCCAACGCGAACAAATTTTTTTGTTTATGCAATATTGAATGTAGGCTGGTCCCACTAATGCCTAAGGTTGTCTCAATCTCACGATAGGTCACATGACGATCTTGCAATATCAGTTCGTGCACAGCATCAATGGTTTTCGGAACAACTGATTTTGGACGACCTTCACGAAATTCGTCGTGGAGTAAACTACGACCACGATTGAATTCACCATACCATCGGTAAACACTGGTCCTTGATGGAGCTTCATCGCCAAAAATTGAATTATGTTCATCCATGCACTGTTGCTGAGTTAATCCACGTCGAAAGTTGTAAAAAATAATCGCACGAAAATGTTCACGATTTAATTCCATGTTTGAACCGAGATGAATTTTTTAAGTTACTGTAAACAACACAAATAGCACTAGTATGTCAAAACGTTCTGAGTACGTATAACCTCAAAAATGTCCAACTTTACGATACAGCTGTTAGTTGCCAGGTTGCAACACCAGGATTGCCAAGTCCCGAAATATAAAAGGCAGCCCTCGTATGCCTTATATAATTGCTTCTAGGCAAGCATAATTTATTTTTCTGGGGCCATAATCATAGGTAATAATATCGGTTTCAAGTCTACTTTAATTTTTTTTGAATACAAGGCCGTATATTATTTTAATTAAAAAAAATTTAGTTTCCTTACAAAGTCTTAAATGTTACAATAAAACAAAATGAATTCATATTTAAATTCAATTGATGCACTGTACTTTATAACAACAGGACTTTCACAGTACTTGTGCACATACACAAATCCATGTATAATTATTTTATACAAATCTAAAGCTTTTGTAAGAGAAGAAGACAGAACCTGCAAGAAAACTATTAAAAATTTCTTGTTGCTTCTTTCTTTGTATTCTTATTTTCTTTCGTTTTTTTTTTTTTTTGCTTTGTTCTTAAGCTACAAATTTCTTTCTTTTGAATTTCTTACACCTTTCAATCATATTTATTCCTTAAACTCTTTAAAATTTTTATTCACTTACTCACTCACACTCATTTATTCTAAAGCACACTTAACAACTTTACTTTGACTTGTTTTATTCTTACACACAAGACATACATTTCACTCATGCAACTATCCAGCCATCCATCAATTCATTCATCCATTCAACCATCCGTCTATCCGTCCGTCAATCGTCATCTTGTCTGTCACTTTTGGCTGTCATTTTACACTAAACTTTATTCTCTCAACTTTATGTTTCCCTTTTTTGTTGTGTTAAGGTTACAATTTATATAAATACTTTTTATACGCTTTGGGTGCTTTTTCATTTATTTTATCCGGTGCTCACACTATTAAATGATTTAAATTAATACTACAACAGGCATACATGGCTGGTTGTGTTGAAGATCTACTGCTTCTTGGAAATAATTTATTGCGTTTTCAGACCTAATGTTAAGTTTCCATAACACAAGCAATCGACTTGTCTAACAATTTTGTATGAAAAGTACTCAAAACATTAGATCCTTTATAACAACTTTTGATAGTTAAAGTTAGGGTTTTGTAAAGCAAAAAAAAAAAACCGGCATATGGTTAAAATTTTAGAGACAAATTTGGATGGATAGTTGAAGACAAAACAGTAGATTTTTAATAAGAGCTGACTTTTGTTCATAAGAATTATTTGAATTTAAAGTAATTTTTAAAAAGATACCGATTTTAGTGTGTCTATGATTATGGCCCACTATATCTGATATTTAACTTATCGATATTTTTAACTAATGTCCAAGTAAAAACTTGATGTTTGACTTATAAAATCATAACTTTAACTGCCGGTCCTAATTATTTTTTATACAATTTTACTAGACGAGTTGATTGCTTGTAATATTGAAATAGCACAATAATCTTCACTTTGATCTCTTAATCAAAAGAGTGTGATTCTAAGCTGCACCAGCTCTAAAAAATACATTGAATCCATATTACTCCCTGTGATCTTTAGGTTATTTCATTGCCTTAAGTGTTTTACAATTGGAGTATTTTCTAATTCTAGTTGTCTCACAAAAATACAGCAAGACTGATTTACTTTAGCTAAACCAAATTTCTTGGATCTATTGATTTGTTTGTGTATGACTTTTTATAGCCGTTCTTTACCCATTTTAATTCATGTGCTTTTTTACTTTCGTCTTACACTTTTGTTGCTGCAATTTACTCTAGTTTGCAGCAAGAAATTGTATTTTATTTTCAAATATTACTTCATAGTGAGAGAGTATTTATTTTGCCTTCATCGTCCTTTCTTTACTCCTCTCATCCGCATAAGTTTAAGCATACAGAGAACAGTGTACTTTATTGTGCACGTACTTTATTTTATTTAGAAAAAGGACTCTTATTTAAGTCAACTCATTTGAAAGACATTGATTGACTTTCTTAATAGACTTTGTGTCTTGTCAAAAAAATTAAAGTAAAATGTCAAATTTATATGTGCAACATATAAACATACTAGCAGTAGAGGGATTTTACTATACCAAGTGTACGCATATTTTAAACTTCAGACATTTTTCCTATTAAATAATATAAACAGGTTGTGTGGGTTTGTGTAATTGTGTGTACGTGTAATTGTGCAGGAATTAATTAAAAACAAATTTTTTTTTAATAGAAAAAATATTTTAGGATTTTAAACATTAAAGTTATTAAGAACTAACACAAGAGTTTCAAAAACCTGCAGAATGAATATTCAATTTGAAATAGTTTTAATTAAAAATTTTACAACAAAAAATTATTATATTTAAAAGACCTACAACACATACGAAAATGAGTTTAATGTTTTAAAGAATCACTAGAAAACCAAAATCAGGCTAATTTATTATGAAAAAAGTGATTACTTTCCTAAAACTTGCTCTACAAGAAAAATTATTCCCTTACCAAGCATAAATACTGAAAGCACCCACAGCCATTAGCAAAAGAAATCTCAGTCAGTCACAGAATCTCTTCCATTTGCGTTTCAATTTTAATTCATCTGTCTTAATAATTGTACATAAGTTTCACTAATTAAGTGATTACTAATAGTAATTTTATCCATTAATAACTTTGGCAAAAGAAAACAAAAAACAAAAAAATGTTTTCCAACAAATGTTAACACGTTTTAGCAATTTTTTTTCTTTAGTTTTTCTTTTATTCATTATATTAATCAATAACCACCTCTTGTCCATAACATATCGATGCTGCAGGATTTATGAAAATTAATAAAACAAAAAAAGGAAATATTTGTCTCTCTCTCTCTCTCTCTGTGAATAATTTCAAGCCAACACCAGTTGTAATGTAAAGTAGATATGGCAAACATATGGGAGAAAAACTTGAGAAATTCCCTGCAAAAAAACAAAAACCGAAACAATAACAACAACAACATCAACTAAAAGAAATTACAAGTTGAAAAATGTATTACAATCGATCACAAATATTAAATACATTTATTAAAACATATTATAAGTTTAGTTGAAAACGCCCTTGCTATTACACAAAGAGAAGAAGGCGAGTCAATGCCACCACTAGCAACACTGCCAACACAAACACACACACACACGCACGCTCTGAAAAATAATAGCCAAAGTCCTCATAACCACCATTACAAATTTATTGTAAAGAAGAAAAAAAAATAGCAGATAAAGAAAAAATAAAAACTACTGTAACAATTTAGAATTGTACAACTTTATACTCAACACAATTTGCATAAGGATGATGGTTAAATGATAATTAATAGTATTTTCAAACCTAAATCCCCCACAGCTTATGTTGCATTCACACTGCAAATTTAATAAATTCATTATTTTGATATACAGTGAGTCAAATAAATTTGTTTAAAATAATACAAAATTTGATGTCTTACTTTGTACAAAATTTGTTTTATCAACTGTGTAACAAAAACAAAATGAGTAGACTTTAGTAAACACAGTTACAAGCAGCAATGCCAGCGCCTATAAAAAAAATAGGCTGAAAACCTAGACTAAAAAAAGCTGAATCACGTACAAAAAAGTTAAAAAACTATAGCTTAAAATTCAAAACGTTTTTCATTTTCTATAACAGCAATTTGTAATTATAATTTTTATAGAAAACCAAGATGGGGACATAAAATAACAAAAACTAAAAAAATACCATTTTCCACATGCCTTTGAATTCAATTATTTTTCAACTTCAATTTTAAAAAATTAATTTTAAAATTCCTTCAAGTAATAATTTATTTTTCTGCACGCAAAGAAAAAAGATGGTCACCGCAAACATAGTTTGTTCTTCACAAAAATATTATTATTAATTTGAAGCATCTAAACTTTATTATGATCACGATAAACATGTTTCTAGTTATTTTTAACCATATTATGTTTACCGTCATAGATCAACCATATCATTATCATATTATTTTTAATAAAATTTTAGCTGAAACCATAAATATGTTTAAAATAAACATAATAATGAGCAAAATATGGCTGTAAGTAAATTGTTTTCTATCTTGTCTCTGCCGCAACTATATAAATAAAGTGAGTACTCGTATAAAACAAAAACTTAATCGCTCAAACTCAACTGAGCTGAATTGGTGGAGTGGCGAGTTAATGCTTCTTAACTAAATTTTCCAAAGTTCCAAAGTAGAGTCAAATAAAATTAAAAAAAAAAAATTCAAACAAATCCAAAAAGTTTATAGAATAAAAATAATTTTATTTATACAAAAAAAATTTTTTTTTTAAATTCAAATTGAAAATTTTTTTAAAAAATTTTTAAATTTTAAATTTGCTAGCCCGGCAAATTTTATTTATATTGAAAAATAATTATAAATAAAAGGTGATTTTATAAGAACTATCGGAAATTTAAAATAAAAAAAACACATAAAATTCAGAAATATGCATGAAATATTTATTTGGATCGATAGTTGGGTCGATATAATTTAATGTTTGAAGATTATTTCATGCAAATGTTGGCCGCGGCTGCGCCTCAAATGGTCCATCCGCTTAGTCCAATTTTGGCATACTCTTTCCAACATTTTGGCCGGTATCTCACGAATAATGTTGGCAATGTTGGCTTCCAGTGCGTCAATCGAAGCGGGCTTGTCCCTATAGACATTAGCTTTAACATAGCCCCACAAAAAATAGTCTAGAGGCGTTAAATCGCACGATTTGGGCGGCCAATTGACTGGTCCCAAGCGTGAAATAAACTGTTCACCGAACTCGCCTCTCAATTGGTCCATTGTTTCGCGTGCTGTGTGGCATGTGGCACCGTCTTGTTGAAACCACATGTCATGCAAGTCAAGCTCTTCCATTTTGGGCAAAAAAAAGTTTGTTATCATCGCACGGTAGCGCTCACCATTCACAGTAACGTTGTGATTCGCATCATCTTTGAAGAAATACGGCCCAATGATGCCGCCAGCCCATAATCCGCACCAAACGGTTGTTTTTTGTGGATGCATTGGTAGCTCTTGCAATGCTTCTGGCTGCTCTTCACTCCAAATACGGCAGTTTTGCTTGTTCACGTATCCATTCAACCAGAAATGAGCCTCGTCGCTGAACACAATTCTTCGATAAAAAAGTGGATCTTCATCTAACTTTTCAAGAGCCCATTCACCAAAAATTTGGCGTTGTGGTAGGTCGTTTGGCTTCAATTCTTGCACCAGTTGTATCTTATAAGGCTTCACACCCAAATCCTTCCGCAAAATTTTCCACGTAGTGGAGTAACAGAGGCCCAATTGCTGCGAACGGCGCCGAATCGATAATTCACGGTCATCACCAACACTGGCCGATACGGCTGCGATATTTTCTTCAGTTCGCACTCTACGTAAGCGTGTTGGTGGTTTAATGTCCAACAATGTAAATTTGGTGGGAAATTTTGTTACAATAGCCCGAATAGAAGCCTCAGTAGGTCGATTAAACTGACCATAAAATGGAAGAAGCGCGCGATGAACTTTCATAACAGAGCACGCATTTTGGTAATAAAATTCAATAATTTGCAAGCGTTGTTCGTTTGTAAGACGATTCATGATTAAATTATAGACCAAACTGAAGATGTTTGACAGTGACACAACATACAAAACGTGCGTGAGCTGTCAAAACTAGTGTTGCCAAAAAGATAATAGCAAAAAAATCACTCTTTAGAAGAAAAATATAAGTTGGGCTATACAGAACAAATAATAAAAAAATTTTTAAAGTAGTAATAGGCGTGGCAAATTTTTATTTTCATTAAACTATAAGTTGGGTTATGCCGAATATATAATAATAAAATTAGACAAATCGGTCTAGAAGCTCTAAGGTTTGAAAAAAATTTTACAAGTAGGCATGATAATGGGCATGGTCTATTGTAACTTTTTGATGAAAATATTAAATTTATGTATATTCGATCTTCTAACTCTAAGAAATCGTACTCCAGCGCCACCTGCCGGGCGATTTTGTGACGCTAAACCTTCCAAGGCGTAACCCAAAAGCATACACAGAAATTCAATTAAATCGGTCCAGCCGTTTAGGGGGCATACAATGTCAAACACACGTACAGTTGAATTTTATATATTAACATATGTATTAATTAAAAAAATTTTAGCCCTGACCGGGGGTTGAACTGCAACATCTGCAGTTGAAAAGTATTTTTAATATTTTTTATTTAAAAATATATATGGTTAGATGCAATTATAAATCTAACCATGCTATGTTTCCTCAACCATATTTTTTTTTTGCTTGTGGATTTTATTAAACATTAGGTTTAATACTAGTGTAGTACGCACCACCAGCGCTTTTATTTAGTAATGACACTTTAACTCTAAAAAACGTTTCGCTTGCCGCTGTAATTAAGGTTGGACTGTAAAGTAGAATATAAGAGAAATTTTCCATACAAATTGTCACAATATCTCTACTTCACATCTATTTGATTTATCTTTGAATACTTTAATATTTGGGTATTTCATTATTCACATTTTATGCACTGTAAATAGTATATGCATGCAATTATTAGGTATGATGTTGTGTCTATCTGCTAGCCTGGTTGGCTTAAGTTATGCTTTTATAACAAACTCACACACACTCAGAAACGAGCATGTATGTGCTTGTGTTTATCTTAACGAACATTTTCACCAGTCACATATGTTTGAGACGCAGATAAATATGCGAAACGTGCATGATTCAAAGCATAAAATCTAATCAATTCCAATTAGGACTTTTCTCTGATGTATTCGTACAAATTATTATTTATCACTTGCTTATTTATTATTATTTTTTTTTTACTCTTTTGCTGCCTGCCTTATTGTGTTCACTAGTCTTTAGTTTAATTTCCTAATATTTTTTTTCAGTTTCTGACTATTTTGAAAAACAAAAAAGAAATATTTATTTATCTGTTAGTTGTGATCTTTTGCAATTAAAAGCAGTGAATTCAAAGGGAAAAATGTACACATGAAATCATAAAATTTCTATATGGCTACTGGTAATCGTGGATGTGTCTGATCTTTTCTATTTCTAAAGCGATAAAGTAAAAATTTAGAGAACACTTTTTATCTCGCATTAAAGAATGTTAAATTGATGAAATGCATTTTCGTATAATCTGATGTGCATGTCATTATTATGAAGCCATTTGTAGCCATAGCCGTTCAAGGCTATGTGTAACTAATTTGTTTTGAACGAGGAACTCGTGTATTAGTTGGAACGGTTAGCAGGGATGGTTGAAAAATAAAAAATAAAAAAAATTTTATATCAAGTAAGCAAATGAAAAACTAAAACATAAATTAAATAATAAAAAAATTAAAAATAAAATATAAAAAACAAAAAGAAAAAATTAATTTTTATTAAATTAATTACTCATACTTTCACAAAATTAAAAAAAAAATGAATTTTCTTACTTGCTTTATACTTTTCACAAACACACATTAAATATACTCGTACATTAAAACAAAGAATATAAAAAAAAAACCTTTTTCATATCTTTTTCAAACACAATAGTAACAACGCAACATACCCAGCATATAAAATTATCACTCACACACACTCATTTGTTGACTAATAGTAGTAAGTAGGTGGTGTGAGTGTACAGGATGTGTAAAATCATACTCAGTTTATGCACAAAACACAGCAATATATCACTAGCAACAACAATAGTAACAAAAACAACAACATCGTCATCATCATCATCATAATGAGGCTGTCAACTTGTGATGACATTGTCAACTGACTTGTCAAAAATCTACATCAAATGCAGATATACAAATAAATACGCACACAAACCCACTGACAGACACACATACACATCCACTCATATGTTTAAGTACACAAGCCAATGTAAACATACACAAACAGACAAATTTGCAAAGGAATAAATCTAAATATTGTGCGTTTTCCTTATTTTTATTTCTAAAGAAAGAGAGTCTGTGCTTTTTATTTACCAGCCGGTTGTTTATAAAATTAAAGAAAACATTTTTGTGTTACAAATAATGTTGATTAATGTAAAATAGGAGTTATAAGAACAAGAGTGCTAGTAGTTTTTAATAGAAGAAAAAATCATTTTAGTGAAAGTTTACTGCTGCCATAAAAAATTAATTTCTAATTATTTGAATTAAAAAAAAAATAAAAAATGATTAATAAAGACTTGAAATAGAAATTACGACAAATTTTTGATACGAATTTATCACAATACCTACTTCAAGTCTGCTCTATTTAAAGTTCTATAAAAGTGTTTAAAGTTCTATAAAAGAATGTAAATTAAAAACACAAAATTAATTAGAAAATTTATTTTAATTTCTATAGCTTTTTGGAGCGCTCCAAAAATCATTAACTATCATACCTTATTATTTCTAATTTTTCTTTTAAATGTATTTCAAATTATTTAAAAATACATAAGAAATTTACCTTACCTTTTATTGAAGGATTTATTTTAAAAAAAATTCTGCTTGTGATTGTAAAATTTCACTTCATTTTTAAGAATTTTGGATTGAAATGCCATTGGCTTTCAAAATTAAATAAAAACAATTACAACCTTCAATACCAAAATCATACAAAGAAAACGAAGAAAAAAAAAATCAGCAGGAGCTACTTACATAACAATACAATCGTGATTGACAGCAAGGACTGGACGTTTCATTATAAGATTTTGCAAAATTAAATATTTTCAGAAATCATTGATGAAAAGAAACAGAAAAATATGGGGATATTAAAAGTACTGAACAAGAGTTCAAATCTCTTTAACAAATATTTGCTTGGTATTTACTTGATTTTCGGTTTAAGCTTGTTGTCTCCTCAGATGTAACAAACAAAATTAATTGTTTTTCAGTGAATATGTAATTCATCGACCTTCTCTGTAACGCATTAATTTCATTTTAAAAGAAAATTCTGTCTGTTAATACACATTTTACTGCTGAGTGTTTGCTTTTTATATCTTGTTTTTTACTTATTTCGTTTTTATAAACACCAAAAGAAGACATAAGATGAAAATGTAAATGACATTTATTTTTGACAGGTGCGTCATTTTCTTAACAACAAAACCAACATATTTGTCTCACTATTTGTTCTTTCTCTTTCTCTCGAATTGTTTTACTTTTGTAAGCGTGTAGCAGTTAGCATATTCCCATTTGACCATGACATTAAATGTTATTGCCAGAAAATATAAGGAAAATCTTTTTTTTTTAATTTAGAGTGACTATCGATATTCATGTTAAAACAATTCATTCCGATCTGTTGGTTGTTCTAGTTATTTAGCATAGTGCTGATGACCAGGGCAAGGGACTTCATGCAAATGCGGTTTGCTGTTACCTATCACAATATTTCCAGTAAAATGTTAATTTTTTGTTTAGAAATATCTTTCATTAGTAAGTTTTATTTGACCTTTTTCTTTTTAATTAAAATGGCTATTTTGTTAAGCTTGAGGTCTTATTTTTCAAAAATTTATTTTTATATCGATATTTCGCTCCAATTTTTGTAGCTTCTTCAGGATATAATTATAAATTAATCTTTCTTTTCAAGATGAATTCACTAAAAGATATAGCCATTAGATAAACCTGAAGATTTCAAATAGTAAAAATAATTTGAGATAATCTGCTTTAATATTTTCAAGTAGCAAAAGCACCAATATTTTGGTGGTACACTTTGTTTCTGTTGCTAGTTCTACGGAGTTGTATGTTGTGTTCAATATTGTAATAATAAGAGCACAGTGGAATTTATAAATAAATAGTATTCTGTAAAGCTGTCTTTCAAAATTAAACTTTGCCAGTGACTTCTAGGTACACCACCATTATCAAATATCAACTCACGGTCGAATTAATCTATTATGGCTCGTTTGATTCTCAGGGCCAAACTCAAATGGCGAATAAAAAGTTATACGGCTTCAATTACACAAATTTAAAAATCTATTTATCTGATCAATTATCGAGATGTAGCAACTTCGACAACTGCTTAGACTTACTTTTTTCTCCTCTGGATAAATGTTTTTTATTAGCTGTAACCAAAACTAGACCAAGTACTTCTTCAGGTCTACCATGGAATACGTAGAATCTTACTAGACTCAAAAATAAGAAAAATAAATTGTTTAAAATATAAAGGGTCCGCTATCTAACGTTTTTTTTTCAACTAGTGCTTATTTCGTGAATGGTAAAACTTAGCTCATGTCTGATTTGACGGATAATTAGTTTTATCCTTCCGCTGAAAGAATGGTTGTGTTTTCGCTTCGCTAAGTGGGCCTGCGATCTACTTACAGAAGATGCCGATTTTGCCAAAACAATCATCTTTTCAGATGAAGCTCATTTTGATCTTGGCGGGTATGTAAACAAGCAAAATTGTCGCATTTGGGGCACAAAAAACTCGCACGCATACATTGAGAAGCCGACGCACCCAAAACGAGTCACTGTCTGGTGCGGATTTTGGTCCAGAGGCATAATTGGGCTATTTTTCTTCGAAAATGAGCAAGGAGTGGCCGTTAGTCAATGGCGATCGTTATCGGGCCATGTTGAACGAATTTTTGTTCACAAAAATTGAAGAGGAGGATATTGGCAACATGTGGTTTCAACAGGACGGCGCTACGTGCCGCACAGCCGAAGCTACACTCGATGTTTTGCGCCCTGTTTCAAAAAAAAAAAGTTATTTGGCGGACCGTATATGAGTTGAATCGAGCGTTGATTAACTATATGAACTATTCAATGGCCAGAGCAGACAGAATACATCAGAGTAAATCAAAGGTGTTATACAAATTATATAATGAAACAATCCTAAAACATTTTATAAGCTTCTTAATGCTGAAAATCGTGCTTCCGGTCTTCTTTCAACAATGAAAGATTGTGACGTGGAATTTTCTAATGATTTATTTGTTAGCAATGGGTTTGTTGATTCCTTCGAATCAACTTATTCTTATTTAACGTTCAACAAACTTATATCTTTATTTAATTCAAAAATCAATAAGAATTTTTATGCCATCTTTAAACGAACAATTAGTATTTAGCTATATGATCAAATTAAAACTTTGTTATAATTATTTGTATGTACTCCTTTATCCTTTATATTCAATTTAACAATCCAACAAAGTTATTTTCCATCTGTTCAAATCTAGATCTAAGAATAATATTTCATGTAGTGTCACTAAATGTTCATGGTTTCAGCAAGAGTTTCAAAATTACACCTTACAAAATTTTGCAAATTCACTCACTGAATTTTGTAGGGCGAATCTTATGCTTCTATTCAAAGAAAATTAAAGTAGACTTGAAATCGATATTATGACAAATTTGTATGAAAAATCTGTCATAATTTATACTTGAAGTCGTTATTAGTCTCTTTGAATACCAGCCTTTTTGTTTTACTCGCGACTAGGGTGTAAAACTTTAAAACAATGCTAATCTTGTCTTGTGTGATCATGCTATAAATGTAATAAAAAAGCTTATGGTCAAATGGTTAATAAGTCACTTTAGCGTGGGTGTGTGTGTGGCAGTGTCATCCACAATATGAGCTTTTTATTTTCATTCTTTTGTCCAGACACACATGAAATGAAAACCTAAATTACTATTGATTTTATTTTTTAACATGAAAATAAATTAAATAAAAACTCATTCTCGTACTCGTACTCACATTTAGTGTGTGGAAACTAGACAGACGATGAAAAAACTTTATGCAAACATTAAAAAAAATGTTTTTAAAAATATTTTTGTTCAGATTATTGGATGACAGTAAACGTATTTTGTGACCCCAAGAAGTACATGTACATTAATAAAAATTTTAATTAACATTGGGGCCTTTATACTGGACAATAGGAAAGTAATTCCCAGTTGGGTTCTTGCACATTTTGTTAGATTACAATTGAGAAGAAAAAATAGTTCAATACTTTAGAAAGCGATAACTAAAGCTACGTTTATTTTATACAAATATTTCTCGAAATAAACGTAACCACTACTTTTGGGCAAATACTTTTATAGGCTAACAAGACTTGTATTACATGAAATTAATTTAAATAATTTAATAATAAAAGTATGTTGTTTCACCTTCTCAAAAAGCTGGGGGTTTATTATCACTATGGACTATAATTGCACCGCGACCCTTTCGTGCAAAGCGAAAGAAAGCGGACTATTGATACCTTTTCTCAAACTTGGTAGCATCACAATTTTTAACACGAAAGCGTATGTCAAAATCGTTGAATACAAATATCTGGCAATAGCAAAAGTTCTTTTGCAAATCATATATTAAAGTGTAAATCAGTTTGTTTTCCCATCCAAAGTATGACTCAATCAACCCAGCGCCTAACCAAAGGTCTGCTTCTTTTGGAATAAAAACACAGCGATGTTTTCGTTAATTTTTATTTACGAAGATTAATAACATATATAAATATGAATATGTGTATGGGGATTTAAAGGGGTCGTTGTACGACACCTTCCAGTAACTCGTACTTTAACTCCTCGTCCACACGGCTGACCAAAGCTAGATGCACAGAGACACTCAGTTGACCCACACTTCGTGCACTTACTCTTCGATCAAGTTTAAGTTTTATTAGTCGTTAGGGGTTTAGTAGTAATGAATTGCCTAGAAGCTTTGCATTCGCCTGCATTTATTTTTGGCTAACTAACATATGAATGTAGGTAAATCGTCAATAATACCTTCGTACCATAGTTAAAGTAGCTTGCTTGTAACTATAAATCGCACAATGTCGGTTATTATTCCTCTCCTTCGTTACTAAACTTTGTCTACTTATCCAACTTTTCATATTTACTGTCTGAGAATTATAATATATTGATATCGTATTTATATTGTACCAGGCACACATTCACGCTACACATTGTGGGTGTGTCTATTAAGGTTTGGTAACTTGTTGCGACGGAGATGCTAAATATAAGCATGACTGTAAGTATGCTACGAATTATAGATTGGTTTTTTAGGGTCTGGTAACTAGTTACAAAAGGATAAACAAATAAGTACAACAAAACAATTTTATATAGTACTTAATTCTATAAAATTGTCAATTTTAGGGAAAGAAAGTTTTATTATACTTGGAATTGCTGTGGATCTTTTTGAAACTTTCAGCTCGTGCTAAATAGCATCTAAAACATACATTCAAACGTTGCCTTATGCAAACGGAAACTTTGTACAAAGCAAAAAGAAGCGAATAATTTAAAACAATTTCTCCCACAGATTAATATATAATAACTGTTTATCTGACCTATCCCTTAAGATGCTCCTTGTAACTCGTTGCACACGTTCATCTTCGTCTTAGGCCACAATGCTACAGAATCCATCACTTTACATTTTAAATTAAAAATACATACAAACTGATATAATTTACTTTGTTTTTTTTTTTTCATATTTTACTGTCCCAATCAAAGCGATAGAGAGCACAAGATTACTTTCTTATCTTATTTTGCTTTCACACCCCAGTTTTTTAAAGAAACACTACTCTAGAATAAAATTCTACAGCTAAAATTAGCAGGTCCAAGCTTAAGTAATTTTGGAATTTTTTCAACGTATTAAAGATTCGGAAACAAGTCTAGCAAAATATTTTTTTAATAAAACGACCCTTCAATTGAAAAGTGGAAAAGCAAACAAACCAGATTATGTTATTAGCAAACATTTAATGACAATTTCATTGAGTGGGTGGGTGTCCATTCACATAAAGGACCACTAGTCAGCTTATTTATTTATTCCGTTTTTTGTTATACTTTATTCATCTTTTCTCTTTTTTGTTTTTGCTTTACTTTCTGTCATACTCGTATATTTTAGGGTTTATTTGTTGCAGGCCCTGCGTCATTGTTTGTATGAATGACTGAATGAGATGAGGATGTGTATTTAATTTTATGATATAAAATGTCACAAAATTCATTCAAATGTCAATCACAGTCATACATTTTTCTTTATTGTTATGCGAATGCTTTTGCTGTTGTTGTTGTTGTTTTTGGTGTTAGTGTTCCTTTAACATTCGCTGAGTGGTTTCATGATGCTGTTTAATCTCCAAATGGGGTAGAAAAATATTGGAAAACCAAAATTTCTATATAATTTCTGCTTTTTAATGTTTATTAAAGATAAACTTTTTATTAAAATATTTTGTGGGAATTGAAATTGTTATTTATGTATGTGTGTTTGTGTTTAAATGTGATTTTCAGTGCATGATCTTTAGAAATTCTATAATGAATTTTTTTCATATTAAATTTATAGAAAGTGAAATTAATAAAACTAAAAAACTTTAAGTTCCAAGATGTTTCAATTTTGAATGCTGCAAGACTACAGATTTAGAAGAAATTATGCTCCTAACAACCTGCATTACCTACATTAAAACCAAAAAATTCTTTAAATTCATTTTCAGCATCAACTAATAATAATTTGTGAGTCATTATCTCATGCATTCAGAATATTGTCTACCACGTACAAAAGACTGTAAAGAGTACATTTTCTTATACACACATACTTACATACGAATACTCCTATACTTGCATAAATAGCTTTTATTTGTAAATATTTCTTTCTGTATGTGAAGAAAATTAACATCAATCAAAATCAATTTAATTTAATCCTTGAAGAAAACTATTGATATATTTAGACACAATTCTTTTACAAAACAAACAACAACAACAGCAATCTAGATTAGAATTTATTAGAATAATTTTGTTTGTATTAGAGAGCAACTTAAAAAAAGATAATAAATAAATAGAAACTCTAAAGAAAATATTTATTATCGTTATTTATAAGCATGTGCAAGTGCGTATGCATGTGTGATTGAAGCTTTCTAATAAACACACGTTATTTAAACATGTAATAATTCCCATAAAATTATACTCAAAGGATATACAGACACGTACAGACAGACTTGCTGTCAGCCAAGCAGGCATGTGTCAAATCATTTACTGGTAATAATCTGCAGCTATAAACATGTAACTAATGTTTGTATGAGCGAGTATGTACGACTACTCAAATTAATAGAATCTTATGCAATTGTATATGAAAACACCAACCATAATATAAATGAGAAGGACACATATGATGACAGGCATGATGACAATAGCCAACAACCAGCAACAACTGCTCGATATTTAATAGAAATAGAAGTAAAAAGTATGTATGCAGTATTATGCATCAGCAGCTACAAATGAACTAAATATTATTGTTGCAATTTAACTAAATCTTGTACTCCTGCACTTGTATGCAACAACACACTGGAGTATTTTTGGATTTACGCATAACCAACAATTGTACTTGCATCTATTTTATAAATGCAAATAAATGCAATATCGTTGCAACATCCCTCACATGTGAAAAGTAAAAAAAAAAACAATTCATTAGGTAAAGTCAGAGATGTAAATATTCATTGAAAGCAACTGCAATAAAGAAAAAATTTATAGCAGATTAAGGTTTGAAATTTTTTCCAGTATTTTTGTGTTTAAAGTAAAATTGTACAAAAAAAGACTGTAATTTGAATCTTGATTTAATAAATAAATATTTTTTAATATTTCTGCAAGGAATTAGGATGATTTTCCCAATAAATAAAAAAAATTATCTTCAACACGTCTGTCTCATTCAATTGCTTTTATTCAGCTTAACTTTTTTTATTTTTTTTTACTTGCTTCTACCTAATCTAGGCTTGCCAGATACTTGTAACAAAACTAATAAAATATTATCAGTACTAAAAATATCTTATGACAAAGTTGTGTCGCAATATAATTTGATAAAAATATTTTATGCTGAATGGAATTTCTAAGAAGTTTTGAATTTGTAAAAATTAACAATTTAAGTTAATTTATTGCAAAATTTCAAAATAATCCGTTACAAAATTGGATTTTTTTTACTTAAAAAAATGTTTCAATTACTTTATTTAAAAAATAGGCGTAAAAGTGAAGCATGGTCGGTCTAAAAGTAGATAGAAAACGTCCTTAAAGTGTAAAGAGAATACAATGGAAAATAGGTTTTTTCTTTTAAACAAAAATTTTAATTATTTTGATAAAAAAATAGGGCATGGTCAGTCCAAAACTATACGGAAATCTGTACTAAATTTCACAAAAATTAATTTAAAATTATTTTCTTAAAAAAAGTAGAAGCAGAGTGTGTATGTAGCAGAGAACGGCATGAATATATTCGTTTTTAGTGTGCATTTATATATTCGTGGCTTTTGTTATGCTTTCATTCTAAAACAATAACAAATGATGTTTCTTGCTTTATATTCATCATTTTTATTGATTTTTATTACACTCATGTAAAAAAATTATAGCCATTCATTTATAACCATTCATTTAGTATGTAGAAATTTTAGAAAGTATTGCCTTATTTCTTCTCTTAACATTTGAAAATTTTCTGCAATAGTATTATTATTTATATGTAGTATCTGGAACTAAATACAGCTGCGTATACTCATAACACTCATTTTGATTCGTTGCTTTTATGAATAGTTATAGTTTATAGAATATGCAAGTAATAGCATAAATTTTGTAACAAATCATTCATTTGCAATGAAACCATACATTTGGTTTTTGATGATAAATTTTTGAAAAATAAAATAAAATGTCATTTGAATCGTATTCATATACATTTCAGAAAAACCCTTGAAAAATATAATTGTGGTTAATAAAAGATGTAAAAGTGTTCGTCCTGGGAGTACAAAGATCATTGTTACAAAATTTTAGAAAAATTCGTTGGAAAACAAAAATTTTTATAATGAACAAATAAATAAGCAAACAAAACAAATTTATTTTTTATATAAAAAAGACCGAAAGCTTAAAAAATATTTATTTATTTATTTAAAAATAAATGTAAGCTTAACTTTCAATATAGAACGCTAAAGTGAAATTGGAATTTAATCAATTAAATTATTTCACATTTTAGCTAAGAACAATTAAAAAAATTGGCTTTATGAACTTGAGTGAAAAAAATTAGAAAGAAAATGTAATTTAAATTAATTAAATGTTTCATATTTTGGTAATGATTTGCTTACATCCATCTCTGCAATAACAATCTAAGAACAAATCCCATAAGCAAACGAATTATTTGTACCAGTTTGTCATATTCATTCACCATTCAAAGCCATCTCTCTACCCAAGAGTCTAAGCGTAATCGTAATTTAACACCCACATACACACACACATACCAAAAACGCCGTTATACAATGGCAGCCGTAAAGAGTTAAACCAGCTGAAAATTCGGCGGCCATAGAAACTGTAGTCGTTGTTGTAAGTAAAATCAAAATCTTTTACTAATTAACATATTCGACGTGGTTAGTGTCAGTTTTGCCAAAATATGTACACACGTAATGCATGCATACACACACAAACACAACAACAAAGATATAAACACACGCTTGCACATACTTATTTATTTGACAAACACGCATAGATTTCATTCGTGTGTGACATTTATTAGGTTAGGTCGCGATTTAATGACGCATACGAAACCCTTAATTTATATGAGATTTTGCATGAGTGTGCGTTTGTTGCTTAAAGACGTGATAAATTTCAAAACTGTTTAAATCTCGTTATGTACAGGTACAAATTTCGCTACCACAGATGTGTGCCGGCATGTAAAACTGTCTTGCCAAAACCTCTCAGGTATTTACCATGATGACTAAGCTGTAAATTAAATTGATATACTCGTACTAGTATTTGCTAATTACTAAAGTTGTAATTCAACAACGATTTAATTTATCAAGAATTTTTTCGTGAAATTTATTTTTGAGGCAGATTTAAAATGCCCAGAAATAAATAAAAATTTAATGAAAAGATTTTAATAATATAAAGCAAGCGTAAGTATTCATTTTTTTTTTAGAATTTAATTTTAGTTGTGGGTTTTTCCAACTAAAATAAAAATTTAAATCTAAATAAAAGATATTTGTGCATAAAGTGTGCCCTACAAAAACAAAATAAATGTTGGGGAAAAAAATGTTTAAACTTTAATTATCTATTGTGACATTACAAATTATGCAATTTAATGAATATCCATCCATATCTGATCTATGGATAATGAGTGCATTTTATTATTACAGTGAACATGCACAAACACACATGAAACATTGAAATATACCCAGCAAACATTTGAAATTAATTTTTAAATAAAATAAAATAAAATACTAAAAGCAGCTTTTTGCTTTTATCAAGTAAATTTATTAAATCAAATTAACTTTTTTTAAATTTCGCTTAATGTTTGTTGGGAATTTAGTATATTCGTGGCTAATGTGTTTGTGTTTGTACGTGTTTGAAACTTTTGTTCAGTTTTAAGTTGATTTCTTACATGTACTTGTACTCTGTAATTGCAATTTATTTATTTATTTACTTTTTTTTGCTGCTGCTGCTGCTGCCAATACAACATTCCAGCTGAATTGATGTTTTACTGCTGCCATAATAAATGTCAGTCAATAAACATAAAACGCAAAAGTAAAAGAGATGTGTCAAATAAATTAATTTTGCAACAAAAGCCATCAAAACTAATTACGACATGCAGACAATATATTAATGACGTGTCAAAATTAACATTTCATTATTTGAATTGAAACAACAAAAATACTTTTAAAACATTCACATAGACAAAAAAGAGGAAAGAAAGAAAAAAAAACAAAAACTGAATGAAAAGTTTTTCTTACTTTCATTTGAAAAATGACAGTAACGAAATATTAAAAATGAGAACAAATTCGTTGTCAGCAAACGCATAAATACTCGCATTCACACACGTGCTTATTTAAGGCTTCTCCAATAGCCCATAATTAATTTAATAGGTTGAAGTAAATTCTTAAATATCGAAGGTGTAATTAGAAGTAATTGTTCAATATTTAAGTTATTAATTCTTGTAAAATGAAAAAAGTGAGTTCCTTCACAAAAATATTATTTAAGGAGTTACAAATGGCTGTATTACTGTGAACAACTTTGAAAAATGTTTACTAACAGCTTGTGGCTTTTAATATAACCATAAGGAATAGAATACACTATAGAGAAAACTCCTGTTAAAGTTATATTTTTAGCTTTCAAAGCAAATTAAGACACTATATTTTAGAATTACCAGATTTGAGGGAAGGGCTACAGTCACATCTGTTAAGCACTACTTTAGAAAATGTAAGCATTAGGAAAACAAATTATAAAAAGGAAACAAGTTAAATTTGGCTCTGCTGAATCTGATATACCTTTCACTGTGTGCCAAGTATTCATATTTTTCACATTTCACACTCTTATTAAATACAAAAAAAAAATGGTTATTTTATTAAGCTTGAGAACTTATTTTGTAAATTTATTTTTATATCAAGCTGAATTAATGTTTCACTGCTGCCATAAAAAATAAATTTATAAAATAAGACCTCAAGCTTAATAAAACAACCATATTAATTAAATAGAAAAAGGTAAAATAAACAAACAAATACAAAAAAAAAATTAAATATTAAGACGTATTACAAAATTTATGGATATAAAAATTTTTTCAAATACAACCTCAAGCTTAATGAACTTATAACATTTATTATGAACAAATAAAAAATTATATAAATTTAAAACAGAATTAAAAAAATATTGATAAAAATAATTTTCTTCGAATACCATTTTTTTTATTAATTCTAAAATAAATAATTAACTTCAACTTAAAAAACTAAAATTAATGAGTTCTAAGAAAAAATTATTTCTGAGAAACTTATTTTTAAAAACAAAAGAAGTCTGCAGGCACTCAATTTTTAAATTAATAAAAAAAAATCTTTTTTTTTAAAAAAGATGTTCAATAGGAATGGAAAAATATAATTTAATTTAATTTAATATCAAATAAAATATTTTCAATTAAAGACAAAAATCAAAAACTTATTTTTCAATAAGATTTCTGTATTGGTAATGTTATCACACTCAAAGTTTTTATAAGATGCATACATTTTTATAAGACTGGCTTGGCTGTCTGGTTTCGTGGTTGTGTAAACAAACATACACTCATGTACAGCTTAAAATTTTCCATAAAAAAAATAAAACGGTGGCTATTATAATTATGGGCTATGATCGCAGAAACAGTGATTAATAAAATTCTAAAATTTCGGTTGTATTGTTTATTATGCTTGACCATTTCTGGAGCAATTGTCAAGATCTGTACCGTCCGTTTAGTAGCCAAAATACCCAAAAAACCCCATTCAGAAAATGGTTAAAAATGGAGGTAGTCCCGGTTTTTGACTTATAACTGCACCATTTATGTACCCATCTGGCTGCTTTCCAATAGCAAGTGAAATACAGAAACAACTGACAGTTTAGTATGCTTTTCTTTAGATCTTTAGAAATTTGATTTCAACGACTTGAAGAACAGACTGACATGCAGAAAGACAGACAAAAGAAAATCGCTTATTCTACTGATTTCGCTATTTATAAAGATGCAGAATATTTGCACTTTATAGAATGCCCCATGTACGGTGTAGAAATTACAAACGGCATCACTTATAGTGAATGTATACCCTTCAATAAAAGAAATTACAGTAGAATCTTAAAAATGTGTTAACTAGTGTAATATTTAAAAATTCAGATAAAATAACAGTGTTTCAGAATCAACATTTTTATTAACTTTTCAGAAATTCTTATAAAAGCATGAAATAAGATAAAAGAGACAAAATTCCACTCTATAAAATTATTAAATCAATCCGTGCAATTGCTGATGTCAAAGATGAAATCGTCAATTGGAATACTAATCAAATTTCTGAACATAACGACAATTTAGAAGTTTCCTAAAATGAAAATGACGGGTCAAATAAAGTAAAATACGTTCGAAAGCAGTTGAAAGCATCAATAGTGTGTTAAAATGGTTTAAAAATAATAAATATGAAAATCAGGTGGCAGAAACCTTGTCAATATGAGCATGAAAATTATCACGCGGCTTATTATATTACAAATTTACTTTTTTTTTAATTTTTTTAAAGCTTAGAAAAGCTAAACGTTCAAAAGAGTAAAATTTTTGAGATTCTACTGTATGTCTGAAAGTTTGTTTTTATTTTAAGATCTGAAAAATATTTTGCAGACATAAACATTAAATTAAAATAATTTCTTTTTTTGTACTAAAATCAAAATAATTAATTCACTAAAATAGCAGCTGCATTTACATAAATAAATTGATTAAAAAAAAACAAAATACGAGACAGGATTATTATGCTGTAGCAAACAATTTAATCGCAAATAATCTATTGCCATCAATCGTCCAATATGTCTACCATCAATCCATCAATATTTGCCACCAGCATACGTAGAGGCGAACAAACACAATCAACTACGTGTGCTGATAAACGCACTCAAACACGTTTAAATGAAACTGAAAATGCTATAATAGTGAAATATACAAACCGCTAAATCAATTGAATTTATCAATTGATTTTAACTGCTCTCAAACAACAATTTACCATGCAAGTATATCAAACAATCAAGCGCATACACTTAAACAAATAAAAATAGACACCGGCCAGGTCTACTTTTCAAAAACACACACACGCTCCCACACAAACACATTGGATACATTGTTGATAAAGAGAGGTTAATTTGTATGGTCGTCGACAACTCAAAAAGTAACAACAACAAAAGGGTGTTTTTATTTATTATGGGAAGGAGCTAAAATGTTTTATTCAATCATTGTCAGTTCGTCAGTACATGTCAATATTTTATTAAATGACATTAAACTGTCTCTATCGGATTAATTAATTTATTGTTTTTGTTATTGCTGGCACTGTTACTGTTTTCATTATATTTCTAAAAGGCTACTCCACAACAGACAAATAAATAAAACAACAAAAATTCTTTATGTTGTTATTTTTCGAATGTAATAGTTGGAAAAAAGTTTTGCTTTATAGTTTTGTTTTATAGAAAATGTCACCATTATTTTCCAACACTGATGAGTAAGTGAAATTAAAAAAAAAAATCAATAGTTACAAGTAATTACGAATATAGATTGAATATCGTAACGTTATTTATTATACATGAGTTAATAGAGGAGAGGTCACAATATTTGCTATAGAAATTTTAGCTTTTCAATTGATTTCAATTGAGGAAAAATTACAAAAATAATAGGACTGAGGGAATTGATTAACATTCAAATTTAGTGATAGACAATGAACTTTTCTGTATAAAACTTTTATTTCTTGTTCCGAAAGAGTTAATCTGGTAACTAATGAACTTCAAAAAAAGTATTGCCAAACAAGTGACACAAATTAACAGCAAAATATATGAACCAAGAAAACCATCAAATATTTATAGCCTGTTGAACGAACGAAAGCAAAGCACATTTTTATTGAAAACAAAAACAACTTCATTCGCTTAGGTTTCTTTGTGACATGGCTGAACAGGCCATTAATTTAAGAAACTGATAGAATCGCATGTATATTTATATCCTTAAAAAAATACCATAAATCATACAAAGAGAGACAAGCATGAGTGTCGGCGGCCGCATGAGTAACTTAATATTTAATCACATTCAAATTATTGCTCATACGTACGATGTACTTTAGATTTTTTGAAAGTTTTATGGCAAATTAAGAGAAATATTTAATTGTAGAAACAGCTAAAAGGGATCGCTAAGCTGTAACGAAAACTACATTTGTGTTGAAAAGCAATTGAATGTATCTAATATGGGGTGGTCCAACCAAACCAACGTTGTGAATTGCAAATAAAATAAGAAGTTTTCAGAGAATTATATTAATAATTTTTATTACGATAGAAGAATCTATGACAATTATGTGTAATACAAAATATCATGGCTTCGGTGGACTACCTCTATTTGAAGGTCATAACTGAGGTTCAATGTCAAAAATGTGTCAAATTATCTTATCCTTTAGACGTACTATTTTTCTTTTAAATATCCCCAAGGAAAGAAGTCAACCGGTGACAAATCACATGATTGTCGTGGCAAATTAACACAGCCATTATTTCGTTGGCTGTGTAGCAAGTGTGGATATCGTACAGATCCATATCCTCTCGCGATAGCGAACACCATTCACAGTAACTGCTTGGCGGACCTCATTTACTCTTCTGCCTCACATGTGTTTTCACATATTTAACAGACACGGTTAGCAAAAATTTAGCAGACAACTCTGCTGATTTTGAGCACATTTGGTCGATTATGCTGACCAAAAAAATCACAAAGTGCATGCAACCCATTTTCATGAAAGGCTTCAACAATCTTAACGTGCAGCTCAACTGTGTACCTCTCCATGGTTATATTTGTCAATAACTTATGCATAGAAATGTCAAATTAAGTTAAGCACAAAACACTTGACGTTAAGATGTGACTCACAATTAATATCGTGCATTATGTTTGGACAACCCTTTATAACAGAAATAATTAAAAAAAAAGGCTCTCAAAAATGCTGTCAAGTCGTGGGCAATGGACGTCTTGAAAAACAACACTGCCCACGTTATTGCTCTTACATGGCCTCCATTACTACTAAGATTTATCATAACTAGGACCTTTCGGTTTAATATTCACTTTTGCAGCTGAGCTTACAAAACGCTACAAATCACCAACAACGTTAAATTCAATATATTTATTTGAATGCACACACAGAAAACAACTTCGGTTGTGAGTACTAAATTTGTTTCCAATCTAAAATTCATTTGTGATGATCAAATTTTTCTGTTGTAGCAACTAAAATTCAATAATACAGGCCAACAATTAGGTCTGTTAAAAATATTTTGAGCTGTAAGAACAAATTTCTATTGTCAAGATGAAGTTTTGATTGGAAACTTGTTCCTTTACTTTATCATACGAGTACATGTTTATTGCAATGTTTTTGTCTTGTGCTTTTGATTGATACACAAAATAGAAAAAATTTTTGTATTTCAGTTACTTGTAAAAATACTAGGAGCTTGAACAAAGTAAAATATTTGTGAATTCAAAAGGCTTTGCAGCAGCAAGTTTCTTTTTTTATTTAAAAATAGATTTGTGTTTCAGAATTTTATTGACATACCACAATCATTACTTGAAGTTTATTAAAATTTCCTAATTAGAATCTTTATGTCATTAAAAGTCAAATCAAGAATTATTTTCTTTTAAATTCAAAAACTAACTTTGTGCCAAATATTTTATAAGTAAAAAAGTAAACTTTTTTATGAAAAATGAAATAGAAAAACATTCAGAATTTAATTCTTAACAAAATGAAAACTCACATCAATACAAAATGATGTGTTTACTTCCAGTTACAACAACTAAAACATGAAATAACGATGCTGCTGACAAAGACAACGTTAGTGATGAAGTTTTCAAACAAAATTGTCAATCAAATGGTGTGGGTATTAGTGGTAGTTTGGTTCTTGCTTATTGATTGACCCAAAAGAAAGAAGAACAAAAAAAAAACAGCAAATTTATTAGAAGAAAAGAAATTGCAATAACATGAACATAAAATGTAAGTCTGTCTGTATGTGTTTGAAGTTAAAATATAGTACGTTTAGGACACACATATTTTCATATTATACGGACAGACAGCCAAGCACACATGTGAATACGTACTCTCGTATGTGCAAATAAACTCATAAATAAAATAAAAAACCAAAAATTATTAGGAATAGATGGGTAGATAAAGAAAAGGAAAATAAAAAAGAAAAAAAAACTAAAACTGAATAAACGCGTTTATCAAACTAATCCTTGACATCATCTTTTCCCAGAGTTTTTTTTTTTATTTTTTTCTTCTACTTCAAGAAAGTTTTTCTTAGATTTCATATTCATTCATTCATATTTATTATTATTATTTTTGTTGTTGTATTTAAAAGATGTGACTGGCTCTAGTGACTAGTGATGGCACTGCTTCTATAGCTGTCAATGGTATTGAATAAGAAAAACTTGTAAATATTATGTCCTGGAAGCCATCAATCGTTTTACAGAAATATGCACTAGATGGATTAAAATGAAAAGCAAGTATAGAAGAAGAAAACCAAAACGACTAAAATATAAAGTCATGAAAAAGAAGTAGAGAAATTGTAAATGGTTTTATGGTAGTGGCAACTGAAGGCGACAGTGTGAAAAAATATTTAAAACTTTTTAACATCAAAGTAAATTTGAGTTATTTAATCGAAACACAGCTTTAAATAATCATTTGAGCTATTATTTTTGAAAGTGGTATAAGTCCACTTTTGTTTTTTTTTTTTAAATTAGGCACCGACAATTTGCTTTAGATGGTGTCTACTCGTATGTCTAACTAAAATTACCTTTAAAAATTTTTTTAAAGTGGACTTATACCACTTCCAAAAATAACACTTCATATATCTGAGTTAAGGAAAATTTCTGCTTGCAAAATATTTATTAATGAAGAAGACAATTGGCTTCATTGAAAGCTTAAACCTTTAACAGTGCTCTTATGAGATAAACAACAGATCCTTTAGCTCGGAATCGCAGATAGGACCTTTTAATTTATAGAGAAACACAATAACCTTTTTATTGCTATGAAAATACTTTTTCAAATCATTGGTTTTAAGTGATCGGCAATTACTAAAAAATATATCAGCGGAAACTTTAATTGACCGATTCTTCCAAATCACTTCTCTCAACCCACTGTACCAGTACATTTTGAAGAAATCACTTCTTTATGCATTTTACTCTACATAAAAAAACCTCGTATTTGATATGAATTTCTATTACTGCTGAGCTGCTAACCCAACACTCACCCACCCAACCCACCCACCTGACTTGTTTTGTATTGAGAGCAGCAGCACACAGCTAAAAAGAGCGTTAGTCAAAAATTGTGACTGTAATGCAAGTAGTGATGGAAGGTAGTGGCCGTTGTTGGTCTTCAATAATGTTGTAGTTGACGTAAGCTTTAAGCAAAGACATCTGACGATTGACAACTTTGTCGTCGTTGTTGTTGAAGACGTTTATAACAAGAAGAAAAGGAAAAAAATGAATGTAAGCAATTTTGTGTTGTTGCTTTGATGCTCTGAATTTACAAACTACACAGATGAAGTAAAAGAAAAGTTGAGATGTTGTTTCGATATTGTACAATGATGATTTGAGGAAAAAAATAAAATGTAAAAACAAAGTTTTTTTGTGCATTGGAATATGCATGGTCATAAGGAGGGCAAATTGGTCCGCAATAGCTTGAAAAAAGAGGTGGGGTCAAAGCAAATTACAAATGAAATACTTTTTTTCTTAAACTGATGAACGAACATGTTGTCATTTGCCACTTTCTTGTGGGTTTCAATTGCAGAAACAGTTGCTTCCTGGCCACCCAAATTAACCCAACCCAATCAAAGCAATATTCGTTATCTTCGTGTTTGTCCTACAAATGCAGTTTTCACAATATTTTGCTGCTTTTCAATTCCTTTCCTGAAAGTTTTATATTTGATGGGTTGTTTTGGCTTGTTTTTTTTTCTATTTCGTTACAAAAAAAATTATTTTTCTTTTTCCTTGACGTTTTCTCTTAGAGTGTGTAAGTGTGTCTGTATGTGTATGTATTTTGTAAATATTATTTGGCTTTAGCATCACTAATTCTGATGCTGTGCAAACATCTTACCCATCATTGCCAGCTCTGCATTAGAAACAGCTTCAACGTCTTTTCTTATTACGAGTTGCCAATAACAACACTGCACTGCTTCTATCAATCCATATAAAATTGAACGACAACGTCAGGATTTTTGCAATTTGAGAAGTTGCTACGTGACATTTCAATAATTTTTTGAAAAGTTCTTTATATTTCTTCTACGATTCTTGATCCCCATCCCGCTACCACTCTAACGCTGATATACACAATTTACTTTTGTTTGGTTCTTTTTTTTCTTTGAAAATAAAATAAATATTTATGGTGTTTGATTCTTCTTTCCATAATGTGCTTCACTTTTTGGGTGTGTTTTAGTTTAGTGAATGTATAAAATCTATTTTTCTATAACATTTGTGACAGCGTTACTTTGTCCACGATAGATTTGTTTTCTTATTTTATTCATTTTATTTCATTTCGATTTTTGATGCGTTTTTTATGTAATCATCTTCTTTTGGAACTGAGTTTAGTTGGTAAAGTTCTTTGCTTGTTGTTTGTCACTATTTTGTTTTGGCGAATTGATGACTTTGATGGGTAATGGCAGACATTTTTGTTTTTTTTTTTTGTTTTTATCATGAATTAAATATGAAGCTAAATTAAATTCAATAAAAATTTTCTTAAAGCCAAAGAGTTTTCGAAGAAATTAAAGAAAAAAAATTAGAAAAGAGAAAACCGTTTGTAGAATTCTCATATAAATTAAAATGACTTGAAGGACACACATAAATTTACGTTGAAAAATACTTATCTCGAAAGAACTCATATTTTCAGATCGAAATATATGACTTATAAGAGAAGAACTTGAAAAAGACGCAAATAACAGTCACCCTGCCAGTAGGGCGGTAAAACAGACACTCAGTGCCTTTCAGATAAGACCATAACTAATACAGAACTGCCTAGTACTTCTAAGGAGACTAGCATGTAATAACAGGGTCCACTTGATATGAGTGCCAGGTCATAGTGAATATGTAGGCAATGAGAAGGCAGACGAACTCGCAGAAGCAAATTTATTGGCCCAGAACTATTCTGCAGACTGCCTTGGAGCTCTAATTAGCTCGCAGAAGCAAATTTATTGGCCCAGAACTATTCTGCAGACTGCCTTGGAGCTCTAATTAGCTCAGTTTTAGGGAGTAGCTGTACAAAGAATCGTAGCAATAATGGTTAGAAACAAACGCGAAAATATTCATTCGGTCTCCTAGGAGAATAAATGACTTACTAGGCCTGACCCGTTCAGGAATTCTCATTGTCATGAAATAAATGACTGTACATTTAAGAGTATCTAAACATCAGCCTATATAACGAAGTTAAACAGATCGCGAAGCGTATGTTGTGTCAGTGAAATGGTCTAGTTTTAACCCGTTTCGTTACCTACAACCGTCTGAAATGGTGGACAAATCACCCAATGAAGTCTTTGAATTCTTAATGAATTCTAGCCTCAGGAAAAATTTTTAACTTGACAGTAGTATCAAAATAGGTCTATTTTGGCCGCAGTGACCAGGAGACTTGTTCCCGCTTCAAATTCTAATTCTAAAGCTTAGCTTAAGATAACAATTGAAATATATTTTGTTTTTTGTTTTTTTAGAAAGTCTAAACAAAAACTTGCAACAAAAATATTTAGCCCAGCATATTAAATTCTATTAATTTTGAAAACTTTTTATAACAATTTTCTTATAAAAAATTGTCTACAATTCTTGATCAATATTTTTATTTTATGGAATAAGTGCAACATAAATGACAACTGCAACTGCAGTTACTACTGTTAAGGTTTTCTTCCACTACATCTCTGTAGCATTTTTTTTTTGTCATGATTATAAATAATACAAATTATCAATATGAAAAATATCGAATAATAAATTTTTAACTAAAACAGCACAACTGTTGCAAACGTTGTGCGCGTTAAACTGAAATGTTGTTTTGTTGGGTCTGATCGTTAGTTTGCGTGAAACATGTTAATAATTTACAATTTGGTAATCATAAATAAAATGTCATACCAGCTGTTAGCACCAGCGAAAAATAAAGAAAAAAAAATTCAAAAATTCATACAAAGTGGCAAAAGATACAAACACACATGGTTTAATACCTTAACTAAGTAAATGAAGTAAATGAATAAATTTGTATGTACGAGTATGTGTTTATTTTTGTTGCACTTTTTTTTAAATAAAAATCCGTTTCATTTCTTTAAATGCTTTTATTTATTTTAGATTTCCGCCACTGGAGATGCTGGTGTTTAACAAAAAGTAGGTGGTGTTAGTGATTATGCTAAACGATCATTGCTCGCAATTGCTTACAAACCACAAAGGGAATGATACCCTTCAACAATACCATCAAAATCTTACTGCTGTTATAAATGTAAAAGTTTATTGTTGTATCAGATAGGAATGGCCCACAGCATTTCTTTCTATTAACTAAAAAATTGTATCTTTAACGCCATGAGGAGTGAATTAAAGAAAAAAATTAGCTCGTTGCTTTACAAATTAACTGCTGCTCTGCAGAGCGATTTACTATTAAATTTTAAAGCACTTGTAATTCACTAAAATTATAAACTGTCAGCTGTGTGGTTAAATAAAAGCCAGAATTTTATGCGGAGTTTACTTAACCCCAAAAATAAAGGTGAATGACTCTTGAATAAAAAAAATATAATAAAAAAGCCATTTCTAGATGTTGTATATGGTAATTTGTAGCCTTTTTGGTTGTTGTCCACGCTATTCATATCAGAGATGAATTTTTAACTCTTAAAGTTAACCAAGAATTACTGAATCACACATTCGTAGGTGCAAACAGAAAAATACAGAGTTAAAAATAACGAAATATGGAAACTTTAAAAGTTACTGAATTGCACTATAGAAGAGACTTTATTAGAAAAATCGGTTAAACATTATTAGGCTCTTTATTATAAATTTAGATAGTTAAAGCTAGGATTTTGTGAAGCAAATAACTGGCTTTTGGCTAAAACTTTGAAACCAAATTTGGTGGATATTTTAGAACGCGCTATACGATATTTAACTTATCGATATTTCAAATTTAATATCCAATAAAATCTTAACTTTAACTGTCGGCAACTTGTATTTAATAATAGCTCTTAATGGATTTGAATAAAATTGAATATATGAACTCTCTTGGACAATTTATAAACTTAATGTATTTGTAAAACAGTTTTAAAATTTGGCAGAAGAAAATTTTAAAGGATGCTAAGCAAAATCAAAAGCCAAAACCTTAACGTTCAATATCAAAATTTTGAAATTTTTTCATACAAAATCCATAAAATTTTTGACAATTTAAGCAAAGATTTCAATAAAACTTTTCATGCAAATATTTTGTAATTGGTTTTTTGTGCATTTCATTTTAATATTTAAAAAAAAAATTTTAATTCAATAACGAGGTTGACTTCCCATATATAAATCTCACGAATAAACAACAACCAGATGGCGAATTAGCCTGTCTTAGACTGGCAAAGGCAATCGTGCATGAACAACAAATAATGAAAGAATGCTGATTGAGGTTATATATCATGTGGATTGTATTCGACTTGTTTTATGGACAAAATAGCAGCACAAAAAATATGTGTTTGCGGGTAAGTGTTCTTTGCTTTAACGCTTGTGGTTTAATAGTGGACATTGAATGACGATCATGTTGTTATTTTCTTATAAATAAAATTGAAAATGTGTAAACGCTTACTGAAAATAAATGAAAAGGTGAGTGCAAGTTAATGATGAAAGTTTTCAATAGGAAAAATCATTTGCTTTCTATTGTGTGTTACTTTAAAAAGACAAAAAAATTACTAGATTTTTACTAGAATTTTTATGATTGTAATAAAAAATATTTAATTTTTATACATTTTTGCTTTAACAAAATAAAAAAAAAATTAGTTAGAAAATTATTTGTATTTTAACCAAATTTTTTTCTTTGTTTTAATGAATTTGAACAGATTAAATTTCTAATCACATCAATGGTTTAAGGATTTTCTAATGTCTTAGTAAATGCCTCGGCTGTTTTATTTTCTTACATATTATTCATTTTGACTTAATGTTTATTTTTTATTTTTTTTTAATTTTAGTCTCTAATGCGACATATTATTCGTCATTAAGTAAACACCCATGTGCTTTTATAAAATATTTCTTTCCTTGTAGTTATTTACAAATAACGTTATTACTTACTTTAACTAACTAACTACTTGTTTAAGTTAATAAGCAACAGTATGGAGTGAAATTATAGCACACACTATGAATAACAAACGTTGATTTTAGTTTAAGGGTAGTAGTTTCAGTGCCAGCAGAAGTCTTAGAGGCCACTACAAAAATTCTATATTTTTCTTTTTCACTGTACATTCATAACAATGAAAAAGATTGCCAACATTTGAAGTAAATGTGAAATGACATGATGCAATGCAAAATGCATTCATTCCCCCAGTGCAAAAGGATGGCTGTTGTTCATGTTGCTTCTGATGCAAATAATGAAAATGATGTTAATGACGATGACAATGATGATGATAATAATGTGAAGTGAGATGATGCTAATGTACGGCAAAATAATGTCTTAGACATGTAAGTATGTATTTGTGTTTGCAACAAAATCACTAGTAACCGAATAATATGCAAGTGCATAAAATAACTGCTCCTTGAAGTAAATAATATTGTGTCGTTGTCATTTGCGGTACTAAATATCTTTGACTAAGTTTTTGTCTTTAGTTCTATAATTTTGTTGTTTGTTTGTTATTTTTTTTTCTCTCTCTCTCTCCCGCTTTTTAGACTTCATAAACAGATAAACTTAAATCTAGTGATGATGATAAAGATGATGGTGACATACATTTTCTTAAAGAAATTCAAATGACTACAAGAGTCATGTCTTAGATTGAATGTTGGTTAGATTGAATGTTTGTTTCTTTAACAAAATACACTAGGAGAAAATGCTAACAGATAGAAGCTAACAAGCTTGTAAGGACGTTTGCAATGTGACGTTACATTTAACGTATACCTTGTATGATATCAGTCATACAAAAATAACACTAATAATTCTTATTAAGTAGAAATTAGATTATACATAAAGCATCGAGTTTAACAACAAGTCTGGCAGCAGAGTTTTTGTTTCCATGCGAACTTTGCTCCGGTAGATGTGAGCATCGTAGTCATTTATTAGTTTTATTTTATACTGTAGTTAGTTAGCCGAAGCAAAAATATTTAACTCGATGGCGTATTTTACTCGTATTATTTTATATCATCGTAATTAAACGTTCGGGGACCGAAATATTTACGCTCGTTCAGATCTAGTTGTTGAACTTTATTTTTAAGGAATGGTAGTTAGTTCAGGCTGCAGCATTTAATTCGACGGAGTACTAGAAGACCGTGGCGGCATAAATAAAAAGGAAGCAGACCTTTCTCGAACCTGGACAGATCGAGAGTACACTAAAACGTTTAGGGGATTTTTTTTTTTATGAGAACAAAAGCGAGCAAAAAATAGTAGCTCAAAGGAACGCTCATAATTTAATTTAATATTTTTATGAGATAATGTTTAGCCAAAAATGCATATGCACAGTTGACTCCTCTCAATACCTTCTATTTCTAAAGTAATAAACATTAAAAAAATTTTTTAAATTTTAAGTCTTTTTTTTAATTTCTATAAAATGAAATCCGTCATTCTTTCTATTTTTTCTCAGTGTTTTAAAGGAAAATACATTGTGGTATATTTTGATAACTCCTTGAATACATAAAAGATGATGAGGCATATAATGTTGCATAAACAAAATAAACAAACAAGTACAATGTACTTTATTTTATTACAAATAGCATTACTTATATCAGTGCATATGGTAGAGTAGATGTCAACGGATGAGACATTACCTAAGTAACATGCAAGTGATAGTTTGTGATTATACAGTGATGAGAATAAAATTTTAATAATAATGTTTTTAATCATCACCCAAGTAAGTAATGTATGTGTGTTGCGATGAGAGAGTAAAATTTGATTTTAAACAGAGAATTGAAAAAAATTTATTTAAATTTATAATTTAATTCAATGAAAGTCGGTAATTGAAATATTTTACAGGCAACAGAGAAAAGCAAAGCCTAATTTTTAGCAAAAACTCTGGCTTAATTTAATAATAAAACTCCATTTAAGAACTCTAACTTAATGCATCTATGAATGATTTCTCTTCAAACAAATTACATATTTCTAATTGATGTTCTTAAATAGATTTTTTTAATATTGAATTATTAGACAACTGCCAGATGGACCATTAAAATATGCAAATTAGCCAATTTAATATAACGACTTTTGTAATATTTTTTTATTTTCAAAATTTCCTGCATAAACTCACTTAAAATCATGACCCCAAGGAATGGCTTAACTAGCACTTGTTCAAAAAGATTTCCTTTGTAAAATTTTCTAATTTTTCTTTTGCTATTTTTAAGCTTTTATCTGTTTAAATATTTTTGTTTGTTTGTTTGTTCACTACGGATTTTTTTGAAATTTTTGTAAAAATTATGTTTATATTCCAGGGAAGGTTGTTATATACCCTTCCACGCCTACTTTTAATTAAAAGTAATTTTGATGTTTTTTCAATAATTACAATTTTATTTTTTCTTAGATTTCTTTAATATGGCATACATTAGCTCACTGTATCTCAAAGAACGTCATCATACTCCTTTGCACAAAATAATTGTAGTTCTTTTTTAGCAGAGTTTGCCAAGAAAAAAACACGTTTCGTTTTGTACTTTTTCACAGTATTATTATGGAAAACTGTAAAATGAAACCTTTCGTTTTTTTGCGAACTCTATTTTTTAGTAATTAAAATTGTATTTTTTGGCGGATTTTACTGAAAGTTGGTATAAGCACTTTTTATACTTCAAGAAAGATTGACATCTAATTCTAGACGGACCATAGCTATTTTTGCGCCATTGTTTGGTTTAACTGGCGGCCTAATACCTTTCAATTAAAATCGTAAGATTCCGTTTTGAACCTACTCGGCAAGACTATGCAGTAATAAAGTGCATGTTAGCTTAAGATTCAATAATAATTAAAATAACAGATGCTTCCAATGATTGGTATGACATAGAGATATCTGAGAAGGTTCCCTAATCTAACTCCCGGTATCTTAGGTATGTACACCGAGAAATCTGTGTGTCGAGCTGGACACTTGCAGAAAAGCTGAAAGATAGTCTCTTTATTTTCAGGTAACCGGCAGCTGTGAAACATTTCATTGAAGGCCAGTTCAAGCCTACTGGCGTGCTTGTCGATGGTCCTGTTCCTTCTCACCAGCCTAAGCAGAGTGTTTACCATCATAGCGGGGCCATAATTGAGGCGTAACCTTACACGCTTCTAGACATACCCATCTGGAAGTAAACAAAAATGCTGCTTCTGATACTACTAAGGGATGCAGCGACTGTTACTGACATAAAATCCTCCATGTAAGAGCCAGCCTTAGCCAATTCTTCTGACTGCTCATCACTACATATTATAAAACAAAGTCGCTTTCTCTGTCCCTATATAACTATGTATGCTTTAATCTTTAAAACTACGCAACGGATTTTGATGCGGCTTTTTTTTAATAGAGTGATTGAAGAGGAAGGTTTATATGTATAATCTTAGAAGGTTTAACGTCACAACTCCACCCCGCAAGTAGCGCTATAGTCGGTATCTGGCTTATTTGCCTACTACCTGTTTTTACCCGGTCTCGCACGGTTCTTTACTCTATGAGTACAATTTCTTAGTGTAAGAAGATTGAATATATAAAAATATTAAAGCAAAACAACGTTTGCCGGGTCAACTAGTTACCAATAAAGCTGTAATCCATACTGAAGATACGTCAGCCTTACTTTTGCGCCTAGTTCTTAAGCACATTAATTAAATTGTTCTAGGAAATATTGATTATGTTATTATAAATTTTGCAAAGATTCAAGAATATTGGTGGAAAACCTCTCATCAAATATTTTAGAAGTAACCATACTTCTTAAATTAGAATAATCTTGATTTCAACTAATACTCGTATGTGACTTATAGAGTAAGAGACCCGGCAAGATCGGGTAAAAATTAGTTATTATAAAATAAAAGTTATATGAAGATTTCATGGCGGCCGTATAAAAATACAGAAAAAAGTAAAGGGAGATGAAAATACGAAAATCCTTTTCAAGCACCATAATTTCATGGAAATTGTTTAAAAAAATTGCAACATTATTTTCGTATTTTGCTGTTTATCTAATGGACATATTCAGTGTGAATGTTTGACAAGTTTATTAATAACTCAAGATGAATTAATTGCCAACATAATGCTTGTTTTTTTATTCTGCGAGCCGCTAAGGTGGCCAACAAAGGACAGTTTTAAGATTTGTTTCAAAGAATGTACTTTAAAGGGGCATTAAACAGAATTATAGGGTGCGAAATATTTAGGTTCTTGGGTATTAAGAATATTAGTTTATACTAAGGGTATTAAAAATTTTAGATTGAGTAAAAATTAATAATTTATGACATTTTGAGATGATACAATTTTTACTCCTTGTGCTATTCGCTACTTGGTGTTTGAAATTAAATCTGGTCGCTCTATTCTTGTCATTTAAGAAAATTCACAGGCATGTTATTTATTCTTTAGACACTCACTTAAAAAAATAAATAAAATAAAACTAAGCTGAAGAAACTGTGCTATGTAGTGAGTGAATACAATTTGTTACGGAAACCATAAATGAAGTGTTGATGTTTCTCTGTGTCGTGCCTCTGGAAAACATATTTTGTTTAAAAATATGAAAATACTTGCACTTATGCGCAAAACGTGTACACACAAACACTTTGTTTTTTCCTTACTTTTTTTTCAATTTTTATTTAGCAAATAACAAACATTGTCATCATTATTTTGGTGGAGTATTTTTGCATTCACCCATCAAAACTCTTCTTCATTTTCACACAGTTTTAAATTTTAAAGCATTTGTTTTCCATTTATTTTTCTTATAATGGAAAATGTTGATGTTGCAATTTTAAAAACACAGCATCAGTTTTCAATCATCATGTTTGCAAGTTTGTTACTCTACATTTTTCTGGTTTGTCACATCAAATCGTCTATCAGTTGTTAAATTGAACATGAAAACAAAATAAAATAGGTTCTGACAATTGTTTATGAAAGACGACGTACACGTGTGTCGACATTTTGAAAGTTTACATCTGGCTTTACGTCAAAAAGGGACTTAACGTTTCTCCCCCTTTTACAAAGTTTAATTTTAAATCGTCGTAGGTAATCATGCGAATTATCCATTTTAAGTACATAAAATATTCTATAAACTTGTGTAAAACATTACGAGAAATTTTATTGTGAAACCTTTTAACCCTCTAATTCTTCATTAATTGAAACTTTTTGGACTTCCAATTAAAAAAGAACTATAACGTCAACTTTTTGTAGTTTTTTGCTTACAAATAAAAATAACGTTCTTCAACTGAAGCTTAAACTAAATAAAAGTTCAAAAAGTTTTGTAAGTTTTTCATATTACCGACTTTTTTACTTTTCTTCCAAAAATTTGTAAATGTAACTAAGGGCTTTCAAGGGTAAAAATATTTAAAAAAAATTATTCTCGTATAAATAAGTTTGAGAGAAATAAATGAAAAGCATTTAAAAACTTTTAGGTTCGGTTAGGTTACGTTAGTGCTCCCTCTGTGATCCCTGTATAAAAGGAAATGAAGAAGGATAGCAATAGCAGAGTGAAATAGGGAAATAGTAATGGAAGAGGAGAAGAAGAAAAGACGAGTCCGTCACCTAAGCTAGTTGCTACTCCGAATCGACAGTGTAGTGAGACCCTGCAGGCAGCACTCTGTCAGGTGTCAGGGGAGAGGCAGATAAGGTATTTCGCAGTTTCCTTCTCTTCTTCGTCATGACAACTACTGCAGCCATTTGATGGTAAGCCCATTCTCCTTGTATAGTTACCACAAATGCAGTGATCTGTTATTGCTGCCATCACATTATCCAATTAAGACCTCTGGAGTTTCAGATTGCAATTACTGTCGAGCTTAGGGCAGATCATCCTCGATGTATTGTATGTCCATTCGTTTCAGTATCTGGACTGTGCCTTACGCAAAAATATACTCTTGATCTGCTGTTTTCAGACCTAGAGAGGAATGCCGCAGGGTATGTTGGTATTCTGCTATGGCAACGTCGACCTTTTCCTTGTCAGGTTGTTCACCCTATAGTTCCTTACGCTAGTCGCATGTCCACGAACCCGGATAAAGGTGGCCACCGAACGTCCCGCTATCCTATTTAAGGATGTCCGCTATTATCGTAACAGATCGGATGTCGAAGGAATTGCGTTTTGACTGTCGGTATACGAGTATGTATGTGTACGAGTATGCGAATATTCCTGCCCAAATTTCATGGTACTACAGTCAGCAACAAACTGATATAGCCACCAATTCAGTTTGGTGTCCCAGACTCCTCAATATAGACTCCATCACCAAATTAAGAGCTATTCGTAGAGCCATCGGTGAAGCCATCGAGGTTCTCTCTTAGAGTAGAAGCTCCCACCAAAATTTCCGTTTCCTCCGAAATCGTAGGTAGCGTATTAACCTATTAATCTAAGGGTGGCAGGTTCGATCCCTTGGTATTTTCTGAAAGAAGCTTCGGAGGGGTGTGTTGTTTAAAAAAAAGAATCCAAAGTCCCTCTGTACGAGAGGTCTTGGAGTGACGATCTCAATGAGATCAGGGAACTTTTGAAAAGGACTTTACAAGAATCTGCTCAGGACTTGCTTGCACATTGAAAGCAGCTGAGACAAAGAAATTTGAAAACGGCCATGAAGTGTTTTGGCCTGCATGGCATGTACAATAAAAACCAATATTTTTAGTTGTATGTCTTGTTTTTAAAGAATTACTCGTAGCATTATGATGATTTCGTGTCAATTTAACATTCAATATTTCAATTCGCTGTAATAGTTTTTTTTTTTTATTAATAATTTCTATCAACTTTTCCCTGACACAACTTTAACATTTCCATTGGCACTTTTTGTTTTAGTTTGCCGACGTTTATTTCTGTTTTTGTTTTCTTTTTTTAATTCACTCAAAGCTCTTCCACACAATTCATTTACATTTTTTAATGCTTTATTTCGCATCATTCATAGCGGAACTTGTTGCTTTTACAAACAGAAACTAAAATACAAAAAAAAAAAATACTTGTAACACAATGTTGTTTCCCTGCTTTATAGTGTGATGTGTCACTTGTTGTTGTTTGATTGTGGAAAAAATTGTCTATATGTGCCACGGAAAACGGGAACTTTTCATATCTGTCTTGTTGGTTTATCAATGTCTGTGAGTTTGAGTTCGTTTTTCCTTTGTGTCCACAAAGCAGTGTCAACAGTTTTTGTGTTAAATGATGAGTAACTCATGCGGAAATGTCGGTTTTTCATCGTAGATTTCGTTTTTATTTTCATACTTTTCATTATTTTCTCTTGTTTTTTCTTTTTTTAATATTTTCAGTGTTTTGTTAAGCCTCCGTTTAACTTTTTGACAAATTGGTGTACAATATTGTCACACAGCAAGAAACAGCAAAAGTGAAAGAAATCTGAATAACAAAAAATTAAATTCTTTGTTTTGTATTTAACCTGGTAAGCGCACATTTGATATGGTTTTGTAGGAGAAGCTTTATGCTCTACAAACAAAAAAAGAAAGGAAAATTTGACAAATGATAAATTAAAACTACCACTGCAGAAAAACAGCTTTGTGTAATGATTTTATTTGTAACAAAAATTTGTTAGCAAACAAAAGAATTTAAGGAAGAAAAATTTAAAAACAGTAAAATTAGGTAGCATGTGCCAGAGTCCATTAAAAACACATTAAGAAGACTTAAAAAAATTTGTAAGCAGGTCACAGTAACATTTCAATATTTTTTGTTGTGCTTTACATTCCAACCTAATTGCAGCGGCAAGCGGAGCGTCATTTCTAAATAAGAGCACTACTGATGGTGCGTATTCTGTACAGTAGTGTTAATCATTTTGTTTAACAAAACAGATTTAAGACAGACAAAAATAGAGTCAAAAACGCTAGATTAAAAAAAAAATTGTGTTGCAGCCAACTTCACTGCAAAACGTGCTATCAAAATTGGATTTTCTAATTGTTTAGCGTTGCCGCGCGCACTATTTCATCTTAAAATTAAAAACGAAAAACAAATTTTATCGAAATAAAACTCAATCAATGAGAGAAAAATCTTTGATCCCAGTCGAGTATTTTTGCTTGTTCAGCTGTTTTTTTTTTTTAAGTTTCAGAGCCTGCTTTTTATTTCAGAAACTCTTTCAGCTGATTTTTATGTAAAAATTTAAAACAATTCATAATTAATATTAGTTTTTATTTATTCCCAGAAGAAATTGCTTAAATTAAACTAAAGAAAAACTTTTCATTGATTTCTTAAGCGAAATTTACTAGCATTTACGACCATCTAGCACAGAGATACAACTAAACATTGTTCAATTTTTATTGACCTCTAATTTATAAACGTTTCTTCATTTGGCAAATAATGCATAAATCTGTCCAATATTGTTGCACTCTAAATTACAAAATGATTTTCTCTGGTTAGCATCAAACATCTCAACACAATATTTAATCATCCACTTAATGGAAAGGTAAACGCGTCGTACTTTATTTAAAGAGCCACATAGTACAGTGTTTAGCAAAAGTTGTTAGCAAAAATTCATTTCTAAGGAATTAATGGCTTAGGGTGTAGAAGGAAAATTTTCAAATTTAGAAAAAGTTTTTATAAATTTTTCATTAAATTCTGTAAATATCACACTTGGCTTTCTTAATTTGAAAACTGATTCCTGAAAATTTATTGACAGCTAAAAGCATTTTTATCATAAGCTAAATATGAATGTGGGGACGGCAGTACTGACACGACAATGCTGACGTAACTCTTTTCACTAACGAGTACGAAAACCGGCAGATAGTAGTCAACAGAGTCATCAAACTGCCACCACGAAAAGAAGTTCCATGCTTTAAACTATTACTCGTACTTATAAAATTTATATATTTAATTGAAATTAATAAATTATAAACTAATTAATATGTGTTAAGTGCATGAAACATTTATTATTAGGGTCAGTGGTGAGTACCAGATCCTAGAAAGGGGGCTCAAAATTTTTCTATATTTAAGAAGGACTAAAAATTTATTATTTCCTCAGGCATATCAAATTTACTTCACATGTTGCTCTAATTAAGGACAAGAACTGGACGGTTAATCCTTTTAGAAGAAAACTTTAATTTAAATTTTAACTTGAAACTGTTTATGCCAAAAACTGTGCTGCTCTTCACTGTAAATGTGTGTGCAAATTTAATACAACCCAATGATGAGTGTAGTATCCGCACAACTAAACATACACTAGTAAAAACATTAAATTACATGTTTATTATTAAGCAATTGTTTATTGCTCAAGGTTAAACCGATTTTCTTCTTAATGCCAAAAAGTGCATGCTCACACACGCTAGAGGGGAAATTGTATATTTAATTGTAGGTGTGTGTGTGTGTATGTGTATGTGTATGTGTTTGATTATTAATACATACTAAAGCTAATAAATCATTTATTGAAATCTGTTTCTACTCACTTCGGCTAATGCTCCGCCGGACTGTGTATTTGTGTGAGTTGTTAAGATGCCGTTTTCATAGACAGAACAGTGGCACGCAATTTTGGAAATCATAATTTTTATGACATGATTGAATAATATTGACTCACCTGAAAAGAATTATAAAAAAAATTTAATTAAAAAAAAAATTTAAAGAGAAGAGAAAAATAAAAATAGAATAAATAGTTTTCAATATTAAAATGTTATTTCTGAAGTTTCTTTGTTCAGTTCAATGCTTACTGAGGTTTTTGCTTAAATAATTGAATAATTTTGTAATCAAAGATTTTTACAATGTAAAAGTTATATGTAATCTACTGAGAATTCAGAGTAGCGTCTGATGAAATAGTCAATTTATGATTTTAAAGGGGAGGTTATCTAGATTTGTAATCTACCGCCCAAATACTCAGAAGTTAGTTTGGACTATTTTAAAAAAGAAAATTTGCAATTTCCATATACCCCAGCGCTGTTGCTTTGAGGCTTTTTACCATTCTTCACTTTGCCGAGGCGCCATTTTCGATTTTACCCATAAAAATTACCCAAATTAAAAATGAATTTAATCTGTAGGTTCTAAACTTTTTGGAAGTGATTTAAAATTTTCAAAAATTTCGTAGTTTTTATTTTATGATGCCAACCGGAACTACCAAAATCCTTGGGAAAATTCAAAAAAAAATTTAAAAATAGTCCAAAGTAACTTCTGGGTATTTGGGCGGTAGATTACAAATCTAAACAGTCTCTTCTGTAAAATGATGGGTTTTTTGTTTCCTCTCTTTGCTTAGAACCGTTTGAACTAGATATGATAGTTCAAATTTCTTTAAGACAAAAAAGTCAAAAAGTAAATATATTAAAATTAACAAAAAGTTTGTAAACTTTGCTTCATACAATTTGAGCCCAATCTTGTACTTCTAGATTCCTTAATAATAAAGTATCAAAATGTACCATTCAAATCCATAAAGAGTACCATTTTGTCTCTTTTTTAGACTGCGTCGCTTGAGCTCAGTGTCGTAATTCTATAGTGGGTAATATTAAAAAACCAAAAAGTTTTATTAAAATCAATAAAAGCTACCATATTGTTCCTTTTATTTCTCATTCGTAGTGTTCGTTTCTACAGTCACAGTTCTAGGTACATATTTAAGCAGTTGTGTTTAAATATAAAGCACCAATTGTATTTCTATCTTTTGGTAATTTTTGCTGGGCGTTACAAATTAATAATAAAATAAGGCATCAATTTACATAACGGTACAGAGTTAGAAATAGTAGTAGAGAGGGGTACATATTTCATTCCTTATTTGCTCAAATTTTAAAAAAAGGAGAGACATTTTCATTATTGTTACTTTGAAAGATACATGAGATCAAAAGAATGTACCAATACTAATGCTTTACCCTTTTTAATCTGTAAATGTACAAATAACAAAAAGTACCAAATTCCCATTCGCTTATTTTTTTAGTAGAATATTTTGTAGATTGTAGTTCCATCTGTCAGTCAGTTCCTCTATTATATGTATAGATTACAAGTATTATACAATTATACTAAAATATTTCGACACACCTTTGTGAGTACAAGACTCACAGAGACCAAAAGCTTTTAAAACATTTACTTGCTTATTTATAGATTAAAAAATTTTAAACAGGAAGATTCAAATTAAATAATTAAATACTTTAATTAAAAATATTTAAAAAAAAAAATTTTTTTTGAGTTTCTAGATTTATAAAAATATTTTTATGGCAACATTTTATAAAAAATATAAAATTTTTTGGCATTCAAAGCAACTTTCATAGTCGCAATAACGTTAAAAGAACCAACAGAAATAAACAAAATATTAAAAAGAAAATTTATTACAAAAACTAATGACATTTTCTAACAGCAGCCAATGTCAATCATGTGTCTTTTGTCTAAATAAATTTCATAAACAAAATGTCGTATATTAAATAATGATAATTAGGTCATATTTACCTTAAACAGAAACCTTATTTAAATCATACAAACAATTCTTACAAACACACACATACACACATTCTATGATTCACTCATTCATTCTTGTCATACAAACACAAACAGGTTGATAAAATAACATCAGTCACGTAGAAATGATTGACAAAACTATTGCAACGTGAATTACAAATACAAAAAAAAAGTTGACTAAAGAGATTGACACTCTTACCCCACCAATACACCCTAAATATTAAACTTATAAAACAACCCTAAATGGCTTCTGACACACTCACCCACACACTCACATGTGCATGTTGCACACACACAAGTAATGCACAAGAGTTCAGTGAGAATCCGTGATTTTATATATTGACACAAATATAAATTCAATTCAAAATAAAATACGTTAGTGTATGTACAAATTTATATTCACGTGTGTGTCCAAAAGTGTGCGTGTGTGTATGTGTATGTTTCTGAGCCAGGATGGATAATGATTTTCTTAAAGTTATTTTATACGATCTGTCCATCAGGCTGTCCATCAATTTGTCAAAAAAATAACAGAAATTCAAAAGTAGAAAATGTGATGGAAGCGCTTTTATTTATTTATACTTTCGTTTCTTTCTCTTTGTCACTGCTGTTCACAAAGAGTTTAATGTAGCATTTAGTTTTAATACCCTACACCAAAAAATAAAACAAATACTAAAAATGAGTTTAGCTTTTCAAAAGATACTCTTTTTATTAACAAAAAATTAGGGACTATACAAAACGATTATCATAGGGTTTCTAAGCTTCCTAATGCTATTTTTCCATCTGAATGCGTGGCTATGTTTAAAAAAAATCTGTATTATCTTTCAAGAAGGGTACTCAACTTTTAGTGCAGCCGAATGTGGCACCACTTCTTATATTTTTTTTTATTAATTCTGTTATTGTCGCAATCAGTCCTTGTTTTATAAAAATAAAAGGCTACATACTTCATACTCATACACTTTACACGCACACATTTACAATTCAAGCAAGAATACAAATGATGAAATATGACGTTCTACTTGGAAGTTTTAAAAAGCTCAGATATAAAAACAAAGATATCTTTCAACTGTGAAAAATCTTACCTCTACAAAGCGGCCTTCAGCTTTATAAAAATTAGATTGACATCAGCTAAATGAAACGTAATTGCAAAAATTTTTAAATTATATTTAAATATGTAGACAAGTTTGCTGAAAGACTTGAACGCGACTTCAGAATTCATTGATAGAAGAAGGAGCTAAAAATTCTTGCAAAGTAAACTCGAGTATTATTTAAAAGGGGTTATTTTCAATAACTTTTAAAATGACTATCGCATGTTAGAGCTGGTTGCATTGAAAATATCCTTCACACACATACAAACACAAACACTTTAACTCACACTACCACTCACACCCATACAATACAGCAGACACCATCACAAAAGTTGAAGGAAACAAAATAACAAGCTGTCCATCATTTTGTCTACTCTATAAATTTTCTATTTTAAATTGACAGCAACTTGACTCGTCTCCACAGCAAAATGTATATACAGTTTATATTGACTGACAATGACGACTAAAACTAGCAGAAGAGTGAAGGAAGAGAAGAAGCTACAACCCAGGAAAGAGAAAATTTACAAGGAATAAAATAAAAGTTATTTGTCTCATGTCTTTTTTTCATTTTTGAATTCAAATGTTTGCAATTTTACTCTCGCAATAGTGGAATGCAGTTATAAAAATAGTTGACATTTGTGGTAATCACCGTAATTACACCGTGTTAATGTGTAAGCTTTTCTTCTTTAAGCGAAAAAGGAGTTGGGAAGTTGTTTAATCGCTTATTCTACAATCACCTAAATCTGTTAAAGCAACTGCAGTTATCAAATTAAAAAAAAAAAATTGGAATGCGAGCGTTTATTTTTTAATATAAATTTATTTTCCCAAACCATAGTCACACCAAAGTCGGATCTCTTTATAAACGATTTTAAATCTATTAAGTGAGGTTTTAATAAAAGCCTACTTTTTTGTCACTTGTCTCTTAATTATGGTACAATAAAACCAGGTAACTTCAAAGATACAAAAATAATAACATTACAAAAGGCCCATATATTTTGTTATTGCTTTTGAGGCTCCTCTTGTCAAAAATTATTTCTGGTGGTTTATATTAAAAAAAGTGCTTGAGTGAAACAAAAACTTTGTTTCCGCTTTTGATCTCTCTTTAACACATTGATATATCTTAGCTTTTGACAGAACGAGCTTCAATCATGCAGGATTCAGCTTTCCTAAAACATTAAAAAATCAATTAACCTAAATTGAGCTGGTGTGCAATAACATAAATTAAAAATGAAAAAAGTTTCCCATAACAATAACATTATGAAATTTGAAAATGCGTTTGGAATAAATTTTTCTAAATATAATAAAATTCAAATAATTTAACAATAAATTTATAAAAGAAAGGAATATAATATTTAAATTAAATTAATATTGATAATATTTTATGGAGCTGATGGATCCTCTTTAGTGTAATAAAGAATTCCTCTGATTTGATGCTACCAATTTCAAACTCAGAAAAATTTCCTCCTGACAAAGAAACGCTAAAAAAATCAGTATCATCCCAGAATTTAAGACGGAAAGCGGAACTAGTTCTGAAATTGCAGAAATTGATGATCTTGACAATAAAAGCGATAATGACTTTTAAGAAGAAAGATGAAAAAGATCTAAAAGATCGATTAATCGCGATATAATTGAATCAAACATGCTCAGACGCTCCAACGTGGATATTTCGAACTTTTGTTCAACAAAGACGTGTGATAACAGATTTGAAATTTTAGGTCAACTTAATATTGAAAACAACCTCTTCAAGTATTAAATTAAATAAGGGCATAAATCTCTGGTAAACTGGTAAGTAAGATTTTTTATATTTTTTTATGATTAAAAAGAAAAAAAATCAAAATTATTTTTAAATTTAATAAGCTTCTGAAAAAAAATGTTTTCTTTTCTTATTCTTTTTGTTTTCCCAAAAACAAAAACAAATGTTACATACTTATCTTACCAGAACAATGTGAAATATTTAGTGCACACTTTGTATGTTACCAGTCATACAAAAGTAACACTTATAATTCTAATTAAGTACAAAATAGAGAATAAATATAAAATATTATTTTAGACTGTAGTGAGTTACTCGAGGGCAAAGCATTTTACTTGACGGAGTATTATATTTTTAAATCTGTACTAAACATCTGTGGTAGAACAAATAAAAAGGAACTTGGAGAGACTAAACGTACCTCAGCTGGCAAATAAGCTGCGTTACAAAACTTTACTGACTAATTCAATACAAGATCTTCAAAAATAATGGGTTACATTTTTCAAAAAATAAAAGTAAACTTCTCCGCTTCATTAGAAATGGTGGAGATATTGAGATTGTAGAATATTAATTCATACTCTTACTAAACTAGAACTAAAAATAATGTCAATTATTATTTATTTCACTTGACTTAAGTGAATGCTATTGAATAGGCTCTTGATTCAGCGTTACCAAATACTGTTAAAGAAGTTAATAAATTTATTATAAAATTTTCTTCTAAAATTAATAATTTCACGGGAATACCAAAGAATATAAAATTAAGTGTTATCATTTTGAATATTGATGTCATTCGGTCTGTAATTGTAATTTTTCTTTTAAGTGTGTTAAATGTAATTTAAATCATGAACCTGGCAAATTGCTAATTATAAAAGCTGCCTTTTATATAAATATTATTTAAAATATAATCAAATTTTATTAATTACGGCGAAAAATACAAAAACAAAAAAAACAAAATTGAAAATAGTTGAGTCTTCTATACCCTTCAAATATTCTGTCTGTGCAAAAAATCAAAAATACAACAGAAATTTTAGATTTTCATTCATTTCTGTTTTGTTTTTTTTTTATGAAAAGTAGTAAGCTGTACATGTGCGTTATGTCTGTGCATACAAACACGAAACCAAGTATTTAATAGAACTACGAATACAGAAAACTTATTGAAAGGTAGTTTTGGTTATTTCTGCATTAATTTGATATTTTTTATTTCTGGCATTTAACTCGCTTCTTCATCTGTGAAGTCGCTAATATTAATAATTTAAGTGAGTGAAGTTAAATCTGCCGATTTAAATATGTTTTAACGTAACCTGTTACGTTTTTTATCCTTTTAGTATTTATTGCATATTTATCAAATAGGTCTAACGTCATTAAATATTTCTAAATATGTTTTTAGTATTTATGATATATTCATAAGTGCATGCGTACATATATACATAAATACGTTGACTTCTCACAAAGATTACGGTATAGAACACATCATTTTAAAGGGTTGATCTTCCAGATTTGTAGTCTATCGCCCAAATACTCGGAAGTAACTTTGCACTATTTTTAAATTTTTTTTTTTAAATTTCCATATACTCCTGAGCTGTTGCTTTGAAGAGTTTTTACAATTGCCCACTTTGCCGAGGTACCATTCAAAATTTTACTTATGAAAATTACCAAAATCAAAAAGGAATTTAATCTGTAGGCTCTAAGCTTTCTACAAGTGTTTTAACATTTTCGGAAATTTCGTAGTTTTAATTTTATGATGCAAAACGGAAACTTTAAAAAAAACAGTTTTAAAATAGTCCAAACTATCATCTGAGTTGTTGTGCGTTAGATTACAAATTTTGACAACTTCCCCTTTAAAATGATATATGTCCCATCTCGCAATCTTTTATGGTTCGTTCGGAAGTTACTTGGAGTTATTTTGAAATTTCCATATACTCCAGAACTGTTGCTCTAAGTGATTTTAGCAACTTCTCAACGAACCTATAAAAATTGGGGGATGGGACAGATATCATTTTAAAGGGGAGACTGTTTAGTTTTTTAATCTACCTTCCAAATACTCGGAAGTTACGTTGGACTATTTTTAAATTTTTTTGGAAATTTCCATATACCCTGAAAGCAAGAGCATGAAAATTAAAAAAAAATTTTTTGAATAGTACAAAGTAATTTCTGATTAGAATTAGAACAAGAATGAGGAGCGGGTACTAGTCACTTGGTCTCTTCGGACAAAATAGACTTATTGTGACACTGCTGTCAAGTTACAAATTCTCCTTAAGTTTAGTAATCATTAAGAATTCAGAGACTTTTTTGGGAATGCTCTAAGTAACGATAAGTGGTCCATATTAAATTATTACAGTGACACAATATGTGCTCTGTTGTCTTTGACTGATCCTCATATTTGCCAACTATTTCAATATTTCGATGTGAATTCTTGACCGAGTTTATTTGATATTAAATATGTATTTCTTTTAGGTATAACACAAAAATATTACATTATATTAATTAATGTTTTTTGTCATTTCATTAAATATTAAAAAAAAATTTTTTTGGCTTAATTTTTAAGGAAATTTTGCAAAATTAAAAATGTGATTATTTGGCTACCACAGTGAAGGGTATTTAAAAACTTAACTTGTTTGTTTTTTCCTTATTTTTTTTTACAATACTTTATTTATAATCATAAAATTTTCCAACGGGTTTATTGACATTTAAATAAATTATAAATTGTCAAACAAAAAAAAATTTTGGAATGTTTATAGCATTGACTAAATCACTTTGAATTTCCTAAAGAAAAGGACAATAAACCCTTCATATACAAAAATATAGATTTATATAAATAAACTTGGAAACTTCTCGCACTAAGCTGTGTAGCTAAAAATTAAATATTGGGACAACTGACAGAGTAGAGTACTTCATTAAAATAAAAAAAAGTAAAGTCATATTGGCCGCTGTACACTTTACTTAAAGTTTGCGTGTATGGGTGCAGAAAATGTGTGCATAAAAATAGTTTCAAAAAGTTAATAGGAGATAAAATCAATGATTGAAAACTTTAACCCTTAAACACTCATTCCAATAATATCGTCTATTAAATTGAATATCATGTCAATATCATCATAACATAACCTTTCCATTTCACCAAAAAGTGTAAGCATTTTAGAGAAACCATATAGTGGCAAATTAAGCCAGTCGATATAGATCGAGTTTTCAATATGTTTAAAATTGAAATACTGTGCGCTATGGAATACCTTAGTTAGACCAATGGACTTATTTTTATGAAAGAGCTGAGGTTGCAAATAATTTTGCTCTTTCTCTTTTTAAAACGCACGTGCATTGAATCACAGTAAGAACTCGCTATTTCAAAGTTATGCTCTCTCTCACTTTGGAGCCTTTTTCACTTAATAATATTTTTATAAACACTTCTGTACTTTTCGATGTACAACAACATTTTATGTAGAAGAGGTATTTGGGTTGATTACATTTTTATCAAGACTTTGAGTTGGTAAACACAAAGATTACAAACTGAAGGCTTAATATATAAAAATGAAGAAAATAAAGCAAAACAAAAAAAAAAAAAAAAAAAAACAAAAGACAAATTAAGATAAGAAGATAATGATGTTGACGAGCAGAATGATGAGATGCTGTTGTATAAGATATGCAGGGATACGTTGATGACGAAAAAGATGACAAGATGTTGGATGTCTTTGATGGGTTAGTTGTGTTGTTGCTTGATTTACTTTTTATTCTTTATTTGTGTTGTTTTTTTTTTCTTTCTGCCAAGTTTTCTTCTTTTTGTTCAAATTTGAACTTTAGTAATGAAGGACCTGAACACACAGATGGGTAATCTACAGATTAAAGGGAGAAGTTAGAGGAAAGGATAAGAAATATTTTATAGAAAATGCAAGGACATTTTTAAGAAACACACACAAGTACAAAACTATTGTTTGAAAAAGATTGACTAAGAAACATTCAACAATGTTGGTGATGATGGCCAAAGTTAAGAGGATGAAGAGTTTTTAACAATATGCCTGCCTGCTTGGTCACATGCCCAGGCGTCTTTAAGATTGTTGGCCTTTATTGTTTCGAGTGAACAGAAAGAAACATAGCTGCTGTTGCTGCTGCTTCTATTTGTAGTCGCCTTGTACTAGTTGCTGTTATTTTTGTTTTTGTTGCAAATATTGGTGCCCGTTGTCGTTGCTGATGAATTTGTATTTAAAAGTGGTTGTAATAGTTGTTCTTGTCAATCTGTTGAAGGATCTTTGTTATTGTGCTTCACTGCACACAATGTAATATGTCGTAACTATGTTTGTATGTCTGTCCATTTAATATGCGGGTTTGAAGGGGTGACAATTTCCTTATTTTTCCTCAGTTACTTGTGAGCTTGCTGTGGGGAGTATTGATGATGAGGAGGATACACACACAAAATGAAATGATTACGGGCAAAATGTCTGTTTAAGAAATAGAAATTGTGTTGATTTTTTATTTTTGAATTTGATGTACCGTATTGAGCTCTTAGAAAATATAACACCCACACGAATTTTTGCAAAAAAGTTTGTTGAAATTATTTCTAAAAAGTAAGCAGAAAGAGAGAAAGGCAGAATAACACAAGATGATGATGTTAAGGATGAAAGGCTCTATTGTCCAGTTTTGTTTTGTACTCCACATTGATGTCATCTTAAGGTTAGTTAACTTTAAGCATATTTGACGTTGTCGTTTTATTGTGATTCGACAGTGTCAAAAAAAAAGGGAGCAGAGCAGTTTCTAAGAAAAATCAACACATGGGGTCCTTATTTGTATGTGATTAAATATTTTTTTTTTATTCTTGCTTTGAGTTTTAAATGTGTGCATTTGAAATTTGAAAAGGGAATAAATAGGATTTGCTTTTCTCAAGCTTATTTTACGCAATTAATGTTTATTATGCTAAATTTTTATCAATGTGAGAAGAGAGAATTTTCTACAAATACCTTAAGTAAGTACTTCAATATAATTAAAGCTTTAAAATTTATTTACAGATTAAATTAAAAGTACAATATGACAGCCAAAACATTTTGATTTTTATTATATGAATTTTCCCCTTTTTTTCCTAATTTTCTTTTTGTCTTTTTGCAAGCCATTACTGCATTAAAAATATAAAATATGCTGGGATAGCTGTTGCATGAAAAATAAATTAATATTTAACACAAACACTTTAACATGTGACAAGTTAGTTAGTGAGTGGCAAACAACTAAAAGCATTCATTCATTCATTCAGTCATGCTGCAGATAAAAGCAAAACAAAATATTAAGAGAAAAAAAGAAATATCAACAATTATAATTTAGCTAGAATTCATAATTGCAACAAACAACATGCAACATTTCAATTACACTTTCATTTAAAAAGAACAAAATGCAAGAAAAAGTATTGAAGCATCATAAAATTGGGCAGAAATATGTCAACACTGTGGCGACATTTTTGTTAAGTGCATCCTCATACAGCACTTGTCTATAATATTTATTCCTACATTGTTTATTTGCTTGAATGTGTGTGTATATTGGTATACTTTTGTTCATCCATGCAACGTTCTAAGATGGTTTTGTTCATTTCTATTTAAAATGTATAAAATCAAACAAAAAACATGTTTTTTCATTAGTAATCTTGAGATAAAATATATTTTAGTTCGTTAAAGAATGTTGGATAGATGTACGCATCAAAGTGTGATGGCACAATTGCCAATGTCAGGAGTGCAAAGGAGTGTTTTTATATACAATATTTTTTTAAATGCTTAACTTTTAAAGGGATTTCTTTACAATTTCCATTTCAATTACAATTACAATTTCAATTTAGTTTTAAATTTAATTATTATAAATACAACAGAGAAAAATTAGATTTAAAATTTTTTTCTTCATTTTTTAAATTTTAAATCAGGCAACGTTAATCTAATCAGACTATTTCTTATTCGATTCATAAGCGATCGGGAACTAGAGAGTGAATGCTTAAATCATAGTTTATAGTTAACTATAGTTTAAGTAATCAGTCGCTAGTTCCTGCAAATTAGGGCCTTAGAGTAGTCAGCAATCTCCTGTCTATCGTTCTTTATGACTTTAATTAGTCTTTTTACTTTTAAAAAAGAAATTCCAAAATTTATTTTACTTCATTTTGGATTTTCCATTCATTCTTCCATGCTTGAGAAAAGAATTTTTTGTGCGGGAGCACAGCTTGAAATAATTTATTCCGTTGCTGTGGTATCATCTCTACCGGGCGGTATTACCATATTATTTATTCCGCAATACAGATAAATTTCTATATTTTGTTTACGCTTAAAGCAAATGGAACGATCAAAAATGTAAGAAAAAATACAACATTTTGCAAAAATAGAATAGGTTTTAGCTTAATTTTCCTTATTTTTTGAAAATAATTAATTTTCTTTTTGTTTATTTAAAATTTATTTTTTTTTTCTTATCGCCAACAGCTAAAATATTCACAATAGACAATTTTTTCATTCACAATTAAATGAAATAATTCAAAATAGTAAGATAATTCCGCAGGAATGGATAATAGCAATTTGCATATCGATCGATATTTTCTTTCGCTATATTTTCCTTCCCGTGTGAAAATTCGGTTCAGCTATGAGATTCATTTTTCAGTTAATAAGGACAAGAACGAGAAAAAAACCAATACGTTTTGCATTTTCAATTTTTACCTAAAATAAAGTGCGTTCTAAAATCAAGTAAGCACATGTTTAAGCCACTGCAGGTTATCATATTAGTTGTGATGTGATTATGCGTGTTCAAATGCAAATTGTCAGTGTCGCTGTCACATCAAATTTTGTTGCATTCAACAAAAAACTAAAACTATGTGCATTTGAATATATTTGCATGTGCGAGTGTGTGCATTTCATATCTTACGGTAGAGTGAAGACAACAAGTGCAACCAGCCATCACTGGCAGAGGCAATACAAGATGATGTCTTAGTTGCCGCTTGTCGTGGTACAAGAATGTGGCGGCAGCATTATCAAGTAATGCAAGCAATAAGGCGACATATATCATTCAATCATTTTACATTATTTTTTTTTCTTTTTTATTTGTATTGGCTTAATTTGTAAATAAATAAAAGAAAACAGGGATTTTGCTTCTTTTGCTTTTTGTGTGGTTGAAATATTTTCTTTCTTCTAAGAATTGTGATTGCTGATATGATAGCAAATTGTTAATTGATAGAATAACAACATTGTTTTTTACTAACTTTGTAACTGCTTTGGACTGCAAGAAAAATGAAGACAGCTTTACATATTCAAGCACAATTTTTAATTTAGTGTATTTAAAAATTTATCGGTTTAAAGATGTTGAATCCAGAAAAAAAATATCGACTTACAAACAATAGCTACAGTTGGAAGTAATAGTGTAAGACAATGGGTTTCAATATGTATTCTCACAATCTAAAAATAGTATCTTTGGCTTGGTGCTTGCACAGAAGTATTATACTATTATTATCACTATGGGCTATAAGCGTACCACGACCATTAAGATCTATTTTGCACTACAGTTCCTAAATAACTACAATCCGAAACTCCTTATGAATCTCGTAATTATTGTAACACTACTCATGCTTAGGTCTCCTGTGACCAGTGTCCCTAAGCAGTTACTTTTGAGTCTTGCCACCGCTGGCTACTCACACAGAAGCATTAAGTATGTGACAGTTTTAAGGAAACAAATGCTCCTTTTATGATTAACGAAGTATTTTTAATGAAATACGTAAATAAATGTACAAAATTCACAAGAACAAACCAGTTTCATATAGACTTTTATTTTTGGCAAATTAAAGTCTGAATAAAGTTATTGTTCAAGCTATAGAAGTAGTCTAACATCAAATCCTTTCATTCGATATCGAATGAAAACTGTAGAAAATTGAATTAGTTTTATGTGATATAATTTGAAAGCTTCGATTGAAGTTGCTGAATATTCTATTCCACAATTTTTCCGCTGGATCTATAAAAAGAGTATAAGCAGCCTTATTAGCTCGCTAGTCTTCAATTTCATTGCCACATGCCCCTCACAGGCATAGTCTCCATAGCAGAGTTTTTTACTGCAAAAGCAAAGAGAAGTCGATAATAATTCCGAGAAGAATAAACGTAAACGAGAGTTCAAAATATATTTCTACATACATCGACTGGCTGCCTGCTTTTTGTGTATGTGAGCACACACATTGGACACAAGTAGTATTTATTGAAAGAAAAATAAAATAAGAACTCAATCATTTAAATATAAGAAAATAAAGCTTTGTAGCTGAAGTGGTTGAGTGGTGAGCTAATGCTTCTTAACTACAAATTCCGTGGTTCGAATAGAGTCAGTGTTATGTTTTAATTCGAAATGAGCTATTTCGGAAATGAAGTAGTTTCTTGTTCTTTTTTTTTCTGTAGAAAATCAATTTAATGCATAAAATAAGCATTGTTTGGCAGCCAAAGGTATTGTTTCTAGATGGTTCATCGCGAACAAAAATGCCTTATTTTAAGTGATTCTCTACTTCTAGGCAAGCATCATTTTTTGCTGGGAAATGCAGTTTTTCTTTAAATTATATGTTGATATGTACGTATGTATGTATGTATAATCTCTAGTTATTGAATTTATTATTTTGTATAACAATTTTTATACAGTTACTCTTCAATCATATTTTAATCAAGATTAAAATATAATTTATTTATTTATATTTAATTTTCTCATAAATTTAAATAAATATGTGCACAATGCATATGTGTGTGTATGAGGGTACGAGTCCAGTCTACAATTCTAAGGCTCTTATATCCACTCCATTATTATTGGACACATTCTTTTCAGCTCAATCAGCAACTCATTCAATCAAAAAAAGTTTGTTTCATAACTGTGTCCATATACTCGTATTCACAGCAACAACAATAAAATTATATGAAATAAAATATAAAATTTTTATGTTTGTTTTCTACCCAACGGATTTTCAATCGAATCTGTCAAACAGTAAAATAGCATACTTCAATCAAATCGTACAGATGAACCATAATTTTATATAAAGAGAACAAAAAAATATTGTTGGCGAAGATAAAAAGTCATTTCTCCTAAAGGAGAAAGTGATTAAAGAAAATTAAATTTTTAAAACAAATTTATTAAGTAAAAAATTTAACTTCAATCTTCTTAATAATTTAAAGTTTTTAAATCATTTAATTCTGAACACTTCCATTTTATAAAAAAATTAACAAAAAAAAATCCTGATGAGCAGCATAGGCATTAGCTCTCAGATTTTCTACTGTGATAAATATATAAGCTCTCTACCCAATATACGTTAGCAAGTAAAGGGGTTTCCTCAACTTCAATATAGTTTAAATTATTTGTAAAAATTACTGCACAAGGACAAAAAAAAATTAAAGATGATAAGGAAACAACCCCGTAGGAATTACAAAAAAAAAAAAAGAAAACACTGACTAAAGAATGACAGAAAGCATGGCTGGACAGAAGGATGGATAGATGGCCGTACAGAACAGACTTTTATTTAGTTGGCAGGATTGTTAAAACAACTTTACCTACACACGAGTGTAGCACAAAAATAAATAAAAAACGTCTAGTTAAAATTAAAAAAGGGTTTTATTTACAAAATTGAAGAAATATTATAAATTGCAATAACAAATAAGAAAAAAGAAAAAAAAAGATTTTTGTCAATCGTCCAGTTACAGCAAAGGAAAATATTTTAAATGATTTGTGAGGTGGACAAGGACAGCTTTTTTTTATTAATTAATTATTTCTAATATTGATTGTAAATCCAAAAATATAAAATTGAAACCATATTTATTTAAGAATTCTAACAAGTCTAGCTGGCAGAAAAACTTTTCTTGCAGTCACACAAAAGCATAAAAAATTTAAAGCAAAATTTTTTTTAAAGTTAAAGAATTTTTCTTGAAATAAAAAGAACTTTTACCTCCAAATTGTTTGTAAGCGATAAAGCGAATCAGCCAAGTGCACTAACTAAAATATTTTAAACAAACTTATAAATATTTAAAGGCTGCGCAAGCCTATTTGAAATGGCTTACAAGCACTTTCAAGTATAATATATTACACATGTTTGTATTGCTGCTTGTTTTAGAAGTATGCTTGTGCATTGGTTTAGTACATACACCTCCTCACTTCCTTGTGAGTGAGTGGCTTATTTTAAAATGAACATCATAAATTTTACTGTCAAAATGACAACTTGACTCATCTAAAATATTGGAGGCCTCTTTTTTAACTTTTCTTTTCTTTATTTACAAATGAGCAAGTGTATTTTTAAATACATGAATACTTAAACTTTAAATGTATTTTTATAAATCATCAACAACATTTGCAAACAAGAAGCATCAAAATTAACCCCTTTCTGTGTCATAAATATGAAATGAAAATGACGAACTGCTGACAGGTGGCAACAACTAATTGGGCTTCTTAATTTTAGCACTTTCAGAGTGCATGATGAAAAAGCAACAGTAGAAAAAAGTTTTTTGGTATTAAAAAAAATTATTAAATAAATTAAACTAAAATAGTAGAGAGCACAAAGGTAGCAGGGTAACTAAAGAAACTCAACAAGATGGCAAATTTGAATCAATGGTTACAAAAGTATTAGTCCCGTGATAAAGAAATAAAATACTGTAATGGTGAGAAAAAAACTCCAAGCGCAAATCATATGCCGAGTGATACCTTAAAGAGTGACTTTGTTTTGCTTGAATACTAGAATTATACCTAAAATAATATTCTTCGTTGAACGCCTCCTCCTACAACTTTATGAAATAGTATTTTACCTAAAAACTTTGAACTATTTCAGTAACATATCACGAATTTTGTAGAAACAAATTCTCAATTAAGCTTCATTTCTTCTAAGAACATTTTTATACCCTTCACTGTGATTCCGTTTGTAGTTTCTACACCGTACATTATATTTTGAATTCTGATAAATACTGGAGTCTAATGAGCGATGTAAGTCTCTCTGTCTGTCTGTTTAGTCGTTGAAATCAAGTTTCTGAAGTCCCTGGGCAGCGTACAAAAAATTTTAGCATACTAATCTGTCAGTTGTTTCTGTCTTTCAGCTGCTTATGAAATTCAGCAAGATCAGTCTAAAAATGACGGAGCTTTTTGTCAAAAACCGCGACTACCTGTATTTTGGGATCATTTTCTAAGTGGTTGTTTTTGGGTAGTTTGTCTTATATACAAAACTGATAATAAAAAACGTTGTGCACAGTTTTATCAGAAATGATACTCACAATAGCTGTGCAAAAAATTAGAAGAAGCGGTTCACAAATGGCTGAGAAAAACCAAAAATAAAAGAGAAATTTTAAAATTTCATTAATTTCTGCTTTGTTTTTTTATGGATATTTTTTAACAAGATATGTGAGTAATATTTGTGCACACAAACACGAAACCAGGCAGTTGTTTTTATACAAATGAATGTATGTACGTGAGTCTTTTGAATAAATTTTTTTTTAAACTCAAACGCATTATTTGTTTAAGAATTAACAAAAAAAAAATGGTATTCAAAGATAATTATTTCAATCAGTATTTGTCATTTCACTAAAAATCTTTTTTTTTTTTTTTTTGTTAATATATAATAAAAATGTGCAAAAATGTAAACTATTAATGTTTGGCTACATATAAGACTCGGCCCAGCCAAATTTAACTTGTTATTTATTAAAAGCAAATATTTACACATCAAATTGGTTAAAATTATTATTATTTTCCACCCGTCTGTTATAATTTTTATAAATTTTTGTTCTGATTGCAATAGAAATGCTTAAGAGAAATCCAAATCCATATTTATGCAATGTCTTTCTAAGAAAACAGTGGCGTCATTTTGATTTTTATGAAATCTTTGTCGGTTGCTTGCTATTCTTTGCATGCAATCATACAAATGACATTTTTCAAACCAAATCATATCATAATCATAATTCGCCTTGTCGCTTTCAAAGAAGAAAACAACAAAACTATAGACAATTCTAAAGACTGCCAAAAAATTATTAAAAATTATAAAAGTGGATTTAAAACAGACATGAAGTCTTCATGTAGAGACACACATCATGTACAAACAGTACGAGTACAGCCTGCCATCAACAATCGAAATTTAAGATGAGTCAAACAATTCACCATACACTGAAAGTAAAGTGCAAGCAAAATATATACTCGTAAATATGCCGGAATACTGGATTGATCTCTCTTTGCTTATTATATGAAGGAAAGGCTATCCTGAAAAAATGTTTAATCAAAGACATGAATTTCTTGCAGTGGAAGGAATCTCATACACATTACGAGTACGTGCACGTTTGATAAATATGAAAAAAGTCACACAGAAACCAAACACAAAAACTGAGTGACGTCCAAAGATGTCTTTACTTTCTTGTCACTTGTCAGTTGTTTGTCATTTGACACACATGCAAGTGAGTGATATATGCCCCAGCTCTTTACAGTTCCTGCCTTTACAGTTTACTCTCCTCTAAGGCAGTTTATTATGCAAAATCCTTCATTCATGCCTGTTTTTTTTTTTCAAACATTTATTTTTGTGCTTTTCGTCTTTATTTTGTTGTGGTTTGTCGCCAAAATCTCTGGGTGTTGCATGTTTTTTGTCAAGCAAATTTATTGCTTCATTTGTTTCATCTTGTCTTTTTAGCCATTTACTTGAGACAGAAAGACAGACAAACAGGCAAACAGTCAACAAGGCATTTAGTCAACAAGACTAAAAGTCATACAACAAGCACCGTGTTCATTTAAGGGTAAAATACATTAACATTTCTTTTTTTGAATATTTTTTATTTTCAATTGTTGTTGTTGTTGCTAGTGACTGTTTTATGAATTGTTTGTACAAATTTTTGAGTTGTTCATTTTACTGTGGTTTTTTCGTTGTTTATATTTTCTTTTAATGCTCCAGTCGACTTCTTGTTCACTGTCATTGTGGTTGTTGCTGTTGTTAAGTGTTTTAAATCAATTTACAAATGATGTGACAATATGATTCGTGAGAAATGGTAATTACAGCTTCGTGCTTAAAGAAGTGGTCAGGTTAAGAAAGTGTTCGTATTATGCAGCAGGGGGAGTATAAATGACACTGTAAACTAGGGGACATTTTGCTTTTAAATACTTTTCAAGGTCAATTAAGAACAAGTTAACTTCATCGCTGGGATAATTTACACAACTTGGATTATTACAATAATACAGCTGATAATAGCAAAGAGAAAAAACACAGTTTTAACAAAAAAAATATTTTAATATCGGTATCTCTGACTACAACGCCACCTGCAGGGCTAATTTGTGAATCTAAATCATTCTTATCGATCCAGCCGTTTAGTGAGAGCTGCTGAAACGCTTACAACGATCGTAAATTAAGAAGGTAAATAGTAATATAGCAAGTAATTATAGAGGTATATCGTTTATGAATTGTCTGCCCAAAATTATGATGGGTGAGCGTACTCGTATATACAAATCGACAGAAAACACAATATTATATCAGAGTACCACACAGGTGTCAAAACAGCAAGCGCGTGATTTCCTTCCACCGATTCAGAGAACCCAAATAAGTTCCTTTCTGTTTTTTATTATTAGGGGGCCTTGGGCATACCCGAACATTCTAGATCTTTTCTGATTTATAAAACGTGCATCAATAAACGCATTATTGCTGAAAAAAATTATGTTAACTAAACAAAAAACATGTTATCTCTAGAAAATATGTAGAAATGGCATATGTGTGGGTAAGCAACGCAAGTTTTTTGGAGGATGAAGTAAAGGTTAAATGCAGGATATTTACTTAGTTAGCTTATACTTATTTATTATTTATGCCTGTCTTATTTGTTTTAAATTTTTGGCTTCTTTTTTACTCAAACTGCAACAAGGAAGACATCAAGTTTTTTCATAAAAAACATTTTTTTTTTCTTCGTTTTAATATCACGCACGCCAATAATTTCGTGTCGCAAACGTCAAATGAATGTTTCATATTTGTATCAATTTACATCAGACAGTCACAGCAAAATCGAGAGTACGAGCAAAACGAACAAAACACTAAAGTAAAAAACTTTGACAAATTTTACTCACACCCCAAATAGCCGTGTATGCACTAGATTATAGACACCATCTGACTCATATTCATGTATTCTATGTGGCATCAACATTTGATTAGTTTTTATGTTTTACATTTGGCTGCTGTGTAGCTGCCATACACATTTTTTAGCTTCTTCCCTTTAGATCGACTTGTGTCAATCTGTACGTTTTACTTCATTTATTCTTGTTGGATTTTCTTCTTTACATTTTTATTATATTTTCGTTTGCCGGGAAATGTTTGTTGTGTTGAGCTTGAACGAATAGTAATTGTGCACATGATATGCGTTTCCCATGTTTCAGCTATTAAGGTGACACTTTAAATTCTTTACTGAGTAAAATAAAAAAGAGGTTGCTGGAAACTTTCTTTTTGCTGAAGCCTTTTTAGAAAGCATTACATGAGATTTGTTAGCTCCATCCCATGTTCATTTATGTCCTACAAAAATATACTTTCGTTTTAATATTTTTTTCTTGTAATTGTTCTGCCCTAATATTACATCTTTGCATGAAAAAAAAAAATTGTCTTAATACACTTGTTTACTCACACACATATGATGGTGGTTAATATTTTGTGCGTGCAGTAATTTAGTCAGCTTATTTATATTTTGATATTTTTACGTTTCTTTATGACAATCATGCATGTTGACTGCGAATGTTTGTCAATGTCATCAGATAATGTTACAACATGATGAGGTGATCTGGTATGTTTATTTAATAAACTCTAATCACTTTTTTCTTCTTTTTGTTAGAAAAAAATGAGCTGAGTATAAAAGAATTTTGAATATTTTGAAAACAAAACGTGTCACACACAATGGATTGTTAAAATGTTATGCTAAAATTATGCCAGACAGCATATGTGCCACCTGGGTTTACAATTTTTATTTTTAAAATTATAAAAATAAAAAATAGGACAACCAAATTAAATTAAAAATTGCTGGTCTCTTTTCAAAGTTGTTGGATAAAATTATTTACTTTTTGTTTAATTTTTCGATCCTTTAATATGGACCAACTAACACACAATGAGCACATAAATATGGACTTGAGATGTGACCATTAAATTTTATATCCCTTCTTTATTATAGATTGAATTCATTATTAACAAAGATTTATAGAAAACAGCAGCGATGCTATAACATTAAATGCTGATATAACAAACAATTTTGAATCATAACCTCCGCCTTGTACAAACAACAAAATTATACAAATTATACAACTAAAACAGAAAAAGAAGAAGAATATCATAATAATAACAAGCAATCGTACAATAATTTTTGCAAAATAATAAACATTCAATGCCAGAAATAATAAAGAAGCACGGATTTTTCAAATATAAATAAACAAAATATGATCACAACATACATAAGTAATATAAGAGATTATGCGAGGTGCGTTTTAAAAATAATAGTCAAAAACAGAATATAAGAAAGAGAAACGTATTCGATTTGAAATATAAGCGTTTGAAAGTGTTGGCCACGTAGAAACATTCTAGCAAGCAGCCATTGCCGTGCGGTTATGGGGAATAAGTAAATGGAGGGATCAAATGTGAATGCTCTTGTGTGGTTCTTCTGTGTTAAAAAGAGGGTATTAATAGATGTGATAGATAGGTGTAAAATCATTTTAAAATACAAATTCTGTAATTACCAGGGCAAAGAAGTTCTTGCACTTAAAAATCGCAAAATATGCAACCATAAAATTAAAAATATGCATTAAAATTTTATTTATTTAAACATTTATTAATTCATAAAAACTTAAAAATTTAACAAAAAACATAAATACATTCCATTTAGTCTTAAAAAGTGAAAAAATGGTTTAAAAAGTAATAAAAATTAGTCTATTTAGTCTTAAAAATGTCTGTGCGAAATCAGCATATTTAAAATAATGGGTACGGCAAAAGTCCCGCTACCATTTTGATAGATTATAATTTTGCTCAAAGAAAAGATAAGTAAGTTTGGTTCGCATAAAACGTTTATTTGGTACTTATATTTTTTTTATTTATGATTGGAAAATTATATCAGGCTATTCGTTATGCGACTTTCGATTTTTCAGGCATTTTTCATGACATCCTGCAACATCTCAGGCTGAATTTCTCCAATTTCATGACGAATATTGGCTTTTAAATGTTGCATGTATTAATTGAGGATTCTGTGTTCCCCAAAACCGACTGTTCTAAAGAAAATGGGCTTCATCGCTCATTATCACTTCAGACGAAAAATCTTCAATGACTGGCAATAGTGAAAAAACTATTTTCAATAAATATTGTCACTATTTTTGCTCATTATTGTGGCGTATATTTATTCATAATAAAATTTTGACGTCTATACAACACTTAGCTAAACGTCACATAACCAAGATGACGCGCAATTAAAATGGTAGCGGGACTTTTACCTCAGACAAGAAAAGAAATTTATCGAATTTGTATTTAAAAAAAAAAAAAAAAACTCTTCACGAATTAGGAAGCTATCGCAGACGACAAGAAGTTAAGTAAGAGAATGAATTAATTTTCTACAATATTTTCTTTACTGGAAGGTAAATTAAAAATACTATCAATTTCTCTAACTTTTTAGATTCAGCATTCCCTTTTAAATCTGAATCAAGTTTGGCTTTTATTTTCTGCCGATTTGACCTGCTACTTTTTTGATTTTAATGACGGCATCATCAACTAGTTTAATTGAGGCTTTCAATGATTTAAGCCCCTGCAGATTGGTTGTTGTCTTGATTAGAAAACCATAGCTTGAGAATATAAATGCTATCTGAGCTTTTATATTAACCAAATACAAAAATATTGACTACAAAACACAACTCCGTAACAATAGTAACAGAAACAAGACGTATTTATTATAAAGTGTATTCAATTCTATGCCAAACGCTAAATATTGTTGATTTTGCCACTTGAAAATGTCAAAGTAAGCAGATTATCTCATACTATTTTGACTGTTTGACAGCTTCAAGGCTAAAGCAACTATAACTAGCTGATCAACTCTCTACACCTTACAATTCGGCTGAACATATTTCTGAACAAAAAAGTAAGAAAAGAGCAAATTTTTTTTATAAATATAACGAAAAAATTTACATTTAGAACAAAAAATGTCAAAAATGTTTGTAAAATATTAAGAAAAATATGCATTTATAGCAAAATATGCAAAAACATACATTTAAGGGAAAATATGCAAAAATAAGCACTAACAAATTAATGCCATTTTACTGGAAATATTGTGATTTATAAAGAAATTAACTTTAGGAGGGTATCAGAGCATCGACAACAAACATGCATTTGCATGAAGTCCCTTGCCCTGCTAATTACTATCATCACTAGGCCATATGTAACATAACCCAAAAGATCTTTTGTACAGCCCGTGAGAGAGAGAGAGGTTTGGAGAGAGCTTTCCTAACTTTTTGGGAGTTAACAAGAAGTATTCAAGAAGGTCCTAAGCTTTTGTGTCCAACCCTCGTTTGAATTTATATTCCATTACCATGTGTAGTATTCATATATAGATTCATAAAATATATAAATATTTAACGAATAACTTATGCCTCACACTCACTACTTGCTACAACTTACAACATTAAAGCTTTCTTTACAACATCAGCTCCAACAGATATTTTCATAACACCCAAATAACGACAAATGTACGAACAATGTGCTTCATAGTTTGTTTTTTGTTGTTTCTCAATGATGAAATGGTCGAAGCCATTAGCACGTGCACGCATTAAGTCTGCCCTCATATTGGAGAATCATAATTTTTACAAATTACCATTCAGAGTGTTGCCATGTTTAGAGAAATAAAAATTCAACTAAAAATTTATGTTGTTGCAGTAAAGAAACTGTAACCAAATGCGAACGAATACTTCCTAATGCACAGTGGGTTTAACAGGAAAATAAAGCATATATTTTTATTTTTAAAATGTGTTGGTGGTAAAAAATAAATTTTGTATTTTAGTTGAAAAAATTTTTTACGCTTAACAAAATTTACGAAAATTTTTCGATCTGTAAACGAAATCTCGATGGTTTTGTGAAATCATAAACAATTTCACTGTGTGGCAAAACACAATCTGTGCAACTTAAAAACAAATACATAACACACACACACACACACATTAATAAAAACCCAAACTTGAAGTGTTAAAGTAGCTTTTTGGGTTTTAGCACGACTTTCCGGTGATTATTCAAGATTTTTGTAAGAGTGCATTTTAAGTGGAAATTATGTACGAGTTTTAGTCGGTTTGTGCTTTTAGCATTTAACAGAATTAATAATTTCATACATCCAAATAAACACATGCATACAAATGCACACACTTTTATAAGAAAACTAAGATAGCGAGTTTTGTATTGGCGTGGGTTATGCCAATGTTGGCCATAATTCGTTTAAAACTTGCGGTTGCTTCTTCCTTATTTTTTACTTTACTGCTGCTTATTATAAGCGTGCTTCATCAGTGCTGCAGGTGCAAAATATTTAAAGTTTGTTTTTACTTTTTTTTCTTTTCGTTTGTAGAAAACACACAAAAATAATTGTTTTACCAAAAATTTCTCTTAGGCCATAATTTTTAACAATAACAAAGTGGTAAGTAAGTAAGCGGCAAGTACTTGGATATAAATGTTCTGCAGAGACATGTGTGCGATTATATTCCAAATATTTTCCATATTTGTGTTTCCTCTTTAAGTTTGCCCTGCCCGTCGGTTTGTCTGTCGTGTTTGATATGTATGAATATGACGTGCTTAACTGTAGAATGCACAAATCATTTCAAAGTTGCAATGCAGCCATGTTTGTCTTTTGAGTGGAAATGTTTTCCTAAAATAATAATAAAAAAAAAAAAATTGTACGTGTTACGTGTATTACCCTGCAAAAAGGGTTTCAAGTTGTTGTACACACGCATGTGGAAATAGAATAAATGTGTATGTGTGCTCATAACTTTAGTTGTAAAAATGCTTAAATACCAGCGGTATGAGTATAAACTACAAAAGCTTTTCTAATATTTTTAAAATGTTTATGTATTTAGGATGTGTTTCGTCGAGACATGTTTTAAAGTTTAGTTTATTTATTTGCCAAACGCAATCTAGTGAATGTGGGGAAAACACTTTTTAGGAAACTATTTGTTATTGTGAATTAAGTACATGATAATACAATAAATGGCGAAAAAACAAATAAGCTTTAGAACACTCTTAACTATTTGCAAGCATGAGGCTACATTTGCATTTGTAATGACTCGCTTGGTGTTACTTCTTGACAAAGCAGCACTGGGATTACCAGATAGCGTAATAACCTATCCATCTGGGGGTGGCATATTCGATTCTTGCCATCTTCATCTAGGGTCTGTTTTCTGCAGACAAGAAAATAAGTTTTGCGGATTTGCACAAATTAGGCAGCTAACGCATAGCATTTGGAAATTATTAAGACGACGAGAAGTTAAACAAGAGAATGAATTAATTTAAATGAATTCATCACTTGACCTGAATGACAATACAATTAGTAAGATTTTTCAATTTCAATCTCATGTGTCGTTAAAAAAAATAATTTGAGTTTAATCTTAAAGAAAGTCCACCAAATTTCGCATTAAATTTATGAGAAATTTTAATTGAATTTTAAGTAAAAAGTTGTCTAGCAATAATCATATTTTCTTGCAGTTGTAGTTGTATTTGTATGAAATAAGGAAAACCCATTGAAAAGTTATCGGAAAAATGAATGTCTGTGCAAAACTAAAATTAAAAAAAAAAACACTCATTTAAACCAACACATGCAAAAAGCAAAATATTCCATACACACACCCACATGTACGAATAAATGTGTACTCGTACATGCATTCTGACACTCATATCTCACTGGCTGTTATTAGCCTCATCAATTGTACGCTTAGCAAACAACATTAAAAATAATTATAGACGTTTTCCAAGACAACTTTTCTAACACATTTAAACTATTTTGGCAAAATGTTGCAGAGTGAAAGAGAAGAGGAAAGAGGGAAGAGAGGAATAGAGAAATATTCAAGACATAAAATGCCAAGGAAATGTATTCGCATATACAAGTACACAACATTCAATGTACAACGGCGATGACGACGACAATGAAACAAACTTTTCTTTAAAAAGGCAAACTGCTGTGTAATGAAAATGCTATTTGCTTTGACAATAAATCTCGGCAGTTTGAATGGGAAGGAGTGCAGCGCAAAACGAAATGAACGAACACATTTTCAATACTGCATTTTTGCCCACAAAGAGTTGTCTAAAGGAATGAATTCTTTCATTATGAATACCTTGAAAAAAAAGAGCAGCGAATACGCAGAAATTTAAAAAAAGGATTTTAATTTTCGAGTTTGCTAATTGTGGCAAAAGCAGTTTTCGCAGAACCACTTAAAGCAAGACTGTTTAGTAATAACATAAAAAAATTTAAAACTTTTTTCTTATGGCCCAAATTCCTCTTAAAAAACTTTTTAATTTTTCCTTTTTTTTCCAGGCTAACTGATGGTCAGAGTTTTGAGGCCAACATTATCTATAATTTCCAATAAAGCAAAATGACTCTTTCATTTCTCTGCTTATACAAAATCATGTTCATAGATTCTTTCGAGGTCTGATATAAAATGAGGGAGTTTATGATTATGGGCTCAAGAATTCAACTTTCTTATAGTTTTATTATTTTCTTATTTATTTTTTCCAACCATTTATCGCTTTTTGGCGGATGTACTATTCGAATAAAGTTGCCTGCGTTAAATTTTAGTTTAAAATTTTCTTCAACATTTTTAAGCAAAATAAAAACGATAACGAGAGAGATGAAAAGAAAGAAAAAGTTGTTACCAAAATATCAAATAATCATAAAGCAAAGTAAATGTGTTTTCTTTATTTTTTCTTGGGTGAAGGGGTTAGTTCTTGTTTCTAACTAAAATGTATTCACTTTCCTCTTTTTTTTTGCTTTCTTTTCTCGACCTTAATTTATGCTAGTGTATTGTATTTCACAAATAATTGTTGTTGTATGGGTAATGGCTTGTAACGAAATTGTAGAGTTGTATTTTATGGTGTTGCCACTTCTTTAAAATGTTAAAAAAAAACTTTCAATGACTTAATAATAGGCTAGCAAAACGAAAAAAAAATTGATGCAGTGAGCAATTTTTTTCAGAAAAATGGTAGAAAAAAGATTTCATTATAAAAGAATGTTTAAAAGCAATTGAAATTGTTAAGTCATAATCCAAATTATATTGAGTAAATGGAAATATTTTAAGTCTAAAAACATGTAGCAAATAAGACATGAATTTGTAACGACACGTCTCCGCTGGTTGCTAGATTAGATCAGCGGCGTCCAGGGTCCTACATGTACTAATAGAGAAGAGAAATAACGTTTTTTCTTTAAATTTATTTAATGACGGTCCTTGCTACGGAAGAGCCGGTATGCCGTAGTCTCTGTTAACGTAGAGAGAGCTTAGTAACGTATGGTAATTATTCCCTTTACCTACTAAATTCTTCCCACGAACACCTGGATATCGGTCACACGAACAAAACAAAAAAAAGATATCCTATGCTGTTCAGATTAAGGAGTTTAGCAGAACAAGGTAAATAATCTTTCTACCTACTAAGCCTTTGTTACAAACAACCAAGACTGGAAAGCTTAGTAACGCACGATAAATTATCTTTCTACTTGTAACGGGTGGGGCAAATAGCCTCCTACCATTTTGATTGCCTATAACTTTGCTTAGGAAAAGATAAGTAGCTTTGGTTTTCATAAAAGGTTGACTTGGTCTTTAGATTATATCAAATAAATAGTGACCACGATTCGCTTTGCAATTTTCGGCTCTTTTTAAGACATTTTTATGACATCCTGCAACATCTCAGGCTGAATTTCTTCAATTTCGTGGCGAACATTATCTTTAAAATGTTGAATCGTTTGGGGTTTATTCACATAAACTTTCTTTGATTTTAAAAAACCCCATAAGGAAAAGTCTGATGCTGTTAAATTCGGGTATTTGGCTGGCTATGCTAGGTCGCCACTTCGCGAAATTAGTCTTCGTGGAAAAACGTCATTCAATAATTGAATTGTTGAACGAATTGTGTGTGCTGTGGCCTCATCTTGTCTACTAGTCTCTTCTCTTCCATTTGAGGCACAAGAAAATTTCTAACCATGTCTTGTTACCGTTCATCAGTAACAGTAACTCAGCAGCTTGGTAATTTTCAAAAAAATAGGGACCAACGATATTTCCAGCATGAATACCACACCATGCAGTTTTTTAGTAGATGCAATAATGTTTCATGATTCAATTGAGGGTTTTGTGTTTTCCAAAACTGACTGTTCTGTTTAGTTGTGAAGCACTTGACTATTAGGATATTTTTGACGCAATTTCAGCTGATTGGCAATAATGGAACGATTGTTTTAAATAAATATTGTCACAATTTCTGCCCGTTTTTGTTTACACAACACTGGTTAAACTGAGCTAAACGTCACATAACCAAGATGGTGCGGAATCAAAATGGTAATGGGACTTTTGCCCCATAATAACTCTATCTACTAAGCAGCTCTTGTTCCATGGCTAGATATCAGCCAACAGATCTCGTTTCGGCATTCGCTTCTCTTTTTACATCATCTACTTTGTAGCTTGCGGAGCAGTTTTGGTCTTGCCGAGAGGATAAATAAAAAAAGGTAAAGAAAAGCAAAAGATGAACCACAAACACATCCAATAATAGAACAATAAATTTTTTTTTCTATAATTTTGGCCATGTCTTGCAAAGCCAATATTTTGTTTTAATGTCACTCCAACATGTAGTAAGCATTTTCAAAATTTCAGCTACATGACATCTAATGCACTTTCCATTAAACAAAGCCAGCTCTTTCACATGTCTTTACATAAATTTTTAATAAATTTATTCTCTCATATCATTTGTACAAAACATTATAAAATTATCAAGTTAAATGAAACATGCCTTCCACAAAAGAGTATCAGTCTGTGCATTTTAGTTCTGTTAGTTTTTGCATTCGATGTACTTTTTTTAATTTTGAAATGTCTGTCAATTTGCCAATACTTGTATACTTAATGTGGTACATAATAAGAACAGAAGAATAATGAATAATTTAAAATAAAGAAAAATAAAAATTTTGTCAGATCTTGAAAGTAGAAATACAAACAACAAAATTTTTCTCGAATTTTAAATATCCTCCAAAAATTGCTGTAGTATCAACAAGCAGTTTGAAATTGAGTACTCATAATCAAATCTCTTATTGGGTACCAGTATAAGGGTTGATTGATAATTGCTGTCAATCAAAGAATAACGTTACTGACTGACTGACTTATCATCATCGCCCAGCCCAAACGGCTAAAGCTACGGACTTGAAATTCGGTGAGCAGGTTCCTGTCCCAATGTGTAGGGCGAATAAGAAGGAATTTGGGAAATTCGAATATTATGGGCGTAAAGAAGGATAAAATTAAAATGCTTATATCTCCAGAACTACTACAGATAGAGAAAAAGTTTACTTTTTAGATATTTGTACATTTACAGGATAAAAATGGTAAAAACTAATGCTACCAACACTCCATTTATCTTTCAAAGTAACAATCAGAGCAACAAAACTAAATTGTATTCTTCTCTTCTTAAAAAGGTCTAAAATGTATATTGGCACTTTTCTAAAATTCGATCAAATAAGGGGTAAAATATGTACCCTTTTTTACTACTATTTCTAAATATATATTTTTATGTAAATTGATGCAGCATATGAATTTATAAAACCCAATAAAACTCTAATTAAAAAATAAATTTCAAGGGAGAAAAAAGTACCAAAAGGGGAAATTAAGATTGCACTTTATATTTAATTAATTTTAGTGCTACTTTTTACGTTATGTGCAAACCTCCAATTGTAACAGTAGAATTAAACGATACTGAACGAAATAAGAAATCATTAATTAAGGGACAAAACAGTATTTTTTTTATTAATTTTTATGGTACTTTTCGATCTTGCAATGTAAACGAATGTAGAAGTAGAAAGTTAGGCTCAAACGGTGCTAAACAAAGTGAAAAATCATTAAAAGGACAAATGATACTTTTTGTTAATTTTTTTGGTACTTTTTTTATTTTATTATTTACAAACCTAGAGAGGTCCTGAGTTAAGTCAAAAATTATTGAAGGGATTAAATGGTACTTTTTATTAAACTTAATGATACTTTTTGATTTTTATATAAAAACGAACCTAAAAGTACTTAATGGGAACGTAAAAGTTCTTCATGGGACACATATTATTTTAAAGGGGAGATCGTCTAGACTTGTAATCTATCGCCCAAATACTCAGAATTTACTTTGGACTATTTTAAAAATGTTTTTTTTTTAATTTTTATATAGTCCAGTACTCTTTTCCTCAAGGATTTTGGCAGTTTAAGTTTTGCATCATAAAATAAAAACTACGAAATGTCCGAAAATGTTAAAACAACTCCAAAAATTTTAGAACATGCAGATTAAATTCCTTTTTGATTTTGGTAATTTTCATAGGCAACATCAGCAATGGTACCTCGGAAAAGTGGGGAATGGTAGAAATCCCTCAAAGCAACAGCATTGCGGAATATGGCAATTTAAAAATTTTTTAAAAATAGTCCAAAGTAACTTCCGAGTATTTGACGGTAGATTATAAATCTAGACGACCTCGCCTTTAGAATGATAAGTGTTCCATCCCGTAATCTTTGTGAGAAGTCAACGTATTTATGCATATTTGTAGTCATGCACTTATATTTCTCATAAACATATTTATAAATATGTTATAAATACTAAAAAGATATTTATAAATACTAAAAAACGTAACGAGTTACGTTAAAACATATTTAACTAGTCACAGTTATCTTCACTTATATTAGCGACAGTATGGTATTTCTCTGAAGCAGTAGCGAGTTAAATACTAGCTAGTTATTAATAAAAGTTGCTAATTATTATTGTTGACACCAAGTCTGGCCGCTTTAAAAATGCTTTTTAGAAAATCTAGTGGCATTATTTAAAAAAAAAAAAGTTTTTTTCAAAAAATATTTTTTTTAATTCTGTAAAAAAAAATTTGTCAGTAGAAGTTTATTTGTAAGCTTGGTTAGCCATGGAAAATCATCATAGAAAAAGTGAATATCTTGAAAATCCAACAAATGGTTGCAAAAAAAACAATTCAGTTTCCAAAAAGATTTGTAAATGAAGTTTTGAAAAGATTAAGGACAGAATGCAAGCAAAAGAACAAAAAGAACTTTTACTATCGGTAACTTTAATAATGGACCTAAATTATAAATAATTCTACGTCAACGTCTAGTATAAACCGAAAATAATTAAAGCAAAATGCTACCAAACAACTTTTCCACCTGTACGAAGGGTATTCCAACAGTTATTAGTGATGTCTTTTCTGATTTCTTATGCTACGTTGCCTGTTGACTTGTTTAGAAAAATGTTGGTTGTGGAAAATAATGTTTTTGTCAAATTTTCTTTTTTCTCTTTCATTGGTGTGTATGTACGATTGATTTTGAACATGAAATACTTTCAATTATTATTTTTATCAACACGAGTACATTTCTTTCTTTTTCTATTTTCAGCTGGATAGAGATTCTTCTTTTTCTTAATTCTGACACTTGCATTGTGGCAGGAAACTTGTTTGAGTTGCGAAGCGACAGTGTGAGCAAAGGTGTGGTGTTCAAAAGGCCTCTTGTTTGAATTACAAGCCTACCCCAAGCACAACAACGTTATTGCATTTTTACTTTTTTTTATCTGTGCTGTAGTATTGTTTCTTAACCAAATGCTCAACTTATAAGTGTCGTCGTCGTCAAGTCATTTTCATTTCTTTCTAAAGTTTTTATTTTTTTTTTATTTCAGTTTCAGTTTGCCCACAATTCATGGCATTTTAGCATATCATTTTGTATTGTGTTCAATTGTAGAAACAGTATTTCCACCCTTTCCATGCTTAGCGTGTATTTGATTTTTTTGTTTTGTTTTCCGTTGTTTTTTTTTCATTTCTGGCCTCCTTGGAAGAAACATTTAACTATAGTGTCAACACATCTTGAATGAATTAATTGCAGAGTTTAAAAATAACACATTCATTAGTCATGTGAATGAATGGCATTTATCTAACTGTCGTTAGCTAAAAAACTACAGCACTACAATCCAGAGGGAAGATAAAAAGAAAAATATGCGATCCTTTTCAAAGCTTAACTTGGGCCTAACTCTGATCAGTGTTAATTCCAACTGCCTTAATTCTAGCATTAAAGTTTCTGTAAAAGTACACATGAGTACCTACATATCATTCTTCCAAAACAAATTGAATTCAATGAACTCATTATTTGACTTGACTGGCAAATTTTGTTTCTACTTTCGTAAGAAAAATACAAGAAAAACTTTCTGTTGATGTCGCTTGTTCATTTCTTTTCTTAATTTCTGATTGAACTTTTTCACATCTTCACCCGCGATGTGTCTGTTTCTATTTCCCGTTTATTCATTCGTTTGTTTTTAACACTCACAAATTGTCATTTGATGGAATAGAGATGCCTGGGCTTACAACTTTGCCATTGTTTGTCTCATAGAGGGGTTATGTTCGTACTCGTATGTGTGTGTAATTGTTAAACGAGTTTGTGTGATTTTGTAAATTAAGTTTTTATGTTTTTTTTATATTTGCTTCTTTTTCTTCTACTAGAAAAGTCGAATGAGTGGGAAAAAATTAAATTTCTTTCAAACAGATGTGTTTGTCTTTTTATTTGTTTCATTTTTTTTCTTCTCCTCACCATTCAGTGGAAACACTTATCTAACAATCGTCTGTCTGTCTGTCTGTTTTTCTATTTTTTTCTATTAAAATCAATGTTTATTTGTCGGCACGTTAGTCATGTTGCTGTATGTACGTCAACCACAAACTGCAATTGTCCTTTATTAAGCATCGCAGCAAATTGATAACGAGAATTTATGGTTTGAATGAATAAAAAATTTTAAAAAAAAAAGTTAATTAAATTTGTACTCAAGTGAAGATTAAATAATTGTAAGAATTTCAAGTACTTTTTCAAAAAAGAGAGGATTTTTTTTATTTTACTGGAATGAAATGTGTCAGTGGACCTGTTCCCTCACTAGGCCATAATGGCTTCAGTAATTTATAAGGCAGATTTATGTAAGTTGTTCACGAGGAAGGACGATCTACTGCCCTGTACTATGACTAGAAAGAAAAAAAACTATAAGAAACTTTCTGTTACCGTTTTTAAAACCCCGCCATGGAATTTCTTATGGTCAGTCACACCTTTGCGAAAGAGAAAAAAATTTTGAATTTTTGATTGCTTTAAATTAAGTTTATTCATATTTAAACTTCCTTGGCTATAAAATTTATTTCATTTTACCATAAACATCAACTAGAACTACAACCATTTAATATGCCGCCTTTAACAATTGATCAATGACCCAACGGCATAAAATCAAATCTCAATGATGTCTACCATCAAAACTCTAAGAGAACAATTTCTTCCAAATATTTTTAATGATTTCATAAACATAAATCACTATAAATACAACACGTTTATTTCACTGCAGTTGCAAAAATAAAATTAAAAGAAAAAAATCAACGTCAATGGATGAAATGAAGTTTTATTATCATGAATAACAAACATAAAAAAATAAATAAATAAAAATATAATAAAAGTAAACCCTTTAATTTAAACAACAAAGCAGCAACAACAATAGCTGGGTCATAATGATCATTATTAACACCAAAACTAAAACATGTCTCATCCTTTTCAAGTGCAAGAGAAGCAAGCAAGAACTGAAGCTGAAGCTGAAGTGGAGTTGAGGAGGAAAACAAATAAAAGGTAAAGTGCTATTCATTTATTGTGGAGTATGAAGTCGAGGTGAATTGATGTAAATTATCGATAACCATCAATAGTTTATGTCACCCAATGACTTTGATATACGACAAGATTTCTTACAAATCATAAATAATGTTAAATCCGATAATAAATTTGAAAATTTCCTAGCGACGGCAAATGATCCCGCCATTTCACATGCTGTAACATCTACAAATTAAAAAAAAAACAAAAACAAAATAAAAGCTACGCCAGCAATAACACCAAGAAAATATTGGGTGGGGTAAAAAGAAGTTATTTATTTCTTAAGCAACACAAATATTCGTTTTTATTTCAACTTCGCTGTGCATCGTCCTCGTTATAACTTTGGTATTCTCTAACTATTTCCTCTAAACACATTTCATTAAGCTCATTTATTTTGTTTTGAATTTTCGTGAAAATTTTTTTTCTTATGATTCAAATTTATATTCAAGTGATGAAGCAAAAGAGAATATTTTCTATTAGAAAGAAAACTTATTAGGAAGAACTGCAAAACATTCTTGTTACCGAAACCAAACTCTTTCAAAAAATTAGCATGTGATATAAAGAATGGACTGCAACCATAATGCATAATGTTAATTGTGAGTCATACCTTAACGTCAAGTTTCTTTGCAAAACTTAATTTGACATTCCTTTAATTCAATGTTTGACAAATTGATGATGATGTACACAATTGCATAGCGCCTTAAGATCGTTGAAGTCCATTAGGAAAATGGGCGTACAAATCAAAATCCATTGCATTGACTTTGTGATTCTTTTGTCCAGCATAATGTGTTCACGATCTGGAGAATTGTGCGCAAATTTCAGCAAACCAGGGCTTTACGAACTAAAATGGAATTACACACGTATCCCACTATATAGATATGGTAGTCCAAGGGGTCTACTACAAGTCACGTTTAGTCGCATTTCTGAAATAATTTTGGGATTCCAGAAAATTGACTTTGAAAAAATCATTTTTTGCAATTTACGAAAATTTCTCTACAGGACCACTGGTCTTTTTCGCAAAAAATGGAATTACACACGTATCCCACAATGTAGGTGTGGTAGTCCAAGGGGTCCACTACAAGTGACTTTTAGTCACATTTTTGAAATAATTTTGGAATTCCAGAAAATTGACTTTGAAAAAATCATTTTTTGCAAGCACTGTTAGAATGGATAGGACTTAGCCTCAGAATCAGTTAGTGTTCTACCATTTTAGGTACTAATTATTTGGCCACATTGCAAGTGATGTGGTCGGCAGTCCAGCTTTTGATTTAACTGCACTTTAAGTGACAGCAACTGCAAATCATCTTTTAAAATGTGCCCTGCACTGATTTTAGCTACGACAAAATATCTCACAAAGTTGGGTATGGTGCACAATAAAATTTATGGACTAAATGCATATGTGTCGACTGCTATGATTCTCGGAATTTTATAACTTTGCATAGATTCTCCTTTCTCTCGACCTAATTACTATGTGATAATTTTTGGTTATGTGGGCTTAGGACAAACAAGCTCATGTTTATGTGACGTTCTTTTTTTTTCTTGGGCTTGAGAAAGCTGCAGCAATAGTCTGGCAATGAAGATAAAAAAATAAAAGACTTGAACTTTTTATTTCTAACTTTTTTTTTTCATTTTTAGCATTCTTGTCGATACAAAAATTATTACTTCTAAATAACCATCGTAAGGTGAGACTTGTAGTAGACCCCTTGGGCTACCACACCTATATTGTGGGATACGTGTGTAGTTCCATTTTTCTCCAAAATGGCCAGTGGTCCTCTAGAGCAATTTTCAAAAAAAAGATTTTTTTCAAAATCGATTTTCTGGAATCCCAAAATTATTGCAGAAATGTGACTAAACATGACTTGTAGTGGACCCCTTGGACTACCACTCATATGTAGTGGGATACGTGTGTAATTCCATTTTTGTCCAATATGGCCAATAATGTACCCAAGCAAGCATTTTAAACAAAATCGAATTTTCTTACACTGCGGCTATATTTATACATATCTGAAATACATAGATACATTATTAAGGAAGACCTTTTTGCATATTTTTTTTTTGTTAATCCTTGCCCCCAGGTCCTTGTTTTCTCCTCCTGAATATTTCACTACTCTCTGTTAAGTGCTTTACAGAGCTCTGTAAATTGCAAAATTTAGCTATGTTAATTCGTACGGTTTTTGTCTTTGCTAAAATTTCATATTTAAATACGTATTTATCTTCACACACATGTTATATCATCATGTGATTCGACACATAATTGTCATAGTAGATCTTTTATCATAATAAAATATATTTAGACAATCCTCTGAATACTATTTGTTTTATATATAAATACCATCGTGCGTTTTGATTGGAGCATCCTATAGATTAATTTATAAAAAAATGAAAGGCTACGTTAAGATCTTTAGCTCAGGGATTTTGTCAACTAAGCGTAGAAAATGAGGTTTAGGATTCTCGCAGCCAATTGTTTCAAAAATTCTAGTTCATTCTCTGATTGTACTAGAAAAGTGCATTTATTTTAAAACAACTTATTCTCAATTTGCTTTGAAATGAAATGGAATTCAACCTTCTGTTGCAAGTTTTTCGAATTGGCTTATATTGTTTCTTTATTTTTTTTCAATTATTTAAATTTTTCGCTTTTTCTATTATTTTTTTAACACAATACAATATCGCAGTCGCATTTTCTTATAGAGTACCAATTATAAACAATTACTTATCGATAATTAACGATTACAACATCTAGAATATTAAGCAAAAGCCATCGTTAATAAACGACATCATTCTCTATTGATTACGACAACTGGAATACGGGTGATTAATTCTATAGTAATTGCAGTAGCCATAATGGCTGTAAATATAAATACCCCAGAGAGACTGAAGATTTTCTTTTTAATTTCTTTCTCGTAAAGCATAGAAACTTGTCTGTCACAGAATATATAAAAATCTGAAATTATTTTTGACACCAGCCAATTTACTACAAGAAGTGCAAGCAACACACAAGGTGTATATTTGCAATGATGATGATGGAGATGCTACAAGTACAATACTGAATACTGAATGCTGAATGATGATGATGATGTTGACGACGACGATTCGCTTCTTTGATACTTATTTCTCTGCTGTTTAACAGCAACACCAGCAACAACAATAATAACAACACCATCCAAAGAAAACTTATAAATAAATAGCAGTTGTTTGTGTGTTAGAAATAAAATTTGTTGTTGTTGTCAAGCCCACCTAATGCAGCAAGATACTTAAATTCAAGTGGGTTGGTCGATATCGAGGAAGCCTCGTTTAGAATCTTTATTTTGTTTAGCGTTTCGTTCATGCAATTTATTCATAAATGTTCACTTTACACTCAATGTAGTCCTCTTAAATCACACATACTTATGCTCGCATACTCACACGTACACATACACAATGACACTCATTCACATATAAAATATTGTGTGCACAGGTGACAAGACAACCTTAAAATAGAAAAGATATTTTCGATGTGCAAGTGAATATTGTTAGACCGTATGAGTATGAGTATGAGGAAGAGTCAGTGTGTGTGTGTGATTTTTTTGTTAAATGGCTGGCCTGATGGCAATAACGTAAAAGATGAATTCATCATTGATAGATGATGGATGTAAGACTGCATGCAGCAGGTAACATAAGTCATTGGACTGACACAAACAGCATTGCTGGCTGTTAATAAAACTAAAGGCACACATAACCAGCTCTTTACATGTTTCACTGCAATACCTAAACACTTGATTGAGAATAATAGCAAAAGAAAAAAATCAAAATACAGAGATGGGATGACTAGTACACCCTATTTTTTATTTAAAATTTTTCACAAATGCTTGAATTTTGTTTAAAAAAATGTGAAATTTTTTCTTATTATTTTCCTCCCTGCAGATGAGCCACATTTTCATTTCCCAACTAGGAATGGCCGTAAACAATTTACCAAAAGGAACTGCAACCTAAAAATTTCTAGCCATTTAGCCCGTTTTTATAAAGTGAAGAACAAATTTTTAGACTTCTGACTCTTGCAAATCGTAAGTTAGGGAAAACTACATCATAATGTTTTTGTTAAATAACTTCTCCTAAAAACGTATAATTTTTTTTTTAGTCGAGGCTCTGGTAGCATTTTCTATTATTTTTATTTTTTATTTTTCTTTCAAATCACATGTCGTATGAGTTATATGACTAACACAAGCACAACTGCACTACAATTGAAAGTATTAAATGCATATCAAGCAATTGATATAAAATTTTATGTATGACAAAATACAAGTATTCATTTACAAATAAAAGAAAAAATGTAAAAAAAAATAATAGCGCACAGGTGTTTTTAGCTGATGCCAGCCAGCCTGAATAGTTGGCTAACTGTTACTTGGGTGATGAAAGAGTTTGTTTTTCCTTTGCAAGTTTTGAATATTTTTGTACGGCAAGTGGAAGTAGAAAAATCAATCATTAATTCAAACCTAAAATACTTGTACATGGAAAACGAGCTAAAGATATCAAATCTCACGCTGAAGTGAAAGGCAAAATATTGAATTATTTTATTTTTGTCTTTTTTTTATATTTTCTATAACAACATTCATGCTGAAAACATCATTTATTATCGTTTTGTTGGTCTGTGTTTAATTTATGGTTTTATTTATTATTTTCTTTTAACAAATTGTTGTTGTTGCCATTTTCTTAATGCATATAAAACTTTTAATTTAAGATAATCTTTTGTCACGATCAGTTTGTTAGTTTGTTTCTGTGCATTTTTTTTCTTCTAGATTTTGTTAATATTTTGTTTGATTTGTTATTTGGGTAACAGAAATCATTAAAAATTAAAACCGTCCCCAAGTGTAATTCATTACACATTTCGTAACGCAAAACCCAACAACTGCAACCCAAACAACAAATACTAAATGGACTTTAAAGTCATAATAAAACGCTGTTTGCATTAAGAATGAAATGCAAAAGAGAAGAGAAAATTTAAATAAACAAATTCAAATGCAGAAATTGTTGCACAATGACCACTATTGAAAAAAAAATGAAGAAAAATAGTTAAAATAGCTCAAGATAAAATTCTTAAAAATAAAAAAATTAACTAAACTTTAAAATCAGAAAAAGCAATTACAAAATTCTTTTAAAATTGTAAAAAAGAAAAAATATTTTATTTAATTTTATGCCACACAAGTCCCATAGTGTATGTATATCAAATAATCAGTTGTCTTGTGTGTGGTACCTTTATCTTGACTTAAAGCTGAGTAAACAAATAAGAAAAACTAAAAATAAACTGCCACCAACGTTTCTGTTAACCATACATTTAACAATAGCCACATTCATGCCGATATTATAACTTAAAGGCATAGCCAACTAACACCACTACCACTATTACCATCATAATCAGTATCACCTCCATGCCATGGTCCGCCAACAACACAAATAACTCTACCACCATCATCACCAACCGTATCCAAAATCTGTCAGTCAATTTATTTTTATATCATGACTTTAGGCTTTAAAAGTCAGTAAATTCAATTTACGTAAAGAAAACGATCAATGTTTGTTTATTTCGATTTTTTTTTTCTTATTTTTTTATTAGTATTTCTAGCAAAGTTTTCTTCGATTATTTTATTTTATTTTGTTTACTTTTTTTTAGTTCATTTTAATTTATTTTATTTCTTTGCTGATTTTTTTTTATTTTACTGACTTGACTGGTTGGTTGAATTTGTTGTTGATGATGACGACGATCAAAAGTTGACTTTTTGGCTTTTCAATATTCTCAATTTTGAGTTTTGTTTGATTTGTTTTAGTATCATTTCATTATACTGCATTCAGTATTAGAAATAAAGCACGAATAATGTTGGTTAACTTGTCAATTTGAAGAAGGCGGGTGTTGCATTAACTGAATTTCCATACAGCCACCCACCAACCAAGATCTTGTAAATGGCATAAATAACAAAAATTATTTAAATATTTTTGGTTAACAATTTTTATTAGCAAGAAAACAATTTTTTTAATAAATTACTTGTTAAATTAGTGTCCATATGTTAGTGTATGTATGCACGTCTTAAAGATTCCCAGCATCTTTTTACTGAAATAAGATTTTCACGTGTTTTTTATTAAGGAATAAAGCCCTTCAATGAATGTAGCAACTCTGTTTGGTGAAACCTTAAAGTCCTTAAGGTACTTTAGTTTGTTTGTATTTAAACAAACTTCGATTTGTAGCCAATCTTAGCTTGACATAAAATAAGTTAATAGCCACAACAATAAACCAAAACCCTAGATAGAGCAAGTAACAAACGGTTAAAGTGTTTAATCACTATAAATCAACCCTTTAGAATTAGAATGAGAAGTGGGAACAAGTCAGCTGATCAGTGCGGCGAAAATAGACCTATTGTGACACTAGTTTCAAGTTACAAATTCTCTTTGAGTCTAGCTCTAAGTAATGATAACGGGTCCAAATTAGAACATTGCAGTAACATAATATGTGCCCTGCTGTCTCTTCATCTTACATAAACTGCAGAGGTAGCTTTGAGTGATCCTCATATTTGATAAGTGCTCGAATGTTTTAAAGGTCCAGTCATGACACCTGTAACAATACGAATTCCTGATCGGGTCAGGCCGCAGATTGGTTCTGGCCTAATGAAACTACTAGCCGCACATTTTCTTGCGAGTTTGTCTGACTTCTTACAGACCAATATTACCTGGCACCCTTAACCCCACAACTTTAAACAAAATAATATTTAAAAATCTATAAAATTTTTTATTTATCATGCTACCATGATTATTGGCTAATATTTTCAGAGTCATTTGGTAGAATAAAATATTTGGAACAAAGATTTTCATTAAATGCATGAATAAACTAACCTGCTTTTATAAAATTGTTGTCATGCCGAAAGTTGAGATACTTTGATGTGATGTTTGATTGCAGCCTTGAAGATCACATAAATTGTTCACTATTTTTAACACTGTAGTTCAAATTGTGATGCGCCATCAAATGACCCCCTTTAGTTTTGCCTAGTTACACAGAAGAAAACAATTTTGCACTTTATTTATTCCTTCAAGTAAAATTGAGTTTATTGATAGGCGGCACTCACGTCATAACCCCGTTAACATTCCATGACATTTTTTTTTAAAACAATCACGATTTAAATATTTCGATTTACAGATATTTATACAAAGACGTTCACGCATGACAGCTTTTTTATGCCGTCATGATTACTGGCGTTCGCGAAACCGTACACGCTTTGTTGAAACCGACGTTTACGCATGACAGCTTCTCAATGCTATCATTGACGTTCACCCACGATCATTTCAAAATATTTCGAATCACACACTTTCACTCACTGCAGTTTTTTAAGATCAAGATTTAGCTCTTCCAAATCACTGAAACCTGAAATGAAAACAAAAAAATTATTAATTGATGACAAGGTTGTTTGATAGTCGAAAAACTCAAAAATGTCCGCTAAAATTCTAATAGGGAAATAGTCAATTGTTTTTATTTACCGCCATTAAAAAAAAATTTCATGTTTTTAAAAAAGAGGCCAAACTTTTTAAATTTTCTGCGAGACATGTCGCAAAATAAACACAGAGTAATACAATTGACTTGATAGAAGCAAGACAACTAATTGACAGATATGCTCTTACAACACATGTAAATTATTCTTGTAAATTCATACACACACACACACACACACACACACACACACACACTCATACTCATCCTTCCACTGACAATAAATCTATACTAACGTCCAGCTATACATTCTTAAGCATCCAATGTTTTTAAAATTATGTATGAACTATCGCTTTCAAACAACCTACAACTAAAACGTGCTTGTTGGCTTGATCATTCGATTTTGCTCTGTTTGAGCCATGCAATTTTATTTGCATCTTTTTTCTTATTTCTGTATTGCCGGCAGTTGGAACGAAATACAAAAACCAAACTAACATTATTATCGTCACATGTCGCTCACTAATTGATTTTTCTTGTCGCCTGTTTGTGTAGTAGAATTTTCTCGCGATTCAAGTTTGATCTTAAATAAACACTTGCTTGTGTGTTGCCAAGAGCCAAATATATTGCATGTGCTGCTATTAAAAGCAGCAGTCACAGCTAATATAACAACAACAACAATAACTGCAACAAAAATAAACAAACAAATAAGCAAACATCAACAAGTACAACCTTATAAACTAGTAATTTAACATGATATTAAGGATAGTTCCGTCAGATATTCAAAAGAATTCATTATGTAATTCGCAGACTAAAAGAAAACGGTATTTTTGATTAAACGATATAATTTAGTACCACTTAACGATCTAAGCTATCCGGTTGTAAATTAAAAAATGTATAGCAACCGCTAAAATTCTGCTTGATTTCGCATTCGATTTAAAATAATACACATTAAATTTAGAGAAATGTATGAAATCTGTATTTGAGTCGATATAATGATCTATATAATTGAATGTTTAAAGATGATTTCATGTAAAAGTTAACCATGGCCACGCCTTAAATATTTCATACACTGGGTCTAATTTTGGCATACATTCTCCAACATATCACCCGGTGTCACACAAATAAATTCCTCAAAATTGGCTTATAGTATTTTAAGTATGTCAGGCTTGTTCCTACGAACCTTCACATACGCGCATAAAAATAGCCTAAATAGACAGGCCCCAAACATGAAATAAACTGTTCACCAAAGTCGCTTCTCAATTGAGCTATTATTTAGTGCATTGTGTGGTATATGCCCCTGTCTTGTTAAAGCCACATGGCAGACAAGTCCAACTTTTCCATTTAAAAAAAAAAATTATTATTCATACGATAGCGCTCGCCACTCACAGTAGTGTTACTGCCACGTTTATTAATGCTCATCAACAACACTGGTGGATACAGCTACGATATTTTCCTTGTCGCACTATACGTATGCAAGTTGATGCGAAATTTATGATATTTTCTTTTCTGGCAATAATGTTACATTTATTTTGACTTTTATACATTTTTATGTTCTTTTCCAAATTATATTCTAGAGGGTACACGAGCAGTTAGTTCGTTTCTAAACATGTTGCACGAATAAGTGTAAAGCATGCTGCATGTTTTACCTTCGATTTTTTTTATGGGTGAGTATTAATTTTTCTTTATTTTTTTTTCTATTACTAAGTAAACTTAATTTTTTCATTTCATTCTGACTAAATAAATTTCTAAAGAGAAAAATAAACTCCAAAAACAAAAAAACTTTGCCATTTCGCTGATTTGTTCTTGTAAAGTGCCATAAAAATGGTGATTTTTTGAAATGTTTGTATGGGGAACCCCCCAGGTGTGCCACTGGCATAGGTGGGTCGGATTTCCAAAGTTAGTGGGGGTCGGTCATACATTTTGACTCGATTAAGGCACTCTAAATGGGTCAAAGTGAGATTTTTCAAAATTTTACCCTTCGGATCAAAAGTCGGGACATCAAAATACATTGTAGAGGTATGGTTCCTTCGGCAAAGTTTCTTATTTTGGTCCCTATAACACGATTTTTTTTGTGTAGTGAGTATACTACATTTCTTGATCGAACTTTTTTGTTCGATTGTGATCATAAAAATTATAACACAACATGAGTGTATGAGTAAAATTTAAAAAGTGTTACAGAAATAAACGGCAGCATTTTCTTTCAGAAAAAAAAAACACCATTAGTCACAAGATTAGGAATAGCCGCTATGGATCTTCGCTCAAACTGAACATAAAAGAAAATACTTGGACTTTCTTAACCGAGAATGAAGTTTAATAATAAAATTTAATAATTTGCAAGCCTTGTTCGTTGATTAAATTAAACTAAACATGTTAAACAGTAACATGGTACACAAAAACATCTGAGCTGCCAACAAAAAGTTGCTAAAATATCACCCTTTATTTACAAAAGTCAAAACAATTTCTTTACAGTATTTCTGTAGCGACTGACAGTTCACACAAATAGAAAATCATGTTGCATAAGATTAAATTTTTGTTACGTTTTAATGTTTTTATTCCTTCTGATCGCTGGCCTTCTCACAGTAAGACCATAGAATTTACAACTGTACATTGAATTACATTTGGTTTCCATAGTCAAATGTTTAGGTGTTGCTTACAATTGTTGGCGTACAATTGGCATGGCAACTTTGATGTGAATGATTATAAATGTGTATAGAAATGAAAAACAAAAAAAAATAAAATCACTTAAAAATCGAAAGTAAACCACCATCAGTAATTTTAACTAATTTGCCATAAACAGGCAATGGCTAAGGATTTATTTAGACAGGCCAAAACTTTTAGATTTAGTGGTGAATCAAACAAAGTACGAGTGTTAAATTAACCAGCAGAAGTGGAATTTCTTTTACTTGAACATGACATTTGCTTGACAGGCAACATCAATGTTGCACCAGTACTGCCAAGTATGTGTCAAGTGTTGTGTATATAGCACATTTCGCCTTTAAATTTAGGCTAAAACCACTCAAAACTTAACCAGTACATAACACACACACACACATACACAGCAAAAGCTTTACTTGAATTAAATATTGCAGACGATCGCTATCTCAATTGTTGTACGTTTATGCATGTAAATTATATTTGTTTGTATGAATAGTTGTGGGCTAAAGTTTTGTTCGTTATAGCGTTTGCATTTTTGCTGTACTGTTTCTGTTGTTGTTTGGATTATTTTTCTTTACAACAACTTAAATTTGCCGTTTCTTGTTTGATATTGACAGTTTGTCACTTAATTTTTTTTTTTTATTTTACTTTTTTGTTTTTATCTCATAGATGCTATGCTACACTCCTTTTTATTCTTCATTAAATTTTTATAAAAGGGTTGCCATGATCTAGCAAATTTTTAATAAACTTTTTGTAAGCTCTAGTCCTGATAAATTTAATTTAATTTAAACTTTAATTTTTATTTAAGTTAAAAATTTTTAAATTTAATTACAAAAAAATTTCACTTCTTTCAATGAAGCATTAGATTTTTCAACCAACATGAAATGTTTAGCTGCAGAATATATTCAGGCAACAAAAATTGTAAAATTTGGAATTCTCTTTTGTTTTTTCATTCGCATTCACATTGTCGGCAGCATTCCATTATTAAGGAATGCTGAGTAAAACGACTTCTCAAAAACTAAAATCAAATGCAAAAGTGTAAAAGTGTAAAGGCAATCAATACATCAAGAAATACTAATTCCCATAAAACTACGCACCAAGTTTATTTGCATTTTCCAGCTGAGTTTTTATTAATATACAATGAATGTGATGTTTGAAAAAACTGCATACTACTTTTTTAGTTTAAATGAAATAATTATAATAAAACTATAATACATATCATGTTTTTTGTTTGTTTCGTAGTTTAAAAAAAACCCACTCAAAAAATGGTACAAAATAGATGTAATAGCTCTTTTTGACTCATAAATCTACCAGTTATGAACCGATTTGGCCGAATTTCAATAGCAATTGGCAGACAGAAATAGCTGAAAAATTTGTATGCTAAACATTTCTCTAGGTCTTCAACGGACCTCATAAAGTTAATTTCAACAACTAAACGGACAGACAGACATCGATAAATCGACTTCGATACTTATACATACATATCTTTATAGAGCATCCCATGTACTCTGTAGAAGTAACAAGCTGAATCACACTCTTCCTTCTTACAGTGAAGAGTATAAAAAGTAAAGCAAATGTCAACAAAGGAAATGTGAACAAAGCGTATCGCCGAGTGCTGAGCATAAAAATGATACTCTCTTCCTAACCCTACCTACTACCATGCTAAATGTTTCCCTTTTAAGTGTTCGCTCATCTAAACGAGGACATATTAATTAAGAGAGGGGCCATCTTCTTTTTTTTTTATTTGAGCAAAATTTTCGCAGAAATGGAATATGAAATTTTTTATAAGTATTTCGGAAATACAAATTATTCCAGAAAACACTTTGAATTCTAGAGATTTAGGGCCTGTTAAGCTAAATGCAAAAAAAAGCTTCTTTTGCGTATAATTTTCATGAGTATGAAAGAAGCTTTAGTTCGCATTTAGGTGAACAGGCAGTTATTTAAAAAAAAAATTGGGAAACCCTAAGCAAATGTCAGTATTGCTCAAACTAACGGCACAATGTTGTACAACACAAGCATCAGACAATCGCACAAGTATGTAAGTGTTCACAAGTTTGATCAAGTAATGAAAGTACAATATGTAACTGTGCATTGTTGCAATTTGCTAGTTTCAATCTGATAAGTTCTGTTTAATTAGTTGCTCTTGTAACGTTTGACATTTTCCTCATTCACTGATTGAATGAATGAGCAGCAGGCAAGTTTTCTTTGCATTGTTGAGGAAAAAAAATCAATTTATACGAAGAAATTTGAAAATAATGTTGATTGAAGATATTTTTGTGTTTGGCAATTTTGACCAACTTTGGATAAAATATATTTTTTGTTTAGATTGCCAAATGGTATTTGTTAAAATTTAACATAATTCATGTCGTGACATAATACATTTGAATTTAACAACTCAATGCAGTTTAGCCTGTTGTGATTCTGTAAGTTTAGTTTTGCTTTTATTTTTCTTTATTTTATATGCTGAATGCAAGTGGAAAATCGTGTGTTGGAATTTTACCGTGCGTCTGCGAGTTTTGTTTACCAGGTAGCTGAAAAGCTGGCGTTGATTTCTTACTCTGTGTGCTTCTCTCTAGTTTTTATTTTGCATTTTTTGATTTCCTCCTTATTGCACATTTACATAAATTACTCAAAGTTTCAAACATGAATTATGTGTTGTTATTTACTTGTTTAGTTGTTATGCCATATGCAGATTTATTCATCCTCTGAAGGAACAGAAGACGAACAATACAAGTAAAACAACACATCGTTTTGTTTGTTTGTTGTTCAATGTCAAATACAACAATATTTTTAATATGAAAATCTATTGAGATACCCATACCCGTAAATTCTTTAAGTCAAAAGTTTGTGATTAAGAAAAATTGTTTTTATATTTGAAAGCCAAAAAATAAAAATAAAATTAATTGGCCTCCCAAATGCTGTGAATGAATTTAGCTTTTGTAAAGCTAAACGTCATGCTAATTTACATAGATTTTGAAACAAAAAGCTAATTTCATTCTAATTATTAATTTCTAGCTGTAACACACTAAGCTGGTTGTTTAGACAAAATTATACAAAATCCTCTAAACAATATTTAAAGATGACTTTGAACACTGATTTCTAAAGGACATTTTTAAATAAAGAAGAAAAGTATACAAAAAAAAAAAAAAAAAATCACTGTATACAAACAATCATCATAAAATAAATTAAATTTGGCAACAAGTATGCAGATGGAAAAGTTTGTTTGTTTATGCTGCATTCATTGTGTACGTGGTCCTACGAATGTGATGCTTAAAGGAACCCTTTTTGTTTAAATTTTGTCTTCTTGGCAAGTGATAAGTATTTTATAATAAAGAGGGAAGATAATCAGTACCAGAGACTAAAAAGTAACAATAAATGGAAATAATGCCAATCTCGCGTGTGGTATGTGAAAAACTGCTTTCACTTCTGTTTTTTTTTTTTCATAAAAAAAAATTTGCTACAAAACAATAAATGATTGCTTTGTCGAGGCAGAGTATAAACAAATGAAATCTTTAAAAAAAAAATATTTAACTGAAAATTCTTTTTAAATTTAAGGCCAACCATTTACCAATAAAAAAGGCAGTGAACTATTAATGAAAATTATCAACCGATAGAAATATTGTAAGCATTTTAGCAAAACTAGTACAAACCATTAAAAGCAAAAAAAAAAAATATGAAATATTTTTTTAACAAATATTTGCTGTTGGTTGTTCAAAAATATTGAATAAACATGTTCTTTTATTGCTTTCAAAAATATATACGAGGTATGATCAAAAAATAACCGTTATTTTAAAATTTTCAAAAATTTTTTATTTATTCATCAATAACTATTTTGTCCCCTTCAAAGGATTCCCCTTCAGATATAATACACTTATGCCAGCATTTTTTCCAATCCTCGAAACATTTCTGAAACGCGCTTTTTGGTATCGCCAACAGCTCCTGTTTCGATTTGTCTTTTATATCCTCAATCGTAGCAAAACGCTTTCCTTTCATCGGTGTCTTCAGTTTTGGGAACAGGAAAAAGTCTCAGCGGGGCCAAATCTAGTGAATACTGTGGCTGAGGCATGATTACGGTGTTGTTTTTGGCCAAAAAATTACGAACAAGCGACGATTTTTTTGATCAAAATTGAGCAATTTTAGAACAATCTTCGCTGCCGCACGTTTCATGCCTAAAACATCCGTAAAAATTGCTTGGCATGAGCCGAACGATATGCCAACATCATCAGCAACCTCTCTAATAGTATTAGGACCAAAAATAAAAAGCTGATGCATGAATACATACTTTAATTGCACTGTGTGTTAACCAATTGTCAATTTCGATTTTATTTATATGACCGTATGCTCTACTATTTTTTTATTTTCTCGTTAAGTGCCAATAAGGAATTTTGTATTTGTAGTAAACAAATCTCTGTTTCTATTTTCTGCAATTTTCCTCACACCCCTAACACAATATTATTGTCTACATGTCGTATTTGTATGCAAAACATCAAGATGACTGTGGTTTTTCAATGGGTGTAAGACACCCATCTACAGTTCTACAGCTCGAATAACTGACTGAACGAAAAGAAAAACAAGATTGTTTAGAATTTCATATAAAACGGCAAAGTTATTGAGAAGAAAACTCTGTGCATGTCACTATAGCTAAAATGTCACTACTTGTCACATGATTTGACCAAAACGAAACAATATTTTTTCAATTGTTTTGTATACGACTCACTGCAAACATTTATTGCCACTGTTTTCATGCTAAAATATGCAAATGTGGCTGGAGAAGCATAACAAATTTTCTGTCAGCCCCCCCTTTTTTTTAAAAGAATTTTCTACACAAAATTTTAAATTATTGAAAATGTTTATTTTTTATTTTTTGTAAAACTATTATTTTGTTGACAACAAAAAAGAATTTATGACCAGTTCACTTTTAATGTTTTATTTTATTTTATTTTTCTTTAACTTTAATTTTATGCTGACGTTTGTAATGTCCATTTAGCTACAATGATATGTCACACCGGAGTGCACGCTAATTGTCAAATGTTGTCAGTTTTGCGCCATTTTTATTACTCAATTGAGATTACCGTTACAGGAACTTAATTTATTTTATAATTAACACTGTGCAAACCAGCGATGGTTAAGAAATACTATATGAAAATGCTAATTAAGAAAATTCAAAATAAGGCATGTGACAATACTACAGTCACACTAAAGTTGGTATCTTTTGAATAACGACTTTAAATTCATAAAATGCTTATGAACAAAAGTCAGCTCTTAATAAAACCCTACTTTTTTGTGACTATGATAATGGCCCATTGTTTTAATATATACTGAAATACTTTAAAAATATTAGGGTGGTAGCTTAAGGTTTAATAAAATTGAGTCCACTTGGTAGATATTAACTCACTATTTAGTTGGGTGAGCAACTTTTCAATATTTTTCAAGTTGGCTTTTTCCGAGAGGTCTACAATTTTAACAGTGAACTTAAAGGCTGTACAAAAGATTCTTGGGGTTACTGTACATATACCTCAGCAAACACATGCAAACACACAACTCCTTACAAGCTTAAAAATTTGCTTTGGAAGCTCTGGCGGTTATACTTGGTGTTAAATTTATGCAAGTAAGTGCAATAAAATTTTTGAAAATAATGACTAGGACAAGAAATATTATTTATTGGTATGTTAAAAATGTCGTTTTGTTGTTGTTCTTGTTATATTTTATTTCATTTTACAGTGTTTAAATGCCATTAAAAAAGAAATTATTGCTTTTATTGTAAATAACATTAACTACTGCAAAACTGAAAATAATTTTTGATTTTATCTAAAGCTTTTCCAACCATCGAACATGCATAACTCAACATAAATTACACAACCCCTTACCTTCACAACCACATATTTAAAAGAGTTTCGAAAAATGCATTCTATATTACACCAACTTACAGTAAAATCAACTGGGGGTTGTGTTGTGTTGTGCTTTTTTTTATTATTTTTACAACTTTACCACTACAATTCTCGTTCGTTGTAAAGTTTTTCATAAGCTGCAGACAGTAGTGCGTCTGTTTTTTTATTCATTTTGCTGGTTTGTTTGTTAGTGAATTTCTTTTTATAGTTGGCAAAAATATATTTACACGATTCGTTGGTACGTTTTGTGTTGCTTTTATTGTTTTTGTGTTATTGAGCCATAAAACTTGGAAAATTATGACGACCCGATGGATTTATGATTATTTTCAACAAATTGTTTTCTTTTTTTTAGTTCTGGTTTTCACTTTATATTTTGCATTTCTTTTATTGTGTATGAAATGTTTGGTTTATAGTTGAAATTTTGTTAAATAGGAATAGCAGGATGGAAAATGAAACTAGTTTCAGGTAAAATTTGGGTACAACGTAAAATTATTTTTTATACTCTTTATGGAAATTTATCTTTTTATACACTTCATTGTAAAATTTGGCTCACCCTATAAAGTATTATATACACAGAGATCACTTTACGGCTACAAAGTCTTGGCGAGTAGGTGGTTTAAAACGGAATTTTGCGATTCTAATTGAGAGCCATTCGGCTACCACGTAAACCAACCAAACAATTATATATTCTTTATTTTTATAAATAGCTTAGTCTATTTAGCGATGTCCTTCTGTCTGTTCGCGTACTTGTTGAAATCAACTTTCTGCAGTCCCTAGGCAATCTCAAAAAAAATTTAGTAAACCAATCTCTCAGTTGTCACTGTCTTCAGATTGTTATTAAAATTCAACTCGATCAGTCCATAAATGGCTGAGCTTTGAGTCAAAATCCGGGACTAGCTAAAATTTTAGTGTCATTTTCTGATTGCTTTTTTTCTTATTTTGTCTAAACTACAAAGCGGATAAAAAAAAACGTTGTAAGCCACAAATGGCCAGATATATCAAAAATACAACTGAAATTTTAGATTTTCATTAATTTCTGCTTTGTTTTTTATGGAAATTTTTAAGCTGTACCTGTGTACCCTAACACTAAAGCAGACAATCGATCTGATACCGTAGCCTTGTGTGTAAAAAAGAACTACAAATAAAAAAATCTTCTAGCAAGAGATATGTTAGAGAAGATTTCTTGAGTATTTCATTTTACTTTTTTTAAATCAAATATTTTTCAATATATTTTAAATTAAATTAAATTTATTTTGCATTCTTATTGGATATCTTTCTTAGAATTTCTATTTTATTTTTATGGAAAAATTAAGTATTTACTAAAGAGCTTTCAAGAATGCTTGTGCAGCCCTTTAGTATAAATTTATTAGTTAGTCTTATTTATAATTATATCTTGAAGAAGCTACACAAATTGGAGCGAAATATCGATATAAAAATAAATTTTTTTTAAAAAAAGACCTCAAGCTTAATAAAATAGTCATATTACCTAAATAAATTTTTTTTTTGCTTTTAAAAATAATGATCCCAGAACCGATTTTTTCTTAGATCTGATTAATTTGAATTTCTTTGAATGAAATTAATTATTTGTTTTGGGATTAACGAAAAATTATTTTAAAAAAGTTTATGTTATTCACTATTTTCGATTTCATTAAAATATTTTTTATATTAATTTTTTTAAATAGTTGAGAAGAATGTGTAAAATTTATATTATAAATATTTGCTTACTCGACACAGTCGAATTTAACTTTTTAAGGTTGAAATCCCATGTCAAATTGGGATCACACTATACAATCCTAATAAAACTCGAAAATATTAGACCTGCGCCAAATCGTTTGTTTTAGTAGTTGGTCTTTTTCGTTCAATTTCTAAAAGTGATCCATTCGGTCATTTTATTTCAACCGATCATTTGTTAAATATTCCAGTTGAAACACATGAACGGAAGATAGAAAAAATCGAACGACAAATAATAATATTAAAGCAATATAAAAAAAAATTGTGATCCGCTTTAAAAAATTCAAATTATTTATTTAAAACATATAAATAAATAAAATAAAACATCTATAAATTGTATTGTTAATTTTGTTTTTATTTTGAAAGCGTGATGGAACCACATACCTTTTTCTAAAACATAAGAACAAACACGCGACAGACCGAAAAATCGAAAGACGGACAAAGATTTAAAAAATTAGCTGTTCATTTCGTTCAATTGAGTGATTCCGTCCGATTGATAAGTTCGGTCGTGACCGGCACAGGTCTAGTAAATATGCAGGACTACTTAGGCTGTTGGCTATCAAGAGTGATTACATTTTTAATTTGAAAATTATATCAGTTTTACAGTCCAATGCATGTGAAAGTCTACAGAAATACGAGTGTCATTATAAAAGTAATAAATATATTAAATTGATTTAATCAATAATTGCAAAACAAAATGCTACACACAAATGGCAACAGTATTTCCTTAAATGCATTGTATAACATAAAACCTTTCCAAAGATAATTAGCATTTCAAAAAAAGAAAAACTATATACACATTAGAGTTATTAGCTGCTGGGTCAAACAAATCAAAACTAATCACACTACAGCGAACAACACATATTACGTGGTCAGGGCATTTAAAAACATGTACTTTTCGTAAACGATTTTCATATAATTTAAATTGTGGCATGAAATATTGTGTTTATTTGAATTGCACCAATCCTTAATGAAATTTAATATACACTTGAACATATTGCAACACATACCAGCACCACTCTCAAACATGCTACAATACAATGCAACAAAATAATCAAACAGCAACAACTGTAGTATAAAACACATATAATTGCACTGCAGCAATTATTCACTCATTCATTCATTCCTTCATTCATAGTTTACAAAACAGACACAGTAGCGGAATTCGGCCTGGCATGCAAACTACCCCTGCAAGCCATACAGATATTGTAAATGTGGTAAAACTTTGGCATTGTCGTTGGTTTCATTATTTAATTAATACACAAATTTACTTTAAGGAAATAAATATACAAACATGATTGTTTTATTTATGTTTATTCTGTATGAAATCAGCTGTGATATTTTTTTTTTTACTAAAATAAATGCAACTTTGCTTTAATGCATATGCCAACAAGAGTGAATTCCGCTAATATAAACGTTTATGCAATATGTGTGCACATACTAGCTTACTTGTAGGCAAAACTAATGTTGCACATGCATGCATACGAGTACCGAGCAAAAACATACATCTTGTGAATGAACATTTTTATGCAATCTGGAGTTAACCTGCTGCATTGTGTATTTTAAACTAAAAACTAATAAACAAAATGCACAAATGGTCGATACTAAATCTAAATGTTAGAAATGAAACTAGAAAAAATAATAATAAAAAAATTCACTCGAAATAGCAAAATTTAAAAAAAAAACAAAAAAGATTCAAACCAAAGCTAACTAGCTAACACCCCTTCATATACAAATTTCTACTGCTCTGTTGCTACCTGCCTCAGATAAAACATGCAATTGATATTGAATGCATTAAAATCAGAAAAATGCCAGCCAGCACTTTAAAAAAATTAAATCTGAAATAATCTTTAGTGAAAAAATAATTAAATACAAGCCGTTACAACTTTTTGTCGTTTTCTCTTTAACTTTTCAACCAATTAATGTAAAAGTACTTGTCTTGTAATGCGGTTTTTACACTATAATACAAGATTTTGAAAGAGCAAAATGCAATGGTATGAAAGTCATACATCACAAAATCATACGTTGCTTTACACTATAATACAAGTGTATAATACAAGGGCTGCACGTATGCAGCCCTAAAACGCTGAGCCAAAAAATGTGTTGCAATATCATTGTCTATTTTATTGACACCAGGTGTTTTCAGTTTTTCAACAAGCGTGTAAAAATCAACAACTGTTGGCTACGATTTTATATTTTTGACAATGCACGTTGTCAACTTGTTGCTGTCAAATTCCCAACTTATTAACAAACATTGTCAAATTGACAACACAGCTTGTCATTTCAACAATCGTATGATATTTTGTCAAAATGACACCATTTGGTGTCAATTTATCACCTGATACCAGTGTGGTGTGAATTTGACCGCATTCGTTATCACTTCTGCAGCGCTATATAGTCAATAATGCGTTGTTAAGTCCACCATAAGATAACAAAGTAACCACAAACATGGTTGATACCGTTTGTGGTCATTTTGACAATGGATGGTGTCGTTTTTTCCCTGGATGTACAATGAAAAGTATAAAAGTTTTGAAAATTTTCTAAAAATGGTGTTAAATTTCTATTCGTATTTTTTGATATATTGTTTTCACACTGATATACTTTTTGATTTGATATCAATTTTTTACAAGTCGTTTTACTCAGTATTACAGTGTAAAGCGGCAAATAAACAATAAGTTGCAACTTGTTCTCCAAATCAGGAGAGCGTAATTCCCTTTGAATTTGATTGAAAATTATATAGAGTTTAAAAACATTCACTAGAGTCTCCGTTTGCACTTGAATGCGACACGAAAGATAATCGAGCGAATGAACCATTAGAAAATAAAAATTTAACTCTTTGAAAGACTGTCTGGTTTTTAAACAAATATCGCAATAACAACAAATATAAAAAATATAAAGCAAATAAATAAACTGGGGAAAAACAGCAACAACAACAATAATATAAAGAGCAATAACAAACCATAACAAAACAATTGCTAAGCACGATTTATGATTGCTGATAAATTTTATACATGTCAAATTGTCGTATATAAACATAAAATTATTTAGAAGGAGAAATGGGCCAATTCCACAAACACACTCACAAAATGTTATACCCGCATACATGTAGATTAGTGTTGGCCAGCCTACAAGCAAAACTTCCAAATTAAGAGAAGAGAAGGGATTAAAAAGGAACCGTAGGCTATCTCCTGTACAAGTGCATGTGCAGTTGAGTATTTAGAGAGCGAGAAAATGAAGTGCCGCTTAGATGAGGTTCTTGTGTGCAGCAATTTTTCGTTTTGTGGCTTGTGCTTTATGACAACACTCACAGCAATTTATGACACATTTCCGTCAAAATTTTCACGATTCATACATTCACACAGGCAAACTTGTATAAATCCTGGCATTCCTAGTAAAATTCAGCAACACATTTCAACCGCAAAGTATTTTGTTTCAAACCGAAATGCATCTACAGACACAACTACTGCCATGACTTTAATATTTATGAATATTATCATTATAGCAACTTGAACCTTGTTTTGCTTTGCTTTTATTTTAGTTGTTTTGCAATTTGTATTTTTATTTTTGGTTTTTTTTTATTACTTTTTTGCCAGTTTAATAAATTTTGTTGTATTTTATTATTTAGCAACAACGACCTGTTCCTGGCGGTGTAATCAGTCGTGAAAATCAATGTTTTTTATTGTTTAATGTTGAGTGGTGTTGGTAAAGGTGGGGTATGCCATGCTTAATGGTGACGACTTAAAGCAACAGCAGAATGGTTCAATTTGTGATAGGCAACTTCAAAGGAAATGCCTTTGCCTGTCAACGACATAAATCGCTGTGACAATGAAATGTAATTCCATTTCTATTGTAGATAAAATTTTCTTTTTAGATTTGATAATGATAAGCACACAAAGCAAAAAATAAAAAATTAAAAATAAATTACGACTGCAAAGAAAGTAAATTAACCCTTTTTTTTAATATCAGGCAAGAAAAAAATTATTCGTTGTAAGTGGTTTAGTCAAGAGTTTAAAAACTTCTTTTAAATTAAAAAAAAAAAGAGGGTAGACATTATCGTTCTCACAAAATACGTTTTGTTGATTTGTATGATTTTTTTTAACATAATATAAAATCTATTCAAAAAATGTTAAGCATGAGCTTAAGTTCAATAGAATTTGTATATCATAGACCTTACTTTAGCACTAAACTAGGAATGTTGTAAATTTATTTAGAATAAAAAAGTTTAACAAAAAATATTAATATTTTGTTATGCTTTAATTAATTAATGTAAAGTAATTCAAACTAAAATACAGGTGTCTCAATAAAAATTAACAGTTTTGCCAACTAAAAAGTATAAAGCGACTCCACACAAAAATAATTTTTTAGTACCCTTTGGTGTTTTTAATTAAAGTCGTTAATTATTCAAAAAAAATTGTTTGTTCACAAATTCAAATTCATATTTAATTTAATTATTGCAGTGAATTTAACCCTGAAAAATATTCATAATACAAGTAAATATTCCTACTTTCCTTTAATCTTTATTATTTTAGAAATATTTGTACATTCTTACATACGAGTACATATGAATGTATGTAAATATGTATTTGCTAAACGATTAAGTGAATAATTAATGTACATTGTTTTTGTGAGATTGTGGGTGTTCATTGAAAACTCAAAAACGCATATGAAAACGTACATACAAATAAATAAACTTAATCTCATTCACACAGCCATACACACACACCTCAGTAATTCGTTTATAATGCGTGTGACATACCAAAGGATATGTTGACATTGCTAAAGGATAAATTTAAAAATCTGTAAATGATGATGTAAATGTGTAAACACACTTAAACGAGGAAAGGCCAAAAAGTCTTTTGCATAACATTAGAAGTTTGCAATAGAAAAATTAAAACAACAAAAATAAATATTGAAAAATAGTAACACAGTTTTAAACCAAAGCAACTGACGATGACTTTAAGTTTATCCTTTTCTTTTTAGTTTTAGTTCGCGTGATATATCATTATCTCTTAAATGAAGGTAGTTAGAGGACATAGTTGTTTCAGTATAATTTGACTGTTTGATTTAAAAAAAAAACGAAAAGCCGTACTAAAATTTCAAAATTAAACCCCCTTATGCAAAAAGTCAATGTCATCGAAGTTTTTCATAAATTTTACCTAAGAGTTTAACATACTCATGTTTCTGAAATTTTTACTTGCATATTTTTTTTAAGTGTGTTGGTAAAATCAAAGCATCATTTTAAGCTGAATTTTTTTATTAAAAAAAGTAATTTTTTCAAAATAAAAAACTACTAAATTTCCAACAATTTTCTTTTTGTTTAAATACCGTGCGTTAACTAGTATTTGTATTAAAAGAAAAAATCAATTAAATAAATAACCTGCGCAAATTACTTTCTGTCGATTTTATTTAATTTTATTTAAGCCAGCTGTGTTATTAAAATTTTTAATTTTAAAATGGTGTTCCAAAAAAATAATTCATTCTTTTAAAACAAACCTAAAAATTTATTTTTAATATATATACACAGGGTGGGCCATACATAACATTTTTGTTTTTTTTAATTTTCATTAAATTATGGGTTAACACAGTTCAAAGAATAAAATCTGAAAAATAAATTAAATGCATGACTTTGCGCAACCTGTATAAAAAAATAACGTTACTGACTGACTTATCATCATCACCCAACCCAAACGACGAAAGGTACGGACTTGAAATTCTGTGACCATTTGAACATTAAGGAGATAAAAAAGTGTAAAATCTGACTTTTTATACCTCCGGAACTACAACAAATAAAGCTAAAATTCAAACTACTAAATAGTTTAGTGAAAAAATAAGCGAATAATTGTTTGGTACCTTTTTTTAAAGATTTTTAAATAACAGCAACAAAAACTAAATTTTATTTTTCTCTTATTAAAAAGAATTATCCAGCATGTTAACACTTTTTTACACTCCTATTAAATAAGGGATAAAATATGTGGCCCATTTTACTACTTTTTCAAAATATGCACTTTTATGCAAATTGATGTAACGTAAAAACATTTTATTACTAATTTGTAACACCGAATAAAATCAATTTAAAAAAATTTTTCAAGGGAGAAAAAAGTACTAAATGGGATTTTTTAGTGATATATTTTATATTATACCTATGCAAAAATAAAACTGAACGGTACTGAACGAAATAAGAAATCGTAAAAGGGACATTGTGGTACTATTTATTGATTTGGCTGTGGCAGTTTTAATGAAACTAAAAGGTGAAAAACTATAAATGACTTTATTTTTAAAATTAACAATCTTAGAGCTACGAAACTGGACTCAAACGGTTTAAGTTGAAGTGAAATATTGTACTTTTTATTCACTTACATATGTTTTCAAATCACTTGGCTATTTTCCCTGCTGTTATAGGATGAACGTTAAAATAAATTATAATAATAAATTCTTTATTAAATTTGTTGAATAAAAACGCCTTTTTTGTTGTAAAATTTTTATTTAATCAGATGTTTTCTTGTGCTTTTGAAAACATAAAATCACACCGAAATACACAAAAATCAGTGTGTTTTACAAAACACTACAAAATCACACTACATGTGATTTGAAATCACGTGATTTTCAGAACAGACCTGTATAAAAGTAGCGAATTCAATGCTAGTAATAAAATAAAATTATATTAACCACTCACCATCAAAAACTAGATGTGTACCTATTGCGCCATGCATGTCCGATTCTGCATTCTGTTTCATTTAATAAAAAAAAGTTCCTTGTCTGCGACTTATTAAGTATGTATGTCAGCATGTGCATAGCATTTAAAAAAATTCACACAATTTTAATGTTACTGTTTTATTAGTTTTTATTGTTTTTGCTTGCTTATTCCCGTTTTCTTCCACATCGCATTTCAAAATAAAAAAAATGCTCACTGAAGAAATTTTTTCATAGCGAATGGCCAGAAGAAGCAACACACCGACCGGCGCAGGTTTACACACTTTTTTCTGCCATTAATTTATTGTTTTGTAAGAATTTTTTTTAATAAAAGTATTAAACAACAACCAATTAATAATATTATGCAAAAATATTTAATTTTATTTAATTATTTACTAGTTTTTATTAACAAATTAACCACCACTAATCACTTAAGCCACTGAACACATGAAAATTTCTTAAAACTAAAGAGGAATACAAATAAAGTTACATACCCAAGCTGTTATTGTTGTTGTAATTATGTATTTTAAACGACAGTGTGTTTTGTTTTTGATTGAGAGAGCTAGAGTGAGAGAGAGAGAGAAAAGGTGAAAATGCAAATAAATTAAAAAGCAAAAAAAGTATATGTATATTGAACTCAGTGTTGGTCAGTCAGTCGATTTAACTATATTTTAAGGGAGAAAATTAATATTTTGGAGATTTTGCAATTTTGCTTAATGCTTTGAATTTATTTACAAATATTAATACAGAAACGTTATAGGTATGAGTTGTTGCTTTTGAAAGTAGTACAAGTCCATTTAAAAAAAATTTTATTACTTACTAATATTACTACCGACTAATTTTTTTAATGGACTTGTACCGTTTTATAATATAACAGCTCATAGGTATATTTTTGGTTTTTAACACTACTTGTAGTATTAAAAAGCGATGGGGTCTTGCAAGTAACTGGGCATAATTGAAAGCCACACATCACTACAAACATGTGTAATATTTTATAATAAAAAGTGGTTGTAAGCCATTTAAAGTATGCTTGTGCAGCCCTTTAGTACGTACCAAGTCCCTACATAAAAATTTTAAAAAGTATATTTTTATTTTTTGTAGAACCATGTATAATACACTTTTTATTATCTTTAGAAATGTACCTTAAATCAATCAATCAGTTAGAATATGCTGTTTTCTTTTTTTTAAGTTTAAAATTCGGTAAACTAGTAATCAGCTATTCTGTTTGATTACATAGATCAGATTCAAGCTAAAAGATTTAAAAAATTTAAAAAGAACTTTTCCGACTGCTTTCGCAGAAAGGTGCACACATTCATCTAACGAAAGACAAACATCAAAAAATTTTAAAACAGCAAAAAAAAAAAGTAAATTTCATTTTCAGTCAATGTAAAGGAAACGGCATGCAAAAGGACTATACCACTACTCCTTACGCACGCACCAAACAAGCAAGCACACATACACATACACACAATTGTAGTAATACCAGTACAAACTGTTTGCTTCCAGCATATGACAAGGATGATGATGACACATGTTTAATGTGGTTTAAATAATGACGAAATGGGTCCTTGTTGTTTATCTAACGGTGTTAGATGTGGATGATGTGAGTGATTTTACACACAAACTAAATAAAAGACAAGTAAGTAGACAGATAGAGAAAGAGAAAATTGAAGACGAACCAATAAACCAACAAACAAAATCACCCAGAAGCGCACTCCTTTTAATATGTTTTGTGGTTGTCAACGTAACATAATTTGCCTAAAGGACTTGTATTCACAAATCCATAAAACACATAAACACACACATACACTTGCTTATATTTAAGCGCTTGCATAAACAGTTAAAAGCGGTTTATTTATATTAAGGTCAGATTGATGTAATAGACAGACAGACAAAGCAACTGACAACCAAGTTGACAAATTGTCAGACAAATATATAAGCATCTAGATACACTCATTGAACATACAAATTTGTTGTATGCATTTATTGTATGTTTATTTGAAAGTACTCTTCCGTCTGTTTCCGTTTATTGTAAAACAGCTCCAACTACAACTTTATACAAAATTTTATATTCTACGCGATCTATTTCTACTGCTACTGGTACTTCTGTGAGAAACAGCTCACCCCTTTAATGTTTTCTTCCTTTTATTAAATGACAGTTAGAAGTCGCTTGTCATTTTAATCCCTGACGTGTCTCTGACATTTGCACTGACAGTGACAATACTTTGATGGCTTGACTGCTTTCATACAAAGCTCAAGAATGAACTATGTATGTGTATGTAAATGCTACTACACATTAAGTTCACACATACAACCAAACAGAAAAAAATTTTAAAATTTATGTTAAGGGATATGCATTTATAAACATTGCCCTGTAGTTCTACTGTTACTACTGTTTTTTTTTTTTTTTTAATTTGGGCGTATAAATTCAGTGGGAAGTTTAATATCTGTGGCAATAGGGAACAAAAAGCCATTAAACAGTTCTTTATGTTATTAAGCCACTATCTAACGGGTATTGTCTCATCCTGTTGCTTCTTTTCCTTTTTTTTTTAATTTCCACCACCATCAAATCTTTTGTTCATTTATTTGAAAGCTTTTCACCCAACAGCATTGTTTGTGATCATTTGTTTAGAATGGGTTAATTAAATAATATTTTTATGATTCAGTAAAATAAGTTTGTGTAGACGTGTAACTCAAGTTTTTCAACAAAAAATGTTCATATTACTTTTTTTATATTAATTTAAAGTTTCTTCACGTCCGAATTAAAAAGAGGGTATAGTATTCTCAATAACTAAATAATTTAGGCTTCAGAAATACCTTTCGGAACTTCATCACAAAAATGCTAAAATTAGTGAATTAATAAAATAAATAAATTAAGACAGCAACCAAAACTAATTAAAAAAAGAACAAACACAAGGTTTAAAAAATGTTAGAAAAAATGAAATAATTTCACATTTTTGTGTTACTAGATGTAGTTTTTTCTGCACTTTTTTGTTTAAAAAAAAATTGCATGATCTTTGGAAAAGTCAAATCTTAGCCATACGGCAATAAAATCTAAACAGCAACTAAGCTATCAAAATGCATAAAAAGTTTTGTTACTTTCCACAGACCGATTCGTGTGAAGGTTTATCAGACTTTGTTCGAATTTGGCATACCGGCGAAGTTGATAAGGCTATGACGCATGATCCTAACTGATACGAAATCATCAGTCAAAATAGGAAACGATATATTCGAATCGTGTATCATAAGACGAGGATTCAGACGGGTGATTGTTTATCGTGTGATCTCTTCAACATTCTATTGCAGAAGATCATAGGGAACGCACAATTTTCACCAAGAGATATCATCGGAAGGACCTTGAGAGACGTAACTGCTGCTTTTGCAAGCCTTGAAAAATTGTCACAAAAATCTGCTTGGCAGTTAATGAAGCAAAAAAATGTTACTAGTTTCAACGAACAGAAAATCAACTAGATCAGATGGAACCGTGAGAATTAACAGCTATAACTTTGGTGTTTGTATATCTTGGGCCATCATCAATATAAAAAAAATATCTACCTTTAAATACTGAAAATAATTATAAATACTAGCAAATAGGGTTAGATCTAAAGTCTTCTCACGAAGATTCTCATATTAACCGTGCTGTTGTATGGCTCCAAGTCATGGATATTTGCGCAAGCAAATGATGTACTTATCGTAATCGAGAAAAAAATTCTTCGTTAAACATGTGGACCAATTTTTGTTTGCGGTGACTATCGGCATCGTATGAACCACGAACGGTATGAGCTGTATGCTGACATTGGTGAAGAGCATGGCTGAGCCATATCGTGAGCATAAACAAGGATGCTCCGGCTAGAAACATTTTCAAGTACGATCCCGTAGGTATACGCAGAAGAAGACGTCCACAGAACAAGTCAAACCACATCTCATCGATCTGAACTTCTCAAATTAGATAAAATGCACAGAAAATCGAAACGCATATAGAGTCATTCCAACCACGGCCTAAATAGATGGTAAGAAGCCAGTTACGAAGAAGAAGAAGAAGAACTTTCGATAAGTACACGAGAAGGAGTTTTCATTTTATGTGTTGCATAGTGTAATTTTTGAAAAAGGGTGTGTAACTCATAAGTTTTTTACTGAACTTGTATCACTTTAAAAAATAACGGCTTATATTTATGTATTGTAAATGCAGATATATTACTTTGTGCATTAAGAAAAAAATCTGTAAAATTTATAAAACCTGAATTTGATTTATTTTGTCCAAAACTGCTTCTAGACAGTTTCAAGCAAGATAAAAATTACCCATTTAAATGCCATTTTTAAGGAAATTGAGATTTTCGAAATACAGAAAAGTTATTTTAGCCATTTTATCATTAATGGGCCATAATCATAGTCACAAAAAAGTAGGCTTTTATTAAGAGCTGACTTTTGTTCATAAGAATTATATGAAGTTAAAGTCTATTTTAAAAAGATACCAACTTTAGTGTGCCCAGTGTGTTTAACTAATGAATTTAATTATGCAGTTTTAATTATAGAAGGTGGGCAAAAAGAAGCCATCCGATGTTGTTTGGCTCTCATTTTTTTTCTAAATGAAAATGACATGTGTGCCTGTGCTCCGTCCTATTGGAACCACATGTTCTCCAATCCTAATTCGTTCAATTGCGGCAGAAAAAACTCGGTTAACATGGTCCTATAACGCGCACCGTTCAATGTTGTCGTTTGACCAGCCCGATGACTCCTCCAGCGTGAGCAGCGCACCATGCAGTCACTTTGAGCAGGTGTAATGGCTCCTCGTACAACACTCGTAGATTTTTGGTGACCCAGAAGCGATAGTTTTGCTTGTTCACGTACCCGCTGAGATGGAAATTAGCTTCGACGCTTATTATGATTTTGGTCGAAAAATCTTCCACTTCTATTATTCCGCTTTCTTGGGGAGTGCATCTCTCCAGGCTTGTTCACTTGTATTCTATATCTGTCTAGTTCACAAATGTCAAAACAAATTTGACATTGCCCGCCATTTGCAAAAATAAGAGCATCTTCCAATAGGGTAGTTTCTATTAGCCCACCTTGTACATATTTTTCAAAAAGATTTTAAATAAAAAGTTCAATAAAAATTTTAGAATAAAACGCACAAGCCAGCTTTTCCAATTCTTTTTTGTCATTTATTTGTGAGTACTTTAATGTCAGTAAGTACTGCAAATTATCATAAACTTGACCAGATTTTTCTTTTTAGCACTTGAGCGTGTTTGAGTGGAGGAAGTGCGATTTTAAATTTCATTTTCTGTTTATTTTCTAGTGAAGGTCTTAATGAGAGAACTAGTCCAAAGAGGTTTTTTTAACACTTTAGACTTTTTTAAACTTAAACTCAAGTAACATCCACAATTTTAATTTTAATTCTTTGAACAAATAAAAAACAAACCCTTAAAAATATTTTATTTAATTTTTTTTTTAATTTTGACTTTTTGTCAATATTGAGTACAGAATTAAGAAGAAAAAAATAAACGAAACTTTAAATAACATTTTCAATTACAATGTTATAAAGATGGACAATCTGTCTACAACAATATTGACCACATGTACTAGAAATTAATATTTATAAGCGAAGACCCAAGCCAAACTAAAATTCATGTTCGACACATGTCTCGAAGGATTAACACAAGTGACCACAAAATCGTCATCAATGGCACAACACATACACCCAAACATATACTTGCACATATCAAGCAATACATTCAACCGCACAGGCTTTTGTAAAATATAAAAAAAGGAAAAAATGCGATGATGTTGTATAGAAAACTAACCTACAGAATAACTATATTCTTATTCATACACTAATATAGAGAAAAATTGTCAAATTTTCAAATGAATACTTCAAAGTATGTTCCCTTTGTAACACACTAAATTAGGAGGACACTCCCAAAAACTTTTAAATTTAAAATTGGGGCAAGTTTTTTGTTTTTATTTTTGGTCTGCTCGCTCATGTCAACATGTGCGTGCTAGTAGCGGATTCGAGTATTCACTAGCTTCTGAATTTATGACTCATTAGCAAAAAAAAAGGAAATTAATTAACGTTTGTAAAAGAATCTTTCCAAACTGCCCACTTACTCAGTAGTAGAACTTGAAAAAGGACACATATGCTTCATCTACACAGTCAGTGACTCAGACATACACACACACACACATGAAACTTATTCGTAGACCTTCAAGAGTTTTAGGATCAATTTTTATAAGCAACAACAATAAAAATAACAAACAATACCAGCCAGCAAAGCATTATTTGTATGAATTTTTATAAAAATTTTCAAAATATGACAGGAAAAGTGAAAAATGAAGAGTAGTGCTTCCTAAAGAAAATAAAATAAAATAAAATCTAAAATAATAACAACAGCAAAAAATTTATTTTATATTTTATAAAAGTAAATGCTCTCCCAAGACATCAACCATCACTTAAAGCACCACCATCATCAACCAACTAGCAACCTAAACACAACCAACATCAGCAGGACACAAGAATGAACTCCTAAACATTCATCTGCACATATTTTATACGAAGAGATGGATTTACGTTAAACATTGGAACATGTCCAAAGCTTTAGAAAAAAAAATTTTTTGTTCAATGGTATGCGTGTGTGTACATGTGTCTAACAAACGCTTACACATGCACACATCATGGAACACACAAAGAAAATTCATGGGGAGAAAAAACCCTGGAATAAAATGAAAAACTTATGTGTGAAATGTGACGTGGTTGTCAAAAGTCACTAGAAAACTTTTGATGTGTATGTATGTCTTCATGCAATACGCTGCTACAAAAAAAAGTGTCCAAAAGAAATTTTATATTTTAAATTTTATATTTACTTTATATTGTCATGTCACTTACATATTTGGAAAACCTTTAGAGAATCACAAGAAAATTAAAACTTTTTTTCTTTTTCTATAGAAAAATCTATTTTTAAAGAATAATTATCAAACTGTAAAACTTTAATATTTGAATCAAATCTCTCTAGTCGCCTCATCGGCTAATCTTTAAAATATATTTGCAATTAAGGTTAAAAAAAAATAATAATAATAATAATAATAATAAATGTAAATTCTGTATGCGAATTGATTGCAGGAAATTTTGTTACTATGCTACAGTTTTCTTTTTACCTCCATTAAAGCAACAAAAATCTTCGGATATTTGCTTTTCATACCCTTCACTGTAAATAAGAAGACTTTTTTATTCCGTTTGTAATTTCTACATCGTACAGGGGACTCCTATAAAGTATATATATTCTGGATCCTTACAAATAGCGTAATCGCTTTAACGATGTCCGTCTGTCTGTCTATCCGTCAAGTTGTTGAAATCAACTTTATGAAGTCCCTAGCTAACGTACAGAAAAGCTTTGTACTCCAATCTGTCAGTTATTTCTGTCTAATTATTGCTATTGAAATTCAGCTAAATCGGTTTGTAAATTGCGAAACTATGAGTCAAAAACCGCAACTACCTCTATTTTTTACCATTTTTTGAGTGGATTGTTTTGGCGTATTTTATCTAAAAAACGAAGCGAACAAAAAAACGTGGTATGCAGTTTTGTTTAAAAAGACAGTCATAATACCTGTACATAAAATTAGAGCAATAGGTCTCCAAATGCGGGAAAAATATCAAAAATATAACTAAAATTTTAGCTTTTCGTTCATTTTTGCTTTTTTTGCGTATTTTATCTAAGATAAAAAAAAAACTTAGTACACAATTCTTAGGCCATTTGTGGACCTGGTTTACGTGGCGGCCTAAAAGGCCTTCAATTAGAGTCGCAAGACTCCGTTTTTTTGTTCAAACTGGAGTGTTGCTATTTTAAGTGGATTTTTTTATCGTATTTTATCTAAAAAACGAAGTGAACAAAAAACGTGGTATGCAGTTTTGTTTGCAAAGATAGTCAAAATACCTGTACATAAAATTAGAGCAATAGGTCCACAAATGGCCGAAGAATATCAAAAATATAACCTAAATTTTAGATTTTCGTTCATTTCTGTTTTTTTTTCTTGTGTATTTTATCTAAAATATAAAAAAAAATTAGTGCACAGGTTCTTATACATCATAGTATCTGAGTCAAAACTCAGCTAGATCGGTTAATAAATGGCAGAGCTATGAGTAGAAAATCGTGACTACTGCCATTTTTTGAAAATTTTTCTTGGGTTTTTTGCACAATTTGTCTGAAATGCAAGACGGACAGCAAAACGTGAATCCCAGTTTTATATGAAATAACAATCGTAATGTCTGTGCAAAAAAAATTTAAAAAAATCGGTTCGAAATTTTTGATTTTTATTAAGTTTTGCTTTTTGTTTTTGAGTATTTTGTCTAAACTACAAAACGGTCAAAAAATATATAAACAGTCTTAACAGAAGTAGCATTCTTAATGTCTCCCCAAAAAGAGAAGAGTAATCGGTCAGCACATGGCAAAGAAATATCCAAAATACCACCGACATTTTGCATTTTCAATATTTTTTCTTGTGCTTTATTTTTGCTTTGTTTTTTTTTTTTTTTTTGGAAATTTTAATCTTTCATGTGCACAATGTTCATGTAAACACGTAATAGGACACATATTATTTTACAGAAAAGGTTTCTAGATTTCTAATCTATCGCCCAAGTACTCAGAAAAAACTTAGAATCTATAGATTAAATTTTTGTTTGGTTTCTGCAAAGAAGCAATAATACTAGCGAAATTGGAAATTTAAAAAATTTCTTAAAAATATTTAAAAGCAACTTCTGAGTATTTGATCGGTACACTACAAATCTAAACGATCTCCCCTTTAAAATGCTATAAACTTCATCCCGCAATCTTCTCTGGTTCGTTCGCAAGTTACTTTGGATTATTTTGAAATATCCATATACCCCAGTGCTGTTGCTCTAAGTGATTTTAGCAACTTACCAACGAATCATTAAAGAGTGTGGTATAAGACACATATCAATTTAAAGTCTGTCTAAATTTGTAATCTACTATTTTTAAAAAAATTCTTAAATTTCCATATACCCCTGTACTGTTGTTCTCAAGGATTTTGGCAGTTTCCGTTTTACATCATAAAATAAAACCTAAAATGTTAAAACACTTCCAAAAAGCTTAGAACCTACAGATTTAATTCCTTTTTGATTGTGGCAATTTTCATGGGCAAAATCGGGAATAGTACCTCGGCAAACTATTGAAATGTTTGACCAGAATTTTAACGAAATTTGAGAGTTTTATACTGAGGATTCAGAGTAGCGTTTGATGAAATGATGCATATGGATATACATCCCTCTTAGTAGTTATTGCACTAAGTATACAATTTTTTTTTTGATTTTGCATGAGAATATCATCGAAAATAAAGCATTTGGCATTACACAGCAAAAAAGATTATTTTTTACTAAAAACTTGATAGTTTTTTTTTTTATTTATAACTTACACACACACACACAAAAAGATATGTCACATGCCAAAAATTGTTTATGATATATTAAAGTAAAAAATAAAATAATTTTTTTGTTGAAGAAACAAACAAGTCCTGTGATGAATTTTAACAAATTAAAATTTAAGACTCTCGTATTAGTAAGCATTTCCTTAAAAATCCTTACAAATATTTCACAATTTTACACACAAGCACACCTATATAGAGAGACAAAGAGAGAAAGAGAGAAAAATACTTTAAAAAAAATAACGGTAAATGTCAGATTGCAACACTGACACATTGACATAAACATCAGGCAGAAGTTTATTTCTTTTGGACTCTTTCTCAGCTTCTGCTTTAGTTATAGTGCTGCTATTGCTATTTCATCAGCATCACTTTCCTAAACAACTTTAGTGAAACATACACACACCAAAACGAAAGGTGTTTAGTAGGTGTGCATTGTATGTGTATGTGTACCAGGTATAAAGTGATGTCCAACTGTTTATTTATGGACGACATTTCCTTTAAAATTTATTATAAAACTTAAAAGTTGTTGGTTAATTTTTTTTATTATTTGCTGTTGTTGTTTACATGCACCATTTGTGGGTAAAAGTGTGTGTGTGTGTGTGTGTGTGTGGGTGTAGCAGTGAGTATGATGGAAAAATAAAATAAATACTGACAACATTAAAGAGTAGAAAAGAAAATTATTAAGTGTCACTAGGGATGAAAAGTGGGCTAAAGTACAAAAGAAAAACAAAAACTACACAACAACATCATCATGACAACTTCTACCACTACATCAAGGATGACCACAACAACTACAACAACAATAATAGTAATAATAAAAGAAGACATTATGTCCAGTGAAAAAAAAAGAAAAATTAAAAACAAAACTAAAAAAAAGCTAAAACCAGCAACAGTGGCAGCATCAGCAATAAACAGATTTTGACTGCTGCTGAAAAAAAAATTTTTTTAAGTTTAAGTAAAAAAAATTATTTGGTGTTGCACATCCATAACAAATCCACCTTAAAAAGGACAATGAAAAAATTTTTGACAACCTTAAATGGACAAGTGCCAAACAAATTGAGAACTTTTTTTAAGTTTAATTTTTTTATAGTTTAAAAACCTCAAATTGTCATCTTATAATATTTTTTTTTTTACTTGGTACAAAGAATTTAGTATAACAAACTTTTACATGCTTTTGATTTGAGGTATGAAGTTCCACTTAAAACAATTTTATTAAGGGCCTAGAAATTAGGTATCGCCAGAAGAATTTGTTAATTTCAATTTACTGTATATTGACAAAATTATCTGACTGCAATTGAAAAAGTTTTTCTACAGCAAAGGTCACTCTCACGACTCAAAGAATTAAAAAAAAATTTTTCTGAATATAAAAAAAATTGCCAATTGTGTTAATTTTCAATTGAAAAGACTTTTCTTTATACAGGGTGGCTGATAAATTTTACTACATTAAGAAACTGGACTAACTCTTTTTGTAATGTAATGGAATATATTCAATATTCTTTGAGTTATATGAAAAATAGTTGAAGTAGACTTAAAGATAAATGAATGCTTGCCCTGCTCGTTGATACAGGTGCGGCACCTTAGACCAGGGCCACACACAGCAATTTTAGTTGGAAATTTTTTTTATTAATTTTCTTTTAAAATTGCAATTCTTCTTTCCTCCTTCTCCTACAAAATCAAGATTTGCCCAACTTAAATTATTGTGTATGGTCCTGGTCTTAGGAAAAAGTTGTTCATCATTGCCCTCAAAGTGGAGACAGCCATTGCAGCTATTGTCGCTCGAATTGATTGTTTTAGTTCATCCACATTTGTCGGTTACGATTTGTACACTTTCTGTTTACAATAACAGTACACAAAAAAGCCGGTGGCGTTGGATCAGGCGACTTGAGGATCAACAGAAGGTTGAGCTTCTTGAAATGAGCTTTCTAGTAAATTTTCTGTGTAACACGGCCATAACCGGCCTGAGCAATATGTACAGTTGTATCATCTTGTTGAAAGGAATTCTCTTTCGGTGTAGCTGGTGTTAGAGAAATTTTTTAGCATGCACAAGTAAAGGTTTCCCGTAATCGTTACGGTTCAAAGAAGTTTGACCTGATAATAGAGCGGGAAGAATTTTCACACCACATTGTGAAGCGAATTGGATACAGTTCCCTTGCATGCAGTATTTCTGGGTTGGAAACACCAACAATTTTCTTTGTTTATATTGTCGTGCAGATCAAAATGGGCCTCATCAGACAAGAAAAGAGAATTCATCAAGATCGCATCCACATTTCAAGCATCTTCTGGCAAAATTCTAAATGAATCAGCAAGTTTGCTGCATTAAGTTTATTAACATATTCAATTTTGTAGTGAAATAAGTTTAAATCTTTCTGAATTATTGTCTACAAAGTCTGTTTACTGCCACCTATTTGAGCAGACAATCTCCTTGTTGAAGCACTGGGGTTACTTTCTATGGCAGCAATAATAATTTCCTCTGTTTGAATAGAAGGGTTTCGATTTTAAGGACTTCTAGTGACTGTCCCATGCTCTATGAAATTATTCACTACTCAGAGGAGCGCTGCTAAATATGAGCCTATACATAGGCTGCATTGCGTAATAGTGGCGCACAATCTAGATTATTCTTTCAGTGTGCCGGTTTTCCTTTTTTATTAAGTCAACCTACAAAACAAAAATAAAATTTCTGATGACTTATTTACAAAAAAATTTCTTCTGGTGGTGACTTTAATAAGTCACCCTGTATAACGAGTGCCACTAAGCATGCTTCTTCTAAGGCTAGTATGGGATGCCTGGTATGACAAGCAAACGACCTACTAGGCACATTTGCTCTAGATCAACAATATGAATAGTGACTGATAGCTAATACCCGGTGTAAAAAAAATTCCTAGATGACTGTAATAATTAAAAAAAAGTATAACCGACGTTTTAAAAAGAAAAGGAAGTTGCTTTGGTAATTAATTTTTGAACAATTTGCAAAATATATAGAATATTTTTAAAACATAAATATGAAAATTTACAAAATATTCGCCACAGTCCAGTAATCCTGTTTGTTGATAGTTTTGTGCCACTTCATTATGCCGGATATGCATATCTACCAAATAACCAGCAAAATCAATGAAAAACAAGTCAAAGAGATAAAAAAAAACGAAAAAGAAAGTAAGTGTCGAAAAATAATTCCCACAAGTTGCGTGACAAAATTGCAAAAGGTTCACTCACTAAAACAAAAGAAAAAAGAAAGACTTTATAAAAAAATATTTGTGTATTTTCTAGAGAAAAAAAAAAACATTTCAATTATTTGCTTTAAGCAGGGGTATAACAAAGGAGTAAAAAAGTTTTCTTTTCATATTTTTTTTTATTTCATTTTCTATTTTATAAAAATGTATGTTGAACGTTATCCCAAAAGCCATCAACGTCACAAATTGTTTACTTGGTAGCTTGTCACTTTAATATAAAAATAAAAATTTTGAAAAAAAAAACAAAAAAAGAAAAAGTTCAACTATAAAAGAAAACTTTTTTTGGAAACTCTTTTGCAAACAAATAAAAACTTGTGTGGACACTGAGGAACCATCAACAATATGAAAACCATCTAAAAAACATCATGTGACACTGCACTTTCTGTTCAAAAATAATAAAAAAGATGGAGAAAAAAAATGTAATTTGAGGGACTAACTTGCTTATGAAGAAGGATAAATGCAAAATAAACTACATAAAATACAGAAGATGCCAGCTGAGATGATTTGATACACTAAATGCATAAGGGTAAGTTTTACGACTACCAGAATGTTATTTTTGCATGATATTTTTTATTTTAGTTTTATTTTCAAGTGATAATTTTTAAGCACTAAAATTGAAGTAACATTTCTTCAAAACATTTTTTTTTTTGCATCAATGCTAAGGCAAAAATAAATAATTTTTATTGATAAATAAATTGAATAAATTTGATCATTAAATCTTTAAAAACTAATTTGGGCCGAATTATTAAATTCATGATTACAAAGTGAGTTTTTTCTTCTTTTAAAATTATTATTTATGTATTTAATATAAAAAATTCATTTCAAGATTAAATTACTGGTAACTTTGACCACTGGCTCCCAACGTTTAGGCAGGAATTGGACCTGCAATCCCAAAACTGATGGATCAGTACACTTTTCATCATCATTATTGAGTATATAAAGCAAACCTTTTAAAATTTTATTTATATAACGTATTTTTTAATGATCATTTTAGTACGTTTTAATTACATTTCTAATTACAGAAACAACTGGAAATTGAGAACATCTGGTCGAAATGTAAACTGGGATTTTACTGTTGCCAATGTCCAGCAATTGCTTTGAAAATACTTCTCCAGATTAGTAGCTCTGCAGTAAGTATAAGTATAAGAACGACTTCAAACATAATTTAGTTCATTGGCTGGGGCTGACCGTAGAATCACTGACAATGTTTGCCGAAAATCATCAGCTAACAGAGCTATCGCTTTACTTTGTAGCAAAACTTTAACCATCGTTCTGTTTTTGGAATTGTTGTACATGAGATTTTCGTTGATTTGAAAATTCAAAGAAGACTTTTTTAATGCTAAATGACCACGACCAATGTAGCTGCAATTCGTAATGAAGCAAGTGCATGTGCTATATTTTTCTGTCTGATAAAATTAATGAGAAAAATTTTTTTTAGTTAAACCAGGAGCGTTCAAAAAAGTAACACTTCAATCACTTGCTTAAACAGTGGGCATACAAATTGGTGTGGTCAATTTATATTTCCATGAAAACGTAATTTGAGTTATGAGAAACATAAAAAAATTATACAAATAGGACCAGCCGTTCTTCTATTTAAATAAATGAAAAAAGTGGGAGTGTCAAAATGGGCGTATTTAATTTTTGTTTTTCTAAAAACCAATATTAAGCTATGAGGAATATATACCAAAAAATTTTTTGCGAATTCGGTCCACAAACGAACATTTGATTTTTATATATAGATTCCTGAAGCTACTAGCTGCTTACCGTTAGAGTGACTTATTCAAAACTAAAAATTTATTTAAATTTAATTAAATAATTGTAATTGTCACTTATTAATTAAATTTTCAAAATCAAACTGAATCAAGAGCAAGATTTCAGTTCACAGTTTATTTAAATTTAATTAAATAATTTTAATTGTCACTTATTAATTAAATTTTCAAAACCAAACTGAATCAAGAGCAAGATTTCAGTTCACAATTTAGTTAAATTTAGATACGAATTAATTTTTTTTTATACAAGGGCTGTATAGGATTTCTTTGGAAATAAATCATTAAGAATTGGGCTCCATTGCTAAAATAGCTTTATTCAAAGCTTGATAAAAAATGGTATTGGTACTTGAATTTTTTTTACAAATAATTTTAATTAAATAATTATTATGTTGTCTGCTTGGGCTTTTTATGAAAGTTTTTCTAATCTACTTAGAGCTCTTATCGTCTCTTCCATGTACTTTTGTAGCCCGACTACTAAAAATATTTCTATTTTCTAAAATCACTTCTTTTTAAGGCTCTTTTTGTTACAAATCCAAAATACGTGCATACATTTAATTTTTATTTTCCATTAAAGGATAACTTTATTCTGCATTTTAAAAGACTTTTGTTGGGGATAAACTTCTTTTCCAGATAAAAATATGTATGTGTAACAATTTATTTTTTATTTTTCTATTTTCAAAAATAACTTTGCAATAAATTTTCTGCTTGTATCTGTAGTTTTAAGTGTATTTTCTTAAAACTTATAGAGACAGAGACAGACTAATGATGGACAGTTACATAAATAAGAACATGAACATAGACATGTGACATTTGAAATGTTCAAATTTGAAAACGAATGAATGAACAACAAAAATATTCTTTTCGTAAAAGATCCAAAATTGCAAAAAAAAAAAAAAAAAAATACTGAAAACAAGATGAACTTAAACTAAAAACAATAAATGCAAGTTACTTTAACAAGATGAAAAGACAATATACAGCAACAGCAATAAAAACAAAAACCAGTATATATTACAACTACAACTACAGCAAATTAGAATTACAATTGTAGTACGAGCTACAGTAGTTGATGCCAAATAAATGACGTTTTGCCAGAGTAAACTTAATTTAAGTGTAAAAATATGTTTGAAAGCATGTGTGTGTGTGTGTGTGTGTGTGCGTAAGTGCAAAGCTTTTACATACTCCAAGTATCATTTTTTTATGTTTGCAAGTGGGTTTGTGTGTGCTGCAGTTACTGGTATCAAGAACAAGACAAGTCAACAGTTTTGTACAACAACACAGTATTAAAACAAGAAGGATGGATGTCTAAACCGATGACTGTCAAACAGTTTAAGGACGAAAATCTAGAATATTGTGAAAATGTGAAAATAATAAACTAAAATAAAAAAATGAAAAGAAACAACAACAACAACAACATTACAACCCAAAATGAACTTAACTAAAACGAAATAAAGAAAAACGAAAAAGAGGAGAAAATAAAAATATTAAAAAATAAGTAATAAACTCCTACATAAACATAAGAAAAAGACAAGCACACATATACACTCACAAGCACACTGGCACAGAGACACAATTTTAAGTAACTAAAATGCACTTAAACTGAAAGAAACAGAGATTCAAAAGGATTGAAATTTAATTTTTATTAAATGAAATAAAATTGCCAAATGTTGTTACAAATAGTTAAATCATCGGAATTCATTAAAAAAATTATATGAAAGTGATTGACAAAAAAAAAAATTAAAAAAGCTTCCAGAAATAGTAAAAATTATTTCTTTTTTTCTCTGCTCTGGTCAGTGTGTATCCTACATAAACATAAACGAAAACGCTTAGACTAAAGATATCCGCAAGTAGAGTTAATAAGGGAAAATGATGAAAGCTACGGTCACATTAAACAAATATTTGTTGCCACTACTTTTTATCAAATATTTTTACAGTCTAACATGACTTGTATTACATGAAATTAATTCAAATAATAAAATAATGCAAGCAGGTTGTATATTAATAAAAAATTTAATTATTTTTACTGACATAAAGGTTATGCTTATTTCGACAAATATTTGTTTAATGTGACCGTAGCTGAAGACAAAAATTAGCAACTACCAAATGTAAATACTCCTAGCTGACTGTTGCTTAATAAATCAAAATTGAAAATAAAAAAAAACTTATTTTAATAAGAAGATAATAATGATTTCATTCTTTTAGTACATGACACAAAAATCAGTCAAAGTTTACATATTGCATTTTGTCTAAAAAATGTCTTTCTAGCTGATGAACAACAAGACTTTTACTTACATTCATAACAAACACAAACATCATTGAGGATGGTCAACATTATTTCGAAATGGAAAATTATTTATTCACTCACTCCTTCACTAATTCTAACTCCCTCAGAGTTATTCTTTAACAAATCGAACAGTCATCAACCCAGGATGCAAAGTAATATGGCAACTTGAGTTCATTAGTGAGGGAGAGTGAAATATGTCTTTGGTCATCTTGTCATCCATAACTTTAGCCATCTTTATATACTCCAATGTATGTGTATTTGTGTTGTATAGATCTAAAGCAATTAGTTTCTTAGATGGATGGATGGATGGTTGAATAGACGACTGAGTAACTGAACATCAGCTTGGACAACTGTGTGTGGATTGTGTTCCTTGGATGGACGGTAGACAAACATTAGTTTGCAATAAATAAATTTCAGTAGAGAATAGGAAAAGACAGCAAATACATAAAATTACTCATTCAATATTATTTCCTTATGTTGTTATTGCTTTAGTTGCCCACAAACAAAAGTTTATAATCGTCTAAGACAAGAAAAACCAATAGCAAAAAATAACAAACAGACATGTAGTGTAATTTTGACAAGACTATGTATTTTAGAAGCACAAAAAGTATTTTTTTAATTAATAATACAGACGTAAGTATGAGAAAGAAAAAATATGCTTGAGCACAACCATATGCTGGTGAATTACATTAAGGCACTCACAAAAATATTAAAAATGCCTGTCAACTGCCGATGCTTAGGTTCAAATCGCGGTCAGGGCAAAAAAAAAATTTTTTTTTAAATGTTTTACACACAATTTTTAAAAAAAATTTTAAACATTTTTAAAAAAAGTTTTTATATTTAAGAATTTTTCATTCTATTGATTTTTTCGTTTCTGTTAATTTATGTACAGCTGGTTTGATTTATTCCAAATTTATTTTACTCTAACAGAATTCGAACTAAGGCATACGCGGCTGAGAAGTATAACTCGCCACTCAAGCACTTCAGCCACAAAGCTCAGTTTTTGTTTTATACTGACGGTATTTATAGGATTGCGAATGAGAAAAAAAAAAGAACAATTTATTTTCATTTAAATTGTTTGATGTAATGAAACATATTATGTTTACTATAACCATAACATATTTATTTATGATTTCAATTAAAATTTTATCAAAAATAATGTAATAAATGTCTAAAATTATGTTTATTGTGGTCATAAAAATGTTTAGATGCTTCAAATTAACAATTATATTTTTGCGTACAACAAATTATTTTTTGGGGTGACCATATTCAATCATATTTGTATTTTGTATATTAAAATAATAAAATGTTAAAAAGAAACACAAAATAGTTTTAATCAAATAATTTGAAAATTTGCTAGATGGACTGATAGGTAGAGCATGTACCTGCAGCTTATAATTAGAAATTGTTGAGGTAAAAATTGATTTTGTTAATAATGAAGTGTTAGCATAATAGTGATATATAACTAGTTCAGCTCGTACAATCAATTAAGTTGCCCCAAAAATATTTTCATAATGACACCAACACTCCCAGAGTTGTCTTGAACCTTTTAAAATTCTTCTAAATCAAAAACTTCAAAGAAAAAGACATCAGCCATCTGGAGAGTTCTCATTGTAAAGGGTGTTTTTATAGACGTATAGAACTTTAAATTGCAATAAAACAACGATGGATTATTCGATTGACATGAATTTTATTTATCCGAAAGACAATCTTGTGGCATTACATTTTAAATATGATTTCTGGCATATCACCGCCACGGCTGGCTCGGATGTAATCCAATCTGGACGTGCAATTTTCGATGACTTTTTCCAACATTTGTGGCCGTATATCGGCAATAACACGGCGAATGTTGTCTTCAAAATGACTTTACATAGACCCACAGAAAGTAGTCTAGCGGTGTTAAATCGCAAGATCTTGGAGGCCAATTCACAGGTCCAAAACGTGAAATTAAGCGGTCACCAAACGTGCCTTTCAATAAATCGATTGTGGCACGAGCTGTGTGACATGTTGCACCGTCTTGTTGGAACCACAGCTCCTGGACATCATGGTTGTTCAATTCAGGAATGAAAACGTTAGTAATCATGGCTCTATACCGATCACCATTGACTGTAACGTTCTGGCCATCATCGTTTTTGAAGAAGTACGGACCAATGATTCCACCAGCCCATAAAGCGCACCAAACAGTCAATTTTTCTGGATGTAACAGTGTTTCGACATACACTTGAGGATTAGCTTCACTCCTAATGTGGCAGTTTTGTTTGTTGACGTAGCCATTCAACCAGAAGTGCTCTTCATCGCTAAACAAAATTCGCTTATGAAAATCGGGAACAACGGCAATCTCGTTTTGGGCCCATTCGACGAATCTACGCCTCACTTGATGATCGTTTGGCTATTCATGATGAATTGCCAAACCAAACTGAGAATAAATCACTTGACGACTGTTAAATCGGTCGGCATCTTGAACAGTAATGCCAACTTAAAGTTCTATACGTCTATAAAAAACATCCTTTATAATTACATTGTTATTAATTGTATTATCATTTAATTAGACAACAGCTTAGGGTATTCTCTCTAACAGGTGTGGTTGCAAGGAATTATTTATAGAATCTCTATCAAATAGATATTCTGTTTGCACTAACGAATGTGTGATTCAGTAGTTTTTGGTTAAATTGTAACAGTTAACGTGTACCACAATCAAAAAGCTAAAAATACCATTTACAACAACTAAAAATAGTTTTTTTGTTTTATACTTTTTTTTATTAATTTATTTATTTTTTTTAAACATTAACTTTTATTTTGCGGTAAGTAAACACTAAAGGGCTGCACAAGCATACTTGAAAGCTACACATCATGAACGATATGTGTAACATTTTATAATAAAAAGTCTTTGTAAACCCTTTCAAGTGCGCTTTAGTAAATACCACACAATATTCCGGCTTTTATCTAACCACACAGCTTTCAAGTAACAATTTTACTGAATCACAAGTTCTTTAATTTTTTCTTTAAAAATTATATAGTGAATCGCGCTATTGAGAAGTGACCCTTAAAACCTTAACCTTTAATTTCCTCTTTCTAATTAATTTTAAATTTTTCTCTAGACATAATTTTCTTTTAGCCAGCAGCACAGTCCAAACGTTAAATTCAAAAACATTGTAAAAAATAGCGTACCAAACATATAAAATTTTATTAATTTCTGGCCTAAATGATCATAAATTCTTCTGCCTCCAGTTATTGCAATAAAGTGGTTTGGATAATAAAATAAAAAAAAAAAGAAAAAAGGAAAAAGAAAACAAGTTGTTTTGCACTACGTTTTCTTTTTTCCTTCTTCTTCTTTAAATCCACTCCAAACATTTTCAAAAATAACAACAAAACCAATAAATTATTTATACATCAAAAGAAATGCAATTAACTTGTGTGATATCAATTAATCAATCAGGGTGTTGCACATGCATTTCCATGCCACTATTTGTGAAAGGCAATTTAAAGCAAACAATCTTATAAACATATAAAGAAACATTAACACACGCACACTAACTAACTACAGAAATCAAACAATTCATATGAGCTAAAACAAGCGACCAACAACTACAACATCAGCAGTGGACAGATTCTTCCAATCAAAACATTAAAACTGGAAATACTCATTTTCTTTAACACGATATCAAAATAATTATAAAATATACGCCTTTAATACAAACACCCTACACCAATACTTCATAGCACTTTAGTTTAATATAAGAATTGAAACAAGAAGAAAAATAAACATTTTGATAAAAAATTTTCCGGAGAAGAAATGGATCTAAAGCTGAAACGATTTTATTTAAAATCATTTGTATTCAACTACTTTTCGTTCTATGATTTTCTTTGGTAGTTCCTCATTTTTGCTTTTGCATACAAGTTATTTATAAGTCTCTTATCCATCGTTAAAACTTGGTTAACCGGCTGTATTGTTTACAACATCAAGGTAGGTGTAACATGACAGCGTCAATGTAATTTAAATAAAGCGGTTTTATATTGATCTTGGTGATACGTTGAACAGTGACTTAAAGTAAATTAACAAATTAAAATGTACCCATTTATGTATGAAAAAAAAATTTCTCTCTTAATTGGTTTAAAATTATTTTAAATTGACACAACAAAAATCAAACAAGAAATTTTATTTTAATTGAGCAAAATTTATGCAGCTACATTTTCTCTCTTTTTTTCTTTTTAAGAAAACAGAAAAAATAAAATAAAATCAAAAATATTTAAAAAATTTAAATTGACAGCAAAGATTTTATATCAATTTAATTAAACATCATAAACAGATGAACTTGTAATTTGCACAAATTGTTAAGAATGGTACAAGAAAAACTAAAAAAAAATATAAAAAACAAAAAACAAACATCTAAAACTTGAAAATATTTTTTTGATAACCATATGTAGAAAAGTTCTTTTTTTTTAAGAAAAACTCTTGGCCATAAATTAAATTTATATGCAAAAAAATATATATATTCGTAAAATAATAAATATTTTTTTTTGTCTGTTTATTTTGCATAAGAAAAATCACTGACGCATGCAATTTCTTCAATGATAAAATGAAAATCCACACACACATAATTGTGTATCTCAATTTAAGAGTCTGCATGTGTAATAAAATATCATTGCTAAGGTCCGAGTAATCTTTCGACATCATGGCCAACAACCAACCATCATCTAACAAAAGAAGTCAATTTTTAAATTAAATCTACACTTATTCTGCTTTTGCATCTTTCTTTTTTTTTAAGAGGGAGAGGATGTATGTAAGTACTTTATATGCTTTCTTTCTTGTTCCTTAAATATTTTTTTTTGTTTTTGCATACAACTTGAAGCAACACTAACAGATATTTGAATAGGGTTTTCAGTAAGTTTTTTGTTTTTAATTTTTATATAAATTTGTTTTAAAATTATCATAAAAGTTATAACGAAAACACTTTTTTTTTCATGAAATATTAAGAAGCTTTTGATTTTATTTCAAGCTAGAATTTCGTTCGTCAGCAAAATAAAACACTGTCGCTATTTTAATTTTTTTATTTCGTTGTAGACCATTTGATCTCAGTTCTACGTTTTTTACAACTAACAAAAACAAATGGTGTCATTAGAGTATAATATATAAAAAGTACCCTATTTTGTCTCTTTCTTGATTTTTCAATTTACTCAGCATCGTTTGAGCTCGGTCTGATATTTCTAAATAGATTCGTTAAGGTTAAAAAATCAAAAAGTACCATTAAAGTACATGAGTACCACTTTCTTCTTTTAATTATTTTTCGTCTTACCCTAAAGCGTTTGAATAGTTCTAGGTTCGTTAATATTAAAAATTAAAAAGTAATGATTTTTCACTTTCCTCCCTTAATAATATATCACTTTCATTAAAGCCGTTTGAGCCCAATCTTGTTCTTGTAGAATCATTCAGATTAAAAAATCAAAAAGTACCATTAAAATTAATAAAAAGTACCATTTGTCATCTTAATGATTTTTCACTTGCTAAGTTACTTTTCTAGGTTCGTTAATAATGTTATATCACAAAGTACCATTAAAATCAATAAAAAGTGCTGTAATGTCCCTTTTACGATTTCTTATTTCGTTCAGTACCGTTTGTTTGTATTCTCACAGTTTTAGTCTTGCATATAACATAAAAAATATACAAAAAAAGTTTTAAATATAAAGTACCAAATGCATTTATTTTCTTTTGGTACTTTTTTTCTTCCTTATGAAAATTTTTTTAAATTGATTTTAAAATGAGGCATCAATTTACATAAATTTATATTATATATTTAGAAATAGTAGTGAAAATATATTTTACCACTTATTTGCTCGAAATTGAAAAATATGCATTAGAGTCTTTTTTTGGAAGAGACGAATACGATTTGAAACAAAAATAGAGTTAAAATTTAGCAACATTAGTGTATATAAATTTTTATCCCGCAAGTGTACAAATATCAAAAAAGCACGATTTATTCATACGCTTATATTTCTGTAGAATATTTTGTAGCTTGAGTTTTGGCTCTAACTGTCTGCAGTAGTTTCGGAGACATAAGAAGTCAGATTTTACTCTCTTTTACCCCCTTAAATATTCTAATGTCGAAAAATCAATTCTTATTCGTCCTATACATTGTGAGAGGAACATGTTTACTGAATTGCAAGTCCGTAGCTTTAGCCGTTTTGGCTGCATTATGATGCTAATTTTGTCAGCCAGTCAGATTAATTATGTAAATTTTTAATTTTTTTTAGAGCGCCGCCATGAAACTGTACAAAAGAGTCTTTTGCATATAGTAAATTTGGATTACATTTTGAGCAGTCGAATTCTGTTTTGCGTTTACCATATCGATAACGGCCGCGTTTTCCCTTATTGTTATTTGTGTGATTAAATTTATCTATGAGCTTTGAAATTTATTTTTACAAATTAGCTACAACCTCGAAAGGGACTTTCAGAAATTGTTATCAACGACTTATGCAAAAATCGCGCAGGCTTATGATTAGCACAAACGCAGACTCAGACTCAGATAATTTGAAAAAATTAACAGAAAATTTAAAATTATAAGTCGAAAATACTTTAAAAACAGTTTGTTATTGTTTTCGTCCAAAAGTTGACGGGTATTTGTTAATTTGTATAATAGACGCTTTACAAAATAAAAAACTGCTTAAATATTTTTTTTAAATATTGTCATTTTGATTAAATTTTTAATCAAGCCACTTAAATATTTAATAATTTTTTCAGTTAAAAATTGTTATTGTATTTGAATTAATTTTAATATTCAGCAACAATTTTTTAATTATCATGTTTATCTGATGGTTAATTTTTTTTCTAGGTGAAGAAGAATATGATAAAGAGAGTTTAAAAATAAAATCGTGAAAGAATAAAATTCAAAAATGAAGTTTATCCAACCACAAAATAGATTTTAAAAAAATTTAAAGAAATTCAATAATATTTTCTATTGGCGAAAATTTATTTATTACCATCACACAAATGAAAATTTAAAGCTCCGCTGTGACACATCTAGCAAACGTTTCGATTGTTTATAAATTCTACTCGTATTAATGACAGCTTCTGGTGTTTAAAATGAATTTAATAATTTTTGTTTAAACTTTATTGATTTTATTAAAAGAAAATTTTAAACAAAATAGTTTCGCCTGTAACTTGTAGTTAAAGCAAAACTCCAGTTTTGAGAAAACAAACAACTAACTGGACTATAAGAAACTGCAATAATAAATATTGTTTGTATAACTTTTGTATGCTAAAACATGAACGAGTATGTAACTACATTTAATGCATTTACTAATAATGTTGGTTATAAGGAGAAGAAAACAATACTAAATGTTAATGTTGATGTTGATGATGATGATGGTAGTGGTGTACCCGCCTGCTAAACTTTTAAAATGTCAATCAATTGTCTGTAGAATGTCAGAGTTGTCTGACATCTTTTAAATGAACTGACAAAGACGATTTATGGTTAAACTTTAAGATGGCGTATAACAACAAACAGACACAAGTACTCAGTATCCACTCCACTTGAACTTGTACAACAAACTGTTACCGATACTCCTTACTTAGTCTGCCGTTTATGTATGCAAGCATGTATGTTTGTATTTACTTGACCAGTTTTCATTAAAAAATAAAAAAAAGGAGTAGTAACTTGATAGTTGGCAGTAAGTATTTATTTTAGACATCATGAAGACACACAAATTTCCCTAGACAGACAGTGTGTCTCTGTGTAACAGGGTTAGCTAGAGTTTGATGGACATATGAAACAGTTTTCCTGTTTCCTTTTTTTTTTCTTATTGTTAATTTGCAAAGTTATTTTTTTGTTTAATAAATTATTTGCAAGAAAAATTTATTTTTGGTTTCTTAAAGATTTTATGCAACCAAAAGAAAAATAGCTGTAATGAAACAATGTTGTAATTTTAATTGATATTGACATAATTCAATTGCAGCTCTAGTTAAAGTGTCAACATCTGAAATCTATAGTTACGTTAAGAGTTCAATTGTAGTTATAAAACCAAAACAAGAAAAAAAAGGCTGTTACTGCTACTGCTGCTAACTAAATACTTAATTTGCTTTATACACTTGGTATAATTTTTGTTGTATTTATTTATTTCTTTGATTTTATCGTCCCTGGCCACGGCGTCATTGTCACCATCATATTCTACGCTTTTGCTGCCATTATCGTTGTAGTTGCCGTCACTCCCTGGCTGCCTGACTACTGTGTTCCAAAGCTTTTTTGCTTTTTTTACAGTTTCCTTGTGCCTTTCAGTTTTTATTTCAAATAAATATCGTTGTATGTATTTAGTTTCATTTAAATGACCATCTGTCTATTCATTCATTTGGAAAATATTTAATTAATTTTTGCCAATATTTTGTATATCAAAAACCTGTACAAATTTTATTCATAACGTGGACGTACTCGTACTTAGTTGGGGAGCCAAAAATAAAAATCACATTGCAATTATATTTCAAACTACACCACACCTACCTACAGCATTAAATACTCGGTATCATTTAACTAAACACAATGGGTTGCAAAACAAAAAGGAATTGTAGTTTAAGAGGAGGATATTTTCTATTTTAGGGTAAAATTGTGATCAACCTTTGAGGTGATGGATTGTTCGATCTCTATTAAAATTTGGTTTTCGTGTAGTTAGCGAAAGGAAAAAAAGGACTAAAGTGTAAAATTATATTTACTAATTTGCAAAAATTAAATAAATAAAGGGTGGTCCAACTAAGCCTTACCATGTGAATTGCAAATAAAGCAAAAAGGTTTCAGAGAATAATCTTAAAAGAATCTATGACAATGATGTATATGTAAAGCAAAAAATATCAACCAAATGCTCGCCTCGACTTCGATAGTACACCTCTATCCGATGGTACATATTTTCAATGACTTGGACATTTAATTGAGATACAATTTCGTTAATGTACCGAATAAGCCCATCATGAATTGTTTTGGACTTATTGACGTCACTTTTTCTTTCAAATATCGCCAAAAAAGAAGTCCAAAGGTATCAAATCACATGATCGTGGCAGCCAAATTACATCGCCACAAGATGACATACAATATCCTATGAATTTCTCGTGCAAAGAGCCATTTTTTCGTTGTCTTTATGACAAGGGGAACCATCCTGTTAAAACTACATATCGTCCAGACCAAAAGAATTCTCTCGATTATGCTAACTAAATTACGGAGTGCACGAAAAGCATTTTGATTTGAACGCCCTTTTTCGAAAAAGGCTTCAACAATAGTTGAATTTGTCAAACACTGAAACAAAGAAATGTCAACTTAAGTTGGGCGAAAAAAGGTGTGACAATTAATACCGTGTATTACGCGTAGACGATCCTTTATATTAAAACTCATTTGTTATAAGTATTTTATTCTAAAATTCAATTATTTTAAGTCATTTCTCTAGCCAGTTATAATTTGAGAGTTAACATTAAAAACTCTTACTTTTTTTTCTTAATTTTGAAGTACATTTTACTCCGAAAATAGCAGGCACATTTAGAATGAGAATTAGAATGAGAAGCGGGAACAGCGATCAAAATCGACTTAATGTGGCACTACTCTCAAATTATAAATCATCCCAGAGTCTAGTATCATTAAGAATTCAAAAACTTCTTTGGGTGATTTGTCCGCCATGTTGCCATAATTAGCGAAGACGGATACGAATTAGACCATTAGAGAGACACAATATGTTTCTGCTGTCTCTTCATATTCGTTATATAACCTTTAGAGGTCATTTGAATTGATTATCATATTCAATATTTTGTAATGTTCAGTCAGGAATCCCGTTACAATGCGAATTCCTTATTAGATCAAGCTAAGTAATTTCTTTGTTTGTCCAGCCACACGCTAAAACTGAGCTTAATAGAGCTCCAAGACATTCGCCCACATATAACTTGGATTCAAATTCCGTTTGCACTATGAAAGTCTTATTGCTAAAATTCGTACTTTGTAAGAAAGAGGAAAAAAGAATGTAGAAACGAGTTCACATCTCTATGTACACGCCTACACTCAAACAACAAATGTGAACAAAATTTGAGCGATCCAGCTTGTGCTATGGAAACGGCAAAGTACGCTTAAAGAAGAGTATAATGATAAGCATTTTAAATAATTTCATAATGTAAATGGGGACTAAATTGAAACTTTTCTTCTTCTGCTTTTCTACTAGGGGAAGGCCATGTCCAAATAACATGGTTTTGAATTGGGACTCATATGCGATATATATGGGCGGCGTTGTATTCACCCCTGCGCTAAGAGCGCCGTGAGTTAGGACCTTCAGGCACCTACGGATTCTCCTTTTCTACTCACTTATCCCCCTTTCTCGCTACCTAATTTTATCCAAGTCTCTACATTTTGCTCTCTATCTCTACCTGTTTTTATGGCATACAAGCCCATTGTGCTTGACTTTTACAACAAGACTAGAAAAATTAAAAATAATAATAATAAAATGTAAATAAATAAATTGCGGTAATGATATAACATTTGAAATACATAAAAATCTAACATAACATTTCAGTACGTTAGACACATTGATATATTAACGCCACCATTTATTTCAGGCAAATAACTCACACACACATACATACACACTTAAACACACTCTTATGTAAAATAAAACTTGTCGCTCATTTAATGGTCTCGACAGTTTTAGTTTTATGGAAAACTAATGATTTTGATATAAAAGTGCATGTTTTCAAGCACTACAAATAAATGAAAGAGAGAGAGAGAGATAGAGAGGAGAGAGAGACGAACACAAGTGAGGCTCAATAAGCATAAAAAAACATTTTATTTAATAAATCATAGAAAAGGTCAAAATTTAATTAATTGAAAGATTTTGACAATAAAAATGGAAAAAAAAATTCATACACACACACACACACTCAGATACACATGCACACACAAATTAATGTGCAAATGCAATATTAGATGAAAAATGTTGACTTACCACTTTGTATGAACTTTGAGTGCTGATGGTACGTAAGTAAGAGAAATTGATGCCATCATAAATTGTTAAACCAAAATCTGTAATTGACAAAAATTATTTATGTTCAAATCGTCATATACATACACATACACATTTTAAAATTTAATTAATAATAAAATTAATATGCTTTAAATAAATTCTAAGGAGAAAAATTAACAGACTTTGAATATATAAACTAAAATAAAGAAAAAGAAAACTAAAGCAACTAAACTCAGTGACAGCTCATTCGTCAACTGTTAAACAAAAGAAATAATATAAAGGAAAATTTTGAACTTTTACATCAACAACAATTTCTTGCAACTCTTGTTGTTGTTGCTGTTGCTGCCTTTCCAAGACATCTTATTCATCTATGCATTCATCCATTCGTTAGTTTGTTGTTTCTTTCATCTCTAATGCAAACACAATCATACTGATACACACACATACATTTGTACTGTACTGAAACTCACACATGCTTAGAAAAAAAATCTGTAGACGCCATGGGTGACGTTTGTTATAATATTGATGCAATGTCTTTTACATTGCATCATCTTAGTGGACTTTTTATCTTTCCTTGTTGTTTTTTTTTTTTATTTAATTTTTCTCTGCTCTTGCAATACAAAGAAAGTAAAGCAACAACAACAATAACGACCTTAGTTGCTTTCAAATCCATAAAGGAAATCTATCAAACTAAAGATGCATTTGTGCATTGTATATGCCAGGAGAGAGGCATAAAGGAATGAAATTAAACAGCATTAAATGATTGAAATACTTCAACAATTTCAAGGCTGGCTATACGTTTGTTGTAACATAAAGACAAAAATTACTAAAGGACTTTAAGGCCATTATTACAACTAAGCAATAACTAATAGCAGGGACACAGATAAAGATAAGCAAAAGGTAAGCTTGTTTTACAATTTAATTTTTAATGGGAACTATTTATTAGGATATCGTTATTGTGTGTGATTTATGCTGCCACAAAACAAACAAAATTAAAGTTGTAATAATGAGAAAAATGTTAAAGGTCACTTTATCGTTCACTATAACTAAAGTCACCCTCAACAATTTGGCAAATTGTAATAATGGATCAAGACAACCGCAAATGCCTCTTAATTTTAGCTACAATTGCTAATATATTCCAAAATTATGCCTTAGAGACCCCAACTCATTATCTTTGGTCCAGGATGACCTTTATTTTAGGCAAGTGACAACAACGTTGACTCGTTAAATACTTTTAGTTTATTTTAGAACTTTTTCTTCTCAGAATTTCTAGCAAATACTGATTAAAATTGCAAGAGTAGCTCAACAATACAATCATTTAAGCGTCTGGCCATCTTTACATCTTTTTCTGTATCCTGTGCTCTCAGCACAATGTGCTGTGGTAAGTTAAAAAAAAAAGTTTATTCTGTAAGTTTAGCACACCATAATCTATCTTATATGTCCTGCATGCTTAGAAAATGCATTCATATTCATGCTCACAATCATACACTTGTATGTTTCAAATATATTTCATATGTGTATGTGGATGCATAATTTTTTAGAGAAAAATCTAAAAAGAAAAACTTCTGAAACAAAATAAAAAAAGGAGATTCTTTATAGTTTATAATACATATTCTTCTTTTGGACAGCTTCAACGTTTGACGTTGACATATCAATCGGCAATATGGCAGTCAATGTTAGAAATCGGTAGCGTTAAAAGCGTAACATGTGAAATACTCACATGGTGGAAATTTTATAGAATAAATGTTTATTAAACAATTTTCTAAGGAAATTTAAAAATTTTGGGGAAATCCGGATATTTGATTGATCTTAAGGCTCGCGGTGCGATCAAAGCCCTTAATGATAATAATTTTTTTAATTACATTATTTTTTTTTTATTTTTCAAATATGTCATTTGGTTTAGTCAACCTAAATTTTCGCTAAATATTTTTTAGCTCTCCTTTTCAATTCCCCATCAATTGATTTTATTTTATAAATCTTTTGCCTGATACAATTTTCTTTACTTCAATTTTGATATATAACCTAGACTGTGCATAGTTTACAGTTGCTGCAAAGACTTCAATATGTTTTCATTTCTATTCAATTCGATCGTTAGTCCTGTGCTATTCACTCATCACCCCCATATGGACAGCACAGCATATGTACGTTAAAGAAAACTTTTCAAATGATTTTTCGTTTTTTTTTTGCCACTTTTTCATCTTCTTAACGCTGGCTACTAAGTTTCATCAATTTTTGATATAAAAATAAATAAAAATAAAAAAGGAAAAAAAAATATTAAAAAAAAGTTTATCAAACTCGTCAGCAGTGTAGGAAACAGAGTGAAATAAAATATTTGTTACACATAAGAAGTTTAATGTAGAAAAATTAATATTAAAACAGAAAAAAAATTTGTCTTTTGGGCAGGTTTTTAGGATTGACTTACTTATATCCATTTTCAAAATATTATAAGTTTACAATAGCTAAACTAAGACTAAATTAAAATTTAAAATTTGTGAATTTGTGTTAGTTTTACCAAAAAAAAAAAAAAAAATTGTAATAAATATGGAAAATATTAAAAGAAAAAGGTGTGATTCCATTTTTTTAATTAATTAATACTCTTTTTTCAGTAAAATAAAAAAGTTATTTTTAATTAATTTTTTTTTTTTTAATATAGGCTATTGGTCTAGAAAGAGCTCTAGAGAGACCTAGAGCCTATATTTAAAAAAAAATTTTATTAAAAATCACAGAAAATAAAAACGTCGAAAAAATTATCAAATAAATAAAAAAGTTATATTAACATTTATTTTGTTTTAACAAAATGTAATAAAAAAAAACAAAAACAAACAATCAGCTGTCACAGCTTAATATAGCTTTAAAGTAGGGCCATACCTACTTTAAAATTTGTGGATTTAATAAAGGTTTAAAATAGGATTATTAAAATTACAAACGTCTCTGAATATAAATTAAGCGATTTTAACTTAATAACGGCTTGCAAACCTATATTAAGTCTCTCTGAATAAGGCTGATAGCATCTCACAGTTAACTTATTGGTATCTTTTAATTAAAAATTTTACCAAAAGCTGGCTATGTGTCGTATTAAATCTTAAGTTTGACTATTATTAAGTTGCAGGAATGAGCCTAGGGGCCATTATTACAACTTAGTAATAACTAACGACAGGATGTTATCGTGCGGATAAATCGTTTTTAATATGAACTATAAGCGTTTCATTTTTGTCTGTGCTTTAGGTTGCCTGAAAGGTTGTTGTACACGCTATATATAGATTTTTTTTGTTTGTTTAATACCCATGGTGTCTATTGCCTTTTTTGTTGTTGTAAATGGTTTTCATAGAAGTGGGTGCCACAAAACAAATAAAATAATGGGAAGTTGTAATAATGAAAAAGAGTTAATTGTCAGTTTACCGTTCAGTATAAGTTGTCATAAGGGCTCTAACTATTTTTTTTATACTCGAAAGAAATGGGTAGAAAAATTATGATTTTTTGGGAATTTCTTTCTAAACTTCTACATGTTCCGCAAAATAAGCTCTCTGTCCACCACAAAATTAAAAACAAATCATTTCTAATAAAATTATTTACTGGCTTTAATTTCTTTAAATATATTTTTTGTTCTCCAACTAAGCTGACCCTTGACAAATTTTAGCTGACAACACATTTTGTTTAAAAAAACAAAACAAAAATCTAATAAAAAGAAAAATTAAATTTTGTCATGTTTTAATTTTAATGGTTGTGATAATGGACTGAATCTTTCATCACGTTGATGTTTTCCTGGTTTAGCAGCACAATAAAATTAAAAAAAAAAGAATTTAATTACTTGTATTTATTAAAATGTCTGCTAGTTTTTTTTCACTTTATCTTTAAAAAGAAACCAAAACAATATAAAAAATTGCGACAAGATTCGTTATAAAAATGACAAAAATTAAAAACAAACCATTTACTCTACTTAATTTTCTATGTCGCTTCAAGTTCCATCAAATTTAAATAAAAAAAGGAAAGGCAGTGGGCCCAAAGAACTTTTAAACAAAATATAATCAAACTTTATAAAATGACAGCAACCATTTTTTAAAGAAGGCCTTATAAAGCAAAATTGTTTAATTTCATTTTAAGCAGCAACTATTGCTTCACCACTGTTTTAGATATGCATAAATAAATGAATAAACATGACTATTAAAATAAAAATTCACAATTAATTTGAAGGATGAGTGGTTGGATTCACCTTCCTTCTTCTTCAAACCCGATTTACTTCAGTAACAAACTCCTTTTTTTTTTGTTATTTGTATTTTTGACATCATTATTGTTGTTGCTTTTTCATAATGATGATGATTTTAGTTAAAGCAAACAAAAATCTGTTTTGTTTTGCTAATGGCAAGTCATTGTGCATCTCTTTTTTTCGTTGTTGTTTTTTGAAAAGGTTGAGTTAAGGAAAACAAGTGAGAGTTTGACTTTGTGCGTTATTTATTGTTGCATGTCCTTGTTTAAGTATGTGTGTGTGTTTACTTGTCTGTTTTTTATAATGTAAAATTATTTTACGTATTTTTTGAATCTTTCTTTCGGTCCTCTAATTTTTTAATGCTGTTTGGCAGAAATAAAAAAAGCTAAATTGTACGAGTAGCTGGGGTGCAGACAAATTAGTCTACATGCGAAATTTTTAATGTTCATTGATGTTCATTAACGAATTATGCAAAAATATTTATGGGTTGGAAGACAATTTTCGGATATTTTTTATTAAATATTTTTTTTTTATTTAAGGGCCTGTACACTGTTCCTTCCTCGCTCATAATCTACATACGATACATATTTAATAATTAAACAGATTTAATTTGTTTTTTAAATCAAAGCTAAAATTTTTTCTCTCAATATTTAGATTTATTTATTACCCGGTATCTCTTGTTCTTTGCTCGGCCACCCTTGTGTATTAATTTTTAGGCTAAACAGATTGCACACTGAGCCAAACAACGCCCTGCCATATCAACAACGTATGTGGTGATTTTGACATGAATCCGTTGTCTATTTTATTGAAAGCAAGTGCTTTCAATTTGTTTAACAAGCGTGTTCAAACCGACAATGGTTGGTTGTCGATATTACTTTTTTGACAACGCACATTGTCAGCTTGCTAACAAAGGTTGTGGAATTGACGACAATATGTTGTCGAATTTCCAAATTATTAACAAATGTTGTCCAATTGACCAAGCATGTTGTTATTTCGAAGTCATTTTGACACCAGATGGTGTCGACAACAGTTCGACAGCATTATATTGTCAATAATGCGTTGTTAAAATAACACTATGCATTTTCAAAGTGAGCACAAATGTGGTTGATACACTATTGACACCGTTTGTGGTCATTTTCACGACGGATGGTATAATTTTTTCTTTGAGAGCAACGGTACTGAAAAATTTCAAAAATCAAAAAAAAAATAATCCAAAGTAATTTCCGAGTTTTTGGGCCTTAGATTAAAATTCTAAACGACCTCTCCTTTAAAATGAAATGTGTTTCATCCGGCAATCTTCTTGAGAAAACAAAGTCTTTATGCATATTTTCCCTTATATTTCTCCTAAACATATTTATAAATATTTAATGACGTAAGATGTATTTGATAAATATGATATAAATACTGAACTTAAAAAACGTAACGAGTTACGTTAAAACATATTTAACCCGGCATATTTATTTTCATTCACTTTATTTAGATTTATTTAAAAAACAACAACTAATAAATAGAATTTTTGAGAGTCTAGCATTTCAAACGTGCCTAGAATTAACCATTACGGCACCAAAAAAATGTCACGTAGACATGCAAGTGACAGTGAAATTGCAATGACTCTTACACAACACAATGAGTAACAACTGCAGAAAATAACAAATAAAATAAAAGCAAATCAAACTATTTAAATACAGTCGCAGTCTTAGTTGAAAGTATTTAAGTTTCTGGAGACACATATTTTACTGTCTTTTACATCAGTCTTTTCTTTGTCAACAGTTTCTGCTTAAAATGCTTTTACTGCTAGTTTTTGTTGTTCTATTTCATCTAGGTTTTGTATTTTTTATGTTTCTAATAATATTTTTAATAATTTTGATATATTAAGGTGTGTAAATAACCAGAATTGTTGCTGATAATTCACATATTATTACCCAAAAACTGAAAGATTAGCTTGTTTGTCTTTAAAAAAAAGTAAAGACAGCATGAAGGGTGGAAAGATTTGATTAATTGCTGCCTTTATCATATGTCAGTCAATTAATTGGTTGGCATAAAGTACCAATAGTTCCCCATGCTACCCACAGAAAGCCATTTAATAGACGATACTTTCATGTGGTAACTAGTTGAAGATGACAGCTAAAGGCTGCTCAAAACCAGCATTGCCATTTTAAAATTTTCAAGGATAGATTTAGCTTTTTTTTCGCATTGAGCCTCCAAATTTATGATTTAGCTTCTAGCATTTTCGTTATCAAAATAGCATTAAAAAAGCTAAAATTTTCTATTTATGTGCAATGCTTTTTTTCTTTTGCTTTTTAATGAAAACTGAGACTGAAAAAAAAATGATCTCAGAATACAATTATTTTACGCTTCACGTTTCTATTTTAGAGGAAGACAAATGGCTTTATTCTGTAAGCTCCAGGCTTGATTTGGATTAAATTTTATGTTTTGTCTGAATTGAATTGAGTTGCTAGTACTTTTGGATAAAATTTTGAAATGTAAGTCAGTTGAAAGTTAATTTTAAGAATGAAAAAAAAAAATATTCATCTGCTCTTTATAAAATAAATGTACTATATTTTCAGCATGTACTGTATGGCAGTGAAATTTTGAAAGATGCTCTAAGGGCAAAGAGCAAACTTATAGTACTTAGAAGTGTATGTACCGCAGGAACTGCAGTTTTTGTAACGAAGAAAGACGTGGAACTTGAAGGAACCATCCAGAGTTGACAAAATACGTGGAATGCAACAATAAATGGCAGATGAACAGCAAAGCTAATTCCCAGAATTCGGGGAAGTTAACTATTTATTTACCCAATTACTTTTGGGTTACGCATACTTTCCAGGTTGCATTGCGACACAATAAACGACGATGCTGATCACATATTTTTTGACTGCAATAGATGACACTTTGAGAAAGACATTTTAAGGGAGCAGATCAGAGATCTTGTAGGATAAACTATTATTGAATAATAGTTTTCTCCTAAGATTAAATAAAAAATCAGCGGATTTGATTATTAAACAAAAGCTGTATTTATTTGATACAAAGCAGTGTGTACTCGTATATTAAAAGACAATTAATTAATAATTTAAAAAATAATTTTTTCTCATTAACATTAATTTCAAAAGTAATATTGGTTAATTAAAATTGTTTTACAAATCGTATTTTAACCAGGTACGAGGTACGATCAAAAAATAACAGTTATTTGCAATTTTTTCAAAAAGTATTTATTTATTAATCAATAACTATCTTGTCCCCTTCAAAGGATTCCCCCTCAGATATAATACACTTATGCCAGCATTTTTTCCAATTCTCGAAACACTTCTGAAACGCGCTTTTTGGTATCGCCAACAGCTCCTGTTTCGATTTTTCTTTTCTCTTATCAATCGTAGCAAAACGCTTTCCTTTCATCGGTGTCTTCAGTTTTGGGAACAGGAAAAAGTCTCAGGGAGCCAAATCTGGTGAATAATGTGGCTGAGACATGATTACGGTGTTGTTTTTGGCTAAAAAATTACGGTCAAAATTCAGCAATTTTTGAACAATCTTCGCTGCTGCACGTTTCATGCCTAAAACATCCGTAAAAATTGCTTGGCATGAGCCGAACGATATGCCAACATTATCAGCAACCTCTCTAATAGTGATTCGACGATTTTCCAAAATCATTTTCTTCACTGATTCAATGTTTTCATCGGTTGTCCTGGTCTCCCGAGCATCGTCATTGACATCTTCTCGGCCTTCTTTAAACCGTTTATACCACAATTGAACTTGTGCTCTGCTCATAGTAGACTCGCCAACCCCACAGTCAACATTTCAAATGTCCTTGCACATTTAATTTAATTTTTTACGCAAAACTTAATACAGTTTCTTTGATCCATTTTTTTAAATAGTAAAAAATCGAAGAGCACACCAAAACACGACTAACCTTTTTATCTGTCAAAAACAAACTGACAATCCAAAATGGCTGATATTGTCAACATAAATAACAGACATGTGTACCAACATAAAAAAATGCGAAAATCGAACATACGTACCTCACGAAAATTGAAAATAACAGTTATTTTTTATCATACCTCGTATAAAGACATTTTGTTCAACAGATCTCGCTACTGTGAGCATAGTTGACAAAATGGTAGGGTGGGAGAACAATTGGAACGCTGTAAAGAATTACGGTGAACACATCCTACGTAGATAAAAGAAAGACTTCGATGATTTGAAACAAGATGTAACACCAGAAACAAGAGATTCTTGAGAAGAAATAACAGCATTACGCTGACTATACGTATGGAGGACCCAGACGTGGATAAATTATGAATGGTCCTCTTGAGAACGAAAAGTCTGCGTCTTCGCAAAGTAGTGCAGAAGGCCGTGCAGGGAAGGATCCCCCCAGAAAAGGAGGAGGGAGTGTTTTAATAGAAACACCACATGACCCATTTACGACGTTCACTGTAAGTGAAGTGTACTTCATATCGTAGCATTATTTTTCATCTCAAAATTATTCGAAATGTCTTAATAATGCTGGGAAAAAACATTAAAAAATTTCTTGCAAAATAAATTTTGTTCTAAAGAATTCCTTATAAATAAAAAGCAGACACTCATGAATTTGAAGAATTCAGTATTAAGTTTCCTGGTATGGTTTAGTAATTCTGCTGTTCAGCGATTTTTTTACGATGAAGCGAGTTAAATATCCTCTGAGGCAAAAAATTTTATTGAAATCAAGTAGCTAAGTTCTTTGCTGGGCGTTGGATACTCTTTAACAAGATTAGGTAAGAGATGCTCTTTATAGCCATGTATCAAAGTGACTTTAGTTTTTCTGTTTTTGTAATTTTATTTTTCTTTAAAAATATTTGTAATTATATTTGCAATAAAAATAAAGAAAATTTTGGATATTAAACTCAAATTTTTAAAAAATTTTTGTAAGCCAATCTAAGTTATTTATTTTTTAGGTTCTGTCGACGTTACTCACACTATGCAAAAAGTGATTATAATTTTGCCATTAGCAGTTGAATTGGCTGCATGTCCAAAACTTCATTCAACTTTGAAATTACATTAAGTTCTTTCTAAAATAAAGTCAGTTTTATTGATTTTTTTTTTTTTTAATTTTTTTAATATTCTTGTGAAACTTTTGAAAAAGTAAATACCTTTAAATAATTCTTTTACTAATTTCACTAAGCACTAGTCTCACTTCAACAGCTCCTAAAAATTACAAGCTGAGACTAAACAGGCAGATGTATTGTGGAAAAGAATTCGAATTAATTGTTTGAATTGAAGCAAGGAAAACAACTGAAATATTCTAAACAAAAAAAAATTAATGAAAAAAAAAAGAATAGAGAAATAAGAATAAAATATTTTTTTACATCATTTTTTTAAATTTAACTAATCACGAATGAGTGCTTTCATTTTATATGCACATTTCTGAGAAGTTAATTTAAAATGCCATTTATTAAGCTGCATAATGTTTGTTTTGTTGTACGAGAATGCGAGAAAGTAATAAATGTAATACGCACTTTTATAATGAGAATTTATAAGCACTAGCAGAGCTGGGCATGAAATAAATGTCCCCAGACTTGGTCAATTCAAATATGCACCCCCATATTTAATTACGTTTATGTGCATACACACACTTCACTCACTTCACTTCTTCATATTGCCAGTAAAATATTCAAATACAAACAACTCGTCAGTCTAAAATTATCTAATTTAAAGTTTGTAAAAAATTTTTAGAATAATTTACTTGAAACAGAGTTGCAATTATGGCAAATTTACCGCCCTACTGTCTTTGTGGCTGTAAGCAACTGCTGGAAAGGAAACACATAAACGTGAGAGGTATTTGCTGGCAAATAGTTTAAATAAATATTTAAATGGTTTACTGCTTTACTGGCATGATAATGGTGTTGATGATGACGTTAATGTCACAAACACATTGAGGAAAACTTTATTGTTGTTATTGCTGTTGATGATGATAATGATGATGACGATGGCATATTGCTGTCATTCATCGTCATTTTGCTGCAATTGTCATAAATTTTAATGTCACAGCAAGTACAGTTTGACAAATAATTTTAAAATTGATATGACATGTTATTTATGACAGGAATTTAAAATGTAAAATAAAATGAAACAATAAATGACAACAAAATAACACTCATAATACCTACATATTCCTTTGGTATTTTATTATTTAATCAACAATTATTTTTACCTTTTTTATGTGTTGTTTTCTTTAATTAATATAAATGTGTGAGTGCACATGTGTGCTCGTGCCTGTGAGTGTGTATTAATTCGTTTCAAATAAATGACAGCTGTCATTTATAAAATCCTCAAATCGTGCTTACTTTTATGTTTAATTAACATCAGTTTCTCTCTATTTTTTATTTATTTCTTTATTTATTTTTTTGTAAATTCATTAATTGAAAGTAATAAAAAAAAAAAATAAAATATAATTAAATGTCAAGGTGTAGCAAAAACTTGTTAATGGGCGAAACATTATGCATTTATTTTGCACTCACAAATAAATACAGGCCATATTTGTACGTACGAATGCATATGTTGGTGTGTCTGTATATATTTGTGGGAGCGTTTTATTTTTTAAACAAAGTGAGTAAGAAAAATCAATTATCGAACTGAGATTTATTACAAGATTAAAGCTACTAAAACTAAAGACAGCTTACTATGGTCCTTCGTACCTAATACAACCAATACTTAAGAAAAATTTAATTTGTACTTTAGTTTCGTCATCAGTTACACTTCTTTGATTTTATATTTAAAAAAAAAAATTAAAATTCTTTCCATAAATATTCTTCATTCAAAATAAATCATTTTTAATTTTCAATATTTTTGCAGTTTCGTACGTTTTTTTTCTTGAGCTGCGATTATAAAAATTTGATTTAAACCATTCAAAATTTAACCAAAGATGTTGGAACATTTTAAAATGTATAAACAACTGACTATGTATTGCGCTGGCCTTAGTTATTAATGTACAAACATGGCCTTGTTTGCTGTGCAAGACAGTAAATTGAAATGAAACACTAATGAAGCCAACATCTGTCCAATAAGCTGTCACATAAATCTGTCAGTTTCTGAATGACTGACAAGAAGCAAAAATTTAACCAGTTTTATGATAGACATTTATGTTTTTGCAGCATAAAACAACAACAACAATAACGTTAATATTTTATTTAAATATTGCAGCAGCTGAATTAACCTTCAAACTGCAGTAGAATACAGAGGAGCTTTAAATCTAAATAAAACTGTTTTTTAGTGATCGTATGTAAATAATAAATTAAACAAAAGTGTTTAAAATTATTTTTAAGAAAAGCAGTAAGAAACTTTTTTTTTTTTTTTTTTTATTAAATAAGTTTGTTTAACTTTTTTCTTATATAGGGCTTTAATAGTTTTAGTACTGCCAAAACTAAAACTGATTTACAATATACTCGATATCCTGATTCAAACCGTGTACCTATTTTTTTAATTCTACTTGTACAGGGTGGGCCAAAAGAAACCAAGGGGTGTAAAAGTTTAATAACTTTTTTGTTTATTAATTTTTTTTTTATTTTTTTTTTCAGATTATATAGACAACACTTGGAGAATTTATAATGGAGAGGTTCACAACTGAACAGAGAACCAGAACAATAGAATTTTATTATTTAAACCAGAGATCAACTTTATTGAAAATTTGATTATGAGTGATGAAGCCCATTTTCATTTGAATGGCTTTGTTAACAAGCAGAACTGTAGGTTCTGGGGTTCTCAAAATCCAAGAGTCATTCATCAACGCCAATTGCACCCCATCAAGTGTACAGTATGGTGTGGGATCACATCTGAAAATGTCATTGGGCCCTACTTCTTCGAGAATGAAGATGGAAGTGCTGTAACCGTAAATGGAGAGCGGTATCGTTTTATGATAGAAAATTTTTTACGTCCTGCTCTTGAAAACAGACCTGGTATGTGGTTTCAGCAGGACGGAGCCACTGCCCATACTGCCCGAGACACAATGGCACTTTTAAGTCAAATTTTTGGAGAGCGAATAATTTCTCGAAATTCGGAAATTATTTGGCCAGCGCGATCGCCAGATTTGACAGCACCCGACTATTTTCTTTGGGGTTTTTTGAAGGAGCGAGTGTATGTGAACAAGCCAGAGACAATCCTTGAACTCAAGGCAAACATTGTTGCAGAAATTCGAACGCTACAGCCACAAGTTTTGAAAGATGTTATGGAAAATGCTCTAAAAAGAGCCCATCAGTGCGAAGCTGAAAACGGTGGTCATTTAAGAGACATCATTTTTCATACTTAGTGTAAAAAAATTTCCATTTTGTATATTATATATTCTGAAAGAAAAAATAAAAAAAAGTTAATAAACAAAAAAGTTATTAAGCTTTTACACCCCTTGGTTTCTTTTGGCCCACCCTGTAGCTCTCAAGATTATGTATATGATATAATTTGTAATTACACGAGAACTAGTTCTCTGATTAAACTTACAAAAAAACGTAAGGATCCGTAATGAAATAAATTATTTAAAATAATGTTAATATCAATTTTTAAACAGTCTAATACTTTACCAGATATTCGCAAAGCTTTTTTTAAGTCAAAACAACACGAACAAATATGACTGCTGTGAGCAACCGCTCACATATTAATGTGCTATTTCAAATTGGAGTGTATTGAGTAGTTATAATAAAATATTAAACACAGTAGAAAAAGTCTTATTATTTTCGAATTTTTTGTTTGAATGACAACCAATTTTTTTTTTTTAATTATTATAAAATAATATGATTTTAAGATTTTATAATAAATACATCACTATTGTGAATCCCTCACTTCTTTCAAGAAAACTTCAAAAAATTCAAATACGCAAGAAAAAATGCTGAGATGGCATGCAAAGCCATTATAAATTTTGTTTATCTGTTTACCATAATTAATATAAATTTCTACTTGTCAAATTAAGTTCCCTTTACTTTTGATTTAATTCATCATAAAAATTAATAACAAAAATGTGAATTTACCTGTATAAAACAATATCTGTGTAGATAAATATTATTTAAAAATTGTGAACTTTAATATATTTAAAATTGTGAACCCTGAACCTAAAATTGATTTAATAAATATAACTCACTAACCAGAACTATTAAAATAAATATACACCCATGTTCTGAAAAACGAAAAACGCTTATTTTGGGCGTTTTCAAACCGCAAGCACACACTGAAGCGAAGTGATGAATGAAATGTTGCACAATTAAAATTAAATATATTTTCTTTTTATTTCAAACAAAATTGGAAAGAAAATTTGCCTTTTTTCATAAAAAATATGGTTTTAAAAAATTTACTTTGATTTTGTCAATTGCGTGTGTCAATTGTTTACTTATAAACTGTCGTTTTCTCGTTCACTTTCTATGAGAAAAACGGAAGCAAAACGCGCGGTTTCCAGAACATGATTTAGCGTTTTGCGTTTTGCGCGTTTCTCAGAACATGGACGATAAGAAGTAAAATTATATATACCTGTTGATTTAGTTAAACTATATTTACCTACGAACTTTTAAGAAGATATGCTTACTATTTTACTTAGCTGTGGTTATAGATACCCTTTAATAAACTTGTAAGTACCCTATTTCCTTCTAAACCCTAAACTAATAAGCTAATTGTTTTGTTTATTTCTTACAGGTACCATCATCCCCTGCCAAACTGTAGGAAGACTTAAAACCATTAATTCCATTCCCAACGTTTTCAAAAACATTTCTTTGAAATTTAATATAAACAAAAAAGTTTGACTTTAACATTGATACTTGCATCCCTAATAAGCAAAATAAACTACACGCAAAGAAAAAACATGGCTGAATATGGTCACGGCAATCATAGTTTGTTCTTCACAAAAATATTATTATTAATTTGAAGCACCTCAACATTATTATTATTAGTAATTTTTAACCATACTATGTTTACCATCATACGACTAGATTAACTATATCATTATTATAATATTTTTAATAAAATTTTAACTGAAAGGATAAATATGTTTATAGTAAACATAATAATGAGAAAAATATGGTTGAAAGTAAATTGCTTTCTATTTTGTCTCTGCCGCTACCATATAAATAATATGAGTATAAAACAAAAACTTCATCGTTCAAACTCAACTGAGTTTTGTGGCTGAAGTGGTTGAGTGGCGAGTTAATGCTTCTTAACTAAATATTCCAAAGTTCGACTTCTGGTAGAGTCAAATAAAATTTTAAAAAATAAACCCAAACCCGCTGTATTAAGTAATAAATAAATACAAATTAATAGAAACGAAAAAATCAATGGAATAAAAAATAATTTTTTTATATTTACAAAAAAATTTATATTAATTTTTTTTTAATTCATATTAAAAATATTTATATAAAATATATATGTTTTAAAAAAATAAAAAAAAGTTTTTAGTCCTAACTAGGGATTGAACCGCAACATCTGCAATTTAAAGGTATTTTTAATATCTTTGATTTAAAAATATATATGGTTAGATGCAATCATAAATCTAACCATACTATGTTTCCGCCTGAACCATATTTTTCTTTGAGTATATATTTCATAAAAATCCGTTCTGGTAGTTCTGGTAGGACTCATATAATTTTTTTATATTTTAATGTAACAAAAGGCACTTAAAAAATATGTGTCATAAGGTCTTAAGTGCTACCACTAAATTTTGAATAAATTCAAAACTTAAGAATGGAATTTGATAAAATATGTCTCATTTTGTTTATAACATATACAGGTAACAACACTAAAAGCTAAATTTAAGATTTTGAATATCTTCGATTTAAAAAAAAAATAAATTAAAAAAAATTTTTTTTTTAATTTAATAGAATTTTGCAAATATCTCAGAAACTAAATGACTGGTTAAAATTTGATTAAGACATAATTTTAAGATTATTCCATTTCGGATCGTTACGTGTTTTTGTAAGATTATATAGGGTAGCCCGCTTCATTTTTATTTAACGATATATATCGAGAGGTGCACTTAAGGTTAAAAAAAATTATTTTGAGCTTTTGAAGCTTAATACCCCAGTTATTCAAATTGAACATGAAACCTCAGGAAGCACAAAAAAAACTTAATTTTATACGCATTAAGAATAAAAAACTTGCGGTTTTTTTAATGAAATAGGCCTTTTAAATTTTATTACAATACTTTAAGGACAGTTAGTCAAAAAGAGACAATAATTGCTACTGAAATCGCTTTCGGTCTTACTATTCTGTTTCTTCCAATAAAAACCAATTGAAGTGTTTTTTATGAAAGTGCTATAAGTCCGCTTTTAAAAACAAAAATACTCAGCGAAAGTTTTTGTAACTTGATGTCGCTATCTAACTAAAATTAGTGCGAAATAATTTTTTTTAAAGGATTTACACCATTTACTAAAATACCAGCTCAATTGCAATTTAAATTAATTTCAAAGTATAGATGGTAAAAAAAAAATAATCTATTAAATAAAAGGTTTATGAAAGTTTTGTATGTCATTTTCAATTAGCAAACTCCCCAAAGTATTTTTGCCTCTTCAGAATAACATTTCAACATTTTAATTGTTTAGGATGTTGCCTGTAATTTAAATGTTTTATTAAAAAATATATTATAATAAAACTTTTGTTTATTGCTGTTGCTACTTGGGATCCTATTATAATTATAATTTTTTTTTTTATAAAAATTAATTCTATTTGCATATTATTTGTTGATTTATGAGTTGTTGCCATTTTTTGACAATCTATTTTTATTACAATTTTATAATTGCCAAACAGTTTGTGTTATAAAAATAGCACAATTTGGAAAAAAAAAAGTAGCATATGTAAGTAATAAAAAAAATTTTTTTTTTAAATTTATTTTAATAATTAAAATTTTTTTAAGCCTTAAATAGTTTTTTTTGTTTTTTTTTCTACAGGAAATCTTAACGTCTTTAAAGTGCTGAATTTTGTTTGATTTAAAAATTAAAATTGATAAAACAAAATTCGCTTTCTTCCCTGTGCTGTTAACATATCGCCGTCTGTATGTGTGTATGAAGGTACTATATAAACGAGTATAGGTTTGTATATGTGTCAATTTTTATTACACTATTTGTATTTATAAATAGTTATTAATTCAAATTTTATTTTAGGCATTTTATTATAATTACTATTGATATACCGACATAATGCTAACACATTTACAAAAGCAGTGCTGCACACAAATGCATATCATGTCATGCCTTCGTTGTTTTAACAAAATCAGTCATTGAATTTTTTTTTAAATTTAGCCAAACCCAAAGAACCCTTAGAACATTTAAACTAAATTCGAATAAAATAAAAACATTCTAAATAATAAAATTTTAGAAAAAAAATTTTAAAGTTAACAAATAACTGTTTTTGTTAGACCAGGGAAGGGATGCATATGTGTGTTGGAGTGTTTGTGTGTATGTGCTTATGTGTAATAAATTTAAATAAATAGATTTACAATTTATTTATTTATGGACATAATTTGCTTTTTTTCCTCGCTACAATTCATATCGTATTTGATGGTGGTGGTTTTTTGGTTTCTAAATAATACTTGAATTTAAATAATTCCTTTTTTTGTTGTTGTAGTTTTTAGGGAATTTTTTTTATGTACAAAAATTACAATAAATTTTTTTTTTGTTGTTACAAATGTTAATATTGGTTTTTATATATTATTGTGCTTTGTCCAAATATTTATAATAATTTTGTGTAGATTTTAATATATTTTAACTAATACTACCACAACAAAGACAGTACATTTTAGATAACAGTGGGAAAAACAGGCAAAAAAAAAAACAAATAGAAAAAAAATTTCACTTCTCATATATAAAAAAGAAATGGCTAATTTAGTTTTTTGGATTACCTATTTTTTGTTAACCGTGAAATACATAATTAATTAAAGAAATTCACATTAACGAGATCTCAGAAAAAATCCATCTGTAGATACTAAAGGGCTGCACAAGCATATTTGAAATGGCTTACAAGCACTTTTTATTATAAAATATTTTACATGTTTGTAGTAATGTGTGGCTTTCAAGTATATTTGTGCAGCAATTTAGTAGATACTCAATTTTTAAATATATAAAAAATAAATTATTTCATACAAACAAATTCAAGTATCGACTCATTTCATTCGATATCTAAGGCATTATTAATTTTACTAAACATCTGATTATAAAATCCTTTTTTTAAAAATATTTTCTATAGATTTTTTTTTTAATCTGTATTAGTACATGATCACTCTTTTAAAAGCTTGACTCACTAACCTCTTTGCAATTTGTGACTGGAATGAACTAAAAATCTAAACTTAAAAATTATCAAAAGGGGCATTTTTATTATATTATATTATAATAACTAATTAAAATTAATGTATCAAAATGATACAAGTCAATACATTAGTCTCCTACTTCCATATATCGCTTACTAGCTGACATAAACTAGTATGTAACGTCACACTCAGTGCAACATGCCTGTACATTAATTTCCTAACTAGTAAATATATCCATTTCATACTTCTAGTATATTTAAATTATACTTTGACCTATTTTTTGGAATAAAAAAATTATTTTAAAAAAATGGGCGATATATTTGAAAAACTCATTTGAAATGTTTAGTTCCGGTTTTAAAGTTAAAATTATTTTCATTTACTTTTCAAAACTAATTTTTTTATCAAAAAGAGACCCGAGAGTAAGGAGACAGTCTTTTAACTTCTTGGCGAATGCCCAGCTTCGAGACACAGATTTCTAGGGGCACATCTGATAGACGGATTATCTGAGATATCGGCAGTAAGGTTAAGGGGCCTTGTCAGATATATTTATATCACGGCTACATAGTCTTGTCAAATAGGTGATTCAAAACGGAATCTTGCGGTTCTAATTCAAGGCTAATAGGCCGTCACATAAACCAACAAGCCAGCCAACAAATCAAAAAAAGAAAAGAACGATCATTATTTAATATTAATCAAGCTTAAGATCTTAAAAAATTGTTTTTATTTAAATTAAAAAAAAAATATTGATTAATATAAAGTAATAATAAATTTATAAAATCGAATAATTTAATAAAATTATTAGAGAAGAACGATCTATGTGAATTGCGAAGCCTGATAATTTTTAAGATTTTTTTATTATTTAAGAATCTACTAGAAAAAATGGAAATTTCAATTAGCCTTAGATTTTAAAGGCCCATAACTTGAAAATAAACATCATAAAAAGTATTACCCACTAAAAAGATATAATGAACCGAAATATAAACAAATTCTACGACCAAATTTTTTTTTATATTCACTTCCCATCAAATGCTCCAAATTTTTTTGTGTGAGTGTGTGTGTTTTTTTTTTGCCCACTGTCTATAGTTGATATTTTAATTTTGTTGTCACATTCGATCATTAATTTGTAGTCGTGACCAAACAAAACGAAACTACAACAACAACAAAATTTAAAAACATTAAATTAGATAATAGACAAATAAAATATTAAATGCAAATTAAAAAAAAAAAATATTTTCAATAATTTAAAAACGAAAATGCTGGTATGATGATGAAATTTATGTATGTTAATGCCATTTCAATAAGGCTGGGAAATTAGGGCCTCAAAAAGGTAAAAACTTTCATGCCACAAAAAAAAAGAGAAAAAAAAACTGAAAAACAATACAAGGAAGGAATAACAATCATTTGCATTTAAAAATAATTTTATTTATTATCATTTTATTTATTTTTATATTTTCAAAAAATTATTATTATTTTTGTTGTTGTCATTTTAATTCTAATTGAATTTTGTTTATAATTTATAATTAAAAATAAAAAATAAAAATGTACAAAGAAATAATGTTAGATTTTACATACGCAGATATGGAAAAACAACAAAATTATTAGAATAATTAATTTCCAAATACATTTATTAAAACCAACACATACATTCGAACACAGGCAAACATACATAAACTGTATTAACAAATAACACAAAGCAGCCAAAAAAAAAAGACTAGAAAATAATTATTAAAACACTAAAACAATGAGATTATGCGTTGATTATTCATTTATTTTATTTTTATGTTTTGGCCAGGAAGAAGAAGAAGATTTATACAATAGAATTTATTTTTCGAGTGCAAACAACAAAAAATTTAGTCATATTGCATAATTAAGGGATTTTTTGTCACAAAAGGTTTACATGGATTTGACATTTTAATGTGATAATATTTTTTTCATATGTGTGCGTGTGTATATTTTTATTAATTTATTTTGATTGAAAAAAAAAAACGGTTAAAATATGCAAATTATTAATTTAATTTTTTGTTAATTTAAGGGCTCTAATTATTAGAAATTCATTATAATTTAGACGCCGAAAATTAGTTAAAAAAATTAATAAAAATCTCAATAATAAATCGTAGCTAATGTTCCAAAAACATTTAAGGAAAACCTAACAACTGATGAGCTGCATAGGCTATTTTCTTACCTCGGTTAAATTGAATTTTTTAAAAGCCCACAATACAAACAACTTTAAAAGATTTCTAATTTTTTTTATACCCTTTAGTGTAAGTAAGAAGACTTTGTGATTCCGTTTGTAATTTCTACACCCTACATGGGACACCTTATAAAGTATATTTATTCTGGATCCTTATGAATAGCGGAGTCGATTTAACGATATCCGTCTGTCTGTCTATCCGTCAAGTCGTTGAAATCAACTTTCTGAAGTCCCTAGCCAACGTACAGAAAAGCTTAGTACACCAATATGTCAGTTGTTTCTGTCAAATTATTGCTATTGCAATTCAGCCAGATCGGTTTATAAATGGCGGAACTATAAGTTAAAAACTACAGCTACTTCTATTTTTGACCATATTTTGAGTGGGTTTTTTTGCGTATTTTGCTCAAATAACGAAACGGACAAAAAAATTGCTATGCAGTTTGTTTGAAAAGAAAGTCATAATAGCTGTACAAAAGATGAGAGCAACAGGTAAACAAATGGTCGAGGAATATCAAAAAATACAACCGAAATTTTAGATTTTCATTCATTTTTGCTTTGTTTTTTGCGTTTTTTATCTAAACTGAAAATAAGTAGTACACAGTTTTTTCATACATCACATTCGTAGTATCATAACCAAAACTCAGCTGGATGGGTCCGTAAATGGCAGAACTATGAGTCAACAACTGCGATTAATTCTATTTTTTGCAAAATTTGTCTAAGCTACAAGACGGCCAAAAAAACATGGTACGCAGTTTTATCACAAATAACAGTTGTAATGTCTGTGCAAAAAAAAAAATACAAAGATGACCAGAAAAATCAAAAATACAACCGAAATTTTAGATTTTCATTAATTATGGCTTCGTTTTTTTGCGTTTTTTTTATATCTAAACAACAAAATAGAAAAAAAAATGTATTGACATTTTGTAACAGAAAAAGCATTCGTAATGCCTCTGTAAAAAAAAGAGCAATCGGTCAGCAAAGAAATATCAAAAATACCACCGATATTTCACATTTTCTTTAATATTTGCTCTGCTTTTGCTTTGTTTTTGTGTGAAATTTTGTACACACAAACACGAAACCTAAAAAAGTATGTGTGTGTGGTTTTTAATGCATTGAGTGTCATATTAATGAAAGAGAATTTTTTCGATTTTTGGCTTAAAAATTTTCAAATTAAATGAAAATAAATTTTTTGTTTTCCTATTTCTCTAAGAAATTGCAAGCGAACCATAGAAAATTATGGGTTGGTTCACATATCATTTGAAACAAGAGTTCGTCTAGATTTCTAATCTATTGCCCAAGTACTCAGAAAAATATTTATATTATTTTAAAAAAATTTTTTTTTGAAATTCCCTCATACCCCAGTACTCTTCCTCTGAGGGATTTTTACCATTTCCCACTTTGGCGAGGTACCATTCCCAATTTTGTCCAGGAAAATTACCAAAATCAAAAAGGAATTTAATTTGTAGGATCTAAGCTTTTTGGACGTGTTTTCACATTTTCGAAAACATTCGTTTTTTATTTTATGATTCAAAATGGAAAGTGCCAAAATCCTTGAGAAAAACAGTACTGGGGTGTAGGGAAATTTCAAAATAATCCAAAGTAACTTCCGAACGAACCATAGAATATTACGAGATGGGACGTATATCAATTTTAAGGTGAGGTCGTCAATATTTGTAATTTTTCATTCAAGTATTCAGAAAAAATTTTGCATTATTTTTAAAAAATCCCTCTTCCTCTGAGGGATTTTTATCATTCCTCATTTTTGCGAGTTACTATTCCCGATTTTGCAACAGAAACTTACTGAAACCAAACTGAAATGAAATTTGTAAGTTCTACGCTTAATATCGAAATTTTGAATGCCTATTTTTAATGTTATTTTAGCATATTTTGGGATTTTTAGTGCATGTTTTATAAGCATAATTTTGCATAAATATCACAGGCACATTCTGTGAAATAAAAATTATTAATGTGGGTGCCGAGTACAAATATTTAGAAAAGATTTTTTGTTTATGTTCTTCACCAATGACTGATTGACCAGCAATGTAAACCCTTTGCAATTATTAAAAAATTAAGAATTTCTCCTTCTCACTCAAAGTATTATAGATTGCTTAGTCCTCCTCCACTCATATAAATTTTTAGTTAGAAGAACATAATAAATTTAAATTATATATAATTTATTTATTGCTGTTTTTAAGGCTAATAAATATTTGAGTCAATAGTAATAAAATTTATTGTTGCTTAACATGAAAACTGATTAAAATGCTAATTTTTTTTGTGTTTTATTAAAAATTTAACCCTGTTAAATAAATCACATCCGTTATAATTTTATGATAAATGAATAAAAATCTAAAATATAAATATTTTTCAAGCCTTTTCCGTGTGTTTTTTTTTTATTATTATTGAAAAACTCATAAGCAAAATGTTGCAAGTTGTTTGTTTGTAGTTAGAATTTTTAACGTTTATTTAAATATATTATGAATTGCATATCCGTTTCCGTTTTGTTTTGCTACACAAACTGCCAGACATAATGTTAAAGCTGAATGCAGAGTGTACCGTGTATGTGTTTATAATTTTATTTATGTATTTGTAAAGTTATTAGTGATTTAAGTAACTTCCGATTTTGTGTGAAATTTATGGTTTTAATTTTTTTCAAGGAAAAAAATATCAATTTAAGCAAATTTTGGTAAGAGCAAAATAGCCATCCACACAACAAACTTTAACCTAAACTCTGTTCTTTCTCCTGTTTTTTTTTTTTATCATTCTATTCTATTCAATTTACCATTTTTATCTATTTGTACTCATAAAACTGTATTAAATCCTGAATGACATTGAGTGATAGTGTTGAAGTTTATATTTTTCTTTCTTTCTATCTTTTTTTTTTTTTTTTTTGTGCAATTTTTCTTTCAAGTGTCACTCAACAAAAAAACCACAATTCCATCATCACACTGGCACTATTTGCCAAAGAAGAAATAACTAAAAACTCAGCAACAAAAAAAAAAAGGAATATAAAAAATGCTAAAAAATTGAAATCAATCAAACTTATTGTAGGTTCTTGTGCATATCGGGCACATATGAATCCTGATGATTTTTATTTTGAGTGCAAGTGCAGACATTTCGTTTTCTTTTTCTTTTCATCATTCTATGATTGCTTTAGGAAAATAAAAAAAAAAACAAACATCATGATTACAAAGACTAAAGGCATTTGTTATAACAGACGTTATACTTCTAATAAAAAAAATAAAAAAAAAAAACATATGGGATATTCCATCACAGAGAATATAAATTCCAATAATCAAATATTTCATAGGATGTTTTGTTCCTTCAAAAAAAGAAGAAAATTTTTTTATTTTCAATTTAAAAAACTCCCTTTTGTTTGCTTTTGCAGCTCAAAAATTTACAAGCACTTTCAAGCATGAAATAGTACACATGTTTCTTATGCTTGTACATTGCTTTAAAATATGTAGGGCAGCTTGTAAGTTCTTACTCATAAAATTCAAGTTCCAACGGAATTCACTTTCTTTAATTTTAATAAATACCCATCAGTTGACACACACAGAAAAAAACTCCGGTTGCGAGAACAAAATTTGTTTCCAACCAAAAATTAAATTTTTGTGGTTGTAGAACCAGAATTCTATAATATATACCAACGTATATCTTTAGCTGTAACACCGATTTCAATTGTCACGATTGGAAACAAATTTAGTTGTCACAACCGAAGTTGTTTTCTCAGTATAATTTTCTTTTCTTTTACTAACCCATATGACTGGCAAATATCTTTTTACTTTTATTGCTGTTATTTTTTGTCATCTCCTACTGCGTTAATAATGATGAATAAGACATGTTTTAACACATACTTACAAGTGCTTGCACATACACACACGCACTTACAGTTGCACTCAAGAACACACACATTTACATTTAATTTTACAAACTACTTCCTCAGTTCTACTAAATGCTTTATTTTTTCATCATTATGACGATGATGGTGATGATGGTTGACAGATTCAACAACGAAACTGCTGTGTTAAACTATTGAACTTTGATTGACAATAAAGCTTGACAGTTTAAATGTCTATTTTCAGTGAGAAAAAGATCTATAATTTTTTTTTTTTTTGTGGGTTATAGGGATCAACATATTTATAAATTACATTTGGAATTCAATAAGAATATTTTTTCTAATTTTAGTTAAGTGAAAAAGATTTTCGAAATCTAAAAATTAATTTGAGACTGAAAAGAAAAATTAAAATTTTAAAAATATTGACAAACATGCTAAATTGATATCAATGAGAAAATTATTTCAATTTACCCCAGTCATAAGCTGATAAGCATCGCTAAGTGGTTTTCTCTAGGGAAATAGAAACTCTACTTAAAACATGTCAGCGACCTAATTACTTTAAGGATGTAACAAATTTGGAACCTTTTAACTCAAGATCTTGCCGTGTGTGTTTATTTTGTTCTCTCTCACCAAACGATCTCTTCCTGTTTCACCTCATACTTTAATCTATGTATAAGAGTTCTTCGACTAATATATAAAAAATTCTTCGATCTTATATATAAAAAATCCGAGCAGTTTAGTTTCTGATTAACTGTTTTTGCACGGTCTCGTGTACCAGCGTAAAAGTGGGCGTGGCCCATCCAGGAGTATATGATGACTATTCTTGAATTGTAGTGCTTTTATGTAACAAATTTAACAAAAAATACGTAAAGTGGGCGTGGCGTTATGATATAGAAAGTCCATACTAATATTGTAAATGTGAAAGTAGCTCTGTCTGTTTGTCTGTCTCGTTTTCACGCCAAAATTACTAAGCCGATTTAAATGAAATTTAGAAAACAGATAGTTTAAAGTCTGGGAAAGGATTGAAGGGGGATGAAAGGTTATATGAAAATATTGTCTTTTTCAGACTAGAAGCATAAAACTTATATTTTAGGCTGTTGGTTAATTATAAATAAATATGGGATTCAAAGTTTCTAAAAATGTTACCCTTAAAGGTGTAAAATAAACATAGGGGTTAACACATTTACGAATTCATTACTTTTTGGAAACTCGCCAAGCCCACTTTGGTGGGCGCTTCTAATAATAATGCTACCAAAAATATGAGACAATTTATAAAGTGGTGAATGGCTGTATTATTTGGATTAACAATTATAATTGTATTTTTAAACTGATTTTTATAAAAATTGACACATGTTTTCTAGGGATACCTACTCACATAATAAAAGGCCAGGTCGGCTGAGACCTGGCAAAAACATCTAGTGTGTTAATGACTGATAATAGAGCTTCATATTGGTGAAAGGATTTTTAAAATCAGTTCGGTAGTTTTAGAATTTATCCATTACAAACAAAAGTACCAAGTAAATTTTTTCTCTTTATAAAAATAAAATATATTTATGGGAATGTATTTTACTAAATGATTAATTGAAAAGATTTACTGCTATTCTGCGTTTCGATTCGAATCGAAATTCTTCTCAGTTTGGCAACTGCATATGTATTCTACCTATCTATCGCAGCTACGTTTTTCTAAGTTGGTAATTTGTTGGCAGAATTTTTTCAATTTCTCTTTTTGCAATATAAAAAGTGCAATTAAAATATAAAATGTAAAAAGTAGAAAAAGCAAAAAGCAAAATTTTCAAAGAAAGAGAATATATTTTCATTTTTACTAAAAATATTTAATTTTTAATCTATTACAGTTCTGAAACAGCAACATTAGAGCAACATGAAAAACTGGCCATCAAGGCAACCAAGGACGACATTGTAAGAAGTTATCGCATTGTGGAACGTGTTGAAAGCAATGGGATCAACAACTAAAAGTTTAGTTGCAGAAAAAATAAGTATTGAATATCATTTTTTAATGTAGCCAACAAGAAAGAACTGAAAAGCACTGGAAAAAACGTCAGTCGGGTACAGCACATTAGTCCTCTTGAGGAAAAAGTGATCAAGTTGACAGGGTTAGAAAGCAGCAGAAGTGGTCTTAGTTATGCAATGAATTTTGGGATGACCAAAGTTAAATTATGCGTTTAATTATAATTAAAGTTTATTTAATATTTATTTCAGAGATTATTTTATTTGTCACTAATTATCAATATGTCTTATTTTTCTGCTTTTTTTTCAAATATTGCATTACAAAATAGCTAGAATAAAAACAGTCTTGTCTTTTTCTTTCGATTTAATTTTTTTTGTTGGAATATCATCTTTCGATCGCGTTCGTATACCCAAAATAAGGATGACTGCGTAACTGAACATACACTTTTTAGTCCTAAAACTTCTTTTGAACTTTTTACTTTTATTTTTTTTTTTAAATTGTTTAATTTCCTTCTCTGCCTTCAACCTGTTTTAAAGAGTTTCTATTTAAAACGTAATTTTTATGGCCCATAAAATAACTCAAGGCAAAAAAGTTTTGTAGCCAGTATTAAACGCGTTTAACTGGAAATAATTTGCATTAAATTGTAAAAAATTTTATAAAATTCTAAAACCAAAGAAAAAAATATTTAAATTTCAATATGGATAATCAAATTCACTCATGTCAAAAGTGCACACATAATAATGATCTGTCATATTAACCACAGGCTTATATTTATTTATAATTTTGTCTGTTTATGTAAAAATAGAAAAAAAAATTAAAACCAACCCAATATTAAGTGGGTGCTTTTTTATAATTATTGCGTTTTTCCCAGAATGATTTTTAGTTTGAAAATTATTGATAACAAGACTTAATCAATGACTTCATAGAAAGTTAATCAGTGAATTTTTTTATAAAAAAAACAACATTAAAAGTTATTAATCTAGTGATCAGGCTTTACAAAAATTTTAATTTTATTTTTTACTACTAAAAGAAAATAATGTAAGAAACACTTCAAATGGACATCAGATTGTTAGAAAAACATGGGAAATTCCTCTATACAGTTTCTATTATTTTTAAAGGGAAGTGCAGCTACGCCAATGTCCAAAAAACATCATGTTTAGCGCCCTGCTTTATTATGTTTATTTGATGACATTTTTGTTGTCATGCCACAATTGCTGTAACATTTTCTTTTTTTTTAATTGTTTATTGTATATTAAAATACAAATTTTATTTAAAACAAATTGTGCGTTATTGTCATTGTCAGCTAAGCTCTATTTTAAATAGATTTTTATAATAAACGATAAATAAAATGTATTTTTTTATCAAGTATTATTATTATTGTTTATATAATATTTAAAATGAATAGTTTTTTTTTTGTTTCAATAATATTACTTAAATTAATTTAGTTTTTTTGTTTTTGTTTTAATTTTATTATATTCTATTCATGTCATTTTGTAATTTTTCTATGAAAATTGTTGAAATGTCAACAGCCATCATTGTGGTCAACACTTGGGCATTTGTTTGTTATAAAGTTATTTGTCGCAACAAATCTACACAAATACGCATTTAAACGAAATCAAATTAATAAAATAACAACAACTTTATAACAAAAACATTAATAATTAATTTAAGTTTAAATAAAAAAATTAATAGAAAACCTTAAAGGTCTTAAAAAATAGTGACAAAAATTAAAGCTTAACTTTTGAAGGCAGTTTACTAAAACCGCACAATTCAATCGTCAAACGTTACTAAACTATCATTAAAAAAAAATCTTTAATTAAAACAAGTTAAATTCGGCTGTGTCGAGTCTTGTATACCCTTTCACTTTGTCAGCAAAATATTAATATTTTTCACTTTCCACAGCCTTCTAAAATATAAAAAACATACAAAAAATTAAGTGAATGAAGATAAATATGTTTTAACGTGACATCTGTTTTCAGTATTAATTATATATGTATTAACCAACTACGTCTTACGTCACTTTTACGAGTATAAATATTTTTAGCAGTAGTTTAGCGGAAGTCGTCTAGATTGGTAAACTACTGCCCAAATACTCAGAAGTTACTTTGGATTATTTAAAATTTTTTTTCTAAGTTTCCATATACCCAAGTGCTCCATCCCAGGGGTGTGTCTTCTCGGTGAAATGTCCCACTTTGATGTATCACTATCCGGTGTAAATAGGTGCATCAGCACCTGGAACTACCATGGGTTTCAATCTGGCAGAAGGATACCTTCGGGTTCCACCTAAAGGATACCTTCGGGGTCCGATCAGTGACTCTCAACACTGGTACCATGGGAACCGGTAGCCCCACAGAGGAAGCACAAACGACCGAGCAATGGGTTAAGAGATTATGCTCACAATTAAGATTGAACAATGAGTGCTTGGACAGAACTTCGCTCCAACCCCACTGGGTTTAATGGATGATGTTCTGGGGACAATATCCCTGGTTCGTTGTTCGGTCTGTGGACGGCGGCATCTGTGACCGGTTATTTTTGAGGTCCCCTTCGGAGGTTCACTTGGTAGCTGTGGTTGAGACCAAAAGGTACACTGGCAATAAAGTTCATGTCACCTCTGGCAGGGTGGCATGTTCTCCGATGTACTGTTTCATTGAAACAGAAAGTCATAGACACGGGTTTTGGATCGGCCCAACTCCCTTAACAAGGGTGGTGTGTGTAACATGGCAGAAACTCACATAATTTGCTACCTGTGTCCTTAATTGGTCACAGGGGCTGTAGTGGTAGGCACGGATACCACTCGTGGTTTGACCACGGTGAGATAAGGCCCTAGGGCAGGTGCTCACCTAATATACCCAAGTGCTGTTGCTCTAAGGGATTTTCGTTACTTCCGAATGATGGATGGGACACATATCATTTTAAAGGGGAGATCGCATAGATTTGTAATCTAGATCCCAAATTTTCAGAAGTTACTTTGTACAAATTTTAAAATTTTTTTGAAATTTCCATATACCCCAGTGCTTTTATTTAAAGGTTTTTTTACCAAAATCAAAAAGGACTTTAGCCTACAGGTTCTAAACTTTCTGAAAGTGTTTTATGGAAATTTAAAAAAATTTTTTAAAATAGTCCAAAGTAACTTCTGAGAATTAGGGCGGTAGAATTCAAAAATCTCTTTAAAATAATATGTGTCCCATCCATCAATCTTTATAGGTTCGTTGAGAAGTTGCTAAAATCACTTAGAGCAACAACACTGGGGTATATGGACATTTCAAAATAATCCAAATTGCTAGATGGGACATACGAGCATATCATTTTAAAAAGGAGGTCGACTATCAAAATACTCAGAAGTTACTTTGGACTATTTAAAAAAAAAAACGTTTTAAGACACATACATTTTTTGCTTATTAAAAGAAAACAATATAAAAGACCTTTAAAAAGTTTATGAATTTTACACCAAACGTTTATGAAAAGTTTCGTTCGTTTTCATACACTGGTTAAAAAGACATGTATAGTGTATTTTAAAGGGTAGCACAAGCATACTTGCAATTACAAACATGTGTTATATTTTATACCTGAAAGTGCTTGTAAGCCATTTGAAGTATGTTTTTGCAGCCCTTTAAAGCAGATTTTATTATCTATTTTTTTTAAGACAAATTTTATGCAGACTTTCTGTCAAACTGTTCCAAATCGCTGACAAAATTTCTAATAAATTTCCAATTGTCTTAAATGTTTCAAATAAGAGTAGAACAAATTGAAAAATAAAAGTATTTCACAGAGAGCGCCTCATCAAACAAATAGCTATTTCTTCAGTTTTGAATTTTAAATTTCCTCTTTGACAAAAGCAGCGAAATAATAAAATTAATTTTTACTCACACAATAGAGAGCCCCTCAACAAAATACAGGCATATGCATACACACTCACACATATGCTTTAGATATTTTTTCTATATATTTACGGTCTGCTAAACGCAGCTTCATTTCTATGCATCTTCCATACTCGTAAATGAACACAATAAATATAAATAAATCAAACAAATATTTATTAAATATAATAAATTTATAATTTATTATTGCTGGTTTGTACACGTAAATGCATTAAACAAATGCTGGACAAAAAGTATAAAAATTTGAATAAAATAATTTAAAAAAAAAATAAATTTTTTGCATTGTGTTTCTAAAAACATTCGTTGGTTGTGACAAACAAACATGCGTATGGAGTGACACTGATTCGCTTACACGTTTACGTTTCAATTTTTCTATTTGTGAATTTTTAATTAAAATAAATCAATTTTTATAGAGAGAAAGACAGAGAGAGATAGAAAAAAAAGTAATTTTTCAATTTTATCAAATTGTCATTATGGGTAATTAATTAATATTATACTCGCTGTAGATAAATGCAATTAGAATAGAACACACATTCATTCGTGCGTACATTTATTTATTTGGATTGGCAGGCATAAAATATTGTTGAAGGTTGAAGAGAGAAAATTTTGAATAAAATAAATTGAATTGAAAGCTGCACTAGTGCCAAAGAACTGGTTCTGTGATCAGTTAAATCAGCATTCCATGACCTGCAGAGCTTAAATTTAATCATTCTTTATTTTATTTTTTTTTTTTTATTAAATTTTAAACTTTTCTGTGTGAAAGCAATAGGTCAGCTAAAATTGTTTGTTTGTACTTAAGAATTGTAAGGTTTCGGGATGGATAAAAAATCCATAATATAACTATTTTTTCATGAATATTAATACAATATTAACAATTATTTTTTTCTTTTCAGAGTGGTTTTGTTTCACATGTAGTAAAAATTATTTGGGGAATTTTGACAAAAGTATTTTCATTGCTGTTGCTGTTTTGCACAAATAAATAATAAAAAGCTTATGTGAAATATAAAAAACGAGTTAATAATTAGAATTGCAAGTCGTAAATGATGAAATTCGAGCAGACATGCAGTATTGGGGGCAGCCAGCCCTACTAAATACTCATGTGCATTTGTGTGCATGGATGCCGTTTGTTTAATGCCACACATTAATCCTCAATACAAAAGAATGCATAATTAATTTTTATTTTGATGACAGCATCAACAAATACCTACAACACACTCACATTCTCTCTCTTTGTATTGCACTCACTCACTCACTCAGTTGCTTGCTCACTCATTCATTGTAGTTTGTTATTATTTTGTATATTTAGTGCTATAATAATTTAAGCTGGAGTGTTTTGGGTACTTTGCATCAAACGCCTTTTATAATAACCAACTAACTAACTCATCACCATGAACAGCATCATTCTTCATTATCATCGCCCTAGTCTATAACCGAATACAGTTCAGGTTAAACACAAATTAACCTCATTTGGCAAAACAATGTAAAAATTTATAATTTGTTAAATAAAGTGCAATTTTGCATACAAGTGTGAATAATTATAAACACACACACACATATTTTGAATATTATTTTTCACGTAAATAATTTTGAAATAAATTCTCTTTAATTTCAAAATAAATTGTGCTTTTTATGGCAAGATATCTGCTATGTGAGGATTGTTTATAAGGGCATATAACGTTTATAAAGACAAAGACTCTTAAACTGCACTTAATAGTGAATTTCTCAAAATATAATGAGTTGTTCTAATAATAAAGATGCAGAAACCTGAAACCGGTGTATGTTATTTATTCAACGCACAAAAAATCGTATACAACATTTGATTAAATCAAGGCACGACTAAAAACTGATTGTTTTTATGCAGTTTGACATGATTGAATTTAAAAAGTAAAATGCAAGCATTCAAAAACACAAATCTTCAAAAAGGCTTTAAATCAGCTATCACACATATTTGAGTTAACTATTGCGCGGTAAATTATTAGTGTTTTTTTGGTTGTTTGTATTTGTATTGAAATACGGCTTTGTATTGTTAAATGTTTTAATCAAGGTATATGCATGCTAATGCCTGTGCTTGAGCTTTGTTTTTCAGATTCAATCGTGTCGAACAGTATAAGAGAAGTATGCACTTTCTAATCGTGCCTGGACCATGCCTGTGGAAGATTTTTACCTAAATTTTTCGTTTTTATTTAATTTTTTAATCATGCACAATCAACTAAAAATGTGATTTTGCAGTTCTCAGATTGTTGTAATTCTATGTCAGCGATGGAAAATTTTAAAAATTACTTTACAACTTTTTAGCAACTTAAAAGGGTATTGAACGGAAGATTAAAAGTACCAGGGATGGAAAATTTAAAAATTTCAATAGTACATTTTATATATAAAATTTCGCAAACGCTTACTTTAAATTCAACGTTAACTTTTTTTTGGATAAGAGGTTAAAAAAATATTAAAATTTAATATTTTGTCCCACAAAAACCCTTTTAAAAAAATTTTAAAATGATATTAGTAGATAAGAACTGGAAGAGTAATAAAAATGTGTAATATAAATTCCTCAACCTGCACTTGTACGCTAAACTTGAAGTTAAGATTTAAAAAAAAAGAAACGCTACAACTGCACATTAAACTATGGCCAGCACTGTTTATTTATAATATTTGTAAACATTGAAATAATTATGTTACATTTATACACACACATACACAATATAATACGCACACACAAACATATAACAGGATAACGTTACACAGAAATTATTCACAAATGTTTTTGTTAAATATTTTGTTTCATTCATTTTTTTTTGTTTCTCACATGCTGGTTTTTTGCCCTCATTCACTTTTAACAGCAGCAACAACAGCAAAAAGTGATTATATTCATTAAAATTTTAAATGTGCGCGATTAGAATTCCGTTTAATATTTACTTTATTTATTTATTTCATTTTTTGTTTTTTTTTCGCTTTTTGTTAGCATGAATGTTTCTGTTTTTTTTTATTAAATTACTAATTAAATTTATTATCCAAATAAGAGATCAACATAATTTATTCTATGTTGTTGCTTTTATTTTAAATCTCTCTTTCAATTGCCCAAAATTTTTATTATTTTCAATTGTTTTAATTTTCCAGCATTTTTTGTCTCTAATTATATTTAATTTCATATAAATTTTCATCAATTGTATTTGCATAAAATATCTATAATTTTAATTAGTATATATTTTTTTAACCACACCATACAGTGGCGCAAAAATATTACAGAAGATTTCTCTGTAATGTTGAAAATATTTGCAACATGTCATGGTACAACAAAACCAAGTAACTTCAAAAATGCAAAAATAACAACACTAGAAAAATCCCATATATTTTGTTATTGCTTTTCCTATCAAGAAGTGTGCTAGAGTGAAACAAAAAATTTGTTTCCCTTTTTGATCTCTCTTTAATTCATTGATATCTCTTAATTTTCGACAGAACGAGCTTCAATCTTGTAGGATTCAATTGGCTTGGAAGCATGACCTTAATTCGAGTTTGTAACATATTAGACTCGGCTCGCGAGCCAAGCTTTTCTATTTTTGTTTGCTTAGCTCGCTCTCGAGCACAAACTAAATATTTTGCAGGCAGGAGCACGAGCTTGAAACGTGCTGGTGAGAGCTAATAATCTCGTGCATGTTAAATGGTTTCTATGGAGATTTTGTTATTTGTGTTATTTTATTGCAGTTATCACATTAAAGTGCAGAAAAAAAGATAAGGAAAACTCCAAGAATTGTGTCCAAAAGCTAAACAAACAAGCGTGTATAACATGTGTTGTTTTTGTTGTGGCGTCGAAGAAAAATTAATATGAAGAATTTTTTGGTGTAGCCGTTGAAAGAATCGCCTAATCATAATTAAAAAATAATGGAGATAAGTAATTTGTGCATGTGAAAATAATAGACTGCCATAGCAGACTACCTTGAATAGGATTTTAGTAAAAGCCTAACTTTTTGCGTTTAAAACTAAAACTGTGCACAAAATTATAACATGTGTAAATACTTTGAAATGAAAATTATTCGGTACTTATCCAAATTAATTAACATTTTTGTAAGTTTTCCATGATACTTATAACATGTGCGGCTTTCAGAAAAACAAAACAAAATAAAATTAATTTGATATTATTTTCTAAAATATAAATTTATCAGAGACTGATTAGAATAAAATAATTTTACTAAAGAAAACTTAAAATTTTACCCCCGGATTATGGTTCACACAACACAAAAATGTTGAACATACGATTATGGTTCACAACATCCAGCTGTTGTGTACATCACACAGTTGTATATTATTGTTAGTAGATTTTTTCTTAAAAATACAAACGTGCATCCAAAAAACTGAGAAGTTGAAAGAAATCAACATTAAAAAAAGAAAAACAAAGTGCACTAAAATAAATATATTTTGTTAAAGTTAAATAAAATTTAGAGATTAACGTGTTTCTATTTTTTTTTCGATAATGAGTATCCAGAAAGCAGTCATCGCAAGAGTTCTTAAAAAAATTCAGAACAGTTCCAAACCATTAGAACTGCTAAATACAATGTTAGCAAACATAAACAAGAATGGTTTCGCTGGTGAAACAAACTAATTTTTGTAAAACCATCAATCCGGTGTTTTCTTTTTTTTTTTTTTTTTGTTTGCTGATGATGGTTGTAAGGAAGTAGAGGCAATGATATGATGCAGTTTCTCAGACAGCTGTTTGTTGAATTTTAAAAAAATTAATAAAAATCTTCAAACAAAATCTACTGAAAATACATTGCTTACAATTTATTTTAAAATTGTTCTGCATTTTTATTTTTAAACCGACAAAAAAAACTAATCACAACAATGAGACAACATTTGTCTGTTTTTATAAGTTTTTACAACACATAAGACAACATGTTGTGAACGATAATCGCTGAAAATGAACATACACATCTGAAAAGACAACACAACAGATAAGTGTTGTAAGCGGTAATCGGAATTCACAACACCAAAATAGTTAAGTGTTGTGAACCATAATCGGGGCCTTAATTTACACTGCATATTTTCTATATAGCAAATACAAATTTGCCCAATTCCAATCTATTCCACACATCCATGCTACACACGAGCTCAAAAAGAGCTGCTCGTATGTTCGCCCCGCCTGCGAACTTAGCAAATAGAACTCGCAAACTGGAGCTTCAATCTTGCGAGATCAAAATAAATAATATACACAGCTAGCAAGATAGATCTCCTTCTAATTGAGCTCGCCGTATCCTGATGTTTTTTTTATGCTCATCAGTAAAAATATTCTTATAACAAAATTGAAGGCAAGACCTTATCTGCACAAATATACACGTTGTTTTACTGACAAAAATAATTTTTTAACTAATAAACTTAATTTTAAATATTCTCTTTCTTTATTTGAAAATAAAAAAAAAAACAAAGAAACAAATTTTTTATTGTGAAAATTAACTCTGCTGGTAATCAAAAGTTTATTCAAGTTGTTAATTGTGATAATAAAAACTCAGTTAATACTAACAGTTCAACCTAAACTGGAGCGGCAAGCATAGCATTTAAAGCGTAACGCAAAAGAAAAAATATGATTGAATATGGTCACAGCAAGTGTAGTTTTTTCTCCTTAAAAAAATTATTGTTAACTTGAAATAACTAAACATTATTATGATCACGATAAACATATTATTTTTAATAAAATTTCAACGGAAACCGTAAATATGTTTATAGTAAACAATGAGGAAAATATGGTTGAAAGTAAATTGTTTTATCTTACACAACCACATAAGAAAAAGATTATAAAACAAAAACTTAAAAGAGTTTTCAAATATTTGTAACGACTTAATTGTTCAACTGAGATTTGTGGCTGAAATGGTTGAGTGGTGAGTTAATGCTTCTTAGCTAAATATTCCAAAATTAAAATCCTGGTAAAGTCAAATAAAATTGAAAAAAAAACCCGCTATATAATGCAATTAATAGATATTAGTTAATAGAATGGAAAAAGTTAATAAATAGAATAAAAAAAATTAATTAAAAAATATTAAAAGAATTTAAAAAAATTAAAAAATTAAAAATTTTTTTTTATATGCTTAGCCCTGACCAGAAGATCTGGAGTTAAGAGGTATTTTTAATTTGTTTGGTTTAAAAAAAGTATATGGTTAAATGCAATCCACCAGAATATAGTTGTCTCAACCATATTTTTTTTGCGTGTGGTCATGGGTTTAATTCCTCACAAAATTTTTCTTAATTTTAGGTGTTTTCCACAGATAAGTCAGGAAGCTGCCCTGATTATTATTTGATTGCTACAACTAAAATATATTTTTAGGTAAATTGTTTGTCTGCATTTACTACAACTAATTTGGTATTCATGTTTACTGTTCACATTTATTTAGAAAATCTCCCTTAAATATTTTTTTTTTGCAAAATAGTTTCTAATCCTTTGTTAGTTTATTTCATATTTTTTTTTTATTATTTAAATAATTTACAATATTTTCATTTGCATTGTCATTTTTAGGATATTCAAAAAGCCTTTTTTTATTTGCGTTATTTGTTATGTTTAATTAAATATAATTTATAATTATATTTTTCTAATTTTCATTATGAGATTAAAATAAATACGTTTATTTTCCATTGAAGTTTTTAAAATTTATTATCAATTTTAGTTAGCAAAAGTAACCAAAAAAAAAAAAACAAGGGGAGAATATGCTTTAAAAGAAATGGGGACGTTAAATAAAAAAAATTTTTATTAATTTAATTCGAACATTAAAATAACACGAAACGGAAACTATAAATTTAATTGATAAGACAGATTAGTAACCAATTAGCTAAGTAAAATATTTCGTCAAAATAAAATTAATTTTTTTGTAACAGAATTAAGAATAAGGATTAATAATCAAGTTTAATTTGTTTATTAAAATTTAATGTAAATAAAAAAAATGCTTTGATTGTTTTTGTGCAATTGTTAAAAAAAAATATCAGAAAAACCTCTTGTAGTAATTAAGTAATTCATTACTGAAAAATCAAATAAAATTTATCAACTGTCGACAGTCGATACTCACACAGAAACAACTGAAGCCTTGAACAACTTCATTTACAAAAAAAAAATACCCTGCATGCACTCACACTTACACGTTTGTTTGTGGTTAATTTAAAGTGACATTTAATTTGTTTTTTATTATTGAGAAAAAAAGGCTTCAATTTGTGTCTATATTTTTTAGAGTTTGAAAATTTTCACACGTTCCAAAATAAAGAGCGGACAAATCGAAAAAATTTAAACATAAAATATTGAAAATAGTTTTTCAAATAATGATGTAAGACTACAATATGTAGAGCACAATTTTCAATTTGATAAAATACTGCAATGTAAATAAGCCAAACAACCTTACAATAGCTTTGTAACACTGATAGACCACTTGCTTTAACAAAAAAAAAAAAAAATTTCACCTTGAAAAAAAAACCATTTTTTCCTCACTTTTACATTAAACTCTATAAATTCCTTTTTTTAGAAAAATAATTATTCAATCCACTCAGTTAATCATTTATTAAAATTATTTTCCTTTGCATTAACAAACAGTTCAAAATGCTAAAAGATTAAAGGGGCCGTTTGAAAACAACAATTGAATTTCAAAGCTAATTTGTTTATGTGCCGACATTCCTCTAATAATATTTTATTAATTTTATTGTAAACTTTCAATATTTTTTTCTTTTTTTTTCTATTTACTTAAAGGTGTGAACTGATGTATTATTTTGATCTAAAAAACAATAAAATCATGCTTTTCAATCATTTTCAAAACACTTGAAACATTTATATTATAAAATATTTTAAAGGGTTCTTTGATCTTCTTTTAGAGGTGTTTTCAATCAATTTAATATTTTAATATAATTTATATATTTTATATATAATTTTGGCACATCTTGTTAAATGTAAAAATGCTCAGGCTCCAGGTAAACAATTTTCATATTCTTGTATTTAAAAAAATTTTCGATCTTGAGTAGAAGAAAATATTGTAACGGGTGGCCCAAATAAGACTAGTTGACTTTTTTATTTTTTAACATAATTTATTTTTTCTTTTTGCAGATTATAACTGAACTCTTGGAAATTTGAAATGAATACGTACAGTCCAAAACAACTCATTAAAATTATCGATTTTTTTTATTCTTCTCAAAGATCTATTGTTCTGACGCAGCGAAATTATCGCCGTTTTTTTTAACGTAAGATCAACGCCCACATCTACCATGATTACAAGTTTAGTTCGCCGTTTTGAGGAACTGGATTCAGTTGCCGACCGTCCAGGAAGAGGTGTTCATCGAAATATTCGTACTGAAAACAACGAGGAAGCTGTGCAGCAGAGTGTTGCAAATGATCCATCTGTCTCAACTCGTCGCCGTTCCGGCCAATTAGATATACCCAGAACAACATTACAGAGAATTTTAAGGCTAAATCTTAATATGTATCCATAAAAGTTCAAATTGTGCACCAGCTTCTACCGCAAGACCCCCAACAACGACTACAATATGCTATTCGCTTTACACAATTAGCCACACAAAATGATTTTTAAAATTATCTTTTGATGACGGATGAAGCGCTAAATGTGAATAAACAAAACTGTAGGTTGTGGGGCACCACAAGTCCAAGGGCAATACATCAGCATCAGTCACTGTTTGGTTCTGTGTTATGGCTACAAAAATCATTGGCCCATATTTCTTTGAGAATGAGGATGAAACGCCAGAAACGGTCTCCGGAGCTTCTTACAGAACAATGATCGCATACTGCTAGGCAAACTATGGACATGTTGCGTGAAATTTTTGGTGAACGCATAATTTCAAAAAATTCAGATTTCCCCTGTCCTCCTCGTTCACCAGATTTAACTGCGCCCGATTTTTTCTATGAGGTTATTTAAAAGACAAAGTGTATGTTAACAAACCAGACACTTGGACAGCTCAAGCAGAATATTCGAGACGAAATACGGCGCCTGCAACCAGAAACATTACGCCGTGTAATGCAAAATGTGCTAAAAAGAGCCAATGCCTGTATCGAGCAAAATGGTGGTCATTTGCCTGATGTGATATTTCACACATAGTCACGTTAAATTTCCATAAAATGTATTTAAGATATAAAAATAAATCATTTAAAAAAAACCGTTATCACAAGAGTTATACGTGTTTAACATCACTAGGTCTCATTTGGGCGACCCTGTACGACTGTCTAAGTCTGTTCTTAAAAGAAAAATTCAACTCTTTAAAATTGTCTATCTTCTTCATCATTTGTAGGAGTCAATGGAGGTATATTATTACTTGTAAGAGAAACTAGTCGTTTGACAGATGAAGTATTTGAATATATGACTTTATTTTTGTTTATTTTCGTAAGCCCACGTTTTGTAGTCATTCAGGTAGCAATCATTTTCATGAATTTTTACCTATAAATTTTTCTACAAATATGAATGTGCAGTTAAATGAAAAATATTATATTATACTTCTTAATTCCAAGAAGCATACAAAATACCCTTTTCCTTTATTTCCATTACCTGCCTGCTAAGCTAACGCAATCTTATCACCATATATAAGGTTGACTGCCCATATATTCTTTCAATATTGGCTACCTGCGGTAAATTTAGAATAAAATCCTTATTTGTTAATCGATTTTCATGATTTTTACCTTTTCTTTTATTCTTAAGGTATTTAGCTCTCAGAAAAATGTGAAAAATATAAAATATTTGCTTTTTCTTTTTTTTTTATTGCATTTTTAAACTAAGAAAGTAAAAGAATTTTGTAAAAAAAAAAATTTTCCCCTCTTAAATTTTTGAATAATTCCAAAACGATAAAATACAGAAAAAAAATGATCTAGAATTAAATTAAATATAATTTTGTTACGCATCTTTTGGTGTTTTGTTTATGAAAATCGAATGAGCTGTTCTCGAGTTAGGCTGAAATATGTCTTCGTACCTGACTAATTTAGGAGAAAAAATTGATTTTTTTGCATAAAGTGATTTTTTTGCAGAAATTATTTCGAAAATGTTTCAGGTAAAAAAAAGGAAAACAAACAAAGAGAAATAATGAAAATTTGTTTGTGAAGCAGTTATACTAGAAAGCCGACTAAATTTATAAAAAGAAACTATATTTTTGAAAAGATATCAGTTCGTTTTGCAGAACCCAGTGAATAGCAAGGGACACAGCAATCACCAAGAATTTAATAATAAAAAACAATAACAGAATTTATTATAGAAAATGTTTGAAATCGAAGGACTAGATGTGATTAATGATAGATGGCATGCAATGGAAAATGATATTCTTCAAGGGCGTCCTATATCCTTTTTATTAGGAAGGTTTTTGCCATGGATTGCTTTATTCAATGCAACAGTTTATACCATAAGAGTTTTTTTTCGAAATTTTGGAAGTTATTGAAAGCTTACTCTAATTTTCTCTTTCACTGATAAACAAAAATTATTTTTATTTGTAATTTTTAAAGAGCTTTATTAATTTTAGAATTAATTTTTATTTAATTTAAAATTTTGCATTTAAAAAAAATTTTGATATGATAAAATAAAAGAGCATAAGCATGAATTATGACAATTGATCTGTCTCCTTTCTTCTTTGTGGTCGATTGCTACTTCGGCTTACATCGTTGATGAGCAAATAGTCTAACTAGTTTTTAAAATTTCAAATAAAAAAAAAATTCTTTAATATTATTCGCTGCTTTATGGGGAAGGAGGTAAAAAAATCTTAGAAACTTAAATTATAGTTTTTTTTTATTTTGTCTCTAGGCTGTTATAGTTTGCTTAGCCCATAAATTAAACTGCATCCATTGATTTATTTAAAAATTTAAATCAATTGAAAATAAAATGTTCAGCAATCAGGTTAAAAAAATTATTCACACACACACAAATGAATAATTTTTTTTTTTAATTATACAAGTTACTCCTGCACAGTTTTTAACAATTAAATATTGCAAAAAGTGCATACAGGAATGGCAAATAATATATTTAAAAAAACATACATACATACATTCACACGATACATATATAAAAATGGCAGTATATAATAAGGTCAAAATCGACCAAATGTTCGTTTGTATCTACCATTCATTGATGATGATGGTAAAGTGTATTTGACACAACCGATGGATTTAATTTGCACTGAATTGGGAATTTCATTTGACAACTTTATTTTTATATGGTAAATACAACAACAAAAAGAAAAAAATAATTTAAATGTTTGTTTGAAACTCGCAGCATTATTTTTCTGTGACTACTTTAATGTCTGCATTAGTTCACTAGTGTGATTGGGTGTGTGTGCGTTCGTTTGCGTTTTACAGCAACACATACTTATACACGCAGATACACATACCATGACATCAGTTTAAAAAAAATAATAAAACTCACAATGTCATTTAAATTGAGAGAAAAGACAGTCAAAATGTCATACTGAAACACAGAGCAGTGAACAGCACAGATATAAAAAACAATATGACAAACAAAAAAAAAAAAAAACAAGCAAACTGCAGTCAAGTTTTTGGACAGATCTGTGGCAAGTGCGTGAAATCCATTACTATTCACATACCCACACACACCCACAGACACACAGAGTACAAGAGGTAAATGATTTAATTTAAAGTATGTGGTGTAGACTTCAATTTCATCAAACTTTGAATCAATTAATAAAATAATAAAAATAATAACGAAAAAAAAAATTATTTTAATTAAAATAACAAAATGTAATAGTTCTGCTAAGGAAAAGTTTTGCTTTTGAATTAAATTAATAAAAGGAATTGAATCAAACTTAAAAGCTTACCCACAAAAAACAACTTCGGTTGTGAAAACTAAATTTGTTTCCAATCCAAAATTTAGTTGTGATAACACCAAACATTTTGGTGTTTGGTATATAATTACCTTCACTTTATAATAAATTCGCCTTGTTTCTGTTGCTAGTTTTGCGGAGTTGTATTTTGTAGTTACACCAGGAGCACACACTGCAAGTTTAGTTGGACAATTCTTGATTTTGTAGGAGAGAGAGGAAAGAGGTAAAAATTTGCTAGTACTCCGCAATTTCTTTTTGTTCTCTCTTCGTATCTTTTATAAAGATGTAAAAGAAGAAGACAGGTAGCTTGAAGGCTGAATGAATGACTGAATAAGAATGCTAAAATTGCCGAAATAAAATTGCTGTGTATAGACACAGCGGCAATTTTAAAACAGAATTAATAAAAAATTGACCAACTAAATTTGCTCGGTTAAGCTCGCTGATGATGCTCTCATCAAAATAAGAAAAGTAAATAGAAGGTTAAATCGGCGAAAAGAAGTCAAACTTAATGCGGTTTTAAAAAAGAATGCTGGATTTAAGAAAGTTAAAGAAATTGGTAGTATTTTTTATTTACCTTCCAGTACAGAAAATATTGAAGAAAATTAATATTTTAGAAATGCACCTATTACAGCCGTTGATGTCGAACGAACATTTTCAATGTTTAAGACTAAATAAATTAGAAAGAGTCTTACATTTTATAACTTAAAAAAAATTATTTATTTATATTTAGGACCTTGAATAAGTTCTCGCTGTTTCTACAAAGATGGCAGTAGCAGTACATTGTTCGTGGAATATCGAATGGTAACACACATGCAAGGCAGTAGTGTATCTCTTTTGCGATTTTTATTGCATGAACTTCCTTGCCCTGGTTACAACATAGAGTAAACGCTTTTAATTCCGGCATGTTCCAGTAGTCGTCTTTTTGGTTTGTAAAACGCAAATAAATAGGAATAATAGAGAGCTTATAAAAAACCATTTTTGATAAAATAATATACTCAACTTTCTATTTCAAATGAGTTCATCTCACTGAAATGAGTAATATATTCATAACTTGGCTTCATCCAATGTGTTCTTTGCAGCATCTGCAGAAGTGCTTATTTTCTTACGAAAAATTTAGTGGCAAGACAATTTTGAATGGTTTGGTAAAGCTATTATTTGAAACAATTTCCATAATTGATAAATAAAAATTAGGGAAAAAATAATTTTTTACTTTTTAATGATGCCACTCTTAAGCACTCATTCCCTGTAGTCGTCATTGAGTGCCGACTATTCTTAATTGTGTTTTTCCTGTAGTCGGCAGAACGTTTTATTGAGTAATTTCCAGCCTGCCAAATACAGGTTAATGTTTCTGGAGTCAACAACGGATTTATTTGAAAAAATTTAAATAAAGAAAGATATTTATGCGAGCAAAAAAGTATGGCGAGCATTGGGGACATGTATGCCAACTACTGGCAAAATTTAGTGTATAAAAAAAAAATATATATATATATAAATTTACCCAATTTTAATAACACAATTTTTTTTTAATAGCTTAATACATTTAAAAATATACCCAATACTGTATCATTACAGTGTGTTATCACAGTAATATCATGGTCATGTAAAAAATGGTACCAATTTGAAAAAAGTAGACGCTAGAGTTGGGCAAAATTGTTCATTTTTGTTCAGTACAAAAAAAAAAAAGAACTTGTGCGCTCTTTTCGATCTTTTTTAGTTCTCTGTTCTTTTGATCTTTATCAATGCTCTGTTCTTTTGATCTTTTGCTCTTCCTGCAAATTTGCTCTTTTAGTGCTTGTTTACTAAAAAAATGAAGTAAAGAACAGCGATGCCACTTCAGTTATTTTCAGCCAAAATTAGTTAACCTTTATTTTATATTTAAGTATGGCAGTAAAAGTGGTAAAAATATCTAATGGCAATATTGAATAAAGAGTACAAAATTGATTGGCAAACAATCAAAAGATCATATGAACTAATGAGCAAAAAAGATCAAGACCACTGAACTCATTCATACTATTCATTTAAGTGATTAGTTCAAATGAACAGGCTCGTTCGTTTTGGCACAACAAACGTCTACTAAGACGCATTAAGCTGCCGACTATTGCCTCATTTATCTTATAAAATGAAATTCTGAGCAGAAAATTGTTGTCTCTAGAGTAGACTTTTTAGATTTAAAAAATGTTTCTTTACATCTTTACACTCTCTCAAATCTCAAATTTCTCTTGAATCTTTTTCATAAACATTAAGGCACTATTAAATAAAAAGTATTGAATAAGTGGTATAGAGGTACTAAATAATCTTATAAGAATCGTGTTAAATAGAAAACAATGGTGCATGTCCATGCTAAAAAATTAAATGCACAAAATTTGATTTCTTTAAAGAGCTAAACACCACTCACATATCACACTGTTATTGTGTTTTCTCCCACACGGAAAATTAAATATGTAATTTGGTCTCTTTAAATAACATCCAGTGCTGCATCTGTTTATTAACATTTCACACACTTTTTGAACATTTTCAACCAAATAAATACTGTAACTTGTCCATCTTAGTTCATAGGTACGCACGTGTGTTTGAGTTTTGTTGAATGTTAAAAGAAAACAAAAGCAAATGTTAAATTAGCAGCAAAACTAAAACTAACAGACCTAGTGCTGCTGTAACAGCTAAAGAAAAACCAATGGAAAATGCAATAACATGTAAGACAAATTGAATGTTAAATTGAAAAACAAACATTTTTTTGTTAACATTGGGTGTGCAAAAAATGTTTATTACATACATATTTAGCTGGTATGTAACAGAAAAATGAAATTAACATTTTAATTTAAAGACTTTATAGTGAATATTAAGTACAAGTTACAGGTATGTGTTTGACACAGCCTGGAGTGAGTCTTTAGGAAGGTGTTTTATTGATAAAAATAATTTTCTAAAAGCTTCTTGGTTTTAACTTATTTCCTAGATTAAACAATTCTGAAAAATTTTCAGTAAACTAAGGTTTTTCTAACATTTTTATTTAATATTTGAAACACATTGAGAACATAATTTTAGTCACAAAAAAGTAGGCTTTAATTAAGAGCTGACTTTTCTTAATACCTTTAAAATATGACTGTGATTATGGGCTATTAATTTTTAGGATTAATAAAATAAAGAATAATTTGTTTCATTCTATTTTAAAAGAGTCTCAAAAAATAATTGTTTGATATGTGTGGAAGTATGTAGCAGTTCTGTTTTTTAAAACTCAATCTTACTTACTATCTCGTTATCAGTCATAATTTTTTTTTGTTAACTTTATTTTACACACTTGGAAAAATGATTTTCAACATGTTTCGGTACATTTGTGTGTATGTATATTAATCTTTTTTTGTTTTGATTACTTTTCACGTTATTTGTTTACGCGCGAGTTTTTTTTTTCATTTCCGGTTTTTTATTTTTGCTTTTCGATTTCATTTTCTTTTTCTTTTACTTTTGGTCGTTTCGTTTGTTAAGCGTTAATTTTACAACTTGCTGTTGCACCTTACCAACACATAAGTCAACTGACGCCAGACTCTTAACGACCACATTAAGTTGTTGTTATATATTTTTTAAAGTAAAACAACAAACAATATTTTTTTTTTCTTCTTATTGCTCAAAACTCACACACGCATTCATTCATGCAATTTGGCATTTTCGTCTTGTCGTAAATTCATAAGGAAAATCTGTAGGTATAAAATTTTCTTCCCAGAGTCAATTTCTGCACTATTTTTGCAAAAGAAAAAGCAACAGCAACAACAACAAGAACAAAACTTAAGGAAATTCATTTGTTAAATTTATTGCTCTTTACGTAATTTATGATAATAAAAAGCTTAAGAAAAAAGTATGCACAAACTCTTTATGTGGCAGCAGAAACTGAGCAGTAGAATGCATTAAATTATGGTTGTTGAACAGGAAAGGTCATATCGGTGGTTACTATAAGAATATTTTAAGCTTAACCACCTTGTTTTGGCATGGTCAGTGAAGGAATGAAATAAATTTATATGTAACTACACTTTGCAGTGGCAGTGGCCATGACAAAAAGCCGGTAAAGGAAAGAGCATGGGAAATTGTTTAAGAGTTAATAAAAAAAAAATTAAGCTCTTTTATATGTTATTAATGCTCTTTTGTTTCAGCAAAAGCTCTATCATACTTTTATTTAGCTCTTCCCAGTTGTTTTTCTTCTTCTTATTTTGCTATAAAATGCCCCTTCAATAGTATGTGAAATATTTCCCATGTTCTCTTGCTAAGTTTAACAACAACACCCCTTAAAGCAAACTCTTAAAATGTTTAAAACCTGAAAGTTAAAAGAACAACTTGCAATTATTCCCTTAAAAAGTTATAAGCAAGACCACAGCATTGAAACGAAACATACGCTCTTTCTTAAATAATTTTTGTAAGTAAGCTCTCTCTTTTAGAGGCTCTTTAAATTAAAATCATTCTCCTTATTTTTTAGATTTTTGCTGTAATTTTCTACTTGTCTCTCTTGCACTTATAACTTATTAAGGCTCTCTGCTGACTTCTTTGTTCTACAGTTTGCTCTGTTTAGCTAGTGTTACTGAATTAGTGATTTTATCTCCTTAAAAATGTATGAATGCATGTGTGATTTAAAACTGTCTGTCTGTCTGGCTGTCTTGTTTAGCTTTGACGTTTATTTTTCAGTTTTGTTGAAATTTCATTCATAATAAATCATTTTGTCAGTTGTGCTGTGTACATTTCTCTCTCGCTCTCAATGCCTTAAGTTGTTTTCATCACTGAATTTGTTTTTGTGTTTTGTAGTGGATTGGCGGTGGCAGTATGAGTTTCTGTGTTTGTTTCAAGTTTATGGTGGTGGTTGTTTTTGCTTAATAATTTTTTTTGTGCTCTACAATAATTTAAGTTTATATTTTTTTTAAGCAACATTTTATAATTTCTTTTAAATTGTATTTCCTTCTCTGAGCTGTGTGTATGACTGTGTGTGTGTGTGTATTACTACCCTGTTGTGTTATATTTCTAAGCTTGTCATTTCACTTTGCCATAAATTTTTCGCACAAAAAAAGAGAACACCACACCACCACTAAGAATGAATAAGAAAACAAAACAAAAAACGACATAAAACAATCATTCATTTTGTAATTTATTGTTTTATTTCTCAGTTGTATGGGGTTCCACATTTCTTCAATATGATTGTGCCTGTTTGCATATGAATTATTAAATATTTTTCTTAAAAGCGTTACTAATTTACTGCACACCTTTTTTCAAACTAAACAAAGTCTGCTTGTTTTCACATGAATTTTTATTGGTGGAATATTAATTACTTTTAGTGTTGTTAATGATACTGCTGTTTTGCTAAAAAAAAATACTCATTTTCAATCGTTTGAAAGGAAATATTCAAGCATGAATATTGAATTGAAATTTTGCCGGCGGCATATGCAATTTTAATTTTTTTTTTTTAATTTAAATTTTTTAATTTTTTAAGCACTAGCTGGTAAAATTCAGTTTTGGTTTTAGTTAATTATACTTTCCTTCACTAGATTCCAGCTTTTATTTTTTCAAAAATTAAAAGAAGAAAATACAGAATTTAATACAGAATTAAAAACGAGAACGATTAAACTGAAAGTCAGTCCAAAAATGTTAGCGAAATTAACACAAAAAACAAATTATTTATTTATTTACTGCAGTCTATTAACATAAATGAATTATAGAATATAAAACAATATTTATTTATTTATAATTTATTTATTCATGAGAATAAATTCTAAGCCTAAATGTAAATGAAAAGCGCTAGGCTGCATAGGCTATTGGCTCAAGAAAGCAATATAAATTGGTTCTAAGTTCGTGATTATTAATTCAATTTAATTCTACTATTTGAAGTTTATTTATGGCATGTAAGTTAAAGACCTAGTCCATAATTTCTACGACATAATGAAACATAGAAGACATTCCATAGTGGAGCCTACCTGGTTCACAAAACGGGATAATATTTAAAATATCAACATCATTGATTGAACTTTACGTCTCTTTTAAAGGCTGGTCATGCCTAAGAAAAGACAACGTAATAGTTGAATAAAGTTCAAGTGAGGTAGATCATAACGAATGAAGTGTTTTTGAATTTTTCAAGCCGTGATATGTGATATGGGGGCTCTATATTCCAGCTTAGATTTAACATACTCGCAGTTTAAATGTGTAAAACTTATTAATATCAAAACAACTTCTTGTCATAAAAGCTAAGGTTGAGTACGCTTTTGGTATGATTTGCTCTCAATGAGGCAGAAAAGTCAGCTTAGAAGCGAATAGAATGTCTTAATCCTTAATCACCTGATCCTGTTTTATAATATCATGCTCGATGCGCTACCATGTAGTTAACGGGTATTGAGATCAAGCCTTTGCAAAATAAAAAAAAAACCATACGAGTCCGAAATTTATTAATTTTGTCCTGAAAAAATAATAATAATAAACAAATAAATGTTGCCGTTTAATATTCAAGCCCTGAAAACGTAAATGCCATTTCGACTTTAAGCAAAAATTTACCTATTTCCTTCTTCTTGGTAGGCACTTGACTCGGACCTACCAAATTCTGTAACGTCCGTACAATTTTACTTGTGGCTTTCACAAAATTTTAATAAAGAAATGGTTAATCACTCAAACATAATAAGAGTGAAAGAATGATTGACCTAAACCTTCATGATTAAAAATTTATAAGCAAATTAAATGGAGCTTGTAAAAAATTGGTCGGAATTTGAATTTCCAATTTTTTTTTTTTTTTTGGCATAAGTAAAAAACATAAATTTTTGTCATTTAGTTTATAATAAATTGAAACAGTTTTTGTTGTTTATTTGACCAGTCTTATTTTATGCTGGAGTTTTATTGCCGCTTTGATTTAATGATATTAAATCCTCTATTCAAAAAGTTATTATTTTTGCCTCTTGTTAGCTAGTGGATTTAGTACGAATGACTAAATGTTTATTCATTTATAAACTAAAATTTTATTAATACTCTTTTTGTGTTTTTTTTTTAGAATGAGCTGGAATATTTATAAATTGAAATCTACAATTATTGATGGTGTGGTTTATTGACTAAACAATTTATTGCTGCAATAGTTTAACACTAATTTATTTTTATTTATAGTTTTCGCTAGTTAAAAATTCCACAAAAGGCAAATTAGAAAAAGAGAACAAATTTATGAATGAAGGCGAATTACAAAGATAAACAAAGTAAAAATAAAATCAATAAAATAGAAAAGCAGTGTTGGAAGTACAAAAAATATTATAAATTTTTATCAAAACAAATAAAAAGATTTTTGTTTTTATTTTGGTTAAATAGTGAGATCAACAAGGAAGCAGAAAAGTAACAACAAGGTAAAGAAAAGTAAAATAATTAGAAGATTTTTTAGTTAATATATTCTGTTCAGTTACAAAAAAAAAAAAAGAAAAATAAATAGGAAAAATTTTGCGCCCCCTTGCTAATCCGCTTCTGCCCTTACACATGCAACTAAGACTTCCCACAAACATGGCGAAAATGAATAAAACTAAATTAAAAATAGAAAAACCATAATAATAATAAAAATAAGAAAATGGGGAAACAATAACAATTTACAAAACTATAAAAATGCATTTTACACCTTGCATTTGGTTGCTTATGAATGCCAGGGATGCTCGTTCACATGGGCGATGCAACAAGGCTGATGATGATTATTTCAATTTTTATTTTGTTTCTTTAATTTTTTGTTTTGTTTTGTGGATTTACAGAGTAAAAATAAAAATCTATAAAAAAATTCAAACATTTTTATGTGAATGTAGTTGTAATTTTATGGATGTGTGTATTATACAAAACAACAAGTGGATTTAGAAAATAACAAAATAAAAAACAAAAAAATAATTTACACACTAAAAAACCAAAATGTGGAATGGAATGTAATAATAACACAAACTATTCTGCTTGATTCTTCTTTTAATAACTTTGCCAAGGCAATTGGCATTGTCTTGTAACCCAGTTTAATTTCCAGCTGAGATACGCTCAGTCTGTCCAGTGTCGACAGAGGTCTACTTCAAGGCGAATTCAAAAAATCTTATGTGCGCTTATAATTCTTTTTCCTGATTTATCAAAGTTTGGAGTCCATAAACCTCTCTGTCTTTCTTGACAAATCACGAATATTTTAAACACAGAGATGCTTGATAATTTCACCTTTTTCTGCTACTTTTGTATTTATGCCACCACAGTCATTTTGGCTGAAAAATATACGAATAAAATAATTCGGCCTAGACTAACTAGCTACCATGCAGTAAAAATAAATTTAAATAATTAAACCCAAACAAGAGTAAGTACTTCGGTCCCCGATCAAATAACTACGATGTTCAATGGACACTAAAAACTGTATTCGCTGATTTGTTGTTTAACTCAATGCTTTATGAATTCTCTGATTTGCACTTAATGAGAACTATAAGCAGGGCAAGGGACTTCTTGTAAGTGCAAGTTTGTTGTCGTTACTCTGAGACCCACCTAAAGTTAATATCTTTGCGAATCACAATATTTCTAGTAAAATGCTATGAATTTCTTTGTGCATATTTTTGCTTTAAATGCATATTTTTGCATATTTTTTTTAAATGAATATTTTTTTTTTCATATTTATAAAAAAAAATGATTTTTTGTTCAGAAATATATTTCTGTTCAAGTCGAATTCATTATAAGGTGTAGTCAGAGGATCAGCTGGCTATAGTTGTTTGAGCCCTGAAGCTGTTAAACAGTCAAAATAGTTTAAGATGATGTGTCTGCTTTGACATTTTCAAAGAGCAAAGGCAACAACACTCTGGTGTTTGGTATATAATCACTTACACTTTATAATAAATTCGCTTTGTTTCTGTTGCTAGTTTTGCGGAGTTGTATTTTGTAGTCAACATATTGTTTTTTTTTTTTGTTGGCTGAATTAGTATTTAAATTCTTAAGCTATGGGTTTCTAGTCCAGATTATAAACAAATTAAAGGGGCTTAAAACATTGATTACTTCGGTTAAACTCGGTTTAAAAAAGTTTTTTATGAATTAATAAATGGTTAAATAAATATTTTTTGAATGCATATTTTTTAATTTTATTTTTGCATGTTTTGCTATTTTTAGTGCATATTTTTAGCTTTTAAGTGCATGAACTTCCTTGCCCTGATTATAGGTGTTACTTTTGTATGACTGATGTCATACAAGTTGTACGCTACATACTTCAAGTTAATCTGTTAACCTAAGTTTGTAACGTCATGTAACAGTGTCCACACACAAAAATTTTATTTCGACAATCTTAGCATTCTTTTTCTTTCAGCATTCAAGCTACTTGACTTTTTTTTTACAAATTTAAAATGTATTTTATAGAGAATAAAAAAGATATGAGCCCCTTTAGTTTGAGGGGTAAGTAATTTCCACACTTACAAGCAAGAATACTAGTAATTTTATAAATTTAAATTAGTTTTAAATGTAAACAAATTTATTTTGCAAGTGAAGCATAACTCAGCAAAACAAATTGTCAAAAAATGTCTGCAGGCACAAACGCCAGTTTGATGCCTTAGTACACTGGCCATGTTGTTAAGAAACTTAATTACCGATTAGGTAAACAAAAATACTTTTGTTGAAAATAACTAAGACCTTAGCAGGTGCTTTTGACTCTTAACATTCAAAAATTATTATGCGCCGCAGCATTAAAATGATCATAAAATCTATATTTAAATAAATATAGAATGTATTTTTGTAAGAGAATCCCATCAACCAACCAACCCATTTACATATTTTGATAATCGGGTTATAAATGTCTCTTGTGACAAAAAATGCTATAAAATTTTTATTTCCCTTTTTATGTTCAATTTTATATTTTTTCCAAAGATTCTAAAAAAAAAATGTCATTTTAATAATGATTTTTATTCTTCACTTTTTTCGCATTATGGCCTGTCTCATTTCAGCCGGTGTAGGGTGCTAGAAATTGTACATAAAAACGCCATCTAAATAATCTTTAATTTACAACATGAAATTAGGCGCGAAATCAGCAAATTAAGCAAAAAAAACTATTTATTTTATATCTACGCCAGAATCGTAAAAATTCCATGAAACTTTAAGATGCTGCAAAAAACAAACAGCTAAAAATACTACAACAACAACAACAAAACGAAAACTTTATGTAGGGGCTCTTAAATCATGTTGATAATGATGGAAAATGAAATGAATTAAAACTATAAATGCATGTAGTTTTATTTCAACAACAACAACAACAGCAAAACCAATAAAAATTATAATGGAAATTATGACCCATGTAACCGAGAACTGGGTGTGAGTTCTTTGCTACAAAATTTTTTTATGGTTGATGGTGTGAAGTTCTAGATGGGGTAAAACAGCAAATAGAAAAAAAAAAGAAAAGAAATAAAAATATTCTAACAAACATAAAGTTGAAAAAATAACATGTTGTAAAACTGATTTTTATGATGTGCAGCAATTTGTTGTTGTTTGCTTTTTAAGGGAAATTCAATCGAGTAGGAAGTGTTGCAGCAGCATTTGAAGGCACTTACATGAAGCGCAAGCCACATTTCAAATGATTTTATTTTACATGAATAAAAAGTGTAAAGTGTTAGTGTTATTAATGCCACCATTAAAGCACATCAAATAGCCCATTTATGTTTCAATAGAAATTTGTCTAATCCCAAAAGTGACACACAATAACACTCACTTGCCAGTCATGCAGCCATTTACACTGATAGTAAAATGAAAACACAATAATAAACTATAAATCAAAATTCAGTTTTAGTTTTATGCGAACTATTAACTAAAACGGACATACAAAAAGTATTTGTGATTAAAATGATTAAAAACACTTTCGTGATTTTTAAAATGCATAAAAACAGTATGAAAAATTGAATTTGGATTTTTGAAAGCTTTTGAAATTATTGACGAAAAGTGGCCAATATTTTTCTTTAAAAAAAAAAACAATTTAAGCAATTACCTGACTAAAGTTTTCATAATCAGGATATTAAAAAATAACAACAACAACAAGATCACTTAAAGCAAATTTGCAATAAGAAAAACATTTTTTAGGAGAGTCAGCGAAATGTCACTCGACTTAAAAGTAAAAGTCTTGAAGCTCTTCAAGCCAAAAATTAATTTTCTTTTGGCAGTTTCATTACTCGTTTAGCTTAAAAGACAAATAATTTATAATTTGCTTACAGCAGAAAAGTACATAATGATACGCGACTACAATGATAGAATTAAATTCTTTCGTGGCATAATGGCAACTGGAATGAGCTGTCTAGGCCGGGGGTGGGAGTGAGTAGCTACAACAGCAGCACCAGTAAACCATTAACATTAATTTCAGCTTAAAAAATATTGGGCTATAATTTGCTCAAGCATTATGTAAAGCAGCCTTTACAAGCATTAGAAAATGCCTGAGAAGAAAGATATTCAAATGATGCCACTTTTGGCGACAAGCAACACAAAGTTTTTCTTTTTTTTATGTTAAATATTTTTAAGGAATGTTGTATGTGTCTTTTGCAAATATTCATCACAAAACAAAAAAAGAAAAAAATAGAATTTATAGCCCAAGTTCAAATTGAAATATATACAGAAAAGTGTAGGCAACAACAACCCTCATTTAGCCCATTAAACAACATTTGCCATCATTCAAACTGCAAAATTAGGCAATTAAAAATATGCCGAAGGCGCACAACACCATCAACTTCATCAGCAACATTTAAACAGCAATGCCTGCTGTACTTTGCTTTGTTTGTTTTAAATACGTATTTCAGAGATGGCCAATATTTTCGGTACGACGACATTAAATAAATTTGAAAAATATTTCTGACAACTAAAAGAAACCCAAGCTTAATTCTTTGGGGGCCATTTTACGTTATAACTATTTGGGGGCGTGGCAGCAAATTGTATAAAAGAAAGATTGGTGGCTAAAAATGTGTTGTGAGAGAAAAAAAGGAAAATACTTTTACCAGGGTTTTGAAGAACCTGCAGTTGAAAAAGAGTTACTGCAGGAAATACGACAATCGGCAACTACATAACATAATATTTGAGAATGTTTAGGGTCTGAGTGGATTAACCGGGTGTATTTTCTTGGTGAAACCCTACCTTGATGTATTACTAAGCCCGGGAAAAAAGGTGCACTAGCGCGATTAGTTGCGTTGGCAGAAGGATACAGTTTCTCACACTGGTATCACGGGAACCGATAGTCCCACAGAGAAGGCCTCGGTGATAGCTTAAGAATAATGAGTGCCCAGGGTCTGTGAACCGAACTTCGTTTAAGACCCTACAGGGTTTAAAACATGATGTTCTGAGAAGAACATCCTTGGTTCGTTGTACGGTTTGTGGACTTTGTGCGCACTCAACATGAAGATGAGCTGCAGAGCGACTGTTGTATAGTAGCATAAGATCACTTTGCGGCATGGGTTTGAGATCGACCTAACTCTTTCAAAAAGCGCGGTAGGTCTAACTTAGCTGTAGCACACATAATTTACTACCTGCTAACTGGTCACAGCGGCAATGATGGTAGGCCCGGATACCACCCGTGGTTTTACCACGGCTAGATAGGGTCCAAAGGCAGGTGCTCACCTTACTTCTGTCCTTAACTATTATCTAGCGAAACCACAGCCAAACAAACGGGCTTAGAATATTGAGCTGGACAAAATTGGCTCTAGTAGACTTGCTTTTTTTGCTTTCATTCTCCCTTCCTTTATTCTTGTGCTTACTTCGTTATAGCCCCCGAATCTGTTTCAGACGGAAAACTGTTCCAAATTTTTATTAAGGTTTCTTTGTGCCTCATTTAGCTCATTTCAGTTTTAAAACCCATTAATTTGATGAAATGAAATGCCAGCCAAAAAAGTTATCAACCAACCTACCAAAAACCTATAAAAAATATTAAAGTGGCGATGAGAGCACCAACTGTATATCCTGTTTACACACGCACACACACACACAGTAATGCTGAGCCAGGGAACATAACAGGCACATAAAATGTTTTAGTTAAAATAAAATGAAATTTAAATGAATCATTAGCAACCCTTATACACCGGCACTGCTCGATTTGTGTAACAATTGTAAAATCACACACCCACATACACATACACACACATACACCTACAATCGTACAAGACACAAGAGCAAAGTTATATTAAGAACTTAAATAAGACGGAAATAAGATGAAATGAAAGTGTTTAACAAACCTACCAACAAACGAATCATCCGTTTATTCCACTCACTCACTGACTCACTCACTCATTCAATTTTGCAGCCCAACCATTCAAGTTATAATTTTATTTTACTTTTTCATAAATTTTCTTCCTTCCTCAGCGTTTCTTAAAAAGTTGAAGCTTAAATGTAGCATTTTTGTGTGTTTTTTGCAAAGTGACGTTTCTCTCAAGGAAAGAAAGGAAAGCAAAGATCTATGGCTCAACCCATGAGCACAAAAATGATTGTTTTGCAAAGATATCGACACTAAAATGTGAATTGTAGCATCGTTAAGTTTGTTTTCCTTCAGTTTCATTTTAGTTTTAACACCAAAAATAAAAAGTGCTTCAAAGGATGGGACAGAATGCCAGCTGCTGGATAGTGTGTATTGCCAGTGTATTGGTGGGTAATTGTCAATAAATCGTTACTTTGGCGGGAAAAATATTTGTAGCATTTCTAGTTTCCTCTTCTTCAGCTTCTTGTTTTTTATTTTTTTCGTTATTTATTTGGCTCAAATAGTGGCCATCCACCCGCACGTGTTTATTTTCTGTTTGATTTCGTTTATTTATTATATTATTTGGAATTTACTTCTAAAGCAGTTTCTTTGATTGCTTTTTTGTTTGTCCTCTTTCTTGAATGATGCTTTTTCGTGCGATAGCAGTTAATGTCACAACTACGAAAATATATGAGCCAAGACATTCTTTAAGGGAAGCAAGTGAAATGAACTACTATTTAGTCCAAGAGTTGCCACGAATTACAAATACATAAACAAGAATAGAAAGTTTTAAGGTACATAATGAAAAAGAAGAATTCAATGAAGGAGTATTTTCCATGGCTTGCTCTCTGCTTTGTAGCAAAATACAATTCTGAATGGGTCTTTCAACAGCATACGTTAACTTATTGATGCTGAAGTCTTTTCGTTTCTACAGAAACATTAATGTGTCATGTTATTCTTCAAGTATTTTATTGAGAAGTTCAAGTCTTTGAAAGAAAATATTAAAACTTTTTAATTTTTTTTTTTAAGTATTTCAATAAATTTATTTTGTAAATCGCTTTTGTCTGCAGACAAATAGAATCCATTAATTTTAAATTTTAAAGCCAGCTAAACGACATCATCAATAAATTTTTTTTTGACTAAACTCAAGCAACACATGGCAGCTCTTACTTGCCCGCTTTAATGTTAATGATGGAAATGATGACAATACCAACCCAGAAATTGATGATATTTCAAACCATAAATTTGGATTTTTTTTTTATTTTTATTTAATTTTATTTTTGGGTTTAATGTTCTCTCTCGTCAAGGCAATAGATATTCTCGCATAGCCAAACCAAACCAAACCCTTGGAAGAAATTAAACATTATAGATTTTTTTTTGTTACTTTTTTTTCTTGCCTCATGGTATTTGAGATTTGTTTGCAACGATTTTGTTTTCTTACTGTTGTTGTAGTTAGTTTTATCGTCTTTCTTAACGTTGGCATACCATCATTTATAGCAACGAGAATTTCTATGAGTGAATTATGGCTTTCATGGCAATTCTCTTCTTATAAGGAATTATATTTTAGTGTATGGGTGTGGGTGTACGTGTGTATGTCTGTCTGTGTGGGCTAAATTTTTGAGCATGTGAATGTGTGCCTTTTGCCAACTCCCTCTAACAATTTTTATTTTCTTTTTTCTTTTGGCAAACAGTGGCTTTTTTTAACTTTTATTTGGGTGACTTAATTTATTGAAAAGTGATAGAGTATTTAGAGACAACCTACAATTAAAATTTTGTTTTTAAAGCTCTTCAATGAAGTAGCAGTAAAAGGGTGAGAATGTTTTTTTTTTTGCAGCTTTGAAGTCGAGTTATGATTGATTTATTTCATATTGAAAATTGAAATTTTAATAACAGCAACACAATTTTATTTTATTACTGACTACAAACTACAAGTGAGCTTAAGCTTCATCTCATGCTTGTGTTAAAAACCACACAAAACAGTTTTTTTTTTAAATTAAAAACTAAACTTAACCGGTTTTAACGACATTTCTTTGTCGGCCGCATTATCTTAATATTTAAAATTCGACTGTACGTGTGTTTGACATTGTACTCCTCCTAAACGGCTGGACTGATTTAATCCAATTTCTGTGTATGCCTTTGGGTTACGCCTTGCCAGGTGGCTATGGAATCACTCTTTAGTACATACGCTCTTTAAGGATACTGACTCGCGCAATAAAGAACCGGGCTGGGCTAAACCAGGCAAAAGCATTTAGTAGCTCCATAAAATAATCTCTGAATTTGGCCACCAATAACAATTTCAGAACTCTATTTTGTATTTAAATAAAAAACTTGAATAATTTTTGGCTACTCTATTGAAACGTATTAAATTGTAAAAAAAATTTTTTACTGTGAAGACCTATTATTTATCTAATGCAACTTATATACTCCTTCATATGCTAAAAAAAATTTTTAGTAAAACACAAAAAAGCACATAAACGTTGGCAATAAAATTCAAAAAAATCACTTTCGCTAAGTGAATATTGCTCCGGAAGTTGTTGGCTGGCTGGTTGGCTGGTTGGCTGGTTGGGTGTTAAAGAAAAAAAATTCATAAAGAAAATAAAACAAAATCACCCTTTGGGTGTAAAATATACAAACTTGTTTATAATTAAAAGCAAGAAGAATTCTTAAGTAACGAAAACGAATACTTCTTACTTTAAAAGAAACTAAAAAACAGTTTTTTTAAATATTGCAAAATAGTGAGAGTGAGTGATTGTGGAATTAGATTACGACAAAATCTAACATGGCTAATTATTTTTTAATATCTGGCTATAACGTTCTACAACGTTTAACCAAATAAATCCTTTTATGGTTTTAAAACATCAAAGTGATAAAAAAAAACTAAAGTTTACTCACTCCTCAATTTATAACAAACAATCAGTTGCAAACGCAGTCAAAAACAAGACAACACAACAAATACGCGTTCGTTTAAATTAATTTAAAACACGCCAGAACCAACAAAAATTATTTAATGAATTTTTATGGAAACACACAAAATGATTTTACAAAAGATCAAAAGACATCAGTAAAAGTTATGAAAAATACAAGTCAACAACACACACACACACACACGTACGCTTTTACAAAAATCTCTTCATTCATTCACGCGCACACAAATGCCTGAAAAGAAACACACACACACACACATACATCCAACACAGAATTAACAACAACATTATGACATCAAGGCGCGTAACGGAAGCATAACTGCAGGTGTTGTAACAAACAAAAACAGTGGTTACAGCCAAAAATAAAAAATAAAATAAAAACTTTGTAGTTAAAAAAAAGCTTTGAATTGAATAAAAACAAGAAAGGGGAAGAGTAATCGATGGCAGAGCAAAAACACAAAAAAAAAACAAAAAAAACTACATCAGCACAAATTTGTTAACATCCCCTGAAGGAATGCATTATTGAAGAATTGTTACCTCCAATTTTTGTTTTTATTTTCATAATTTTTTTGGACCCCAAAACAAAACAGAAAACAGAGATTGATTAACCTTTTCACAGCCATTTTCACAGCACAAAGGTGACTTGTATACAAATAAGCAAAAATGAGGGTTAAAACTTTGTTGCTGTAGTTGTTGTTACGAGTATTATATTTTTTTTATGAATTCATGAGTTGATATTTCTATAGAACAATCACAAAAATGAACGGGAGGGAAATGAAAATTATAGAAAGGGTGGCTGGCTGGCGTTTCAAACATTGAAAGCAAAGTAAATCAAAAACAAAAAGGTTTTTATTTAATATTTTTTTTTTATTAAACTGAAAAGGCAATAAGTCTAGAAATTACAAGCACACACATATTGTTTATTAAACAGCAGCAGAGTGATAGTAAAAAGCCATTTTGGGGAAGAACAAACCCATAACTGGGGCTGAAACCAGATTTGAGACTTAAATTCTTTAAGATGGCGACCAAATACGGAATATATGAGTTGGATCGTGTCTTAACTAAGAAACAACATAGACATAGAGATATAAAACTTTTTTCAAAGGGAAGAGCAAGAAAATTTGAAGAAAAAATTTTTTTTTACTTAAAAACAAAACAAGCTCGGTAAGTTGAAAGAATACTAATTGATTTAATTAAATATTTTTCTATTAAAAATATTAAATTTTTTAAATATTTATTAATTTGTTAGTTTATTTGACCTTTTTCTTTTTAATTAGTATGACTATTTTATTAAGCTTGAGGTCTTATTTTATAAATTTATTTTTATATCGATATTTTGCTCCAAATTGTGTAGCTTAAAGTATATCAACTATAAAATAAAGAAATTGTTATATTGATAAAATATTTAAATGATTCAATTAATGGATTATAAAATTGAAATTTTAATTTAACTGTGGGCCGAGCTATCTGCTGATTATACGGGCAGAGGCCTTAACGATCCTGTTTACTATTATTTTAAATTACTTGCAATATATGAAACTATTTTTCCATTATTCCGTTATACAAAACGATGTTATCAAGCGTAACATCGAAAATTATAGAGTCATCGCCAAACTGAACACCATTCCGAAATTATTGGAGAAGATACTAACGGACCATTTTATGCCCAGCTTTTAACTTCGTATTAAAATCCGCAATTAGCTAATTGTTATTCAAATTTAAGTTAAATTTAAATACAGCTTCAGTTTTGCAGTCAATACTTAAGTAACACATTTAATTGTTGTAGCTAATATTTAAATTTTAAATGAGTGAAGATAAATCTGCCGAGTTAAATATGTTTTAACGTAATCCGTTACGTGTTTTAGTATTTGTAAATATCTTTTTAGTATGTAGCAAATACGTCTTGCGTCATTAAATATTTCTTAATATGTTTTTAGTATTTACGACATATATAAATATGTTTAGGAGAGATATAAGTGGGTAAAAATATTTATAAATACGTTGACTTCTCACAAAGGTTCAAGGCTAGGTCGTCTAGATTTGTAATCTGCCGCCCAAATACTCAGCAGTTACTTTGAACCATTTAAAATTTTTTTTTTTTTTTTTAAATTTCCATATACCCCAGTACTGTAGTTCTCAAGGATTTTTGAAAGTTTCCGTTTTGCATTATAAAATAAAAACTACGAAATTATCGAAAATTGTAAAACAATTCCAGAAAATTTTGAGCCTACAGATTAAATTCTCTTTTGGTAATTTTCATAGGCAAAATCGGCAATGGTAAGTCAGCAAAGTGGGGAATGGTAAAAAAAACCTCTAAGTAAAAGCACTGGGGTATATGGAAATTTCCAAAAATTGAGATTACAAATCTAGACAGTGTCTCCTTTAAAATGATATATGTATCATCTCGCAATCTTCTATGTTTCGTTCGGAAGTTACTTTGGATTATATTGAAATTTCCATATACCTCAGTGCCGTTGCTGAAAGTGATTGTGAGATGTAACACATACTCAGAAGTTACTTTGGCCTATTTTTAAATTTTTTTTTTTTTTTTAAATTTCCATAATAAGAATGGACTCCAATAAAACAGAATTGGTACATGAGAACGCCTGCAAAGTTTTGGTGTGGTACAGTGTAATTCTTTATCGCTATTTACTCGTATTCAAAACAAATTATGAAACTCTTTTAAGAATTTGTAATCAATTCATTTAATGCTGATATTGTAAAATCTAATTTAAATGTATTGTTAATTAAGCATCTTGACGTTAAATAAATAAATAAATCAATACAGAAAAAAAATTCATAAAACTGAAATTCTTGATTAAGAAATATTAGTCATTTACAAATTTGACTTTGGTTTTTGCTAGCAGAAGAAGAGAAGCGAATTTAGAGAATTCACTTTCTTAAGTTGCCTTTTTCTAGAATTGTTGCTCTAGTAATAAAGTAATATTTGCTGCGCATAAGCCGAGAATGAATTTAGTTTTGTGTTTTGCATCATGATTTGATGATACTTAATCTTCAAAGCGATCATTTTGATAGCTTATTTAAAGTCTAAAGCAATAATTTCAAAATCTTTACGAAATACCATAAATTGTAGTGTTAACAAATCCCACAAATGCACATATGAAAACTGAAGACTAAAAAAGAAATGTGTTCTCAATTTCAATTTATAGAAATGAAAAGTCAAAAAGTAAATACAAAAATCACTGAAATAAAGATCACTATCATTCTCGCAACTAAACCAAACAAAAACGACAAAATAAGTTTCGTAAAAAAAATAATAATAAAGAAACGCATTGGAGACACACAGAAACCAGAGTAGAGCGTAACGTAACAAAAAGAAGAAAACAAATACTTCGAACTGACAACTGATAAAATGCTAACGAAACATTAAACAAGAAACCAACATAGTTGGCGCAATCAACAGTAAAAGCAAACAATACATTTTTGCAAACTTAAGAAAATGAAAAGGAATTCTTTCACAAAATCAATGATACCAATAAATTTGGTTGAATGCGAACGCGTGCGACAGACACTTGATGATCATGATCATCATGAGATGATGATGATGTTGGTGATGTTGATCACATGGCCACAATGGCCTGTGTTTATTTGTATACGCAAAAAAGAAGCTGCAGACTTTGTTTTAAATAAATACTTTTCTCGGCTTTATATTTTTTAAATGCGCACTACGGCGGCAAAAAAGGACAGTAAAGACTGGATGGATGTATCAGACTTCTTAAAAAGATTAAAAAAAAAATTGAGAATTTTTCTTCCTCCTTCAGAGGAAGAATACAATTTTCTATTAAACTGAATTTATTTCGTTCTTTTGCTTATGAGACGAATAATTTCTCGTTTTGTTTTGAACTGACGTACTATCACTAAGTCTTCTTAGCCCATTTACAATCTTTGGAAGAAAGAAATATGTCGGACTGTGAAACTGGGAGCTTTACTGTGCTGTGTTTTTTTCGTTTCTTTGTCAGTTGCTGGCTCAACATTTAATTAAAAATGTAGAAGTACCCCAGTGTCGTTGTAACCTTTACAAAAACCCAGAGAAAAAATGTTTGCTTGTATTATTCGTTTAATATTTTTGTTGTGTTACTCGTTAGTAACAAGCTGATGAGACATGAACGCAAGCGCGCGTTTAACTAAATTCCAAAATGTCAGACGTGGAGAAATCACAACATAACAAGCTCTGCAAATAACAAAACTCACATAAACACATAATCAACCATATTGAATGGTGGCAAGTAACTAACTTTATATAGTACGATCTGATCAGAATAATGAACGAGCTATGCAAAGCGAACGAAATGTATGTGTTACATTTTTCGTTTGTCATTGTTGTTGTTAGTGTATTTTCAATTGATGATACGCCTGCCTGTAAACAACTTGCAGAATAAAAGCCAAAAGCTGCTTATATATTGAGTTGGCTACTTCTGCTGTTGCAAGCCCATTGCTAGCGTCGGAGTCTTGATTTTCGACATTCGTTTTGCTTAGTCAGTTGATTAGCTCTAAGTAAGCCAATTACCTAGTTGAGGTAGTTTTTTTTTTTACCTACAAACGTAAATTACAGCCACTCAATATTCCCAAAAACTTTCATAATTCTCACGATACCTTTGAGGTTGAATACTTTAGAAAGCAACAAATATTTTGGTGGTCAAAATCAAAAACTTCCATCATCAATCATCACTTTTTTTTTTAAATATTTTAAAGAGATGAAAAAGTTTTTTAATTCAAATGCTCCCACTAAGCAGATTTCAATTAGAAACAAAATTGGGCCCTAATTTTTGTTTCATTTTTTATAGAGAAGAATCCTTAGGAACAGCTTGTGTGTGAGTGTGTATCAGAATGCTTTTGTGCTGTGAAACATGCCTTACAATAAAGGTTTCAAAACAAGAGTGACCATATCACTGGCTGTCATCTGAAAAGGGTATCTGCGTTTCAGCTAAACGCTATCAGTTCTCGTTGTTCTAATAAAATGAAAAAAAATCAACGTTACAGAAGCAGTAACATGTTGCAGAAAAGAAAAGCATTACAGCCAAAATAGAGTGACTCAAAATGCAAGCAATTTTTGTGTTTTTCATGCAAATGCTTTATTAGTTACTTTAGGAAAAAATAAGACTTTAAAGAAAATTTCAGGCGACAAAAATCATTAATTAAATTTGTCATTCCAAGGAAAAGCCAGACTGAAAAAATTTAAAAAAGAAAAGAAAATTGGACAGTTGCAGAGGCAAGCAATAAGGCAGCTTTGTGGCAGAAATTTATGCATTTACTCAAAGATCTGATAGCTACTTCATTCGCATATTAAATCCTGAACTCTAGTTGGCCAATGTAAGGCTGTGTTATACAATCTGAACGTCGGGCTGACGTATCTTTGGTATGGATTCCTGCACACAGCGGCTTTATTGGTAATTAGCAGGCGAATAATTTGGCTAAGGCTAGCTCTAACGTAGTGACGGTCACTGCACCGCTTAGTAGTATGAGGAGCGGCAATATTGAGTAGTACTAAAAGAGGCTCATATCAGAAGGCAGGGTCTAGAGACGTGTAAAGAATATTTCCAGACCGATGGCTGTAATAACTGCTCACTGAACAATCGCCAGGCACGGCAACACACAGGAACTTCCCTTCAACGCAAACTGCCGCAGCTGGCGAACACCTGAGAGTAAGAAGATAGTCTTTCACCTTCTTTGCGAGTGCCCGGCTCTTATCCCTTTCAGTCACAAAGAATTTCAAAGTTTTATATGATAACTCGTCTTAAAATAACGTAAAATGTATTTTTTATGTCCATACAAAACTCATGTCTTTAGAAATATAATACACACATATGCTTGCCTTGGGATTTCACTTGGACAAAATATAAATAGAGGGTGGTTAAATTTTAATGGCCGATGATGAATGTGAATCACACCTAAACGTAAAGTTTTTTTCTGCATTTCATTTGATAGTTCTCAATTTCAAACTAACTCAATTTGAACTATGGAAAGATACTCAATCGAGCAATGCGTTAAAGTTATTCAGGCTTATTATGAAAATAGGTGGTCAAATCAAAATACATATAGTGCACTTCATCTTCAGTGATGAGGCACATTTTCACCTCAGTGGATTCGTCAATAAGCAGAATTGCCGCATTTGGGCGAATGATAATCCAAGAGTGATTGTCGAAAAACCAATGCACCCACAAAGAGTGACTGTTTGGTGCGGTTTATAGGCTGGCGGCATCATCGGGCCGTATTTTTTCCAAAATGAGGCCGGTCAGGCAGTTACTGTGAATGATAACGATTTTTTTATAACCCGAATTGGAAGATATCGATGTGAACGATATGTGGTTTCAACAGGACGGTGCCACTTGCCACGCAGCTAACGAAACAATGGTTCTTTTGCGCGACAAATTCAATGGCCGTGTTATCTCACGTGGTGGCGATGTCAATTGGCCGCCAAGATCATGTGATTTGACACTGTTGGACTTCTTTCTTTGGGGTTATTTGAAAGAAAAGGTGTACGTAGATAAGCCAGCATTAATTCAAGAGCTAAAGGATGCGATAGTTCGGCACATTACCGGCATAGAATCTCAGCGTCATCGAAAATTTGGACCATCGGATGGAGGTGTGCCGCCGAAGTTATGGCGACCATTTGACCGATATTTTGTTCCATACGTAATTGACACATACCATGTTATCATAATAAAAAGAAATGGCAATAATTTCCTAAATAATTTGTGTTTTATTCCAAATCAACATCGGCCCTTAAAATTTAACCACTCTTTATATAAAAAATTGACATTTATGCATAAATATCTTTTCAAAATACATAAAATTTACCTATGTGTTTGTGTAGCCGGCGACGCAAAGGGTAGGGGCTCCGAGACACAAATTTCTCGGTGCAAATTTAAGAAACGGACTAACTGACATATCGGGAATAGGATTAAGGGACCTCCTCAGATATCTTAATGTCACAGTGCGAATCTAGGTAACTAAATCTTGGCGAGCAGGTGGTTCTTACCATTCCAATTGAAGGCCGTCAGGCTGCCATGCAAACCAACCAAAACTCAAAGATTGGTTATAATATCAGTTAGTAAAACTACATAATAAAATAAACTTAATTAAAAATCACGTTCTGCCGTTAACTAACAAAACTTGCTTACCGCTAACAAAACAACTGCTTTCCAAATTCAGCTGTAAGTTCCGGAAATTATACAGAAACTATTTGTTTTTTTTTAGGTACGCAATTTTGTTACACCCTTTATGCACGGATGTGTGCAATTTTGCATGAAGATGAGAAATTTTAATGAAAAATAAAAACAAAACATTGAAGGTTGCCCAAAGTTTTCTTTCTGTCTTCATCTTTTTTTTATTCTTTTGCTTTTGAAGATGTGGGTATAGAAGTAATAGTATCTGAATGTGATTGTGTGTATGTGAGTTTAAAAAATATATTTTGTTAAATGAAAGCCGGCACAAGCCTCTTGCCACTGTCAATTCAACTGTAGTCAATGTGTGTAGAACTGACAGAATGCGACCAACCATGCCAAACATACTCAATACAGCTTATGATCTTGCTTGCAGTGGTTATTGCTGCTGCAAAACTCCAGACTTTATTGTTGCAAATAATGTCAAAAGATGGGCGCTGACTTTAACCAACAATCACCACCGTCATCACTACAGCACTCGACCATACCAAAGAATGAACTATAAAAATTGCAGAAGCCACTAGCTAATGCTGTGCTCTACCGCAACCCACCACCGAACTCCGGCTTCATGTTATAGTTTCTTGTCCAATATCATTTTGCATTTACCGAGATCGGTCTTTTATGTCGCAAAAACAGAAAACAAAAACAAAAAACTCTTTGGAGAAGTGGTAGATGGGTAAAGGTTAAGCATAAAACAATTTTTTCTTTCTCTTGTGTGTATGCTGGGGACTCTGCTGCTGCTGCTGGTGGTGATGCTGATGTTGCAGCTATTTCTGTTGTTGCATGACAGCTACAAAGCACACCATAATCATCAGCAATTTTATATATTTGAGCCACATTTAACCACACCATTTGCCCCCTTCTACTGGGTGTTGCAAGCAAGTATGTATGTGCGCTTACAAGTTTATTGCAGTGAGCGAATATGCATTTAAAAGATCGATCGTATTTGATACATTTTCAACTGCTTTTGGCTGGAGTCATAGCCAGCAAAAAAAACAATAAAGACAATTTTGCTTCTGTTAAGAACTGTTTACACTGACTAGCATTACCTTCTCATTTCCATACTCAAAAAAATAAAACTATTGTTGATAATGGAAGGCTAAGCAGAGTAGAAACAACAGAGAATTTACATAATTTTCCAAAACATCCTTTTGAAAACAAACGTTTGAAATCAATCAAATACCTTTCATTGCTAGTGTAAAGCCAGCTTCGAAAAAATCCTTGTTATTTGCTTGTATGCATGTTACTTTTTCTTCTTCGTGTTGTGTTTCTTCTTTAGATATTCAACCACAAACATATTTTGCTGTTAAAAAATGCTCCACTCTTTCATTTTTGTTGTAAAGAAAACAGAACGGAGACTCAGAAAAAAACAAATAAAAACAAAATTTAAGGTGTTTATGTCGTTTTTGTGAAATATCAGTTGCTTATGTGTTGTTTAGTTTTAAATGTTGTACTTGTCGAAATTGTATTGCATACAATTCAACAAACAAAATCCAACCAACTACAGAGCAACCACGACAGAGACATACAAACAAACACACATCGTTGGCCAATACCGCATTAACTGCCGGTGTTTTTACAGTCAGTCCTACTGCCACTATGCTGCACTATTCTGCGCTGGCTGCATTCAAGCAAACTGATCGTCTGCCCTCTGCTGTCAATGTAAAATGTTACTTTTAGCGCATTTAATGAGTGGTTTTCATGGTTTCAAGTCTTTTACCAACTATTTGTAACATTTACAATTAAACAAAAAAGGATCACATTTCAAAATTTTTAATACTATTTACAAGCTGAAATGTAATGAGTGTTACAATGATTTCACATTTTTATTGCTGGCTATTTGTCCGTCTATATGCTTTATTTTGGAGTAGCGCTTGCATTTCCTTTCGTTCAAAATAGCTTGTAAATTATTGAATATCAAGGAGGAACTTTATTTAGCGGAAACCAAAGCATAGAAATTGTATTTGAAAAGATTTTTGGCCTAAATTCATTTAAAATTTTTTGTAATTTTAGGAAAACTAAAAAAAATCTGAATTCATGAATTCAGAACGCTTAAAAAAATGAATGCAAATCAATAAACTCGATTGAAGGTATAGCTCGGTAAAAATTAAATTATCGAATACACGCGGATCGAAGTTTCCATTGAAATTTCGATTATTATCAAGTGTGTACTTTGGTTCCAGGTTCTAAAAATTCTATTTTTTAAATAAATTGAAAATTTCAATAAAAATTATTCGATATCGAAATTTACAATTTGCGACTAATTCGAAAAACTTTATCTCTAAATTGATTTAAAACTGAATAAATCTATACAATCTAATATTATAAAGAGGAAAAAATTGTTTTTTTTGGTAATAGATAATTTATAAAACTACTAAGCCGATTTCAAAAATTGTTTCACCAACATAAGGCTACATTATCAGAGAGTAACATAGACTATATAACATAACACCCATTTTACGTATTTTTTTTTTTTTTTTTAGTTTGTTACATAAAAGCTCTACAATACAAGAATGGTCAGTAACAGTAGACCAGATTTTAAACAATTGAAATTCTATATGCAAATTAAAAATATGGTTAAGGCAACCATTTTCTGGTGGAAACATAGAATGGTTAAATTTATGATTGCATTTAGCATTTGCAAATGTTGCGGTTCGACCCCCGGTCAGGGCTAAAAAAAATTGTTTAATTGTTTATGCAAATTGTATAAATAATTTTTTTTTGTTTTTTACATACATAAATTTTTTTAAATAAATTTTTTAAATAAATTTTTTTTATTGCATTAATTTTTTCGTTTCTATTAATTTATATTTATTTATTAGAATTTTTTCAGTTTTATTTGACTTTACCAGGATTCGAACTTTGGATTATTTAGTTAAAAAGCATTAACTCGCCACTCAAACACTTCAGCCACAAAGCTCAGTTTAGTTTGAACGATTAAGTTTTTGTTTTATACCCACTTTATTTATATGGTTGTGGAAAAGACAAAATAGAAAACAGTTTACTTTCAACCACATTTTTCTCATTATTATGTTTACTATAAACATATTTATGGTTTCGGTTAAAATTTTATCAAAAATAATATGATACTCGTAATGATCTATGACGGTAAACATAGTATGGTTAAAAATAACTAAAAACATGTTTATTATGATCAAAATAATGTTTAGATGCTTCAAATAAATAGTAATATTTTTGTGAAGAACAAACTATGTTTGCAGTGACCATATTCAACCATCTTTTTTCTTTACGCGTACTTCCCAACGAATTATTTTAAATTTTTTACATAAAATCAATATATTCGAGGAATGGTCACAATATATCTTCTAGAATAGGCCACGCTCACTTTTACGCTGGTCAGTTAGAAGACTTTAGGCCGGGTAAAAATAACTAGTCAACAACCAGATCAGAGAATTGATACACACGGGGGGGCAAGGCAAGATCGAGAAAGAGCGGGTAAAGACAGCTAATCATAGAAATTTTAGATGCTTTTTTATTTCCATAAAACAAATAAATTTTAATATATTGCCAATAATTTTTAAAGCATCACTGTAATCTTAATAACATTAAATAGCAGATGACTGACATCCAACTGTAGCATGAATGACATAAGATCATATCTAACACCAAATATAGAGAACATACTCATATATCAGCTGCACTGGCTGGTCAACAAAAGTCATGATTTTTTTTATGGTTTTCAAGGCACCAAACGCTTCACGTCCATTTTCATCATTAGCCAAAACAAGGCAGCAGCAATAACTTCTTTCTCAGCATCATCGTTTACAATTGTGACACAACTTGGACAAGTTTAGTTGCTAATGAATGATTGATTTATGAATGCAACACACACACACACACATACGAAATAAACTTAATGCAAATATTAATAATGAAGAAAAAACTACAAATAAGCTTCTTGGCAAATAAATAAATAAACATCAAAACAACATAACAACAACAACCATGACTTTTATAATATGGTCGTACAACAATGATGAAAATGACCTTGAAGGAGCGTCAAATGCAAAACAACAAGTGAATATGTAAAGGGGAATGAAAAGAATTGATGGATCACATGTGCCACTACTGCCAGCAAATACACTACCAGCTTAAGCCGGCTGTTTGAAAATTATTCATCATCCTGAGATGATGTAGAATTAAAGTTTTTTTACTCGTAATAAATGACAGAAATAAATCGCTAGAGAAAAAATGTTTGTTGATTGTCATTTCATTAGCATTCTCCATGTAGTGGGACAATACAAATGCCGATTGAGTTGTAATTAGAAGAACTGCTATATATGAGTTGCAATTTTTGTATATTTTTGTTAACTGCACGAACACATGTAATTGGGGGCATAATATTTATATGAGATTAAACATAGGCAGCGTTGCCTAAAGCTAAAAAAACTAAATTTTGCTAAAAAAAAAAAAAAGCTATAAAAAATTAAATCCCACACAAAATAAGCTAGAAAAAAGTTAAAAAACTACAGCTTAAAATGCAAAATTTTCTTAATTTTTTATTAAAAGTCTAATATGAGAATCTTTTTAATTTTGATTAAAAAAAAAAAAAAAAAAAACAAAGAAGAGAACATAAAATAAGTTCGTTTTCCCCATGGCTTTAAATACTTATAAGAGAATTTCAATATTTTTTAAAATTAACTTTAGTTTTTTTGATTTCAATGCAATTTCCAGTTTGATATTTAACTTGCTTTATCGTACAAAAAAGTAAGCAACCTCAGCATTACTAAACGATAGCAAATACTAGACAACCAAATATTAAATTGATTGTTTAATAATAGTTTTCTGCAGCATTATGCAGCCCTTTCGAAAAACATTCCTTGAAAAATTAAGCTTCTATATTAAGTATGTACATGCAAAGAATAAAGTGCAAATACTTTTTTTCACTCCTGAAAATTTTCTTCGTTCGACCAATTTATCAATTTACATATCAAAGTGTTATCGCAAATATTGCTTTAGTTAATTTGGTTAATATTTTGCTGGACTAAGCAAATGTTAAAAGTTTTTTATACAAATCATGCGATTTTTCTAAAAAAATATAGTAGCAACTCACTTAAACATCATGCAGACAAAATGTAAATTTAATCCAATTCAAGCTGGGAAAAAAAGCTAGACGCTATATCATATATTTAGAGGTTAAATGCGAGAAAAAAGGGCTAAATCTAGCTTTAAAAAGGCTTAAGTGGCTGGGTACAGATATTTCATAGCTCTATCAGTTTTAATAAACTCAATTACACATGCTAGAGTGAAGGCCTTCAAAAGTCTTCATCATCCTATACAGTTGCATACAGCAAGGCATATTAGAAAATGCGAAAATAGGTAGTTGTGTATTTAATACAGGGCTGCACAAGCATACTTGAAATGTCCTACAAGCTATTTTTATTATAAATATTATACATGTTTGTGTGGCTTTCTAATAGAGGATTTTCGGGTATAGTGGAATATGCCGCTAAAGGTACTGACTCACTATCCTACACGATCGTACGATTATGTCAAAATAATGTGTGACAGAATTCTGTCCTACTTGAAGAAATCGCTTTAAAATGGCGAACTTTATGCCACACTATTATACAAAAAAAGAACAAAAACATATGTTTACTCACCTTAATACTTTTAAAAGTATTCATTTTCTTCTTCGCCGCAAAATATCTTTTTTACAAATATGTACAATGAAAAATAACTTAAATGTTTGTATAAACAAGACATAAGTTTGGTATTGTTGCTATTTTTCTGCCTTGAACATAGAAAATGCAACTCTGATCGCACAGATAAAATTTATTTTATGAAAATTTTCATAACATTAAAAAATCGCACAGACCTGTCAAAAATTCTGTCATACACATGCTTTTTCAATACACACTATCATACTTTTTTAGCACACATGCGATTTTAGACAGATCGTACGACTAAGTAGGATAGTCAGTCAGTACCTTAATGTAGCATCCCCGTATTTCTTAAACTATGTATAACCCTCTTTAAATATAGTTTTGCAGAAACAGATTAAGCGGGTTTCACATTATAATACAGAGTATTAAAATTTTCATTAGATTGAGTGAGACCAAAATCAGATGCAAATCAAACAGACTGTCAAAAAATTTAAAGGAAAATATTTTCTGTTTTCATACCATCACACTTCAAATAAAATACAAAACGCGGCAAATAATTTCACAGCTGATTTCTAGTTTTTTCTTTGGTTGCTTGTACAAAAGCAACCCTGATAAAATGAGAAGTGTGCTTAGAAAAAATTCTAAAAATGACAAAAACCATAATACTGCCAAAAATATTTAAGTATTTCACCACACTCACCACACTTGCTTAACATTTTGTTTTCACACTATTGGATTTTTACTTAATACATGAATTTTTGACATGTATTAATACTACTGCTTGGCTATAGGTATGATCGCAGCGTTAGTTTTCAGTTGGCGTGTAAATTAAAACACGTGTAGTCCGCTTTATTCTGTGCGCACAATGAAACAAGTGTTTGGTTCTAAATGTTAAAAGTTTGTCCAGTTTTTTCAACAGGATTATACAAATAGTGGCACTAAATACACGTAAAATCGATATTGTGACAAATTTGTATGAAAAATTTGTCAATATTTCTACTTGAAGTCGTTATTAGTCATTTTGAATACCAGCCATAATATCTTCAATCAGTAAGTATCTTGTTTTAATATGTTCTATAAATTTTATTTGGTACTAGGGATACCTGAAAACAGGTATTATGGTACCCACTTTTCATGCCAGTTCACAAATATTTTAATATTTACAATGAATATATTCCGAGCATTTTGTCTTTTAAAACTATTTGTTCCTTTTCTGTTTATTATAATACTTTAGATTCAGCAGAAATTAAATCTCGGTAAAACTTTTAACCTTAAGTACGTAATTTGATTTAATTTCATTAAATTTTTTTTATATTTTCATATGTTGTCATGGATTTTTATGTTTTAAGTTATAAAAAAATGGGCTTTCCCATTAGCTTCTAGTTTACTAAAATCATTTAGATTTTTCTTCTAGAAGTTTTCTTAAATAAAAAATTAAAATTTTTGTAAAATAATCAGTTGGACAGCCTATTAGCAAACGTATTGGAATTCGTCTGTTGAAAATTGTATAAATAAATTTTCCAGTAATCCGAAAACAAAAATTAGGGTTTCGCAATACACGAAGTGCTTCTATGGTTGTGCAGGCCTTCAGTATTTAAAGAAACAATAAACATTGCGGCTCTTAAGCAGTCAACATACTCGTACAAATAATGAAAATATAAAAATTTATTTTGTTACAAACTCGATTTCTTAGAAAATATTTCTACTAATATTTGAAATTCCACGTATTTAAATTCTGAATCTTTTCAAAATGTCTTTTATTATACTTCGCTTTAAAGGATTTATTATTGTCTCTATTTACAGGCGTTAAATTCTTAATAACGCTACCAATCTTCCATACAGACAATCAGCTGGCTGAAAATTAGCAGAACAGAGGATGCTTAGGGCTTCATAGCACAGCGATTATATATATGAATAAGGAATAGCATTCAGTCATACTTCTGCCAGCAAACAAGTGCCAACGAAATTTCTATTTGTGCCATCTTTGTTTATAAAAATCAGGTAAGAAAATTGATTTAAAAAAAAATGTTGTCTATTTTGATTATGGGTTTTAAAAAAACGGAAGTTTAAAATTTGAAAATATTCCAAAAACACACATTTTAAAGTGACATTAATAACAAAACTATTTACTAAATGAAATTATTTTAGTGCTGATTGAAGAAAACAAATTTGAATTTTTATTAAAGAAAATACATAATTTTCTAGGTATTGCAACAAACACATAAAATGGACGTTGCTTTTAAAAGAGATTACGAAGATGAATTAGATAGCCTAATAAAGTTAAATCAAGATCATCTGGAAATGCAACTTGCGCTACTAAATACTCAACAAGACGTAATAAAATTTCTAAAACAACAAGATGATATGGTGATACAAAGAAAGGAACTTATTCGTATAATAGTGCAAAAACTGGTTGAAGATAAGAAGTTTAACAAAACGGTAAAGTTTCTTGGATTCATCGGGTTTTCCATTTCAATAATTATTCTATATATTGCAAGCTTGTTAATTAAAGCATGAAATATTGTGTGTGTAAATCAGAAATCAAATTACAAACAAGGTCTTAAACGATTTAAGTTGTTTTTATTTATTTTTTTTTTTTTTTTTTTTTGTCAGAAGTTGATGACAAATTAAAAGGATACTAGCTGACCCGGCAAACGTTGTTTTGTTTTATTTATACTGGAAAATAATTAAAAAGAAAAGAAAAATATAAGTTTGGTTATGCCAAACAGATAATAAAAAAATTGGTTCAGCCGTTCTGAGTTTTGAAATAAATTTAAAAAATGGGCATGGTAAATTTTTCTTCTCATAAAAAATTATGCACAACATGTAACACACAAATTAGCCAACTCCCAGGCGTTCTCTTGTTTGAGAAAAATTTATAAAATAAGCGTAGTAATTGGAGTGGCAAATTTTTCTTTTCATTCAAATATAAGTTGCGTTACACCAAACAGATAATAAAAATATTTCCTAAATCGGTTTTGCTTTGAGAAAATTTTTTTAAGTGGGCGTGGCAATGGGTGTGTTCTATTTTAATTTTTATAAAAATTTAAGTTGGTCTTCTCACTATAAGAAATCGTATTCATAGAGTAAAGGACAGGTAGTAAATAAATAAGAAATATACCGACTGTAGGGCTACCTGGGGGACGGATTTGTGACGCAAAACCTGCCAAAGCGTAACCGAAAGGCATAAACAGAAATTCAATTAAATCGATTCAGCCGTTTAGGAGGTATACAATGTCAAACACACGTACATTCGAATTTTATATATTAAGAGAAGACGGTGATACCTATGCATCTGGAATTTGAACTCACAAGAATATTTCAGAGCAATTGGCTATTACTAGACTCTACACACACAAAACAACTTCAATTGTGCGAACTAAATTTGTTTCCAATCAAAAATTCTTTTGTGATAATCAAATTTTTCAGTTATGCAACTAGAAATCGATAATACAGGCCAAAAACTAGTTCTGTTTAAAATATTTCGAGCTGTAAGACCGAATTTCTACTTTCAAGATTAAAAATTTCGATTATCACAACTGAATTTTTGATTGGAAACAAATTTAGTTCTCACAACCAAAGTTGTTTTCTGTGTGTAGGATGATTTCTAACTTGAGAGTAGTGTCACAATAAGTCTATTTTAGCCTCAGTTACCACATGACTCTTCATTTTAATTCTAATTCTATAAAATAGATAAAGTTGAATGAGGACTTATTTAGTAAGTAAAAAAATAATTTTTTTTGTATTTCAGAAAAATTAAATTGTAATGCAAAACCGCTTAAGTAGAAAGTAGAGGTAAATTATGTAGAAATTGATACAGGCGATCTTGAAAAATTTTAAAATTAATTTGTTGTTTATTTGAAAGACATTGACTGCTGCGAAAAGAAAGCTGAGGCAGTATGGCGTAGAAGACCCCCAGTGCGATAAAAGAAAGAAACAAAAAAAATCTTTTATAATTAAGATATAATTTCGGGCACTTTGCCTGTGTGAAACGGAGAGAAATAAAGTCAATTGAATTAAATTTTACCAGCTTTTTATGTTCCAGAAATTTTTGTTAAAACAGAAATTGATAAACAATTAACACTCATTAACTAACAATTCTTTTTTTAAAAAATATGATGCTTTGGCAACATTTTTTCTTGAGTGTTTGTTTTAGGGCTTAATGCAGCAATAAACTGTATAAACACAAATGATCGACAATAAGATCAATGTGAACATCAGCAACAACAAAACAATATTAATAAAGTAGAAAAAGATCAGCATCCAGATACAGAGGAGAGACTAATAAGAATTTAAAAAATTGTATAACCCTGTTTTTATAAAACTATAAGTGAAATGTAAAATTGCAAGTGAACAAATCCAACATGCCAAACATTAAATAATGAATTTGATCTTTGTTTTGTATGTGTGTTCGTTGCGTGAGTAATTAGTAAAACAACTGCCGCCAAGCTGATCCAACACTTTAATAACCTGACTAAATTATGGCTATAGAGGAGTTAGCTTTCTAAGTAGCAGAAAGCAGAAATATATAGAGACCAAAAACAGGCAACACATCTATAAAAACATCCGGTGATTGATGGCACAGCAAAAATTTGTGAAGAAGGATGCGAAGCAGCTGTCAAGTTGTTGAGAAAAGGATTAGTAGCAAAAATGATGACGACGTCGTTGGTCGTTTGGCTTTATATGGAAGAGCCGCTTATTTATGTTAAATCTGGCTGATTAACTTGGCTTTGGTTAGTGGTGTTGTGGCAGCTGTATGAATAGAATGTTTTGCTTTTCATTTTATTTATTTTTTCGCAAACATCATAAAACATTCATTTTTATACTCTTTGTTTGCAAAAAAGAAAAAGCATGAAGAAATATCTAGTTGACACATTTGCTGTTGAGGAATAGTCAAGTCTATTTTATGGATTTCTTGATGATCACGACAAATGCACACTGTGTTGCTTAAGAAAAGTTCATTAACTTGCAATGCCAAGCAAATGCATACCCGGAGATAAGAAGGAGTGTTATAAGAATTTAATTGCATATGACGTCAGATTTGGTAAACACTTTGTTTTCCCAGAAGTAAATACAAAAATAGATGCCAAATATGGTTCGTGTTTGTTTATCGAAATTTCTAATCAAGTTCTATATAATTTTTTATCAATTTTATAAAACTTTATATAAAATTTCATTATTTCTTATATTTTACTTCATACACCCAAAATATGGAAATTTATTATTTCAAATTAATGAAATTTTGTGCTAAAAATATTAAGCAACCACTCTTTTTCCCTACAAAAAACAAAAGTTTTTTTTTATGTGTAAATAAGGTTTAATAGAAACAGAAACCAAATTTTAAGATTAAACGATATTCAAACAAATTGTTTGCCACAATATAAATTGTCCTAGCAAATCCCACCATTTAATTTATAAATTTAGTGTGTCACAGTGTCAATTCCATTTCAGTGAATTCACCAAACGTAATAGCTCACAATTGTGTATTTGCACTATTTTCGTAGATTAATCCTAAGAAAAACGGTAGCATTTTGAAACGCTTAATTTGATTTCACAGAAATTAACAGCTCATATATTTTTTTTGAACAAAGTCTAGTCAAGCGAAATAAGCAGTTCAAAGCGATAGAAAAAAAAATGCAGCAGGAAATTAAAAATGTTAAAAAGACACGCATATAATTATTATAGTACGAGTTACCTGCTTGAAATATTTAAAATAAATCGAATAAAATTAAAAAAAAAAAAAACAAACTTGAACTGTATCGTCATCATCATGCTGCTGATGAAGCTCTGATAATGGAACAAATGCTGAACGATCATGATCAGCACACAAATATCATGTGTCAAGTAAATCACACATCAGGCTTATGTGTGACTGGCCGGCTGGCTTTTAACTTGATTTACTTTTTTGTGGGATTTTTTCAGTTTTGACGATGATGGACAGTGATGTCGGTTAGTAACTTCTTCTCTTCTTATCGCTTCAAATGTAAACCGATTTGTCTTGAGTAACCAAATAAGATAAAGTAATAAAATATAATTTTTTTTCAGGTATATCACATCATTAGCTGGGCTAAAGTTAGAGAACATTTGATCAAGCCACAATATAATGTTTGCTGGTTTTATATGTGTGTATGTCATTATATGCAGAGATTTTGAATTTCTGAGTATATGACACAGACTAAAAAAACTAAAACTGAATACAATTTTTGCTGCCTTCCAGACGAGCTGACATTGAATTAAATTGGATTAGTGTGGCAACAAACTGTAGTTCCCTTGTCTTTCTTGTCAATCTTTATGTTTAAAAACCAAATTATAATAGGTATCATCATCTACACAGCATAACGAATATCCTAGTACCCTATAGTTGTATTATTTTCTTAATTTTATTTCTGTTATCCCTGTACTTATATTGACTTTTTCATTGCGAAATAAAAAAAAATTTTGTATAAAGATTTAAAAAATTATTAATCAGTCTTTCCACAGCCCCAGTTTTTTACATGCCTGTAATGATACCTGTCTTACGGACCATGACTTAGCTATACAGCCGTGGCCGTACTAGGCCATTCGCCCAACAGCTGTTTTATTCCCACTTGTCAAAATTTTTTTCAAATTTACAATTTAGATCGGAAAAATTAATGTATTTAATAAATAATGTTTTAGAACTACAAACATTGCACTAATAAATATAAATGCAAAAATTTCATGCACTAAAAAAATAAGAAATATTTTTAAATATTTTTGACAGTTTGAAATAAAAATAATTCGACTTTGCTACGATTTTCTAGATGCAATCACCTTACAGTTGCACCATGATTTCTTCAATTTTTTTCTCTAATACAATGAAACTTTATTATAACGTAAAATTCAATAAAAATAACGGACTTTTTCTGAGTCCCTTGAAAAAACCTCTTAATTGCAAAATTTTTCATACAAAAATGCTCTATAGCTATAATGAAGGAATTCTGAGTTATAAAGCCTCTTTATAGCAAAGTATTCTTTCAAAAGCCTCTATACAACGAAATCATACTTGAGAAATATGTTACATCGTTAAAGTCCCGTTATCGAAAGCCTCTGCTTAACGAAGTGTTGATTCTTTAGCCTCTATACAACGGAGTGTTTTATTTTTTATTTACCTCTTGAATAGTGAATTTTTATTAAATTTTTTCCCTTTTTCTTCAAATTTCGTTAAAGCAACGTTTCTCTGATACATATGTATGTGTATCGAATCAATAGCTATAGAGAAGTATTTTTCGATCCCTTTCAAAATTCGTTTAAGTTCTTTTTTATATATGTAAATAATGTAAAAAATATAAATGATATGTATTTCGTAATTGAGAAATCACCTTTGGAGGTGAATTAAAATTAATTAATTGTAAATAAAAATCTATTTTGACAATTCATGTTAAAACAGCTGCGGGACGAATTGCTTAATACACATACCTGTATAATTTAACTATGATCAATACAATACAAAAAAAAAATTTTTGTTCACTTGTAAGGCGAATTAATACTAGGTAAACGCATTAGTACAAAGACAACTTTTGTCCCTTCTGTTTGTAAAAAGCACACATACAAAAAGTTGCACATATACACATTATTTTTACACTAATAAATTATTACTTATTTTCTCACTTCTTATTTTATAATATTTTTGTCTTACTTATTTTTACGTTTTTTATTTTGTTTTTTTATTGTTTTGATCCAAACTAAATTACAGCCATAAACGTAACGTTTTTTATCGAGCAGCATTTATAATTGTTAACCATCTTGTTTATTAAAACTCATTAAAGACAAAAAAAATAGAGTTAAAAGTGTTATATAAAAAAAACTATTTAAAATGTCATTAGTGGTCTAAAATAACAAAACAAAAATAAAAAGTTAATGGTTTTGCAGTCAACCTCACTACAAAACGAGCTGTCAAAATTGGACTTTACAATCACTCAGCGCTGCCGTATGATATTTGGTATGGACATGAGAATTTTTGACAGATAAAAAACGCTTTTCGCGTAATTTTGGAATGCCTGTAATACAACTGTCTTCTAAATATTTAGAACTACTTACCTTTTTGGTCATAACTTGCTTACTTTTCTAGATATCGACTTGATTTCTATTGAATAGAGAACCGTATTGGCTTTAACTAAAATTTGGTTTTTTGAAGATAGTGGAAAAAAAAATATTTTTCGCCAAAAAAAAAAAAACCATGGACTACCCCCTTTTTTTTTTTTTTAAAAAAATTATAAAAAAAATTTTCTTGCACTATCCATTAAAAAAAAAAATTTGTACTTAAGGCCAATACGGTTAGCTATCCAACGCAAAAGAAATCAATATATTGAAAACTTACCAAGTTATGACCAAAAACGTAAATAGTTCTACTAAAAAGTGGCCGGAAAGAGGCAGTAGTATTTATAAATTCGCCTTCGTTCACTTGAATATGAAATTACATTAGCTTTTTTTTCTTAAATAAATTCATATCAAAAAAGAAATAGTGTAAATAGTGTATGTATTCAGAATTTGTGTTTTTTTATTAAAAATTGTGCATGTAAAATTTAAAGTATGAAATTACACACTCACCAAGCAAAAACTCAATCTGTCTTCCGCTCGCATTAATAAACATGACACCTTTAATTTTTTTATCCAGTCCCTGCGCCCAGCAATCAAATCTTACTTAATAGTAAGTACATTTCACGTAAATACTACTAATTCTGAAAAATTCACTCAATTCAATTAATGATCATATCAGCAATATCATCATTTTTCTATTCGCTTTGGTTTATTATACCCCGCACCTTAAAGAATATAAAAAAACCACAATTAAAGCCTATTAATTCTTTACGAATGGCCAGAAGAAGCAACACACCGACCGGCGCAGGTTTACACACTTTTTTCTTCCATTAATTTATTGTTTTGTAGGAATTTTTTTTAATAAAAGTATTAAACAACAACTAATTAATAATTTTATGCAAAAATATTTAATTTTATCTAGTTATTTAACACTTTTTATTAACAAATTAACCACCACTAATCACTTAATCACTGAGCACTTACAAATTTTCTTAGCAACTAAAGAGCAGTGCAAATAATTTGGCGGTGTTGTCGTTGTTCTTGTAATTATTGAAGTTTCATGAGTTAGTTTTTGATATATAGGTGTGTGGTGAATATATAAATAAAAAAAATTTGGATTTTACAAAAACAACTACAAGGAGAGCCACATTAATTGCGTTCCTCTTTAGTTTCTAGAAAATTTTCAAGTGTTCAGTGGTTAAGTGATTAGTTGGGGTTAATTTGTTAATAAAAAGTGTAAAATAACTAAATAAAATTAAATATTGTTGCATAATATTATTATTTAGTTATTGTTTTATACTTTTATTAAAAAAAATTGCTAAAAAACAACAAATTAATGGAAGAAAAAAGTGTGTAAACCTGCGCCGGTCGGTGTGTTGCTTCCTCTGGCCATTCGTTATGACTTAATGGGTTTTTGTTAAAGGGTGTGCAAAAACTGAAACAAGAAAAGAAATCATCTTAAAGCTGATCAAGAATCAGGTTTTTGACGGTGAGTAATAATGCATTTGGTTTTATAAACAAATTTTAATTTCAAAATAAAGAAATAGGTATTATTTTTCCCTTTAATTCACCTATATAATTTTTTAATTTAAACAAAATTATTATTCCAATTAAAAATTTATAACATAAGTATTTTAAATAAAATGCACAAATAATTAAAATTTAATTTTTATGATACAAAAAAAAATTAGCAATCAGTGGTTGTTTGGAACCCGGAGTTAAAATAATTTTAATTTCTGTAGGCATAAACTCTTTTAGTCATTTTTAGTAAGAACATTCGATTTAAAATTAAATTATGAAAAGCAAAAACTATTGGTCAGTATTTATATATTAAAAAAACAACACAAAGAAAATATATAAAGAAACGAAAACCGATTAATATAATGGTAGCCTTTTTTTAACCGCTTTAATTAAATAAAATCGCCACAGGTCTTCAACTAAACAATAGAGAATAATAACTTGTAATAACATCACTGATTTAAAGCAAACATTGCATTATATACATACTTTTTATTCTCTTCCCACTTGTACTCATCAAAAACAAACTCAAAAAACTTCAATAATTACAAAAACAACTACAACCAGAACCAAATTATTTGCATTCCTCTTTAGTTTCTAAGAAAATTTTCAAGTGTTCAGTGGATAAGTGATTAGTGGTGGTTAATTTGTTATAAAAACTGTTAAATAACTAAATAAAATTAAATATTGTTGCATAATATTATTATTTAGTTGTTGTTTTATACTTTTATTAAAAAAAATTCCTACAAAACAATAAATTAATGGAAGAAAAAAGTGTGTAAATCTGCGCCGGTCGGTGTTTTGCTTCTTCTGGCCATTCGTTATGAATGGGCTTTTGTTAGAGGGGGTGTAGGAACTGAATCAAGAAAAAACTCATCGAAAAACTGATCAAGAACCGGGTTTTATAAAAAAAAATTTAAATTTCAAAATAAAGAAATAGGTATTATTTTCCCCCCTTAATTTACCTATATAATTTTTAATTTAAACAAAATTATTATTCTAATTAAAAATTTATAACATAAGTGTTTTAAATAAAATGCACAAAATTTAATTTTTATGATACAAAAAAAAATTAGCAATTAGTGGTTGTTTGGAACCCGGAGTTAAAAAAATTTGAATTTCTGTAGGCATAAACTCTTTTGGCCATTTTTAGTAAGAACATTCGATTTAAAATTAAATTATGAAAAGTAAAAACTATTAGTCAGTATTTATATATTAAAAGAACAACACAAAGAAAATATATAAAGAAACGAAAACCGATTAATTTAATGGTAGCCTTTTTTTAACCGCCTTAATTAAATAAAATCGCCACAGGTCTTCAACTAAACAATAGACACATTGACACATTTCATAAGAACTTGTAATAACGTCACTGATTTATGAAACTACAAACAAACACATTAAGGCAAACACACATTGCATTATGTATTTCTAATTCTCTCCATATTCACCTTCCCACTTGTACTCATCAAGAACAAACTCAAAAAACTTCAATAATTACAAAAACAACTACAACCAGAGCTAAATTATTTGCATTCCTCTTTAGTTTCTAGAAAATTTTCAAGTGTTCAGAGGTTAAGTGATTAGTGGTGGTTAATTTGTTAATAAAAAGTGTTAAATAACTAGATAAAATTATATATTGTTGCATAATATTATTATTTAGTTATTGTTTTATACTTTTATTAAAAAATAATCTTAAAAAACAATAAATTAATCGAAGAAAAAAGTATGTAAACCTGCGCCGGTCGGTGTGTTGCTTCTTCTGGCCATTCGTTGGGAATTAATTGGCGGTTTTTTTTTTAGAAGTGAATTTCAGGGCGGGAAGAAATGGAGAAATAATAAGAAGAAAAATTGAAATTGAGAGAACTGTTGAAAATTTATTTTTTGTGTGTTTGGAATTTACATGCTCGTATTTATTAGGCACAGGTCATACATATTTCAGCGTTCTAAAACAGCCAGTGTAACCTTGGCATAAATTGCAAAGAAGAACAGTAACTAAGTTTGAGGTGGTGAGTATAAAATTTTAGTTTTTCTATATTGTTATTGTAAAAACAAAAAAATTACATTGGAAAAAGATAAAAAAATTTAGAGAAAGAGTAATTCAAAGAGAAAAGAGAAATATACAAAATAAATAGGTATTAATGAAACAGGCAAACACAAGAACTTTTTAAGAATGGGTTTTTCCTAAAAAATATGATATTTTTCTTAATAAATCTGTGCTGATAAGGAAAAATTGCTGAACTAAACTCAAATTAAAATTGATTTGTAGTAATAATTACCTCAATAATTTTATACTTGTGCTTCACTGCGGGTGAGATGAAATAAAACCAATAACTTTTATTATAATAAAATTTTTAATTACATATTACTTTTTCTTAATTTTATTATAATGTCTTATCATTTATTAAATTTATTTAAACTATTTTGTCTGGCAAAAATACAGAAATTAATTCTGGCAACCTGACGAGCTTCCGTAAGAAATTTTGATATATAAATTTGAATTGATAGATTTCTTTAATGTTTCTTTACGATGTATAAGAAACTTGTTTAATTTGTTATGGTGTTTCCAATGCTTGGATAAACTTAACATATTTTATTTTGTGGCTGTAGCTGCCAACATTAAAATTAAAGCAGACAAATTTATACACAAATTTATTTTATACAGTGTGTGAATTAAAAACAAAGTCCCTGTCTCAAATTAACAAAAAAAAAATCTTTTTTTTTTCTTCTCTTTTTTTTTTTTTTTTGCTACACATTAGTTTGGATTATGTGTCTGTGTGTGCATCTCCTGATATGGAAATTTAAATCGCATCATTTTGACAGTGACAATGACATATTTGTGACATATGATGGAATCATGTTAGTTCTTCATTTCAAAATTTTTCCCACAAAAGTTTCAACAGAAATGAGTGCAGAATAACAAGATTTATTTTAATATGCATAAATAGGCAGTAGTAGCTTTTATTTTAAGGCAATTTTGTTGTTTCTATACAGATCAAAATGAAAAGAAAAAGCGCACTTAAGATTGATGTCTTCCTGTGACTTTTTGATAAGATTTTTTCTCTTATTTTCAAAATTTTGAAAATGATTTATTGGTTATATATTTTTCTTAATAATTAAACAATGTTTTCCTTTTTTTTTAATATTAAAACAATTTTTTATTCAGTTTTCACTAACTAGGTTCTGTTACATACAAATTTTCTTTTCTAAGAATTATTTGGAACTATAAGGTTTAACAAAACTTAATTTTTACTAAGTTAACAATTTTTCTAAAATTCTTTTTGAGAATATCATGGAAAATAATGGATTTTACCCACCAAAATAAAATTTAACTAAATACGAATTAAAATTAAATTTTGTAATAAAAAAAAATTAAAATAGGTTTTCTAAATTTATACTATCTCTGATATTTGTATTGCTATTGTACTAGTACATCTAATTCTCTTTGTACATTCCAAAAAAATTCGTGTAAAAAGAGAATTATTAAAAAATTCTTGTTAGAGATCACTTTATTTATTGAGTGCTTACACATTTTAATTAATTAATTTTATTCTAAAAAATAAATTAAATTTGGAAAAAAAGGAATATCAGTGATATCACCAGAATAATTTTGTTCATCATCTTGTAAAATTATTTCTGAATTATCATCTGTAAATTGCTTAAAAATCTTGTTACAACAAATTTTTTTTAGATGAAAAAAGAGAATTAGGTGTATTATATTACTCGATAGTTTTGCTATTACTAAGTCACACATATCTTTAGATAATTTTAAAATTTCAGTTTTAATATATTCCATTTTGAGTCACTTATTAAAGTAAAAACTTGTATTTAAATTATTTATTAGCAGGCATCTTTAAAATATACAACTCTTGTCTTCAACCCAATCCTAATTTAAAATTAATTTTTTTTAAATTACTAAAATTATTTTGAATTTTTAAAATTTAATTAAAATATTTCTGTTTATAATTCGTTGCTGCTATTGAATTTTAATTTATCTAAAGTGTGAAGACGTTTTAGCCACATTAGCTGTAAGAAGAGGATGATAAATAGTTTGTCATATTAATGATTTAGCCAAGTGATAATTCTATTCTATAACAGACCAAAACATTTCATAGTTATTTTTTTAACTTTATAGTTTTTATTGTAGTATTATTATCATTATGGGGTATGATCGCACCGCGAACTTTAAGATCTATTGAAGTAACTTTATAGCATTCGTCAAACAAACACGAGTTACTCTTTTTTTGTCATAAATTAAAAAATATTATTTTTACAATTCTATATCAACATTTTTCCAAAACAATACTTTCACTTTCTAATTATCAAAAAAAAAAAAACTCCCAAATATTTCACTTAAACACTTTTGAAAAATAATGTAAGGCTTCTGTATTCTAATACCTATAATAGGCTGAAAAAAGAATCAAACAATAAGGTTCATAGTTACAGGTAAATGACATTGAATTGCATACACATTTTTCATTCCTTTGTTTTTCTGCTCGTATTCGTACTATGGCTACCTGCACTGTTAATTGATTTATTTTGGAAGTACCCCGGTAAGCATAACAAATATCTCTTTTACTCTCTTTTGCTCAGTGTAACTAAATTTTGTAGTTTTATTTAGATCAAACACAGTATGTTGGCAAAACATTAATTACTTCTGTGTTTTATTTAGTCCGGCGTTAAAAAAATATATATATGTGAGGCGGCCTATGACTCAAAAAAAATTTTTCCATTTTTTTTTTTTGGTTTCGATAGTTTTTGAGACGCTCTTTCACGTGGGGAAAACTAGAAAGTCCTAACTTGCTTAGAAGTGTACTAAAAATGTAGAGAAAGAAGAGCACAAATGAAAGAAAAACAGAATTTTATTGAAAATCCAGAATCAAGATAATAAATGGAATTGAAAAATTTAAAAACAGGATTGAACGCTGCAAAAACGATTTTACAAAAAAAAAAGCTGTTTTGCACAAAAAATATTTATTTAGCAGTATTAAGTAGTTTTCTTCGTCGCTATCCTTGTTGAAACCTTTGAAGTTGATCGTTTTTTCGAATCTCCTTCTGGAGATGAGGCCTTACGTTTTCTTGATTCTTTTATTGCAGTTGAAGTTGCAGGTTTCTTCAGTTCTTTCTTTTTTCGATCTTGATTTTAAGATGAAGCTACAGACTTCTTCGGTTTAGGTTTTGACGATGAAGCCTTTGGTTCCTTCGATGCCACTTTGGGGCTGGTGAAGCATCCTCAGATTTTTTTGATGGCATTTTTTTCGATGGCAATGGAGCCAAAAAATCAGCATTCGTGGGGTCTGAAACCAAGCTTCTGAGATTCTGATAAATGTACCACTGACGCTGCAGAGATAAACAGACTAGTTGAATAATTTCGGGCATGGTCTCATCAACTGGGATTAATGACAGTTGAAATGATTCAACATCTTAGAAAAACTACTAAGAAACTGACGAAATGCATTGTTTATCTTTAACAACTGTTTCTAGCAATTTCTTTTTTGAGTCATAAGCCACATTTTCATAGGCCGGGTCAAATATTATTTTATTAATTTGGATTAGAATTGTTAAGTTTTTTTCTTTTGTTTTATAAAATTATTAATCTGACAACCTTTTTACTCATGAAAAACCTTTAAATGTCACTTTGGTGCAATAGATTTTTTTTGTCAATCACTTAGAGTATAAATTAAATAACGCACTAGAAAATCACTCGAATTAATTAACTTTTTAATAAAAAAAAATATTTTTTGAAAGTTTTAATTAAAAGTCGTTAAAAAAGAAATATTTTAAAAAACTATCAATATAAATTTTAGTAAACAAATAAACATGCACACCAATATACACATACAATAAAAATTTACAAACACATATTTCTGTCATTATCAATCCCATTAAATGTACAAAATTTTAATACTATCAAAAGTATTTTAGTTTAGTGTCACTACAATAAGAAACAAAAAAGAAAAGAAAAGAAATATAACGTAAAACGAAACATTCAAATTCGCTCGCATAGAAAAGATATTTAAAAATTCATAATTAAAACTTATTGACAATAAATTACAATTAAGCAAATCTACCACCTCCCACTAATGACACAACAGCCATTAAAACTGTTCAAGTTTAAAAATATCATCAGTGTCCTTCATAAATTGTTCGATGATTGTCTATTTTCAAAATGAGCGACACATCTGTATTTGTACATAAATATAACATTGTTGTTTAATGAAATATAGATTTATATTAATGTCGTAAAGAAAAAGACACACACACACATACACACACTCTCAAATTTTTTATTAGAGAACTTAAAAAGTAACAACAAAATGTTAGACTGAAAATGACAGACTCATCATAATAAACCAAGAAAGTATTCAAAATTCACATTATTCAAATGACACTATAAATGTGTTCACACTAAAAGTGGAATTTGAAGAAAAATCATTTTTATATGATTTGAATGATTAAAAGATTTAAAAAAAATAGCAAATAAAACCAGCTTTAAGCAAAATCAAAAGAAGTCTTGTTGTAATTTTCATTTAATCTGACATGTGTAGACACAATGTCTAGCTTAACTTTGTGTTGAGAGATTAAAGTATTCTAAAAAAAAATTTATTACTTCACATTAAGTAAACAGGTAGCATATGGATAGAATTAAGGCTGCCCTAGCCAGGTACAGCAATTATTAAACAAAAGCATTTTTAAGCCTTCATTTTTGCCATTGTGGTCAATAGCTGGCCACAGTTCAACGAGTGCATATCATAATTTCTTAATAATATTAAAAATATGAATTTGGAATACAAAAAACGGTCCTCTTTCCCTAAAGAAGAAGAAAATTTTGAAAATATTTTAATGCAGACGAAACAAAATTTGCAAATGTACGAGTTTTTCCTTAAACACCTTAAGAAAAGTGCAAGCACAGCATCGACAGAAAGCGAAAACCAACAGATTTCTGAAATATTTCTTAAAAAAAGTGTGAAAGCTGAAAAATCTGAGGCTCGGGCAAGACGCAGCTTAAATGCATTAATTGAACGTTTTAAAAAGTTGCTGATGAAATTTAAGGAAACATTGGTTGCTGAAGAAAGCAGCGAAAGCGTTAGTTTTTTAAAAACTAAAATGTTTTGCTGGGAAAAATGGATGCAGGATATCAAGCAGCTTCAAAATGAACTTTTTGCCCTAAACTTAATGCGAAATGAAATCAATCAGGAGTTTGAAAACGTCAAGCAAATATATCAAATAAAGTGGCAAGAATTAAATACAAAAATTTTGAAAGAATACCTGTCAACTATGGAAGCAGCAACTGTGGACTTAAGTCTTGATTGTCATACACAAAATGATTTGTTGTTAATGCACACGAGCCAAGTGTTTGAAGATTTTGATGAAGAAAGTTTTCAAATTGAATTTAAGCCTAAATTATGCTCAACTCCGATTAAACAATTAAACAATCGTAGTCTACATGCCATCAACTGATTTGCCTAAGATATTTAATTTAGTAATTTGGAAAAATAGACTTGAAAAATGAAAGGGAAGTGTTAAAGGCTTGGTTAAATTACGGATCTAGTCATAAAAATAGAATTTTCTAAAACAACAACAATTCAATGTAAGACCATAAGAAATAAAAAATAAACTTAAAACAAAAAATTGTGTTTGATTTTAAGGGGTTTTGAATTGTAATAAGAAATGTCTATTGAAATGGTGTAGAAATTAAATTAATAAACTCTGATTTCTTCAAATGCGTTTCCTCCTGCAGCTGCTAAAAATAATGAATCGCTACTTTCAAACAAAAATTTGTAAAACTTAATTTTCGGTTTTTTTTTCTAATTTAAATGGGTCGCTCATCTGCAAAAAATCACTACTAGTGTGACTGCTTTCAATTTAAGCCGATTAATTACACCAACACAGCATTTAATAATTTCTAAAAAAGATACACCAAAAATGTTTATAAAGATGATGACAAATGATGATGATAATAATGTTTGCCAATGCGTTAATTTAACAAAATTAGATCACTAAACTTATGAATATGCTGTGACAATTAGCTTTAGAAAAGAAGAAGAAAAAGAAACAATAACAACAACCAGACATAACAAATAGGTAGACAGACACACTCCTAAACAAATGGCCATGTATTTACAATGTGGTGTGTGTGTGTGCGTGTATTTTTGTTTAGGAATTTTTCGTTTTGTGCTTGAGTTTATTGAAAGAGATGAACAAGATACATGACAGAAATATTAAAATTTATTGACATTTTTAATACAACATATATACTCGTACATGCACGCATACATACATAGTTTAATGAAAACACAAACACACAATCCCATCGAGATACAAACTAACAAGCTGATGTATTATAAACTAAATATGAACAATTTATAAGATAAGACTGAGAGAGCACAGAGCTGAGCAAACTGTGTCACAAATGCAAGTCATCAATTTAGAAATTTGTGTATTTAAATTTAAGGCTTAATGTAATGCAGTAAAGTCATGTTTAAAGAAAGCTGCTGTGAGCCCATAGAGTACTAGACACTACAAAGCCGAAGTGTGTTAATCAACAGTCACCCCCTTTCTTTCATTTTCTTAAACATTTACAGCTTAAACAATTAATTGTAAAAACTTAAAAAAAAATACCGAATTTTATTTCAAAAGCTTATTTTCCCAACTCTTTTAAAAATAAATTATCAGATATATCTTTCATCAACATAATCGAAATTAAACTGCCTTCCCTATTAAGTGTTTTTGATTTGTTGAGCTAAATTTTGTCACTGATTTATTAGAAATTTTGCTTAGAAATCGTTTTCATTATTCAAAGTTTTATGACATAAAAACACTAAAATATCTAGGGACCAACACACATACACATACACATAGATAATAGTAGATTTTCGAGTGAGTGAGAGAGTGTGTGTTTGTATATGGAATATATAGACTGTCTTAGTCAATGGTGCCAATACTCAACTCAAGATGACAACGAACTTGTATATTTAAATTCATAATAAAAGCCAAACACATAAATTGTCCCCCAACTGAAAAACATTATAATGCTGGTCAATACACTTGAAAGAATTAAATCTCTCACGGTAATTGTGAAGAATTAAATGCATATTTTTTATGATGTTTATTTTCAAGTTATGGGCTTTTAAAAAAGTAATGCTTTTTAAGATTACGATGTCTTTTTTAGCAGGTGTTCTAAAATTATCACGCTTCGCAATTCACATAGATCTTTCTTGAATTAGAATCTCAAGATTCCGTTTTGAACCACGCCATGACATTAAGATATCTGAGAAGGTCCCCTAGCCTTACTTCCGATATCTCAGGTAATCCGTTCATGAGATGTGCCCTTAGAGATCTGTGTCTCGAAGAAGTTGAAAGACTGTCTCCCTACTCTCGACTCTACTTTTGATAAAAAAAAATAATAAATTTTGAAAAAAAAAATTTTATAACTAAAAATTTCAAATAAGTTTTTCAAAAACATCGACCATTTTTTTTTATTCCAAAAAATGAGTCAAAGTATAATTTAAATATACTAGAAGTTTCATAGTGGGATAGTTACTAGGTAAATTAATGTACATGCATATGGCATGTGCTTCAAGTAACCATTTGCAATTAATACGAATTTGCCTGTCGCTTGTGCCACAAGCCTCTAAAGCGTTATGGCAAAAATAAAACAAAATACGAGTATTATTATATAAAAAAGGAACGAACAAGCTTCTAAAAGCTTTCTTGGTCAATGAGCAAAGTCTAAGCTATTCATAAGACAAATTTTATTATAAAGTTGAATCAATTTCATTCGATAAATTACTAAAGCTAATATTTTTGTTCATAACTTTTCTGAAAAATTGGTGTTACCGGTCTTAAACAAATAAATTTTTTGGTTGTATTTATTTCATATAAACAAGTAAATTCGACAAGAAATTATTTGAGCCGAGACTGGCAACTTTTATAAAATATTCCTTCAAAACTTCACTCCAAACTTCATGCCTTCCTAAAGACATAAATGAAAATAATTTTCTCTTTGTAATCTTGTGACAATTATTCGGCTTCAAATAAAACATTCTTTCAAGCTCTGTAAATTATTACTGTTGCGAGTATGCAATAAACCAAAAAAACCAACCGTATTTCCTCTTTAATTTTTTGTTTTTTTTTTGTTCTTAATGCATAAAGATGCCAAAGATGATGACGATGATGATGCTGCATGGTTAAAAGAAAATTATACTGTTGGTGATAAATATGATAGGTCGATGGTTCTTTGTTAAATACTCTTTTAATAAAGACAACAAAATAACACGTACTACAGTCCAACACAATGTAGCCATAAGAAAGGAATATATTTTATATTTATGTAAATATTAAATACGATCACATTCTTTCTTTCTTTCTTTCCCCAAAATCAAAATGAAAATATTGTCATATTTTATCACTATCCACATGCATACAAAGACACACACACACACACGTATACCAAAAGTATTTAATTTACACTTGTAGACTGACAAATAGGCCACAATTCATCCACAAAAAAAAGAGCAGGCAGCAAGTTTGTAATAGTGAGCGTTGCTCCACTCATGTCGCTATAGATTTGGCGATTCATGAGTCCATTTAACGCTGTCATTATACACAAAATTGCTACAAAATAATTTTATAATTTTTTCCCCCTTCTTTTCTTAACAAAAATGTTTAGTTTATTTGTTTTTCTGTTCTGGTCAATTTGTTGATGGTTTTTTATTTTTATTTTTGTTTTAAATTTGGTAACGATCAGTTTTATTTAGTTTTAAATTGTTTGTCGGTCTGGCATTGTCTATTTGCAGCAAATTGAAACTATTAAATTGACAACATTTTAATATGTTCATTAATATGTTTATAAAAACAAACGAAAAAAAAATTACTTAAAATATTTATGTCAGTGTTTTTTTAGAATTTCCCTAGAAACTATTTGCAAGCATAAAAACATATATTTAAATGGATGAGTTCATTTCTTTTTTTTTATAAAACTTGAGTCCAGAATTGAGTTTAAGATTAAGGCCCGTTATTAAAACATTTGATTTTGTGATTCAAACAAACGATTTTAGGCTAAAACTTTGGAACCAACAAAAATTTTGTGGATACACAGAAAAAAAAAAATAGGAACCAATCAAAAATTTTAATTAAAAATTTTTTAAATCAATTAAATATTTAATTAATTTTATATACTTTTCAGCTTAATTAAATATATAATTGATATAACAAATTTTTTAATTAAAATTTTTAATTGGTTAATAATTTTTTTTTTTCTGTGTAGTTCAGGAGACACTATCTTCTATTGATATGTGATTTATAAAATCTTAACTTTAACTATCGGTAACTTGTAATAATGGCCTAAAGTCTAAAATCGACAAAGTCATAAACTGGATATTTTTAATTTTAATTTTCTAAAACACAGTTGCTTGTGTATTTTGCTAATATTTTTATTATGGGCTTGATTCTGCTAGTGGTTCTGTTGAGTTTCACACTTTAATATTTATATGGCAGTTTATTTGGGGTCTTGTTCTGTTATTTAATTGATTAGCTAAACTTGTGCATTAAATGAAAAATAAGATATTGATACTTTTACTCTCTTAAGCTAAACATATTATTATTATTATATTAGGCCCTATAATCGCACTGCTATTTTTAAGATTCTTTGTGCAGCTCTGAGACTCTTTGCTAATCTCGTAATTGTTGTACATGCAAAATTAAAAACTTTATAGGACCTTCTGTTTGAAAACCGCTGCCCTCGATTATGTTTATCTCAACCATATATTTTCTTGGCGTGCAATATTTGTTACACTTAGGTCTTTTGACACCAGTGTCCCAAGCCTCTGTAGTTTATTCTGCGTCTTCTCAGCCCTGGGAAATTGTACAGAATACATTCCGATGTTTCCCGTTTTTTTTTTTTTTTTTTTTGACAGAAATTCGTTTTGTACCACACCGATTTTACTCATGTGGTAGTTGAGTCTACAATGGCTTGTCAGCAGCTCAACGAAGAGTTTGAAGTCATTTCTGGTGAGGTTCAATATAGCTTCTACCCTAATGCGTTCTCTTTGACTACCACATGCCTCTTTAGGCCCTCCAGTAGTTTTGATTTCTCCTTCTTGCTTTAGTCTATAGGGTACTTACTTTTTTTTGCATTGATCATTTTTGAAGAAGAGCACAAATGTATTGTGATTGGAGTGTAGTTGTATCAAGATAAATACGAAAATGTGATATATATGTTTAAAGTTATCGATAAAAAATCAATGTCAAAAACATTTTCAACTTGAAATTGAAGTTTCCAGCTTAAAATCATTTAAATGTTGCCCACTTTGTGGTTTTAAGCTTCGTTTTTGAACTTGTTTTTTTTTTCTTCGAAGTGTGTTTTTTAAAGGAAGAAAGCAGCACTTTAAAGAAATGTAAACAGCAAAGAGTTTTGTTGACATTTGTTGTTTCTGTTTTTATATCTATAAAAAGCGAAAACAATGAAGCGTCATAAGGGCTTTAGCAAGGCACGAATGAAGTTGTCATTCACATTAAATGGGTTAATAGATAATTAAGAAGTCTCTTAATGATAATACACGTCTTAAAAATATAATTTGTACTAAATAACTAATTAAAAAAACAAATGAATTAAGTTTAAAAAAGTTACTAAAGCACTTGATTTTATTTTTATAACAAGTCGGTGTTGAAACCATAACTGCTTTCACTTAAATTGAACTCATATTCTTCTTTTCTCATGCTATTTATGGCTGAACAGTCCAACAACAAAAATATTTTTAATTATAATTAAAAATGATATTAAAAATAATTTTCTTTAATACACAACATAAACCTGTCTATACCCATTAACATAAATCACACATCATAATTTCATTCCTGCCCGTTTCGGTATTATATTCTATATTAATTGATGTTTCTGTCTCAATTAAAAACCATCACGGAAAATATCAACACGGGCAACCAATCATCCCATATTATTTGTCTTTTAATTACTGAGAATTCATAAATGTCCAAAACTCACAGCAATTATCATAAAATTTTGCCTTAAATATTCGTCAAAGCAACAAAAATGTTGCAAAAAAAGCAAAAAAGAAATGAAATGCAGACATAATTTATTAAAAAAAAGAAAGTAAAAATAAAAATAAAAATATGAATGTTTTGTTATATTTTTATTAAGACGTATTCATAATTTTATTTCTTTTAAATTTATAACGCAAAATATATAAATAAAAATATGAATTTCATTTAAATCATTGTGAAAGCAACGGTTAAAGCTGTGGCGAGGGAGGGGGCTTCCATAAATGTAGCCTAGTGAGCAGGGAGACAAACGATTTAAATTATGATAATGGCACTGTTCACCCGGTCACCGTAAATTTCGTTAATGTTTTAAAAAACAAGTGTAGGATTTGATTTAAACTGACAAATGCATTTAAACACCAACAATCAAGCATTTTTTTTTTACTTTTGCTTTAATTTTCATTTTTTACTGCTTGTTTAATTGGCCGAATCCGTTGGGACAATTAAAAATGATCAATGTGATGAAAGAATGAGTGCAAATTACCTACAAGCAAGATGTTTTTTTTAATATATAAAAATTATACTATTTTTATGAGGCTGTTGGTTAGAATGTAATTTAAAAGGCTTTGCTTTTAGGACGCCTCGATAGTTACAACGTCTTTTAAGCTCCTATTAGATATATGATCGTTCGCGATATATGTATCAGCACGGTATGATGAGAAAAGTGCTTTGCTATGATGTCGAGTAAATTTGTTGCTACTTCGATACTTGATGCGTTAATGGAATATGACAATGAGAAAAACAAATTTAGACAAAAAAGTGTTTTTCAAAAAGTCAAAATATATTTTCATAAGCCCAAAAAGCTTAACGTTTATATATCATTTTTTTCTGCCACAATTCTGACAAAGTTTCATATACCAGCAAACCCCGTTTAGTGCTCATATTGCGTTCCTGAAAATTAAGCTATTTACACTAAAATATGGGGTTACGTTCTTAACTCGGATACTGCGAACTATCGCTCAATATCTCAAATTTCCTGATAACATCCATTTTCATCTACAACTTCAGGCTTTTTCTAAATTGCTTAACAACTTCGGTTGTGAAAACTAAATTTGCTTCCAATCAAAAATTCAGTTGAGGCCGTCGACTTTTTTAATCGTGGCAATAGAAAATCGGTCCAAAAGCTAGAAATATTTTCAAGAGAACAACATTTTGGACTGTAGTATCGAATTTTGATTGCTACAGCCAAAACAATTTATTATCACAACTGAATTTCTGATTGGAAACAAATTTAGTTCTCACAACCGAAATTCTTTTCTGTGTGTAGTTCAATTAATTTTTTTATTTAATGAATTTTATTTATTTCATCAAAATTACTGAGCCACATCAGTATCTCGAATGCACAATTTATTACAAAATTCCTTATTTTGGGATTCCCCGAACTAAAATTATTTTTGATATTTTTTTCTTTTCAAAAACAAGGATTTCAATAATTTTAAACTAAGTTTTATCACTTTTCATACGAAATTAGAAAAAGAAAATTTTTAAAAAAATATTTTAAAGTTAAAATAATTTTTTTTTTCAAAAATTCATATGAACTCTATAGCGAAACAGTGCTAAAAGAGGTAGCGCTATCGAGGTATGAATGTAGTTCAATAAATTCTTTTAAAAATGCGTGATTTTGCCAAGCCAACTATACTTGTGGCTTACGAAATTGGAAATGAAATTTGTACTGCGTTTGACAGAACTGCTATTAAACGAGCATGATGGCATGATGACAAACAGAAAATATTAAAATTGAGAAACAAAAATGACGAGAGAGAATGAAAATATCAAAAATTTTTGAAAACCATCATGCGCCGCATGTCAAACAGCAATTTTCCCTATTATACGAGCATGATGGCATGTCCTCATACCGTGCTGTCACGCCGCTTAATAGAAGCTGTACTCAGCAAAGCAATCCAACTCTTCTGCTATTTCTCTGTCTCCCTGTTTTGCCTTTGCTTTCCTCTCATTTTCAATTTCAATTTTTCAGTTTATTTCAATAATTGGTATTTTTATATTTTGTATTCTTTTTTAAGCTATAATTTCCCATGCTGTCGTAATTATTACAAAAAAAAAAAATTCTGAAAAGCTAATTAAAACTCAAACTTTTCAAAATAATTGAAATAAAAATTTTCTAATTAAAAACATATTTTAGCAATTTTTCTGCAACTGCTGTTGTGCTGGTTTCAATTGTCTAAAAATTACCAAAGAAAAAAAAAAACAGAATCTAAAATATACAAAATATCTCATGTCAAATTGTTGCAAATAGTCATTTAGATTCATGTCTCATTGTCACAAGTCCACAACTGCACACAGCCACTCAAACCACATTCAAATGAGCTCACATGCACAACAACTCATTGAATGAATAAATATGTTGGAATTATATCACACATTCAAGCAGAGATTAATAATTGTAGTTGTTAGTGTTTAAAAGTAATCGAATTTAATAAACAGAAGTGAGCACTTAAGGCCCACAGAAAAAGTATTTGAGGTCATTCATTGCGTAATTAAATAACTTACTCGGCCCTAAGTTTTAGATTAATTTTCTATCATTTATTTTTATTTAAATATTGAATAATCGGTTATAGAGTCATATTTCTACCCACACAATTCACATGCAAACAAACATCATCAACATCATCCTGCAGTGTCAGAAAATATCACAAATTGAGTACGAAAAGTGGGACGTATAGTGTTTGTGTTTGGTGAGGGTAAGGTGGCTGCAACATAGAGAATACACAAATAAACTGGTGCTATTTATTGTGCCAATGCGAGAGGTCTCAGTTGTTCACAAAAAATTTCTGAAAATTAGAAAAAAAATAAAAATATAATTGAAATCTGTTCAAGAGTAAAATATTAAAAAATCACAAAATGATTACAAACTTGGTCGTCATTTTACATGCAGAACTGAATATTTCTTTCTTTTTGTTTTAATTTATTTTTTTGTTTGTTTTTGGTACGACTCCCTCTCTTTATAAGCCTTTTTTCCTTGTTAAAGGGGTGTGTAATTATTATTTTTGACAGTATGAGCATTTTAGAACTAATAAAAGTCCAATCTAGCAGTGTAACTGTTTAGGTTATCGTTGAAATGAATGTGGTACAGTGTGGAACAAAAATAGCAGTACAGCCAAAACGCACGTTTTGAATTTAAATAAAACAATAAGTTTTCATAGAATTATCTATGACAATTATGTATGGGCCAAATGCTTGCCATGGCTTTGTTGTCACACCTCTATCCGATGGTCCATATTTTCAATGATTCTGAGACATAATGGAGCTTCAAGGTCGTTAATGTGCTCTTGAATTGTTCTTTGCTTATTGAAGAACACTTTTTCTTTTAAATATCATAAAAGAAAGCAATCCAACAGTGTCAAATTATATGATGACATGCGATAACACGGCCATTGAATTTTTCTCTTAAAAGAGAAATTGTTTCATTGGCTGTTAGCAAGTGACTCCATCCTGTTGGAATCACATATCGTTCAGGTTCATATTCTTAATTTCTGGCCGCAAGCAGTCCATTACCATTCATGGTAATTGCTTGGGCGACCTCATTTTCAAAGAAGTACGGTCTGATGACGCTGCCAGCCTATAAAAAAGCACTGTTTGTTTGTGTTTGTGCTTTTCAGCCATCACTCGTGCATTCTCATTTGCTCAAATGCTGAAATTTGAGAACAATTCTCCCGTTTGTGTACACATTTGATCGATTATACCGACTAAGGTAATCACGAAGTGCACGAAATTCATTTTGATTTCAACGCCCACACACAGAAAACAACTTCGGTTGTGAGAAGTAAGTTTGTTTCCAATCAAAAATTCAGTTGTGATGATAAATACATTTAGCTGTAGTAATGAGAATTCGATAGTATAGACCAAAATTTAGTTCCGATTTTCTATTGTTACGATTAAAAAATTCGACGGTCACAACTGAATTTTTTACCGGTAACAAATTTAGTTCTCACAACCGAAGTTGTTTTCTCAGTGCATTTTGCGTAAAAGACTTCAACAATCTTAACGCGCTGCTCCATAACTGATTTTGTCAATTGCTGAAACAAAAACATGTCAAATAAAGTTGACGTTAAGTTGTGACTTATTATGGTTGGATCGCCATTTACTTTTGTAGCTTATGGCGAGATTAAATAAGAATGTTTTCTATAGATTTTGAAATTCTTTAATGGAATTTTTTTTGTTTCCATATTGAATTAACTCTCAATTGGTTAAGGAGGCTTATGCACACAATACATAAGTTTTTAATTTTGCAAAAAAAAAAAAAAAAAAAAAAAATTAACAAAAATATTTTGAAAATTAGAGTAGATACGCTTCTCTCTTTAAGTGCTTGTTTGAATTAATATTTTTTTTTAATTTTCTAATTTAGAGTTCAGGAAGAAAAATTATTTTGCCAAAATATATTTTTATTAGATGAGATGTGACACAAAATTTTAAAATTTAATATTTTTCTTAGAAAATAATAGGCCCAATTACAAGAGTCGCTGTTGTAGTCAAATTTACGACAAGCTAATGTCATATATCACTGTTTTTGTCACGACAACGACACTCGTAATCAGGCCTAATGCTTGATTTTTGGTCTGCACAATTTCGTCCATCACTTAATAAACTCCCATACTGGATTTATGTCTGTTTGTTTCAGATTCTTTTTCCACCAAAATATTTTATAAAAGCAAAATAAAAAAAAATTATTGTAAATAACAATGCCAAATATGACAGTTAAATGTTACAAAACATTTTTTTTAGGTTTTTTGTGCCACAAAATAAAAAAGAGCACAATTTTTGTTCATTTACTAAATGAGCAAAAATGTTTATTGTAAAATATGAAAATGTTTTTTTTTTTTAATTTTTTCTTTGTTTTGCTTTGTATGCCAATCTAACACTTCATGTGCGAAAAACGTCAAAAAGTTTTCAACTCACAATTGTTTCATACACAATAACTTTCTTTTCTTTTTTATTTTCTCCCACTACCACTCAGGCTCATGTGATATATCAGAAACTGCTCTGCTGTGATATTTTTTTTTGAGGGATATGAGTTTTTAATTTGGCTTATTCACAAATTTAGAAAGAATGTCAAATCATAAGGCTGACATGTTGTGCGCTGGATTAAAAAAAAATAAAAAATTTGTAGAGAAACACATTTTTAATTGTGAATATTTTCTAGATTTAATTAAAAAATATTAAGTGTAACACTTGTCAGACTAGCACTCGTAGAGAAGCAACCACAAATTAAAAAATAATAGAAAACGATTCTATAATTTATTTAATTTTTTGAATGCACAAAGCAATAAAATGTTCTCTTGCTACACAAACTATGCATTTTAGAAATATTTGGCTAAAATATAGATGGACCATCATAAATAATAAAAAAAACACAATAATTTAACATAAATTTAACTGTTAACATCAAAATTGTGAAAATTATGGCTGTACTAGTCTATTTCATTTCCCAATTCTCCTGTCCTCCTTTCACTTCTACTCGTATCTGAAATATGAGAGTAAAACCAGACAGAGAAGCGCAAATATCAAGGAAATAAAACCAACAACAATGAAACATTCATAATCAAATTTATGGCAAATAAGAAATGTTTATATAAATTCTGAAAAAAATAAAAAAACATGTACTTTTGCAATGTACTCGCTAGCAATTTTACAGTGTTTACTGGGAATTAAAAAGAATTTAATACGAAATGCATGTCATTGAAAAAGGGAATCTTTCCGAAAACTGTATCTCAGCTCAGTGTTCAAAAAGCTAGTAGTTTTAGAGCCAGTCAACTCCCAGACGTTTAAACGAGATATTTTTTTAACTGATCGTTAAACTAGACGTAGATTTTAAAGTAAAATTTACAAAAAATTTTGATAAGAGAATTAAAAGTTTCGTTAAATAAATTGACATGAGCTTGCTAATTTTTACTTATTATGAGCTGCCTGTTAAACTTGGCCCACTGTGCACAACGTAGCTTCACTTGAGAAATTTATATACAATTTCTATAAAATTATATGGACATTGTAAAAGGACGAACTACATAAACAATAAAGGAACTAAAAAAAAATGAAAATATATTCATGCTCGCATACTTACAAACGGTATTATATGGAGCGGGAGTAATCGTTTTGATGGTCGTGGTCAGCAAAAATGGTAATGTTTACAACATGCAGTAAACAAGAGAAATAAATATAAATAAATGCCTGCGAGAAAAAGAAGCATAATTATATAAAATATAAGATACAAACAGAATATATTTACACCAACACCAACAAACTTGTAAACTTTTCTCTCTTTTTTTTTCATTTACAAAACGGAAATAAATTCAACAAAATATGGCTTGTAGAAGAAATGAAAATGATGGAAAGACAAATACATACTCGTTCATATGAAGAAGGAATAAGGATAACGATATTTAGGAATTATACAAACACATTCACAATCACATTATTATACCCAAAATAAACGTCCATCATGGAAAAGAATTGTTATTTCAAGTTAAGTTACAATAATGGAATGATGGCTGATTGTGGATGGTGTGTAACATTTTTTTTATAGTAGAGAAATATATTTTTAAAACGTCAAGTAGAAAATTTTGTTAGAGTAGAAAACAAAACCATCAAAACCATTTTTGGTAAAATGACAAAATGAAAAGTAAGAAAGTTTCTTATGCCAAAAAAAACCCCATAATGAAGGACCAACAACAAGCAGCAAGACAACATCAAGTGATATATGACAACAAGCTTGGGAATGGCATGGAATGTTTGCTGTAGGCTTGGTTGTTTCTGTCTTACTGTCATTTAAATATTTAGACACTCTATGGCTGTTTATTTAAATGTTAGACAGTGTTGTTGTTAATTTATGTTTTATAGAAACACTAGATATTTTTGCCAGGTCTCGCCAGGGCTAGTTCTTTATTATATAAGTCAGTATCCTTAGAGTCGGTATCCTCAATTTTTAGACAAATCCCTTGACAAATAAAATTTAATTTGTTAAAAAGCCCCTCTTAATAACTTCAGCTATTGGCTACTTTATAAAGCAGTTCGTGCCTTTGCTAGATTATTAGCAGAGTTAAATCAAAATAATATCAGGCTTAAATTAAGTACAGACAAACATCGTTTTGAGAAGTTTTAACTGAAAATCATTAAAAAGTTTGCTTAAAAATAGGCGTGGCTGGGCCAAAAGTTTGTTTAAAAAAATACCAGGATTAACATTGGAGCTTCTTCTTTTTTCTTCAACACAAGATTATGCAATGAGTGTACTTTTCTAAAACCGCTTGGATAAGCTTTTATTAATGCCAAGCTCAGGTCTAGACCGAGCTCATTGAAACCTTTAAGTTCCATTGTGCTGGATACTCTATAGAACTAGTTTTTAATTACTGATGAACAAAACGTATATTTTTTATTTAATTTTGGTGCCTTTTTAGCTTGGGCCCAAGTCGAACAAAATTCTATACAATTTGCTAGATATCGAAAGCGAACTTACCCTCCTTTTCTGAACAAAATTTTTTTTTGCTTAAAAAAAATTGTCTCACAAAGAACAAGCTTAAACTATGTATTAAAAAATTCTTCGAATTTAGTAAATGAATTCAGTTTCATACCAGCGCTTGATTATTTACCGCCAGTTTTCGTGAAACCTATTAACTTTGCTCTTGAATAATTTTTTTCTTGCTGAATTTAATAAGCCAAATGTAGGGTACCAAGTAGTCGACTTGGCATGAATATTTTCCTTTTATTATTTTAATGTTTGTTTTGGTTTGGTTTCGTTGGCCAAAGATAAAAATAAAAAAGCAAGCAAAACAAATGATTTGAAATGTAGGAATGCTTTTTTTTCTTGGCCCACAATTCATACACAAATTCTTATTTAAACATTGACGAAAAATGTCCTTGTTTAACGTTGGCCATTCTGATTGCTTTAACGTTTCTCTTGCTTACTGCTCTGCCATCTAAAAGTGATTCACATAAACTTTTCTATCATTAGTTGTTGGAGTAAAAACGAAAAAGGACATCAATAAATTTGCAAAATTGTTCAAAATTTTTGCCACTCCTTTTCTCTTATTCTACATTACACTCCCCCCCCCCCCTACTCCTACAAAGGAGGGAAAAAAATCTAATAAAATGTTTAATTTATGTTTTTCCATATTTTTTCTACTCATATTTATTTAAGCTGGTATTTGTTGTTGTCGTTTGTTTTGCTTTCTTGTTTTTATTTATTAACGTTTTTGTTTGTTATTTTTTCTTAAATAATTCGATAGACACAAATCGTTCTCAAAATATTGAATTTGTAGTTTTGCTAGAATGATTATCAAAAATGTTCGTTTAAATGTGGAAAATATTAAAGGAGGGGTTTCAAAATTATTAGCAAAAAAATAAATTGGAAAAATTTACAATTCAATCACATTTATTCTAGTAAAATATTTGCTGGGTAACAAAGGTTTGGGGAGCAGGAGTCCAGTTTACGTAGAATGATAAGTATTAGTTGTGAAACTGAAACCCAAATTACGTACAACTGAAACCTGCCTGGCTCACTCGTAGAAAAATAAATTTAATTATACGAGTAAAAAAATATTATTTGTTTAGTTATTATGACTGTTACTGTTGTTTTATTGAATTAAGTTGTCATAAATTGATGTTGTTTATGAAACCATCATCATTGCTTTTGTTTGAAATATTGCTGCGTCGCTTATTTTTAAATATTCTTATTCTGTTTTCTTTCTTCCTTTTTTTTTTTTTTTTTTGGTAAATAAAATATGATTATTAAAGAAATCAATTGCTTGGATAGTTTTATAGCCAACCCAGATAAATTTCACTACTTAACCTGTCATATAACATTGAAATAATTATATCAATAACTTGTACGGTTTTATGATCACCATTACTGACCACTTTAACAAAAATCCATTAAAAGGGATGGAGCATAAATAAATTAGAAATACAACTTAGAAGATAATAAGAATACAGTTGAAAAATTCTCATGAAAAATACCGCCAAGGATAAGGACAACGATCAGAAAAGTTTTTTTTTTTTATTGTTCAAGGTATTTGCGTTTGAAGGAATACTTGCCAGAGGGTCACAATTTAAGTTTTAAAGTGGGCGTGGTTAAAACTATTTCGAATATTTTTGATTATTAATTGGCCTATAATGTTAGTCACACTAAAGTCGGTATCTGTTTAAAAACGATTTTAAATTCACAAAAAAAAATTTTTGTGAACAAAAGTCAGCTCTTAATAAAAGCCTACTTTTTTGTGGCTATGGTTATGGCCCATTGTGTTTATGAAATACTTGATATAAAATAAAAGCTTTTTCATAAATTTTTTTTACCTGTTTTTTATAATAAAATTTAATTTTTATAAAAAAAAATTCTTGCATGTTTAGTTTTTATTTGCAATTTTGTAGAAAAACTTTTTGCTATGGCCGAAAATATACAATTTTGTGTATAATCAACATTTGACAATAAAGGGTTAAGACTCTTTCAGCATTAAGTTATCAGCTGCCAGTTACTTTCCGTCCCTTGATCGGTTCAAGTAGAACCGAGTTTATTCATTCATGACAACCATAGCAGCCTAAATCAATTTATTTACTCCACAGCTAGCACCCATTGCCTACAGTATTTTTCTTTTCATTTTCCCAAAGCAAATAATCACAGAATTTTTTTTAATCTCCTAAACATTAGACACTAAATATATTTAAAGAAACGCGTACTTAATAAAGCAATATTTTATTCAATTGCAAATAGCAATTAATTATTAAATATGATGCTAATTTTATCTGAACGCATGCTGGCTGGCAGTAGTAGTAAAAAAAATGCAAAAATTTTTATTTCAAAACGCTCGGCAATCAAATATTAGTTGAAGTGATATGTTTTGAAGAACTACACTTTTTTCAGGGATAAAAGTTTTCCAACTCCAGAAGTTGTTCAGGGGCTTATTGGACATCTAATACCTTCGGCTGTGAGAGCTAAATTTGTTTCCAATCAAAAATTCAATTGTGAGAGTCGAATGTTTTAATCTTGATAACCCCCCAACCACAAGCAATATGCTTAGCAATTATTGCCGCTGCAACAGTCAAATTTGATTGCCGTTAAATGTCAATGTTTAAGCTTCTATTTTGAGGTAGCGAACACGTATTTTAGAATATAAGCTTAAAAGTTTTTAAAAACATTAAATGAGAATTGAAAATAAGAACGTTAAACTATTAAGTGCTTTAAAACAATTAATTGATATTATTAATGTGGTGGATTTATGTCGTTCTAATTTTTTATTAGCTTGGTTTTTTTTATCTTCACACGCTTTTAATTTTTCCCAAAAATGACAAATCAATTTGACAGCATATCTCCAAAATAATTGCTGAGCTATATGTTATAACAACTATTGCTCTACGGATGTTTCAACATATATTCATGCGGTCCACAGCTTAATATTTGGTGTTGGCAATAATTGCCAAACATATTGCTCGTGTAGTTGGGGGGTAATATAACATTTGTCTTACAGCTCAAAATATTTTTATCACAACTAAATTTTGGTGTATATTATAGAATTCTGGTTACTACAACTAAAAAATATTGATTATCACAACAAAATTTCTGATTGGAAAAAAATTTTGTTCTTACAACCAAAGTTGTTTTGAGTTGGAAGTGCATTTTACTTTCTTTCTCTATTTAATTTAAAATTATTAAATAATTTGTATTTTAGAGTTCATAATGAAACACACAATAACAGTTTGGGTTGTGAGAACTAAATTTGTTGTTAATTAAAAAATTAAGTTGTGATAATCAAATTTTGTAGTTCTAGCAACCATCATACAGCTAAAAATTTAGTTTTGTTAAAAATATTTCAAGACCGATTTTCTATTGTCACAATTTTTGATTAAAAAAAGTTAGTTCTCACAACCAAATTTGTTTACTGAGTGCAGCTTTCCTCTTTCAATGATAAAAAATTTAAGAAAATTAATCAACTTTAATTTTATTGTGAGTGTAATTTTATAAATGGCGCATAATGATGTGAGAAGACTATAACCAGACGTCTATAGACGACGATAGATAGACAGACGATAGTCAGACAGACAGACAGAGAAACTCATTGAATCGCACAAATAAGTGCACGTAAAATAAATATTTTTCTACAACAAAAAAAAAAAAAAAAACTTGTAAATATCACAATATGTGTATAGACAGTTGGACAGACAGACGAGTGTATGTTCAATATTTAAATCGTTTGCAATGACACGACTACTTATTTCTTTTAAATATGTGTGTATTTATGAATTGGTTGCTCAATTTATAAGCGTATGACAAGCAGGCAGTCAGGCAAGCAGAATTTGCAATCATCCGTCAGTTTTTAATATTTTCCATTTGTGTTTCTCTTTTAATTTATTGGGTGAAAGGCTGGCAAATTCAATTTATTTTTGTTCTTCTTTTGTATTTATTTCAATGCAACAATAAAAACACTGCAAAGTCTGCTACTTTGCCCTAGGGAGAAAGAACTACAAACTTTTGAATGGACAGTTTGTGTTTAGTATCGAGACGAATTTCAACCAACGAATGTGTTGTGTAGGACCTTTTAAGTATGAAATAATTAAAAATTTTATTAAATAATTATTTCATTCAAACAAATATTTTGTCAATAAAATAATTTTTAATAAAATATTTAATGCAAACATAATTTGTTTTTGTTTATGCTAGATTTTTGGTTTGGTTTTGTATTACAATTTAACTTGAACACTTTCGTTTAGTGTACGGTGCTGATCTTTTTTTTGCTTATTTTTAACTGAAAAACTGCAGATGAGACATTATTCCATACAATGCCTATTGTAAAATTTTTTTCAGTCTCTTACACTTAGCAGCAGCATGAATGGGGCAACAGCATCATCAACCATCAGCAATAGCAACGACAGCGACATTTGTCGCATGTGTTTTACCAGCAATATTTGACAAGTTCTTGTCATTAAACGATGATGTCGTTTTCTACGTGGTTGTGCTATTGTTGTTGTCATTGTACACTATATAGAAGATATTTTAAATAATGTTGGGTTAATGGCTGTCGTCACAGTTGTTGTTGTGCTGCTGTTTTTATTCAATTTTATTTTTAACAAGACAAAAACACAAGCAGCCAGCAGCAAAAAGCAACACCATCAAAATTTGTCGGTTCGTTGGCAATTAATAAAAATTATTTTTGTAATTGTTCCTTTTTTTTAATTCTCCTAATATTCAATATTCTTCTTAAAGTCTATTTGAGCTGCTGCTGCATTCAATATCTGTCTGTTGCATTGAGGAATGCGGACATGCGTCTCGCCGACAAGTACTACAAAAAGTACACATTTTTTTTTATACAATATTGCCTGTCTTTGTCGTCAAAAATATTAAAAATGTAAATATTCAACGATGACTGCATAAAGTTCATACACATGCTTTGCAGTTTTATTTTAAATTTATTGAATGTGATTTAATTTCGATTTTCTCAAAAACGACAGCGTATTGTTGTTGACATTCACGTTAAACTAAAATAATTCGTCATAAACAGGAAGTGCATAATTGGAAAGGCTTAAATTGCCCAATACGTTCAAAACAAAAAACTTGGAGTTTTTATACACTGATTGAGGTAAGCTGCTTCTATAATCAATATTTTGTCATAAGGAATTTTTATTAAATAAAAATTCTTTCAATTTCATTAAATTTTTCACAAAGTTAAGCTCAATCCTTTTTCACATGTTCCATCACGTTTTCTTCAAAAGAAATATTTTTATAGTCTAAATATATACAAATTTATGGATATTAATTGCTGGCAAAGCATAAAACAAATACACACACTCGTTAAATAAGTTACATCTGTTGGTCTTTTGTCTCGGCAAAATGATAATTTGACATTTTCACTAAAGACATACAAGACATTCAATTAACAAGAAAGATGACATGAAAAAATAATCAAACAAAAACATATTACAGCGACAACCATACTGATGACAACTTGTGATAATTTTTGGCTAATTTATGTTTATGAGAAAAAATGTATTAGTGAGTGTTATGCTCTACTAAAAGCAGCAGCGTAGAAAGAAAGCGAGCATTTTATTTGTATTTAAATTTAAAACAGCTTGATGATGTGTGGCAACTTGTCATAATCCGATAATGAATGAAAACTTTGCTAAATGTGCCAGATCCAAAATAACAACAGAAACAATAAAATTTTAACTCGAATGCATCACAAGCTGCCTAGAAAAAAATCTCTAGTTTGAGAAGACAACAAGAAAAAACTTGGAAAGAAGCAGACTATTCCACTTGCAAAAGAACAAAGTGTTGTAGTAAATGACGGAAGGAATAGAGTTTTAAAATTAGACTGAACTAAAGTGTGACAACTGTTGGTTTGCCATTTTTCTCCATTTGTTCTTTAATTAGAGATTAATTGTTATTATCAACTGAAGTACATGCCTGATGTTTGAAATCATTGCATTTGAAAGCATGAATGAATGCAAGACTCTTAATACAAGATTCATATTTCATAGTTAGTGTTTAAGTACATTTGTGGTGGTTGTTGTAGTTGTTGGAAATGTAGTATTTCTTTATAAGTTTTTGTTTGCTCAAACAAGTTTATATTACTGGTCCCGCAATACCTAGCAAAATGTTAGAAATATTCCATAAATTCCGTGTGACATTTTTATCTGAGTCGTTCACTAAATTTTATGACTGACTCACTTGTCTAATCATGCTTTTGCCATATTTTGGTGTTTAACATCTAAAACAGTGCCACTTCTCTTGCACTTGTACTAAGCCTTATAAAATGTATGGTCAGTTCGAATAAATAACACCCTTTTAATAAAAGTAATAATAAAACGAAATTTCTCCTAATGAATCAGAGCTCTTCATGCAGTGTGTCTTATAGTACAGCCAAAATGTTGGTATGTGATCTAGTTGATGCAATAATTAAAGTTAAAATAAACAAACTAGTAATTTGAAAACAGTTTGACGTTGGATAGAGTTGTGAGCAGTGAAAAAATTATTTTCAAAAGCAAAAAGAAAGCGTATTTATTGCTTGCCAAAAGTATTGAAAATTAAAATAATAAGCAAAATATATATTTTATTAATTAACTAGCTCAAAAAAGCTAAAAATTCTTTTTGAATCTCACTAAATCTTCTATTTAAATAAAATTCATTTTCTGTTTGTCTGTTTACCAACGGGTTTGTATGAAATTTGATACATATAGTCTCTATACTCCATATATTTGGAGTAGCCAATCCCATTTTTAAGCCACTTTTCAACTATTTTCACTCAAAACTGTTAAAAAATATGTGTGGCCGTACCTTATTTAGGCCTGAAATTATGCTTTGAATTATTTTATTGACCACTTTGGTTCACGCCACTGATAATAATGCAAAAACATGAGCCACTTTATGAATTAGTGAATGGCTGTATTTTTTAGAGGCGTTTTTTAACAACTAATTTCTTTAAAAACTGGTACATACTAAAGGGCTGCACAAGCATACTTGAAAGCCACACATAACTACAAACATGTGCAATATTTTATATTTAAAAGTGCTTGTGCAGCCTTTTAGTACATACGCTCTCTAAGGCAAAAATCATCTCATATATAGCATGGGCTATTGTAGGGTGCATGGTATATCAAAAAAAAGTTTAGAAGACAATAAAAGTATAAAAAGTATTTTAATGACTTTATGAAGAGTCAGTGATAAACGTACCAACACCAAAACAACAAACACATCAAAGTGGACAAGCAGAGTCTATTAAAATACTAACAACACGTCAAGCAGATCAGAGTGATATATGTTTGTTTCTAAACGTTATAAAGAAAACAAAATATGGATGTGTCTAAAAAGAAAGTCATGCATATGAAAGTAAGGATTAAATACTTTGAAGCAGTGAGGTAGCAAAGTATACAGATAAAAGGGGAAGTGAAGGCTTAACAGTATGTTACTCTAGGAGGCAGTCTAGAAGGCTCTAATAGCTTGCAACAAAATATTTTATGAAATTATAAAGTTTGTTTTTTAATTTTTATACAAAAGCAACGCCACTGTTCTAACCACAGCTGCAGCAAAATATTAGTATCGTTACACTTTGCTTTTTCTAGATGTCCAACGACTAGCAAAAATACACTTTCTCTTGATTTAACGCTGCATATTGTGATGATGATGATGATGATGCTAAAGCATGAACAGAATGACAGAGTGTCTGAGTGATGTGATAACTCAGTTGTAACCCAACAATAATAAAACCAAATGACTAACAACCATAAATAAACGCGCATTTAGCACTAGAGAGAAAATTACACATGACAAAGAAAATAAGAGAAATTAGAAAAAGAAAAGGAATAAAACTGAATCTGGAGAAAACAACAACCAAAACATGCAACGTATGAATGTAATTTACATGCAAACAGCAAAACAAGAAAATTTACTAGAAATTCTACTGATTCCAGCTTCCATTAAAGCGAACAATTTTAATACATAAAATGAGACATAGAAGAGTTTGGTATTCAAATGTGTTTGGCAGGAGTAAGGAAGAATGCAAGCAGTCAGGCAAGGATGGTGGTAATTTAAGTTAACTTCTTGTTGGGCCCAATTCCATTCTAAAGTTTCATCATCGTCAACAACAGCAATTTGATTTGAGGGAATTAAAGCAAGAGTGCCAGAACACATTTTATGATTGTTGCAATGAAAAACAACTTTGGCTCACAGAACATTGGACAGTCATTGTTTTTTTTTTGTTTGTTTTTAAGTTTCTCTCTAGTATGAATTTTTATGACTTAACTTGTTTATCAATGTGTATGAGTAGACTTATGCACACGAGTATAAAAACAACTTCCCTTTTGCCTGCAGGTTATTGAAACAAAACAAAAAAATTACATAAACCACACAATAACCTCCCCCTAAATTATTTGTGTGACATACGAAAACCAACTCATCTGCATCACATCAACTTCAGCAGGCATTACATCATCTGGTGACAGAATTATTCATACACACAAAACTTTACTTATGCAATTGTTGCTCCGGGCACTGCAGCCAATTGTGATGAGTACATTCCAAATAGCCATCACTACGATTTGGTTTTCAATTTTTTTTTTTTAATTTTTATAATTTTTTTGGAAGGAAAAATTGATGCTAACGGAAGAAGTCGCAACATGCATGAAGTCATTCACTCAATTTACTATTTGATGAATGTTTTACTTGATTCCTTACCACTGCACTAACAACTCTCCGATGATACGATGTTGATGATGAGTGTAACTGTATATATTAAGTATTCAAATAACCATATGAGCTATACACTGTTTCCAATTTTAATCGAGTCTAAACTAAATTATTCTGAACAGGCAGTGTTTAACCAAAACTCTTGCTTAAATTTCGAAATCCTTAAAAACATTAAAATTATTCTTGTTAACTGTTTGGCAAAACCAACTTCTGAGTCTTGAGCGCTGTTCACACTAAGCTTAATTGTGAGTAACTCGTTTTAATAATAAATTCTTACTAAATGGTGTTCAAGTGTAGTTGTTAAGCTTGTAGTAACGTTTATTTATAGTGTTCATGAAGTCCTTGCTGAAAATTTAGTGCTTTTTGATAAAATACTAACAACAAACAAGGACTGATGCGGATGATGATGATGATGATGGCGTCGTTGAACACATTTAATGGTCATTTGAGCACATGATAAACGTCACATTTTGTTGTTGCATTTGCTATTGTTACAGTTGTTGAGTGTTTGTTGTTTTATTTGTTTACTAGTTAACTTCTTTTATTTATTTGACTTGGCCATGGAGTGATGGAATGTCGTCCTTGTTATCCTATTTTCATTTCTATTTCTTTTTTCTTTTTTTTTTTTTGCGTAAAATAAACAATTTGAATGATGCACTACTTTTTGCTGTTGTTTTTAAGTGATTTTGTATGCATGACTGTGTGGATGTGTGCTTTTGTGTCCATGTAGGCGTTCACTTTGTGAGACACATTGCATGTGCTTTGTCCTTTATCTGTCTGTCCTTTGATTGTGCCATTGGAGCTAAAAGCCAATGTTGTTTATGCGTTAAAACATATGCCATTCATTCCTTCTATTTTGATAGTGGCTCCATCTATCATGTTGATTTTTTGCTGCAAGGAAGGATATTGTGCGAATAGTTTTTGTTCTTTTCAAATGAATTTGGTCTTTTGTTGCTTTAAATGTTTTATATTCTAGTTGATGTGCAATATTTAGTATTTGGAAGTTGATGATGAATTCATAACTTTGATTTATTACTCTAGAGTTTTATTCAATTCAATGAATAATAACTTTATGGCCTCCGCTATATTTTTTTCTTTCTTTGTGTCTGAAAATGAAAAAATTAGAATAACTAACCGTACGAGTACATACACAAACACACATTTTAATTCCTATTTTAGTGTTTTAACTCACTATGTTTTTTTTTTTTTTTTTATAAGGGAAGAAAATCATTTGAAATATTTTGCTAAGGGATGAACTATTTTTAGAAATGAAAAGTTTTATAATTTCCTAATTTGACTTGCAGTTATTGCTTCGAAATCGTTTGATTACTGTATTTACCTCATTTCTTTTTTCCCTCTATTTAAAAAATTTAATTTATAAATAATTTCTGGGTGCTTGCTCTTGTCCATATTGTGAGCGTTAATTTGAAGAAATTATCATTTTGTTCTTAATAATGAGAAGCATTAATTATACGAAAAAAAAAACAGAAAAGTTTTTTTTTGTTTTATATCCAGACCCAGCAGTCAAGTGTGAATTATATTCAAATTAAGTTGATATAGAACGAATGAAAGAACACAATAGCAAAAGAAAAATGAAACTTATCTGCTTGAAATGGAATAATAAAACATAACGAACGAGCTTAACTAAAATGCCAAAGAAAAATAAAACCAAAATAAATAAAAATGAAAATTAAATAGCAAAGATATGAAAAAAAAATAAATAAAAATGAAACAAATAAAGATGTAATTTACAAGAAAAAATAAACACAAAAATGCACTGAGAGTAAACACAAAAAATTGGAAAAGAAATTGGGAGAGTGTGGTTACAACTGCTGATAGCACAGACAAAATAAGAATACATGCACATGTCGCACAGTGGGTCAAGGTTAAAATATGAAATACCAACATTAACAAATCTGGCTATTAAGAGATCATAGAAGAGAATACTAGTTAATCTCTAGTTTTTGTAAACAAGCACGTATTCCTTAAATTATAATTACTCATTGGGGAATTATTATTCCCTAATTTTTTTCATAATCTTGCCTACATATTTATTTAATATTAGAATTGAATAAAAACGATTTCCTTTGACACAAAAACACAAATAAAAAATATACCAGAAATTCTAAAAGTTTGTCTTTCCGACCTTATGTGGAAAAATTTGATCTCATGTGATTAACTTGCTAAAATTACATTTAGTAACAATAAATTATATGAAAGCACATTTTTTATTTAATTTATTCATTTAGTTCAAAAGTCCTTAAGTCCAACGCCATAGCCATGTTGAAATATTAAATTTAAAAGCTGTTGATCAAACGCTGTTGTCTATTTTTTAGACTACTACTCTTTGTTAAAATAATATTTTAATAAAAAAATTTAAGCTTGAGCCACAACTAAATCCAAAAAGAAAAACAAGTGATGTCACTCTATAGAAATTACTGTTTACTAGTTCTTTCTATTAATTTGAAAGTTACTGGTTTGATTCCTTTATTACCACGCAATTGTAGACTAGCATTGAATTCGCTACTTCGTTAGCTAAACTAAAATCATATTGTTCTTTTTAGTTTCTTTGTTTTAGAGCTCAATCTCATATCTCTATGTCCATTAATATTTAACAATTAAAAAGTAGCATTAAGATTAATAAAAAGTACCATTTTTTCGTTTAATGATTTTTTACTTGGCTTAGGAACGCTTGTCCCCAAACTCGTAATTCTATATTCGTTAATATAATAAGATATAAAAAAGTACCATTAGTGGTTTTAGGATTGTTAACATTAAAAAATAAAAAAGTACCATTAAAATTAATAAAAAGTACTATATTTTCTTTTAATGATTTTTCAATTTGCTCAGGAACGCTTGTCTCCTATCTAGTAGCTCTAGAATTGTTAACCTTATAAAAATTTAAAAGGACCATTAAAATTAATAAAAAGTACTATTTTGTAGCTTTTATGATTTTTAAATTTGCTCAGAAACGCTTTACTCCAATCTCGTAATTCTAGGTTCGTTAATAATAAAATATTAAAAAGTACCATTAAAATCAATAAAAAGTACCATAATGTAATTTTTACGATTTCTTATTTCATTCGGTACCATTCTAGGCTTATACATAACATAAAAAATACCACAAAAATATTTTAAATACGAAGTACCACTTCTGTTTCTCCCTTTTAATACTTTTTTCTCCCTTAAAAAAATTTTTTTTTCTGATTTTCTGATTATATGTTAATGCTACATATTTAGAAATAGTACTAGCAAAGGGTACATATTTTACCCCATATTCGCTCGAATTTGAAAAAAATGGCCAAAAACATTAGAAACTTTTTTTAGAAGAGAAGAATACAATTTAGCTTTTGTGGCTGTATTGTTACTTTGAAAAATAATAAAGAAACGTGCCAACATTAGAGTTTTATCTTTTTTATACAACAAATGTGCAAATATCAAAATAGTACCAAAGACCCATCCGCTTATATTTTTAATAGAATATGTTTCAGTTTTAATTTTGGCTTTTTCTGTAGTAAGTAGCTCCGAATATTGAAGAAGTCCGATTTCACCAGTTTTTAGCCAATTTCACCTTCCTAATTAATTCTTAAAATCTCTTCTTATTGTGAGAAGAACCTGCTTTAGCCATTTGGGCGGGGCGATGAAGATAAGTCAGTCAATCAGTTATTCAACCAGTCAGTCAGTCAGTCACGTTACTCTTTTATATATTTAGATTAGCCCCATTATATACAATATTTAATACACAATTTTACCGTTCCTCCCAAATAGTTAGCTGGATTGTATGAATTAAATAGTTTTTCATACTGACCATTTGTTTTGAGCACCAAAGGCAGGTTATATCAATCTACACTTTGTAGCCAAGATAAATGCTACCAAAAAATTATGTGTAAAAATTCGTATAAATAAACAGCAAGTTACACACAACAACAAACCATTAAACAGCATACATTCACGAGCAGCAGCATTAAAAATCATGGCCTTAACATACGGTTATAATATCTTCACTCGTACGACCCCATATAATAACAACTACATTAAAGCAAAAAAAAAAAAAAAAAAATAAAAATCCAAATGCAGAATGAAAAATATTTTCAAAAAAAAAATAAAGAAACGAGCAAATTGTAATGGCGTATAATAAAGAAAAACATAAACACAGTCAGCCATATACTCAGACACACATCTTTATAACCAATTGTTCTTACGGCCAACAAATGTTAACCTGACTGGCTGATGATGCTACAAATCCACTCCGGCATATAATAAAAAAAAACACAAAAACAATATTTAGTTGAAGAAATAGTACGTGTGCATGCATGTATGAAGAAACACCCTCCCGGGCAATGATTGATTGCTCATCATATTTCATTCTTAATGAAAATGCACCCTGCTGGCAGCTAAAATTTACACACATACTTAAACAGACTCATACACCATTATTAATGTATCTTTCTGTAATAAACAATGAATGAGATGGCGAAGTAAATGTGTGTTTATTTGCCACAAAAGCAGGCAGCAACTACAACACTAACAAATCAATTTTAACATCTGCGTATGTGTATGTGCATGCACGCGTGTGTGTACTTATAACACATAAAAGATACATTTTAGTATCTATATAAGAAGCATAAACTCACCTGAATTGTTAGGGCCACTATTGCACTTATGGCTTGCGTGTGTGAGTGCGCGCTTTTGACCTGCAAACATAGCGTTTTGGAAAAACATATAAGGCCCAAAAGCTACAATTTTGATATTGAGATTTCTAATTTTTTTTATAGCTAAAGAGTAAAATTTCAAACGTTTTCATTCGATAGCGAACATCACGATAATGACTGCTTTTTCACAACCGAATGTAAGTTCACTGACTGCCTAATGCGTACCTAAATAGGTAGGCCCGAACAGCATAAAAAGTTTAATTTTTATGCTCATTTCTCTACGAATGATAATTGAAAGCAACACATTTGCAGGGTAATTACAAGCAAAGTGTAAGTATGCGAGTATATTTACAACTATGGTTGTATGTAATCTGTAGGGGGTGATTTTTTTGTGGTCATGAAAATTATCTACCACCCATGTTCTGCAAAACGTAAAATGCTTGGTGATTACGATTTGAAATCCCAAAATGCACGCTCTGCAAAACGTAAAATGGTTAATACACTGAAGCAAAGTGATGAATTTTTCAAAAACTAATGGCGTTTTCTTTTTCAAGAATATTTGCTTTCGAAGAATATTTGCGTTATATTACCAAAAAAAATTTAATAGTTAAAATCAAAATTGCGTTCTTTTCTCAGCAAGTTGCATATAAAATATGCAAAAATGGTTCATCTTTTGCACTTAATTTATAAGCCTTTTTTTAAAAGTGTGTCAACTTGCTTATACAATTAATTTGTATTTATATGAAATAGGAGATTCAACATGTCAACTGTTTATCAGTGTGTTAACGTTATCAGATTTCACTAAATATATATTAGCGTTAAGTATTACAAGAAAAAGTTATTGTTTTATTGAAACAATAAAAAAGGCAGTGCAGCTTTAGGCATCCTCTTTAAAATATATATATAAAAGAATAACGTTACTGATTGACTGACTGACCGAACGAAATAAGAAATCATTAATTAAGGGACAAAATAGTATTTTTTAATAAATTTTATGGTACTTTTCGATCTTTTAATGTAAACGAATGTGGAAATATAATAAAAGGTGATTTTATAAGAACTATCGAAAATTTAAAAAAAAAAACACATAAAATTCAGAAAAATGCATGAAATATTTATTTGGATCGATAGTTGGGTCGATATAATTTAATGTTTGAAGATTATTTCATGCAAATGTTGGCCGCGGCTGCGCCTCAAATGGTCCATCCGCTTAGTCCAATTTTGGCATACTCTTTCCAACATTTCGGCCGGTATCTCACGAATAATGTTGGCAATGTTGGCTTCCAGTGCGTCAATCAAAGCGGGCTTGTCCCTATAGACATTAGCCTTAACATAGCCCCACAAAAAATAGTCTAGAGGCGTTAAATCGCACGATCTGGGCGGCCAATTGACTGGTCCCAAGCGTGAAATAAACTGTTCACCGAACTCGCCTCTCAATTGGTCCATTGTTTCGCGTGCTGTGTGGCATGTGGCACCGTCTTGTTGAAACCACATGTCTTCCATTTTGGGCAAAAAAAAGTTTGTTATCGCTGAACACAATTCTTCGATAAAAAAGTCTTCATCTAACTTTTCAAGAGCCCATTCACCAAAAATTTGGCGTTGTGGTAGGTCGTTTGGCTTCAATTCTTGCACCAGTTGTATCTTATAAGGCTTCACACCCAAATCCTTCCGCAAAATTTTCCACGTAGTGGAGTAACAGAGGCCCAATTGCTGCGAACGGCGCCGAATCGATAATTCACGGTCATCACCAACACTGGCCGATACGTCTGCGATATTTTCTTCAGTTCGCACTCTACGTAAGCGTGTTGGTGGTTTAATGTCCAACAATGTAAATTTGGTGCGAAATTTTGTTACAATAGCCCGAATAGAAGCCTCAGTACGTCGATTAAACTAACCATAAAATGGAAGAAGCGCGCGATGAACTTTCTTAACAGAGCACGTATTTTGGTAATAAAATTCAATAATTTGCAAGCGTTGTTCGTTTGTAAGACGATTCATGATTAAATTATAGACCAAACTGAAGATGTTTGACAGTGACACAAGATACAAAACGTGCGTGAGCTGTCAAAACTAGTGTTGCCACAAAGATAATAGCAAAAAAATCACTCTTTACAAAACAAAGTGAGAAATAATTAATTAAATGGTACTTTTTGTTGATTTTTTTGGTACATTTTGATATTTTATTATTTACAAACCTAAAAGTGCGAGATTGGAATTAAACGATCCTGAGCAAAATCAAAAGTCATTAAAGGGCTAAAATGATACCTTTTATTAAATTTAATGCTACTTTTTGATTTTTTTACGAATTAAAAGTACTTTATTGACACATATCATTTTAAAGGAGAGAATGTCTAGATTTTTAATCTATCATATACCCCAGCGCTGTTGCTTTGAGGTATTTTTACCATTCCCCACTTTGCTGAGGTACTATTCCCGTTTTTGCCCATTAAAATTACCAAAATTGAAAAGTAATTTAATCTATAGGCTCTTAACTTTCTGGAAGTGTTTTAACATTTTAAGAAAATTTCGTAGTTTTTATTTTATGATGCAAAACGGAAACTGCCAAAATCCTAGAGAACAAAATAAATTCAAAAAAAAAAAAAAATAAAAAATAAAAAATTATAAAAATAGTCCAAAATAATTTCTTAGTATTTGGGCGGTAGATTACAAATCTAGACGACCTAGCCCTTAAAATGATATGTGTCCCATCCCGTAATCTTTGCAGAAGTCAACGTATTTATGCTTATTTATGCCCATGCATTTATATTTCCCCTAAGCCTATTTATAAATATGCCATAACTACTAAAAAGTTATTTACAAATACTAAAAAAATGTAACGGGTTACTTAAAACATATTTAACTCAGCAGATTTATTTTCACTCACTTAAATTATATTAGCGACAATACGGTACTTCGTTTACAAAGTAGCGAGTTAAATGCTAGTATTTCATAATTTAAAGGCAGAATGTTTTTCGAGAATAGAAAACGCCATAAAGGTAAAAGAGAAAATAATATTTTGCACAATTCAAAATAAATTTATTATTTCAACAAAAATTAAAAAGAAATGTGGTCTTTCTTCATAGGAAATACGACTTTAAAAAATGTACTTTGATTTTTTCAATTGTGTGTATTAATTGTTTTCGTTTTTAAAATTCACATTTTACGAAAAAACGCAAACAAAACGCGTGTTATTGTTTTTTTTAATAACAATACTAAAAGTCTAGTACTGAAAATTGAAAAAAACCATTTCTCATCTAACTCGCAGGCAAGGTTGTTAATACTTTTTCACGTTAAAAGTTATTTTAATTTGTTTTTTAATTTAATAATTAAAAAGAACGTGTTCTAAACGAAATTTTCAAGCTCTTTTATGTCTGATATCTGTTAAATAACTGTCTTAAAATCATGTTTGTATTCGTCCACTTGCCGTGAAAATTAAAGCAATTGTTTAAACGAAAACCAAAATTTTTTAAAAATATCTGTAATATTTACTTAGTTTTTAATGATTTTATTAACAAAAGAACTAAATAATGGTGTAGTTTGTTTTCTATATTTAAATTTAAATAGGCAGTCTGTGCTTCTATTTTAAAATAATTTTAATCAAATTAAAAATTGTAAATATTAAAACCCTTTACTTTTCTTGATTTTATTAGTTTTTGTATGTGTTGCATCTTCTGTTGATAAATGAAATTGGTAGTATTGTTTGCTTGAACATTTAAAAAATTTATTACCTGGATCAATATTAAAACTGGCACTTTAATTAGATGTTCACAAAAAAAAGAAGAAAAAAAAAATAACAAATACATACAAAGAAAATATGTATAACGCCCCAATCAATGATCATAAATTAAACAAAAACACAGCATTTGTTTTACGTTTGCTTTTAAAGATTTCATTTAAATTTTTATTTTATTTATTTATTCTTTTTTTTTTTTTTGTCTTACTCAGGGAACAATCTTTTGAAAAGTTCCCAATAACTACCTCATGTTTCATCTTTAAGACAGAGAAAAAACAAAAAAATCAAATTCAAATTCAAATCTGATTTGTAATCTTTTGTATCCACACGATATACAGATTCAATATTCTATAAAAACAAAATGTTGTATATCTTTTAGATTACCAATCAACCAGCCAGCCGGCCAATCGTTGAAATTAATTTATTTTCAATGGAGTCTAATATCGTTTGAGAACAAACTAAAAAAACAAAAAACAAAAATATCATCATCATTCTCGTTTTGACAACTTGAAATATTTTACGATGGAACCTTAAGACGAGTTTCACTAACGAAAATTTATGACTCTCGTTCATTATGTTGGAACATTTTTTGTTTTTCTAATGCTTTTGATGAGTTGAAAGAAACGTAACTCAGATCGATTCATTTTAATTTTTGTTTATTTTAAAAGCGGTAAATAATTTTTCAAAATTAATTAAATTAAATTGATATTTTGTTTGAGATTAATTTAAACAATTAAAATGAAATCCAAAAATTTCTGTTTTTTTTTTTTTTAAGAAACAAAAACTAAACTTAAAATCAGAAACTAATCAAATTAATTCAAAATTATGCGAATTAGCAATATGTAAGTTCGTATTGATATTTAAATAAAAAAATAATTTAATTTTAAATTCAAATTAAAATTTAATAAAAATAAAAGAAAAATTAAGAAAACACCCTCGCATTCTTTCTTTTTGAAATTACTGAAATGTTTCTCTTAAGCAACGAAATTCATCGTATAAAATGTATTTTATGGAATATTGTACTCGTAAGCATTAGCTTGTTAATAAAATATCATCCTTTTTTGCTTTACATTTACCCTCCCTACCAATTGTTACTGCTTTACATGGTAATAATTCATAATGTTGTTGTTGTCATTGTCATAATGTGTGTTACTTTATTAGAGTGATGATTTTTAGAGTCTTTTTTTTTTGGCACAGTGTTGTGTTGGGCCATAAGGATATCTGAGGAAAGTAATTGATTGAAGAATTCGCTACACAGTGCTTTGTACAAAAAAAACACTTAAAAGCAGATATTTCAGTGTTTGTGAAAGTATGTGGTTAGAGAAGCGGCATATGATAAGCAAACTGTCTTACAGCTTTGGCCATGGGTTGTTTTTAACTGACAATAAATATTGCTTGTGGTTGGTTTTTTTATGGGGTTGAATATGGTCACCACAAACATAGTTTGTTCTCTGCAAAAATATTGTTGTTAACTTAAAGCATCTAAACATTATTATGATCAGGATAACCATGTTTCTAGTTATTTTTACCGTGAGAGATATGGTTGAATTTATCCATAAATATGTTTATAAGAAATATAAATAAATAAATTTAATACAAAATAAAAACTTAATCGTTCAAACTCAACTGAGCTTTTTGCCTGAAGTTGAGTCTCGAGTTTATTTTTCATACTTCCTAGTTCGAATGCAGGTAGAGTCAAATAAATTCAAGCCGGCTGTATAAAGTAAAAAAAAAAATTATTTAAGAAAATTTATATAAAAAATTAATTTTAAACTTTTTTATAAAAATTGTATGTAAGAAATTAAAAAAAGTGTTCTGAAAGTGAGTAAACGCTTCGAAAAAGTATGATCTTGAGTTTTTGTTATTTATACTCATATGACATGGAATAACAAGTAACACATGGAAAAACATTTAATTTAAAAGGCACTGAAAAAAGGAGCAGCAATTTGATCTTTTTGCATAGCAGAAAAGGTTATATTATATGGAGCCATATCTTATTGTGGTACCCGTGCACTGAAATTTTTGTCCTGGGTCATTAACGCTAATTGCTATTTTATATTTGAGCCCTTCCTACAAGAAGCATTTTTTCACTTTCAGAACATTTTTGGACGTTTGCAGTGGACATTTCAGCATGAAAATTCAAAAAAATTCATACTTTTTGGCGATCAAAATATTAATGTGGTCGATTGGCCCCCTTACTAACCTGACCTTAACTTCACTGCAAATGTTTGGGGATGGCTACCTCATAAATTATATGCTTCTGGAAAGCAATATACTACCAAAGATCACCTACATTGAAGTCATAAAATAAATCATAAAAGTAGCTTGGTCGATCATTTCGCTCTATTACATAAAATCATTGTACGATTCTATTCCTAAACGAATTTACGACACAATCTGTAAAATTGGAGGCTCTACGCCTTATTAAAAAAGCTTTAAAATTTACCAATTTTTATAAAATATAAATAAAACTAAAAATTTTTATTTTGAAAACTTATTATAGAAATGTCCTATTCATGTGACTTTTTTTTACAAAATTTTTAATAACAAATAAATTATCTTTAAATAGAAATAAAAATTAAGTTCGTAGCAATTTGTTTTTAGAAGCTATAACTTTTTTAAGAAATTGTGTGACAGGGAAGTGTAACACTAAATAGCCATCACCAGCAGTCGATTACTGTCAACACCCTTTTTTATGTCGTCATTGTCGCTTCTACTGGCTGGCGACTTACATAATAAGGGTCTTTGCTTGCTTTTCCTTTATTTTTGAAATACATTTCTTTTTCTCTTAACACTTTATTTATACTTGCCCACTGTGGTTTGTAGTTCCTCTAAAAGAAACAATCAAAATGGTGCATTACTGCCACTAGGAGTGATTACTTTAGTATTCCAGTAGTGATGATACATAACAGAGACACACTTACGCTTACAAAAATGTGTGAGTAGTTAGTGGTGGTTGCTTTGTTTCTGCTTTTAACCTGCTATTGCCAATGAAATTGCCACTGCTGTTGTGGATCATGATGATGGCTTTTACGAAATTGTTGTTTATTTTATAAAACGAAAGAGAAATAAATCCTGAAGTAAAAAAGCGCTCTAAAGAGATGGACGAAAACAAACACAAAATCATAAGTTGTAATTCATGTGACACAAGGCGCTTAGCAGAGGATACAAACACTAACTACTTTTGCACTTGTAGATATGCTTTTTTAGTAAGAATATGCTTGTGTTTGTGTATGTATGTAATTATTTATGTTAGTGACGTGGGGCTGTGTGTTATTGATAGCATTTGGTAATAATATTAAGGATAGCATAAAAGTTTCCTTTGCATTCAAAATTTATTATTAAAGTACTGAAAAAAATATTTTAGTTTGCTAAGATTTACTATTTGTTTGTTTTATTTACTTCAGTTAAGCTCGCTCCACCGTGCAAGCTTGTTAATTTTTTTTTTTTTTTTTTTGAAACACCTGCATTTCATTCTTCACTTAGAGACTCTAAAAATATAATTTTTGCAAACACCATACTCGTACGTTGTAAGCACATACTTGTGTTCACTCTGGGGGAAGTTGGCTTAAGATGTATGTTGAAATAAACTCTAACAAAAATAGCAGCAGCAAGAAAATTGTTAAAAAAAAAAAAAGATGACGGAAATGTTGTCGTCCCAAAATTTGTGGTTATCATCAAGAGGTCTCTGCAGTTTTTTCCATTTGGGAGGGTGTTTATATTTTTGTATGTTTATTTACCAGCCATGGTTTTTATTTTCATACTCTTCTTGCAGCAAGTATGAAGGATTTACAATTTATTTCATTTTCTTTTTTTTTTTATTATTTTTTTTTCTACTTCATAACATTTTAAAAGATCTAGATTTTTGTTAACTACCCAAATAAAAATGATTAATGATAGATTTTTATAGACTTTTCAACTCAAACGGAGACAAGAAAATGTACATTTTTGTCTATGACTGGTAATAAATTTTCCCAAATAACGCCATTTTTGTTTTGTTTAGTTTGAAATATTTTATTTATTTAATTTTTTTTCTCTTTCTTTCTTTCGGTCTGTCTTTCTCTGCTTTATGCATATTTAGTTATTACATTAGATTTATGTTGATAATTTATTTTTATTTAAAAATATTTTTTTCGCTTGAATTTTAAGAAACATTTTTGTGGAACTTTATTAAAAAAATTTTATAAAATATTTTTATGAAGGTTATTAAACTGGCAGCATAGTTTTTTTACTGTGTGTGCTCATCTGTAATTTAAGTTTTTTTCATTGTAGAACTACTTCTATTCTGGCATCTTATTTTAACCCAAGATTTTATTAGAAATCGGCAAAAAAATTTATGGGATTTTGGTAGTCTCCAAGCTTTATTAAAGTTGTGAAATTTTATTTTCAAATTAATGATATCCATGCAAAAAAAAGTTCCTTTCGTAAAGCAAAATTTATCAAAAAAAGGTTGTAATCTTATGTTTACATTTCTTTTTATCTAAGTGATCAGTGAGTGACTGCTTAAAAGATAATTTAAATCGTTTACAAAAAAAAAAAAATACTGTGGGATGGTAAAGGGTAGGATGGTAGATGTGCAACTAAATATATTTTTGAAGTGATGGCTATAAAAGAAAATATGAATTTGGGCATCAGTAACTAAATTTTTTACCTATATACATAAAAAAGTAACGTTACCTAGTGACCGAGTGGCTGACTTATCATCATCGTCTAACACAAACTGCTAAAGCTGCGGACTTGAAATGCGGTGAGCAGGTTCTTCCCACAATATGTAAGATGAATAATAAAGGATTTTAGGAAATTGGGATATTAAGGTTGGAAATAAGGGGAAAACTAGGTAAAACCGGACTTCTTATATTTCTATACAGCCATAATTCAAACTAAAAAATATTCTACAAAAAATATTAGGCGAATGCGTTTTTGGTACTTTTTTGATATTTGTACCGGATGAATCATTAACAAACCGGATGAATCATTAATATTAGTACCTTTTTTTACCACATTTATCTTTCATAGTAACAATATTATCAACAAAATCTAAAATCTTTAAAAAAAGACTCCAACAAAAATTTGGCACTTTTTAAAAATTCGAACAAATACGGAGTAAAATTTGTAAAACTTTTTGCTATTTCTTCCACCACATAAGTACATTAATGCAACACTTAAACATTTTGTTATTAATTTGTAACATCTAATAAAAATCTATTTAAAAACAAAATTTTTTAAGGAAGAAAAAAAGTACCAAAAGTTAGAAATACGATTGGTACTTTATATTTAGAGAGTATTAGTGGTATTTTTTGTATATTATGTAGAAACCTAGAACTCTGAGAGTGGAATCAAATGATACTGAACGAAACAAGAAATCGTAAAAGGGTAGTTTTAATTGATTTTAATGGTACTTTTTGATTTTTTTATATTATTAACCCTAGAACTATGAAACTAGGCTCAAACAATTCAGATCAAAGTAAAAAAATCATTAAAAAAATTATACTTTTTATAAATTTTAAGGGTACTTTTTTATTTTTTATTATTAACGAACCTAGAAGTACGAAATTAGATATACTCGTATATGGGACAAAATGATACTTTTTAGTTATTTTATTAATACTTCTTGAATTTTTCATACTAACAACCCTAGAATTATGGGATTGGGATCAAAGACTCTTGAGCAAAGTAAAAAAATCATTAAAAGGAAAAAATGGTATTTTTATTAATCTTGTTCACATTAACAACCCTCGAACTACTAAAAGGTGATTTTATAAGAACTATCGGAAATTTAAAAAAAAAAAAACACATATAATTCAGAAAAATGCATGAAATATTTATTTGGATCGGTAGTTGGGTCGATATAATTTAATGTTTGAAGATTATTTCATGCAAATGTTGGCCGCGGCTGAGCCTCAAATGGTCCATCCGCTTAGTCCAATTTTGGCATACTCTTTCCAACATTTCGGCCGGTATCTCACGAATAATGTTGGCAATGTTGGCTTCCAGTGCGTCAATCGAAGCGGGCTTGTCCCTATAGACATTAGCCTTAACATAGCCCCACAAAAAATAGTCTAGAGGCGTTAAATCGCACGATCTGGGCGGCCAATTGACTGGTCCCAAGCGTGAAATAAACTGTTCACCGAACTCGCCTCTCAATTGGTCCATTGTTTCGCGTGCTGTGTGGCATGTGGCACCGTCTTGTTGAAACCACATGTCATGCAAGTCAAGCTCTTCCATTTTGGGAAAAAAAAAGTTTGTTATCATCGCACGGTAGCGCTCACCATTCACAGTAACGTTGTGATTCGCATCATCTTTGAAGAAATACGGCCCAATGATGCCGCCAGCCCATAATCCGCACCAAACGGTTGTTTTTTGTGGATGCATTGGTAGCTCTTGCAATGCTTCTGGCTGCTTTTCACTCAAAATACGGCAGTTTTGCTTGTTCACGTATCCATTCAACCAGAAATGAGCCTCGTCGCTGAACACAATTCTTCGATAAAAAAGTGGATCTTCACCTAACTTTTCAAGAGCCCATTCACCAAAAATTTGGCGTTGTGGTAGGTCGTTTGGCTTCAATTCTTGCACCAGTTGTATCTTATAAGGCTTCACACCCAAATCCTTCCGCAAAATTTTCCACGTAGTGGAGTAACAGAGGCCCAATTGCTGCGAACGGCGCCGAATCGATAATTCACGGTCATCACCAACACTGGCCGATACGGCTGCGATATTTTCTTCAGTTCGCACTCTACGTAAGCGTGTTGGTGGTTTAATGTCCAACAATGTAAATTTGGTGCGAAATTTTGTTACAATAGCCCGAATAGAAGCCTCAGTAGGTCGATTAAACTGACCATAAAATGGAAGAAGCGCGCGATGAACTTTCTTAACAGAGCACGCATTTTGGTAATAAAATTCAATAATTTGCAAGCGTTGTTCGTTTGTAAGACGATTCATGATTAAATTATAGACCAAACTGAAGATGTTTGACAGTGACACAAGATACAAAACGTGCGTGAGCTGTCAAAACTAGTGTTGCCAAAAAGATAATAGCAAAAAAATCACTCTTTAGATTGGACTCAAACGACTCAGGTCAAAGTGAAAATTCATTATGGAAAATGTGTTTTTTATTTTAATCATTTGAATATTACTTTTTGAATTTTTTATACTAACAACCCTAGAACTACAAGAATGACCTCAAACGGTTCAGGTCAAAGTAAAAAATCATTAACGGGAAAAATTGTGGTCTTCAACAATATAAGAAATTATAAAAAGAATAACATGATACTTTGCTAACGAAGTAGCGAATTCAATGGTATTATAGTTTTTAATATTTTAAAATCAAATTTGGCTTTACAGTCAATTTTATAAAACAAAAAAAAACTATTTAAATTGTTTTTCTAATTTGATTTCAGCGTTTTAATGACACACAAATTAGCGACAGCATTTCTATTTATTTAATATTGAACTTTATGTTAAGCCATTTGTTGATTTCAACTAATTTTGCTTTCAGCACCACGGTGCGTTTTATTATGAACAGCACAGTGTTTATAATAAAATCTCTTACTTATCTTAATTTCAATTGGTGTCTATTTATATTTATAATTTTATTTTTTTTTTTTGTATGCTTAATTTTATTTCACAAATAACAACAATTTAATTATATATTTCATACCGATTTGGGTATCGTGCTGTTTACTTTTAAAATCATATTGAAAGTTTATATCTCTCTGTTTCTAACTACTTTATGGTAGCGAGCGGCAAGTTTCATTTCATGTATTTAGCAAACGTTTCTAAGATTATTTATGTATGCGAGTGTGTGTGTGTTTGTTTATTTTTTAATGGTCATACAAGTAAATTCGTTAGTAATTAAAGTCCATATTTACTTGCTTACTTTTCAAACGTTATTTGAGTTTGAAAAACTGGTTTTATTTTTGTTATTTTAATTTAATTTTCTTTTTTTATATGATTTTTACCGCCACATAATAAAAAGATTAAATAAAAGTTTATGAAATTTTTCAAATTTTCTTTATTTGTATTTGTTTTGAAGTGTTTACATGGTTTATTAAGTAATTGAATTAATTAATTAATTTAATCATTAAAACAAACAATTACCTGACATTCTTTATGACAAAAAAAAAAAAGGCAAATCTAATTAAGAAACACAAATATTTAAATAATACTTTAAATATTTAAAGGCAATTCAGGTAATAATATTTTAATTTATTTCAAACAATTTAATTGAAGCAACGCTCTTATTCAAAAAAATTTTAAGTAGACTTTATATTAAAATTTATGAAAAAATTATATGAAAAATTTCGATAACTTTAACTTTAAAGTCTACGTTAATCTCTTTGAATTAGTCGTTTTTTTTTTTTTAAGTGCAACTATGTAGATGTTTTCGCTCAATCTCTTTAGAGAAATCTGTTTACAAACAGCATATTAATTGTTAAAAAGCCCAGACAAATAAATACAGCCATTTACTATATTTTTAAGTGTCTCATGCCTTTGCTAGGATTATTAGCAAAGGCATGATAAATAAAATATTTCAAAACATAATTTCAGGCTTTAGTTAAGTACATGCACACATCTTAGTAAAGACTAATGAGATTAAATCGTTGCAAAGTGGGCGTAAAATGGGTGTGATATTTTCAAAAATACATATATATATCGACCTTCTTTGAAGTATTTCAGACCAATCTGTTACAAAACGAACAAACAGAAAGTGAAACACTGGCTAAACCCCAAACGTTACTTCACGAAAGATTCAGAAAAACTTAAGCGAAAATTAAATAATTAAATTTTTGTGGCAACGAATAACAAAATTATTTTGTAGTAAAACAAAGCAGGGATTAGCTCTGACAAGTTTTATTTTAAAAAATATTTTAGAAAGTAGAATCTTCTGTGGCCTATGCTGGTTGGTCTATTGTCTTGAATAAAATAAAATAATTTGATTTCGTAAATTTTTTTTTGGTTTTTCTGGGATGTTCCTTTCACTTGCGGTAAATAACAAGAAATAAGAAGAGTTGCAACAACTTAGTACAGCAACAAAAACATACTAGTCACTGACAACATGTCAACGCTGAATATCATGAAAAATAATTTTTTTTAATTCCTTTCCACGCACAAATACACTAGAACTAGTGTAACATTATTTGCATAGCACTGATACTGTGTGTGTGTTTGTGAATTTGCTTTGAATTTAGTTGTCAAACTACACAATGTAAAGTCATAAATTCCTTAAATGTGTCAAAGTACGCACAATTGTTAAAGCGAACAGAAATATAATAAAAATTGGAATAACGGGGATAAAAAAAATACAACTTGTACTCGTATTATATGTGAAGCGAAGGCACAAATGAACATTTCCTTAACACAATGTCAAACAAAACAACGTAGCACTACTTTCGTTGTGGAAACGGGTGCCAGCAAAACCATAGAAATTAACTGTTAAACATAAAATACTGATTAAAATGGAATATATAAGAAGTACGTACTGACTCAGTTACATATTAAAATAAGAATAACAGAATCTATGATTTATTGGTTTGTTTAGGCTGATATCAATGTACTCTACACCTATTTTCTAAACTTATGCTGAAAGGCTGCTGGCATAGCTGTCCCACCACTGACTCTGAATTCGTTACTACGCCTTATTCTTATAGATTTGCATCTGATGGCATCCGTCCGCAGTATGACTTTGTTGTCTGCATCTGGCCATGCTAAGATATTGAATCGGATTCATCTGAATCTTAGGGCCGATACCGAGTACATGGACTTTGATAAGTTTTTCTACGTAGTCTTACTCTCCAATCGGAAATGAGTACGGGGCACATATGTACATAAGTTTGACGTTAGAGTGTATACTGTCGGATCTAAGATGATCTACGGGGTAGGCTCTAAAGTTTATTACAGAAAACTTGGATAGGACTAGTGTTTTTCGTGTAGAAATACTTTCTATCAGACAAACATGAGAGTCTGTGTACGATAGAAGGATCAGGAGAACTATTGGCATATTGGTGAATAAAAAAGTGGCTCTGCTAACACTTCAATCGAATGTTACATTCTCTGCTGTCTAATGCAGGACTATGTTATCCAATTTGGGACGTTATGTTGACCTATATTTAGTATGGATTCCATCAGAGAGTGGCTTCATTGACAATTAGCAGAATTAATTGGTCAATTCTCGATCTAGCATGGAAGGTTATATGTCGCTTATGGTCGTTTTACCGTTTAGTAGCATGTAAAGCGTCATTTTGACTAGATGGGGGGTCTCATGACATGTAAGATATAATCAATATAATTGTAACCACTCCGCTCAGCTAGAAGGCTATTTTCAGTCACTAACCGATCAGCATGTACGCCAGTAGGCTAGGATTGCCCTTCAACGAAACCTGCCGCAGATGTCGGGCACCTGAGAGTGAGGAGACAGTCTTTCACCTTATCTGCGAGTGCCCGTCTCTTCTGTCTTCGTGACATAAATTTCTCGCTGAACATTTCATGGACAGACTACCTGAAATATCGATCATCGGCGTAGGTCGCTTTATTACTCCATTGGCCAACCAACCAACCAACCAATTAATTTTTAAATAAAAGTTTGATGCTGTTTTAGCCGATTTATTTTATAAATTATTTTGTCCAAAAAGCTTTAAATCGAAGGTTTTGTTTGTTGTAAGGCAGGGTTGCAAAGAGTTTAACAAAATATAAATGCCTATTAAATGTTAAAAAGTTAACTCAATTGCCGGTCCCAATCACCCAACTCAATAAACATATCCAAATACCAAGCCATCGAATGGTAGAGTTGGGGAGAAAAATAAGTCCTAAAAAGACATGTGCATTTAATTTGCATGACACATGTTGCTGTAGTTGCTGCATTATTGTTTAACAAAGATTTTATTTATTCTTTTTTTTTGGCTTCCAACTACTAGGAGCCGCTGGTGGTTAAGCAAATGAAACGTTGAAGAATCATACTTCAAGCAAAGTATGTAAGTGTAATGCAAGTCAGTCACTAAATAGTTACCGCAATAGAATAAAGCAACAGCATAGAATAAAACTTTTTTTTGTAGCTCTTCTGCTTTATGCAACAGCTTAATGCTGTTAAGCTGTTCTTGTACGCTGACCAATATCAGCAACAAAGTTTATTTTTCTTTCTTAATTTTTTTTTCCATTTTTTGTTTTTATTATTGGCTTGAAGTTGTACAACTTAACGATTTGTAGTCAAGTCACTGTAAGCATGTTTTAACAAATGACACCTTCACACCATGTGTTAATGCCACTCTTAACCCTCTCCACCGGCTTACACAAAATAATTCTACGTAGGAACATGCAATAGCAACAACAACAACACTAATATGTGTGTATGAATAACAACTTGCCTTTACTCGTACACACGAGTACAACAGGCCTATTTTAAGATTTTATGGATGCTGTTTTGTAGTTTTGTTTAACTTTTTCCTAACAAATGTGCGTTTACTTATACTTTGCTATAAAGCAAAAAAAAAAGGAAAATAAAAGAAAGAAACAATCTCAGGTGTTATATTTTGCCACCATTACCAAAACTAGCTACAACAAGCGCAACAGGCCAACTCATCATTATTATTACTCGTACAATCATTTGCTGCTGCTATTACAGCTGCTGCCGCTGCACAAGCTTTAATAGTCGTACAACTAAGTAGTAATTTTTCATAAATCTGCTACTCAGTTGAGGTTTAGCCTTTACAACCGCCTTTTTAACCCACTTCATTTACACTGAGCACTACCTTAATGGGGAAGACAAATTAAGCTTATGTTTTGTACTTCATTTTAATAAAGAATTTTTATAGAACTAGCAAAGTGTCATGAAAACTAATTTCTTTTTGTTAAGAAATATCACTTTGGTCTCCAAATGGCGGCTAGTTTTCTATTTGGCATTAATTTATTGCAAAAAGCAAACAAGATTTTCCCTTTGAAAAACCGGTTTTTGGTAAAGCAGGAAATTTAATAAATTTTTTTGCTGAAGGTTTACAATCAGGCCTGTTACAGAAGGTGGTTTCAATTCAGTAATAGCTTCTACAGAACCAATAATTTTTTTCGGAATGAAACCTTTTTCATTTTTCTAAGTAGAATTGTATTTTTAAAAGATTTACAGCTTAAATAATAACTTTCATCTTCAATATATATACAGTGAAACTTCAATATATATCGAAGTTTCACTGTATATAAATTATAATATTTAATTAATTTTTTTTTTTCGGAAATTCCATATATTAATTGGACATTTTTATAATTACATGGAAAATGTAAACATTTTTTTCTGTAAGAAAAATCAATTTTTAAGAATTATTGCCACACAATTTTTTCGCGCAATCCACTTTTCTGTTACATTTTTCATAACTTTACGAGCTGGCAATGCGAAGTGCATAACGAAACAAAATACATGAAAATTTCATAAAAAGCGCCAACATTTCTTTAAAACTTTTTTTTTATTATTTATTATTAATATTCAGCTTCCTAATTTTTATCTTTGCTGAGCGGTCTTTGCTTCCAGTATAACAACTCCGGGCATATTTCTTATAATTTATTATTTTATTATTCTTTTTTTTATTTATTTACTACAGTCCTTTATTTTTTTAATTTAGTTTTTCATTCAGTTTATCAAAATCAGATTATTTTTGTTGTAATATACTTATGTAAAGCTGCCATATTTATATAAAATAGAGATTTGTGCGCAGTTTTGATAATTAGCAATTCCGATTGGAGTTTATGAATTCAATCACAGTGGCATTAAAACCATGCCGATCGGATTTGTGACTTGTGCTCCGTAGTTCATATTAGTGAGCGCTCTTCTTAGTTCAAAAATTAAAAAAGAATAGTTCGTTCATTTAGTTCATTTGATATTTTGTGTCTTTATCACTTATACTTTAGATTGTCATTGAACGTTCTTTATTATGTAAAATAAGAGCCGAAGGAATTTTTTACCAAAATAGAAAGCAAAACAACAAAACAAAATTCGAAAAATTTTTAAATTTAGTTTTCGATATCTGTTTCAATAATTTGATTCAAAAACTGCTTTAGTTATTATGGCCACAAAAAACTTAAGGTTCAATATAAAAATAGTTTAAAATTGACATTCTCTCTTTTTCAGTTTATTTTTTTTAAATACAATTTTTGTAAAAGAAAATAACTGGCAACTTTCGGTCCTTCGTTTTTGTTTTCGTTTATATTTAGTTCGTTCGTTCATTTGAAAATAAATAGCAAGCAAATGAAGTATAGGGTTTCAAAACATAGACTAGTTTGTTCAGTTCATATAAGTGAAGAGTACAATGGGAATAGTTCGTTTATGTACTACCCAAGACTACTGAATATTAATGAATTGGAATCAAATGAAAAGACTTAACTGAAATTGGCCTGATAAAAAGGAGTCGCCTGATTAAAATTAACTGTTTGTGTGGGTAAGAAAAAACTGTTCATATTCCATTTACTCGCAGTGTAGTTTGTTATATGAAAGAGTTATTGTTTCACAGTTTCACTTATGCGATTGTATTTTAGTATTCATTACCAGCCATTTGTTGCATGCACTTTTTATTTTCTAAATAATTTTAAATTCGACATTGTGTGTGTGTTTGTGTTTCTGCAAGCTTTCTGAGCTTAAATTGTAGCTGTTAGATGATGATTTTTTTCAGTGGTTTTTTGCTAGTGCTCTTTCTCTCTCTCTCGTTGTTGTGTAAATTGTTCTTATGAAAAAAAAGTGGAATGCAATCGAGCATATTGTAACCTTTAAGCAAAAATTAACCTGTTGCCTACTGCCGCCACTACTGTTGCTTGTCCTCGCGTGAATTTTAACACGTTTTCATGCAGAAGATGCCCTGGTTGTTGCTTGTTATTTATAATTTCTTACTTTTCTTATTTTCATTTATTTTTTCATCATTTAGAAAAAGGCTTTATATGTCTTTTCTTGTTGTTGTTATAAACATTTTGTAAAAATATATGACGGTGTGCTCATAATGGATAGTTAATAAATAAATACCAGGGAAATTATGTTTACTTTGTATATAAAAGCAAGGATATTGTTTAAAAAGAAGTTATGGCTTTGTTTAGGCATTGCACAGTGGGTGCAGTAAATGAAATATTTTGAAAATATTTTTTGGGCCTGCTTTTACTCTTTATTTACATAAAAAATTTCTTATGAAAGTTGTGGTACATTTTTTTAATTAAATGAAAGATTTTGTTAAGTGTAGCTAGATTCGTTTCAATTAATAAACTATTTAAACAAAAGTTATCTAAATATTATGAAAATATGTTTTACAAAAGCAGCCTTTTAATTTATTCTTTTCACTGAAAATTACTAATCGTAAGTCTAACAAAAAGAATGATTTCATTTTTAAATAAAATATGGGTCATCAATGGCAATTAATATTAATCATCATTGTGAAATAAAAAGAATGTTCAATCAACTCGTTGTCAGTTATTAAATACAAAAATCTTTTTGTTTCTTTTATCAAAATGATTTTTCAATTCGTTCTGCTCCAACAACTTTTAACTTAATTTGCATAAAATGTTTAGTTTTCTATAAAATAAAATAAAAAAATAAAACAAACACAAGTCAGCCGCATTGAGGTATGAGTGTGTGTGTGTGTGTGTGTGTGTATGTGTGTGTGTGTGTGTGTAATCAATAACTATTAATTCAGCTATGGGGAGTTACTTTCAAGTCCAGCAAGCAAGCGTGACTGATATTATGTGATCTGCACTTTTTTTGTTTTTTGCTTTAAAGAAAAGACTTCCCATTTAATGCTAGAGGGTGAACTTATGATGTTTCACTTTATGGACTTTAAGCGACTAAAATTGCATACGTTTGTTCTTAAATCAATATCACTTTGAATTTTAATCAAAATTCTTGGTGCTTATGTGGGGTCTTTTGAATTTATTATTTTGCTCATGAGTTATTTTCTATTCAGTGCAATAAGTATGTACCTAAGGAGATAACATATCTATGTACTCGTAGATCGTTTTTATACCCTTCACAAAAGCTGAAAGGGGTATATATGAGTTTGCCATTTTGTAAAGTACATATATTATGGATCCACATAAATATGAAAGTCGATATAGTGATGTCCGTATATCCGCTTATCCGTCTATGTTAAATCAACTTTCTGAAGTCCCTAGAAGACCAATAGAAAAGTTTTGTATGGCAAATTGCAACTCCAATCGGATCATAAATGGCTAAGCCAAAGCATGTTCTGGAAACCCCACGTTTTGCTTTTGTTTTCCTCATAGAATGTGAATGGGAAAATGCCAGTTTAATAAGTATATAATTGACACACACAATTAGCAAAAGCAGAGTAAAGTTTTTAAAATCATTTTTTTTATGGAAAAAGCACAATTGAAATTTAATTTGATTTGTGCAACATTTTATTTTCTCTTTAACTCTTTGTTTGTACAATATTCATCACTTCGCTTCAGTGTATGCTTGCATTTTGAAAACGCCGAAATTAAGCGTTTTGAATTCGTCAGAACATGTAAGTGATTAGTTCTTAAGCGCAACCACTTCTATTTTCTGAGTGTGTTCCTCGAGTATTTTGTTTAAAATACAAAACGGAAAAAATGTGGTACGAAGTTTTATAATAGTCATAATTTCTGTGCAACATATCAAAGCAATCGCTCTAGAAATAGCCGAGAAAAAAATCAAAAATAAAGAAGAAAATCTTTGCATTTCATTAATTTCTGCTTTATTGTTTTATAGAAATTTTTAAGCTACACATGTGAGTAATGCTTGTACACGAAACCAATTAATTGGCCTTGAGTGTAATGGCATTTTGAAAACAGAAATCTTATTTAAAGAGGATTTTTTTTTTGATTTTTGCCGTTAATTTGAAGTTCTTTATTTGATATTAAATATTTAATGAAATATTTAAATTAAGTGTCTGCAGAAATTTAATTTCTTTTAGAAATAAAGACTCTACAACTGATTTTTTCGGGAACTGAAATGGATTATATATTTTAGAATTAACAAAGAAAATTATTTTAATCAAAAATTGCCATTTCAATAAAAAAATTTTTTATAATTTTTTTAAGAAAAAATTTTAAAATTAATTGGCTACCACACAGCCGAATTTAGCTTGTTTGTTAAAATTTTGAATTCAAATAAAATTTATTTAATTTAATTTTAAAAAAATAATTTTTTTATTAATCGCATGGAAAGAATTACAAAAAACACTGCCCTGTTTAAACTTAAAAAAATATTTACTCTTGTTCTTTCAAGGGTTTCTATGTGACGAAACTAAAATTATTTTATAAAAAAAAAATTTTTTTTTTTTAATTAAAATGTTTGTGTGTATGTATGAGGCTATGTGCTGGTTGTATTGAATTATTGGCGGCAGTATTAATGCCGTTTAACGATGATTTTAATCAAAATATTTTATTAAAACAAAATGAAATATAAAAAGAGCTTCATAAGATGCAAATAAATATTTTAAATCGACAACTAAAAATTTTACATTTTAACTCAAGCTATTTGTTATCCAATGAATGGATTGAATGTGGTGTTGTGTGTGTCAAGTATTTTTGTTATTGTTGTTGTAAGAAGTGGTGTTGTTGTCATCGTCTTTTTTAACAACCAAAAAAAAAAAAAACAAAAAAGAAACATGGCGTTTTAATTCATTTGATGGATACAATAACATTAATAACAACAACATAATTCACCACATTTAATATTAACGTAAAATTTAAATTCGTTAATACAACAACATAATTTATTTGGCTTTATGTTTTGGTAAATAATTTTAAGTTCAGGTTATGAACTGTTTAAAAAAAACACGATTGTTTTAGTGAGTTGATCAAAATATAACTAACTTTATTTTTCATCTTTTAGTTCTTATATACTAATTACAAATATATTTTATTGAATTGTATTTTTATTTATTTTATTGCATTTTCGTTAATTTAAATGAGAACGGAAATGCAAGAAAACAATTCTTAAGAAGAAGTCTGGGTTTAATAATTTGTTATAATTTAAATAATTTTTAATAAAACAATTCTTAAGAAAATAAATTATTAGGTGTGTAGTTGTTTATTAAATTTTTCGTAATTGCATTTATTTATTTTATTGCATTTTCGTTTATTCATATGGGGACGGAAATGCGAGAAAATAATTCTTAAGAAAAAGTCTGGTTTTAATAATTTGTTATGATTTAAATAATTTTTTAATAAAACAATTCTTAAGAAAATAAATTATTAGGTTTGTAGTTGTTTATTAATTTTGCGTAATTGCGTTTATTTATTTTATTGCATTTTCGTTTATTCATATGGGAACGGAAATGCAAGAAAACAATTCTTAAGAAAAAGTCTGGATTTAATAATTTGTTATGTTTTAAACAATTCTTAAGAAAAAGTCTGGATTTAATAATTTGTTATGATTTAAATAATTTTTAATAAAACAATTCTTAAGAAAATAAATTATTAGGTTTGTAGTTGTTTATTAATTTTGCGTAATTGCGTTTATTTATTTTATTGCATTTTCGTTTATTCATATGGGAACGGAAATGCAAGAAAACAATTCTTAAGAAAAAGTCTGGATTTAATAATTTGTTATGTTTTAAACAATTCTTAAGAAAAAGTCTGGATTTAATAATTTGTTATGTTTTAAACAATTCTTAAGAAAAAGTCTGGATTTAATAATTTAGTACTTTATCGATTTTGCATTTTTGTTCGCATGGGAACGGAAATGCGATTAACAAATATTACTTTAAATTATGTTATTCATATGTTTTAGGGGAGTGATGGGAGATATTATAACACCCCCACCGTTAGTCTGAGGCTCCGCCGAGGAAACAATAAGGGTTCTTGTTTTAAGTGTTTTTACATAGATTATGATAAAGATAATAATTAAAATAATAGAAATCCCTATGCTACCACCGGTATTTATCAAAGTGCTTTTTAAAAATTTATTATTAACAATTTTTATGGTTTCATTAAAATGTATATCCTTAATATCTAAGTCAGTAAGTTCAACATTGTCTTTATTTATTTTTAATATAAATTTTTCCAAGATAAATATTTCTCTTATATTTACTTTAAAATTTTCATAAGTCTTTAGTTTTGTTTTAACAACACAGTTTTCAAATTTAATTAAATAAGTTTTAAATTTTTCTAGTTTATATGGATGTTTACAGTTAGTTTCAATTTTATCTTGATAGTGTTTGAATATAAGTAAACCAGGGTAAATTTCCCTTTCTTCTGAGTCTTTTGTTAATTTCATGTTACATTTAGGTTCAAGATTTTTGACAATACTCGTTAGACAATTATCATTTATGTTTTCCAAGTTTTTATATTCCAATGTGTTTGATTTATATACTTCGTTCTTTTGAATAAGTACAGTGCTACTGTTCAGTAATAAGGTTCTATTTCTATTATCAGGAATTGGTTCAAATACTACTTCTGAAAATGATTTGTTCAAAAATCTTGGAACATTCAATGTCAATACTATGAAGTTTTCTTTATATGCTAGAGATACTTTTGTCTGAAGATAAGATTCTATATTTCCTATAAAATTAAATTCTTCCTCTGTTAGTATATCTGAAGGAATTATCCCTAATTTTGAATTAAAAATAACGTGTCCAATTTCGTTTACATGGTCCATTAGTAGGTTAATGTCGTTATTAATGCGGAAAACGTTCTGTAAAAATAGGGTTTCGTCTTCTAAGTTGAGAATTCTATTCTGCGTCTCTGTCTTGAATCTGTTTACATAGGTCTGTATTATTTTCTGCTGGCTATTTATGTGGTTCGTAATATTTGATATCCTGTTTGACATAGAAGTGCTTAAATATGAGACTTCGTTTAACGTTGTCATTGTGTCTCTGTTATTTTTTTCGAGGTTTATAATTTTGTCGAAAATTTGTTTTTCGTCGTCACTGTCCATTGTGCCTACCATAAATTTTAGTCCTTTGCCTATTGCGTTCACCAATCCTCTTCTTTGTCTGAATCTAGGTGTCAAGTTATTTATCTTTGTCTTACATATTTCCATGTTCTTATTCACGCTTTCCAGTAGTGGAGTGATGTTTGTGTAAGTATCCGAAAGTTTATGGATATTATCCTGTAATAAACTGGCTGTTTCCATATATTGCGTAGTATTGATGGCGTGAATTATCCTAATGTATTTATCGATGATTTCTACGTCTCTTATCTTAATTGGTATATAACCATGATTGTCAGATAGGTCTTGGATGTCGAGGTATTGTCCGTAGGTAACTATAAAAATAGTCGTCAGAAAAATCCAAAGTGTCATCTGGAAATGTTGTATATTATATATCTGTATACTCAGGAAAATATTACTATTTAACTTTTATTCTAGGGTTATCCCTATCTTGAAATTTCTTACTTCGTCTGATATGGGTTTTATAATACTTGTGCCCTGTCTTAACGTTCTCGACGTGGTCGTCATCGATTTTCTTACTATCTATCTTCCTGTATTTCCTATGGTTTTTACCCCCTCTAATCTCTTTGATATAATTTGAACCATCTTCTATTGTCAGATCTGTCCTATCTTTATTCAATTTGCCTATGTATTCTTCTTTTTTCTTAGTCATCAAGTCATGAATCTCTGTATATTTCTCCTCATTAATTTTTCCATTAAGGAAATCAATGGGTCTGATCTTCGTTGTACTATGAATTGTATTGTTGTAGTATCCTATTATCCGCAGAATTTTCTCCTCTGTTGTTTGTTCTTTATTCTTTTCATCGTGCCTTAAAAGCCTTATATGCTCATTTATAGTGTTGTGTAGACGTTCTATATCCGCATTGGAAGTGTGGTTACTACTTGAGGTAAAGTGTATATTAATATTTTCTTCATTGAGGAATTCGCGCATTGGAATGGCCTTAAACCCTAGCTCGTTGTCTACAACTATTTTTCCTATCTTACCAAATGTATTTATGTACTGTAGTAGTTTAGTCCTAAATTCTGTCCAAGTTCTACTGCTTATCTTGTATGCGACTGCATGTTTTGTAAACTTATCTATTATTGTCATAAAAAGTTCCTTTTTCAAAGAATAGAATACGTCTATATGAGCTATTTCTCGAGGTTTGAGTGGAGTTTCACTGACTCTAAATGGTATTTTAGGTGGTCTTCTATCATACTTTTCAGTGGTGCATACTTCACAATTGTTAATGAATTGTGTTATTCTTAATTTTAGGTAGGGGTTGTATATTTTGTTTTTTAGTTCCCCGTAGACAGCCTCTATTCCTCGGTGATTCTTACTTAAATGTTCCTTTTCTATAGTATCCGTCAGTTCCTCTTCGTCTTTGATGTCTCTAAGCAACTTAGTGCATCTTATTATCCTAAATTTATCATTATTTGAAAAAAGTTCCAAATATACGTTCTCCAGGGTGTTAAAAAATTCACTCTCTATATAAATTGCATTCAGTTGGTTTGGGTTGAAATGATTTTTCAAAAGAGAGATTGAAGTTTCCCTGTCGAGTTTCTTAATTCCTATTACTTTTCTATTATTCTTAAAGACGTTCTCATTCTTTATCCTGGCTGCACCTGAAGAAATTTTCTTAATGATGATTTGGTTCTTAAACATGTTGATAGGGGATTCCGTTTCGTTTATCTTAAGCACCTCTGATTCCAAAGCATTGACGTTAGCAGATTCGGGTTCTATTCTTGATAATGCATCGGCGTTACTGTTTTTTATCCCTCTTTTATAAACGATTTTATAATCGAACTCAGAAAGTTTAAGCCTCCATCTTACTAATTTGGAGTTTGGCTCCTTAATTGAAAATAGCCATGTGAGAGGTTTGTGGTCTGTTTCTATTTTAAACTGTCTTCCAAAGAGGTATGGGCGGAAATATTTGGTAGCCCAGATGATGGCTAGAAGTTCCTTTTCGATAGTGCTGTAATTGCACTCATGATCGTTAAGAGTACGACTCGCGTAGCAAATGGGGTGGTTATCTTGAGAAAGTATTGCCCCTAGTGCAAAATTGCTGGCGTCCGTCGTAAGTGTGAATTCTTTCGAGAAGTTTGGATAGGCCAGAATTGGGTCGTGAGTTAGTAATGTTCTAAGTGTATTGAAACTGTCTATGTATTCTGGGTCATCAGTGTTCATTTTAGTGTCCTTCTTCAAGTATTTGGTCATGGGCTTAGCTATCATGGAATAATCTTTTATAAATTTCCTATAGTATCCTGTTAGTCCAAGAAACTGTTTTATTTGTTTGGGAGTTTTAGGCATTGGGAAATTTTTGACGCAATCTATCTTTTTAGGGTTAGCTTTTATTCCAAGAGGTGTCACTATGTGTCCGAGAAATTCAGTCTCCCGTTTAAAAAACTCCGATTTATCTAACTGTATTTTAAGATTAGCTTCTTGTAAGCGTTGAAAAATTAAGTTAATTGAATTAATGTGTTCCTGTAGGGAGGTGGAAAAGATGATTATATCATCTAAATAAACTAAGCAAATCTTGTTAATGTAATCTTTAAGAACATTATTCATCAGTCTTTGGAATGTCGCTGGGGCTGTTTTCAACCCGAACGGCATTCTAATGAATTCATAGTGTCCTCCTTCCACGGTGAAGGCGGTCTTATGAATATCTTGTTCCCTAACTTCGATCTGATGGAATCCTTTGGCCAAATCCAAAGTGGTGAAATACTGGCATCTTCCCAGCTTATCAAGGATTTCATCGATGTTAGGAATTGGGTACTTGTCATCTATGGTAACTTCGTTGAGTTTCCGATAGTCGACGACGAGCCTCCATTTGACTCTCCCACTTGCGTCGGCCTTCTTCGCCACGATCCAAATGGGTGCGGAATAGGGAGAGTTACTGTGTCTGATAATTTTGTTGTCGAGCATTTCCTGTATTTGTGCCTCTACTTCGTTCTTATGTATGTAGGGATAGCGATATGATTTGGTATGTATGGGTATGTTGTCGTGAGTTCTGATCTCATGTTTTATAGCGGATGTGAACGTTAGTTCAGTACCGTCCCGATAAAAAATGTTTGGGTATTTCCTTATTAATTTAAAAAGTTGTCCCTTTTCTTCAACATTCAGGTGCTCCGTTCGAATTTGTTCTGTCAGTGGTTTACTATTTCCACCTTCAATAGTACTAGAACCATCGTAGTCTACCTTCTGCGTAGTCAAATGATCGTTCTCAGGTAAGTTGATTATTTCTCTTCTGTCTTCCATTCTAAAAATTTCTCCTGCTATGATTTTTTCGTTATTCTTTTCAAAACACATTACGTCGTCGTTGACTTTACCATCTTCAAAAATCATTGGCAATGTTCTGTTGCCAAAAGTTATACTCCTAGTCTTATAATCTATGTTAGCATTTAATGGTCTTAGGATATCATTGCCTATTAAGCCATCATAAAAGTCGTGGAATTTTATTATGAAAAATTCAAGTGTGCCTATTGCTCCTAATTCTTCAAAAGTGGGTATTATAGCCTTTTTATTAACACAAAGTTGGTGTTGTAATGTTTTTATCAATAGAGGGTTTGTTAAGTGAATTCTTTTGGGATGACAAATCCCAGGATTTAAAATTGAATTTGTTGCTCCTGTATCTATAATTAATCGTATGTGTCCTAACTTAGTCTTAATTGTTATAGATGGTAATTTGCCCCTGAGGCTGGAGCCCGAAAATTTTCTGATACTTCCATTTTGCTTATGTCCATAGGTTCCGGTGGGTGTCTGAAGTTTTGCCTGTTCGGAATGAAAGGTGGGTTCGATGGGTTTTGATTATGTAGATTTCGATGTGGTTGTTGAGGGTGTCTGTATTGTCCCTGAAACGTTCGAGGAAAATTTGTTCGCTGGTCATTAAAAGGTTGTTGGTTATTCAAAGGTTGTTGTTGGTTATGTCTGAATTGTGTGTTGTTCATGGGTTGGTTCTGGAAATGTCTTCGTTTGTTTGGTTGCGAGTTATTTCTTTGGTGTAACTTATTATTGTCCGTCGAATAAGCATACCCGGCTTGGAACAGAATGTCCATGGCCTTTTCTAAATCTGTTGGGTTTCTGCAAAATAATATTGATTTCATGGGCTCGGGCAGCTTGCTTTTGAAAATGTTCAATGCGGTGTGCATATTATTGATTGCACTTTGTCTGGTGGCTTCATCTTCCCCTAATATGACTTTTAATTTATTATTTAGCCTATGTAGTTTACTTTTTATATCTTCATAAAATTCCACCGTATTTGTTTTAAATGTTACACTTCGTAGCTCATCAAAAAGCTCCTCACAGGATCGCCTATCCCCAAAGTTGTTTTGCAAAATATTCTTTATCTCTGGCCAGGAGACGGCGTGGCAGTTTATTTCGATAGTCTGCCTGGCTTTTCCTTTAAGTTTTGACTTGATTATGTCCGAAAATAGTAATTGTGATAGTTCGTCAAACGTGCGCAGATGTGGGTGTATCCTATCTATGAGTGTAGTGAAGATTTGTAGGTCCCTATGGTCCCCATTAAACTCTGGTAAACTGTTCAGGTATTTCAATGGGTCTATTGTTAGTCTGTTAACATGCTCTACTACCTGGTCTACCATTTTTGTAATTGTTGTTTTTCCTATTGGTTCTCTATACCCTAATATGTTTTAAATTTCTTTTCTTAACTAAATATTTCTTTTTTGCAAATTTTTTTTTTATTAATGTTATTTGACGAGAGTATCTCTCCAGGATTTCAATATCCTCTTCTTTTGGAGTATACAAAATAATTCTCTCTATTTCTAATTCTATTTTAAATTTCTGCCTTATATTCATTTAGCACTTGCAAGATATTAGGTTTTATTTATAATTGAAATTGCATATATGTATGTATATATATTCCTTTTTATACAGGAATTTTATAAAAAAAAAATTTTCCTTTTTTTTTTTTTTTTTTTTTTTTTTTTATAGACTAAAAATAAATCTTACTCTTAATGTTAATTTGGTGTAGACTGGCATCGAGGACTTCTGATTCCTTTGAGTTCTGGTTCTATCTTTAGTTGTTCTTTGGATGTGAAAAAATTTTTGAGTTTCTCTTTGAAGAGTGTTGTCACTTGATGGTTTAATTTTGGTGAAGAAAAAAAAATGTACTTGTTGGATATTGCTACTTTTATTATCCAGATGTTCTTTCATTTGTTGAATTAAAAATTTTCAAAGGTCCTTAGTGAGACATAAAACTTTTGAATTAAGGATATTGTTATTTTCCAAAAGTTTTTATTTATAAAAATTTCCACTTTTTTATTTTCCAAAGGTTCTTATAAAAATTTTCCTTTTTTGAATTAAGGATTTTTATTTTAGTGAGACAGAATATTTATAAAAATTTTCACTTTTTTATTTTCCAAAGGTTCTTATTTATAAAAATTTTCCTTTTTTTTTTAATTAAGGATTTTTATTTTAGTGAGACAGAATATTCATAAAAATTTTCACTTTTTTAATTAACGATATTTTTATTTTTATTTTCCAAAAAAAAAATTTGGAGTTTTTACCAAAGGATTTGTATCATCTACGATCTTTCGCAGGATGAATACAAATTTGGATTTGTTCACAGGTTTGTGCACAGATACCGCACTAGAAATTGAAATTTCGAGTTCTACCGCGTAGATGAAGAAATCTTTTGTTTTCCTTATCCTTTAAATATTGTTTTTCACTTTTTGAAACTTTATATTTGTTTACGTTGGGTAGGACTTGCGGTATCCTACCGACTGCGCCAATTTTAAGTTCAGGTTATGAACTGTTTAAAAAAAACACGATTGTTTTAGTGAGTTGATCAAAATATAACTAACTTTATTTTTCATCTTTTAGTTCTTATATACTAATTACAAATATATTTTATTGAATTGTATTTTTATTTATTTTATTGCATTTTCGTTAATTTAAATGAGAACGGAAATGCAAGAAAACAATTCTTAAGAAGAAGTCTGGGTTTAATAATTTGTTATAATTTAAATAATTTTTAATAAAACAATTCTTAAGAAAATAAATTATTAGGTGTGTAGTTGTTTATTAAATTTTTCGTAATTGCATTTATTTATTTTATTGCATTTTCGTTTATTCATATGGGGACGGAAATGCGAGAAAATAATTCTTAAGAAAAAGTCTGGTTTTAATAATTTGTTATGATTTAAATAATTTTTTAATAAAACAATTCTTAAGAAAATAAATTATTAGGTTTGTAGTTGTTTATTAATTTTGCGTAATTGCGTTTATTTATTTTATTGCATTTTCGTTTATTCATATGGGAACGGAAATGCAAGAAAACAATTCTTAAGAAAAAGTCTGGATTTAATAATTTGTTATGTTTTAAACAATTCTTAAGAAAAAGTCTGGATTTAATAATTTGTTATGATTTAAATAATTTTTAATAAAACAATTCTTAAGAAAATAAATTATTAGGTTTGTAGTTGTTTATTAATTTTGCGTAATTGCGTTTATTTATTTTATTGCATTTTCGTTTATTCATATGGGAACGGAAATGCAAGAAAACAATTCTTAAGAAAAAGTCTGGATTTAATAATTTGTTATGTTTTAAACAATTCTTAAGAAAAAGTCTGGATTTAATAATTTGTTATGTTTTAAACAATTCTTAAGAAAAAGTCTGGATTTAATAATTTAGTACTTTATCGATTTTGCATTTTTGTTCGCATGGGAACGGAAATGCGATTAACAAATATTACTTTAAATTATGTTATTCATATGTTTTAGGGGAGTGATGGGAGATATTATAACAGTAAATCCCAACTTGAAAACATCAGTCATTATAAAAAATTAAATTTTTTTTTTCTTGACTACTACAAGCATTTCGGTTGTGAGCGAGTGTTGCTGGCTGCCAACTACCCAACAAGCAACAATTTGATGGTGTGAAATAAAATTTAAATTATCTTTTTATATAAAATACAATTCGTTCAATTTTTGTAATTCAGTCAGAGCTAAACACACGTAGAAAACAGCGTCGGTTGTGAGAACTAAATTTATTTCCAATCAAAAATTCAGTTGTGAAAATCGAATTTTTTTAATTGTAACAATTGAAAATCGGTCTAACAACTCAAAACATTCTTAGGAGAACTAAATTTTGGAATTTTTGTTACTACAACTAACAAAATTGATTATCACATCTGAATTTTTGATTGGAAACAAATTTAGTTGTTTTCTGTGTGCATGAACTTAAATTTAAACTGAATTTAGACCATTATTTTTAATTTTATACAGCTTTTGCAAAAAGCAAACTTAGAGGGCTGTTCGCTAATTTTATTCAAAATTTTATCAACCTTGTTCGCTGTTACCAAGCCTGAGTTTCATATACAATAAAATAGTGTGACATTGATTTAAAAATGATGTCTGCCATAAAATACAGGTGCATGTACTCCAGCTATCAACAACTACCAACTCTTTAAATTTAATAGTCTGCTATTTTTCTTTTAGCTTCGTTTTTAATATTAAATTATTTAAAACTTTTTTTTTTTTTTTAATAAAAATGTTAATTGCTGAAATTGCTATAGGGCAGCAAATTTAATGAGTCCTTGAGCCACCATTGTATCACGTGCACACCAATTCGTTAAAACATTTTACTGATAAAAACTTTTGAAAACTATACGGTTTAAATAAATCTCATTAAATTGTACTTTTTCATAGCTAAAGCGCAAAATTGCAAAATTTTCTTAAAATAAACTTCAGGTGTGCCAGAGAGACAAGTGTAAACCATAAATACAAAAGGTGGATATAAATTAATTTTTATTTGAAAACTAAAAAATATAATACAAGTTAATCATAAGAAAACATACTTGCTTACAGACTTCTTAAGAAATAATCGTAATATTTCTGTTTGTTTTTTTAAACATACATACGTAAATACATGAATGATCTTAAGCCACCACAGCTGAAGTTTAATCAAGCAAATTTTACATAAAATCAAATTTTTAAAGGAAAGGCAACAAATAAATAGTAAAATGAATGGTGCAGTCGAATATAAAATACCCAGCATTTGCATACGAAATTTTCATTTAATTTAAAGGTTTAAAGCCATGAAACCAGACTTACATAGAGCAAGTTTTAGTGTGAGGGTAATGCAGTTCAGTTAACCTTCTGTTAAAATAAATTACAATAATACCATTCTAAAGGCTATAAAGAGATACGAATTATAGGCCTTGTTAAAACTGACTTTAAATCCATAAAAAGTGAGCTCTATTTTGTGGCTCTGATTACGGTCCATAGACTTTAAACTGGCTTAGATTACATTCATTTAGGTAAATCCTTTTGTTTTAGGGATATCCTGCTTCACTTTAAGCTTTTTCTAGAAGAAACAAAAAAATTTTTTTTTTTTTTAACGTCGAAACGCCTTTTATTTATTAACTCAAATGTGTAGCACTACAGCAACATACGAAATAATAAATTTACTAAATTCTCGTACGTTTGATTGTAGATTTTGAAAAACTTAAGAAAACACGCCCATGCAATACATTTTAAGTTTAGTAAAGAAAAAAAAAACAATCGTATCTAAAGCAATTAGTTACAAAATCTTACGAAATTATTGTTCTTAGATTTTTTTTTGTATTTTGAAATGAACACAAGTACAACAAAACGGCCAACATGCAATAACAGTTGGAGCCAAACACAATAGCAGCGGCCACAACGTTTAACCCAAACATATACAGCCACACACACATACAAATACCATAAAAAATAATCGTAATAAAAATATAAACTAAAGGCTTCAACAAGAATACAAAAAAAGAAATGCTTTAAATGACATTTAAAGCAAAATTGCAGTGAAAATAATGTGAAACTGAAAAACAATAATAAAACAGAAACAAAACTCACACAACAAATTTAGATAAAAATCATTGATTTGTTTCTGTTAAAATTTTTATTATTTATAGAATTTTTTATTTTATGTTTTTATGTTTTAAATCATTGCAATGTTATTGTTGTTGTTGTTATCAAAGTTATTGTTATTGGAATTCATGTGCTAATACAATTTAAGCTATCTGGTTGTTGTTGTTGTTTGAAATGTTGCCATAATAATTGTCACAAATTGAACTCATGTCATGATTTGCAAGCCAGTTGTCATGCAATAATCGACTGACAGGTGCAAACTATGCTTTTAAAATTGGTTTGTTGTACGGGTTTTATACTACTGGCGACTACCACGACAACAAAAAAAAAATAGTTTGGGATTTTTTTTTTTGCTTTTTAAGCCAACAAAACTTTATTTAAGTACCTTAAAAAAAAGGTTGGCATGTTAAGTCTAGTTGTTGTGTTATGTCCAGTTTTGATGAATTTGTTTTTACTGAGGCTTAATTAAACGCTTAAAAGCCATACTCTCTCTCAGTAAATACGAGTTAAAAAGCAATGTACTTTACAAGTGAATCTTTCCTTGATTATGATGGGCTTTACACTATAAGATTTTAATTGGATTTTAAGAGAGCAAAATCAAATGGTATTTGATACAATTGTAGAAAAATCATATAATACCAGTGTTAAAATTTTCTTTGGATGCTGTCAAAATGTAGCCCTGTTGCAATGAAAACTATAAACGTTTAGAAAGTTTTCTAAAAATGGGGAGAGCCTTACGACTGTCAAATTTCTATTCGTATTTTTTGATGTATTACTTTCACACTATTCTACATTTTCACTTTATTTAAATTTTTCAGTCAGTATAACAGTTTAAAATCCACTTTACTTCCTCGTAAATTTATTTAAATTTAATATTCACGTGCAGTGCCGGTAAATGTAATAGCACTGATTGCAGTTATTTTATTTATAACGGCAATTAATTTCTGTTATTAATATGAAGCTTTTCTAAATTTTTCATTTTTCTAACATTAATGGTTCTTCTCATATGAAACAATTTCTTTAAGGGCATGTAAAATCTGTTGTTAAATAAATAACATCCGACGATGCCTATTTTTTTACTCTGTATTGCATGGACCAAGGAGTTTCGATGCCTTTGGTTATCGAAAAATATTTGTATGTGTAAAATTACGTTTAAATTTACTTCGCATCGCAATACAAAGTAACCCTATGGATATTTTTAGCACTGTTATTTAGCTTATTTCTATACCTATTGTAGAATATGTTAAAAAAAAAATGCCAGATTTTAGAGCAAAGAAGAATTCTTATTCAAAGAATGATAAAGTTGTGCTGAAATAGAGCAATTGTCCAATTTCCAAAATAATATGATACGTAATATAATAACGTCCTCTAAAAAAAATGAAATGCGTTGTAAGCTTATTGACTAGCCATAGTAAAAGTGACCCTTTTAGGCCAGTTACACAGCTAAACCAGAAGAGTTAGCGACAAAAGTGTCTGTCCAAACAGTTCACATAGGCTTACGATAACACAATCTACAGAAAGTTTCCTTTATTGACTGCACAACATATCAGCAAACGTTTAAAATTTAGTTGTGAACTGACCGTTCTAAATTTTAGGGAGGGATAAGACTAAATTTGTTTTTTATGAGCAAAAATATTATCTTTCTTATATTAGATGACCTCCACGCCCAGAGTATAATCCAAAAAGACTGTAAATCACCCCATTTCAAACATAATAGTGTGGGCATGTTTTTCTTATTCATTACATAAATCAGCAACGGACCAAATAGCTACATTGATATTTTAGAAAAATTGATGCTGTCTTATTTAGAAGAAGATTTGCGTCCTTTTTGGCTCATTCAACAAAACAATGACTAAAAGAATACTAACAAAAAGACTGATCTGCTGAGACGCCAGACTTTAAGTTAGGTTAGCCCAAATAAGAAAAACAGAAGCTGGGCTCACTTGGGTCCTCTGACGTGGTCAATATTCAATTTTTAAGTTGAAGTTAGGAAAAATATGTGTAAACTAAAATCAACCAAAAACGAACAATTTCGGGCTGTAGTTAAAAAGCCGTGTGAAAGGATTTCAAAACTAGTTAACTTTAAGTTGAGACACTAAAAATTAATAAATTAAAAATTTTTTATTTTTTTCAGTTTAAAATATTTTCTTAAAAATAGTGTTTTTTCCGGTCAAATTTTGAGTTTAACACTCAGTAGCAAGTAAACTACATCCTTAAAATGCAACAAATTTAAAAATTTGTTATATCAAAGACACTTCTATACCTTCTATGAGATATGGTCCTTCGGACTATCGACAAGTAAATAAACAGAGGTACAGTAAAAAACAAAAGCAGAGCCTTTAGTCTAGTTTTTTACTGCAGCTTTATATGAATTGATACTCGTATGAGACTTTCTAATTCGAAAAGTATTTTTTGCTTTAAACCTTCAAATATAACGCTTACACCAGTTTTACTGTATTTTAAATTCGTTGTGACTCCATATTTGGTGTTTTTTTTTGGTTGAGTTACCTTTAGACAACAACAACAACAACTAGTTTTGGCAATAATTTTTGAATTTATTCTCATAAATTACGTTAATTAAATTGGCTTAACATTGCAATGCAATGCAATGAAACACACAAATATGATTTATGGCCAATTTATTATTGAAGGTTTATTAACGAGAGAAGTGGTGTCATTAAAATGGTAGTTAATCTAGATTGATATTATTGACACATTTACTGTGTAAAAAATGTACAACGAAATAGCAAAAAAAAAACTCCAATAAGCTTGATTTAAGCTTATTTTGGTAATAAATTAAAAGAAGCATTCAAAACACAGACTTCATCTTTAAATTATTGTGTAATTGGCTTTGCCCTAGTTTTTTTAATTGTAATTGGCTCGTCAGCTTGGTTATCCATGTAAAATACAAAAAAAGAATAAATATTGTGCTTAAATATCTTGGAAATCCAACATGGTCAGGTGCAATGATTTTAAGAAAATGGATTTAAGCAGCTGCCAGGTGAAAAACTTTATGTTCCAGCGAAACGTGGAAATAAGGATTCCAAATACAAACACACAAAAAAGGATAAATTTGGTAAAAAGCTCATGATTTGACAAGCAATTTGCAGTTGCGGTCTAAAAATGACGCCGTTCATTGTCTTTTGAAATGACAACAGAAATTTATATAAAAAATGCCTGTGGAAACGATTGCTGTCTCCAATTAAATGCCATCACTCTCCACTAAGATTTTTGCCTGATTTAGCGTCTTTTCATTATTCAAAAACTTCGATGGATTGGTGGTATAACACAAAGACATCAGTTCGATATAGTGGAGTAACTAACTAAATGTTCGCAGCTAAGGCCAATTGAATAATACTTTGTTATTGTCAAAGGCAAATTAAAGAAAAGAGGTACTGCTGTTCCTGACGCCAAAATTTCGTTAAAAACTTCTAACAAATAAGCAGCTCAGGTAGATCAAAATTTTGTTCAGCAGTTAATGGTAAACATGCGAAAATTCATAAGAATAGTATTGGATTGACGAGTTAATGGGATTTGGGATCTCACTCCATACTTGCGCCGCATGTAAATGCACGGACGTAATCACACATGGCAGACCAACTAGCAACCAATTTAGCATCATGAAGAGTGTTTGGCTGACGATCTCATGGCCCCTGTAATCAAGGTGGCCGTGCATTGAAGAACCCTTTCAAATCGGGGTCTGTTGGTAGTCGTGGTTAGTGCTTTCCACCACACTACGACTGCATAAAACTAGATAGGCTGGGTCACAATTTAGAAAGCCAGTAACAATTTAAAAAGCTTAGAACGACTTAGTCCTAAAGACGGCGCATTTCCTTTCAAGGCTATTTCAGTATTAAGGTGCTCACAGACTAACCGCATATCGCCCCACACTTAATTGTATTTATGTGATTTACAAACGCTTCTACTTTCCCTCTAGAAAAAGTTTATACAGCTGCTTTGATGGTTTGAGAACTTTTTTTTTGAAAAACATCTTTATTTCAATTAAAAAAAGAATTTTACAACAAACAACTTTGAAACGAAATTCCTTACTCGTTCATGCAGCCACTGCTTGTCTAAGAAATTTCTTAAAAACAAAAAAATGTTTTTTTTTAACATTAATTTGCTATCTTTTAATAAAAATCTTTCATGGTGTCAAATATTTTCCTACACTTGCAAAAGGTCTTTTCTTTAAATGACCCCTTTATGCCACAACAGCAACACCAGCGATGAATTTGCGTGTTCAATCAATTGTTGTTGCAGCAAATAACTCAAATAACAACAGCAAAAGCGAAAGAAATAGCCATGTCTGCTGTAAACTCTGTTTTACGTTTATAATAGGAACCAACAGAATCATGAATGGCTGGCCATCAACTGCAGCAGCAACAATAGCCAATCGACCAGTTATTGCCACCAACAAAATATTTAGAATTAACAATTTAGCCACAAAAAGAAAAACAAAAACAAAAACACAGAAAACGAAACAACTTTAAACACATTGCATGCTGCATGTCTTCGTGCTCATAAAGCAGTCAGTGGCCGTCACTCATCTGGCCAGGCAACTAAAGATTCCAGTCGAGGAAATACGGCCAGCATACACCCCGTAATACTGTAAAATATAAATTTACGTATGTGTGATCAAGAAGCAATTGAAAAATAAAAATAAAAAAGCAAACAAGATGATTGCAAGTGCTGGCCATAAGAGTGAAGGAGAAGCAACACCAGGCATGAAGACAAAATAAAAATAAATGAATAAAATACTGATGGGTCCAAGACATAAGCACGGCATGGCAGCAATTGCTCATCTGTCAACTAAATCGAACTTTATATGAGCATTTTTTTAGTATTGGAGGTGGTGGTGGGGTGTGCATTGCAGCGAATTTATTTAATTTCTGTTTTTAAATTACAAAAAGAGAAAAAATATTAATAAATTGTAATTGCATATTGATTCTCAGTGAATAGAACGATTACATTTTATTAGGTTGGAGAAAATAATTTCAGTTTATAATTTTAATAATTAAAAAAATCAGTTTAGAAAGTAAATTAGTGAAACTTAATAATTTAAAGAAATTCAAATGGCAGATAAAAATGGTCAACCAGTCTAAGTGACTGATGCAATTGGTTGCCGCAATAGATGTACTCGTATGTGTTGAATAACAAAAGAAAAGCTTTACTCAAATGTCACGTATTTTTGGTCTGATAAAAAATAATTCCAACAGGCTCAACTTGAACTGTTTCTCGCTATTAAGGAAATAGCCTTTTCTCTGACCAAATAGAGATGTTTAATAATTTCTAAAATTCCATTTACTGTAAACTAAATCTCCTACACCAGACTCAGTCATACTCACCACTGGCGATCACAACATCATAGACAGCAGCATTAAGAAGCAGCAAGATTATTTTCTTTGCTTTTTCTTTACGCTTCATGCGTTGTTGTTGGCGATTGTACATATTAAAACTGTCAGTCAAAAGCATTTTACCAGTTTTGTTTTATTTTTTCACGGCATGGAGAAGCCACATATACACAGTGTAAAGCTTCTGGCTTTTAAAGACTTGTTGATGATGAAGGTTTCTTGTGTTATAATATTTTTTTGTTTTGTTTTTGTTGTGGTGGCTGCTGATGATGATCGAGTATAAGATCACAATATGAAAAACTTGTAGTCGTTGTTTTTGTTCTTGTTCTTTTTCATTTTTATGTGTTACAGGGAGACTGTTAAATCAAACTAATGAAATGGTTCTTGTTCGAGTTTTTATATTTCTTTTTTTTTCCGCTTCTTTCTTACCAACCTGCATGCAACTTTTGATGCATTGGTGTCTGCACTCCTGTGTGTGTGTGTTGTTGTCATTGGTGTAGTGGTTAGTTGTGTAGTTGATTGAAGTGATATGTTTATGGTGGTTAATGGTGGATAGATGTTACCTTTGTTGCTTCTGCTGCAGTTGTGGCTATTTAAAAAAACAGAAAAGAAGAAGAAACTTAAATGCGTTTGATTATTTATTTGTGTTGCGTTTGTTGGCATTTTATCATTTCCTCTCTTTCATTTGGGGCTGTTTTTTTTCTGGCTGCTACCTGTGGCTCTATAAGTCATAAATTAGCATATGAGTAAATTGCTTAAATTCGTTATTGGAAATTAGGATCCAATGAGACTGATGTTTATATGATTTTACTCAAACTTAAATAACAACAATAACAAAAATGGCCACAGTTTGTGCAAAGTTGTTGCTGCTCAGATTGATACTGCAAATGAAACTGCGTGATGTGCTTTAGCCTCCTCATCATCATGATCTGATAGCGTATCTCCAGTTGGTTTAAAAAATAAAATACATCAACAGCATGTTTAAACATTTCTGGTTGTTTCTTTCTCTTTCGTCGTCGTCGTCGTTGCCGCTGTTTTTTTTTTAATGGTGGGATCTTATCGTCGGCATTTTCATCATCACTAAACTCAGCCACATATTAGCCAGTTTCCTATTGGTATTTTTGTCTCTTCTTTTTTTATACTTTTAGCTCATATCTTCTTCATGTGCTTATAATTTTAATTTATTTTTTTTTTTTTTTCGTTAATGAATGCTGTTTAATTAATCGCTATTGATTGATTTATTTTTATTGTTCAATATTTTGTTTTTATTTAAAAATTATGGTCTATATTTGCTTAAAGTTTGTACATTTTAAATTAATTTTTTGTGTTTGTTGGGCAGTACAGTTTAGCAATATGAAGAAGTCGTTCATAGATTTTGATTAGTATTTACTAAAGGGCTGCACACGCATACTTGAAAGCCACACATCACTACAAACTTTTGTAATATTTTATAATAAAAACTGCTTGTAAGCCAAATATGCTTGTACAGCCCTTGGGTATTTAATTGTTACAAAAACGATTTGCAGGCTTCTTTTTCATTTGTTGTTGTTGATGAAACCTTTTTCTTATCACATTTCAAGTGATTATAATCTTTAAATTCTTTAAAGTTTTATTTAAATAAGATCTTAATAACAGCCAAAAGTAGCCATCTTCATCTATATGATCCTAGTGTTGAAAACCCCACAAAAAACTTGTTTTTTTTTAACTTAAAAAAGAAAAATATAAGCAATTTTAACGCAATATCTCATTTTTTATAATAAAAAATTTCTCTCTAAACTTTTCTAAGTGGTTTTCCACACATATCAAATATCCATCTATTTGGCACCATTTTGTTGTCAAATAATTGTGTTTCAATACTTTGTATTGATATTTTGACAGCCTTGGCTAATTATTCCGCATCTTCCAGCGGGCAGGCAAATGCTCAGAAAATAATCTAAGAGTTCCTCTTTTGACAGAAACGACAGAAATCACCTTGCATCACACAAATTTAATTTAGGTCGCAATTGAGTCAATAATTTTTCGATAATAGTTGATGTCCCACATAACCTTTGACTTGCCGTGCTCGGTTTGACTACGGAGGAATATTCACTTTGACTTTCCAGTAATAATGTGATCCTTCTTCGCACTTATTTTACCCCGCAAAACTAATCTCGGGCAAAAAAAAACTGTGTCCATACACACAAAGGAAAAATATAATTGAATATGGTCACCGCAAACATAGTTTGTTCTCCCCAACAATTTTAATTTTAATTTGAAGCAGCTAAACATTATTACGATCACGATAAACATGTTTCTAGTTATTTTTAACCACACAATGTTTACTGTGACTGAATTTCTCATAGTATTTTTGTTTAAACTTTTGCTGCAACTTTATAGTAAACATGTTATGATTACAGTAACCGTAATATGTTTAATTAAATGAGCAAAAAATATGAATGAAAATAAATTTTTTCTCAATTTTATCTTTGCAACCCTAGAAATTAAAAAAAAAAAAAATACAAAATAAAAACTTAATCGTTGAAAGTGGCGAGTTAATGCTTCTCAACTGCATAAGCCCAATTTCGAAGCCTGGTAAGGTCAAATAAATTTGTAAAGAAAATCAAACCAACCCTACAATGTTATAAACAAATAAATCTGCATTAACAGAAAAGAAAATTATATATAGTAAATTATTGCATCTTATAAATTTATTATTATTTAATATTAATCAAGCTTAAGATATCAAAATATTTTCAAATATTTCGACTTTCTTTTGAAAGTCTTCTTCAGGGAAATTTATTTTTATTTAAAAAAAGTTATAATAAAAATTGTGTTTAAAAAATTAAAACAATTTTTTTTTTGGCTGAACCCCGACATCTTTTTATCAATTATGCTCGGCTTAAAAATAAATTTGGTTATATGCTTTATAAATTTTGATTATGCTTTTCTCCAGCATATGATTGTTGTAAAATTTGCGATCAGTCTGCCATTTCATTGTCCATATGTTTTTCATGTTCTGCTACCTAAATTAGATTCAAAAAGCTTGAAATTGCTTTTAGAGCTAGTTATCTATACAAGCGAATATATATTCCGGTAGCAAGAGTAGCTTCACGTAAATATTTCCTTATGTGCCTTAAACTTTTTAAGTAAAGATCTATTATACTGTCGTTTCTTCAAGATGAGGACTCAACCGAGGCCAGGATAATGATACCTGCACATCGGTACGGAACCACTCCATTATTTATTTACTATAAAACCCTTGACATGAAAAGGTTACTCTTAACGTTTAACCGTTTATTCCAAGTTAGAATTTTAACTAGAATGGCTCTCAGCTAGTCTTAGATCTTCTCAGAAAGTGTTAATCATAAAAAATGTTTCAATAAACGAGTTATTGGTGCTAAAAAATGATTTTAACTAGAAAAAATCATGTTACTACTAGCAAATACATAGAAATTCCATATATGTGAAAGGCCACACACACTGAGAAAACAACTTCGGTTGTGATAACCAAATTTATTCCCAATCAAAAATTCAGTTGTGACTCACGAATTTTTTATTTGAGACAATAGAAAATCGCGCTTAAAGTTCAAAATATTTTAAGGAGAACTAAATTTTGGTTATCACAACTAAAAAGATTGATTATCACAAGTGAATTTTCGATTAGAAACAAATTAAGTTCTTACAAAAGAAGCTATTTTCGGTGCGCATGAGAGTGAATTTGTTTTTAAGGATGAGATGAAGGTTAATAGCTGGAAATATTAAAGTAAATGCTAATGTGGAAGCACTTTTGTAAGGTGCTTCCTGTTCGTCATCTACTAAACATTCATCAAACATGCATGATTCTTGGTTTATTTTTATTTTTTTATTTTATTATTTATTAACCAGCTAAGAAACATATTTAACCATTTGTAAATGTTCAAATGTACATTTGAATTCGCATTCTTGTTTATTTTGTTTTTCTCTCTTTTTTTTTTATTATTATTTTGTCCATCTTCGTAGCCGCAGTTGAAACGAAGTGTGAGAAAGTTATTTATGGAATGTTTTAAGGAGTCTGCTTTAAGTTAATTTATTTTTATTTATTTTGAGAAGTTAGTTTTTAAATGCTTAATAGCGATTATGTTTATAACGATAATGATGTTTATTAGAATGATTATGATGATGATGTTGTAGTAGATGATGGCCATAATTCTATGATGGCCATTTAGTTTTGAACACTTTTTTTTGCTTGTATTTATTTATTTTTATTTTTTTTGCATTTGGGTAGCAGTTTTAAATTTCTGAAATTGAGGTCGTCATGTTCGTTTATAAATCAAAAGATTTATATTCAGCTTGAAATAAAAAATATTTCTCTCTTGCCATGAACAATTATTAATTTAGTTAATTATTTAATATTTGCGTGCTTTTATTTATGGATTAATAAATAAAACAGAAGCTGGTTGTTTATTTTACTGATTTGTAATGATAATAAATTTCTAATAGAGGTGAAAGTTCAATTTTGAAAAAGTTTTGAAATAAATTAAAATAAATTAAATAGGAAAATAAATTTTTGCCAACTTCAGGCAATACAAATTTTAGAATATTTTGAATTGTTTCAGGAAGTTTTAATTTAGCAGAACAAAAAAAAATATAAACAAAATTGTGGTGGGTTATTTTAAATTTATTGGTTTGCTCAATACAATAAGTACCGATTACTATCAACATTTCTTGGCAAATAGTCGTACAAGGACTTTTACATTGTAAAAACTATTGACTAAATAAGAGTTATTTGTCAATAGTTTCAAAATGTTTCAATAAAAATAAGTAAGGAAAGTTCTTTTCGACTAATCAATTCAAAAAAGAGAGCTCTGTCTAAAACAAAGCATATAATTTTAATTTAGTACATAAACTTGTGGTGTAACTATTTTTTTATTTTCTTTATTTGAAAATAAAAGGATCTCTAACAAAATCAGTGATTTAAAAATATAAAAACTTTTCAACGTCTAAATGTTCAGCACTTGCTGTACAAAGTGTCAATTAAAATGTAACGTTAAATTTTGTGGACAACAATAAGTTGTTACAGCCATGCAACACGGCCCAACAATCACAACACAACTTTCAGTGCTTTTGTATGAAATATAATTTGACGCTTGGCAAAACGCGAAATATTTGGCTGAAATGCCATGTGTCAATATTGTGTTGTTATATTTTTTTTTTCAAAAAGTTTTTATTTGTTATATTAAACAAATACTTGCACAATTGCAACAGCAATACAAGAATACAATAACAGAACAATGAAATGAAATGCACACATTTTTTTTTTGTTTCAAATGAGTATCAATGTGTGTGTATATGTGTTACTGTAACTGGATTTTTTCTCTGTGATAATGTGTGACACAAGTGAAGGAAGGAGCGACCGTATGAGATTGTTACATGTTGCATTGAAAATGTCTTTTTTCAGTTTTGTTTGCTTTGTCTTGTTCTCGTTGTTTCTATTATTATTATTGGAACATAAAAAAAAGTAGCAACAAGACAGACTCACAATCGTCGCTGTTGTCGACGTGTGTCAAGCCATATGTGTGCCAGCCAGTTGTCTCTCTTCTCAGTTGCAACATTAACCCTACATTGTTCCCTGTTCCCATTTAAATGGCCCCTTTCAATAGCCATCCTATTTCGCATTTATGCAAATGTTGAAGTTTTATTATACAATGTGTCAAAGATAAAGTATGTGCACACACACACGTCTATACGTAAATAAATAAGTATCAATTGCAAACACAAAAAAAAAAAAAAAAAATAATAAAAAAACTTTCTGTTGAGCTTTTATTTTAGAATCTGTTAAAGGAACTATTCTGAATTGTTGTCGCTTTTGTATGAATTGTATTCGTATTGTGTTGCATTGCAATTGTGACAATCAATATATCGTTGCGTTTGACCAAGTTAATGTCGATTGTCGGTGTGTTAGTATTGTTATGCATGTATTGCATTGTCTAAAGCAGCTGCTAACGATGTGTGCTCAAGCAGGTGATCAAATGTATTAATTTTTAATTTGATTTCCTTTTTTAATAAGCATTTTGTTTTAGTGTCACATCGTGTTCTACTATTCATGAATATAGACTCTCCATTTAATTTGATATTGATAACATAGATTTAGGGCCTGTTCAGTTAAATGCTAACGAAAAATTCTTTCTCTGATGGCCTCTATTTTCAATACAATTATGCAAAAGAAGCTTTCGTTTGCATTTAGCTGAACAGGTCTTTGAACTAGTTCCATTTGATAGTTTTGTTTTTAAATGCTTATTGATTTAGACAATAACTAATTAGTGATTTTGGTGTTTAATTTATTTATTTTGATGATACAGGATAAAGTCATCTCTTCAATTTTTTTTAATTTCGTATTAAAGTTAAATTAAAAATATTTCACTCCTTTAAATAACTGTTGAAGGATGTATAAGTGCTATTGACGTCATTGTTAATTTCATTATAACGCGTTTCTTTAAGTGTAAATAATAAATGTGCAACGCCAAAAATTGTTACTGCTTTTTAAATAATGATTTGTAAAAAAAAAAAAAAATAAATGAATGAAATGAAAAGTTGTGCGTTTAACTCTGATTGTTAAGATCAATACTGTCAAAGAACTGTAGTATAATTTTTGAATTATTGTTCATTCATAAATTAAAAAAAAATATTTACTTGATTAAATTAAAAGTTCAACAAAGTAAAGAAATATTTTAAGGCAAAAATACACTTCTTTTGCTTAAAATTTCCTTTTAAATTTTACTTTTGTATTTAGGCAAAATCTCCCTTAAATTTCCCATTAAACCTCTTATTGCAAGTGATAAGATTAAAAACTTAAGCACAAACGACAACAAACTTTATTCGACGAAATTAAATTTTTTGTTTCTTTTTTCAAAACAAAACGAAACCCACTTTCAGCTTTTTTCTTTCTTCTTTAATTAAACTAATAGTGCAACAAAAAAATTATAATTTATGTCTTCCGATGCTTTAAACTATTTATGCATGTACATAAAATGAAAATAAAGAAACCCAGTCAGTCTGAAAGGCTGACAGACACGCTCAAATTTAATGACACTTAAATGCATCTGATACTGAAGTCAATAAATCGTAAATAAAGTAATCAATTGAAAATTTATTTTCCATCATAATTATCGACTGAATAAAATGAACCAAATATTACAATTAAGTGTCTACGCATGATGACGATGAAGATAATAGTTAATGATGACGATATGGATGTTGGTTGCTGGATGACTGCAGTCATACAAGCTACAGCAAACAAACCTGATAAAATATTCGAAGAAGATGAAATGTAAAGGAGATCACTATGTACTCGCCTGTTATTTATAGTGCATTGACTGGTCTTATCAAATATTTTAAAGCAGCACAAATTACAGTCATCATGAACAGAAAATTATTTTAAAAAAAACTTGTGTACAAAAAAATAAAAAAATGTTTCTTCAGCTTTACAAAATTTGGGTGTACATTTACAGCGGGGATTAGACTTCATTTTAATATTTTAAATTTCTTTACAAAAACAAACACCCAAATTGTCAGTTATATTATTTTAATAATTAACTAAATTAAATACGGGCTTGAAAATTGGGGATAAAAATGGGCGTGGCGACCTTTTTTGGTGTATAGCGTTCATTTGTATAAAATTTTAAGCAAATTCTTTTTAAAACTAAATTTCTATAGCAAACAAACACCCAGAAAATGAATTTTCTTTATATAAATGCGTCTCGCTTATAATGAAAGAATTTTTTAAGTCGGTTCCAATACAAACAAAACAAGTTAAATGCGGTTGTGGCGAGTGTTAGCGAAATATTAATATTTTTCACTTTCCACCATAGAAAAAATTAAATGAGTGAACATAAATATGCCGCGTTAAATGAGTTTTAACCTACCCCGTTACGTTTTTTAGTATTTGTAAATACATATATGTAATAATTTCTATTAGGAATTTAAAGTTTAACAAAATATTAAATACAATTTATATTAAATATAACATAGTAAATATATTTTCAGTGTTAATCAAATATGTCTTACGTCATTAAATACTAAATGTTTTTAGTAGTAGTTTAGCGGAAATCATCTTTATATATAACCTACCAACCAAAATAATCAGATATTACTTTGGATATTTTAAATTTATTTTTAAAATATTCATATACCGCAGTGTTGTTGCTCTGCGGTATTTTAGCAACTTCCAGAAGAACCATAAATTATTTCTTTTTAAAAAGGAATTCCTTTACATTTGTAATCTGCCACATAAATACTCAGAAATTACTTTGGATAATATAAAATTTTTTTTTAAATTTTCATATACTCCAGCGCTGTTGCTCTGAAGGGTTTTGGTAATTTCCGTTTTGCATCATAGAATAGAAACTACGAAATTTCAAGTAAATGTTAAAATACTTCCAGAAAGCGTAGAACTTACAAATTTCATTTTAGTTTGGTTTCAGTAAGTTTCTGTTGCCAAAATGAGGAATAATAAAAATTCCTCAGAGTATGAGTTCTGGGGTAGAGGGAAATTAAAATATTTTTAAAAATAATGTAAGGTTTTTTCTGAGTACTTAGAAGATAGATTACAAATCTAGACGACCTCCCTTTTAAAATGATATACATTTTATCTCGTAATCTTCTATGGTTCGTTCGGAAGTTACTTTGGATTATTTTTAATTTTCCTTATACCCCAGTGCTGTTGCTCTAAGTGATTTTAGGAACTTGCCGATAAACCATTAAATATTGTGAGATCAGACATATTTCATTTTAAAGAGGAGACTGTCTAGATTTGTAGTCTACCGCCAATATACTCAGAGTTATTTTGGACTATTTTTAAATTTTTTTTGAAATTTCCATACACCCCAGTACTGTTGAACTCAAGGATATTAGCAGTTTCCGTTTTCCATCATAAAAGAAAAACTACGAATTTTTCAGAAAATGTTAAAACACATCCAGAAAGCGTAGAGCATACAAATTTCCTTCCATTTCGGTTTTAGTAAGTTTCTGTTGCAAAATCGGGAATGGTACCTAGCCAAAATGAGGAATGATAAAAAGGAGGGAATTTCAAAAATTTTTTTAAAAATAATGCAAAGTTTTTTTCTGAGCATTTGGGTGAGAGATTACAAATCTAAACGACCTGCCCTTTTAAAATGATATACGTCTTATCTCGTAATCTTCTACGGTTCGTTTGGAAGTTACTTTGGTGATGTTGCTCTAAGTGATTTTAGCAACTTGCCGAAGAACCAATAAAAATCGTTTTAAAGAGGAGACTGTGTAGATTTTTAATCTACCGACCAAATACTCCGAAGTTACTTTAAACTATTTAAAAAAATTGTTTTTTTAAATTTCCATACTTCCCAGTACTGTTGCTTTCAAGGATTTTGGCAGTTTCCGTTTTGAATCATAAAATAAAAACTAAGAAATTTTCCGAAAATGTTAAAACACTTCCAGAAAGTTTAGAACCTACAGATGAAATTCCTTTTTGAGTTTGCCAAAATCGTAAATGGTACCTCGGCAAAGTGGGGAATGGTAAATATCAATCAGAAGAAGAGTACTGGGGAAATGAGCTAATTAAAAAAAAAAAATTTTTTTAAATAATGCAAAGATATTTTTTTGATTACTTGGGCGATAGATTACAAATCTAGACGACCTCTTGTTTAAAACGATATATGTACCAACCCGTAATACTCTATGGTTCGTTTGCAATCTCTTAGATAAATCAACATATTAATGTACATACATATCTATTGTATGTAATTTGTAATAAAACTGCGTACCACGTTGTTTTTTGTCCGTTTCTTTGTTTAGACAAAATAAGCAAAAAAAAAATCCACTCAAAAAATGGTCAAAAATAGAGGTAGTTGCGGTTTTTGACTCATAGCTGCGCCATTTATTAACCTATCTGGCTGAATTTTAATAGCAATAATCTTACAGAAACAACTAATCGTTTGCTATGCTACACTTTTCTGTATGTTGTCTAGGGTCTTCTGAAAGTTGATTTCAACAGACAGACGCACAGTACTTATTAGACTCCGCTATCCAAAAAGATTCAGAATATATATATATATATATACTTTATACTTTATATTACAAAGTTATATATACCCTTCTTACTTACAGTGAAGGGTATAAGAAAACTAATTTTTCCTTTTTATATTTTTAGTAAAAATTAAATGGTCATAAAATGTCACTTAACACTGAAGAATAACCGTCTTGATTTTTTATGTGGTTTTATAAGTTTTTATTGGTTAGATGCTGGAAAAATATCTGTTATTAATCTAAAATTTTTATTGATTTTTTTTTAAATTTGTTTGTGTGTAATTCTTTTTTTTTCTGGTTTTTATAATAAAAATCCTTTTATTTTCGGTTTTGTTTAAATTGATACATCAACTTAGTTTTATGTTTTTTTTTTTTTGATGATTAAAATTTTTTATTGCTTGCGGTATTGAAAAATGGAGTTTTGACTTCGAGTTAATGTTTAATTTTTCATTTGATTTAATAGGAGGTGAGTGTTAAAATGAAAGACGAAATTAGTTGGCTTGAGCCGAATCTTATCTGCACTTCATTATTTATATTGATTTTTTAATATGAAGAAAAAATTTACAAAATTAAAGTTCAAATTTTATGGTAGGCTTACACACGTTTCCATATGGTCCGTAAGTGCTGTAAAAGGCAGTATGCGCTTTTCAATACATAAAAAAAAACTTTATTAATTTTTCTAAAAATTATTTATGTTTACTGAAAATAAATAGTTTTAGAGAAACTGTAAATGCATTTGCATTTGTTTAAAATATTTTCTATCGTTCGAATTAAATTCCATTTTACATTTCATGTTTTTAAAATTAATTTATGATGATTTTCTATAGCTTTTTGTTTTTATCAAATTAATTTTATGATCTCTTTTTACAAACTCCATTTGATAATAGAATGCTGAGCTTCCTTATAAAGATCTTTAAAACACCATTCTTTTGATTATTTACTCAAGTTTTTATTTTTCATTTTCTAAACGTTTTGTGGTCGTTACTTTAGAAATATTTTTTGTTATTCTTCTTTACATCATTTAGATTTTATTTTCTGTAACATCAACTTTTTGTTTTTGTTTTATTTATTTTTGAAAATTGTTGTCGCCTAGATTGTCGCCCGTGTCCGTTTATTGCAGTAACTTTAGGTTTTGTATTGTTTTTCTTTCATGTTGTCCAGCCATGGTTACTCTATTTCTTTGGGGTTCAAGGGAGTGAGTGTGTCTTATAGAGTAAATGGTCAATAAATTCCTTTGATTTATACTATCGAAAGCGATTAAATTGTAACTTATTCCTCGTTTTGGCTGTAGTTTCAATCGTGTTTGCTTCATTTTTTTTTTTTTTTTTTTTTTTTTTTTTTTTTTTTTTTTTTTTTTGTTGCTCTCATCTCATTGGTTTGATTTAGGTTTATTGATTGAATTTAAAGATTTTTGTTTTCTTTTTGTGTTATTGAAGTTCGTTTTAATGGCTTTTTTAAAAACGTTCACTTTATAGTCAAGTTTTTTTTTAGATTGAAGACATGATTGTGACCATGCCATTTTGACGACTGTTGGTTGTTGTAATAATTATTACTTTTATTTATTTTTTATTTTAAAAAATCAAAATTTAATGATGCTGCTAGTAAGTTCATTGAAATCCACTTACAAAAGTCGTAAATTTTTTTATTACTCAATATCAAAATACATACATTTTTTTAAGAAAAGGTAGATTTAACACTTGGCTTTTTCAATAACACAGTATTAATTTAATAGGATGTCACCTGGTTAAACCATTAAACCACATTAAAAATTTCTTTAAAAAAAAATTTTTTTTAAGAAAACGTTTGCTGTTAATTAATTAACAAAAGCAAAGATTTGTTTTATTTCTTTTTATTTATTTAAACAAATTAAAAATTAACTTGATCTGTTTTAATATGCTTATTTTAAAAAAGAAAATTAATTTCCTCAACTGCTCGTTAATAAAATAATAAAAAAAATTATATGCAAGATTCAGTAAAATAAAAAAAGAGTAAAAAATAACTTGTTTACTAGTCAAAAGTTGTAGGTTTTCCTTAAAAATAACTTTTTAAATAAAAACTGAATAGCGATCTTAGTTATCGTTTTCAGAGAGGAATATTATTTCAAAAGTGATAGAAACAAAGATTACGTAATGCGCATGATTGCCCACTGCTTGAAGACAAAAACAATATTCTCTCTCTCTCTTTCTCTTATTTACACATCGTTATATGCGCCAAAAATTTAAATTTTATTTCATATTCTTCTATTATGATTTTTCAATACTGCATTTGTATTTGACAGTTAGATGTGTTTTTAGTTAAGTTTTGTTATCTTTTTTTTTATTTATCTTCTTCCAATCCTCAAAAAGACGTTATATAACCTCATGTGTGGTTTTCAGCATTTATGGCATTTCTAAGTATTTTCTAGTAGTAACATGTTTTTTTTTTTTAGATGAAATCATTTTTTAGCCAGAACACTACATTTATTGAGACATTTAATCAATTTTTACACTCTTTGAGAAAATTTAAGACTGTCTAGGTTTTATTTTAGTTAATATTCTAACTTGAAAAAAGCTTTTACTGGGCATAACCGGTCAAGCGTTAAGAGTAACTTTTTCATGTCAAGGGCTGTATAGTACAACCTTAGATTTACAATAGAAAATGATGGAGTGATTCTACCGATGACTGGTCTATAGCTCCTGGGTAGGTTGCACTATGTGTTTCAATAAGAAAAATACTAGGAGGCTTACTTATACCCTCTTATGTGGTGGGAAGAATTCTCGTTTAGTTCATGAATATGTTGATCAAAAATAAAATAACAACAATCTCAGACAATCCGATAATACTGCTTTAAGGAAAATGCTCTGGACTTACTTCCTTACGCTTTGTGGCTGAGGAGTCATATACAAGTTCATTAAGTCTCGACCATGGTTTGCCATCTCAAGCATTATGGATACAACAGCGATTTGAAATGAGCATAAGTGAATGCTCATTGTGGAGATATAGTATTCTCATAGATCTTCCATGCTGTAAGGCATATGGTGAAATGTTTATGTGCGATTAGCCGTGATAGCGGAATATACATTCCCTTGGAGAGTCAAGTAGAGTCACTTCGCATTTCTTAATTTATTTGCCCATCGAAAGTGATTAACAAATTCTATAAACTTCTCGATGATGTGCCCAAAATGAAGGCAATATAATAACAAACTAAGCAATAAAAATTTATGTAAACACCCTTTTATTGCCCTAGAATTATTCGGGCATGTTCTGTATTCCACACCGATTTGAAAAAAATTTAGAATTAAATTTTTTTTCTTATTAAAAGAAAACTTTTATGTTTTTTTAATTCTACCAATAATTTCGCACCCAAAATAAAGCAAAAATAAAATTTTAAAAATCTGAAAATAGACCATAGAGTGGTTATAAGGTGCTGAAATTTTCAGTTCTGAATAAAGTATTCGGATTCGGAATAGAGAACAGCACTGAATAACTTTATAAATGACTTACTATTTGCAAAACATTAAAGACTCAATTGCGATATAACTTTTGGGGATTTCTGTCGTCTTTTTCAAGAAAAGCAACTTAAGAGTATCTTCTGTACAGCTGGAAAATGCAGAATGAGATTTCCTAAATAGTATAAATATCAATACATCGTATTGAGACAGAAATATTTAACAGCGGAAATACATCGATATTACAAATGTATGGAAAACCACACATCTCTAGACAATATCTTTTCAGACTATTTTACACAATTTTAAATAAATAATGAGGCCAACAAAATCCAGAAATGACGATAATATTAGTTAAGTTTTTCTATTTTTAAAATTAAGATAAAAAAATTAATTTGTGTGGTGTTCAACACAAGGATGAGATGAAGGTTAATAATAAGTTTTCAAATCTTTTGTGCAACAGTTAAACTCTCAAGGATGAATAAAAATCGTGCAGTAAAATTTGAATAAACTTTTCTTAAGTTAATGAAAGTCATAAGGCAATTCCTAGTTTGCGCTAATCAGCAGCAGAGTTTAATAAAAATACTTTTTTTTAAATCCTCAAATTTAATGAATTTAATATTCCAAAATTCTGAAGAAAACTGTGTGCAATTAGATTTTATTTCAAGCTGAATATTTATTCAGAAATTTTTGCTTGTTATTGCACACATACAAACAAACAAACTTGCTGTAATCAAACAACAAAAAAATCATTTAAAATGAATAAGTAAAAATAAACGGGGTGACTGTAAATGGCGCATATTTTCTTACAGTCCTTTTGTCCTTTTTCCTTTAATAAAGTAATTTCTATACAATTGAGTGATTTATTCATGTCACAAAGAGTAAGAAATTGTATTCTTTTATGCTTTTAAATGAAAATTAAAAATTATGGTGGCAAAAGTAAAAAAAAAAATAAATTCAACAAACAAAAAAGGACACACACAATGGATATTATTAAAGGGACCTTTTATTTTATATTTTGCTGTTTGTTTTCAGTTTCATCATTATTGCTACGATTTTTGTCATTTTTCTTTTTTTATTATAAAACATTTTGGTTGTTGAATTTAAAAAAAAAAAAAAACGCCCCAAGTTGGAAAATGAAATTTCACATTAAGTTTCATTGTTGTTGTTGTTGCTTTTAGCCATTTTATATTTAATTTTTTTTTTTTATTTGTTTGCTTGACTGTATTTATAATTCGTTCAGCTTCGTCTATCATCGTGACATTTAGTACCGTCTTTTCTTTTATTTATTTCGTTTTATAAAATTTCTAAAGTTTTTGTTTTTTATTTTTGCAACTACTACAACTACCAGAACCAAGTCCTAACCCCACAAACATTTTCTATCCAAACTATAAACTGCAATTAGTAAACAAAATATTTTTTCTAGCTTTTATACCTTCAAAATTCTTGTTTTATACTTTTTTTTTTGCATATTTTTCAAGTATCCTTTCGAAGAGTTTAAGGCGAGCCTTCTCTCACGTTGTTGTTACAAATGTTTAGGAGCTTGCATAAACTTGTGCTTCTTCTAGTTTTACATCGTCATCTTAGTCCTGGGTGACTGACAGTCGCCACGGCCATGATGTTAAATGCCAAACTTTGTGTTTGACATTGACTTTTGCAATTTGATGTACGTACGAACGTGGACGTAAACTGCCGACAATATTTATTTTGTTTCTGTTGAAATGGTTAGCGAGCATAATGGTTTTCTTTTTAGTTGTTGTTGTGGGTATGACGTTAGCTCTAGTGTATGTGCGCTTGTGATCCATTATAACTTTTATTTAGTCAAGTTGTGGTGTGATGTTTGAGTGTGCATTTTCCTCCATCAATTTCTTTTTATATCCTACTTTGCTTAAGCGTTTTCTTTCCTCTTTTTACGCTCTCACTCTTTCCTGGTGGCCAAGTTCATCCTTGTAGTTGTGCTAGTTTTTTGTTTCTTTTGTTTTAGGATTTATTTTATGTCTAAATAAATTAAGAATGTCATAGTGTTTTCTTCAGAATTTATACGTATTTATCCTTCGGGGTTTTCTGCTTTGTTTGTTTATATGTTTGCTTGTTGGTTGCATGTTTTTAATTTGATTAGAATTGTTTCTTATGGCCCATTCCAAGTGACTGTTTTATTATGGCCGATGTGCTTGTTGTAATAAAAAATACAAAATTATTACCAAGTTCGATTCAGTTTTGAATTTAAAATTTAATAATTATTTGAGGGGCTGCATAAAATAATATTAAGAGCATCTATAGTTTGGAAAGAACTAAAAGGCATTTTACGAAAGTTTTGAAAAACTTACAATCACAAGCAAAACAACAGCCTTGTTCATATTCAGTAACTGTAGGAGACGGCCAGTTATTTATTTATTCTCTTTTTTAAATTCTTCTTCCAAAGATTTAACCGAAAAGTGAATGGCAGAATTCCGGATCAAAACCAAGATTATTAAAGGTTTAACAAATATTTATTTTAGCTATCCTTTAGATCTATAAAGAAAGAGAAACAATAATTTGATATATTACCATCAATTTTGTTCTTCTTTCGTATTCCCTCTCACTTTCCCTTATTTTAAAGTTCGATAAGGTAAAAGTGACAATAAAAAGCAAAAATTCTGATGCGTGCTAAAATCATAAATCACAAGATTGGACACAGATATCATAAAAATTATGATATTAAATAGACGCACATGTGCAACTACACTTTCATTAGTAAAATGTGAGCAACTGTTACATTGAAGGTGGTGGTTAATAATTCCATTTTTTTTTCTATTCTTCATTTAGGTATTCTGCTGCAAACATTAACTGAAATTAATATTTCTAAATGATTTGTGTCTGAATCTGAACTAAAGTATGGAGCAGAGATTGAAAGAGAGCTTTGCAGTATCTCCATTTAATACAAAAAAAGGGATAATGACTGGCAGATACAGACAAGAAAGCATGGAAAACGTACTTGTTTTCTTCTTCTCCAAGATAGACAGCCAATAAATGGGACTTAAACTATGTAAAGTTAGGCCTTTATTAACAGGGAGTAGGTGTAATCACATGAAAGAAACTCTTTGCCATAAGTAAAGTCGTTTCTAATCAGTAGAGTTGTTTCTAAAACACTTGATAACAGTCTTCTCATCAATAGTCTTTTACCAATTCACAATTTTTAAGAATAAATATTTCCTAGAAGTTTAACTGGTCTGCCAATTTTAAACGTTAGCATTTCGGGTGAATTTAATAAATTTAAAAATTCGATTGGATAAGAAGGAACATGATTTAGAAATTAAATTTATATGTTTTTGAATATCTTAAATTTTACAATTTTATTCATTACAAAATCAGGCTCCAAAAAAGTATAGCAACCTTGTATACAAAATTGTAGAAAAATGCATTGGGAAATAAGATTTTAATCATTAAAAATACAATTTCACATGGTATTTTGAATATTAAAGATATATTTAGATTATTTTTCTGAAAACGTAGGCGTATAACTGGGCATGGTCTGTTCATAAGTATATATCAACGTTACTTAAGGTTTAGAACCGTATGTACTATATTTCATTGGCTGAAAAATAAGTTTTTAAAAGACTTACTTTTTATTACAAAGTGGGCGTGGCTGTTCTAAAAGAATATGTCGACCTTCCTTAGTTTATACAGATTTTATGTAAAAATTTTAAAGAAATTTGCTAAAAAACAATAATTTGTATAGCGAACAATCAAACATACAAACAGAAAATTAATTTTCAAAAAATTATTTTTTTTTTAAAGATGATGGACCATAATCATAGCAACAAAAGAGTCCACTTTTGTTCAAAAGAATTTTATGAATTTAAAATCGTTTTTAAACAGATACAGACTTTAGTGTGACTATGATTACGGGCCGATATGTTTTTAATTAAACAGCATCCTTATTCTGGCCATAAAATTAAGATATATTTTTTTTTTAATTTTAGGTTCTCAAAGATAAAAAAAACGGCAGTAAGTGAAGTGCGTGTTAGGGTATATTTGGTAAACGCGATAGATTATCGACGTAAATAATCGGGATAAATTTAAATCTACGGGCTCGCGAACTCTAGTAATCGATAAAGATAAAAAAACGGCAGTAAGTGAAGTGCGGGTTACGGCATATTTGGTCGTGTTCGTTAGTAAACGCAATAGATTATCGACGTAAATAATCGGGAGAACTTTAAAACGTCTACGGGCTCGCGAACTCAAGTAATCGATAAAGATAAAAAAACGGCAGTAAGTGAAGTGCGGGTTACGGCATATTTGGTCGTGTTCGTTAGTAAACGCGATAGATTATCGACGTAAATAATCGGGATAACTTTAAAACGTCTACGGGCTCGCGAACTCAAGTGATCGTGATAGCATTAAAAAGCTGTCATGCGGGATCGTCGACTGATTTTGACAACGTGTTTGTTGTCGCAAATGCTTATAAAGTGAGTGCCGTGCATTAATGAACTTTATCTTAGTTGATAGAATAAATAAACTGCAAAATTTTGGTCTTCTGTGTACCCACGCAGAACTAAAGGGGGTCATTTGATGCTGTGATTTGAACTACAGTGTTAAAAATAGTGAACAATTTATGTGATCTTCGAGGTGTCTCAACTTTCGCCATAACAACAATATTAAAACAACAGGTTAGTCTACAAATCTTTTTATTAAATAAAAAATCTTATCATTGCTTGAATTAAATTTTAACTTCTATATATTTTATCGTATCAAATGCAACTGAAAAAATTAAATAATCATGGTATTGATCCATCTGTCATTTGTTGTTAAAATTTTTCTGTCTGTATTTTAAGTTCTGAATCTTATATATTCCGCTCAGCATTGGCAAAACTTTTCTGTAGGTTATTTGAGTTTTGCAGAAAAATATCCGTCTAAATAGTTTTGCCATTTAGCCTACAGTTCAACTTAGATTAGCAGTGTCAAACGTAGCGTTTCACATGCCCAGTATTTATGTTTAAGCCTCATACCTAAATAAGAGCGCTGAGGGTGTGTATTCTTTAGAATCTTGTTAATCATTTTGCTTAATAAATCCCACTAAGGACAAACAAACTTAAAGTTAAAAACGCTAGATTTGAAAAAACTAGCTAAAATGTCATTACTGGTTAAAAACACAATTGTTTTGCAAACCAACTTCACTAGAAAATGTGCTGTTAAAATTGGATTTTCCAATTGCTCAGAGCTGCCTTCGAGAGAGTTCGGAATGCTCTATTTTTAAGACATAAAAAAACGATTGACGCGCCAAATTAGGTATGACTGTTAGTTTTAATTTAAAAGCCAAATTCTCTTTATTTCTCTAATACCGCAAAACCAGGCCTTTATGTAAATTCATATAACAGTCAGTAGTTATAACCATCACAGGCCTTAAAGTTTGATTTGTGATTTTGTAATAGTAAAAATGATTTACAACCGAAAATACAAATGAGCTGTAGTCGATATTATTCACTAGCACAGCTTACAAAGGGGGTAGAAGGCAATGACAGCAAACCCCCTTCCTTTTTGTATACAAATAAAATAAATGGTTTTTTTTTCCTTTTAGCATTTTTGCTTTAAATTTTGTCAGCACTATATATTTTTAGTGGTGACAGTTCATATATATTGTTTCCTAGTCATGTCTTCTCTTCCAAATATCTGACGGTCCAGTAAATTTTCAAAAAAAAATATGCTTTTTTTTCGTTCTACAAACAGTTTTGTGCAAACAATTATTTTTAACAACCCTTAATGCGCATAAATAATTTTTATTACCTGTCATAATTTTCTTTTGGTTGGTGAAGGTGGGGGGAAAGGATACACTTTCATAGTCAGGTTTGGGGCTTAATATTATTATACATACACACATATATATATATTTATAATTCAAATGGTCAAACATACGCTGAGGCAGTGATATACGAGTATTTATGAATTTATTCTAACTAAATAAAATAAAAAAAAAATTTATATTATTATCGTAACGTTAATATTGTACACCAGTTGGTTACTAGTATTTGTATTTATGCAATTATATTATATTTTAATTGCCAAATCATTTTGCTCAAATGAAAAAAAAATAGATGAGTTTTTGCATGATAAAGTTATAGAACAAACAATCTATTGAATGGCAGGTTTTGCAGTTGTCGCTATATGCTGTATCTCGTTCATATCATTTATAAATATATTTTATGTTTTCACAATTGACAGCCGATTGAAGATATTTATTAATATTATGTTTTTTCTATTATTTGCAATCAGCCACAACAACAACAAAATAATGTAATTTTACAAAATTTATTAAGGATTTTGTGCATTGGGTATTCATTATATGATGATGCTGATAAAAAAGTATTTCAGAGTTTTTAAAATTTAGAAATTAATTTTATTATACATAATGCTGTATATATGTAATACATAATGTACTTAAAGCCTCTTTCTCATAATGAAATAAGACTCCTTTCATTTGTATCATATTAAGAAATCAGCACTACAAACAATCTTTATGATTTTTTTCTTAGACATGACAAAGAAATTAATAAGAGGTAGATGCTAGCTGAAAAAAGCAACATTTATTTTTCCAAAATGTCAAAAAACCTTACGCACACATTTACACGTACACATAATTTTTATATTAATATTTTTCTATTTTTGTTCTATAATGTTTTTACCTTTTTTAATTTGTTTTAAACTGTTTTTTAATTTATAATAAAATACAACTTAAAATTTTGACAGCTCGGCATGCTGCGAATTTAAACAGCTGAAGAGCGTTTACCTCTTTTTAATTTAGATTTTTACACTTGATCTCTACATAATTTAAAAGTTATTTTTTTTTTCGATCTTTACGAGTTTTTGCAAACTTAGTCATAGGGCTAATTCTCCACTTATTGCCAATAATATGTTGTAACCTTTTAATTTTTCTATATAACGCTAAACCTCCATCAGCGTTGGCATTTTGAGGCTAAATTTAGCCTTATATTTCTCGCATTTAACCTCGAAATTTATGATAAAGCTTCTAGATTTTTTCCTAGTCTTTTTTCGTTTTCAAAATAGTTTTAAAAAAATTTGAACTTTTTTTTTTTTTTTTTTTTTTTTTTTTTTTTTTTTTTTTTTTTTTTTTTGTGTGAAAAATTAAAGCAAATCATAAACAAACTATACAGGTTCCCGTCAAGGCATATTCATTACCTTGTAATGTAAACTGCGAAAAATTATTTACCGCTGATATGTCAGAATTCATATACATGAAGTTGTAGAAGTTGTGCCTGTAGGTTAGGTTAGGTTAAACAGGTTGCCCGAAGTAAATAAAACAAGAGCTGGGCTCACTTGGGTCCTCTGACGTGGTCCCTTTGTGATACATGTATAGAGGAAAATAAAGAACAGGAGGGATAGTAATAGAAGAGTGAAGGGCAGGAAAGAAGATAGAGAAAGAAAGTAAGAGAGTCCGTCACAAAAACCAACCGCTGCTTCTAATGAAGCCATAGAGCATGTCGACACTTGCATTCGACAGCGCAGTGAGACTCTGAAGACGTCGCTCACCGAAGTGGATCATGCGCCGCTCTTCCAGGGCCGGACACTGGCAGAGAAGGTGTTTCACAGTTTCCTCCTCCTCCTCGTCCTGACAACTTCTACAGTAGCCATTATAACGCAATCTCATTCTCCTAGCATGGTTGCCAAAATTGCAGTGTCCCGTTACTACAGCCACTACATTTCTCAATCGTGCTCTTTGGAGTTGTGCCTGCAGTAGTGAAAAGAAAAATTAATATACCCAAACAACCAAATCACTTGAGAAAAATATTAAAATCATAATTTCAAAAAAAAAATTTCAGTCGCCTTAAACAAAATTTTAAATAAATTTTATTTATTAAAGGCATATATTTATATTACATAAATAAATAATAACAATTACCTTAAGAATTTTTAATTGTAGTTTGATTGTTATATGGTTTGTCGGGTAAAGAAAAAAAGTATCCAGCTGTAGAATTGCTTTTCCCTTGTAAGTAAATATGCCTTGGTCTCCATGTTTATCAGATCTTTTTTTTAAGGCACATGTTTTTTTCATGTCTGTAAAAATGATGTTACTTTACAGTATAAACTCCGTTTTTTTTATAACAGCTGATCTACTCAAAAATATTAAAATTTTTAGAAATTGACTTGCTTATTATTTTTTTAATTTTATTATTAATAATATTTAATATTAAAAATTAATTCTAAGATTAAATTTGTTAAAGCACTGATAAGTTTGATCATAGGCTTTTAGGGTTTCGGCAGCAATCGAACCTATGACCCCCAGATTGATAGACTAGCACGGTACCCCTTTTTTTTAATAATTTGTGATTTAATAAAATAAAATAAATTCAAAAAATAATTAAATTGCTTCTTTGTTTTTAATTAAATTCGCTTATAAGTATTTAAGGCCAAGAAGAAAACGAACTTATTTTTTCAGTTTTTGTTATTTTGTGTTCTCATCTTGGTTTTTTTATAAAATCATAAATAAAAAAATTTTCGTATTATACTTGTAATAAAAAATTGAGAAAATTGAGCATTTTAAACTATCGTTTTTTAACTCTTTCTTAATTTAGCTTTTTCTAGCCCTTTTTTAAGCTAATTTAATTTGTTTCTATGTTTTAACAACGCTGGCATTCAACATTCAATCATATTTTGTCTTTTGCTTGAAAGAGACAACTCGTTACCAACCGAAATTTCAATATAAATATAAAAAAATTCGATAGGTACCAAGTGCCGTAATTTGGCAAATGGTTTTCTTTCTCATCGACTTAAAATTGAGATGAAAAAGTAGGTTTACATTAAATCAGGGTATTTTATTCACTAGGCATCAAAATTACTCTACCCTTGTGTATTTTATGCAATATCTAGTGAAACATTTAAGGCTCTAATTAGCCTTCGATTATGCTTTTTAATAGTTATTTTAAATCAATTTCCCCTAAATATTTTTATTATAAATTTGTCATCTGTTTGATTATGAACATTTTCAACATATCCATTTTGAACTGTCATACCTTTTGCAATCACATTTAAATTTGTTGCAACATTGTTGTTATTGTTGTTGATATTTTTTTATAATTATTTAGAGAATGCAGTGACAATGTTTCATAACATTTTCCAATAAATTGTAATTAATGTGGAATAAAAAGTTAACATTTTAGACTTTTGATTTTGCATGATTATACAGGTTTTTATGCAGAATTATTTGTGCAAATAAATGCATAAATTTACACAATTTTTTTTTTCATACACAACTGCTATAAATCAGAGAATTTACATAAAAATAAATGAACTTTGAAAAAATTGCAATAATTGAAAACACACTAATAATAATATCTAGTTTTCTCTACCCTAATCAAAGCGAAAATTGAAAGCGATATTAAAATGGTTCACCGCTTGGCAAATTAAAAAAAAAATAATAGTTTATTCTGCTTTTGACAGAACTTTTGCTTTTTTATTGTATTTTAAAAATAATTTTTTTTAATTTATTTTACGAAAAAAAAATCTAAATGTAAATTATAGCTTTTTTGTCATTAATTTGTACCCCCTCGCACTTTACACATACCCGCACTTTCACTTTAACTGTGAAAAAAGGAAATGTTTCTTTTGAGTAAAAAAAGCAAATCATGTTAGAAATTCCAATGAATCATTTTAAGTACTAAATAAAGTCCTTTTTCTTTGACACTATAAAAATGAAACCTTATCAGGCACACATCACCACATTAACGACTTAAGTGCACACAAACACACTCACTCATACGTACGAGTACAACAACAAATGGAAAAGGGAACTCAGCCATTCTAAATAAATTTTTTTTGAGCACTAAACCCAACCAACAACAACAATTTTCACATTAAATGGATTGATAGAATGATTTAATGCTCTCAATAGAAAAAAGCAAAATAAAAAAAATGAATCCTAAAACTCACACACGCACATATTTTCAAATGGTCATATTCATTTTGAAGCAAATGACATGAAACGTGTTTAATGTTTAATACTCGTAGTCGGTATCTTGACAATTTCAACTCACACTCAAACTTAGACGTTGGATACAAGTCACACAAATTGCAAGTAAGATGGAAATAAAGATGGCTGCTGTGTAGTGAATGCCATAAAAACGGTCATTCGCATGTTCAAATGACATTAAATGTGTCAAATAAGGGTTACTCCTTAGTTGGATTCCTTTTCATTCATTCACTTACCATTTTATCAAGTTGAAATTCTATTTGGAATTTTGTGATTGTGTGAGTAATTGTCATTTGATTCTTTCTTATACGATTTATTCATCTATTTTGTGTTTGTGTGCATGTACACTGGGCCTCAGAGAAAATTTTGCGTATTAAAAAATATTTAGAAATGGATTTAGAAAAAACTCATCAATTGAAATAAATAAAATAATTATTAATGAAGTGAATAAATTTATTTAAAAAAAATAAAGGTTTTTATATATCACCAAAAAAATATCCGCACGGCAGAGATGATACCGCAGCTGCGAAATGCATTATTGCAAAAATTTACATCCTCACAAAAAATGATTTCCGCAATCGCTGAACGCTTGAATAATTTTTTTTTTTAACCAACTTTGACTGATGACTGACTTATCATCATCGCCCAGCCTAAACGGTTAAAGGTAAGGACTTGAAATTCGTTAATTAGGTTCCTCTCCCAATGTGTAGGACCAAGAAGAAGAGATTTTTTGATATTCGAATGTGAAGGTGGTAAAATAGGGTCCAAACTGGTTAAATCGAACTTCTTATATCTCCGGAGCTACTACAGATAGAGCCAAAGTTCAAACTACAAAATATTCTACTAAAAATATAAGAGGATGAGTACTTGGTACTTTCTTCGATATTTGTACATTTGCGGTACAAACTAATGTTGGTACGTTTTTTTAACCCCATTTATCTTTCAAAGTAACAAGCACAGTAACAAAAACTAAAATGTTTTCGTCTCTTCTTAAAAATGTTTTCAATTTATATTTTCAATTATTTTAAGCTCATGCAAATAAGGGGTAAAATACGTACCCCTTGTTGGTACTATTTCGAAATATGTAGCTTTAAGTAAATTGATGCAGCATATGAACATTCTGTTATTGATTTTAGACACCCAATAAAAATCAATTTAAAAAATAAACTTCTAGGGAGAAAAAAGTATCAAGAAAGAGAAATAAAATTAGACTTATATATAATTAATTTTAGTGCTATTTTTTTTGTAATATGCAAGCCTAGAATTTTGACAGTAGAATTGAGAGGTACTGAATGAAATAAGAAATCATTAATTAAGGGACAAAATAGTATTTTTTATGAAATTTTATGATACTTTTCGATCTAATAATGTAAACCAATGTAGAAGTACAAGGTTGGACTCAAACGGTCCTGAGCAAAGTGAAAAAAGGAACCTAGAAGTGCGAGATTGGAATTAAACGATATGGGCAAAGTGAAAAATCATTAAAAGGAAAAAATGGTACTTTTTATTAAATTTAATGATACTTTTTGATTTTTTTATGAAAACGAATCTAGATGTACGAGATTGGGCTCAAACTGTCCTTAGAAAAATGATCAAATCATTGAAGAAAAAATGGTACTTTTTATTATTTTTAATGGTACTTTTTGGATATTTTTTACTAACAACCCTAGAACTTTAAAATTGGGATCAAATGGTCTTGAGCAAAGTAAAAAAATCATTTAGAGTACAGTACTTTTTATTGATTTGAATGCTACGTGTTGATTTTTTAACTTTTATGAATTTAGAACTATCAAGCCGAGCTCAAACGGTACTTTTTCTATAGTTTAGTGATACCTTTTGATTTTATTTTTATTAAAAAACTTAGAATTGAGATTAAGTGATCTACAACGAAATAATAAATTATAATAGCTGACGTAGTAGCGAGTTAAATGCTAGTTTAAAATAAAATTGATACAATTTTTTTTAATTTCTAGATTCTGATTGCTTAAATAAATTGACATGTTTTCCTTCCACAGTGCAATTCTAAGATTATGCTACGCAGAATTAAACATTTTCTTTAACCTTTTTTTTTTTTTTTTTTTTTTGAAGAAATGAAATTTCTTTTTTTGTGAACTTGATATCCGGTTAAGCTAGGATGGGTAAAATCATCTTACAATTTGAAAAAAAAAATTATTTAAGAAACTCTACTGAAACACTAACAAGCATGTAAATGATTTCATATACTCGTAGATGTCTCTATATACAGTCGCTTATTTACAAAAAAAAACTTCACTAAATCATTCAAAAAGCACAAAAACATTTGTAAAAGGCAACGAGTGCAATTCTTAAAGGTATTAAAATTAGAATGCAAAATAGTTTTTATAGATCGATTATGGATAGCAAATAAACTGCAGGTGTTTTTTAAATGGGCAAGAGGATTTGAAATGAAAATTGTTATTATGAATAGCAAAGATTTTTCTATTTTTACAAATTAAAAATAAACAAAAAATAAGAAACAAAACGTGTTTTTTAGTATAAAAAATTTAATAAAAACAATTTAAAATATGGCCTTTCGTTCAATTTTATTTTAAAGATGAGCAAGAAATAATGAATGCGGGGTAATTCTAATTTTTTTATAAAGATTTTTTGCGATATTTTTTTATATGTGTTTGAAAATCAGTTAGTTCTTCTAGTTCACAAGTACGTCTATCCTCAAATCAATAGGTGATTCATTGGTTTTGGTTAGGGATGGTTTGAGGTCACCAGATCCCCACAATTTTTCATAAGCAGGCTTGTAGTTTGCGACTTAGCACTTTAGTCTGGAACCAAAGTTCGCAATCATATACGAGCACAGTTTTCACATTGGAGTAGAAGATACGGAGCTTGGTGATGATTGATATATGTTTTAAGGCCTCAAAAGAGCAAAAGCACCTCGGGCTTTATTTATGCGATTAGTAATATCTTCCGGTGGCGGTTATTTTGTTCTCTAAATAGCAAAATTCTGTTTTGCAGGATATTTCTTTTCTGCAGTGAGATGTTTTTTTTTTATTTGAGATGAATTATGTTTTGTCTACCTTAATTCTCAGGTCAGTTTCAATCGCGAATTATTTATATTGCCCAAATTTGTCCGTAAGCTAGATTTTTTTACTGCAAGAAGAAAGACATCAGCTGCATGTCAGTTGTTCTTCATTAAATAAATTAAAAAAAATTAATATTTTTCTTGTTTTTCTATAAGCAATTTTCAGTCTAACCTCGTATCATGTCGACATTGTATAATATAACATGTTTGCTTGATGTGCGTAAAGTGCGTTCATTTCTCAATGTTCTTTCTGCATGTGTGTGTGAATATTGTTTAACATACATAAATCTGTCACTTTGCTTTTTCTCTATATTTATTTGTTTTGTTGTTGTTTTTTTTTAATTTCAATTTATTATTCTTTCTTCTCATTCATTTCATCCTACTTTTCATTTCACATTTCTTGAATATTTGCCATATTTTATTTTTGTTATGGATCTGTGCTTGCTGTTGGTTGTATTTTATATTTATTTGATATGCCTGCCTGTTTAAAAGACAGTGTGACATTTCTGTTTTGTATTATGCTGTATAACTGCGTGTGTGTGTGTGTGTGTGTATTTGCGTAAATATAGTTTTCTGCTGGTGTTGGTATTATTGTATTCCGACACTGCGCCTGTCAATTTATAACAAAAATTATGATCCTGAAAAGTAGATTATCCTTGATTTATCGTCGCATCATTTCAAATGAAATGTTGAAAAGCTGTAACTGATATTGTATGTACGAGTGTGTGCTTATGTGTATATATGCAGACACATAAATTGTATGCATAAACTCGTATGTATGTATGTGTTTTTTATGTTCTTGTTGAAAAAACCCAAGTATTTCGTTTGTGATAATGAGGGCGCAATTGCATGTGCTTGGTGGCTGGTCAGTCTTAGCCTCTCGTAGGGCTACACTCCTGAATAACTTTTCTTTAATTCTCAAAGAAGTAATTACGTTCTCACTAAATAAAGTAATTGGCTTCATCCGAGGCTTACAATTGCAGCACGTCGCTAGTGTTTTACTTTAGGCCCAATTCATCTTAAGCTTTTAAGAAGTACATTTCAGTAAACACGAAAGTGTGTGACACTTGAAATGGCTTACAAGCACTTTTTATTATAAAATATTAGATATATTTGTAGGGATGTGTGGCTTTCAAGTATGCTTGTGCAGCCCTTTAGTAAACAATATTTTTTTTTTGTTATTGTTAAAAGAGCGAATCCGCGGTTTTTTTTTTCATATGGATTAGCTCTTGGTTCTTCTAGTAACTTTTTTAATTCACTTGATTGACTAGAGTTGGGAAGTCTCATTTATTTTTTTTGTTAATAAATACAGCCTTTTAACTAGATTTTTCCAGCTGCTTCTTGTGAAATTTTCTATGTTTTTGAAAGAAAAAAAGCAATGGACGAATGCGCCTTTAACAAAATATCTCTGTCTATTATTTTATTTATTTTGACAGATTTCTTTAACATGACTTTTGTTATAATTCTTCAGTATTTCATTCTAATTTATGTCATCTAAACAATTTAGTCAGCTCTTCAAGAAATATAAAAATCAGCCTATGACATCCTGCTGCAACTCAAGTAAAGCATTTTTACTGAATTTCCTTGCAAGATAACAAAACCCTGAGTAAACGACCATGTCAAATAATTTAGTCACTATTGTTAATAGAAATTTGTTTGTATGTGTGTGTAAGGCTGTTTTTAAAATATCTTTTTCAAAGGTTAGTCACAGTAACTATAAAAAATTAAAAAAAAAATTGTGTAGGTCTTGTTTTTTGTCTCTTAAGTACGATAAAGGTTTATATGAGTGTTAGATCAGTTGAAGGGAATACTTTTTACCATCAACATTTGAAAATCATTGATTTGCTTTTAAGCATCAGACACAAATCAATAATTTATTGTTTTTAACATTTTAAGTGATTGAATTATGTGCGTGAGAAAATAAAATCTACGAGCAGAGCGATTAAAATGAGTATATTTTTTTTTTAGATTTTGTTTTCCATTTTGTAAAAGGAATTTTATAAAGATAAATTAAACTCTTTCAGCTCTAGGACTTTTGCCTATCACTTTAAGAAAAAAATTCAACTTCTCTTTAAAAAACAAACATTTGATAAAGTGTATAAACCCGATCTAGTGCTAGTGGGATCGAAAATAATGATTTCAAAAATACTATTAACAAGCCAATGAAAATTTTTATATTAAAAAGGGGATGTAAAATTGGATGTGGTCTTAGTTGTATTATGAAAATTGCATGCACCAAAGACATATTAATCAAACAAGATTACTTCCGTTCTGTTTACATTAAAATTTTTTGTAATTTTAATTAGACTTAGATCTGTATGCATGATTGTAAAATAATGTCCTTTTAAATAAAATTTTATACAAATAATTTAGCCAATTTTGAACATGATTGATGAAAACAAAAAATAATTATTTTAGTTGATTGACTGACTCCTTAACAAACTGAAATGTTTTTCTTTAATATTTCATTTTAACTAAATACTTTTCATAAAAAAATGTTTCTCTTCTTTGAAGTCATTGTTAAATATTCGTCTTTAAATCCCAAAAAAATCATTAATATTATTTCTAGTCATAAAAATTTATGATGGCCATAAATACAAAATATATATTTATACCCACACCCTGGCACATACTCATACTTACATATTTTTTCTCTTTTTATAAAAAAAAAAATAACATTTTTAATCAATAAATATTAAATTTGTAATGCCTAAAACAAAATTGAAAATGTAGAAGAGAGATGAAGTGCTATAAAAATGAAATAAAATCTAAAGGTTAAACTAAGTCAAGCACAGAAAAAAGAAATAGAAATAACAAATAAAATAGCAGAGGTTCTTTAACCATTTTTAAATTTACAAAAACAAATTGTGGCAACAGTTTTCTAAAGGTTTAGATTACACAAAGCGCCCAAATAAGAAAAACAGAGTCCTCTAATGTGGTGCCTTTATAATATTCTAAAGGCTTAATTGAAAGAATTTTGATGATGATCAAGGCAAGGGAGTTACTCTGAGACAAATATTTCCAATAAAATGTCATCAATTTCTTAATCCATATATTTTGGCTTAAATTTATATTTTTTAAATATTTTGTTTTAAATGCATATTTTTCGTAATATTTATACAAAAATTTTCTCTTTTCCTAATTTTTTGTTTAATATTTTTCAATTTAATTTTTGCATATTTTGCTATTTTAAGATCATGAATTTTTTAATTTTAATCACATTCTGGTTATTAATTTAAATTTAATTAATATTTTAGCATAAAATTATTTATAAGTCGGCAAATAGAAAAATATAAAAAAACTTGTCTGCCTTTAGAGGAAAGTTGTTGTTATTTTAAAATTTTTTTAATTTTGTTTGCTATAAAGAACTTTAATTTAACCAGCATATTGGGAACCCCTGTTCGTTTTTATTAACTCTATGTTTAGTTTTAAAGCAAAGCTGTCATTTGAAATCGACAAATCTTAAAAATTATGATTAATATTTTATAATTACAACAAATTGATAAAAAAAATTAATATAAAAGAAAAATTATAAAATCTATTGAATCCAGAAATGAGAATAATTATTTAACAGCATTTGAAATGTAATCTAGAAACACAAAAATCCCATAAACACCATAAATTTTATGATTGAGATTGACATTTAACGAACTTGTAAAAGAGTAAAAAAAATTAATAAAAAAATTTGGGAAAGGAAATTTTATAAAGTAAAATGAGTTTTATTACTTCGCCAAGATTTGAAAGAAGAAAAACTAAAGACCCATTAACTAATTCTGTTAATGGAAATGCCGCTCCCTAAAATGTTCTGAAATGCTAGGATGCAATAGAACTCATAGACTAAAGTGTAGTTGTTGGTGCTAATGTAGTATTTTATACCCCTAAAACATGTGTAAATTCTATATCATGGTTTCTCCAGAGCAAAATTCCGACATGCCCTGCGGTATCTCTTTCTCGGTTTGAAAACAGCAGATCGAGGTCATATTTTTGCCAAAAGCACAGTCCAGATGGAAAGACGAACGGACGTGCAATTGGGCGATAATACAGCAAGAACTTACTAGGATTCCAAAGAGCCCGATTGAGATATGTGGTGGCTGGAGTAACAGGGCACTGCAATCATTGCAACCATGCTCGGAGAATGGGTTTGCCATCAAAAGACTACTGTAGAAGTTGTAAAGACGACGAGGATGAGGATATTTTAAAACACTTAACTGCCGGTATCCTGCCTTGAAGGAGCGACGCACATTTGGAGAGCGCTGCCTGCAGGTTCTCTCTGCACTTTCGACTATAAGGGTCGACATGCTTTATAGCTTCGTTAGTAGTAGCAATTGGTTTGAGTGACGGACTTACCTGCTCTATCTGTCTTATTATTTTTTTTCCTTTCGTATCTCTAGTGCTATCCTTTTTCACTTCCTCCTATACTGGTATCACAAAGAGACCATATCAGAAGACCCAAGTGAGCCCAGCTTCTTTTACAAAAAGTAAAAGGTTAATGTTTTTTAATTTCTAATTGGGCATGATTTGAAGTTAGGCGTTTTTTTTCTTGGCCTTTGAAAATGCTCAAATTTCAATAAAACTCTCAGAGTTTTTTATAGGAAATTTCAAAAATAAATTTAACAAAACATTTTAATTTTATTTTATTCTTAAATGCTTAAAAACGTCTTTTACACACCATCTGCGTTTCATTTAGTTCTATTTTGATTTGAAATTTATTTAATTCTATGACTGACTTCGTAGTTAAACATAAAATTTTCAACAGTTTGAAAATTACTCAAATGACTATGAAATAAATAAAATAAAAAGAAAATATTGTTATGGCTTGTTAATTTTTATTGCAGTTGTTTGCATTTAGATTTTCAAAAAATACAAAAAAAAAAGTTTTTGTCTTTTGTGTTTCCTACAGCTTCAGTCTCTCTGCGGAATGGAGATGTTGTAAATCATCATAATTTTCATATTTTCCATATGGCAGGAATAAATAATACGCAGTTGTAATTTACCAAAAAAAAAAAAAGAAAAGAAAAAACGTCATGAGAGATGAGACTTGAGATGAGTTGTATCCCACAGATTCGGCATCTGCTTAAATTTTTCTTCAATTAAACAACGAATGCCTTGTTGGGCGTTAGAAAGAGTGAGTTGAAGAAACTAAAAAGGTGAAAACGGTTTTAAAAAAAGTCATGCTAAATTAGAAAACACAAAAATTTCCATCTTTTTTGACAGTTGATGTAATTTATGTTTTGCATCTTGCTGTGCTGTATCTCACATTTTGTATCTCCAAGAGTTGAAAAGCCAATTGTATTTATTTGATGTTGTTGCAAGCGAAAGTGTTGTTAAATACTCGTACAGTGACAAAATTTCACTTTTCTTTCATATCTAGTCTGTTGAAATGATTAACAAGGTTGGATTGCACTTCTAAGACACACAAAACTATTAATTTCTGTTGCATATGCAAACACAACCCTCTTGCTAACTCGCTATTTTGCATCATAAATACAATTTAAAACAAATTGTTTGTAAATTGTCAACAAAACCTCAAACAGTGTTTTCAGTCAATTCTATTTGTTGCCTTAAGTTAATTTGCCTTAACAAAAGGATTTTCCTTAAAAACTTTCTTTTAACTGGAGGTAATTTTTAAAAACAATAAAATTTTCCCTAATTTGTGCGCTACCCTCATGTTAAGGTCTGTGCTAGTCCTAATTTTAATTTCTTTTCATAATTTTGTCTTAAAAACGTGACTTTTGTTTTGTTTGTACCTTGAAGATCTGACAATAGAACCTGCGGGTGTGTTTCTTCTATTTAAAAGTCATTTAGTCACACTAACTAAAGTTAGGTAATGTTTTTGTTTAACATAAATAAATTTGGAAATATTTGCTAATTTTAAACTAAAAGAAACAGCAAAAAGAATCTACTTTTTGCAAAACCAATTTGCATTTATTTTGCCTGAATAACGTATAGGCAGTATTGAAATGTCTATTGAAATAATTTTAGAGATTTGCTACAGTGGACACGAGTATCCTTAAAATATTTTGAAGGCTTACAAGACGGGTAGTCAATGTCTGCTTAAAAAGAAACACTTTGTCTTACGAACTACTGAAGAGCAAGAAAACGTTTATTTTTTTAAATTCGTTTCTTAGGTAAGGACCAAAGCATGGCATTCAGTATACGAGTATGTAAATAAAATTAATTTTTTTCTGTTCCTTGTTTGTTTGTTTGTTCGCTAAAAAAATTTTATTTTCCAAAGAATTTGTCTAAAATTCTATTCACACAATTTTGCATCAGCCACGCCTATTTTCACTGTTGATACAGATGTGTGCCCGTACTTAATTTAAGCGTGAATATATGTTTTGAAATATATTATCTATCACTTAAGTTGGCGCTTCTGCTATTCACTATTTATAAAATGGGTTTGGATGGGTTGTCGTTTGACCAGCCCGATGACTCCTCTAGCGTGAACAGCGCACCATGCAGTCACTTTGAGCGGGTGATTTGGAACCTCGTGCATCACTCGTGGATTTTCGGGCCCCAGAAGCGATAGTTTTGCTTGTTCACGTACCCACTGAGGTGGAAATGAGCCTCCTCGCTCTTTATGATTTTGGTCGAAAAATCGTCAACTTCGATTATTCCACGTCATTGGGGAGTGTATCGCTCCATGGCTTGTTCACTTGTATTCTACATCTGTCTAGTTCACAAATGTAAAAACAGACATTTGCAAAAATGAGAGCATTTTCCAATAGGGTGATTTCTTTTAGCCCACCTTATATTTGAAAGTGCTATAAATCCACTTAGAAAATTAGTTTTAAATTTAAATTGTATTTGTAAACTTAGTTCTTTAGAAATTATCAAAACGACCACAAACGGTATCAACAGTGTATCAAACATATTTAGGCTCATGATTGACAATATAGCATTGCAAAATACTGTCAAATTGACACACAACGTTCGTTAGAAAATTGACAACATACTGGTGGTGTCGAAATAGCACCATACCGGTGATAAATCGACACCATCTTGTGTAAAACATTTGTTATTAAAATCGTATCATACGATTGTTAAAATGAGCTCATGCTTTGTCAATTCCACAGCGTTACTAGCTTTTTTTCAAAATTGACAACCAATCGTTGTTGATTTGTATACGCTTGTTAAAAAATTGAAAGTACCCGTTGTCAATAAAATAGACAACGGGATGGTGTCGAAATGACAACATAAGTTGTTGATTTTGCAAGAACGACTTACAAATTAAAGAACCGGGCCGGCGACTGGGCTAAAGCATGTACTATTTAATAAAAACGATTGAAATTTCAGTTTTTGCATATGAAGCCGTGCATTTCTATAGTAATTGTAATACGATGATTTAGCCTTTTTAGCCATCACCCATAAATCAAAGGAAAATTAATTTCTTTTTAACAAAAGCTAATGATAAACTTGTTTTGAAGAGGTTTTTAAAGCATCCAAGTGGTTTTCATTTATAGCACTATAAATTTAAAATTTTAAAGTGATTAAGTCAACTACAGCCTCACAAAAGTGGTGACCAAAAGTAAACTTTTTTGATACGCCACTTCTTAAATTTTACCATTACGTATGAAACTAATGCTTTTTAAAGTTTCATTTACGATTGAAAGATTTTCGTTTTACAACGAGCAAATGTCATGGAAATTATGAAATTTATGAACTTCTTAAGCAAGAATCCACACACACAAACAAGAAAGATAGATAGAAAGATTACGCCATGAGCATAATTTCCTTTTAGATGACGTAGCTTGTCCGCTGCTTGAAGAAAAAAAAATTAGGTTTTCCACTGTGTTAATTATTAGCCAATAGGAACACATAACGTGACGTCATTTTAATTTAATGTAAGCAATGGCGTAATCTTGTGTCTATCATTCTTGCACACACTTGGATCAAAAATAAATGACAACCCATTGTGATGTCAACTAAAACGAAACGAATTCCTTTTCATAATCATCTTTTTCTCTGTGTGATTAAGTCAACACTGTGATATGTATGTGTGTGCTTATGCTTGTGTGTGAGCCTGTGTAGCCATAAAGAATTCATATCTTTTTTCTTTTAAATAATATTTTATACATGAAACAAAATTAAGAAAAAAAAATACCCGAAAAAAAGAATAAAAGACGAAATATTTTGTCCGTCTGGTGCTTGTAAATCACTCAAATTTTGACATTTTTGTTTTAAATTGCGTGACATTGTTTTATTACGTGTGTGAGATGTACAGTCACTAACACATATACTACCACTGAGTGGATGGATGGCTAGATGGATGGTGGTAGTTCATAGCGTTTTGTTAATGTATAGTAAAAGTAGACTTTTAAGAGTTTTGACTTTTCCCAAAAAAAAACCCATAAAACTTTTGGTGTATTTAAGAACTCCTCCTTCTTTTCGTGTTCATTCAATGGCATACATGCAAACATACGCAAGAAATTTTGAATGGTTGAGTGAATCAATGGCTGTGGATTATTTTTCTATAAACTATAAATTTGATAAGTTTGACTTATTTCATTTTTCTCCTTCTTCTTCTTCTTTATTTTATAGTCGACCGACATCCATATTCTCACCCAAACTCAATTCAGTCAAATGCAGCTCATAAACATTTCTGCTGTTGTTTGTTTGCTTCAGCTTTAATTTTATCTTCTCCTTTGCAGTGGCTGTCATTGTCAGCGTCGACAACATCTTAGTTGTCTATACAAGACACTTACACACACACAAGCACACACACACACTTACGCATACACACAAACCACTTTTTGAACGTCTTTAATTTCGTATTTTTGGAATTGTTGTTGTTTTGTTTTATGGCTGAAATAGGTGGATTTTATTGTCAAAATCTAAAACTGATTAGTTGTTGTTTGTATTTAGTTGATTATTTACTTCTAGTCTGTCTCCTTTTAACTTAAGTAAGTCCTACGTGTACATGTGTGTGTGTGCATTACATAGACGTCAACTTTTATTATTTGTCATGTCTCAGTTCATTTCATTTCATTTTAATTTGTTCATTTTTATATTTTTGAAATTCTTATTTTTAGTTTCTATTTAAGAAAAAGGGTTTCAATTTATTTCTGTACGGCCGTTTCTATAAAATTCTTGTTTTTTTTTTTTAATTTAATGACATGATTTATATCCATAATTTCTTCCACATTCACATATACACTCTTCACAGTATTGACTTGTGTCAGGTATTTGAAATGTCTGTCTAGCTATTGAATGTGTTTGAACACATGCGTGCATGTGTATTGATTCTGGGTGTAGCCCAAATTGTTATGAAAAGGTTTATTTAGTTTCAAACTAATTAGAATTTATAGATTGTTAACTGAAAACATTTGTTTTTGATTAATTTATTTGTTTCTTTAGCAATATTGTTAAAAAAAAAGTGGACTTTTGCTTCTATCGGTTATCAACTGTTAGACTTTGATAAAAATTTACTTTTTTAATTAATTTTGTGTTAACAAAATATTTGTTAAACAAACATACACAAGCTTATTTGCATATAAAAAATCTGTTAAAAAAAAGGAGACTTTGAGTTCTAGAGTTAAATTATTAAATTCGATATCGATCAACTTTCACAAAATCATAAACAGAAATGGTCGCTACGAAGTTGGCCTAAGGGCTGCAAACCTCTTTTAATCTTAAATATAGGGTCCGCCATCGAACTTTTTTTTTTCAACTAGTGATTATTTCGTGAATGGTAACACTTAGCTCATGTCTGATTTGACAGATAATTAGTTTTATCCTTCCGCTGAAAGAATATGGTTGTGTTTTCGCTTCGCTAAGTGGGCCTGCGATCGACTTACGAAAGATGCCGATTTTGCCAAAAAAAAATCATCTTTTCAGATGAAGCTCATTTTGATCTTGGCGGGTATGTAAACAAGCAAAATTGTCGCATTTGGGGCACAGAAAACCCGCACGCATACATTGAAAAGCCGACGCACCCAAAACGAGTCACTGTTTGGTGCGGATTTTAGTCCAGAGGCATAATTGGGCCATTTTTCTTCGAAAATGAGCAAGGAGTGGCCGTTAGTCAATGGCGATCGTTATCGGGCCATGTTGAACGAATTTTGTTCCCAAAAATTTAAGAGCATGATATTGGCAACATTTGGTTTCAACAGGACGGCGCTACGTACCACACAGCCTAAGCTACACTCGATGTTTTTAAAACATTTTCAAAAAAAAAAGTTATTTTTCGGACCCTATAAAATGGAAATCTTTTCGTTGAAGTGAAATGACACTGAAATGAGACTTTAAGTTAATGGTATTCAGGAAGTCGATTTTCGTTTTGTGAGAACTTAAAATGAAAATTTTTTTCAGATAACTTTTTTGTTTCCCGTTCACTGAAAAATAACAATTAAATTTTAAACAATTTAATATGAAAAATATGGAACGAAATTTTTTCACAGTTAGGCAATTCACATTCTGTCTAAAAGTGTGAATTATTAGCAAAAATTTTTCATATATGAAATTTGTACTTGAAATAGAATTTAAAGTTAATTATTTTTATATGAAAAGAGTATACATTTATCTGGCAAAATTTTTTTTTAAAATTTTAAATAGCCACTTTTGCCTTTAATCCTAGATTGGCGTACCTTCATCGAAACGCCGAACGTTAATTTTATATTTTCATTTTTTCCCTCATAATGAGAAATTCTATGGCCTATTTAGGTGTTTATGTTAGGTAATGCAAGAAAAAGGTAACCCATAATTTAACGTCAAGCCAAAAGTGGGCTTATCTCAGACAAATTATAAAAAAAAATTTTATGTTGCGAATTTCGCGAGTTACTGCCATTCGGAATATTTTTTTTTAATTTTGGTACCCTGCATTGATATATCTCTTGCTGTCGCTACAAATTTTTACTTTTCAAAATTTGTTTTTCCCGTTATGTTATTGTAAGCATACCTTCTGCAAACCTCAATAAAAAAATTTATCACAATAAAGTAATTTTCGAGGAAAATACCATTTTTTTGGCCAACTAAATATGTTTTGAAGGTTATTTTTACACCCAACTTTAAACGACCGTGTTGAAAAAAAAATGTACTAAAATTTTTTGTCAATCTATATCAAAAGTTGGCGCATTTAGCCCAAATTCCAAAATGGTATAAAAGTTAGTTGATGGGCTTTTTCAACAGTGAAAATAAATTTTTTTTTAATTAAACTGATAATTTTTTTTTTTCTTTTAATTAAAAATATTAAAAATTTTTATATTATAATTTCCAATATATATTAATCGAATTGAATATTTTACGTATATAAGTAATTTATATCACTCACTTTTTCACCCTCAATAGTCCCATAGCAATTACATATTAAAAGTCAGCCAAGTCCCTTTTTCCTAATCGGCAACATTTTTGTCCTCAAATTGGAATGCTTTACCTTTGTTACCTTAAGTATTTAAACAACATCTTAAAACAACGCAAATTATGATATTATTCAATGGAAAAACACAGCCCAGAGGACCTGTACAAAAAAAAAATAAGCTGCGTTGAAATTCATAAATTCATTAATTGGTTTTCTTATTTTATATTTTTTTATTATTTTCAAATATTGTTATATTGATACATGTGTAGCAACAATTACAAAAAGATAAAATGAAAAGCTTGTATGCTTCATTTCACATTAAGACATCATAAGAATCGAAGAATGTGTATTCAAGCAAGCAATCTATGTTCGATGTAGCTGTTTGACAGTTTGAGCAAAACTGCCCTCATTAAATAATTTAATTTTTATTTGTTGCTACTCATTCTATTCCATCAAAAATAATTTATTGACTAACAAAACAATAGTCTACAAAGAATTTATTAAAAAAAAAAAAACTAAACAAGATATCAAATATTAATTTTTTTGTATCAAAATAATCTAAAAATATTGATCTAAAAAATTCCAGTAACTAAAGATATTAAATACTAAAATAGAACTATAAAAAAGAAAGCAAAAAGAAACACACTAAATGAATATTTAATAAAATCTTAATAAAAGAAACAAGTGACATGTTAATTTTTCCTCTATTTGTTATTGTTACAACACGCACAATAAATAAGAAAGTCAAAAAAAAAAAACAACAGGTTGTTTAGAACCAAATCAACTAACTACTGGCTACAGCAACAGCTACAGATGCCAGGCTTTAGATATAAAAAAGAAAAATCTAAATAAATGCCAACATATGATGAAGATACGAGTCCACCACACCAGCCATATACAAGAGCATAATGACTATAATGGATGCTCATTTAAAGATACAATAGAAACGTATTATTCAAAAAAGATTTTGATAAATAACAAGACAAATACGAAACTGTCAAAAGTAATTTTTCAAAGTGTAATTACAATATTACGAGTAAACCAAACCTGTAGTAACAAAAATAAATAAACGCTTGACTAAACGAATGGGTCTGCTCTGGTCTCTCTTTTCCACCAATTTTAATGTGAAATAGAGAGAGATAGACTGGAATAGCAAAAGTAGTGATGATGAGCTTGTTTGGTGATCATGAAGATGATAAAAATGAAGGAACAATTACACAATTAATCAAACTAAAGAAGGCATAAAACTGCCACTCTGCTCTAGTCATATGCAGGATTGAAGATGAGGCATACATATAAGCAAGAGCTCTTTTTTGTGAACAACAGAGATGTTTAACATATGGATGATTGAGTCTTTTACAAAACACCAAATAAAGGCATTTAACTACCAAATGATAAGCGCAAACGTCTTGAATTTTAAACACAAAAAGATGTTAAGCTAAATAATTGAAATGTCAAAAAAAGATGCCTGAGAAATGATGGCACAGTTGAGCATGAGGGTTTTCTAAAGTCAGGTACCTTAACAAAACAATTTCCACCGTTTGAAGCCTACTTGTATAAGCGTGTGAGTGAGTGGTGGTAGGAGTTTCACAAACAAACCACTTCAACTAAAAAAAAAGGAAATAAAGAATTTTTTTTTTATTTTTGCTTAATATTAATTACTTGTGAAAGTAAATAATTAAATTGTAGTTTAAAAATAAAGAAAACAGGCTTATAAATATCTCCACATAACCAGACATTTTGATAAAGTTATTTGAAGAGCCACACAAGAATATTATTCCTCATGCAGGCCGCAAAGGGGATGTAAGGTTAATGAGCATTATTAATGCATATAATTTTTCAAAAAATAAAAATAAGAGAAAAAACAAAAATAATTGTAAATGTGGCAGCTGCAGCCTGTAGTAAATTGGAAATTGTGAAATTTTAATTACCAAGACACTAGTGTTTTATTAAATGCTAAACAGGATATTCACAGGAAAAATATGATTGAATATGGTCACCACAAGCATAGTTTGTTTTCCGCAAAAATATTATTGTTAATTTGAAGCATCTAAATATTATTGTGATCACGATAAACATGCTTACCGTCGTAGATAAAATAATATATTATTTTTTATTAAACTTTAACTGAAACCATAAATATGTTTATAGCAAACGTGCTATGATTACCATAAACATAATATATTTAATTAAATAAAAAAAATATGATTGAAAATATATTTTGCTCTTTCGCAACCCTATAAAAATAGATATTAAAAAAACTTAGTCAACTGAGCTTTGAGGCTGAAGTGCTTGAGAGGTGATTTAACGGTTTTAAACTGCATATGCCCTAATTCGCAAATCAAACCAATCGTAATAAATAAATCTAATTTAACAAACATAAAGGAAATAAAAAATGTATCTAAATAAAAAAAAAATATTTTAAAATGCATGTAAAAATATAATTTAAAATATTTAGTAAAAATTTTGCATAAAAAATTAAAATAAAAAATTGGCCGTAACCAGGGATTGAACTACGACATCTGGAGATGAGAGATATTTTTAATATGTTTTGTTTAAAAATTAACCCTATCCTGAATAAAAGTGAAACTTACATTTCTCTCGAAGGGAAATTTCCTATCGGGAATCCCAAGTAAAATTGTGTTCACGTTATTAGTGCAGAGTGAATGTATATAAAAGAAGAATTTATTAAATTTTCTGTTTTTAAGAGCAAAGCGATTAATTTTTTTTTTAATAGACGAATGATTCAAATTTTATTGTTAACCAGTTTTCTGTGTCCATGCAAAATAAAGAATTTCTGATTTTAAGAACAAAAAAATATACTTTTTAATGGAGCAATTTATAAATGGTTCTTGTGGTAAAAATGTCAACTGTCAGAAAATAATTGAATTTTTATAGGTAAAAAAATCACTTTTTATTTCTTTTGTTAAAAAATTGCTAAATTAAATTTTAGTCAAAACACAAACGAAAATTCTTATGTTTGCCAGAAAGTAGTTGAACAGATTAAAGCAAAAATTATTTAAGAAAAGAGGAAAAGAGGAATGCAAGGAATTCATTTCTGATTGATATCATAGTTAAAGTGAACAAAATTCGAGTGAAATGATATTCATGATAGGGATAATTATAAATACAGGGAAACAAGCTGAGCGGTTTATAATTGGCAGCGCGCCGCGCCGATCATTTTTATATTAGCTGGGCCACCGCCATTTCTAATCGACTCGTAAGCTGAGCCAGCTAAACATAAGCCGCTGATTTATTTATTCCTTTTTTTGAACCTTTTTTGCAACTATCTATCTTCATATATATTTTTGCATTTATCGATCTTTGTATTCGTTTGAGTACCGTTAAAAGTATACACGTTTGTTAAGTGTCTTCCTCTGAAATTGCGTTTTCAATATCAGCCTCCTGCATTGCAGAAAAACGGAGTAGACCTCACCCCTACACAGTAAAAAAACAAATATTTATTCACGATAATTTTAACTTTATAAATAATAATATTTATTAATATAAAGTTTTAAGTTTTTAACAATATAAAATTACATTTGCGAATACGTCATGTCAGAAAAGGCGGGGCGCCGTTAAGTTTTCCAAGTGGCGCCGCCGGCGACTAATTTCATTGGCACCGCCGCCGCCAACGAAAGTATATCAGCTTGTTTCTCTGTATGAATATAAAGTTAAATTCAATCTAATCAGACTATCAGAGTTGCTATCAATTTTGCATTTTAAGCTGTAGTTTTTTAACTTCTTTTCTGGCCTTTTTTAGGCCAATTTAGCTTATCTCTTTTCTAATTCCTACAACGCTGCATACCACAATATTTTTGCTCTCATCTATAACTTTTCTTTTGCTACATGAAGAAAAACTTTATTTTTAAGCCATCCTTATGAATGGCATAAGAAGAATTTATTGCGTAGTAGTGGGCTTAGTTCGCTTATGCCTTTTTTTGTGGCTTCACCAGCTGGGTCAGCGGGTGTAGTTCAATCCAGTAGCTTTAAAGAATCCTGGATATTTATTTTGGGGGCCTTTGAAATTTTTCTATGTTTGAGTTATAGTTCAAAATCTTCATTCAAAATTTTGATGATAAAGTTTCGACCAGCAGTCAAAGTCTTTTAGTTTCGTTTAGTCTAATTTGCAGTGATTCTAGCACATTTTCCTTAATTAAAAATTTTTATATGAATTCGTCTCACTAAAAAGTTATTCCTAAATTTTTCTTAGAAACGATTTTTACTTCTTTACAAAATTATCATAAATTAAAAATTGAAAAAAATATTTAACTAAAAGTAATTGATTTAATAATTTTTTTTCCTAAACTGTTCTGCACAATCTTTGTTTTTGTATGTGTGTCAGATCTATAATAAAAAATCTTTAAATTGCAAGACCTGCTGTTGTCTATCAACTTGCCTTGTATGTGCGTACGATTGTTTGCATGCAGTCATCTCTAAAGATTTCTACCATTTTACATCAACTACACAAAGAACAAGTACGAGTAAAAGAATCCCATCAAATTCAGAATTAACGACTAGAATGAACACAGATCTAAAAGCACTTGTGTAAAAATCTTTCAAAAGAAAATAAAGTAAAAGAAATCCTTTTATGTCAAAGCAAAAGCATTTTGATTGGTTCTTTCAATTTCATACACACAACCAAATACACACACACACACTGTTTCTCCAATCGAGTCTGCTGCATGTTGCGGCAATCCATGATGAAAGAATGAATATAACATGAAGTAGAAAAAGAAAAAAAACAGAAAAAATATAAAACAATTCCATCAACTGACATTTTGATGGGAGACCTGACTTGACAGCTCAATGAAAATGCAACAACAACAAAAAAAATAAGTTAAAATGCTGGTAGTTAGAGATTTCTTATGCCTGCCTGCCAGCGTGTGTGTGCGATAAAACAGAAACACAACACACACACAGATACAAAAGTTGGCTTAAATGTTGGTTGGTTGGTTGTTTAGTTCAAATTGTGTTTTCTTTCTGTTGACTTTCGTTCACTTCACTTGAAATTGTTAAGGAAAAAAAGAAAGAATCCATCAATTTTTATGTTTTTTTTTTGTTTTTTTTTTTGTTATTGCTGTTGTTGTTAGTTGTGCTCAACTTCTTTTCTGCCATAAAATGCAAATCATTTTTGTGTGTGTGTGATGTGAGTGTGTATGCCTGCATTTCAGTAAAGTTGTTGTTGTTGCTTAAAATGTGACCATTGTCCTCTTGCTTTAAAATCTATAACTACAACACCCTACAGCCAAACTGAAAGACATGTAACATGTGTGTTCTACTTGTTTGTTGAGCCTTAAAGTTAAATCTACATACAGCAATAAAAAGAAATTTTTAAAAAATCAAAATTAAATTTTGAAACAAAAAGTTCTTTAGCAATACGACAGAGCTCTTCTGATTTTAGTATTAAAGGAAATCTCTGAATCATGCGGAATATGTTTAGAAATTGTACCTCAACTGCACTATAGAACTTCTAAAAGTAGCCTAAATTTAATTCACTGTTACCATTCATAACCCTCATTTTCTTTTATTTTCTTTTTAGCTCCAATCGTTTACAGATCTCCCTAAAGTGATTGTTACTTCTTTATTTTTTTACTCTCTGGTTGCCGTTTTTATTTCCTTTTTTTTTTCTTTTTTTTTCCCTGTTGGTCTGTTTTGTTTTGTGCCACAAAATTCCACCCCTTTTTCTATTGTTCTGTCCATCAAAATTTTATAAACTTGTAGGAAAGATCTCTTGGTTGCTTTAGTGTTTTTGATGGTTTCAGTTTAGTTTTTCTGGTGCATGTTAGTTTTGGTTAAAAATAAAAAAGAATTGCATGATGATGGTTGGTTTTAAGACTTGAGTTTTTTCATTGTTGTTTTAATTTTTTTTTTGTTGGCTGCTAAAGCTCTGCCTTCTTTTACTTGTCTCTAAACTGTGATTGTACAACGATATACTCTGAAACATATTATACTTACTGGTATAAGTTTTAGCAAATGCTACTGCATTTGAAAAGGAAAAGAGAAATGCATGTGGACATGGTCATTGGGTTTGTTTTAAATAGTGCTTAGTAGCACTCACGCTTACTGGCGTGATTCTTTACTTAATCACGCTTAACAGGAGTTAAAAGTTGTAAAGCCTGTTCACGTAAATGTAAAAGCAAAATTCGAAAATTTATTTTTGTTTTCAATACAATTGTATCAAATATGCTACCATTCGCCTTTAATCAAATAAAAATTTTTCATGAACAAAATATTCTTGCAACTCAACTCGCAAAATAAAATTTAACTAATAGGCTGTTTGTCTAGTACAAAACAATCATATTGTCTAGAAAGTTTGTATGGAACACAATAATTTTTTTTTTCAATTTTTGAGTCATTTTCATGAAAAATTTCTAAACAATTTGATGGATTAATAAATAAAAATTTATTCACAACACCATCTCTAGCTTAAGGATTTTCTTATTATTTTAGATGCTCGTATTTTAGATTTCTATCTTTGCTTAGAACAGCATTCGTAGAACAGGACTTCAAATTCAAAATAACAACAAAGCATTTTTTAAAGCTTAAAATTTCTATATAATTATATTGATGACTTAGGACGGATCGTCAGGAAATCTTTTACTTCTTCTCAACTGCAAGTTTAGTTGGGCAATTCTTTTTTAATTCTTTTTTTAAAATTGTCGTTTCGTTCACATAAGAATTCTTTGTTTCGGCAATTTTAGCATTCTTATTCAGTCATTCACTCACCTTTCAAGCTATCTGTCTTGCGGAGTATGAGAAAGTTTGTATCCCTTTCCATTCTTCTTTCCTCTCTCTCCTACAAAATCAAGAATTGCCCAACTAAAATTGCTGTATGATATTAAGGTAATTGCACTAAACTTGCTTGTATTTTCTATTTTCTGTTTATTTGAATGAAAAGGAACGTTTCGCTGTTTTTTTTTAAAGTTGCATGACCAAGTTTCCATAAAACTGTTTTAGTTAGAAAACAAACCGGGATAGACACGTCAAATTTCAACATCAAAATTGCTTTTGTGGGCGTATTGTATTGATTTTCATCATATGCACCAACAACCTAACACGACCAGGACCACATACAGCAAGTTTAGTGGGGCAATTCTTGATTTAGTAGGGGAGAGAGAAAGGAAGAATGGAAAGGGGTACAAGCTTGCCCGTACTCGGCAATTTCTTTTTGTTCTTTCTTCGTATCTTTTATAAAGATTTAAAAAAAGAATGCAGGTAGCTTGAGGCTGAATGAATGACTGAATAAGAATGCTAAAATTGCCGAAACAAAATTGCTGTGTGTAGACACAGAGGCAATTTTAAAAGAGAATTGAGACAGAATTGCCCTGGTCCTGGTCCAATGTGACTTCCATTTAAAAAACAAACACACACACAAATGCATAAATAGTTTAGAAACTCAAATTTGATGTGTCTATCCCGCGCTTTAAGGAACCATGAATGTACTTTTAAGAACTGGCTGAACTAGTAGATATTTAATTCAAAATCACTCTTACTGCTTGCTAGACCAACGACAGGTTTTGAAAGTGCGTTATCGTTTTGAACATTAAATTAAACGTGTAACAATCATGATGATTATGAAACTCAAGAAAATTTTTTGGATATTTCGGTAACACCCAAAGTATGTAATGTGGCCTCAAAATACTGTTTAATACATACACACACACGCACACACACACATATATGATTCTACCAAGAATCAGACTGGTAAACACATTAAAAGAAACTGTTGTTTTTTTTTAAGAAATAGAAGAAAGCACTTCCTGCAGAGTTTTGTTCTATTTCGTTTTTCTCTGCCAGCGGCAACCAAAGAAGTTTTTTAAAGTAAAGATGATAGACACACAAGATAACTAACAACAATAAACATAAGCAAAAGCAATAATAACAACAACAGCAGCAACTATTTCAAAAAACCATCAGCTCTTAACAGGCTTGTCTATTTGGATGGCAATAATTCAAAAAATTAAGACGGCTCGATAGTCATAAATCTGTCAAAAATCCATTTTTACCATTACTTATAGCTCGCATGGCGTTTCCTTTTCTTAAAAATATCTAATATGCTGTGAAAACGTATAAGTGCACACATACACATACGCACACGCACACACATTTTTACGTAAGTGTGTTATGGTATTAGTAAGCATGTTTTCTAGCAAACCCAGCAATATTGAACAATTGAGATGTGAGAGATTTAAGGCATTGAGCAGATGATTGAATAAAAGAAAGAGTCAATGAGTTGTATATAAATAGAAGAAATACGAGGATCGTAACAATAAATTTGACCACTATTTCACTACTAATTTTTATACCTACAAAAATTTATTTGAGTACCCTATGAGTATTGGGGGGGATTATCATGTACTTCGATTCGAATCGAAAAGACTTTCGAAGAGAACTTTAAATTTCAAAAAAAAAAAAACAAAAATTAATTAATTTAAAAAAAAATTAACATATTTAAAATTACCCTCCAAATTGTTAATACAACTTTGCTGGATTTTCGAAAGTTCTACATATAGACTTTTGCTTGAATTCAAAGAAAATTAAAGTAGACTTGAAATCGATATTGTGACAAGTTTTTATGAACTCGTTATTAGTCTCTTGAAAGCCCCCTGAAGCATGTGTTACAAAGAGGAGACGATGGTGGAGGGTTCAAATGGGTGCTTTAGTGTATTTGTTTTGTAGTAGCCCGTAACAAGACTTTCGAACTTTTTTCTTTATATTCATGACCGCCAAAAAAATCTTAACCAACAATTATAAAACTTTACAGAAGAAGGTGTATTTTATTTTTATTTATTTTTAAAACTCTTACAATTCATTATAAATTCAAATATCATATAAAATATTTTATCTTAGCAAATATTCCATTGTAACTCGGCTGGTCAGTAGGGACTGCTGTTGCCAGTGTAAATTAAGGACTCCACTGAACCCAACATTTCGCAATAAATGTAAAAATAACTCATCATGGATCCCATTAGTTTGCATATTACTTCTCCAAATGACCATCGAAACAAATTAAACAATTAAAAAAAAAACTAGTATCAAAAATGAGCCACTATGGACTTTAATACTCTGTATATTTGAGTCATAAAAGTTTAATGATGGTATTAATGAGCCATGAAGATCTTCTGTTGTTGTTATTGGCCGATACTGTGATGTTGCGAAAGTCCGAATGTTACACTTTCACACACATTTCCCCAGTATCTCAACATATATTGTTTCTTACGCATTAAGTAACCAGACTCCTAAATATATAGTAGTTGCTTTCCTTTTTTATATTATTTGCCAGTTGTAGGTCTGTGCGATTGCAGTTATTGAAACCACTTAATTTCTAAAATTGTGCATGTTTCTCAACTGATATGGTTGAGCTTCTGGTACTTCACTTCTTTTAATTTTATTTTATAAAGCTTATGGTGTTTAATTTAAGCCTCTGTTCTTAGTTGAACCATTTTAGAGATGTACTCGTATATCGGTTGCATTTTAGAAATATCGGAAGTCGTTAACGGTAAACAAACTGTAAAGAAACAAGCTAAAACTGTTTTCGCTATAAAATTCTAATGGTATTTCCTAAGCCTATGAAATTTATACAAGTGATGCAAATGTTTACATTCTTGTAATTTTTATAAAAAAACCGACAATTGATTCTGGTGTTGGTTAAGTTTTTTTTAAGGGTTATGACTCGATGTGGCTGCAAGTTGGCCAACAAAAATTTTTTAGTTAAGCCAAGAAACAACACAGAACCTAGGAAATTTAAAAATTAAAGTTAGAAACTCAAATTAATTTTTTATTACTTTTTAAGTTTTGTTTTGTAAAAGTTATTTTTAAAATTAATAAATGGACTTAATCTCAATTACACAAAAAAATTAACTTAGACTTTAAAGTCAACGTTATCAAAATTTTTCATATATTTTTTCATAAATTTAACTTTAAAGTCTACGCCAATTTTTTTTTATAAGAGCATAAACGTTTTGTTTTTAATCTTATATCAAAAATTATTTTTATAAAAGCAGGTTGTTTCTTGTAGGAAGTGATTTCCTATTTTCAAATGTCTACAGAATCAATGAAAAGTTTAAAAAAAAATTTTAACAAAACCATTTTCTGAGCACCCTTTACCATAAAAATAAAATATTTCATTTATTAATGTATTTTCAATAGAAATAAAATAAATCCAAGAAAAACAAAAAACACAACAACAACCTCTTAAAGAAAAATATTTAATTTTCTGGAACTCGTCATATGTGAAGTCATAAATTATTATTAAAAAAAAATCATTTTAACAAAAAAACAAAAAAAAAAAATGAAAAGGGAAGGCAGCACAAAAGGAATAATAAGTGTAATGAAATGGCCTCAACAAAAAAAATATAATATGAAAACACAAATACATACAAATGCTACACACTGTGCAGTCAAGTCAAGACGGGTACTAAATCTCAGAGAAAGGGAAGCAAGAAATGAACTATGAAGAATGAATTATGACAGTACTAATTGACTGAAATATGTTGTAGACTCATTAAAATATACATACACACACGCACACAATTACAAATTTATATCCAGCTAAAGTTGAGTTTGAGTGGTTGGTGGCCTGTTTCAATGCGCCTGCCTGTTTTTCGTCATAAACAACAAGATAAAATTATGAAAAAAACTACAAAATAATAAAAAAATATTAAATATACAAATAATAATTTTAGGAGAATGAAATTATCAAAAAAAAAAAAAATTTATGACTAAAGAATCGAAACTAATGGAGGGGGTAACTTTCATTATTTCTTTTCGAATATTTTCAGTTTAATAGTTTTTTTGTATTATTTATTTAAAAAGTAATTTACAAGTGATTTTGAAAAAGATAACTGGCATTTAAAGAATGAATATTCGATGAATGTTTAATAAAAATGTTCAATTAATAGAACGTGGGCGATAATAAAGTTCCATTGTTTTGCGATAATAAAAAACAAGTACTAGAGCAAACTTGAATTTTTCCAGAAATTGCTGCTAGAAAACTCTACTGAATTTTAAAGAATTAAATTATTAAAAAAATTTGTCTGGGATTGTAATTAAAAACTGGGCTGCACAATAGATCTTAAAGGCGATTATAGCCCTTGATGATAATAATAATAAATACAATTGGTTTTGTACATTTTCGATTCTAAGCTGTATTAAGAAATAAGCCCTTAATTCACCTTTATATCGGGTGAAAGTCTGCATTGGCTTTTGAGTAACTAAAGTCGGTATAATTTCGTGATACGTGATTTTTTTTAGTTTCTAGAACCGAATCAGTGACCAGAGCCTCGTTTCTATAACTCTCGCATCGATATATTTTCACAAAAGACAATAGAATTGGCAAAAAACCGATGAGAATTGGAATAAAATGTCTTTTATAACACACAAATGTTTCCCTAATATGTCTTTGTGAGAAGTAAAGCAAAAGCATTTTTGTGTGCTGTTTTCTTTTTTTATGTTAGTCTTATTTGTCTATTATATAGTCCATAATATAAGCTATTTCGTTTAGTTACCATTTATTTTCAGTCAAAAACAGTTCAGGCCCTGGTGATACAAACCTGAATAAAATATTTCAGTAGGGAGCAGTTGCCTATATATAAAAAAACAACAATTTATATAAATTCATATAAATAAAGTGAGTATAAAACAAAAACTTTATCGTTCAAACTCAACTAAGCTTTGTGGCAGAAGTGGTTGAGTAGCTAGTTAATGCTTCTTATCTAAATATTCCAAAGTTCGAATCCTGGTAAAGTCAAATAAAATAAAAAAAAAAAAAAAAAAAAAACAAATTCAAGCCCGCTTTATTAAGTAATAAATAATTACAAATTAATAGAAACGAAAAAAATCAATGGAATAAGAAACAATTTATATAAATTAATAATTTTTTTTTAATTCATATTAAAAATATTAAAAAAAAATTTTTAGTCCTGACCGGGGATTGAACCGCAAAATCTGTAGTTGAAAGGTATTTTTAATATCTTTGACTTAAAAACATATATGGTTAGATGCAGTCATAAATCTAAACATACTATGTTTCCACCAGAATATGGTTATCTCAACCATTGTTTTTCTTTGCTTGTATGTAAGGAGCTCTAATTTCTTTATAAAATGTACATGCTTTGTATTTGTTATAAATATATGTATGTTTTGCATGAATGTTGTTATTTTTTCTGTACTTGTACTTTTGGGACTGGTACTGTTTTAGTCATTTGTGGTTATTCATCTAGTACCATTCTGTACCTAGTTTTTCAGCATCAGTTGCAGGATAATATACGGTACTGACTAATCGTAGAACTAGTCTAATCAGATTAGCTCTAGCAAATGTCCGAAGTAAGTAAATAGTTTCTATAGACTCCTTCTAGGACATCGCAATGTTAATGTGACTATTCTATTACATGAAAAAGATCAAGCAAGTGACATGTTTTGTGACTAGTTCTTTTTGATAATACGGTTTCTTATGAAAAATAATAACAGAGCGCTGCAAAATGTCCAGAAATTCGTTACGTTTGAAATAAAAAATTTTATTTTTGCAAGACCCTGACTGTAACTGCAATATTTGTTTAGCAACGACTTACTTGGCTAAAGCAAATTAGTTCGAGTAAAACCAGTCTTTGGCATGGATTGTGAATTAACCCTAAAATTGATTTTTGGTCATACAAATTTGCTTAAATATTATTGAACTTTGTTTTTTAATCATTCGTTCCTCTATAATGAAATCAATTCTAAAAAAATAAAAGTTGCTTTTACAAAAAAAAAAAATATTTTCTTAAATTTCCTGCAAACTCATGCAAATTGTATTCAGATAAAGTAAAGTAACAGAAAGTAGAGAACAGAAAATATAAAATTTATGTTATTGACAAGTCATGAAAATCCATACATTAAAAAGATGCTTCCTGAAAATTGGCGACGACTTAGACGATGTTAATCAAATATAATTTGGATTATGGAATGTTTGTAAGCAAACAAAAATAATAATGTTGGTTGTTTTGGCAAAAAAAAAAGTTTTTATGCATAAATTTCGTTTATTTTACAATTTTTTTTTTTTTTTATGAATGCTGCACGAGACAATAACAACTACAACATCGAGATTCGATTGCAACAATAACAATAATAATAATAATAACAAGAAGAAGTAACACAAACAACAACGCATTGGCATTTTCTTTTTAGATTTGACTGGCCAATGAATCACCCATCGACGACACAACCAAAAATGGTTGAAACACTGACATTTAAAACAAGTTCAGATGCAAAACAATGGATCATTATCCCCCAGATGCAGATGCAGTTAAAAAGATATTCTCCACATACACCAACAACAACAGTAATAATAATAATAATAACAAAAAAAAAGTAACAGCAGCAGCAACATCATCAGCACAGATAAAATACAAAGAAAAAATTCACTCAAATCACCATATCGAACATGAACGAGAGGAATCACAAAACGTACAGAAAAATAAACTAAAAAAAAAAAATGAATGAAGAAAAAAATTGTATTGAACAACAAAAATTCGTACAAAATAAGGAAACATATTCCCAGAGGTTACATAGAGATGGTTTGGACATTTGGTTGGTTGGTTGGTTGGCTGGCTAGTCGGTCGGTTAGATGCATGTTTGGCCGACTGATTTGCTTATGGCTGGGTTATTTGATTATTCGCTTTTTTGATTGTTTGTTTGTTTTGGTTTGTTGGTATGGCTGGTCGGTCGATTGGGTTGTTGATTCGATATAAAAATATTTTATAGTTTTTACTCATGTAGTTTTTGTTGTTCCTTTTCCAATCCCAGTTAGGTTTTTTTTTTTTCACTGACTTGTCAATTTATGCACTTAAAGAAAAATTGTCTTAAAATAAAATTAAAAGCCAATACGATCTTGTATTTTTTCAACGTTTGATTACAATTTTATGTAACTAAAGTTGCACTGTCTGCCTGGTCTCTGGAACAAGTAACCGTTTCTATTACTGAGAGCAGAATTATTAAATCATTTGGAATCCTCTATTTCATCTTTAATTTACTTTCGGTGTATGGGAAATTGAACGTTTACGTGATGTTTTGTTTAAAGTGAGTGGTGGACAACAAAAGCAGGCAACAACAATACAAAATAAAAACAACAACTGAAACATTAACAAACAGAAATAAGAATAATCAGCTTTTCTTTTGCAGCTTCTTGTAGCAAAAAAGAAGATGATGATGGTCGATTGTAACGAATGTTATGGCTGTTATTGATACGAATACTATTTTTATTGTTGTTGTTGTTATTTACTTGCATCAGCTGCTGCCACTGATAGCTTTTTGTTAGTATTGTTGTTGGCGTTGCTGTTGATGTTACTGCTTATTGATTACATTCCTATGGTCCATTTTCGGTTTGAACTAAACGAAATAATAGTGCAACATCAGTTGAGACAGTTGCCACCATAAGACATTGTTGCTTGTTGCTTACTTTATGTTCGTTCAATGTTCCTGCTTGCTGATATGGTTGACTTGTATGTTTGTGTATGAATATAACCTTAAGGTTTGTGTTGTTGCTGTTTTATTTACGCTTGCATGCCAAGCATGTTCAAGTATTTTGTTGATGTTGCCATGTTGTTGTTGATCGGTATGCCAAGAACATTCACAGATTTTTCTTTTTCAAAAAAAATTTTTTTTTCGTAAGCCTTTCGAACATTGGATGAATTTGTAGCGATCGTTGAAGATGAGAAGATGATGTTGCTTTTGTTTTTGCTTTTACTTGCGATTCCTTGTTGCTGATGCTGCTTTAGCTATTGCTATTGCTATTGTTGTTGTTGATGTTGATGACGCTGATGCTGGTGGTGGTTGCTTTTGTTATTGTTGCTATTATTATTATTGCTAAGCCTCATTTTTAGTCTGTTGCTGTTTACTTTATTTTTTGTTTTGTTGCTTTTGTTTGGGTAGGCTTTGTCTAGTCCATTGGCTATAGAAAAATGTTGAATGCTTAAGCAATATGAAATTCAATGCCTTCAGGAGCCATTACAGCACATGCACATGTTTAGTTACATGGACAAAAGAGCACTAAATAAATGTTTTTTAATATATTATAGACCATAACAGGGTCGTAGCTCATCTCTAATTCATAAATGCTGCCGAGATAATGCTAAGACCAGAAGGTGTGCATGCAAGAAGATTAATTGTAAACTTATCGTTTGTGTTTTTGTGGTAATTTAATAGAAAATATATTTAGAGATTTCACTGCATGGCATTCATGTGTGTGTGCGTGTGCGTATGTGTATGTGAATTAAAAAAATTTAGCCGGAAACAAAAAAAAAATATTTTTTTAGTTTAACTTATGAAAATACCAATTGTGAAGTGTTTTTTATCGAAACTCACAAAAATTTCAACGCATTGAAGTCATTTGCTTTGTCAAAACTATTTTTTTTTAATAGAAAAAAAAATTATTAAAATATTTTTTGAAATCTTAAAAGCAAAAGCACAAATCAGTGCTATTATTCTGCCCTTCCCCTTTTTCATATTATAGTAATTTTGGAACTCAGCTTCACTACCATCATCAGGCAATATTTTTGAGTTAAAAAAACGTTTTGCTTGACACTTGTATTTGCAAAGTGTTCAGCAATTGCCATAAAAAAATTTTATACAGCCCTTTCACACTTGGCAAGGGACTTGCGCAAGTAGGTTTTTAATATTGTAAATTTTTTTTTTCACATTAAAAAAATTTTGCTTAAAATTTTTAAAAAATTTTTTTTAAGTCTCTTCACCCACAAAACAATACAAAATATAATAATATAAGAAACATAAACAAATTGCTATAACACACACACACACACACAAATAATGAAATAATAAAACGAGTACGGGCAAATATGTACTGAAAAAGTAAAAATTCTCTTCCTTTCAAACCGATCATGTACAAACACTAAAGTTGCTCCAAAGACTTGCGCAAGTCACTTGCCTAGTTTGATTTTGCATACTCTAGCAGCTTTTTCTTGTTTCTAATGAGTTTGAGATACATTTTTTATGAACCTTTACCCAGCAGTAAGTTAAACAAATATTTGCCACTTTGTTTTCAAAATAATATTACTCGTATTTCATTTAATTTCTTTTGTTTTTTTTTGTTGTTTTTAGTCAACTACGACTCTGTTATCTTTGTTTTGAATTTTTTCTTTTGGCAGAACTTCTTGTATTGTTTTCAGTAAAATTTAAATGCAAAATATCAGAGAACCAAAATTAGCATTTGTAACAATAGCGAATTGCTTAAGAAATATTATAGAACCCAGGCTGACCTCCAATTTCTATTTGTAGCTTGAAACAATACCAAACAGCAGCAGCAGCAATTGCTGCAACAACAACAACAAATAGCTGAGTGAAGAAGGAAAAAAACAAAAAGATTGAAATGAAAAGAAACAAATAAATATCGATGGGCATTTAATAAAAATTCATAGGAAAACCTTAAAGCAGTTAAGTAACTACTGTTTGTTTTAGTTCAAACATTTTACTCCCATTCCAAGAGTAGGAAAGCGTAGAGCTGAGCGAGTGAAACGAGTGCACAAGCAATGCATGTGCTAGTTGATGATGATGACAGCAAGGATGCTGCTTTGCTAATGTTTTGTTTTAGTACAAAACATTTCATGGATGGCTATTTTGGCAATAGTGGGCTTCATTTTTTTCTTTTATGAATTGGCAACGTGTGATGTCGTCTGTGACGTTTATTTTACATGCATCTCTTAAGCTTCTTCAGGCTTTCAGCCAGCCAACCAGCGTTCTTTACTATTTTTTTTAAGTTTGGTTTGTTGCTTGCTGTTGGTTGAAAGCAAACAAAAAAATCAGAAGAAACCTTAAACATTATCAAATTGTACATGTTGTTTTGATGACAACAATGTCTTTTGGTTTACTCTACTCCAGTCTATATGCCGTAATAAAAGTTTCAACTTGCAAGTTTTCTTTTCTGTGCTTTTCTTTTGTAAAGAAAATTCCGCGCCATATTTGTATCATGTTTTTTTCACTTTGTGTTAGCGTATTCCTTTCTTTTCTTTTTGTTTAATTTATCTTAGATTTTTTCTTTTCTTTTGGTTGTTAAGTGTTGTTGTTAGTTTGACTTCTGGAGCAAATCGTTGCAGCGCCACACAATCATTTTTGTACGTTTCAATATATTTCTACCGAATATTCCTTGTATGATTCCATGATATTCCATCAGGGTGCTAAAGGAAAACTTGGCCAGCCAGCCAGCCATTCTTTGTTTTGTTTGTTTGAGTGTTGCCTTGGATGAGGACAAACTCTCAGTTTATTACAAACTTTGATACTTTATGTGAACGCGTGCTTAGAATGATCGTTTAAATGTGTGTTGTTTTTTTTTTTTGTTCTTTCTTCTGGCTGCTACGTACGTTTCATTTGAAAAATGTCGTAAAGTACATTCGGAATACAAAACAAGCAGATTAGGATTTGGTTTATTCAATACCAAATACGTAAATAAATATGTAATAAAAGGAAATTTGTTTGCTGGTAAGGGAAACACAAGTGGCAAAGTTTTATCCACACAAGCTTTACATTTTGTTTTGAATTGACATGAAAGCATGAATTTTCTTTAACTTTTAAATTGGCGAAATGTTGCCCACCCCAGTGCCTTATATACATAAAATTTAAATAAAACTTTATTGTTTTCGTTTTGAGAAAAATATAGAAAAAGCAACAAATGAACTTGGACAAATTTAAACTTAAAACAAAAAAAGAAATTTTGGAAAATACGCTAAAATGTATGTGCTACTTCAATCCATTGACACTGCAGTGCTAAAAATTTAAAAAAAAATTCAAAAAAGAGAAAGAAATTGGAAACTTATAATAAAAATAAACTTAACTAAAAAGTTACAAAGGAAAAATTACCGCAAATAAGAATAGTTGACCATTAAGAATTTAGAAATTCAAAAAAAAAAAAAAACGAGACAAAATTCAGTTTATTATAAATTAAAAGGATGCGTGATTTTATGGCTTAAAAAATAAATAAGTAAGGGAAACGTTAAAGCAAATTAGAGCTCATTGAGTAACAAATATATTTGTTGTTTTGCAATAAAATTCTTGAATTTAAAGCAGAGGCCAAAGTTCGTCATTCGATGCCGAAATTTAATAGGTCTATTATCCATTGAAGATCAGTATTACAGAAAGCAGCTGGCAACTTAAAACTGTCAATTTCAGTTGCTATTTAAAATATTTTCGACAATTACTTTTTTGTGATTCCAGTTATTTGTGTAGTAGAAATAGAAAGCCAAATAATGGTTAAAATTATTACCAATTTGAAGTGTTTTTGTCGAAATGAAAGGCACTATAGAATAGGTCTGAACACACGAAGAGTGTTAAAAATTTTCAATGCATTTATATTCCAAACTGAAAACAAAAAATTATGAATTAGAAAATGAGCACACGCAAAGAAAAAATATGGTTGAGCCAACCATATTCTGGTGGAAACATCAAAGATTTAAAAATAGCTTTCAACTGCAGATGTTGCGGTTCAATCCCCGGTCAGGGCAAGAAATTTTTTTTTTAATTTTTTTAAATACATAAACATTATTTAAAAATAATTTTAATATGAATTTAAAAAAAATTTTAATATTAATTTTTTGTATAAATAAAGTTTCTTTTATTCCATTGATTTTTCTTTTCTATTATTTTGTATTTATTTATTACTTAATAAAGCGGGTTTGAATTTGTTTTTTTAAATTTTAGTTGACTCTTCCAGGGCTCGAACTTGTGAACACTTGATTAAGAAGCATTAACTCGCCACTCAACCACTTCAGCCACAAAGCTCAGTTGAGTTTGAACGATTAAGTTTTTGTTTTATACTCACTTTATTTATATGGTGGCAGAAGAGACAAAATAGAAAACAATTTACATTCAACCATATTTTTATCATTATTATATTTGCTATGAACATATTATGGTTTCAAATAAAATTTTATTAAACATAATATAATAATCATATGGTTGATCTAAGACACTAAACATAAAATGGTTAAAAATAACTAGAAATATGCTTATCGTGATCATAATAATGTTTAGATGCTTCAAATTAATAATAATATTTTTGTAAAGAACACACTATGTTTGAGGTGACCATATTCAATCATATTTTTTCTTTGCGTGCAGCAAACTCAAAGTAGTTCACCAAAGCAAACAAATTCATCTAAAAAAAGAAAAGGAAAAAACGGGGAAAATTAAGCCGTCTACTCCCAGAGTAAATTGATTTGCCAAGAGATCATCTTTGTACATTAAAAATCAATTTAAAAAAGTTTTTATAAAGGAAACGCAGTTGGTAGCTCTAGAGGATTAGAATTATCGCTAAAGCTACGTTAAACAGCATCTTCAAATTAAAAATCGAAAAAAAACCCCATTTTCAATAGTTTTCATTAAATTTTTTTTTAAATATTTCTTATTTATTTTGTTTTTCTGTTTTCAATTTGTGAAAATAGAATTTTCGATAATTTCTTGGCATAATAAAAACTTTCATTTCAGTTGCGTTGCCCATAAAAAAGATAACTAAAGTTCAATTGCTGGCCATATTCGACCTATAAATTATTTTGTATAAAATTAACTATTATATAGGATAGTGGTATAAGTTAAATTCAGCTGTGCCCAGTCTTATGTACCGAAATATTAATTTTTTTCACTTTCCACAGCCTTCTAACATATCAAAAACATACAAAAAATTAAGTGAATGAAGATAAATACCCCGCGTTAAATTTGTTTTAACGAACCCTTACGTTTTTTAGCATTTGTAAATATATTTTCAGTATTAATGGTATATTTATCAACTACGTCTTACGGCACTTAGTTCTTTTTAGCAGTAGTTTAGCGGAGGTCGTCTAGTTTATTAAACTACTGCCCAAATACTCAGAAGTTACTTTGGATTATTTTTAATTTTATTTTTTAATTTCCATGTACCCAGTGTGCTATTATTCTGAAGGATTTTGCCAATTTCCGTTTTGCATCATAAAATAAAAACTACGAAAAATGGGGAATGATAAAAACCCCTCAGAGCAAGAGTACTGGGGTATGAGGGAATTTAAAAAAAAATTTTAAATAATCCAAGGTAACTTCTGAGTATTTGCGCAATAGATTACAAATCTAGATAGCCTACCCTTTAAAATGATATGTGTCCCATTCCACAATCTTTAATGGTTCGTTGGGAAGTTGCTAAAATCACTCAGAGCAACAGTACTGGGGTATATGGAAATTTCAAAATAATCCAAAGAAACTTCCAAGCGAACCATAAAAGATTACGAGATAAGACGTATATCATTTTAAAGGGGAGGTTGTCTAGATTTGTAATCTCTTACCCAAGTGCTCAGAAAAAACTTTGGATTATTTAAAAAAAATTTTTTGAAATTTCCATATACCCTAGTACTCTTGCTGTTAGTAATTTTTACCATTTCCCATTTTGCAGAGGTACCACTACCGATTTTGCACATGCCAATTAATGAAACAGAAAAGAATTTAATCCATAGGTTCTATCGAATGTATGTTCCAATAACAAACGCTTGAAAATTGTAATCTGTGATAATACCGTTTCTCTAAGATGAGCATTCACTAATAAAAACTTCCAATGGCTTAGAGAAGTCTCGTATTATATCCATCCTGCTTGAGACCATAAGCCATGGACATTTCCATAAATATAGATATAATTAATTTGTACAACAACATTCCTCAGTGTAATGTACGACAGTACCAACTTTGCTACGGATTATTTATTTTATTTTTGCTCCCATGATATCAAGGGAACTCTCCCTTTATATTTTGTTATTTACATGCAGAGGTTACTCTTAACGCTTGACCGATTATATTTAGTAAACTTATATTCCAAGGTAGAATCTTATCTGGAACGACTCCCACATAATCTTAGATTTTCTCAGACTGGGTTAAATTCAAACAAATGTCTCAATAAAATATTGCCGATAAAAAAGAGTTTAACTACTAGAAATGCAAAGAAATTGCGTACGTGTGGAAAACAACACAACATAAGTTTTCTTGAGGATGAGATGAAGATTAAACAAGCAAAAGAAAAAACAACATACTTTATCTATAAAGTATATTGTAGCAACCTGCACTATGATGGGGATAACAATTGCTTGATTGCTAGATGTGTTAATGGCAAAGAAAGCGATGATAAAGACATTTAAAACCTTTAAATTTTCAATCCTTTATTTGTGTTTTTTTGTTTGTTTTTGTGTGTCTGAAATTTGGTATATTTGGTCTCTCTTTGAAACGTCGCCATGTACTTTTCGATCTGCCGCTCCCATTTTTATGCCCACTTTTCAACGAGTTTCACTCGCTACTTCAAAAAGAAATTATGCTTTGAAATATTTTATTTATCACTTTGGTGGTCTCCTCTGATAATAGTGCTAACAAAAACGTGAGTCACTTTATAAAGTAATGAATGGCTAAGTTTATTTTAATGGCTTGTTTAACAATTATAATTCTATTTGTAAACGTTCTCTAAGGCTACCGACTCACGTAATAAAAAACCGAGCCGGGCAAGACTGGGCAAAACACATCTAGTTTCAAATATATTCTCAGAAAAAAATATTTTTTGCAGTTTAAAGCTATTCAAAATGTATTTAACTTATTCTAATCTTTATTTTATTTCAAATATTGTTTTATGTCACAATAACAAATAAATTTGAAGGATTAAATAAAAGCTAAACTAGTAGTTGATTTTTAAAATAATATTCCATCATCAATTTATAAGAAAATAAGAAATGAGGAAAATCTTTGCATTAGAAGGTATAAAAAGTATTTTGATTGTAATTTTGTAGCCTTTAAGTTTGTAAAACTGCAAGTAATTTAATTTGTTTGATATGCCATCGCATTACTGGAACAAGTTGCTGCGATTGGCGTACAATACTCCACCTCTTTTTTAAAGCAAATGCACTCGCTCACTCAGGTATTGAAGAACAATAATCACACATTTAATATTGAATCTAAAACAGTATCTAAAACAACAACAACAATAACAAAAGTAAAAACTAAAAAAGTAAAATAATATTGTTTTTAGAGTTAAAGAAGTTCAAAGATTTTTTTAAAATTTTTTTTTTTGGATTTTTTTTTTTTTGTAAATGAAGTGTATTTGAGGATACAGCGCCGGTGCCTCAATTTGCTGTTCATATCAGTTTCATGGAACTATGGTCACGATTCTGTAATAATGTTTTCTTAAATATTGCCATTCAACTAGTGTACGAATTAAAGTATTGAACTGACTGTCTGCCTGCCTGCCAGTTTGTCGCACTAAATAAACCAACATCTCAACATCTCTGTTTTTCAGCTTTCCTTTTGCGTTTTTCTCATTGCAAAGCACCACCGTGTGCAAATTGATGTCAAAATAAACTTGAGCCACAACCCCTTAATTCGAACGATTATAAAATATTATTATTCAATTCAAAGCTTTTAGTTATACAAAAGAAGAAATAATATTTTTTTTTACTCTTGGTTCTCAATTAATTAAAATTAATAATCATTTTGAAGTGAAGCTTCTTAAAAAATTATTCAGACGGCTAAACGCATTTAAAAGCCTTCCATCCCACTGTTATTGAGTATCTTATAAACATACACAATTTATGCGCTTTACTCTGGTACATGTTGCCAAAGAAAATTGCATTTTTTTTTGTTCAGAAGTAAAAAAATTTTATAAAAAACTCTTCTCATTTTTGTTAAGTTTGAAATAAACAAAAGCAATTGCAACAACAGCAACAGTAACAGCATCAACAACAAGTACAACATTAACAATAATAAAAGAAAAAAAAAGTCCAGAAACATTCATTTCTGGTGTAAGATTTGTTTAACGGATAAAAATAAAATTGTTCATTTAAAGTAGCTGCTGTTCGATTGGTGTTATTGCTTCTGTTGATAATGTTCAATACGAATTTTCAACTTGTTGTTACTGTTGTTGCAACAATATTAACAGCCGAAACCACAACAGCAACATTTCAATTGCCCACCCCCTTCTTACTTAACACCAACATTATGATTATTTATGAGAGCAGTAGCTAAAATGTATGGGGCATTTTATTATTAATTTTTTATTTTTTTATTTCTCCAATTAAAGTAACTAAAGCGATTGAAAAGCGGCTGGGAGCGTTTAATTAAAAAGACAACGAAAGAAATGATATTAAAATTTTTTTATTTTATTTAAGTATGTCAATCACTTTCAGATTATGAAGCAGCTCAATAGAATTAGTTTTACAAGATTTGCCCAGATGACCCGGTGATTCAAACTTCTTTATATTGAGTCTTTCCTTTTAGAAATTCACAACAAATATTCGTATCTTAACCGATGATGGAAATGAAATTTGGGCTAGATGTATGAAAAAATCAATCAAAGTTTGATTTTAAAATGAATCTTTGCTACAGCCAAGGGTTGCTAAAGCAAAGAGAACAAATGGTTGCCATTTAACACTTTAGTTTAAAAAATATTTTATTATTTGATGAAATCTTTAACTGAGTTCATCAAAGTTTTGTTTTGTGTAGCTGTTGCTCACAAGCTGTTTCTGTTTTTTGTTTTTTTTTTTATTTCTTTTCTTCAAGCCAACATATCCTTCATATCTGATCGATATGATGATGGACGTAATAATAGAACCATAATTTTCCTTTAAATCATTAAAGTTGCATAAAAACATAAATCACTGGCTTATGATTGCCAGTGAGACTTTTTTGTTTGTTTGTTTTTGGGTTAAAAGAAATCAGAACATTTACAATGAAATGATATTTGTCTCGTTTAAATAATATTAAATGTAAAACATCAACTGGCAACTGATGCAACATGTACTTTTCATACTCAGGGAAGGTCCTTTAAAAAAAAGTACTGAATTTCGAAAACAATAGTATCATTTTTATTGTTCATTGTCATATATCAGCACATTTTCGTAAATAAAAACATTTTTTTTATTGGTTGTGTGTGTTAGTTTCGTGCTGCTGATGTTTATTTAATATAAAAACTCCTTCTTTTTATATTAAACGCTCCCTGTATGGCTGTCTGTTTGTTTGTTTTTATGTTAGTTTTGTTACGGGCATCTGAACAACAAGCCATTGATCGTTATTGTCAACGCGACGACCATGGTTTTGTGTGAAAGATATTCGTATCTTTAAACTGACACAAAAGACAAGTATTGCACGATCTTTTCTCTTCTTTTTTATTTATTTATTTGTTTGTTAAGCTTTTTTGAATTGTTTGCAAGAGTTTTTGGTTTGCATTTGTTTGAAACATTTTGTAGTTGGTTTTTTTTACGGTAGGTTTTTGAGTGATTTATTTAGTTTGTTGCAATTCTTGAAATTATTTGCAAAACTTTGATTTTTTTTTTTAGAACCTTGACTTGAAGGTATTTTTGTTTTCTTCTCATTTTATTGGAATATTCATGTAGTTTTCGTGGTTTTTTTTAAGGGAATTCATTTCGATATTGACATTGTTGTTTGCATATCTTAACACATTTTAAAATTCTTTGTAATTTCAACACACACACACACACACAAACACAAAACATTTGTCGATAACGCTAAGCTGGCCCAGCATTTATTTTAGAAGATTTATTTATGATGGCTTTTTAAAAGTTTAGCAATAAAATCAAGACCTTTTTTTATGCACAATCGACAAGTGATTTATCAGTATTTCTTAAAAAAATAAAAGTCATCTGTTAAGATTTTCAAGAATTTTAACGAATACATTAGATAGCAGCTTAGCAAAGCAAATAAATTAATAAAAAAAATTATTTGAAATTTAACAGGTTTTTGAAAATTATTTTGAATTAACAAAAATTAATCTTTATTAGTGCTTAATTTTAAAAATTATGTTGGTGTGCTAAAGGCATGATATTCTCAAGGAAAATGGAAAAAATTATTTACTCATCACAATAAATACTAAAATTAATAGCATATCCTACGACCCATTTCATCAGACGCTATTCCGAATTCTCAGTGGATTACTCCCAAGTTTTGTTAAATTCTTTTCCAAGCATTTGAATACTTATATTGTTACATTAAATTGACTGAATGAGAATTGAGTCAATAGCCAACTAAAAAGCTTAAAAAACTCTAACAAGGGTTCTCAAGGTATTAGCCTATCAATGTGGGGGTCTCACGTTCAATTCCTGCCTAGACACTGGTTGTTTTCTGTAGACAAGCCAAGAAGCGTCGGGAATTTATGTTGTTAACATAAAAGAGGAAAAACACTAACAGAGTAGGCATTGCACTAAATAAACAAAATTTCCCAACCAATTTTTTTTTTGTGTTAATTTTTTTTTATTGCAAATAATTTAAATATTATTTTGAATTATTTTTAATGTTTAAAACTGCAATTTAATTACAATTTAAATTGTTTTTTCAAAACTAAATAAGAAAGTAAAAAAATGTTTTTTTTTTTTTGGAAGGACCATTGGTCGTTACAGCGCTTGAAATGTGGGGCTTACTTACCATATTGGCATACCGGCAAAAAAAACCCTTTGTCTTCTCGAAATTGTTTTACACCCGCGTTACTTGCAAATGCACTCGTCATCTATCTATCTGTGTACAGACTCCCCTCTTCATTATCACTGCTTCCAGGTCGCCCTTCTTTGCTCTAAAGACATTCTCCACGAAAATCGCTACTTCATTCCATCGTTTATCATGTTTTCAGGTAGATTTTCCGCAGAAAAGTCGCCTATCCTATGTAAAACTTCCCAGAGTAGCCGTGTCCAGACACCATTTTAGGTAGTAGTTTACCTCTCCAGCTTTCCTCTTGATTCATTTCTCTAAGTTCGTTATCAGTCTGAAGGTCCACCTGCTATTGGTTTATCATGAAAAAACTACCTTACAATCCAACCTAAATTGAAGCGGCAAGCGGAGCGTTTTTTAGCGCCCACTATTTATATTAAAGCGTCGTTCTTGAATAAAAGCGCTAGCGGTGTGTATTTTCTACAGCAGTGTTAATCATCTGGTTTAATAAAACCCACTGAAAACAAACGAATGTAAAACCCCAAATTAAAAAAAAAACTAGCTAACATGTCATTACTGGTCAAAAATAACAAAACAAAAATAAAAACATAATTGTTTTGCAGCCAACTTCACTACAAAATGCTCTGTCAAAATAGGATTTTCCAATAACTCAGAGGTGCAAAAACATTTTGCATGAGTATGAGAATTTTTGTCAAATAAGAATTATAGGTACGACTGTTAGACCTTAAATAACGTTCTTTAGTAATTAACGACCATGGTTTTCCCAATGTGAATGTTGTTAAAAGAACATTGGCCTCCAACATACAGTCACTCATCGGTAGTCTGTATTAAGCAAATTGTTGTAGCATTAAAAACTGAAATAAATCGCGTTCTCATTTAAAAAAAATAGAGTTTCTTAAATAAAATATAATTTAGAGGAATTTTTAATTTTGTTTTTAATGATAATTTCATAAAATAAAATTGGTGTCTAAACTAAAAAAAATTTAATTGAATAAAGTTAATTATTTTAAGGCCCACTGTTACAACTTTCGTTAGTTAAATCAGCAAATAGCTGATTTTAGGCTAAAACTTTGAAACCAAATTTGGGTGGCTAGTTAAAGACACACTATGTAATATTGAAAGTATATATATTTTTAAATTAATGTCCCACCAAGGCTTAATATTTGAATTGTAAAAACTTAACGTTAACTATCGGTAACTTGTAATAATGCCTCTAAAGAATATAGAATTCGTTAGATACTTCAACAGCACCTACATAGTTTAAGCCATTGAAAAGAGAGTTTAAAACAAAAAAATTTAAGGGTTTTTAAGGACAAAAACTTAATTTAATTAAGCTGTTTAAATACTTAACACAAATGCTGCCAATGAGGAAAAAGGGATGTTTTTCCGAGTGCCTGAGATTTATATTAATTTTTCCATAGAAATTATTATTATAAATTACTCATATACGGAAATGTTTATTGTCAATTAATTAGACTTTACAGAATTTTCAAAACCCTGCTAGAAAACGTTAAAATGCGTTCCACCTTTATCTGATTTTTTTCTAGTTGTTTAATTGAAATGGCTGAAGAATTTTCATTAAATTAAATACATTTTTATAATAATACAACAACAATTTTGCTGTTGTTGTTGTAAAGATCACGATTTTTCAATAATAAAATCAAATTTGAAACCATTCATTTCATTCTTCAGCTTGCTTCCGTTGATGCCATAAACATAAAAAATATGGTTTTTTCATGCGCAACAAAATCTCGATATCGGAGGATATTTAAACAAATTTATTGTATGCAATGGGCATGTGCAGCAACTGTCAAACAACAACAACAGCAATAGCAACAATAACGACAAATATATTGCCAATTGCAACAACAACAAGCACAACAACTTCTCATTCAACATAGATTATGTGAAGTTTTCGTGTTTTTGTCATTTTATCCATGATTACTACTAAATATATTTTTTCTATATGAATATTTTGTTGCTTTTGTTGTTATGTTACGTACAAGTTCTTGTTCATGCCTGTGTCTATTAACTTATTGCCAAGAAATATTATGAAAATTATGGCTAATGTTGGCAATTCTTTCGGCCTAGGAAAAACAGTACACCACAAGTTGCAGCCAAAAAAAAAATGGAATACAAGTAGTTGCGAATAAAAGTGTGTTTCAGCAAGTTGAAATATTCTTGGATGCTGTAAGATGAAGTTTGGTTTCCCTTCACAAAAATGTTGATGGAAAATCTCTTATAGAAATGAATTTGGTTAAAATTATGCTTTTATCGTGAGGGTCACATTGAGTAGTAGAATTTCTATTGCTTTGGGGCTTCGTTGTTTATAGAAAATTTAAGGTCTCTGCTAATATTTTAAAGGCAAACGGTAGTTTCGAGGGACTATAAGCAAATCCCACATTGTTGTGTCTCTTTTGTTGACTTTCATTAGAAAAAGTTATTGTCATCAACTGTGAGAATTTTTTTAGGATTATTTTAGAATTTCTTTGATTGTCATGAGCTATTCAGAAAGCCTCTTTTGGGAGGTTGATAGTACAAATTTAATACTAAAAATAGTGGTTAATGTCTATAGCAAAATCTAAAAGAGCTAAGATGTACAAACAAGTGCAAATAATGTGCGCTGTTTAAATTTACCTTTTGCCCATTTGTAGGGTGAATTAAAAATATACAAAATTCTTGCAACAAGTTGCTGTAGAGAATAAAAAATTCATTATCATGCTTAAAATCTATAAAAAGCAATGACAACTTATGACTTAAAAGGCGTTTAAGTATTTTATTAATTTTGGCTGTGTGTATGTGTTTTAATTTTTGCAATTAACAGTTGCAAAGTGTAGCAAGATAATGCTTTTGGGTTTTAAAAATAATTTTTTTTAAATATTGCTGGTCCACACGTAAGTGTAGTTTTTTTTTCCTTCAATGAAATTCGTTTAAATTGAAGTCGCAAGTAATCCTCATTATCATACACACTCTCGTTTACAATAAACCCCGCTTAATCATCATTCCAACATGCACAAGTTCAAGTTGTGATCATTAACCATAAACAAACAAAAAATAACACATTTTTGTGCGCTCAATGTTTAAATGACAAAACTGTCAATTGAAATTTTTTTGAACGCAGATGCAGCACAAAGCAAGACAACAAGCAACCAGCAAACAACACCCAAAACATTGTGGCAAAATTTTTAAACACATTTTAAATTAAAACGAAAACAGATACAAGCATTCCACAATTGGAAAGAAAGAGAACAAAAACACAACAACAAAATGAAATTTAACAAAAAAATAAAAACAAAAAACTGAAAAGGAGATAAAAATAAAACTGAAATAAAAATGAGACAGGTTAAACCCTTTTTAGCACATATTTCACATTGACCAAACGAACATAATGAACAACAACCATGATTATTTAAGCAAAACCGATCAAACTGATCAAGAAGAAAGATGTGTGTGTACAGACAACAAAAACAACAATAAGAGAAACAAAAACAAACAATGAAATTTAAAGAAAAATGGTAGAGATGTGATGTTGTTGATCATGATGGTGGCTGGCGGTGGCGGTGGTAGTGATGGTGGTTGGTAGTTGATTTTATTTCATTTATTTTTTTTTTTTTGTGTTCAGTGGGCAGCAACTGTCCTTTCGAAAATGGGAAGCAAAGTTTTATTAGCAGCAAGTAGTGGGTATTCGCATATAAGAATTTTTAATTTTTCTCTAAAAAAATTTTTTTTTAATAAAAACAAAAAATAAATGAAAATATCAAATGGATTTGGAGCAAGTCTACTCGCGTAAGCATGAAGAAATCAAAATATCGTTTTCTTTAGAAAAACCTTTTCTAAGCCAGCTGTTAAAAAAAAAAGTTTTGTTTAAATTTTTATTACTTAATTTTACTTTTATACTTTTTTTCTGATAGAAAAATTAACAAAAACCATTTTAAACTTGTAATAATTGAACAGTCCTATTGTTGTTAAAGTTCTCTACCTCTTTTGACCAACAATTTATTGAATTTCTTTCAAATCGATTGAATGATGAACGAGACATTAAAAAGCGCTACAACCATTACAACATCTGCAGTAACGAAACAAAATTGCATGCATGCTATGAACATATTAAAGAAACATTTATACAGCCAGTTGCTGCTGTTTGCTACCTTTACGCCATTAATGCAAAGAAAAAGGAAAGAAAAAATGAGCATTAAAAGAAAATTATTATTATGGTGGACGACATGTTATGGCCAAAAGAAAAGCTTAAAGTTAATCCAACAAGTCACGTTTTCTTTTACTCCAAAACCTATTTAAGCTAATGCTGGTTAAAACTTAAAGCCTTTACAATCATTTACCACGTTAAAAAGAGTTTTCCTTTTTCACTGGCTGGCAGTAAGTGTGTACGTTTTGTCGCTTGCACCCAAACAAGCATGTTTTATGAACATGTTCAATGTTTCATATGAAATTGATGTTAAAGTCATCATTTTTATCATCATCGTTGTTGTTAAAGCCATTAGTTTCTTTTTTTATGTTTTGTTTTTCATTATAAAGATGCTACTATGAAAAATATTTTTCTCGATTTTTGTCTCCCTTTGTTTTTTTTTATAGAAACCTTTCCTTCAACGTACAACAAACTATTACATAATTGTCGGCAATTTATAAGCACTTCTCCATCAATACAAGCGTACACATACAAGTTAGGTTTCTTTAAGACAGAAAACACAGTGGTTCGTTCCAATGTAGCGCAAGTGATCTGGGATACGAATTAAAATACACGATACAGGTAGACTTACAAGATTTGAACTCTAGGCTTGCAAGATGGGCATTTAAAATATAATATTTTGATAGTTAAACAGTTAACAGATCCTTATACATCTTGGTGAGAGAGAGTAGAACTTTTGCAGAAAATTTATTTATATGTTAGAAGTTAGTGAACCTTAAGAGTGAACTTCAGGGAAACAAGTACAAATTGTATATAGAAAACTAGCATTCAACTCACTACTTCATCAGCGAAGCACCATACTGTCGATAATATAATTTAAGTGACTGAAGATAAATCTGCCGTATTAAATATGTTTTAAAGTAAACCGTTACGTTTTTTAGTATCTGCTAATATCTTTTTAATATTTATGACATATTTATAAATATGTTTAGGAGAAATAAAAATGCATGGGTAAAAATATGCTTAAATACGTTGACTTCTTAGAAAGATTACAGGATAAGACACATATCATTTTAAAGATTTGTAATCTACTGCCCAAATACTCGAAAGTTACTTTGGACTATTTTAAAATTTTTTTTTTAAATTTCCATATACCCCAGTACTGCTGTTCTCAAGGAAATTATACGAAAATATTAAAAGACTTTCAGAAAGCTTAGAACCTACAGATTAAAGTTCTTTTTGATTTTGGTAATTTTGATGTGCAAAAACGGGAATGGTATCTCGGCAAAGATAAAAATCCTTCAAAGCAACGGCACTGGAAATTTAAAAATTTTTTTAAATGGTCAAAAATAACTTATGAGTATTTGTACGGTAGATATTTATTGTAAATATTATTTATTTATTTTTTCAATATAAAAAAAAGCTTAGGAAAGTTCAAAGCCTTTTGAACATTTTGGCTAACTTTTGTAAGATTCTACTGCAATTGCTTCCATACTCTTTTTTTTTTTTTTGGTATTATAATTGTCAACGAATTGTAACACTGTGCAACAAGTTGTATTTGTATTGTTGAATCCACAGACAACACATTTATTTACATTAGATTTCCATATACAGACGAGTAGGTTAATAATATACAAGCATACATGCATGAATATGTAAGTAAATGAGTTTGTTAAATAGTTATGAGTTGTTTTTTAGACCAATTCGAGTACTAATGAAGTTTTAATATATTAGAAAGTACTTTATTGTCTCTTTTGTATAGAGTCCGCCAAATAACTTTTTTTTTTTTGAAAATACTATAAAAACATCGAGTGAAGCTTCGGCTGTGTGGCACGTAGCGCCGTCTTGTTGAAACCAAATGTTGCCAATATCCTCCTCTTAAATTTTTGTGAACAAAAATTCGTTCATCATGGCCCGATAACGATCGCCATTGACTGTAACGGCTACTCCTTGCTCATTTTCGAAGAAAAATGGCCCATTATGCCTCTGGACCAAAATCCGCACCAAACAGTGACTCGTTTTGGGTGCGTCAGCTTTTCAATGTATGCGTGCGGGTTTTCTGTGCCCCAAATGCGACAAATTTGCTTGTTTTCATACCCGCCAAGATCAAAATGAGCTTCATCTGAAAAGATGAGTTTTTTTTGTCAAAATCGGCATCTTCTGTAAGTTGATCGCAGGCCCACTTAGCGAAGCGAAAACACAACCATATTCTTCAGCGGAAGGATAAAACTAATTATCTGTCAAATCAGACATGAACTAAGTGTTACCATTCACGAAATAAGCACTAGTTGAAAAAAAAAAAGTTCGATGGCGGTCCCTTTATATTTGATATGGAGTTTGATTGCAATATTTTTTTCTAAGCTTTGCTGGACTCAAAAAAGCGCGCAAATCTTTCTTATTCCAATTCTTATCATAATTGTAATAATTGCTACCAAGTAAGTAGTTTTAGAAAAGCATCAATTAAATATGTTTCATTCATATTTTTTTAAATAGCATGTTTTACATTTTATATACGTTGTTAGAAAATTTTATGGAAGATTTACTAATTTAATGAAATATTCCTTCTCTGCTTTCAATGACATCTGAGTAAAATAAAAAAAACTTCCCTCGGAAATAGGCCTGAAAAATTCCCCGAGAGTTGTTTTTACTTTTCTCCCTTTTTTAACATAGAAAGAATTTTATTCCAAAACCAAGATTTTCTTTATTAAAAAATTCCTATTTATGATTGGGCTGAAAAACTCTTGGTTTGATATTTTATTTTAATTTAAAAAAAAAAAGTACTTTTCGCTGTGAGTACTGATTACAATTTAGTACCCTGTTAACAACACCAAACTATAGCCATTAACAAACACTCATTCATACAGGCATGCATAAAAATTTACACATGATTCATATTGTGCGCCACCTTACAAAAGCAAACACATGGTTGCCAGAACAACATTAATTTACTCTCCCTTTTCATGTCCCTGCTGGCCAGACAAATAATCAAGCAATTTGCCTCTCTCTCTCTTTCTCTCTATACTGCGCGCCAAATCAACATTTTCTTATTAAAAACGCCTAAGTTTAGTTTTAGGGAACAGGTATTTTATATATTTTATTTTTTATAACTTTGTAGTTGCTGTTATTAATGCAGAAATTTAAACTTATTTTACAGGTTTTTTTTCATATCAGCCTTTTACACTTTACCGTCGGCAAAATGCAATATAGTCAGTTGCAAAAAAAAAACAAGTTTGTATCTGTTGCATTTTGTGTGTGTGTGTTTAATTTTATTTCTTTAAAAATGATTAAAAAGTTTGCGCTAAAATATTTAGATTATTCAATTAAATTGATTAAAATTGAATTTTTCTTAAAATTAAATTCAACGATAAGACGAAAGACTAGTTTGATGCAGCCATCAGCAGGGGACTCACACAGCGATTTTATGTTACTGGCAGAAGACAGAAAGGAAAAGTTGTAAAAAAAATTTGCAAAACATTCAATTTAATTGGTTGGACAAGATGAAAACTTAAAGAGTTTTTTTTTTGTTTAAAATTGAATAAAACGCAAGAATTTTTGCATTTTTTCAATTTAAACCAAGCGGCCTTTATAAGAGAGTTGATTCTGTGGAAGTTATTTGTAGATAATTTGATTTGCATTGCATGAAAGGCTTATGACGTTTTTTATTCTCAAAAAACATTCTGCCTTCAATTTATATAATATTTTAAGCAGGTTGCCTAAAACTGTACAAAGTTGTGCCCTTTTTATGGTTTCAATAGAAAAAAAAATAAGTTTTTATGTAACATTTAACGCTAATGTATAATTAGCGCTAATGTATAATTAACACTTTTAAAGCTATTTGGGAACTGTGATTATGTTAACACCACTGACACAAAAAAAAAGAACTTTGAGTCTAAAATAAATTTTTTTTTGATAAATGACCCATAATGGATTTTTATGAAGAATATCTTGTGACGAAGAATATGTTGAGTCATATAAATGCAAATTAATTGTATAAACACAGTTGGAAAAAAGGGCTGTATCTTACCCTCACTTATAAATTGAGTGCAAAACATGTACCATTTTTGCATATTTTATATGCAATATGTTGAGGAAAGAACGCAATTTTGACTTCAACTATTACATTTTTTTAAATAGAACGCAAACATTCTTGGATGGCAGAATATATGCAACATTTTTGTTAGAACAAAAAACGCCATTATTTATTAGTTATTCTGCACAATAAATCTTAAAGGTCGCGTTGCGATCATAGCCCATAATGCTGATTAGTCATACTCGTATTTTGTTGTTTCTTTCGATGTTATTTGACAGCTGTATTGTTACCCTGATCAGTATTAACGATCAGGCTCTATAAATGCGAGTGATGGAAAACAAACACAAATTTTTGTATACAGTTTTTGTGTTCAATACAAATTTATGAACGAAGCTATCGTTTGCTTTTACTTAGCCCAGCCGTAAATTCCATAGCTTGTGCATGAGATCAAATAGCGGTATACTATAACGAGATCCTGCTATCGAAACTTTTTAAATTATTTCATGCTATATGATTATTTTTGATTACATTCATTTGATAACTTATGTAGGTTAGGTTAAAAATCAGAAAAAGAGAAGCTGGGCTCACTTGGGTCCTCTGATGGGGTCCCTTTGTGATACCTGTTTAGAAGGAAATGAAGAAGAGGAAGGATAGTAATAGAAGAGGGAAAGGAAATTAAAGAAGATACAGAAGACAGATAGAGAAAGAAAGTGAGTGAGTCCGTCACCCAAACTAACCGCTATTTTTAACGAAGCCATATAGCATGTCGACCCTTACATTCGCCAGCGCAGTGAGACCCTGCAGACGTGAATCATGTGCCGCTATTCCAGGGCTGGACACCGGCAGAGAAGGTGTTCCACAATCTCCTCCTCTTCCTCGACCTGACAACTTCTACAGTAGTCATATAATTAAAGCTATAATTTATGAGTCTAATCTTCTAAAGCTTATCATGGAAATACTTTTGTTATTCTCATGCCGTTAAACCAAGTTTAATAATGGGTTCTGAATACAAGTTTTTTTTTTCAAAAACACATGAGATTAATATGGAAGTAGAGAATGGGTTCTTTATTCATCACTAGATATTTTAGCTCGGTGTCGCTCGGCCCAGCCACTTATTACGTGAGATAACTGTTTATAAATAGAATTTTAATTGTTAAAACTAAATACAGCCATTTACTACTTTATAAAGTGGCTCATGTTTTTGCATTATTATCAGAGGCGCCTACCAAAGTGGTAAAAATTATGTAGAAAGCATAATTTCAGGCACACACATCTTTCTAAACAGTAGCGAGTGAAAATCTTTTAAAAGTGGGTTTAGAAATGCATGTTGCCGGTCCAAAATTTTTTGGATTATAGAGACTATCAGGCATGTTCTGACAATCAACTTTTCTCACAGTGATTTCAAATCACAAAAAAGGTGTTCTGCGCACAAAATAATTTAATATCTCGTTATTTAAAACCGACCCGCTATATGCCGCATTTTAGGCATTTTAAGCATTTTACTTTGAATTCCTTAACAAAATGTTTAAATACACTTAATTTGAATTGTTTTTTTATTAGTTTTTGCCAAAAAATTAATTACTTTTCACAACGGAACTTTAAATTTATTAATTTAAAAATAATCTTTATTTTGTGTGAACAATTTTTTTTCTTTTGTTTATATTTTTCGTATTTTTAAGTTCTTGTTCTTCTTTTTCTGAACAAATTTTATTGTAAACAAAGCAAAAGAGCTTTAAGCTCGTAATTGAGAATAATAAAAATCACTACTAAAAAGCTAAAAATCTTGTGATTTCCAGAGCACTAAAAAATTACTTATGTGATTTTAAAATCACCGTGATTTCAGAACATGCCTGTATATTTATTAAATTTCAGACAAATCCGTTGGAAAAGAAAAAATTTGTATAGCGAACAAACAAACAAAAAAACTGAAAACGAATTCTATTTAAAACATCAGCTCGACAAGAAGTTGGTAGGTTTAGTTTACTTACATAGAATTAATTTAAAAAATCTTTAAAAACAAAATTTATTTTCTTTTTAAAATTTTCTTTATTTGTTACATGTTTTATAAAATTAATACAAATTTAATCATGGCATGTAGTCCTTTTGAATTAGAAAAAATTAAATTTTCTAAAAAAATTTTAAGGAAAATGGAAACTAGATTTTTCCAAACCTTTAAATTATTTTTATTATTTTTTTTTTCATAAATAAAAAGAAAACTTCCACTAAATTAGTAACTGCAAAACCAGGTCCAACTCACTACGGTTTCAAAAATCTCCTCTGCTCCCAAAGACTGTCATCGACTAATGCGCAGCTGGGACAATAGGTTTTCCGTATAGCGATCTGTAAAAAAATTTGCAAATTGAAAAGAAAAAGAAAAACAGAATCAATCAATGAAAGATAAAAATAATGGAGAGAATTTAAAAAATAATTTTAATAAACTCTTGGAATAAAACTGAGTTTCAATTGATTGTTAACAAGGCAGGTCTTCATTATTTCTTTTACCCAGTTTCTTAAGAATGCGGAAAAAAGAGCATTTCTTAAAAAAACGATATAAAATTTATTTTATTTCTATAAAACCATAAAACAATCGATAGCTGAATTGTTTTATTTTCTCTTTTTTGACCAGCTGCTTTTATTCAGAATTTGTAAGCAGCAGCGCTCTGAAATTTTTTTATAGTTGAATTTTTCAATTTGAAACTTTTGCATCTCTCTTTTTGAATAAAAATTGGTAGCCCTGAAAAGGGCTGTATTTTTTTTTAAATTTTTTTCTTTTTTTTTTTTCTTTTTTTCTTTTAATATTTTTTAATCCATAAAACTGTAGATTTGTAGTTTTTGTCCAATTAAATTGTGGCAAGATTGTTTACATTCGTTAAATCATTAGACTAATAAATTTAGGCATCCAAATTTTTAGGAATTTACAAGGTAAACACAACAGCTTCCCAAAACACAAGTTGTTTCATCTAGCAAGAGGGCTTGCCCTTAAACAAACTGAAACAAAAAAGACAAAACAAAAACTAAATATGTAATTTACATCATCAACAATAAAAAAAAACATTTTTTCAAATAATTAAAAACTAAAAAAATTTCGTTACCTTGTGCCTTTTGCTGTTTAAGGCCTAGTGAGGTTAAGTCTTTGTAGTGGGTTATTCAATATTTTGTGGTTAAATTTTTGCAGCTGTCTTTTGTATGTTGGAAGCCTTCTTCTTCTTAGTTAAATCAAAAAGACGGTTTTCATTCCAGTCTCCAGTCTCTTTTTTATTCTTTATTTTCTTTCAGATGCGCCTACATTCTTCTTAACTCGTCTGCTCCATTTTGGCACTGTAACGAGTTCCACTTGGCAGTTCATAACTTTGCTTCCTGCTTTCGTTTTGTGATCACAAAGTTGTACATGTTACTTCCGCATTTAGAATTTCCAGTGGAAGATATTTTCACTCTCTTACTCGTGATCAACAACACTCTTTATTGTTAAGCAAGCGAGCTTTACGTTTGTGCTGTTTCTGTTGTGTTTTGCTTTTAATGTGACATCGAATATATTCGTATTTTAGTTGGTTTCAGTTTGAAAATTCTTTTTAAAATCAAAAATCTATTTAGACACACACTTGTCTTTTATTTGAAAACTGGCTGCTAAAGAGCGTTGTTTTTTTAATAAAACAGAAATCATAATTTCGGGACTAGTCTCGGTTGCATGGAACACCAGACGTACAATCACGAAACTATAAGGCAAAAACAAAAAATATGTTTTCTCACTGTTTCCATAATAGAAATGAAATAAAAAACGAAATAAGACGAGAGCGTTTTTAAGCAGTTTTCTCTTTCTTAATGCAGAATTGTCGTAAAGCGGCTAACGAATTTGAGGTGGTTAGATTTTCGGGGGAATCAATTTTATTGCTAAGCACAGCAGTATTTTGTGGCTGAGGCCGATTACTGATCGTAGAGGAGTTGGTGGTGCTACCCAATGAATCGAACATGGAAGAGAGTGCATTTAGGGAATCACTGGGATACTTTTTTTCACCGCCATCATACGATTTAATGCTAGAAGCTGGCGATTTAGGAGTCATTGAACGGTGGCTGTCGGTGGGGCTGCGAGGTGGCAAAGCACGTGGCTGGGGACTAAGTGTTTTTGGTGATGGGACATGACACTCTTTGGTATTGTTATTGTTGTTATTCGAATAGTCTGTACCATTAGTGGTAACCATGCGTTCGGCATTGCGGCCGCCTTCATTTACCTCCTGTTCATCCTCTATCTCAGCTTTAATTTCGACTTTAATATTGGCCATTTGCTCTTCTCGTTGCTGATGCATTAATGGTAAATGCAAAGTCTTTTCCATTTCTGGTTCTTTTTTAATCTCCATATCATAATCCATTTTTTGTGGACCTTCCTCGTTCTCATTCCTTTCGGGTGTAGGATTTTCCATTTTTCTTGAGTCGTTATGAGTCTCAGCGCTGCACTCGCTGGCACTGCGTTCACTACTGGTGTAGCGGTAATGCTGATAGTAGGGATCATTAGTGTCAATCAATGGCTTATTATAGTCTACATTTTCATCGATACCCAAACGCTTAAGTATGCTAGAAGCTACAGGCGAGGTATTTTTAGTGGACGAATTGGAAGGGCTAGAAGCTGGTAGAGCAGTATGTCTAGTGGGTGTATCGAAACTTGTAGTAAACATTTGTTCTATGGCACTTAACACTGATGAAGATCCCTGGGTTGGTTTTGTACCACCATTTTTGGGTGACTCCATTAATTCTGGCGATTTAGCTTTGTTTAGCTGAGCCATCGCATTTAAATTATTTTTAACCGCTTCATCTGACTTGATGCCAGAAATGTATTGACGCATACGCTCAGCAAATAGAGCAGCTTCAGTTTTGTCCGAGCCAGGACCCATGCCAGCCCTATGTTGCATTTTTAAATCCATTTCTGGCTCGGCCTGCTCTTGAGCTCCTTTCATTTCCAGCAGCTTTCTAACCGGTAAGGATTTCTCACGCTTTTTGGGTGCTGGGCGTTTGCGATTGCCAGCAGTGCCCATAGACTGCATTAGAGGTTCTGCATAATGATTATTTTTGGCCATATGGTTGCTTAGATCACCCAAAGAGTTGAAAGCCTTATCACACACTTTACAAGTAAGCACAGCGCTTAGAGTGCGACTTTCTTCTGAACTTAAGCTGCTCTGGCCTTCCTTGTTTTCGCTGGTATTGGATGATGACTTCATTGAGATTGTTTGCTCCTGAGACAATATGTTGGTATAATGTTGAGTCTCTTGCATGTGTTTTGTCATTTCATTGAGAGAGCGGAAGCTTTCGCCACAACGCATACATTTTAGGATTTGCATGGCCTGTTCGACGCCTTTACCGAGCCAAACATTTTGTCCTCTAACTAGTTTGCGCGGCAAGGGTGTAGGTGGATCTCCACGATATTGGAATGCATTTTTGGCTGCTTGAGAAGGACCCGAGTTGTTGGCTTTATTCGTTTGTTGTCTGTGATGCGGAGGCCCTGAAGGTGCTTGATTTTGGGCTACCACGGGCCTGTCATTTGCAGTAGGTAAATTTCCAAATGGTGGCACATTAACACCACAATGCTTGCTGTCTTTCATGTGAGTGGTTAAAGCTTCTAGGGTAGGAAAGCTCTGTTTACACCATACGCAACGGAATACTGAACTGGCTACACCCTTGTTCTGCCAATGAGACTGCCAAATATTATGGCGTGTCTTAGTTATACCCTCATTTGTGGCTGGCAAGGGATTGTTGGCTAAAGCAGCTGGTGGCTGCGGATTAATTGGCTGTGGTGGTGTTTGCGTGTTATGTTGAGGAGCCATGGCAGTTCTGGCTGGTTTCTCTTTTCGGGGACCTTTAACAATATCGGACATTTTTTCTAAAGGATCTACTACTAAATCACTTTTACCATTCCAATCAGGAAATTGACCTGATCGGAAGATATTTGCAGCAGCTACAGCAGCCAAATAGGGGTTAACGCCTGGCATTAAAGGATTAGGAGGAACTTGTGTAGTGGGTGTTGGCTGGGCCACCAGAGGAGGACTATCGGATTTGAAAATCTTTTTAACTTGTATTTGGCCTATAGTAGAATCAGGCTCAGACTCATCATCTGCTGAACGCTTTCGTGTGCCCACCGACAAATCCAAAGGATTGTTGGCATCATTGGCCTCTTCTTCCTCTTCATCTTCATCAGAAGCAGGTGGTTCTGCAGAGTTGGCGCGGGCAAACATATTAGTACGAAAATCTAAAGCTTCTGAGTGATTACTAGAAGCTGTGGGTGAAGCTTGAGGCGGTAGTTTGAAGGAAGCCGAAGCTTCTGTTGGTAGTGGTAAGGGTAAACGAGGTCCAGCTGCAGCAGCTGCAGCAGCAGCTCCTAACGGAAAACCATATTGTTGGGCAGCAGCTGCCACCATGTGCAAATAGGCCTCCATTGAAGGTGATTGACCTGGTAAATTTGGAATGCTGGGAAATGCTGCATTGGGCGAATTAGGCAAGGGCAAAATACCCGCTGCTGATTGGTTTATACTACTTTCGCGATGATCTTTACCATTTTCTGATGAGTTTGATTCATGGGAAGGACAGCGTTCACTGGAATTGGCTGACTCTGTAGAACGTGGTCTTGCTGTGGGTAAAGCCCTGCAAATGAAATAAATTTTGCAATAAAATACATGATTTAATTTGTGTGTGTCTGTGTGTGTGTGTGTGTGTGTGTTATTTTTTAATCAACAAAACCTACCGTAACAAATCTTATAATTTAATTATGTGATGGATGCTAAGCAATTTACTCCTACTCTAGTATGTGCGAGTATGTGTTTATTATAAATGAAAAAAAGAAAAAAAAATTATGCCCATTTAGTTTTGAAAAATGTTTTCTATCATCACTAAATGATTTCAACTAATCTTAAAAATAGCTCACCATAATATGTCAACATTTTTATTTGTTATGCAAATCAAGCAAATAAAAACTAAAAAAATTTATTAATCTGATATTTCATCAGTGTGTGCGTGCTTTAGAAAAAGAAAGAGAGAACACAAAAATTGGGAATAAATAAAAATTATAAAAACGTGTGGCTGCAAAGATTGAAATTAATTTACATTTTTGTTGTTGTATTTTATACAAAATAATTTTATACAGTTTTTTTTCTTGTTGTTCTTTTTTCTCTATGCCAATATTTTGTTCATTTTTAACCCACTGTGCAGGCGTAATTAAAAATTATTAAACAATAAAAATAATTTAAAAAAAAAGATCAACGATCCATAAATGTGGCACAAATAAATTCAATTTTTATTGTGTTTGTGTACAAACACTGTTTCAACTAAAAAAAAAAAGGAAAATTGTGTGTGTGTAAAAATATTATTTAAAAATTTCTTTAGTTTTTTTTTTATTTTCTTCATCTCATTTAAATGAAAGAAAATAATATTTATGGTTGGTTTTCGTTTATGAAAGCCAAATACCCTGAGATACTCAGAGAAAGAGAGACAATGAAGACCCAAGTGAGGTGAAAGCTTCTTTCAAAGAATTTGATTTGATCAGATTTGTATTAAAAATATTTTTTGCATTTGCATGATTGTAAATCAAGTCTATAGTTTCCCAAATTCTTCTTTTTTTCTAATGAAAGCAATGTGACACAATGTGGATCCAGCAATTGTTAAAGGAGCCAGCTGCATAGCTCATTAAAGTACCAGGGGAGCTACTCTGTATTATGATGCGAATTCGTTTCTCTTTGGTTATCGCAAGATATGCGCTTACGCATTAGAGAACGGGGTACTACCAGACAAATGCAAAAAGTAAACGGTCAAACACATTAAATATTCGATTTCATACCGTTTTTTTTTTTCGCTTCGTAATACAGAGTAACCGCCCAGGATTTTAAAATGAATAGATTTTCTAGAGTTTGCAGAATTTTTCCTTTTTTATAGATTCTGTCATTGGAAAGCGACTAGAAATGCAGTCAAACTTATGTTTCAATCAGAGAGATTGATATTAGGTATGAAAAACTTGAAATCGATGGCTTAACTGAATTAAAAATATTCAGAGTCTTACTATTTATTAATTAGAGAAATTTTTTTTAGTCTACTTTAAATAGTTGTCATGCATGAATTTTTCTCTGTAATTTCTCTGCCAAGCAAAGTGATTTGCTTTTGAAAACGTTTCAATTAAACGAAATTAATTTTCAAATTGTGTTCAATCTCTTTTTATTTCTAGATTTGTTAAGACATTTGTTGAATTGAAATTAAAAAAAGTGACATTTTATATGAATTCAATTAACAAAATGTTTATTTAATACGAAATTACAAAAAAAAACTTGTTAATAAAAGCCAATTGTGTGAGTGTATAAAATGCGTTAGTGTTTTGTATGCAAGATAATTTTTTTTTTATAAATAAAATCAAGTTCAAACATGTATAATAAATTCTAACGAGTTCAATTTTGATTGCGTAAATTATAAAAAAAAAATGAAATTGTTTTCTTGTTTTATTATTTTTATTATGAATAATACGCATCTATAAATATTTAAACATTTTTATGGGGCAAGCACAAACAGCACGCTATTTTCTGTTTAAAACAAAAAATCAAAATGTTTTAAACTTTTGCAAAAAAAAAAAAATTAAACGAATTGTAATAAATCAATTAAATTTGTTATAATTTTAATTACTGTATTAAGTGGGTAATGCAATTATTGTTTAAGAAAGTGTGCAAACATAGAAACACTCATTGTCGTGTGTACTTAGATATTGAAGCTAAGGCAGCAACTCAAGGACTCTCAAAATATTTTGTTTAAAATTCTTTTATTTCTAAGCACAAGGGGGCTTTTAGAACATGAATTATTGAAAAAATTATTTCTATTGCCAAATTGAGAATGATCTAGGCTGAAAAGCAAGGCAGCAAAGATTTAATGGGGCTTCGGAAAGCCCATTTGATGAACATGGTGGCTGCAATAATGGACCACTGCAGTTTTGCCAATCATGTCAGGAGGAGAAACAAACTGAGAAACACTTTCTTTGCCTTCGCCCGGCATTGGAGGTTCAAAGCAAACTTTAATTTGAGAAACGCTACATGAAGATTCTCACTGGCCTGTGGCTTCATTGAAAATAGCAGACTAGTCTTCTCTCACTGTTTTTCTACTTCTCTTTATCTTTCTGTCTGCTATTTTTTTTTTTACATTTATTCATTAGCAGGACAGAGCAAAGCTTTTACACAATTTCAAGTTAACTAAGTACTGTGGCTGAGACAAGGCTGTCTTTGCAAAAACTTTTGAATTCGGGCTATAGCCACCGAGTAACCAGAGTTGTACGTTTTACGGTTAGAATTTTTAAAAACTCAGCTTTTGGCCCGATGTTTGTGCAATAGAGACAGATATAGAGTTTGATTACTAGGAATACCAGAAAATAAGCAAAATGAAAAATTTTGTGTTTTAAAAAAAATTAAATAAAAAATTGTTTCTTTAATTAAAATTCAGACGGGGGGAAAGTATATATAAATATGTAAGTTTTTAGCTATTTATGTCCCTCACAACGCAACTCTACTTTAGTTGTAATTGTTTGTGTTATTACTGATTACAACTCTGTGTTCTTGCAGTAAACAAAAACATACAAAAATAACAACTCATCAATAGCAGTTGTCAACCATAAGAGGGACATTAGTTTAATAATAAATAAAAATTTGTACACTTTAAAATTGGACGAAATGTAAATAAAGAAAAAGTAGTTTTTTTAGAACTAAAGAAAAGAAAATGCATAATAAATATATGTGTGCTCCGTCACCTCTGGATACTCAGTGCCATAACAAAGAATAACTTTTTTTGTGCTTCCGGAATCATCTACATCCCAAATAATTAATGTCTACTTATTTACTTATATGGCCGTGTGCTATCAAAACTAATTAAGTAAATCATTTCTCCTGATACAAATAATTCATAATTGATTTTAATCAGTATTCGTTATAAACAAAGTCCACTCTAGAATTTTCAATCAATTTCTATTTTGCTTTATTAATTCAATTTCAATTTAATAATTTTATCTTGCCTACATTTTAATCTTGTTAGTACATAATTTTTTTGAGCAAAGTTTTTTTTTATTAAATAACATGTCTCGTTAATACTGCTTACTGCTTGTAATAAGTATTTAGTTTAATTACGAATACCATTTGGTTTTTGTATCAGTGAAATAAAAAAAATACATAAAAAATTTATTAAAAATAAAATGTATTGGTTATAAGGTCAGACGAAAAAATATATGAGTTTTTTAATGTACATTAAGCACATTTATTAGAATAAAAGCAAACTTGCAATCTCAGTTATACGTTTGTCGTTAATTTACTTTTTATTGATTTAATGGCTAATAAATCAAGCTAGTAAATCATAAATGATTGTAAAAAGGAAAAAAGAAAATTATGGAAAAACAAAAAAATATTTTATTTCACTTGATGCAAGAAAACTAAATATGTTCTGCTTAGTAATGAAACTTTACGAATTTTAGTTAAATAAACGTAGTTTTGGCATGACTTGCTAAGTTTGAAAAAAGGCAGAAATCTTAAAAGAGCATGCGTTCTATGTCTCTTTACAGATGATAGACAGTGTTAGTAATATTTTTGGATAGTGAGAAAATCTCATGATTATTAATAGCAAAATGATAGAATTCTATTCGTTTTAAAAAAATGCTTATGTACCTTCAAATCGTCATAATATTTCATTGAAACCCTTAAGCTGCGGTCACATTACACAAATATTTGTCGAAATAAGCATAACCACTACACTGAGCCGAAAATCGCGTTGCAGTATCAAAAACGTATGTGGTCATTTTGACACCATTACGTTGTTAATTTGGTTGACAACGAGTGTTTTAATTTTTTTAACAAGCGTGTACAAATCGATAACACCTTCAAAAAAAAGCAACGATTTTACTTTTTTGACAACGCACGTTGTCAAATTGATTACTAACGTTTTTCAATTGACAACGCATGTTGTCAATTTTTTTTTTAACAAACAATGCGGTGAAATTTCGTATCACTTTTATTTTTATGTCTATTTATTCAAATTTTAACTGGATTATTTTTAGCAATACATTAGACAGCAGATATTACATTAGCATTTAATAGAGTAGATCATTTTGACACCAAATGGTGTCGATTCAGCACCAGTATGGTATCAATTTATCATCAGTTGTTGTAAAAATGACACCACGAACGTGGTCGATACCCTATGAACACCGTTTGTTGTCATTTTGACAACGTATGGTGTCATTTTTTCTCTGGGTGCATATCAGCTACATATACGCTTGTATATTTTTAAGAAATATGGGCTTAAAGTGGTTTAATTTTTTATTAAAATACAACACACTTGCTTTATTAAATTATTTGAATTAATTTGATGTAATTAAGTCGTGGTAGATTTTTAAAAGTATTTTCTAAAAAGTAGTGGTTAACACTTATTCGACAAATAATTTTATAGTGTAACCGTAGCTTTAGTTCCACTTTAGAAGATAAACCAAAATAGTTGTTAATATAAAAAATTAACAAAACACTTTTGTTTTAAGTTCAAGAATATTATTTTTAATTGTAGGTGTGAAAAACTTTAAAAAGTTTTGTTAATTTTTCATTTTATCGACATCATATAGTTTGTAATTATTTCTAATAAAACATAATTTCCTTATAATAACACATTTCCTTTATTAATAACACTGCCCCGCTTGGAACAGCTGATACTTACAGGCCAGTAAACAATTTTTCAAATTCCACCCTATAATTATTTCTTTTATTTTATTTTCTTTTTTACTAACAATATGGCCGTTCATCTTCTTCATTTTTGTTATAATAATTTACAAAATAAACAAGAAAACAAAAGGGAAAGAAAACTAAGTGTATTTATAATGATGACAATGATTTTTGTTTTCGATGAGCATGATAATGGTGGTGGTTATAGATCAAAAATATCTGACATTTTTTTTTTCAATGATGACTGCAGCAATGGCTGTGTCTGACGTTCTTGATGATCTATGTGACCGTAATAAAACTGTCATTTATTTAGTAGAAATAATGATTGTTTCTAATCCCTATCTCAATGATGTATAGTTGAATTGAATTAATTATAAAAACAATAAAAAATTATTTATATAAAAATACATACAGCAGTCACAATCATATAGATATATAAATATGCTGCTTAGAAATTAATGTTTATAAAAGAATAAAAAAAAAAGTACTTTAATGTTTGCGATAAGCAAGTAAACAAAATGTCTACAAAATTAAATTTATATTTTTAAATTTTAAATTAACAATTAAAATGTAAATTAATTAACATTTTATTTATAATAATCAAATTATATTATTGATTAAACTTTTAATTGCATCAATTATTATTATTATTATTATTATCGTTATCGCCACCTTTAAGATCTATTGAGCAGCCCAGTCTCCTTACGAATCTTGTAATTGTTCAATGCCCCACTACCTAAGCAGCTTCTTCTGCATCACAGATGCAGATTTTACTGATGTGATAGTTAAGTCTTCAATGACCCGTAAGTAACTCAACGTAGAGTTTAATGCCATTTCTGCTGAGTTTCAAAATAACATATGTCCTAAAGCGTTCGGGGTTGATGTGTCTCTTGACTGTCGCATGCCCACTTCGGCCCTTCAGCAGTCTTGTAGACTTCGTTTCTCCTCCTTGCGTAGAAGGGCGCTAGTGACATCAATTAAATATTTGTGCAATTTGATTCAGTGTTTTGTAATATTGACTCTCATTTCATAGTTAAGCTGTGTTAGCACACTGAAATTTGAATCATTTGCTTTGCAAACTTTGACAAAGTATTTCATTCCTAAGATAATATTTTTAGCAACAAAATTGCATATACGAGTAAATGCAATTATTTAAAACAATATTTAACTTATCATTTAAGCTGCAAATTCATTACTGCTGACGTTTATGAAGGCAGCCCAACTCTTTTGCACAGTCTTGTTGATCCGATTCAGACAGAAGGCTAACCAGATTATTGGCTTCATATACTGCTTTTCCAATGGTTTTTGGCTTACCTACAAATAGGTTGTAGATCTCTGATTTTTTTACAGGTCTAGTTCACTTAATGGCCAAAAAAAATTAAGTCGTTAATGCAGTTCAGCGACTTTATAGCAGACTACATGTTCTTGTCCGCTCTCGCCCCTACCTGCTTTTTTATTACATAAGTCGGCATATGTATCAATTGAAAATGGTATAAGTCTACTTTTTTTAAAAATTAGTAAGCATTAATTTTAATTAAATGGCGTTCTCATCTTACCAAAAATACCGCTAACTCATAATTTTTTCTAAGTGGACTTATACCACTTTGAAATATAACAGTTCAATTAGTAGAGAAATACAATTTTAATCGTTAAAAAACCCATCCAAGTAAATATTATCTTTAACTACTTTCTAAAGTGGCTCATGCCTTTGCTAGCATTATTAGCAGAGGCGCGTTTAGTTGGAAAGTTATAAATAAAATATTTCAAAGCATAATTTAAGGTTAAATTAAGTACGGACCCACATAGTGAAAAGTGAAAATTGTTTAAAAGTGGGCGTGGTTGGTTCTAAAGTATATTATGACCTTTATTGGAATATAGAGATAATCCGTTGAAAAATAAAAATTTGCTTAGCAAATAAACAAACAAACAGAAAATGTATTTTATTTATATAGAAGAAATGAAAAGTGGTTTAAGCCCACTTTTTAGAAAAAATTAGTGAGCGATAATTTAATACAGAAAATTACAGCTATTTAATTTTATTTTTAAGCGAACTTATACCGCTTTTAAAAATAACAGCTCATATACCGACATATTTCTCTTTAGCTCATGTATTGCTTCATAAGATTGGCCTTTAAGCAGTGAATTCACTTAGAATTGCCTGCGTATATTTAAAAATTTCTAGATTTTTATCTCTTTATGCCTCACTTTGTACAATTTAAAGCAGAAAAAGAGAATAAAATAAACGCACTGATTCAGTGAATGCCTGTAACTATTTGTGTTACTTTTAGAAAAGGGATAAATAAATAAGAAATTTTAAGAGTGGTAAAATTCTCTTTATTGTGCTTAATCTAGACATGGCCAAGTACGTGAATTTATGCTGAAAGCGTAATCTTGTTTTCTATTACAAACTTTTTATTTGCTTGCATAGGCAAGCAAATTATCATTTGTATGAAATACTGGAAACCCTAATTATTCCTTTTTAACAGGGTAATCAACCCTTTACACACAAATATTATATTAATAAAATACATTTATAATAATTTATTTAATATATTTTAAATAAATTATTTTATACAACATTTGCGTTATGTATTATTAAAATATAACTTTCAAACATTCGTTAATTTAATTGCATTAATTATTTTAATGTTTGTTTTTTTCTTTTCTGTAAAACTGTTCTTGTTTTCTTTCCACTCGCTTGGCAGTGTGAAGAAGTGCAATTAGTAAATTTTTTAAGAATTTGTCTTGGCGTGTGAATGAATGAATGCTTTTACATATAAATTGAGTATAATAATACTCCATAATATAATAAATAAATGCACTTAATAAATATTTATAATTCAACAAAAAAAAAAATAACAAACAAAATATACAGACTTTAATGACTCTTATGTGTGTTTAACATGAAAATAAACAAAATGGTTTATGATGATGAAAGCGTATCACTAAAGAAAAACAAAATCAAAAGAAAGAATAAAATGGTTGTTCAAAGATTATTAAAACTATTAAATCTTGATTTAAATTTACAGATTAAAAATTATGAAACTTTAAAGAATTATTAATTTCTCGCAATTTTAATAAAAAAAATTAAAGGCCTAAAAAAATTAATTTTTATACTTATTTTAGAAAAGACGAGGGAAGCTCACTTACTTTTCATTATTTAAATTTTTTTTAGTTCTTAGAGACAACGAGCATTTGAAACCACAAATAAACTTAGCAGACTGTCTATTAAAATATAGCATTATTTTATTTATAAAGGGCCTGTTTTCGCATGCTAAGTGAAAGAACACTAATTTTGATATCTTTAAAGCGAACGATGACTCGAAAAACAAGAAAGTCATTTCACTATGAAAAACACTGTGAAAGCAAATGTCAAAATCAGAGCATATAAATTAAAGACAGTGACATTGGGAAACCAAATTTGTTTCGAATGTGGGTAGCTAACTTTCTTTCGCTAACATTTTCTTTCCAAATTGTGAAACAGTTGGAAATTCAACTATTTTAGGTATTTAGGATTAACTATCATTTTTGAGAAATATAATTAATAATAATATTTAAAAAATATAAAAAAAATTGATAAACAAAAGTAATTGGGCTGTTTTTTCAGCTCTCTGGCAACTTTTTAGGCGTTTTTTTAATTGTGTTAATTTAAGTCTTTTTTTATTAAATTTTTTTTTAGAAAAGTTAAATTTATACTTATTGAAAGATGATAAGAAAGTGAATTAATTTTTATAGCTATAGCTATTACAATTTGCTTGTAGAATGAAATTACTGGTTTCGAAAGTCTGGCAAGGCCTTTAGTAAGCTAAATACCTGGTGGCAACGTCTAGGTTTTTTACTAAAAATTTTATTTTTTTTTAAATTTTTAAAAACTTTTTTATTTATTTATTTTATTTTATTTATTAATAATCACAGAATAATTCGACAACTTTAAGTACACAATTCCCTAAAGTAGAACAATTTAAGCACTTTGTGCTTAAATTATGAAAAAAGAATAATAATAATTTGCTGTATAATAATCTAAGCGAGTCTAATGGGCTTGACTACTCAAAGCTGGCATCAACTAAAAGCTCTTAGCTGAAGAGCTCTTCAGCTGAAGAGGCAATGATGGGCAACAGCAAATGAAAGGAAAATAATTTTATTTAAGCAAAAAAAAAATATTTCTTTTTTAAAAAAATTAATTTATTTTTTTTTTTTTTTTTTTTGACAACACAAATCAGCGAAATTTCTGCCAAGGTCTAGGCAGAGATCGAACCTGCAACCCCCAGATTGATAAGTTAGTACGCTACCTACTATTTTTATTACTACAAAGGCCCGTTATTACAACTTTCGATAGTTACAGTTAAGATTTTGCGGGGCAAATAACCGGTTTATAGCTAAAACCGAATAACGGTGGACACACTATAAGATATTTAACTTATCAATATTTTTAATTGAACGTCCAATTATAAAATCTTAATTTTATACAAAAGGCTCTAATCGTTATAACTATTTGGATGGTCTCATGGCAAGCATATGTTGCTTTAATTTTCCCCCTCTTTTACTTCTCTATTTCCCTTATAAATTTAAACTGTAAATGGCCTAAATATAAATACAATTAATTTGTTTTATTACTTACCCAGCATTTAAGGCCTGACGATAGATTTCTAACATTAAAGCTTCGTGCAACATTTTGGAATTTTGGCGTTTCTTTTTTAGCAAACAAACACTAACACACAATTTATATTAATAATTTATTACTTTTTTTTTTATTAAAAAAACAAAATAAAACAAAACAATAATCTTGTTTATTAATAATTTTAGAGGAAAATGCTAAGGAAATTGATGATTTTATGTTGTGTGTGTTTTTTTTTAATTTTTCTTTTATTTTTAATGGCAAAAATTAAGATTTATTGGAGGTTTTATTTAAATTTTTTTTATATTCTTCTTTGTAGATTATTTTCAAGTTATTTTAATTAGTTAATAAATAATTTCTTTTTGCACTATGTACGCGTATAATTTGTTGTTCTCGGAAGGGTTTGTTATTTTTATTTAAGTATTAATTTGATTTTTTTTTGTTTTTAAATTTAATAATTAATTTAGAAAATATTTGTATGTATGTATGTATTTTTTATTTGTTTTAAATTTAAGTAAGATTTTGTAGGTATTTTAATTTTATTAATAATTGCAATGATTCGTATACATTAGGTTATTTATTTTTAAAGGTAGTAGTAGAGTTGTTTTATTTTTAATTTTTTTTTTTGTTATTTGAATGTGTGTGTGTGTTTTTTTATAATTATTAAAAATGAGCAATATCTGTTTATTTTAGGTTTAAGTAGTTCATATTTTTTTTTAATTTTTAAGTAGATTTTGCACTATTTTGTAATTTATTAAATAAATATTTTTTAATTTGTATTTTATTTTAATTAATATTTAAGTTGTTGTTGTGGTTTACGTATACTTGGTTAACAGAATTGTATTGTTTTTGTTGTTGTTGCTGTTGGCTTGCAACTAGATTTTTTTATTTTTGATACTGCAGTTTTTAAGTTTTAGTCAGTCTTTTTTTTTGTAGATTTTTTAAGTAAATTTTTCCATTTTCTTTGATTTTTATTTTTTGTTTGCTGCCAAATTTTATTTATAGTTTATAGTCGACTAGATATGAATCCATTTTGTGTGTTTCTCCTTTCCTTTTTGTTTTTTTTTTTTATAATTTAATAAATATTTTTTTTAATTAAATTTATCACATCAACACTTTTTTTAAGGTTTCGCTTTCAATTTCTAACTAAAACAAAATTTATTGTTCATTTTATCAATTGATTAAAATAAAAACAATAAAAGAAAAACTCTTGCTTTTTTAATTCCCGTTTATTGGAGGAATTTAAAATATTTCTTTTGCTTGTTTGTTTTATTTTATTTTTTTTTTTAATTTGCCGTTATATGAAAGTAACCGTCGTTAACCGTTTGAGAGTCAAACAGCGAATGTCGTCACTTAATCACAGATATTGTACAATTCTATGCTGCCTGTTATATTTGCTGCTGACGTTGACGTCGTTATTGTTGGCTGTCTCTTCGTTGTCGTATTGAAATGTGTATGTGGTAGATATGTGAATGATATCCAACTCAACTGTCATGTACGAATGCTCAACCAGCAGCACAGAGTGCACAGGCATACAATAAACCCAACAAATAAATGTTTCGTTTCGGTAGATGGATGGATGGATGGTTGGTTGAATGAGTAGTACAAACACGGCCAACAGAAGACTAGTCACAATAACAGCAACAACATTGGCAACAATAATACTGCTTGCTTTTACTGCTAAGAAAAATAATGTAACAAAAAGAAGCTGCAAGCAGCAGCCAACAAAGCACAATTTTTTTTGTTTTTTTTTTTTTTTTTTTTTTTGATGAGTAAATGATGAAAATAATAGAGTGATGCTCTGAGTTGTTCTGCTTTTTCTTGTCTTCTGTTTTGGTTGCTCGTCAGTTTTTTCTTTATTTCCTCAAAGTCTTCGTCGTCTTCAACTTCATGCTAGTGCATGCATTAATGTTTCTGTCGTTGCTGTTGTTGTTATTGTTATAAGAAACTGTCTCCTGTTTTGTTTCTCTGTTAATGTGTTGCGTTGTGCTTTGCTCCTCGTGATGATGACGATGTGATGTCTCCGTTTTGTGTGTGTGTGTATCAGTGCTTACGAGTGTTTATGTTGAAAAGAGCATTAAGCACGCGTTTCTTTATAAAGAGCTTAAGTAATGTTGTTGTTTTTGTTAATGTTGGGGGAGGTGGGTCTGCAGTGGTCGTGCGTGTGTAGCAAGTGCGTGTTGAGGCTTAATGTATGCGTGTTTAATTGTTATATTTCAGTAAATTGTCAATATAAAATCAATCATAAGTTAGACAAAAGCTATGATTTCCTTAAATATCAATCAAAATTAAAATTTATGTAAACGAACATAAGTAACGAGCTTTATTGCAAAAATAAGTATTTGTGCTTAACTAAAAAAAAAATTAAAAATACAATATTCAAGGTTATTCTTTTTTTAAATTTATTTAAGCTTTTGGAGACAATTTGCTGATTTGTAAGTATTTAATAGGTACGGCAAAAATTTTGGAATTTTTTGAATTGAATGAAATAATTTATTTTGTCTGCCCAAAAAGGACATACATATTTTTGTCTCTTAAAATTTATTTTAATTATTTTTTAAGTAAAATTTAAAAAAAAAATTTTTTTTATTCAAAACTTTTTTTTATTTATTATAATTATTTGTTTTTAACGGTCTTTAAATTTCTTTATTTATTTATAATTTCTTTTTAAACTGTTCTATTTACAGATTTTTTTAATTATTTTTTTTTTTACTATTTTTCTACACGTGCTTACACATATTTTTATTTGTGTCTAAATTTCATTGAGTGAAATTACGTTATTTTGTTGTATTTCTTCCGCATTGGCAAAATTCTAAGACAACGTTTCGTTTTTTTTTTTTTTTTTTTTTTAATATTAAAAAGCGTTTTTAGAAAATATACATCCGCCTGGTTAAACGTACGCGTGATGTCTGGTTATTAGTACTTGTTTTCATCAAGCTTGTTGGGTCAAGTTAATGCACGTTTTTTTATTATTATCACAATTACAACTCGCATAGGAAATTAAAACAAACATTTAGTGCGCCTACTCCAAAATTACAATAAATTTTTTACACAACTCTTTTTTCCTTTATGGAACTTCAACGTTATCATGCTGTCATAATTAACACTTATCACTCTTAATAAACTCTCTCTTGATTAAACTCTCTTATCACTAAAGAAGGTTTCAGCAGATTTTTATGCTGAAGCTTTTGTATATAAAATTTCAAAATTTAAAGTAACGACGGCATTTATTTAATTAAGATCATACAATCAGTAACGCAAACAGACCGCTGGCTTAAGTATCATAATTTAACACATGATATTGTACAAGTTAAGTTAAAAGCTACAAATAAACTAAAGTGTATTCAATAGAATACTAAAAAAACACTCTTTATAAACAATGATAAAGGTTTTAAAAAATTCATTTCGAGATAATGGGAAGCCCCTTAAAAATGCCATAAAAACTATGCAATAAGCTCTTTAAGGTTTATGAGCAGCAACAATTACTCTTTGTTTACCCCTTAAAAATTAAATAAAACCATAAATATTCTCTTTAAAAAACAGGTTTTGTTTTTACTCAGAAAAGTGTTGGTACGCTCTTCTCTATCTCTCTGTTGCCAAATATATTTTTAAGAGGATTCAGCTAAACTCTTCTCTTTATATTTAGTAAATACTTTTGCTCATTTCATTGCATGTAGTGGTGGCTTATTTAAGCATGAATGTATGAATGTTTTTCTTGAAGCTTTTTAGTTTTGATATGAAATTGACGAACTGCTATTAGAGTGTTGTATTGTGTGTCATGCTTATTTAAATGGATTTCGTTAAGCATAAGATTTGTAACAGACAAGGATAGGTTATATGAATAAAATACAGCTGGCTCTTTTTACCATCAATCAATGTTGAGCAAAGCCCCTTTTTTATCATGAAATCTTTACAACCTTAAAAAAATAAATTAATTAATTTGTCAAAAATTTTGTTTAATTATTCCAAGAAAAAATATATTTTTTAAGATTTGTCAAGCTGATTATTAAATTAAAAAAATATTTAATAATGATTTTTAGTTAATTAACTGTTTTTCAAAATAAAAATTTCACTGTGTTTTTTTTCTTTTAATTTTCTGCCGTCAAATTGTTGGTGTACTTGCTGCACCATGCAATTAAGATTTATGACAGCTAAAAAAAATAAAACAATTCTAAACACCCATAATAAGCAACAATACCAGCAACAACAACAATCAGGCATATTGGCTTGCGCTCTTAGACTCAATATAACCATCTTTGTTGTTACTCTCGTTATCTCTTTTCTTTGTTAACAAATTCCCTATCACATGTCTCTACTTTAACTGGCACTCTCTTGTTAATTTTATTTATTTTGTTTTTGCTTTAGTAAACAAATGTCATTAAAAGTGTGCAAAAGCAAGCTGAAAAGAAAAAAAAATAATGCACTCACACTTAGCCACGTTAAGCCAAGCAAGAAGAAAAAAAAACTGAAAGGAAAACTGTCTTCTTTTTTTTCTGTTTTGTTTGCTTTTCAACTCGTCATTGTGTTGTTTGGAGCTCATCAAAAAAACACACAAGTGTTTGTTCCCTGCTACTGCTTCTACTGCTGCTGCTGCTGAAGGACTTGTATATAAGTATGCGTGTGTATGGGAGAGTTTCAAGTTCCGTCGGCTAGCTGGATTTTTCTTTCCATTTCATATTGTTTGTTTGAATGTCCTGTCGTTTGTATAAAAAATATTTTTTTGTATTGCTGTAAATGTATATGTAAGTGTTTGTGTGCGTATGTGTATTTGCTTTCCATATTTTTGTTTGTTATGTGACATTTTGCTTCACACATACACTGCTAAGAGGAGTGCTAGAGCGTTAATTTTAATTTTTGTTTTTCATTCATTTTATTTTTGCTCCTCATTTCTCTTTACTTTCACAAGAGTCTGACGGCATCCTTTTTTTAGTTTTTTGTCACTTGACGCTGTTATTTTTAAGGTTTCATCTTCTCAAATTTATATGGATAAAGTTCACAATTAAATGAGCTTGTCTGCTTTTTCTTTTTGTTGTTGATTTTTTCTCATTGTGGTGTTTTTTTTTTTTTTGAGGTGTGCAATTGAATGTGAAAGATGATGTGCTTCTAATTCCCCTCTTTTAAATGCAAACAACACTACAGGAGTCTGTAGTATATTTTTATGCCAACAATAAATACGTACGAGAGCTGTTAGAAAGGCTTCATATAATTTTAGTTTCAAAGGCTAAAACTAAAAAATAAAAAATTTTAGACAAAAGTAATGCTCACTAGACTGTGTATTTTTCGTACTGACCTCGTATTTGTGTTTTTATTTATTTTGTTGTGTGTTTGTTGGAAAAGCAATCTTCAATGTCTAGAAAAATTAATCGATATTAAATTTATTTTATTTTTAAATTTTATAATTTAAAATCTTTAGCATCTTAATGATTCTATTATGGGAATTTTTTGTTTTATTAAAAAATTTAATGATCTCATATTTGGCCATTTTGTTTGTTTATGAATTAAAAAAAAATTCAGTTGATATTCCCTTAGGAATATAATTTTAGCTACGCCAGTATGACGAAATGGGTTGTAGCACACACACAACACGTTGTAAAAGGAATTCATTTAGTATTGATTTTACCCGGAATTGAAACTTGTTTGCTAATGAGTGCAGTTGTAATTAATCAGTATCATGACATAAATCAAAGTACTTACGTACGTAAAAGTTGATATTTAGAATTTGAATTTAAGTAAGAATATGCAAATTAGGTTTTTGAATTCCAATGAATTAAAATTGTGGTAGAAAATTTTTAAGAATATAAATCATAAAACTAAATAATTTAAGCACAACTAATATTTAATATTTAAAGCAAAGCAAGCGCTTGCAGCTTTTAATTAAACAGCAAAATTTTTATTTATTATCATTATGGACTATAATCGCATCGCGACCTTTAAGATCTTTTGTGCAGCCCAGTTCCTAACTACAATCCGAGATTCCTTACGAAACTCGTAATTTTTGTAGGACTAATCTTGCCTAGATTTTCTGGGACCAATGCCCCACTACCTGAGCAGCTTATTCTGCTACATTTTGTAAGTAAGGCCCAGTTTTCGACTTCGTATTTAAATGTTATTTATCTTTAAATAAAATTTGAATAATAATATCAATTTTCTATTAAAAAGTTAAATAACACTGTGCGGCAAAAAAAAAATAAAGAAGTGATATTTCTGTTCTGGTAGCCGTTGTCGAGTACAACAAGAACCTGTGCCCATGTTCTGTAACTCTCATTGCAAAACATGTAAAATGAAACAAAATGCATGAAATTGAAACAAATATCTGATTTTCCTCACTAGGCCGTGTCTGTAACTTTTTTTGTGAGATACAGCTGTCACGTAAGCATATTACTCGCAAATTCAAAGAAAAAGTGGTGTGCAACTGTCAAAAAACTCACAAATAGAAAGTCGGTGAATTGAAATTAAAAAATATTAAATATAATAAATCTTAAGTTTATAATTGTGTTAGTTAAAAAAATGTACAATAATAATAGTGAAAAGGTAAATATTTTGTTCTTAAATGTTTTATCATTGTTAAATTAATATTTTGCTTTTAAAATTTAACATAAATAAAACCAAAAACACATGAAAAAACTAAGTCATACATAACAATTTTTAATATTACCGAATGTTGGCCGACGAAAGTAGTTTGGACGCCGCGGCTGAACATTTTTCATGTTTCAATTAAAAAGGAAGGAATTCAAAGTAGATTCACTTAAGCTAGAATTAATCGAACGTCCCGTAAGATTTCGTTACCAGCTGATCCGTTTTGTTATATGAAAAGCAATGAAAGTGCTTATCGAAAACAAATGTCACATTGACGGTACGGCAAGATTTGTATAAAATAGAATTTAGCAACGTTTTTACTGGACGTTTATGCACAGCTGAGACAGAGTAGTTTTTTATTGGAAAAAAAAGAAGTGAAGCGCGTATAAAAGAAAGTTTAAATAACTAAAGTCCTTAAAACTTTTCTAAAAATAACAAAAATCAATTAAAAACAACAATATTTAATAATTAAACACTACAACAAAAAGTGTGATACAGTTTTTGTAAACAAAATTTTTATTTTATTTTCTTATGTGAAAAGCATATGACACGTTTTTAAATGTCCTATAACTACACAAACGTTTTAACGTCAACGGGCGTCGACGGACGTTCAGCTAAACAAGCCTTCAGTTTTAGTTTACGTTAAACCACCGTCGAAAACATTTGTGGTTAGCAGACTTGCCGGCTTAATTTTCTTGCCGGCTGGCTGTTCGCCATTTAATTTTCGCCATGACTTACAGACAAAGTTTTTTCTCACTTTGCGAGAAACATTAGAATATTTTATTTCACAACTTTTCGATGCGAAAAGTTCTCACAAAAGTTACAGAACATGGGTACTGTTTTTGAAATTAGTAAAACACCACCAAAATCTTGAGTTATGGTTAAAAAACCGATTTTTCGTAACTCTCATACACTTATTAACCAGTAACTTTGTTGAATATCAATTGATCAGCGGATTTAGAAAGAATACATTGAGGCCAGGACGCTTGAATAGTATATATAGAATTTAGATAAATTTAGGAAATCATAAAATTTTTGAATTTATTTTCAAAATATGTTTATGTATGAGTAAAACCCAACTCTTTTTTAAATTGGTTGTAATGGACTTGGGTGGCGAGTTAATACTTCGAATTCTGGTAGAGTCAAATAAAATAAAAAAAATTAATTCAAACCCGCTGTATTATTTAATAAATAAATATAAATTAATAGAAATAGAAAAAGTCAATAAAATAAAAAAAAATTATTCATACAAAAAAAATTTTTCTCTTTAATATTTATATAAAATATGTAGGTATTTAAAAATATAATAATAAAAAAATTTAACCCTTACGAACGGTATTTTTAATATCTTTGATTAAAAAATATATATGGTTAGAAGCAACCTGTTTTCACCAGAATATTGTCGCCTTAACCATATTTTTTCTTTGCATGTATGATGGCAATCTCGTGAGTCGCATGAAGTAAGCATAAAAAACATTTTAAACGTTATGAATTAATTAACAATTAACTAATTACGTTTTTAAATACAAAGTTAAAAAATGGGCATACGTTTTTGCATCAAACTCTGAACGACGCTACTGCTTTCATTTCTTTCAAATAAAATAAATTTATCATCCAAAAAAAAATCAATTTGCAAAATTTAATAAAAACTCGAATTGATTTTTTATTTCCATTTTATGAAATTAAATTATTTAAGCATTAAAATTAATTCAATTTTATACTCTTGTTTGAAGATGTGCCTGCTTGACTTTAAATCTGTATTTGTGTGCGTGCGTGTGTCTGGTTGTGTGTAATTTATGAAATCAATTAACAAATACGAATAATTTAATATGAAGTGATTTCCTCAAAATAATTACAGGCTTAAGGAATACAAAAATATTATACTGGAATAAAACAAAACAAAAATGTATTTAAAGAAAATAACAAAAAAAAAAAAAAAACCTAAATACAAATATTGGCTCATAAATCTTTCACTTGTTGACTCAATATTTTTTTAATTGGATTTCATTTTGAAGCCCAGCAACAACAAAATACCAAACAAAATTATTTTTTAACAAAAAAATAATAAAAGAAAAGAAAACAAACAAGAGCATTTACTTTGGATTCAAATACAACAATAAAGAAAATTTTATCATTCAATTGATTCTTCAGTCAGTTGATGTATTTGTTTATTTTGTAGTAAATGGGGGATTAACTTTGCATACGCACAGCCACCCATACTCATTTACAAACACACGTACTCATACAATTTTAGTAGCATTTTTTTTACACATTTCTAGATACGATTTTAAATTGGAGAAAAGCACGCATTTGCTACAAATCAAAACATCTGTCATTCAGCAACTTGTATTGGAGCTGAACAATAAAACAACGGCTAAAATATACACAAACACATAAACGTTTAAGTAAATAAATAAAGACTCGTTCATGCACATTGATGTATTGCAAGTAGGTATTAATGAATGCTATTGACAGTGGGACAAGAGCCAGTATAGAAAAAGTGAAAATGGAATTTCCTTAAAAAAAAATTATGTGGGAGTCCCTACCTCAAACAGCCTGACTGCTTAAAAATTATTGTTTTTTTGGCTGCAGCTTTCCATTACTTTTGTCTGTCTTAATGTGATTTTTAATTAAAAAAAAAAAAAAAATATATCAATATCGCACAAATATTTTACGTATTAACATCTAGTTGAATGCTTAGATGTGTTTGTGTCTAAAATTCCTTATTTGTTGTATAGCTTTTTATATCATTTTAAATCTTGCCAATAAATTTAAGTTTTTTTTAGTCACCGTAGTCACAGTGGTTGTTTATGGATGCCAGTATGTATTTAAAAGATTAATTTTTATTTTCTTTAAAGATTTTTAAGTGCTTTATGTGCTCATTTGTGATTGGATAAATTGATTTGTTGTACTTGTTGTTCATATTGAAATGCCACATGCTTTTTGCTCTTGTACATGTGTATCTTTAAGTGCAGACATACAATTTTTTTCCGTTTTGAACATCAATCTCTTTTAGCCACCAACCCCCAAAAAAATAAAATTTTTTTTGGAAAATTTCTGGCTGTTCGATTTTTAATTTTGAAGGCTGTTGGGCGCCATGTTGAGAACTTTTTAATTTAAAATATAAAATTGACAGATTTATCAGGTATTACTTGATATTTGGAAATAATTTTTTTAGCTTTTCAATTTTTTTAGTATTAATGCTGCTTTGCTTTTGAAGAATTTTGTAAGTCAAAAACCATTTTGTTTGAGTTTGAATTTTTAAAGCACTTTTCAGATGAGCTCCATATTTACTCAGCAGTAAGATATGTTTGTGCGTGTATGTATTAGTTTCTTTGCCTCTGTTAAAGTTTTTTTTTTTAATCTCTGAATCAATTATTTTTTATTTATTTATTTTTTGTTTTGTTGCTGCTTTAGTCCTACAGATTTGTTATACTTAAACACAGTTTTCTAAATTTATTTAGCACATTCTAATCACTTTAAATCCAATTTAAATTTATGTTTCTAAAAGAAATAAATAATTGTCTTAATTAAGTAATAACTCACAGACTGGTGGGTGGTAAATGGTATTAAAGAACGTAAAAATTAAATAAATAAATAATTTAAATCTTCAAAAAATAATTTCCTTAATTGTTTGATTGAAAAGCACCTCAGATAAATATGAATCCAATATAAATTCAGTGAATCTTATCTCTTACATTCCTATTGAATATTTCGTAAAATTAGCAGCAGCTTCTGCACAGCACTCTTATGTTTCTTATGCAAAATTATCTAGAGCACAGGTTATTGTAAATATTGATGATAAAATAAAGTTGGTTGAATATTTAAAATTTTTTGTTAAGTAAAATACAGAAAACTTAAGTAGACAAACAGAACTTTTAACACCTCACTTGTCAGTTATGTATCGCGACCATGAGGCGTCAACAGGTCTGTTTGATTAACTTATCAAAGTGACTTAAGCAAAGCAAGTCATCATCACAAGTTAAATATTAAAAATAACAAAGACTGCCATTGAATAAATTGAAATTGTCTATCAATCAAAATGTATTTAAAATCACACGTAATAGATATGGAAATTAAAAAAAATTAATTGATGAGTTTCTAAGATAGGAATTAAACGAGTTAATTTAAGTAAATATATAAAAAAAAATATCAAACTAAATTAAATATTATATTTTTTTTTAGATTTTTGTAAAAAAAAAGGCTAGAAATAAAAATCATAAAGTTGAACTAGATGGATTGATTTGCTAAATGAATATGTGAGTGATTGATCGATTGTAGCAACACTAATAAAAAGTTTTAACGTTTAATATTTTTTTTGTCTAAATACGCACAAGTTTTTTAGTTAAGCGTCATAAAACCAGCACGCCAACAGCAACCGCAATGAGAGCAACAATATTTTTATTTGCTTCATACTTTGTGATTGATGGATGGGGGTCTACTTTGTGCTTTTTAATCAACTGCCAAACAATTCGGGTCAGAGACGTAATGGAATGGCACAAAGAAAAGCCCGTATGTTTAAACTAAAATTTTTTTTCTTTTCTATTAATGGAATTTGTGTTAAAAAATTTTTTATATAAATTTTTTAAATAAAAAAATAATAAAATTGTTAAATTTTTAAAGCCCTAATGATGAAAAGTATTTTAATGGCTTTTAATTCGTTATTGGGAAACTATGTAACTCGGATTAATTTTCTTTATTCAGCCTAATGGAAGCCAACAGGCATGTTCTGAAAATCACATGTTCTGTGCATATAATTTTCTAATTTCAAACTGTTTAATATGTTCTCAAATCACTTAATTATTTTCGCGACTATTATAAGACGAATGTTAACATAAATTACTTAATAAAATTATTGTATGAGCTCTTTATAAATTTTGTTAAAGAAGTAGTTGCGTTATAAAAGAAAACAGTTAAAGATTAAACAAAAAATCGCCTTGTTTGCTTTAAAATTTTTATTTGCTCTAATAATTTCTGTTTTAGTTTTCATTGTCAAAACAAAAAAATCAGCTGTTTTCTTTTTCTTTTGAAATGAAAAAATCACAAAATCGTAAGACACAAAAGCAGTGTGGTTTACAGAACAGCGTAAAATCACACAAGTCATTTGAAATCACGAGATTTTCAGAAAAGACCTGCAACTAAATGAATGAAATTGTTTTCAAGAAAGAACAACAACAAATTCAATAGTTTCGCGTGCTTAGAAGATTTAATTCTTTTATACATCTGTCTCTTCACCTTCTTTTTAAAAAGTATACACACACTCACACACCTAAGCAGGTATCTATAGTCACATTCCAGTTGACCAAATCATGAATTTATCTCTCATTTTATTACATCTCAATCAAAGTGTCACACTGACAGTCATACCTAAATTGGAGCGGCATGTGTATTTTATCTGTCAAAAATTCTCATGCCCATCAAAATGTATGGGGCATACCGAAGAGCCCGTCGGCGATTCTGAACAATTGAAAAATCCAAGTGAAGTTGGCTGCAAAACAATTTGTTTTTTTTTTTTAATTTTTGTTTTGTTATTTTTGAACTGTAATGACATGTTAGCTAGTTTTTTTTGGAATCTAGCGCTTTTGACTCTATTTTTGTTTGTTTTTAGTAGTTTTATGCGGCTTTTATATCATAATACTGAGTAAAACAATTTATCAAAAATTTAAATAAAATATTAAAGTAGAATAGATATATACAGATAGAAATTTGACAGTTGTATGGGTCTCATAGTTTTTTAAAATTTCTTAACGTTTATACTTTTCATTTTATCAGGGCTACATTTTTCTAAGCGAATAAAAGAAATAACAAAAAACAGCGAATAAAAGAATTAACGAAATTAAATGAAAATCTCAAAAAACCCCGTATGATTTTTTGACAAACGCAACAAATAAGATTTGAATTTGCTGTTTCAAAATTCAATGAAACTCGTAAAGTTTTTATTATGGTGTAGAACGCGCATTATTAAGCAAGATGATTAACACTGCTATACAGAATACGCATCGCCAGCGCTCTTATTTAGGGATGACGCTTTAATATAAATAGAGGGCCCTAATTAGGTTGGACTGCGAGAAAACAATTTTGATTAGAAGCAAATACTAATTAAGAACCATTATTGGAACTAAACAATAACTAAAATTAGAATGTTATGGAACTGATAAATGATTTTTGGTTATAACAAACAGATTTTAACCAAAAAGATATGTTTGACCAGGACCAAACACAGCAATTTTAGTTGGGCAATTCTTGATTGTGTAGGAGAGAGGAAAGAAAAATGGAATAGTGGTACAAACTTGCTTACTCGGCAATTCCGTTTTGTTTTGTTTTCTTTTTTTTTATAAAAATTTTTAAAAAATACGATTTATATATTTTATATAAAAAGTGTTTATTGCAAATTTGATAATTAATTTTTTTAAGACTCAAATTCAATTAATTTATTTTCTGACATATTTAGAACTCAAATCATTGCCAATGTGATTAAAATATAAATATAATAAGCAAACTAAAAAGTAACAAGTAACGGGTGGCGCAAAAGTAATCAGGTGGCGCAAAAGTAATCCTCCTATCAGAAAATGCTATAAATTTTGCGATTGGCCCCTAATATCAGTTCTGTTTTGAAATTTGTGTAGTAAACACATGCGAAATACACGTTAATATACAATGTTGACATTAGGGGCCAATGTTAAAATTGCCGAAACAAAAAATTTATGTGTAGCCTTGAGAAAGAATTTGGCTAATTTTTTGCTTTAATATTTATAACAACCCAACATAAGTTTTTTTGAAAATAAAAATAGACCACGCCCACTTAAAATTTTTTTTTTTAATCGAAGAACGGCATAACGCAACTATTTATTAATATAAATAACTATTTTTTAATATAAATAAAATTTGAAAGCAAAACAAAGTTTGCCGGGTCAGCTAGTTTTCTTATTAATTATTTTTTTTTTTAATTTTTTTCTATTTTTTCTCACTTAAAACATTTGAAGAAAAACAAATTTTGTCTACAAAAATTTTACCAATTGGGTAGACTTTTGAGTTTTACAACTTCTAACACCACCAACCATAAAAATAAAAAGTAGGTCGTTTAAAAAAATTAATTAGTAATTTGTTTGTTCAATTTAATGAAATTTGATTGATTTCTGTTTAAACGCCACTACAAAGTTTATGTCATTCATCACTGTTAAAAACTTACAAGTTGCTAATTTTTAATTTTAATTAAAATAAAGAATTATTTTTTATTAAATAATTTTTAATTAAGATTGATTGAATTTTTAATTTTGTTTAAGAAAAAAAATATTTCAAAGAAATATTAAAGACTTAAAGAAAAAAATTAGTTTATCTCTCTGCTATTCACCTGATTTCAACAGAAATTTATCACTGCTTTCATAATTTTTCACACAAAAGGTAATAATTATGAATTAAATAGTGATAAAATTATAAAACAGTAATGCAGTAGAGTACAGTGCAGTACATTATAATGTGAGTATTTATAATATTTTCATAAATAATTTTCATCTCACCAAACATTAACCACAACATGTACAACATTGTACAATGTGCAACTACAACATTAAACGGTTGAAAATATTCTCAATAAAAAACATCAAATTATGAGATCCACTAAAACTACAAACAACATCAACAACAAATTATGTTTATTGCTGTTATTTTCGCTGTTATATTTTGAATAAAATAGCAACAACACCAAACAAAAGCAAACATGCAAAAGAGTAGCTTAAAACTAAAACAAAGCCGGGTAAAATATGAGCAAAAGTTTCTTTTTTCTGGATTCTTTCCTACACAATTTTGGGAAAAGTGGTATCACAAAAGTTCTTTTAAGGCATAAAGTAAAAAAAATATATCACGACATTCAGCTTATCTTAAGCATTAGAAATTTTCGACAGGGCTAGAAGCCCCAGAAAATTAATCACATGTTAATAATGTCCTTTAAAAATTTTCTTTTTTATTAGGAACTAAGCAATCCTTTAAATTATATTAAATCTGATTAAAATTAATTTTATTATATCGAAAATTTTAATTTCGTATCAACCGAAAATGGTTAAAAAAAAAAAGAAACCAAAAGTGTTGGACTGCTGGTGAAATTATGATTATAACAAAACATGAATTTGTTAAAACCATCATCATCATCATCATCATCATTATCATCACCAACATGAGCATAAGAAGGAGGTATCAGTCAGTTGTTGTTTCATAAACATTATTTAACATAAACTCCTACAAAATAATTTATATTTTTGGGTGTTGTTGTTGGTGGGTATTTTTTTTTTTTTTTTTTTGTTTTGCACAGAGTAAAAGTATTAGTCACTAGAAATGGTTATAATCGAATTACATGCAAATGAAGAGGGAAATTTATGAAAACGCGAATAAAAACCCTAAAATAAAAATATTGGAGTGAGTGTGTTGGTTCAGAATATCATAATCATTATGCACAGTTACATATAAACAAACTTGTATATGCAACGAACCATCAGTGGACCCAACACTATTATTTGCTTGAATGGTTTGAGTGTCAGTTGTTTGCTAAGAGAAGGCACAATAATTAGAAAAATGAAAAAAAAGATTTTTGTTCGTTTTGTAATTTTTATAAATTTTCTTATAAAAACCATAATTTTTATACACAATCCTTTCATGGCTTAAAAAATCAGTTGTTTTGTTGAAGAAAATTCATTAATTTTAAAAATCTGCTTTAGACCGCAACTCGTTCCTTAAGCAAAACAAATTTCAGTTTTGTGTATTAAGAAAGGAGTTTTCTTCAAAATAAATTTATTTTCCCAAATGTGAATCTGGAAATGGATAAAAAAATTTTTTTTTCCTCTATAAAAATGATAATTTTTTGTTTAAATTTTAATCCCCAACAATTTTGTACCCCACTGTGCATCATTATGATTTTCTCTGCTACATTCCAATGCTTGCTGTTGATGATGAGTGTTTTTTTTTATTACTTTAATGAGAGTGTATGTGTTTGCATAAATATCGGCTGCTTTTGTTATTAGTATATGTTTGTGACCAACTGCAGCAGCCACCGAAAAACATCAACTATACAAATTACAAAACAAAATATTTTATATGCGCCACAGAGCAACGAAACAAAACCAAAACAAAACAAAAAAACAATCAACAGCAGTAGCATCGTCATCATCATCAACATCAAATAAATACGTGGTGCAAAAGAGCAACTACAACTACAACAAATTATGTAAAATATTATAATTTAAACTAAAGCCACCCTCTACTTTTTTTATTTGTTCAAATTCCCGCACTCCTTATACCCGCCAGTTTTATAGTTTCCAAAAACTATAACTTTATTAACCACAAACTGCCAAACAAAATTATAGGCGTCAACCATTTAAGCTCTACGGATCAACATGGAAAAACCATTCAAAATATGACTACGAAAAATTTTTTACTATAAAATAAAAATGAAGCAGAAAAAAACGCAAATATTTAAAACTTGGCCGCGTAAATTATGCGCAGGGATTTTTGTTTTCGAAAAAAAAAAATAATGATTGCAATTGAATTTATGTTGTTGTATTTAGTTGTTGCTAAAAATGATGATGATGATGCTGATGCTGGCCGGTTGTCGCCTCATTTGTGTATTTAAATAAATTTTGTAGTTTTTGCTGATTTTGTTGTTGTCGTACATACATAAATTGAAGTCGTTGTAGTTGTTGTTTAGTTTTTAGGGAAAAATTTTATGTGTGTGCTAGCTTTAGTTCCCCAGAGCTTTATAATCGCTTGTAACTGAAAATAGTCACTGAAGTAATTTGTGGCTAAGTTTATGGCAAACAAACTTATCTATTGAATTTATTGAAATTAATTTTTTTTATTAAAGGTAAAGTCAAACTTGGCAATGAGGGTCAGTGGCTGATAGAAAGGATATTAAGTTTTTAAAACAAATGTTTGGGAAAAGTAGCAAAATTATGGGGATTAATTCACAGATGAAAAATAAAATATTTTGCTGATTTACTTCAATAGTGTCATAACTCAAAAAATGTGCGTTTTTGTAATTAATAATAAAATTTTTTTTTTCAATATTCTATAATAAATTTTTTTAAACTCTGATGTCTTCTGACTGAAATATTGAAAATTTTTCTTATAGCAGTGCCACAAAATTTTTAACTTTAAATAGCTCCTGTGCAGTGTTGCCAGGACCTAGTAAATAAATAACCTAGGTTGGCTAAAAAAAAGGTTAGGAAGAGGAAATCATAAAAAAGTAGAAAAAAATTTAAAAAAATTTGAGCTAAAAATTCAAATTTTTCTTGTTTCTTATAGCAAATATAATTACAAATTGAAAAACTTAAAAAAAAACTAAGTAATTTTGACACATGGGCATCAAACTGATTTGCCTCCCTCCCAAAGTGAAACCTGAAGCGTAAAATATTTATGTTCAGAGATAAATTTTCTTCAGCCTCAGTTTATGTAAAATTTGTTTTCATTAATAAAAGAAAAGCATTATACATAAATAGATAATTTTAGCTTTTATAAAGCAATTTTGAAAACGAAAAAAAGCTAAGAAAAAAAGCTAGAGGCTAAATGACAAAAAAAGCTAATATGATAGCGCTGCTCCTCTGTAAGCTCAAGTTTTTTTATTTATTTCACTGTTGAAGTAAATTTAATCACACAGAGACCACTTTAGAGGACCCAAGTGAACTAAATGTCTGTTTTACTTACTGGGGTGTCCTGTGCAGTCATACTTAAAGGAAATTTGAATAGGGAAGCATCTTTAATGAAAAACAAGATTAAGCTAATTTATTTTTTATGTACGATTATATTTGACTGCCTATTTCGCTACAAGCAAACGATAGCTTTTCCGTTTTTTCTTTTTTTTTTTTTTTGTATTGAAAAGAAAAACAAAGTATGAAAATTTGTGTTTGTAGTAAAGAAACTATCAATCTTACGTAGAGAAATATACTCTAAAGGTACTAACTCACTATCCTACTTAGTCGTATGATCTGTCTAAAAACGCATGTGTGGTAAAAAAGTATGATAGTGTGTATTGAAAAAGCAGACTTTTTGACAGGTCTGTCCGATTTTTTAATGTTATGAAAATTTTCATAAAATAAATTTTATCTGTGCGATCAGAGTTTCATTTTCTCTGTTCAAGGCAGAAAAATAGCAACAATACCAAGCTTGTGTTTTGTTTATACAAACTTTTAGGTTATTTTTCATTGTACATATTTGAAAAAAAAATATTTTGTGGCAAAGAAGAAAATAAATACTTTTAAAAGTATTAAGCTGAGTAAACATATTTTTTTGCATCTTTTTTTTGTATAATAGTGTGGCATAAAGTTCGACATTTTAAAGCGATTTCTTCAAGTAAGACAGAATTATGTCACACATTATTTTGACATAATCGTACGATCGTGTAGGATAGTGAGTCAGTACCTTAACTGATGAAAATTAGAAATAAATAGTTTTTACTGTAGAAACTTTATTTACAATTAATTTCTAATCTGTTTCTTTATGAAAACAAGCCCATTAAATAAAATAGATTGATAGTCTGATGACTTGTCTCATTTAATTTTGTTTATTTTTATTTGATTTTTGTTTAGTTTTTTTTATAAATTATGGAAAATAAAGAGACACGAAAATTTTAAAATTTATCAACAACTCAAACTGTTGTTAATCCCTGCGTGTCAACTTTTAAACGCCACCACGCCGCATGAATGACTGAGTGTCTGTTGTTTTTCAAATAAACAAATTTAAACAATAAAAAATAAATAAATAATTATTCCATAAAATAAGTTAAAATGTTGAAAAATATTTAAAGTGTCTGCCGGCATTGTTTTCTTAATAAAAAAATTATATTTTTTTTTTGTTTCTTTCTATTAAAAATATTAAATTAATAACGTTGAAAGTTGATTGAAACGAATGTAAGCTGATTTGTATTCTTAAAAATTGATGATTTAAAGAAACGTAAAATATTTTTGTATGTTTACAAAGACAAAGGCTGCACGCTTACAAAAAAAAAGTGCTTGTACAATAGCTAAACGTAGAGATAGCAGATATTTTAAATTTTATTTTAAATGTCGTTAAAAAAATGATATAATACAAATTATGGAAATATTTTGTTAGTAGACTAATGTACCGGTTGTTAAATTTTATTTAGTAGTTTATTTTATTTTTTACAGTTTCAGCTTTTTATGTTTTTCATTTAAAAAACTATTGTGACTTAGCTTAAGTCATAAATGCCAGATAAAATATCACATAATCGGCATTTAGGGTATTTATATTGTTACGAAAAATTATGCTGTTATCCCACTGTTACTATTTTTCATAAGAACAATTTTAAGTTAATACGTGGAATTTGCTTTTGACTTTTAAAGTAAAACGTTTTTATATCTATATTAGTGTATAGGTTTCACGTTACTTTTAAATGTTCTATAATTTGAGCTAGATTAAAAATGTTGCTTAAGCTTTGGTGCTATTACTTGAAATATCTAGAACATTTAGTAACGTCTGGCTGTTTGTAGAAGGTTGTAGGCTGAGCTGCAAAAGGTATATAAAGCAAGTAAAGAGTGATTTTTTTGCTATTATCTTTTTGGCAACACTAGTTTTGACAGCTCACGCACGTTTTGTATCTTGTGTCACTGTCAAACATCTTCAGTTTGGTCTATAATTTAATCATGAATCGTCTTACAAACGAACAACGCTTGCAAATTATTGAATTTTATTACCAAAATGCGTGCTCTGTTAAGAAAGTTCATCGCGGGCTTCTTCCATTTTATGGTCAGTTTAATCGACCTACTGAGGCTTCTATTCGGGCTATTGTAACAAAATTTCGCACCAAATTTACATTGTTGGACATTAAACCACCAACACGCTTACGTAGAGTGCAAACTGAAGAAAATATCGCAGCCGTATCGGCCAGTGTTGGTGATGACCGTGAATTATCGATTCGGCGCCGTTCGCAGCAATTGGGCCTCTGTTACTCCACTACGTGGAAAATTTTGCGGAAGGATTTGGGTATGAAGCCTTATAAGATACAACTGGTGCAAGAATTGAAGCCAAACGACCTACCACAACGCCAAATTTTTGGTGAATAGGCTCTTGAAAAGTTAGATGAAGATCCACTTTTTTATCGAAGAATTGTGTTCAGCGACGAGGCTCATTTCTGGTTGAATAGATACGTGAACAAGCAAAACTGCCGTATTTGGAGTGAAGAGCAGCCAGAATCACAACGAATCACAACGTTACTGTGAATGGTGAGCGCTACCGTGCGATGATAACAAACTTTTTTTTGCCCAAAATGGAAGAGCTTGACTTGCATGACATGTGGTTTCAACAAGACGGTGCCACATGCCACACAGCACGCGAAACAATGGACCAATTGAGAGGCGAGTTCGGTGAACAGTTTATTTCACGCTTGGGACCAGTCAATTGGCCGCCCAGATCGTGCGATTTAACGCCTCTAGACTATTTTTTGTGGGGCTATGTTAAGGCTAATGTCTATAGGGACAAGCCCGCTTCGATTGACGCACTGGAAGCCAACATTGCCAACATTATTCGTGAGATACCGGCCGAAATGTTGGAAAGAGTATGCCAAAATTGGACTAAGCGGATGGACCATTTGAGGCGCAGCCGCGGCCAACATTTGCATGAAATAATCTTCAAACATTAAATTATATAGACCCAACTATCGATACAAATAAATATTTCATGCATTTTTCTGAATTTTATGTGTTTTTTTTTTAAATTTCCGATAGTTCTTATAAAATCACCTTTTAGTTTTAGTTGAGACGATAAGCAGTGTAATAAATAAAATTTCTTTGAAATGGTAGACACATAAGTGCTGAGAAACTGAACTTCCTGTGTATTTTATTTTATAATACCGAACCTTAACAAACTAAACGTTTTTAGAAAAGGGTAAAAACGTTACGATATTGACTTAGTAATTAATTTTTTTTTATCTCTGGCAGTGGCACCTGTGGTGGTTTGCTTTCTTATTTATATCACTTAATTTTTACTAGAATTTTTTATAGCTCTATTTTTTAATATTTTTCTACCCATCGGTTGTTAATAGGTTAACTGGAGTTATGTTAAGGAAAGACAAAATTTTAGTTAATTTGAAAAACATTGGTCCATAATCATAGTCACACTAAAGTCGGTATCTTTTTGAAAACGATTTTAAGTTCATAAAATTCTTATGAACAAAAGTCTACCTTTTGTGAATATGATTATGGCCCATTTACTTTTAGCTATGCTAGTGGGAACCCGCTCAAAAGTCTTGAGTAGCCTTTTGCTCACTTTTCTACGCCAATGCTTACCTTCTACAGACTATTGTATGGCTATCATCCATCATGCAATGCTTTACACTAAACTGATAATTAATCCATCAATTGTATATGTCGATCATGGTAAATGAATAGGGAAATGTAGGTAAACTGTTTTTACGTAGACATTTAAATAAAAATGAAAAAAATGCCAAACGCAACACAACCAACTACGGTTAGATCAATCAAATGTGTCTTAACGAGGATAACATAAAAAAATGATTTAACATTTTATTGAAATCCACAAACTAAAAATTTGCCAAACTAAATGTATCATAGTCACTAGGCGGCAAAAATCAAAAGTGACCTAAAGTTTAAAAATATGTTAATTTCAAATTTTACGACCATCTTCTAGCCGTATTTTCAATATGAAAAGAAAGTAAATAGTATCTAAATATGGGATGAATAGCTTTCTGCTAATTAGTGCTTAACCCTCCCCCCAGACAATCCTCTACTCTACTTTTAAATTTCAACTCAGTTGCACTTAATGTGCATAAATATTGTTGTTTTACATTTTAAAATGAAATTAAAATCTTTTGTTGTCATGCCTTTATAAAATTATTTTATTGCTCGTAAATAATGTGTTAATAAATTTTGGTGTTTTTGTTTTTTCTTCTGTTATTTTATTCGAAACTAAATGTAAACCAGAAAACAAAACAAAAAGAAAAGCAAGTGATAAAATACAAAACTCATTCCCAATTAAATTTTATTACATCTAGCCAGCCAGTCTAGTAATTTAGTTTTTTCAACCATCTCTGGAGTATTAACTTGAATGTGATTTAAACGTTTAATTTTTTTTTTCTTTGGCCATGCAACCATGTTATCAATTCTTTTTCTGTTTTTTTTTCGTTTTGGTTTTATGGTTCATCATGTTTTTGTGGCATGGTAATGGATTTTCAAAGCCGTGAAAATATTTTATTGGTTTTATGATTTCTTTGTAAACATGTTTGTTTTATTTCTGGTAATTTCAGAGGAAATGCTTTTACAGTGAAGCGTTTACTTTGCAAAAGCTTATTTTTCAACTTATTTCTTTTTTAATTTGAAACTATTTAATTTAAACATTTTTATTGTTTTATTTTAATTTTTATTTATATTTGAGTACAAGGTTTTAATGTACTTTTACACAAACAATTCAACGCATAGAAAAAATCTTCTTTAAGAATCCCAAGACTTGCTGTCTTCAACTTCTTTTAATCATCACTATCAGAATAACTGAGAATTAGATGAGGAGTGGTAACAAGTCCCTTGGTCACTTAGGCCAAAATAGACCTATTGTGACACTCCTCTCAAGTTACAAATTCTCCCTGAGCTTAGTATTCATTACCCCTTATGCAAAAAAATTAACGTAGACTTAAAGTAAAATTTAGAAAAAAAATAGACGAAAAATTTTTATAACGTTGACTTGAAAGTCAACGTTATTTTTTTGAATAAGAGGGTTGGAATTCAAAGACTTTCTTGGTTGATTTGGCCGCCATTTCCGAGGGCTTAGGTATCGAAAATGATTCAAAATTAGACATTACAGTGACACAATATGTTCATTTTGACTGTTCCGCATATTTACCAAGATTTTTAATACTCAGCAAAATCCAGCCATCAATCTCGTGACAATGGGAATTCCATAGCGGGTCAGTAATTCACTCTTTGTCTTCCGAAAGCAGCATGGCATGCATGTCTTCACTACCCTCATACATTTTTTTTCCAGCTAGTATTGTTGCAATTCTCTTACCAGCCCTTTTCTAAAACTGAACTTAATAGAGCTGCAAGACAGATCGCATAATGATTCTGGGCTCATGAATCTATTAGTCGATCCTTTTCTTGCGAGTTTGTCTGATTTCTCATTGCCTACATAACCTGTATGACCTGACACCCATATCAAGTGAACCCTGTTATTAGATACTTCTCTTTTGAAAAGTGCTAAGCAATCCCAGATCAGTTTTGATCTTATATCAAAGCACTGAGTGCAAGTAATGCCGCTCTACTTTCCGAGTGAATATAGATGTGACTGTTATTTGTATTTCTTTCTAGTTCCTCTGAAGCATGTATTCCGGCCCATACTAAATAAATAAATTTATTTTGAGATTTAGATCAAATTTTCCTGCTCCAACACCCTCAACCGCTTACAACCGCATATGTCACTAGCACAACTTTGGCAAAAGTCGGGTTTTCTTAATATTGCTTGAACTGTCGCCCATAAAGCCTTTAATGTGATAAAGTACATGCTGTTATAGACATTTATTTAATAGAATTAAATTTAATTTGATTGTTAGATTAACGGTTAAAGAAGCTTTCGCTTTTTTAAAGCGTTTCTTAATTTTGAAAATAAATATTTTTGAAGCTTTAATTATTTTAAAATTATTTTGCTTGAGAAATCCACACGAAGGCGTGTCGAAATATTTTAAATTATTTTTTTAGAATATATAAAAAGACTTTATAGCTTAAAAAATATTTATTTATTTACTTTCCAATAGAAAAGGTCAAATAATCAAGATTTATGTTTCTTTATTTTTTTTTTTTTATAAATTTGTTTGACTTTTTTTTTCTTTTATTAAAACTGATATTTTGTAAGCTTGAGGTTGGATTATAATTATTAATTTTTATATCAATATTTCACTTCAACTCTATTTAGCTTCTACAAAACTTTTTTTTACATAAAACACAATTTCATGTTTTTTTTTTGTTATTGCCAGTGCTATTTTACACTTACTATCCATCTAAATGTATTAATATTTTAAGCAATAAAAAAATTCAATAGCATTTTTTTTAGCAAATAACAAAGCAAATAAAGCATGTGTGTATTGTATGTTTGTCCATATATCTCTTTACGAAATTGTTTACAAAAGAAAAACGATAAATTATTTATAAGTTTGTCTAATTTGCTTATTAAAGTCGTCACAACCGCATAACAAACATTTTTACAATCACTCATCATTGATTACACACACGCACAAGTACATTTCTGACCATTTAATCAACTTACAATTTCACCTCTTTCTTCTCTCCCTCTCAATTAAATTCAACACGAACCACCATAGTACCTTAATGGTTACAATAACAACACAGACAGAATTTGCACTTCTTCGTTAGTTTGTCAAAAATTTTACAAGTGTTCGGTTGTTTAGTGATTAGTGGTCAATAGTTTATTAATAAAATGTGATTAAAAGTTTATAAATTTAATAAATTTTTGCATAATAACATTAATTAGTTATTGTGTTATAGCTGTGTAAAAAAATTTCTTTAAAAACTTAATAAAGTACCGCAAAAATTGCTTAAATCTGTGGCGGTCGGCCATTCATTGTGAAATAGATTGTTGAGTGTTTTTGTTTTTGTAGTCAACGCAAGTTGTAGAAAAAAAGAAATCTGGCAAAAATAAAGTAGGCATGAAATGAAAAGAGGAATGTGTGCATTAAAAAGAATTGTTGATAATTATTTATTTGTTTATTTATTGTGTGAGTTGTGTGTGTGTTTTTTTTTTATTCTGCTCTTTCTAAAGAGAAGAGTTGCGGGTGAGTTATTTTGTATTTTGCTTTACATACAAACAGATTGAAATATGTACATATAAAAATATGTTTTTTTTAGTAAAAAAACAATTTAATCAGCAACAGTTAAAGTAAAATAAAATTAAAACTAAAGGGAATTTAAAAAAAACACCAAAAACAATGTAAAAAAATTTGTTTTTGTTTTCAATACAACTGTGCTTTGCTTTCGTTCGCTTAGATTTTCTTGTGACATCGCTGAACAGGCCATTTATCTTTATTTTCCTTTAATTTTAATTATGTTGGCTTGCAAAATGAATTATTTTCCATTTTTATCTCATGGAAAACATGAAAAAAATATTTTTAATAAAATTCACTTTTTTTTAACAACATAAAATCACGAAGCTTCTTTGCTTGTCTATAGAAAACACCCAGGATCAGGGCAGAAATCGAACCTGATAGGTTAGCACACTACCCATATTCAGTCGTGAATGCCTTTAGATCTACTAAAGAACAATAACCATTATTGATGCTTTGTGCTTTTCTATTTTAGAATAATTTATCAAATAATCAAATAATCAAAAAAAATAAATTATGCACTAATATGTTTTCAGTTTGAAGCTGAGCCCTAGTTAAGATTTTCTGTTTTATTTTACAAATATTCACTGTCTATTGAAAACAGTTTAATTTCACAACAAACTACGACATTTTGCAATGATGAATTTGTGTATGTCACACGATAATTGGGTTAATGGCAAGTAACTATATGTATGCATTTTAATAAATATTATTTATTGCACGTTGCTTACATCAAAATACACAAAATTATATTTACTATGTAGAAACACTCGAACGAATCAACTTCATTTCAAACCGGTCAACTTTTAATGCCAAATTATACCAGTTTCTTAGACAGTCACACTACGTGATACCCTACACCACAGTGTGTCACTAGAAACGTAACATCGTTGAAATCATTTACATGTCATGTTGGCGAATTCATTGTTTGTTTAACTCTCGAAGAGGCAAAACGAAACAACGTAAGAAAAAAAAAACGTACCCCAACCACAACCAATAATCAAAACATATTCGCCTCTTGCAAACTTTACATTTGTAACTTAATTGTGCCTAAAGACAATTGTTAACAAATGTTAAAACACGATAAACACATGCTTATGCTACAGACACAGTGCTGGAGCAAAAATATAATGATTGCCCAGCAAGTGTTTAATAACGAAAACATAATTTTTTTAAATTTTCAAAATTATTTTTTAAATATTGGCACTCGAGACTTTATAAAAAATCAGCCAAATGGCCATCCCTCACATCTGAAATAAACAAAAATTTCCAAAATTTAGCATCTAGTTTTAAATAGCTTACAAAAGGTTGCTGGGTATTTGTTTCATGTATGGAAGTTTAACATCCATATAGCCATCCATACATATTCATATGCATGTGAGTATGACTGTTAACACGTAATGCCCAGATTATGCATATTTAGATTGGCTCTATTCGTATGTAAAGCAACATTTTCATATGGCTGTCTTTTTTTTTTTTGGTTTTTTTTTTTGCAATGAAGTCGTACAAATAAACGTAAAGAATAAAGTGTTTTATGATGAAGTTTGGGATTTTGGTTTCAGTTCATCAAATAAAGTTTCTAAAAATTCTGAAATAAAGTGTCGTAACTGCCACATGAAAGCGTGTATTTAGCTAAACATAAAAACATAAATTTGTGTGCCCGAGTGCTAAAGTACGTCCAAATAGCTGCAAGATTCATTGAATTTTATGACACTTTTAACACGAAACAACTTTAAGGCTTTAAGACTTTTTTTTTACTTATTTTTACTTATTTTTTCTCTCTCTCTGCTTTTCCAATGCCATGGATATTTATGGAGATTTTCAAGTTTTTCTTTTAATAGAAAACTGGATTATGAATATTTAGTAGACCAACTATTGAAGTAAAGTTAGTGATAAGATGATTTGTGGGTTGTTAAAACGATAAATGAGTTTAAGTCTGGATTTTGTAGATAAGATAGTTGAAACACACTTAGAAATTTTTTGAGAAAAAATTTTTTTTAATAAAATCAGTTAAATGATGACTTACAAATTAGAAAATAAATAGAAATTTATTTAAGCTTTTTATCATATTTTACGCGACTCTCATAATTGCAAAAAAAAAAAAAAAATATTAATTATGCAATTTATACCCACATAAAAAAATCTTTAAACGAGCTATTTTCTCCTCAAACGCCTTCCGTAACTTATCAGCAGTTCCTATTTATGAATTTTTTATTTCCAGCAAATTCCGTTAGCTGCATCTCGCCCATATATTTTTTTTTCTGTTTCAAAAGGTATTTAATCAAAAGTCGATTTTAGAGTTTATTGTTGTTTAATTTACTTTCTCCTTATGGCAAAAATAATAAATAAAATATTAAAATCCCAACTCAGTTTTAAGCAATTTTTTCATAATCCGACAAAAATCCCGCTGTGTCAGTTTTTTGTTTCTTTTTTTTATACCAGAATTGACAATTAATTTTTTATGTTTTCAAGTAAAATTTCTCAATGTCACTCTACAACTTGACATTAAATTATTATTATCGAGTTTTTGTTTTATTGTTAACATTTAAAATGAAGCTTTTTTCGTTAATGAATTCAATCAATATTTTATAGCATTTAAGCATTCAAATTATTGACAAGTTTTATAAATCATTGGAGGTGGGCCAGTGGGACAGTGGTTAGCTGAGCCATAAAATTACTGAAAATTAAATCTATAATTATTTATTGCTTTTTCAGAAAATATTAAAAAAATTAATTACAATTCATTTACTCTTATGAATCTTCGGGTTTTCGCCTTAATGAATCCCATTAACTGCTGCATAACATTTTGATCTATCTATTTTTGACGTCATGAACAACAGTACCACTTTTCTTTAATTTGGCTATTGCTCATTTGGCTGATGCAGCGGGTTCATAATTTTTTCTACTACTGTTGAACAATGACAAGACGCTAAATCATTCCAATTTTTTACTGGCATTTAATTACAGGCAGCAATTGTTTCTGCAGCCATTCTTTCATAAAAATTCTGATGATGAACGGCGGGCTTTGTAGACCATAACTTCAAATTACTTGCAAAATCATGATTTTTTACTAAATTTATCCATTTTTATGTATTTAGATTTTGAATCGGCATCTCCACGTTTCATTGGAACAAAAAAGATTTGACCTGGCAGCTGTTCTAAGTCCAATTTTACATAGATTTCATCGTCCATAATAAAGCAGCTGGTGAATTTTGTTAACATTTCAACTTAAAGAATGCATAGCCGTTTTTTTGCAATAGGAGTCTGCTTTCTTTTACAATTTGTATATGGACACCTTTTGTAGCCAGCATTAATTCTTCTTCTTGCGATACTTACACTGGTGTTGTATTTTTTTGACACCCTAATTTCGTTCCATTAAGCATATTATATATGTATTTTGTAAGCTCTGGGTTGCTTTTAACAATTTTTTTTTTGATTGCGATCTGTACTTAAAATTTGCTTATATCGTCCCAAATCCTGATTTTCAGTGCCTTTATGAGGCTTCAGTTTCTTTACACCCTACCGTGTCGGATTTTCAAGACCTTTGTGCACAATATTTTTTCGTTTTTGATTTTCCACGGCTAGCAAAGCCTGCAAATAAGTTAGAACTGCATAAACAGAATAACGATAAATAGCTTTAAAAAAACTTTTTTTTTTAGTTCAAGTGCTGTCACTAGGTTTTTCAAAAATGCTACATTTTGTATGAACAATGCTCTATTACACTAATGGCGTTTTCTTTTCTGAAATCACATTCTGATCCTAAATTATGTAATATTTTAAACAGGTTGGCTAAAACTGCTCCAAGTGATGCCTTTTTTATGGTTCAATAGAACAAAAATAAGTTTATCATGCAACATTTCTGTATGTTTACCACTTTTAGAGCGATTTGCGAAATCTGATTACGTTAACACAACTGATAAACAGGTGACACCAAAAAACTTTGCACCTAAAATAAAATAAAAATTAATTTTTGCTTCAAAAGTGACCAATAATGGATTTTTATGAAGAATACCTTGAAGCAGAAAATGTTGAATCTCCTTTTTCATATAAATACAAATTAAATAATTTACTTAATTGTAAAGGGTGTCACAACAAGAACGCAAGATTTAAATTTGGCGCCATTCGAAGTGTCATTGTTTGACATTTGAACAATTATTATTGTTTGCTAGTAGAAGGTACGAGGTTAGTAAAAAATGACCATGGACAGCGAAGGGAGCTCGTTAATTGGGTATTGGAGAGACAACATGAAAATGCTGATTTTGCGAATAAAATCATCTTCAGTGACGACGCCCATTTCCATCTTGATGGCTTCGTCAATAGGCAGAATTGTTGCATTTAGGGTGAGGAAAATCCTCGAGTGATTCACGAGAAGCAAATGCATCCTCAACGTGTCACTGTGTGGTGTGGTTTTTGGGCTGGAGGAATCATTGGACCTTTTTTTATGAAAACGAGGCAGGTCAAGCGCAAACAGTCAATGGTGTTCGGTATCGTGAAATGATAACCAGTTTTTTCTTGCCTAGAATTGAAGAAATGAATGTGGAGGGCTTGTGGTTTCAACAAGACGGCGCCACATGTCATACAGCCAGAGAAACAATTCAATTGCTGCATCAGTCATTTATTTAAAATTTAAATCTTGCGTTCTTGTTGGGACACCCTTTATAAGAAAGTAGTTGACACATTTGTAAAAAAGGGGCAGTATCTCACCCTCACTTATAAATTGAGTGCAAAACATGTACCATTTTATCATCTTTTATATGCAACATGTTGAAAATAGATTTTAACTGATTTTAACTATTACATCGTTTTACAATAGAAAGTAAAGATTCTTGAATGGTAGAATATATGCAACATTTTTATTAGAAAAGAAAACGCCTTAAGATATGAGGGTTGCTCACACCAGCCATATTTTTTCGTGTTCATTTTTTAGAACATGATTTTATGATTACTAATTATTATCATGTGATGATTTCATGTTATTATATTTTCGAAATACACTTAACATTTTTCTTTTTCTTCTTTATTTCAGAGTGCAACTAAATTGAAATGCAGTAGTTTTTCGGTAAGTCGTTAAAATTTATATATTTTCTTTTGATATATTTTTACATATTTTATTTACATTTTTTAAATAGAAATTTTATGCAAAAATTTGCTCATTTCATGATAATCTCCACTACTCCAGTTATCGTATTTAATAGATAACGATGTCGTTTATTATCGATGGCTTTTAATTAGTATTCCAGTTGTAGTAATCGTTTTGTATTGATAAGTTTGCTTATAATTGGTATTCTATAAGAAAATGCGACTGCGTTATTGTATTGAAACGACTATGATTTTCTTGTCACTATTTTAGTTAACAAAAAAAAGTGTTTTAAAAAATTAAAAAGAAAAAGTTAAAAAAAAAATTAACTGACAAATAGAAATTAGGAAAAAATCTTTAATTTCGACACAAATTGAAAATAAATTGCTATAAAAAACATGAAATTTTCTAGTGCGCGACTTAACCAGAATTGACTGCGTCAATCCTAAAATAAAGTCGTTTTCCACGCTGTGTGAAATCCTTGCTTAAGATTTATTTATTTTTTAATGAATATAAATCTTACTCCATTCTAATTCAAGAGTATCATTTTTTCATCACTTGAATCTAAATTTAAATTACAAGCAAAAAAAATTTTTGCAACAAAAGTTCCAAACAAAATAAATAAGATGAATGAAATATGATAGATATGTTTTTGTTTATCTCATATGGAGACTGTTACAGAATACCAAATCAGTATCAAAATGATGACGCCGTTGATGAAAAGTAAAGTTTACTTAAAAACGGCGACGAAAAGTTGTGATTATTAGTTCTTTATATTGACAAGGTTCTCTTATTCTTCTATTTTAGTTCAGACACCACATATTTATATGCTCCTATTCGTTCCTATAAAGAGCATAGAGCCTCAGACACCATATGTATTTTAATTGTTATTGAAAGGAATAACCGGTTCTTGATATAGTTTTTTTTTCAATTACTAAGGGTTTCCGAAGACTCTTGTTTTAAATATATTTCAAATTTGAGTTGTTATTTTTGTAAGTGGTACAAGTCCACTATTTTAAAAAAGAGCTAAGTAATTTTTTTAAAGTAGATAATACCACTTTCAAAAATAAAAACTACGAATTTTTATTCGTTAGCAACCACAGTGCATGACTATTTCTAGCACTTTCCACTTTAATACGCTTCCCAACAAAAGAGCTATTAAATTAATTAATAAGACTATTCGTTTCGTATCATTAAATTAATTAGTTATTTATAACTTTTGACTATATTCTGCCATAATTTTATTAATATATTAAATTAATCAAATAATTGAAAGAAAAAACGTATATAAATTGTGATGCTTTTAATAAAAGATTTTCCATTTGCATAAAAATAAAATTTAAGAAAAATATTATATAAAATGAATATTAATCCATTTAACTAATCCTGTTTAAATCATTTTAAAAGATGAAAATTAATTTTTCGAAAATGAAAAAAGCAAAATAAATTATTGTTGAGGGATTAAAAACGCATTTAAATCATAATTTTGATGTTTTTGTTCATTCGCATACAATTTGCTTGCACCCTTGGAATGTTTCTTTGTTGTTAAAACTGAGATTTATGTGTGTATGTGTGTGTGTGTGTGTGTGTGTTTGAGGAAAATATGAAACGTTTAAATTAATTACTAAAGAAAAATTGATTTAAAGGCTAAAATAATGGCGGCCAGCATTTCACACGTAATTTCTTCAAGGTAATTCAAGAAAAATGTGTGTGTGTGTGTGTTTATTTGTTGTTAATGAAAACTACGTTAAATTAAGAAACGCAAATACGATGCGCTTTAATAAATTAAAATTACTTTTTGGTTTCTGTTTGTTCGATTTAAAAACGTATGGAAATGTTGTTCGTAAATTTTTGATTTGGAACCCACCTACGTTGACTTTCATAAATTTCTAAAATTCAAAATTTTAATTTAATTAAATTTTTTATGAAATGCTTATGCAAATACTTACTGTATTTCTCAATTTTATTTAAATATTTATTTCATATTTGTATAACACATTAAACATTTACTTTAGATTGACACTAAAAGTTAACGGCTGCCCTTTTGCTTAACATAATAATTCCCAAAAAAAAATTATTAGAATAGAAATGAGGGCATAGCAAGAAAGCTGATGAAATGTCTTGCATTTATATCACTCATTCCTTTAGCCATTTATTCCCTGCAAGAATGATTACACATGTTGCCATTATAAAATAAAATTTTATTTCATTTCACATTTTCTCAAAGGAAAGCAAAAATAACTTTAAATTTATATTGCACACTCGCGTTATGTATACACACACACACACACACACAGCCATGTATGCAAGTTGATGCTAAGTTGGCGAGAAATAAAAAACAATGACTTATATGGGCTTCTGTTACATACGACTAATGCGTTTTTGTTCCAACAAACAATGAAAACTCCTGTCTAATAAAACTGGCCACCCTAAGTACCCATCAATGTACAATTTTGAAGGGTAATGACGTAAATTTTTTTTTTTTACTAACAAGATACAGTGGGACTATGAATAAAAATAATGATTCAAAAAATTTTAATTATTTTTTTAGGAAATTTTTAACTAAAAATCGTTTTGAAGTATTTCAGTAACTCTAGGGTCTAATCACCGTATCGTAGTTGTAGTTTGATTCGACAACGAATCTTCGAACCAGTATAATCTTAGTAACTATCGTTCGATTGCAAACTAGCTATCGTAAGCAAAACAAATTACTTTTTTATTTCATTTTATTAAAACAATTAGTTATTTAAATTTTTAATAAAATTTCATCTTTTGAATCTGAAGAAAAAGATGTCAATTTAATCGATATTATCAGAAATTCTTTTTGCACAATTATTACAATTTTCAATAGTGGAATTCACTCTTGTTGGCGTATGTGAAATTAAATCAAATTTGCACCTATTTGCAACAAAATATTTTCTAAAAAATAAAGAATGGCTTTCTTGGTGATTTTATTTACCTTTAAACGAAAACTGCTCCACTATACTCGTACAGTCGCAATTGGAAACTCTCTATTTGGTTTTTTTTTTTATTTTTCGCTTGCTAAGCAACAGCCGCCCAGTAGATGAGCAACAAAATGTCAGTTTTCAGGCTCTAATGAAATGAAGAAATGTGCTTAGAATTTTGATTTTTTCCATCAGTTTTCTTTGTTTGTGTGTGTGTGTGTGTGTGTATACTTTACTGTTTAAAAGCATTTCTTATTTGACTGACTGACTGAACTAAAACATGACTTCTTAATAAGGAGTACATACATTCATGCGTCTTATAAAATGGCAAACATCCAATAAAGAAAAATCCCCACAAACAACAATACTACACACACACACACAGGCACATGACCACCACCTTCATATTTTAATATAAAAGAAATATTCTTTTTAAACGTCAGTCATGTCTAAAGTTAGCAAATCAATTTAATATCAGTCACAAACGTAGCATTTGTTTAACTGAGATGAAGCACAAGCAAAACGAATATTTGCCATTATTTTTATTTTATTTTCTTTTTTTGTTAATTTTCAAATTTCATCATCATCAGCCGTAGCAGAAACGTATAAAAAAGTTCTACTTGTAACTCTAAAACATAAAGCAGCCGTGCCATTAGAAGATGGAATCAACATATGCCTTTGGGGGATGATTGTTGGCTGAATGACATGACTTGACTTGACTTGACTGCAGAGGTGGTTGGGTATAATTCTTTCTCTTTGTATGGGTACATGAGCTTTATATACTTTTTCATATACGTACGTGAATGTGTGTATGAGAGTGTACTTTGTTGTCTAGTAAATTGGAATTGGCTGCATCAAAAACACGTCCTATAAACATGAATTCAAAGTAGATTTGAGTAGAGTTTATTTTATATTTAAATACAAAAAAAAGAAAAAACAACAAATCACACACACACAAGCAGCTTACATTTGCGTACTAACAGACAAAGCAAATATATTTGGAAGCGTTGCATGATGTTGTTACTCACGTTAGGTGTATTGGGAGGTAGCATGTGTGAAATGGTTTGCACAGGATGTTTATGTTGCTAAATGTGTACATTTTGAATAATTTTTCTTTTGATATTTTGTATTGTATTCTTTTGTTGTTTTTCATATATATTTTTTTTCTCCATTTGTGTGTGTGTGTGTGTGTGTATTTTGCAATAATATTAAAATGCTTGAACGCAGAAAAAACGCATTACAATAAAATTTTATGTTATTACTGCTTTTGCATATTCTATTCACAAAGTATTCCAACACTGTGTAGAGAACTGGATGGGATGGTTTATATGGATGAGGCTACGCGATTGTGTGCTGGTGTATTTTGATTGTGATAAAATTTTTCTTTCGTGTCAGCAACTATTGTAAAATAAATGATCGCTTGATGATTATAACTTTTCGGGAAAAGCGTGATGTGTCTATCATTTACATTGTAGGGTTTGATCTAGTCAAGATCATGATTAGGTTACCTAACCTTCGTTAAATCGATGAATATAGAATAAGAATACAGTAATATATTTTTTGCCTGTCAGTATTCAATAAGCTGAGTTGAGTAGCAAGCGAGAGCGACTTCTAAGTGATCTATTTTTCGAGTTATTACATACTTGTAGGTCGTTACGACGAATGGTTAGCAAATGTGTACATGTTTTACGATTGGCTACAGATTTTTGCACTTCTTTGGCTTTTATTTTATGCCGTATTTTTAATGACTTTGCCTCGATTTTTGTCTAATGAATCTATTGTGCGTTTCTAATTGAGAGAGCACACATTTGACAATTAACTAAACGACATTGTATACCTTGATAATACGAAAAGCGATGCTGTAGTTGATCCTTCCAGTTTAAACTCTAGAAACTTCAGAAAGTAACCCATATATCTAGAACTTTTCGAAATGCAGCATCAAAAGTCAATCTTGTTATATTTGGACCACAAGCCATGAACATTTTACTTGTTTCCAGAGGACCTTATCCTTCTATAAAGAGTATAACTTATCTACTAATATTATTTGAGTAGTTCATAACTACTAAAATATTAGAAGCAATTGTGAAGTGGTCTAACTCGGAGACAGCAAAAAAGAAGCAAAACTATGAAGAAATGTACGCAGAATGCAACTAACAAAAAAGAAATCAGAACATTACTTGGCTTTTTAATATCAACTGCAGCATTGAAAGATAATCATTTGACACTCGACGAATTCTTTAACACAGAGTATTCTGGTACAAAATGTATTTGAACAAAAAAAGTGTGACTTTCTCATGCGATGTCTAAGTTTTGATGATACAAAGACAAAAAGATTATCCTTTTACACCCAAAAGATATATTTGTCAATATCGCCAAAATTATCTCCTTGATACAAACGTAATAATTTATGAATAAGTTTTGACCTTTCGCTGAAAATGCAAATTTCGTAAACAGTCTTAAAAATATCCAAAAACACATTATGTATTAGAGAAATAGACGTCATAAAAATGTAGGCTTTTTTTAAAGGGGTGGCTTTGAAGGTTAGCTGTCTGGGGTTAAATAAATTCTTTTAGTTGTTTAAAAATGTCTAGTTTTCTTAAGCTTAAGGTTGAATTGTAATTATTTACTTTTATATCGCTGATTCTTTTAGTTCTTCATTTTGTTAAAGTTTTCTTATATAAAAGAAATCAAATACTGTATTAAAATAAAAATGAAAATTTACCTAAAATATTATGACTTTGTCACCAATTCCACAACCATCAGCATTAGCATCATCAGCAACTTCAAACGCCAGCCTTCATCAAGAGCCCTTCATTGTTTTCTTTTAAAAGTAAATAAGCGTTTGGTTTTATTCCTGTTGTTGCGTATGTTTGTTATTGGATCTTCTGAGCTGGAGTTATTTATGTGACATTATTGTATTAAAATGACCATTTTATTGGTTGGTCTCCCAAATATGTGTAAGAATAAATTTATACCACAATAAAGTTGTTATTTTATATTGACACATTTAAAGCAGCAATCGCTCGTCAACACAAAGAAACATAAAATACTTATTTTGCAAAGAGGACACAAAAAACAAACACTGACTTGAGACTAAAAGAAACAAAAAATTGTTCTTTTTTTTTTTATTAATAAAACAAACGAAATGTGTACTTTGTTACAGTATAAATAAGAATGTGTGAATGTACACCTACATACGAGCCATTAAAGGGTAATTTTTAAATGTTTACATAATTGAATGTAAGACAGGTTTTTTATAAAAATTTATTTGACAGCTGACAATTGTTGTTTACATTGCTGTAGTCACAGGTAAAGAACTGCTGCAACAATTGTTGTAAGACTGTTTCATTATTATTAAATAACTTTTTAATTTAATTTAATCAGTAAAAAAAATAGTAAAAGCAGTAAAGAAACTTTTAATAAAAGTTTTGTTAACCAAATTTTAAATTCTTCTCTTTGGTATTTGCTTTGTGCCATTAAGGCCCGTTAAAGTTAAGATTTTGTGGGACAAATAACCGTGTTTTGAGTAAAACTTTGGGTGGATACATTTTCCCATATTTAAATTGTCGATATTTTTAATTTAATGTCCAACCAAAAGCTTGATAATTGACTTGTAAAATCTAAACTTTAACTATCATTTAAATCTTTTTAGAATTCAAGTGAGCTTCTTAGACAGAATTCTGTTGAATATTAAATATGTATTACTTTTGTGCTTATTAGTCACACTGCTGCCTGGCCAGTGCTGTGCTGTGTGCGCCTGTAAAATGTCACTTTAGCAGTTTATTACTATTTGAAAACTGAAGATCTGCTTTTAAACAAATATGACAAACAAAAGACAGATTCATTTAAAGAATATTTTTATATGATAATTGTTTCTCTTCTTAAAAAAAAAAAAGAATAAAAACCTCTTGAAATTGAGGTTAGTTTAATTATGCGGGATACAAATTTATACGTTGTGTTAGCCAGACAAGGTAGTAAGATTTTTAAATATTTGCACAAAATTAAGATGACATTTTTTGTGCAAGCCATCAAAAAGCTGCTGATTGTTGTTGGTTTTATTATAATGAGAAGCTGGCATAAAAAAAATGATGAACAAAAGCCAAAAGGAAATCATCGTAGTCAGCAGAGTGTCATAAAAGTTTAATAAACTACTTAAATAAAAATATAAATTTTTTGGTGTTATACAAATGTATTTTAGTTACTAAGAAGCACTAAACGAAACGACAATCAATGAATGTCATAAGTTAAAATTTTATGACTTTTAAAGCCAAAATTTATTTATATTGAAAGAAAAAATTAATAAAATCAGCGCAAAAAGAAGACACATTAATAAAAATAACATTTAAACCAGTTACACGTGTGTATACACACACACACACACACACACATTGATATATTGATACATCTCCACATCACTATCATATTAATTAATTTACCTACACCTTCACTCCACTTCCACACACATAAAAACTTTTTTTGTTATCAAGATCAGCCAAAATCAACATGTTGTTATTTGCCTCAATTTGTGTATTAATAATTTCGTGTATTGGCTGAAACTTGTACTAATAAATTGATTTTGATAAATGTTAATTTTCTGCCATAAATCAATCAAATAAATTATAATTAAAAAAATACAAAATATCATCATTGTCATAAGCAGCACAATCATCTTATTATTCTTCAAAAATAAACAACAAAAAAAATTAAAAAAAAATTCCATATAAAATTTAACAACAACTGCAAGAAATTAACAACAAAATGAAATAGAATTTTTCAAAACAATCAAATCAAAACTGATGGAGACAAAAACAAAAAAACCATAAATACTCTTTAAAATAAAATTATACAAAAATATTATATTTTTTTCTGTTTTATTAGTAAATTAACATAAAAATTCTATAAAAGAGGAATTCATCTAATTGATCATCATACATTCAAATTTCAGCTACATACATGTGTGTGCAATACATTAAAGAAACACTTTTATAACGTTAGAAAAAAAAAGATGAAGATGAAACAAAACAAATGCCAATCTATCTAATCGGGCAATTTCACTTTAAAGGCCAAGGCCTTAAACGACTTGATTCGTTTTTTTTGCCACTTAAATTTAATAAATTTTACTCCTTGAAAATGTCACAGAAAGCAGAGTGTCCTATACACTTTTGACATAAGGCTAAAGCAACTATAACCAGTTGATCCACAGACACACTTTATAATGAGCTCGCCTTGAACAGAAACATATTTTTAAACAAAAAATTAAGAAAAGAGCAAATTTTTTTTTATAAATTTTACAAAAAATTTTACGAAAAATTTGCAGTCATAATGACATAAGCAAAACCATGCATTTAAAGCAAAATATGCAAAAATATGCTTTAAGAATTTGATATTGTGATTCGCAAAGATGTTAACTTTAGGTGGGTCTCAGAGTAACAACAACAAACATGCATTTTTAAGAAGTACCTTGCCCTGGTTATAAAATATTGAGGACTTAACTGTTCGTTGGGTGACACCTTCCAGTCGCTGGGGGTTATAGTCCTTCAAAGACGCTGTTGACCAACATTTAACATACTGAGACTCTGTAATAAATGGTCTTGTTTGAACCCATTTTTGTTACTTAGGGTAACATTATCTCCAACCGTCGGGCATAGACGACGGTCTTTACATTCTTAATGGATATTAGACTCAAGTAGAATTTGTAACTTGAGAGTAGTATCACAATAGGTCTATTTTGGCTGCAGTAACCAGGTGACTTATGTTTCAGTGATTAAAAAATTTTTCTAAAATTTATTTACAGCCAAATTTGTAGTATTTGCTTAGTTGAACCACAATTTGTGCACTGCACTCGGATTGACTCGGATTAATCGGGTTTACTATATTTGCTATGGATACGGTCTTAATACACTATTTAAAATGCAAACTAAAAGTGTTCTATATGAATATTAGTAATTTTCAGAGGCTTTACCATCTTCGTTACGAGCACAAAGACTTCGTGTTTGGCTAACTACAATATGAATACAAAGTAATTTCCAAGGACTTTGTATTCGTCTAATTATGCGAGAGCAATCATCAATCTGGACTTGTTTGTAACTCTAAATCGGACAATGTCGGATATTGTTTTTCCTGCTCGCTACCACACCCTGTCTACTTAAATAATTTCTCGTATCTACTGCTTGAGAATTATTAATATCTTTACTTTGTGTGTTGTACCACAATCATACATGTACATTGGTCAATTAAGGTTTGTAACTGGTTCGACGTATTCAAGTACGCTACGTATTGTAGTTTGGTTTGCTAAGGTCCGGTGGCTTATTTGTAACGTTACACTTTCTATATATACTCGTAATTGAGGCAATTATTAAAAAATTTATTAATTAACTCTTAGTTTTTTCTGGGTGTTTTTAATATTAATTTTTTTTTATTAAAAAAAAAATGTAATTATATTTTGAAAATAAATTTTTTACTAGTGCTTACATACATTTAAAAGTCTGTTATATTTAAAAAAAAATATTTAAACTAAAACTCTCGGTTTAGACTAAATAATAAAACTGATGATGTGCTTATCGTTATTATTGAATTTTAAGTGGCTCAAAAAATTCTTTTCAATTTTGTTTTATTAAGGTTCAAAAATAAACAAAGCAGATGATAGACCTGAAATGATAACTCCAGCTTGTTTAGATTTATAGATCAGCTAACAACTATTTATTGTTGCTGAGAGGGTTTTAATATCGGCACTTTTAACATTAAAAAAAGTGTTTGAAAAAGCTACTTTCTTCACTTGTTTCTCGTCTTTTTGTTCACATTTTATAATAACAAATTAACTATTTATTCATATTCAAATTTAATGGTTACATTTTAAATACAATCAAGAAATGTTTTTGAAAATTTTAATTAACGAATGCTTTGTTGGATCCTTAGTTGTTAGGGAAATTTTAATATTCGATTTAGCAAAACGTCTTTAAATAGTTTTTATTTAAATAAAAATTACGAGTATTAGATTTCAATTGACCATTTAATAATTGAATGGATTTTATTTTTGTTTTTCAATATTACGGTTAATGCAACAAAAATAAAAAGCAATTTATGGAAAAATGATCCAATGAACGTTCGCTCATTCATTTTGGTCATATAAATTTTAGGGAAATTGAGGTACACAAACAACTAAACCTTAGTAAAATAAGTGTTGATAATAAAGATTTCTTTTTTTAATGGTTCGTTATTTGTTGAATTTTTTAAAAAAATATTTTTTTTTTTTGCAAATGGACGCCAATTCAGCCGCAACTAATGGTTGTTGTTTTGGCACCCTTTCACTTAGGAAAAAAAAAAATTAAGTTTCTAACAAACCATACACACCTTTTTTTTGCATCAGTATTTGCAATCACACATGGTAACGAGTACATTTAGTTGTATTTGTGTGTTAGATGGTCAAATGTTTGCATGAACAGATGATGGCTACTAAATCTGGGACATACGAACCGGAAAACTATTCAACAACATCAATTTATATAACAGCAGCAACAACATACATACGTACATGCTTGAAAAAGAGGGTGCGAAAATTGTATTTTATTATTTGTTTTTTTTTTTATTTAATTTTTATTTTTATTTTTATTTTTTTAACAACCAACAATATGCACAATTATGTCAGAGATTTAAATTTATTTATTCGAAAATATTCATATAAAAATAAATGAAAAATTTTTTCATGACCGAAACATAAGTCCCCTGGTTACTGCAGCCAAAATAGATCTATTGGAACACTACTCTCAAGCTACAAATTCTCTCTCAGTCTAGTATTCAGTAAGAATTTTAAGACGGTTGTAGATAATGTTACCCTAAGTAGCGAAAACGATTTCAAACAAGACCATTACAGTGTGTCTGTTTCTTCATCTTCTTCTGCAGGTTATGCAGAGTTAATTTTGACTGATCCTCATTTTTGCCAAGTGTTTCAATGTAATGTCCAGTCATAAATCTCATGACAATGCAAATTCCTGATCGGGTTAGGTCAAGTAATTAATTCGTTCTCTTTCAAGATCGGAATGGCATGATATCCTTTGTTTCCAATCAGTATAAATTACTTTTTGTTAGTCTTTCACAGAGAAAATATTTAAAACTTCATTCAACTCAATTCAAGCACAAGTGTGGCAATCTTCTTTGACTTCTTAAAAAAAACTAAATGCCTTGTGAAAATCTGACAAACTTAGCCATTCAAATACATTTTTAAATGTGCTTAAACTGAGCTCATGTTAAAAATAGTTACTGCTTGAAGCTTCCACTAAACCATCGTTTAAAAACTCTGCATGAAATTAATAGTTTGAATGAATGGCCCACTAAACATCAATACTAAATATGGTCAGTTTGTTAGTTGGCTGTTACATACAGAATACAGATGTTAAAGTGTCCATGTGTTGTTAGTACACAAACATTTTAGATTTTATTATTTTTCTAACAACAAATTCTAACACATTCATGTAAGCAAAACATAAAAAACTAAAGTCCTTCTCTCCTTGCAATATTTTATTAAGCGCAAAATGATCTTTTTTGCTGTTATAACATTAAAAAAAAAAACCAAATAACTAATGTTTAAATGGTAAGCAAATAAAAGGGTTGTGTTGATTTTGAAATTGAATTCGTTGTTCTAAAACCCTGTTTGTATGTATGTTTGCTTTTTTATTCTTTGCAAACTTATTGTGTGTAAATTCTTTTTAATTCGATTTAAAGATTCAAATATTTTGCAGTTTTCTTTTTTTTTCTTTTCTTTATTATTCATCTAAACAACTTAAAACTTAAAACTCAAACTCAAGTATATGAGCCACAACGCACTTTACGAGTATTTGGGTTTGAAAAAAAAATAAAATAAATAAAACGAATCACACATTTTCATACCTATAATCATAAAAATTAATGTTGGTTTTCATTTTATTTCGTTTCATTTCATACGATTTCATTTTTAAAATCGACCCTTGAGCATAATGCTTCAATGCACTTCTCTCATATGGATTGTGTTTTAGTTAAGGAAATTTTTGCATAGAAAACTCATTGATTTTCAAAGGATTTTTTTTTCTTTTTCATTTTTGATTTCAATAAGTACCAAGTGTGAGCTGGAAGAAATTAGAAATTTATTATTAAAAACTTGTGTGTTTAGTTAGTTTTTTTCTTTTTTTTTTTTAATTTTTTTAATGTAAATTTGTTTTATTTTAATCTACTTTAGTTGTTAAAAGGTTTCATTTGCTTTATTTAGGTTGGGGCTAATGGCGATTAAAAGGCTCATTTGATTTTATTATGCTGCACTAATTTTATATCAAAATAGTTGCCATTTTTTGAGGTAATCTGTCCAAGTGCTTACAAATTTCCCAAAGAAAAATTGATTAAAAAAAATTATTTTAAAAATACTTACTGACCTAGGTAGATTCGATTACAGAAAATAAAATTTTCTTATTCTTATTAGTGTCAATTGGACCATATATGCTGTGACCTAGCAAAGAAGCAAGCTGATTGCCTCAGAATAAACAGCCGCAAATAAACATTTATTCATGATAGTTTTCAGATAACTCGCAAAAATTTATAAATCAAGTTTCTTCCGATTTAAATGTTTTTTTAATTAAAAATTTATAAATTTTTTAATTATTTAATTACATTATTTTACCCTCATAAATAATAATATTTTTTAATATAAAATTTTTAATTTCTTACAATAAAAAATGACAGAATTTTGCTCAAAAAAAACGTTTTGTTTCGCTTTATAACAAACAATTGTAAAATTACATATGCCAATACGTCATATATGCACAGACGGCGCGCCATTAAGACTACCTTACTTCCGCCGCCGATTAAAATAAATCGGCTTGTTTCTCTGTAACCCAAACAATTTTTTGTACAGCTCATTCCTTTTAGGCCTCTTCGGAATTCTTTTGTTTTGCTTAGTGGGAGCTTTCTTTTTCTCTAATGAAAATCTTAACACTTCACTACATAGTATAAAACAAAGTCGCTTTCTCTGTCCCTATATCCCTATGTATGCTTAAATCTTTAAAACTACGCAACGGATTTTGATGCGGCTTTTTTTTTTTTAATAGATAGAGTGATTGAAGGTAGCGCTATAGTTGGTATCTAGCTTATTTGTCTATTACCTGTTTTTACCCGGTCTCGCCCGGTTCTTCACTCTATGAGTACGATTTCTTCGTGTAAGAAGATCGAATATATAAAAATATTAAGGCAAGACAACGTTTGCCGGGTCAACTAGTGTATTAAAAACCCCGCCAGTCTAATCAAATCTCATTTGATTTTGCTTTTTCTCAATTCAATAAACATCTTTAAGCTTATATTATGGAAAGTATATGCACTCTGAATCATGAGTAGATTACTCCCAAGTTTTGTTAAATTGTTTTTTTAATATTTTGCTTTAAATTTTATAACAATCAATCTGCTTATTTTAATTTTTTTTTTGTATTTCCATATGAATTCATAAAAAAATTTAAAGCTTTCATAGTTTGAAAATAATGCGCCCTTGTTTCATGTTGTCACATTGACCTCAAATCGAAATGGCAGCAACTATAAAGAATAAGTAAAAAGGAAAAATAAAATGATTTAAGGCGATATTTCTTACACTTAATGATTTGGAAGAAGCAAAAAAAAAATATATTATATATTAAAATGAAACATTTGCAAACATTTACTTAAAAGCAGATTTTTTTTTTTGTTAGAAAAATAAATACTTTCTTTTCTTATTGTTCTTGTGCCCTTTTGAGTGTAACTTTGAAAGTAGTATTAAACTTTGGCCGTATAGCCATAGTATTGTAGTGTTTTTCCAAAAAGAAAACTGCAACAAAACATTTGTCTTTATTTTTGTGACAGTCTAAACTGAAGCAAAGCAAAGGAGGACAGAAAAAACAGGAAAAAAAAAAAAAGAGCGCATGAATTATATTTCCAGCTAGATTTTTGAATCGCCTTTTAAGTGAAGTTGTAAATCAAATTTTAAAATGAATTGCATTTCAAATGTTTATTATTTGGCCAGCTGTAAAAATACAAAAGATTTTCAAAATTCAACTAAAATTTAATTTCTTTTATTTGTTTGTTAAAAAAACTCTTAAAAAACATTTAAAATTTTAATAAACCTGCAAAGAATCACTTTATCATAGAGAAAATACTTGACTGACATTCTTTGGAAACTTTTAAAAATTTTACTTCCACCTGTTTCATTGTAACAAAACACTCAGGCAGACTGCAGCGTGTCAAGCATAAAATTAAAAAAAAATGTACTTTTTCATTAAAAAAAATATTAAAATTTATACAAAACAGAAAAGGGAAAAAAAGCAAATGCATGCAAGAGTGAATAAAAAAAATCAAACAATTCAAATGCATCAACGCACAAAAGTTTTGGGAGGGAAGTATACACGAATATGAAAGGCCAAAGCTACAGAAACAAATTTATACTTCTGAGCCATAAGTGATGATTGTCTTGGCTGGGGGTGTTAGCACAATGGAATCGACCATTTGAGTTGTTAAAAATGTTGCCCTGCAAGATTAATACTTGCCTGGACATTCCTTTTCTCATTTTGAGTTTTGGAAGTTGATGATAGCTGATGTGCAGCTAAAAAATGTATTTTTATACCGACAACTGCTGTTGACCCTTTTGTTTATATTGCAGTTGTTAACCAAAAAAAAAAAAAAACAACTCTGAGATGTGCAGAGAAATCAGTGCGTACAAAAGTCCAAAGTGGAAAATTGGTTTTAATTAAAATGAATTGAGTTGGGGTTTTTTCGCACACATTTACATAGACAAAATAATAGACTTCCTTTAGCACAGTTCTTGTATATTTTTCATTTCGTTTTCTCATTTATACTGCAACATTTTTATACGTTTTCTTTTACAATCAAGTTAAATGCTGAAAGAGTCCTTTTTACGGGTTGAATTTTTTTTTGCGTGTTGGTGTTGCTGTTTGTATGGGAATGCATTCAGTACGACTGACTTGATTGAAATTTTAAATAGCAGTCATGATGTCTGTCTGGTACAGTTTTTTTTTTACTTTACTTTGTTGAAGTAGAAGAAGAAAGCACAAATAAAAATGCAATGAAACAAAAAAAAAAGTAAATAAATGAAATCCATTGCAGAGAGTGCAAGTGATGAATAAATTTTCTGTGGGCTTGATGAAATTAAACTCTGAGTGTTAACAAAATTTGTTTAAGGCCTCTTCAGAAGCCTTTTTTTATTGTCTTATGATACACATGCACCAGTGGAATTTCATTAAATCTCTTTATCAGCTATAAAATCTACACTGGCCTCTAATTATTTAGCTATTGTTGACTGCCCTTGTAAATCATTTCTTCATTGATTTGCTTAAGGAAAAAACTTGTGCGAATTAGAGCCTTTCTGTAATAAAAGCCCCCTCTAGTCACTTAATGCACATCATTAATAGTCGAGTACAAAAAAAAAAAATTACTGCACCAATCATACTCTACTGGCAAATACCAAAATAAAAAACAAGGAAAAAACAAGAGAGAAACGTCAGCAAACCAAGTGAGTTAATGTGGTCAAGCACTTGATAAATGTTTGGTTAGCTTGCGGACAAGTTGAGGACATTCGAATCAAGGCAGCAAACCCCAAAATGAAGTCAGTGCCATGTAAAATGTTTAATGTGCATAATTGATTTGAAAACACAAAAAGGAAAATTAAATCTTAATGCACATTGTGAGTTGTAGCAGAATTGTAAAAGAAGTCTGTTTTGTTTTAATACTAATTCATAAGTAACCGCCTTTTTATGTTGTGAGATGACAAAAAAAAAAGAAAAAAAAAACCAGGTTACATGTCACTCCCTCTTAGAGCACATTCATCATTGAATTAAAATGTCTAACAACCCCAAATGGGAGCAAAATTAAAGGAAAATAAAATAAAATGAAACGAAAAAAAAAGAAAAATATGTAACATGCAGCATTCTACATACAACATGTGCTGCAAATGTCATTTTCTAAGAAGTTTTATGATTTTCTGTTGTTTTTCCTCTTCGTTGCTGTTTATTTTTTTTTATATTTTTTTTATTTGGCAGTTTCTTACAATTTACTGGTAAAGAATGCCAGACAATGTTTTAGTTAAACTTTTAGCAATTGTCATAAATGCGCTACAATTTCTTATTTTTTTGTCTTTATTTAACCATGTTGTTGTCTTGCAATAGTTCTTAAACTTTTCATTCCAAAAACAAAGAAGAGAGAAAACGTTATTAAAGCCCGCATCATCATCATCATCACCAGCATCAGCATCATTTGTTCTAAGTTTCAACTCTGCCCTATACTGATGCAACAACAAACATGCAACCATACAGCCATACAACATCAAATAACCAGAAGGCATTTACCGAAATAAATACGAAAAAGTAAGAAGCAAATAAAAAAAAAACACTTTTTCGTTTTATTTTTAGTTTTGGGAAATGTTGTAAATGGTGCCACCACCATTCTGTGCATTCTACTACTAAACAAATACTTCTTACTGCAGCTACTTGTATTCCATATTCTGTGTGCTGGGTGTTGCAGCTCAAACTTCTATCATTTTTCTACATTTAGTATGTAGCTACTGCAGCAGTACAATTTTTTTTTTTTTTTTTTTTTGCATTTCGGGTGCTTTTCCACCAGTCTTTAGGAAAACATTTCAGTTTTGTCGCGATGATTTATTTCCGACAGCCAACAGTGTTGAGAAGGCAATTGCAGGCACAGGCAGGCAGACCATACAAGACAAGGCAAGGCAAGGCAGTTGCATTCATACTGAAAAGCAACAACAGCAAAATAGTTAAACTTATTTTCTTTGTCCTTGTTAAACTTTTTTTTAATGGATGTATGAGCGAGCAGTATATGAATTCTATATCTTATATAAGTCATACTAATACAAATATATTTTATTCTATGTACGCATACACACACACACTCACATCTTTATTTAGGTTTTCTTTATATATTTTTTTTTTTAATTTGCAATTGCTGTATTTTCTTTTTGTTGTTTTTTTCTTTTTTTCATTCTTTATTTCATTGAAATTATGAGTATTTTGTTGAAAGTGCTACTGCTGCTGTTGTTGCAGTTGCCGCACTAACATTAACGGTAAGTTATGTTTTGCAACTGACATTTCTATAAAATATCTCAAAACATTATAAAATGATGGCAGCAGAACCAGTGCTGCAGTATGAGCCATAACGAACGTTCAAATGGCTGTGAGTAAATGTGTTAAATTCCATCTACAAATGAAGAAATTGTTGTGTCAAAAGTTTAGCTTTTTGTAATTCTTTCTTCTCGTTGTTCATTTTCATCTTTTTTTTTATATTAAATTGCAACTGCCTGCAACAAAAAAAAAAACATAAAAAAAGACTGTCTTAATTGAATTGTATGCCACTTTAAAAAGAAAATTGTTTGACATTTCTTAAGAGACAAAATGACAGTTAGAATAACAGCTTTTAATGATTTAGCTTTATGTGTTTTAAACTTAAATGACCAATCGTCTAAGTTGCAAAGGCAGTGCTTGAAAAAGACTGACTTAAAAAGATGTCATCCAGATTAAAAAAGGTAAATTTTTGGAACACCTTTCTAAGCTTTTTTGTATATTTCTGTTTATGTGTTTCTGCTATTACCTTTATTTGCTATTACCTTTATTTTGCTGTGGCGATATCATATTTTCTTATGACAGATTCTCATTTACACGTTATTTTTGTTAAGCCAAGTTCACCAACACTACACATTTCTAATACAGCTACGCTAAAAAGTGTCAAGTCTTATGATTTCTCTCTTCTATCATTACCGACAATCAGCGTTGCCAGGAGCTAGAAAAAAATAAGCTAAATTGGTCTAAAAAAATGATAGAAAAAGCTAAATCTAGCAAAAATTTAAAAAGCTACAGCCTAAAATTCAAAATTTTTAAAATTTTTGTATAACAAGTATAATTACGATTTTTATACAAAACCTAGTAGAGAACATAAAACAACAAAAACTAAAGAAGATAAGGTAGTTTTACACATGGAATTCAATTATGTTTCAACTCTATTTCAATAAAATTTCTATTCTGCTATTTAACTAAACGACTAAATACTAAATTGATTGTTTAATGATAGTTTTTTTCAGCATTATTAAGACATTTCGAAAAATATATCTTGAAAAACAAAGCTTCGATAGGAAGAACATGCAAATAATAAAGTGTATTTATTTTATAAACTAGAAGCCAAATACTTTTCTTCACTCCTGAAATTATCTTTCGTTTGAACAATTTATCGAAAATAATACTTTAGTTAATTTGGTTAATATTTGCTCTCCAAAGAGTAAACGTAAAAATTTTTTTTATACACACATTCAGACAAAATATGAATTTCATTAAATTCAAGTTCAAAGTGTACAGAACAAACTTATTTGTCTTCAGGAATTTTCTTCAGTTTTAATTTATTTATGTATTTGTTTCATTTTTAAAAAAAAGGCCATTTAAGACTATTTTGAAAAACATAAAAAAAAACTATAAAAAAAGCTATAGGCTAAATCATAAATTTCGAGGCTAAATGCGAGAAAAAAACTATAACTAGCCGTAAAATGGCAACGCTGCAAACAATATATCTCAATACTTAAACAGCTGATATCATAATAAATATTAGCTGCGTTCCCTTACTCTACTTTCGCAGCCCGCGTGTGCCCAAGCTTACCCAAAACGGTTCCGTTACACAAAATGAGAGAGAATTTGAGAGAATAATATTCTTTATCTTCCTGCCCGAAACAGCCTCCAAAATTTCTTTATACTTATTTGTTAAGATTGTAAAACAATCCGCTGTTGCTAAAAAATAACAATTAAAATATTAAAAAAAATTTGCCGAGTTTAAAAAAAAAATATTCGGCCATAATCATAGAAACACTAAAGTCGGTATCTTTTCAAAAATGTCTTTAAATTTATATAATTCTTATGAACAAAAGTCAGCTCTTAACAAAAGCCTACTTTTTTGTGACTGTAACTATGGCTCATTATTTTCAAATTTTTTCATTTTCAATGACAATTTTTATTTTGTTGTCGCCTTTTATGCTGTCTTGTATTAAAATGTCAAAACACTTTGACATTTTCTTTTGAGCTAAAAATTTGTTTTTTGCTTTTCTCGTACTTTTAAACATTTCAGTCTCAAATTGAGAGTTATTTTTCCTTACTCTCATTTGCCTGAACATCACCCAAAAACTACGGAATCGAAGCTATTGTAGTGAGTGTTAGTTAGTGTCCTTTACCTAAAGCGTATTCTTTTGTTAGAGGAAAAATAATAAAAATAATTTCCAGAAATTTATAGTAGAATGGAAAATGGAAGAAGCTGATCCATCAAAAAGAAAACTCACAACTTTCTGCGATAGAGAGAGAGAAAGAGATAGACAGAGAGAGAGAGAGAGAGAGAGAAAGAGATAGACAGAGAGAGAGAGAGATAGAGAGAGAAAGAGATAAAAGGAGAGATAGAGAGAAACAGAGATAAAGAGAGATAGTGATAAAGAGAGATAGAGATAGAGAGAGAGAGGAATAGAAAGTTTGCAAAATATGCTAATTGAATACGAACACAAGATAATTACAGGGCAGAGTGTAAGTTGCACCAAACATATATTCTAAGAAGGCTTTCACATTTGTCAATTGACTTGCGCAAGTAGTTAATTTTTTTATAATTTCATTTGAACTTGCCATACCGTACAAAAATCTTCTTTTTCTTTTTTCGTTTTCTTTTGCATTAAATTTCTCAATTTTTTTTTTAATTCTCATATATTGTTTCACTCACTCACTCACAAAAATAATAGAAAATACAACAAATTAGAAACATAAACATAAACAACAAATCAGTGTTTAAAGTAAAAATTTTCTTTCACTTGACAATAGTTGCGCAAAAGACTTTGGCAAATTGCTTGCCAAGTGTGAAAGCCCTCTAATAAAGTATGAAGGCTGCCGATTGTTTGATAATCATAGATATCGCAAAAATTGTCTCAAACTATTTTACATATTATTGTTCCAAGAGAAACAAAAATTAATAATTTCTCGTCGTTTATGTCCAATTTCTTTTGAATTATACAGCCTCTTAAGCCCCAATATCTAGCTTTTTATGGATCTAAATCTGGCATCCCTAAAACTAGAATAAGGAGCAAGAACAAGGCACCTGGTCACTGTGGCCAAAATAGGCCTATTGTGACACTACTCCCAAATTAGAAATTCTCCCTGAGTTTAGTATTCATTAAAAATTCAAAGACTTTCTGGGGTGATTTGTCCATCGGTTATTGATTATGGCATCCCTATTCTAAGAATGCGAATTCTTTTACTCCAACATTTACACTTTTTTTTACACAAGTAACTGAAAGAAGTTTTAAATAAAATAAGTAAAAAATCTATTTAAAAAGATTTAAAGCCTGACTGAATTAAAATAAAAAAAAATTAAAGAAAACTTAAAATTAAAATGCTTAAGCATCATTCAGATAAATGATCTCCTGTAAGAGAATCATATTTAATGTATCTATGATTTATAGGGTCAAAAGTGTCATCAACGAATGAACAACGAACGTATGACCAAATGAATGAACCATAAACTCCAACAGCAGCAACAACCAACAAAATTGAAAGGAAAAGAAGACCAGAAGGACTGAAATGATGCCTGAAACAACGAAAATGAGATGAAATTTTCAATAATTTACGATGAATTTATAAACGAGTGTGAATTATGACAATAATGAACGACACAAAATGCATAAAGTGCAAAAATGAAGTGAATGTTGAATAGGACATGCAAAAAAAAAAAAAATAAAATAAAATTTTATAAAAGGACATGGCATGGAAAAACTGAAAGGACAATCACAATGTTAAAATTATGCGCATAAATGTATGCAGAAGCGTTTATGCAAATGTGTGTGTGAGTGCGTACATTGCAGTAGCAGTAAATGTATGTGCAAGTACATGCATCAAAATACATTTATGACATAAATTTTCACTACAACAAAACAAAAAATGTAAAAAGCTATAAATGCATCATGCAACTGCATGTTGTAGATGGAAAACAACAACAACAACAAAAAGAAATGTCGAGTTTTTAATGAAAACAACAAAATAAATGCAATTGGAAATGTGCATAAAATGCGACAGCCATTACGAGGGCTTTATTTCATTATCGAAATTTTGCACAATTTGCAATATTTGCAATGATTTTTGTTTCATTTTTATTGTTTTTTTGTTGTTGTTGTTGTTGTTGTTGCTTTTTGAGCCACACGAAAAACAATAAATTTGTTGTTTTTATTGTCGCATTTGGTGAGCCATTTTATCCAGTCGTAACCAGAGATTCAGATTCATTTTTAGTGATGATGCACTTCATTTTTACGCACAATTTTTAATAGCAGCAGTCAGCAGTCAGCAGTCATTCGCTTGAGCACCAAATAAGAGGGACATTGAAGGGTATTAACAGTCATTATTCAATGATATCGCCTTCAAACAGACACACAGACAATATATTTTATCTCATAATGAAGTCGACACTGAGAAAAATTTTCAACATGAGATTAGACAATCTAAATCTATTGAAATGTGTTTTTTTAAAAACCTTTTTTACTGGCCAGTCTTCCTTGCCAGCTCAAAAGCTTTTTTGATAACTAGAAGTATTTCTTCCAGTGTTGAAACTTTGAACTGAACATCACCGTTTTTTGAAAATAAAATTGATTATTGCCTCCATAGATAATTGGGCAGATGGCAAACAATCATTACGCGAATAAGAAAAAAAAATATTTAAAAAGAACAGAGAGAGGGAGAGAGCAGAGAACAGATAGAAAGGGATATTGCTGGAAAATCTATAAAATTAAGTGGAAATTGGTGGGAGTGTCTGTAATTGATGCAACTCAATTGTCCATATACACGTACTATTTACAATCGCAGCATATCGTAATGTTGCAGCAACTTAAGCTACAAGTACAGCAACTCGCTATCCCAGAACATTTAAAGAATTCACTCATGAGTTAATTTAAATGACTTTTTTTTCATTTTTATTTTGTAACTCGTAATAAAATTTTACTACTAAAAGTTTGTGTCGAATTCCAAAAAAAAAATTTTTAATTAAATTCTTAAACAAAATTTTTTTTTAACAAATTTTCTCTTTTTTTTCTGAAAATTAATCTTATTAATTTGAGATTAATGTGCTGGGAGCCGATTTTAATAAAGTATAATCTTTTTTAAAGCTTTTTCGAATTGTTCTTTTATCCACACAGCAAACAAATTTGTTACTAATCAAAAATTCAGTTGTGATAATGAAAGTTGTTAGTTACAGCCACCAGAATTTGATAATACAGTGCGGGTCATTTAAAATTTTAAATTTGAGTCGGCTATAAAAAAAGTACTGATTGTTTTTTTAAAAAAAGGTTGAACTTTGTGATTTAGGTATGGAACACAATATGATTCATATGACTACCACGACTGGCTCGCCAGTACCCCACCCGATCAGTACATATTCGATTGTTGCGGCTTGAATTTCTTAAATGGCAACTTTGTTTCAATGCTTAAATTGTCTCTGAATAATTTAGGTAACATTTATCCTTAATAGCTCCTTACAAAAAATAATTCAAAGAGCAATCAATTGATCACAATTTCGGCTGATTATTCAATTTTCAAAAACAGTGCGTAAAATGTTGATGGTTGTGTTGGCTGTGTGACATGAAACCCCCTCTTCTTTAAACCAAATATCGTACATATCATTCTCTTGAATTTTTGGAAACAAAACTTTAACATGACACGGTAACGCTCACTGTTGACGGTAACTGCAGCTCCTTGCTCATTTTCGAAGTAAAATGACCCCATGATGCCGCCAAACCAAAATCCACATCAAACAGTGAATCGTTTTTAATTCATTGGCTTCTCAATAGTCACGTGTGGATTTTCTGAACCCCATATGCTTATTGACTTAGTCAATAACGATTCATTTTCATGAACTCGCTGAACTGAAAGACAAACTCTTCTTGAAAATTTCCCACGTAAATTACTTATAGTTTGTGTTAAAGACTCACTACTTTGGAAATAAGTTTTTAATATTTCCTAATATTGTTCGAGTGTATAACGTCCCATTTGGCAAATGTCAAATATAAACCTGAAAACAAAAATAAAAATGTCATTCTAACTTTCAAAGTCAAAGTAATCGGTAGTTAAAATTAAAAATTTCAAATGACCCAAAACTTAGTTTTTTTAATATTCCGAGCTGTATGACCGATTTTCGATTGTCAAGACTAAAAAATTCTACTATCACAACTGAATTTTGATTTGGTATCAAATTTAGTTTTCACAGCAGAAATTGTTGGGGTACTAATAAAAGCACTACAAGGCCCTTTAAAGGAGTTTAAGCTTATTTTGGCGGTATAATAAAAGGCTAGAACGAAGGAGATCGCTTTAATAACTTCAGGCCTCCAACAATTCTAGAGAGTTGATGTATCTTTCAAGAAGATTGAGGATATTTTGGAGAATCTTTTCCATAGACTTACCTGATTGAAAATACGTAGAATAAATTAAATAAAAGTGACACAAACTATTTTTTAAGAAGTCATCATTTTAAGCTCTGACTTTTGTGGCATGTTGTCATATTGAAATAATGATGTTTCTCTTGTTGTTGTTTTTGCAGCTTGTTTTTTTTTCAAGTCGTACGTTTATATCTTTAATTATGATTATTGTTATTTTTCGCTCGAAATGTCGCATTTACTGTCGTTATTGCTGATGTGAATGCTAAAAGTATAAACGTGTGTATGATGCTATTGTAACCATGAACACACACAGTTACGTATACGTGTAGAACAGCAACAACACCATCATATAGTACATCGTATGCTCTCTATACATTATATTGACTGCAGCTCGTTATGTTGCCATAAATTTTACAGTTTGACGTCGCATTAAAATGTTGTTGGAATTGATGTTCTGTTGCTGTTGCTATTCTTCTTTTTTGTTGTCAAGCTTTTCGTTGGCGACCATTCGCTTGCGTTTGTTCACACCCTCTCCCCGAAACGTGTATCTTGTTCATTTATTTTTGTTGATGTAACGTGCAAAATATTACCACCGTATTGCATTGTTGGGCATTATTTTATTATTATTATTGTTATTATTATTATTTCGCATTGTTTTTCTTTTTGTTGTTGCAAATTTCTCTTGGTTATGACACTTGAATGTCGGTCGCTATCATTTGATGGTCACCATTTAAGTTTTTCACTGCATATTTCTGGGCGTTCATACATCACCATCATCCTTGTCAGTGCTGTCCTCGTCATCATCACCGTGTTACAGAATGGCTGTATAATTGTTTATCATTCGTTAAATATTTTTTTTTTTTCATTTTTAGTATTTCTGTTTATCACTGGCTTGTTCTTTTTGTTTCATGAAAATTTCGTTATTTACAACTCACTTCACACTCATGCGTTGCTCAATTATCTGCAGCTACATAAATCGTTTTAAAATCCATTCACATGTTTGTTTATTTATTTTGCTTCTTTTTTTGTTGTTGTTTTTCTCATATTACATTAAATTCATTTACGGCCTGTTCTATTGTTTTCATTTTCATCCATAATGATGAACAGTTTGTGTCTTTGATTGGAATTTCATTTGCCAGTTTTTTGGTTTGCTCCTACATCTTTTGTTAAATTTTAACTAATTGAGTTTCTTTATAATAATTTGAGAATGTGGTTAAGAAAATTAATATAAAAAAACTTGCAGTCCAACCTAAATTAAAGCGGTTTTTAGAGCCCTGTATTTAGAATTAAGTATTGATTGTGTTGCAGCCAACTTCACTACAAAATTTTATTTTTCTATTACTCAGTGTTGCCGACACGTTATTTCGGTATGCTTTATACATTTTGTATGGGCATGACAATTTTAGACAGATAAAAAACGGTGGCCGCTTCAATTTAGTTATAACTGCTGAAGAAATTAAAACATTTTGTCGGAATGTTTTGTTAGTAAAAATTAGAAAATTTCAAGAAATGCTAATTAAATTCAGAAGCTTGTCCGAGATGGTTTTCATTGATTGTTTGTTCAGGAAACAATGAATTTTATGGGTTATTCGTTGTATGCAGTTGCAAGTAACCCCTTCTTCAACACAACAACTCTAAAAATGTTCTTTTATTTTATGAGCAATAACTGTGAGAAGAAAAGTCAAAGAACGAACTTTAAATAAAAAAAGACACACACATACAAAATACGGAAAATATTTGAAGTGGACATGCTGGTAGAACAAACTTTATTATTTTTTGTTTTACTAAAACTATATTTTCAACATGTCAAATGTCTTGTGTAGCAAATTTTCTACATGAAATCAAATTCATAAATTCTTTGCTCTTAAATGTAAACGTAAGCTTGTGCACTCCATTTTAGTTTTTGAATTGAATTTATTTTATGATTAACAATAAATCGTCTCATTTCCAATTTTTATTTTTTTGTTTTCTACTCTGAGGTTATCAAAAAAGATGCTGCTGCTGTTAAAGAAGGATGGCAGACAAGTACATTTAAGAATCTAATTTTTATATTTAGTTATAGATACTTGGCAGATAAAATACAAATAAACTCTTAGAAATACAAGCAAAAAATTGAATTTTTTGAAAACCTAACAAGCTTTTCATATCCTGGCCACAAACAAAACGTAAAAAAAAAACATTTGAGATTGGGAAATACCAGCAGTAGTAGAGAATCAATATAACAGCAATACTTACAAAAAAATTTCCTTTTTTAACCATCTTTGATAACTCACAACAGTGCATTCGAATAAATTAAAGTAAAACACAACTACCATGACATCAGCAGCAGCAGCAATAGCCATAACAAGAAAAAGAAAATGATTCTAAAGTTGAATTGTAACAAGATACAAAATACCAAACGTAACAATGTTGAAAAATGAAAATAAATACTCACACACACACAAAAAAACACACACAATCCAATATGACTGAATATGACTTTTATCAAAAACGTAATTGTTCTAAATAGAAAAAAAAAAAATATTTGACCAGGGGTTTTACAAAACTATTCCCTCTTTGGTTACAAATTAAAATACCTTGAAATAATTTAACCCGTTTATACCTTGAGAATGACCTGCAAAGTATTCAGTGCTACCATTAAGGGTGGTTTATATTGATGGTTGTGCTTCTACACACTTTTCTGCTCTTCCAGTGTGTGATGACCAAAATTTCTTATTTTTCTTTTAGATTTTAAAGAAAACTCTTCATTATTTTGGAGAGAAACTTAAAATCGGTTTATAAGTGCATAAAGGTACGAATAACCGGTTTTTTAGCCGTAACTCAAGATTTTGGGGTTGTTTAGCAAATTCTAAAACCAGATTCTTGTTGTGCTTGCCATCACCTACCAGAAAATAATATCACTTTGCTCCTCAGTCTTTTTTTGTTTCACTGTATAATTTACAAAACTTTTAAGAAGAAAGAAATTCTCATTATTAAAAATAAGCTGAGCTGAGCTGAGAATTTGTTCCTTTATTTTAACCCTTAAGAATTAAAAACATTATGAATGAAGAGGGACTCAGTAACAATAACGAAGCCATTCACTCTCAAGGTTCTTAAGGAAACACCGTCTTATTAAAGTCCAGAAAAAAAATTAGAAAATTGTAAACGTTTTTATAAATACATTTGATGCATAATCTTTATGCCACCACAATTTACATCAGACTTCGCTATTGTACACCGTTTTTTCTATTACTGATACTGATGCACTGAATAGGTACGAGTACGAGGGACTATTAAAAAATATTTCAAATATACAAAACATGCTCATTTGAACACAACAGCAACAATAACAACAGCACTAAAAATACCAACAAAAAAAAATCATAAAGTAATCGATTTAATAAACTGTCACCGGCATGCAGTTCCACATACACTTGCAACATGTGGGCTATCAAACAAACAATCCTTTCATTATTGTGGCTCAAAGAATAAACTCGACAAAAAAAAACTGCATGTGTATAAGATTTAATTCGTTTGTGAAGCATTTCAGTTTATCGTTCACATTTCATACATTTTTTTTCTTGTTTTTTGTTTTTTTTTTTTTTTAATACTTAAGTTCCACATATTTTTGTTTTTTTAATCAATTCTATGTGTACAAATATGAAATGAAAAGATATTTATACATCCATACGTAACATTGTTATTGTCCTAAATACTTATTCACATACAAGTACTGAGGCACAAATACTTACAAGCAAACACACACCAAAGACTTGCCATAGAATGGCATAGATGCATGCATGTACGAGTATCTGGTAGATTTGGTTGAGTGCATGTGTAGCGTGTGGCTTGTAAACGTGTGCGTGTGTCCTTGTAAGCGTGTGCGTGTGTGTGTTGGTTTGTTTATTTATTATTCCAATAAGTTCAAGTCACGATAATTGCAACCTCAAGAGTAAATTTTAGTTTACTACTCGTATATGTCGTTTTAAGTCATTTTTTTCCCCATTTCTCTATATATTTTTATTGTATTTATATCAAAAAGAATAAGGAGCAACTTATGCAAAAAAATCCTTTTAATATGTTAGTTGTGTGAGTGTGAGTGTATAAGTGGTCTCATCGTCAAACAACAAAAGTGAATCCAACTTGTGCATTATGTAGTTGAATGTATATGTAAATACAATATGGATGGCAGCGTTAAAAAGGTGGGGGATTATTTCAATTGTTGGTACTAGTTCTTCTATATCGACAACTGCTGCTGCTGCATATCTTAACAAACATGAGCACAATATAGACAGCATAGAGATGCAAGTGTGCATTGAAACTGATATTGATATCAAATTAAATAAAAATAAATTTTTACACTCGAAAGTGGTTTTTAGTCCTGGCGAAGTAGGAAAATAAAAATTAAATTTAGATTATTAAATGTTTTCCTTAAGCTATTTAAACAAATATTAAATAACCCAAAGAAAACCTTTAAAAACCTCAAAAATAGTAAAAAAAAATGGTCATTGCTAATATTGGAAAACTCAAAAATTATTTTTTTACTTTTTATTTAAAAAAAATATTAAAATTTAAAATTAAAATTAAAGACTGGTCTCTAGTACTTTAGCCCCCATTAGCTGCTTTAGAATGTTAATTATTTCCTAATGATATGAATGACCACTGGCGAATTACGCCAAGCTGCCCTAAAATTTGAAAAACAGTTCTACCAGTTTGTGTTTAACACAGTTCACTGTCCCTAAAATGTTCTTGAATGAAGCTAAGCATGCACATCAAGTACTGCCTACAGCTGAAATCTCTTGTTTGGTGTTACTGGGCTTCGGCGGCCTTAATTTTATCTAGATTCTTGACTCAAGACAAGAAATTTTGCAAAATTTTTGCTTTTATTTTTTTTTTTTCTATTTTTATTATAAAAAACTAAAAGGTGTATCCAAATGCTGCTTACTTATTTGATTTTTTATTTGTTTTGGTTTTTCTGCTACTGTATTGAAATTACAATTGAGGAAGCAATTTTATCTGCTGCAATCATACCCTGATGCGAACGTTTTGTTAAGCAAAATGAAACGATGTATGAAAAGCAAAACAAAAAATGTTAAAGAAAAATTTTAACAGAAAATTCTTATAAAACGTAACAACTCTATGTCCACGTTTATTGAAAATCTATAGAATATTTTTCTGTTTCTGTTTATTTTTTTTTTTTTTTACATCACAAAATCCTTTATGTTGATTATGTTACAACGAGTTTATTTTATTTAAAAAATTTCGAAAAAAACGATAAACGTTTTATATGTGTGTGTGTGTATGTCCTGTTGCAACAGCAGCAGCAGCATATGGGGCTCTTTGTGCCAATATTGTTAATAATGTGTATCTTTTAAACTGAAATGAAAATTGAAATACTTTTGAAACATCATACCTTAAAATGATGTCAATTGCAAGAGCACATGCTGGAATTAAATAAATATTTTTCATAAAATGAAATAAAATTTTGCCAAATTTACGATTTTACTTTTATCTCTTATGAAAGTTAATATTTTTTTAAAGAAAATTTTTTGCATAATTTTTGGTATAAAAAGAGAAAGAAAGTTTTTCTAAATTCTTTTTATTTAGAAAAATAAACATACTTGAGTCTGTGCATTATTATACATTTTTTCAGTCTTAATTGATTAAAAGAAGTAAGGAACCACCAAAGTGTTACAGACACTTAATTTGGAAATTACTAAAAAAAGAAATTCTAAGAAAGTTATCCAATAGGAATGCAAAATAAAAAAAAAATAATATAATTTTGCACACATTTTTTAAATCAAACATATTTAATAGCAAATGAAGAATTTCAAATGAACGACAAAGATCAAATAATCTTTTGCAATAGGGTTTCTGTATTTGTAGTTCTGTTACTGTGTAGTACCATCACTGCCCACAGAATACACACATCCATACATTCCCACGTTTTTTGTGTCAACACTACGCACATGCATATCTTAAAAATTTCTATTAAAAAATAAAACAATTTAATGAAAATCTAAAATTTGTTTTTTAATTTTTCTCAGTCTAGACATATTATGATAAAAAAGAGGTAGTTGCACTTCAGAGTTCATAGTTCAGCTATTTTTTAACCGATTGTACTAAATTTCAATAGCAAACTGAAGACAGAAACTTCCCACAAATTGACATACTATAATTTTCAGTAGGTCTTCTAAGGACTTCAGAAAGTTCATTTCAACATCCACACGGACAGACAAACAAACGGACATCACTAAAGCGACTTCAATACTTTGTTTAAAAAAATAAGGATTCAATATATATTTACTTTATAGGGTGTTCCGTTTTTAATGACAAACTTATATATCCCCTTTTCACTTTTTTGAAAGATATTAAAATTATAACTTAAAATTCTAAATTTTCTTGATTTTTTATTTAAAAAAAAAAAAAACATAAAATAACAAAAACTAAAAAAATTAAGTAATTTTGAAAACGAAAAAAAGGCTAGAAAACCCCCAGAGATTAATCGTAAATTTGGAGAACAAATGCGAGAAAAAAGGGATAAATCTAGCAGTAAGACGACTAAAATGGCAAAACTCTATACGAGTAGTTGAGATAACTTTTCACACAGTTTGGCTAATTTTTTTAATTTCTTATATTAAAATTCATTCAACCACAATTGTTGTTGTACAAAATGTTACTCTTCTATATTTAACTAAACTCTGTTAGAACATAATTAAATTTATTGTAAACATTAAAAAAAATAATAATTCCGTTCATAAATAACACTCTTTCTCACTCCAACTACGAGTACACTAATGGAAGATCAAGTCGACAAAAAAAACCCTCATAATTTTGAAACAAAATGACAAGACATTAAATTAAATTAAAAACCAAAAAAATAATTACATTGATGCATAAATACTAAATTACACACACACATACATACTTATACAAAAAGGGAAAAGACCAACACAATACAGCGGAAAAAAAACACATCAATTGACAGTAAATCACTCAAGATGACAGTTCAATTGATTGTTAGAGAACGATAAGAAAAAAAAAATGGTTGACTACATTTCGCACTTTAAATGATGAAACTCATGAAAAGTTTTTAAAACCTCCACATGTTGGCTTGCTGGCTGCAGCGAATTCTAAGGCAGGCAGACAGAGCTGGAGTAGAAACAAAATAAAATTCTCAGTAAAGAATTGACAATAATGATGACACACAACGAAGAAAATGGAAAGACATTCAAAACGAATTGATAGAAAACAAGACAATAAACAAATGCGTTTAACGACTGCCTTAGCGCCAATGTGAATGGATGGAGTCTGCTAAATTTGATAATTCAAAAAATCAACAAAAAAAAGCTTTTTTTAAAGAAGTTTTGTGAAGTTCGATTGTGCTCAAATTATGTCCTTTATTTTTAAGGATTTACCACAGTGGGCCGTTGTCATAAGCTACAACAACCATCTATACAATCAATTCCAGAAAATTTTTTCTGCCACATAGTTCTGATAATTTAAAAAAACAAAGTCAAATAAATTTTCAAAATTCTGTTTGAATTAAAAAATTTTTTTTGATAGACTTCTCATACACTTTAACGGATTTTGTATTATTAAAGACACTTTTTTTTTAATAAAACCCACATTGAAAGAATTGTCAGCAACAACAATATATTGTGACAATCAGCAAAGCATCAGTCGATTGCTAAAGAAATTGCAGATAATATTTCAACCCCTCTTCAAGTTTTCACTGTTTATATTTTGTTTTTAATTTCAATACAAGATACACAGATACAAACCAAAGAAAAACACGATTGCGCTAGAATATTGAATGAATGTCTTTGTTTTGGTTTTTTCTGCTTTTCTATTCTTTCTTCTGCTGTTAAATGAATGAATTAGTGAGTGAATGAGTGATTTATTGCTAAAGTATTGAAACTGATTGTAAAAGACAACTCCAGGCATTCTTTAAAATACTCGTTTACTGGCTTGTACGAGTATGTTTGTGTGAAAAAAGCCTCAACCTTTTTGTTGTGTTCAAATAGTTGCACTGGAGGGTGAAACGTAAACGGATTTAGGTGCTGGTGGCGGAGTGGCATGAATTTGATGTTGATATTTTGTACTTGGTGGTTGGTAGAAAGAAAGAAAAAATAAAGAGAAATATGTGTTGTGTACAACAAAAAAAAACAAAAGAAAAAAAAGCTGATGTGTCAGTAATGACACAGTCAACAACTTTTCAAAAAAAGCAACAAACCGCACCACAATTTATTTTAAATGAACTCATATGAAGCATATGAAAGAACAAGCCAACAAAACAACAAATTATTTGCTGGTCGGTTGGTTGTTGTGTTTCACATATGAGGGAAGGGTTTTTCTGTCCATGTCAACAATGACGAACGTCTTCCGATAATATATTTCACTTTTATTGTATAAAAACACACGCACACATATACACACCCATTCATTTACTCTCATTTATTTTGTGTTAAAACTATTTATTATTACTACCACATCCATACATAGATACAGACTGACTGACAGTTTTTCTTTGTATATAATAAATTTCAGCGTTAGTTAGTTTGTTTTGCTGCTTGTAGCTGTGTATTCGAGTGTTTTTATTAAATTCATGCCTAAAGAAATGTTGCAAAGTTGTTTCATATAATAAATACTCGCACAATGCGCTAACACCCATATGAGGGCCTGTACATTCCTTCATTTAATAATAATTTGTATTTTTTGAAATAAGAAATCTTGAAATTTTACCAACACACACACATGCATACGTAAATACCTTCAGGGTAGATTTTTAGTGATATTTATCACACGCAATTTTTAATCAAATTGAATCAAACAAACAAATATTCCATGAATTTGTTTTATTACAATCATGAAATACATTTTAAAAAAATTCAACAAAAAAATAATAAAGTGCCGTCATACGCTCATAGAGACTCACGGAATAAAACACCGACCGGGAAAAAAATCTTACATTTTCAATAAGTTTTTTAAAAAAAATTTGTTTTTAATTTTCGTAAAAAAATTTGTTTTTTTTTCGCAAAGCCTTGCGAATATCTCAGAAGCTACAACACAAGATTTAAAATTGATAATAACAGATAATTCCAGTTCGTTAAGTGTTTTTGAAAGATCTCTTATTATTTATTTATTTTCGAGAACTAGACGTAAGATTAAAAAAATAATTTATACCGATTGCCAGGAAACCTCAGGCATCACCAAAAACTTTATTTCGTAGAACTTTTCTTAAAAAATATTTGTTATATTGTTTTTTAATTGCACCAATGAACATAATTTAGTCTTTAAAGCCAACGTTACCGAAATTTTCATATAATTTTTTCATAACTTTTACTTCAAAGTCTACAACAATTATTTTTGGATAAGAGCATAAATGTTCAATAAATTTGCTAATATTTTATAAAAAAAAAATGTTTAAGGGCTTAATCGTAGTCACAAAAAAGTAAGCTTTTGTTAAGGTCTGACTTTTGTTCATAAGAATTTCATTTTATGACATTTTCCCTATTGAAAGTCAACCAAATGTGAATTTTATTTTCTTTATTTAATTTAATTTCTTTTTAAATACAGAACAATATCATATTAAGAACTTAAGCTTGATCAAAATAAAAATTATTCAATTAATTTATACCGAAAATACTTCAATTGGTTTAAGATTGTTTTGTATGAATGCGTTAAAGTAAAAAATTTCTCTCAGTGTTTGAGCATTAAATTAAATTGAAATAAGAAGACAAGCAAAAACAAAAAAAATAATATCAAGGATTCTATTTACATTTCTGATGAAATGTATTTATTGTGGGCTGTCATTTTGACAAAACCGAGCCCAATAATATGAAATAACTTACATAATTCCCACACAAACACACTCTCTTAAAAGAAGACGTAAAAACGTGAGCACATTAACGCGTTTATCTCAAAAGTAAAAAAATTCGAAAAGGATTTTTACAAACGACCAACAAAAAATAAAGCAAAGAAAGAAGAGTATTGCAGGAACCATAAGCGTAGCTTTAAATTATTTCAAGCTGAATTTATTAATTTCATTTCATAATTATAAAATATTTAAAAAAAAAAAAAATAAATTCAAAAAACAATATTGGTTGTTAGAACTAAATGTGTTTCCAATCAGAAATTCAGTTGGGAGAAATAAATTTTTTAATCGTGACAATATGAAATCGGCCTTACAGCTCAAAATATTATTAGTAGATTTAAATTTTAGCTAAATCATGTAATTCTGGTTACAGTAATTAAAAAATGTATTATCACAACTGAATTTTTGGTTGGAAACAAATTTAGTTCTTACAAGCGAAGTTGTTTTCTGTGTGTGTACGGCTAGTGGCCCTTTCTATTCAGAAGAAAGAAAATGTTATCTACCCCATAAAAAACTGACCACACTTATGTTATAAAGGCAACTATAAATCTAAACACGTGCGTCTGTATATTTCTTATATTAAATCTAGGGGGCCATCACAGCTTGTCTATCAGTCAAAGATTGCTAGATATGTATTTGTGTGGGCATGTATGAATGTAAATCTATTTGTGTTAACTTGTATGATATGTTTGTTACTACAATTTATTAAAAAGCTCAGCAGTTCTTCTTCTTTTTTTTTATTTATTTGCCAACAAATTTAGTACAAGCACAACACAGAAAAATACTTGAGTGAAAATGTTATATATATGTTGGGCTATAAGTAATAGAACGCGTGCCACATGAAAAATATTTATGAGAATGAAAAGCTCCCAATAGTGACATAAATATGTCCACACCATGAGGGTGTATACATTTCTTATAAATACAAACAAACGAACATATATTTTTTACATTTTAAATATTTTTTTAATACACTTAAAAGCAGACTTATCATTCGTTTGTAGATAAATATAAATTTCTGATTTATGTTAAGGCTTTGAAATAAGACAATTATTTCTCTTAACATAATGTAAACTAGTCTAGTACAAAGATTCAGACAAGACACAGAAAATGTAACACAAACTGGCACAGATCGGAAAATTTTTGTTTTAAGTTGCATTTTAAACCTCAAAACATATAAAATCATATTGGGTATTTTACTTTTGACATAACGAATGATATACAAAAATTTCATAGTCGGCCTTTAAAATTTTTCTATTAAAATTCCATTATTTTTATATAGCGGAGACACCAAACTGATCTTCATCAATCCATAAATCAAACTCAATCTTTAGTTATAAATATCCTTAAGTGTTAAATATTTGCCATTAGCAAAACTTTGCTAAATCTTAAAATAAACATAAATTCTGTTATAAAAAAAAATCTAAAAAAAGAGTGATAAAATTTTATTGGCGAGTTTTTGCTTTCTTTTCATAATTTTCTTTTACGTCTTGCTATACGCCATACACACACACATACCAGCCCACTCAGCTCCTAGCAAAGAAAGTCGTCAAATGTTCATCAATGCCAATAAATTGTGTAGCTGCCATACGTTATCTAATGTCCTGGCAATTCTCTGCTTTCAGCCCTCATGCTCATTTTATTTGATTTAAACTAATTTATGTCCTTAACTACAACTACATTTAAACTAAAGGACGATATTTTGGGAACCATTGCAGGCTATAAAACTATCATGTTTTAGTTTCTGCTTAAATATACGAGCATTTCTGTGTAGGAGTATAAATAAAAGAAAATTCTTGATGGTAAATATTCGTCGTTACTTGTCTTCTTTCTTGTACCTTCTCTGTACATATTTAGCTGCTATTTTATTATTATTATTTTCTGCAAGTTTTCTTGTATGTTTTTTAATTTTATTTTTATTTAGATATTCATTTTCGTCTTGTTGTTTGGCCGATTGCTATTTGGAAAGACATACGTTTTCCTTGCGTTGCAGTCCTTTAGCTTTATGTTCCTGGCTCGTTGTTTTTAGTACCTTTTTTTTTGCAATAGTGGTAGTGCATAGTTTGACTAGCAATAATGTCCTTTGATGGCTGCTGATTGTGTTTGTGCAATATTTCACACAGAGCTTTATATTGTTTGTAGGAGTGTACGTTAGTGTGTGATATACGAGGGTCTTTTAATATATTTAGTTTTCGTGTAATTTACAGAACCTTGGAAAATTATGACGGTAATAAAATCACTTAATGAGCTTTATATATTCTGCTATATTTGTGGTCTTAATATATTCTAGAGCTTTTGCCAAAGAGACGTTGTGATCAATTTCAGTGCTCAGACTAGTCTGTCTTTTATTTATTAAATATTATTCTAGAATGTAAAATATAAAACAATTTTGCTTATTTAACTTAAATTACATCTGTTGGCTAACATATTTTATTATATAAAATTTTATGAATCAAAGTCTTGACTCTAACACTAAATTCTGAAAAAAAAAAAAAATACAGAACTTGTGAATGAATATTTATTAAAAATTAGCTCATTTTGCTTAAAACATATGCAGGTAGCATCATTTAAGACAAACTTTAATATTTTGTTTATTTAAACTTAAAACAAAAAATATTAAAAATTTTTTTTTTAAATTTGCTTAAAAAAATATATTGTTATGAGAAACCTTTGTGATATCTTCTTAACTATAAGACTCGTAAAATAATAAAAAAAATGATAACAACGTTTAGCTTACTACGGTTCGATATTGTAAAATAAAATACAAGTACTACACTTTACAGCACTTATAGACACACAGTTTTGTTATAACCGTCTCAAAGACACCTTGTTGTTAATACTGTTTAATGTCTTGATTTATATACTTTGTCAGCTCAGCCTAAAACCTTCTAGATTTATCAAGTAATAAAACCAAATTGTAACGGTCATTTTAAATCTAGCTAATTCTAGAACACTTAAAACTACCATGAAACCTATACACTAATAGAGATATAAATACTGCACACCTTATAACTCACAAGCATTAAATACATTAATTCAACGTTCATACATAAATACAGTTTCTTATGAAAAATAATGACAGTGGAACAACGGCATGATTTTTCGTATTAATAATTTAAAAATTATTTTATTGCGAATCCTTACATATTTTTGTGAGTTTAAGCAGAAAGTTAATTCTCGAGTTATGCTGTAACCTCCTCCTTTTTTTATATAACGGTATAGTTCTAGAATTAGGTATACAGCTTGAATCAGGGTATCGAGTATACTAAATAGAAATCAGTTTTAGTTTTGAGGGCAACAAAATCATTGTAGTTCTGTACTATCATTCATTTTATTAAAGTGCATTCTCAAATAAAAAAAATTAATTAAATAAAATGTGGGCGCCAATTGAACGTTGTCAATTAATTAAATAAAGTTTTATAATATGATTTTATTTATTGTTAAAAGTATTATGTCTTGTAAAGTGTCTGGCTCGATTTAAAAACTCCTAGAATTTATCAGGTTCATTGGATTTCATGTCAATATAATTACTTTTATATGTAACTCCCTCGTACGTGTCAGTGAATGAGTGAATGAGGGAGAGTACGTGTACATTTGCTTGTATTTGTATGTGTGTGTTTGGTTGCATTTGGTGTGTGGTATCAGTAATATTTTATTGCATTAAATTACATTGACTTATAAGAATGGCAGACGGCAACCACTATTTTCATAAATTTATTACCATTTTTGTTGGTTTCCTTTTTCTTAATTTTTGGAAATTCGCAAGAAAATGAAAAAGTAACAAAATTCAAGTAAAGAATAGCCACAAAAAAGCAGCAAAATTAAAAATACATTTGAACATGTCATTAAAAAAAAATAATTATGGTTCATTGTGTTTAGTGGATGTGAAGAAAATGAGTAGCAAAATGGGAGCGATGACGATGAAAATGGTGAATGAAACATGTCATTTAGAGAAAGCAAAAGGTACCGGTATTTCTATACAAAAAAGTTCACTGCAGTTCTAGAACAGGATTTTTTGATTTGTTAATATTTAAGACACACACAGAAATTTTTTCATAATCTCAAATATTTGTTCGGAAGAAATAAAATAAAACTAAATAGCAAAAAATAAAAAGGCGGCGAATAAAACAAAGTAAAAAAAAATTAGAGGCTAGGCTTGCATGTGTTCTTTTCAAAAAATTTCTGAGAGTTTAAGTGAGAAGACCTTTAGCTTGGTTGCGTGTTGTGTTGTCTACTGTTATTGCCAAGATCTTTAGTACTGTTGGGTGCGATTTCTGCCTAATTCTTTGGCCTTAAAAAAATCAGTGTTTTTCTGCATTCCGAAACCTATTATTTATTTGGAAGTGAAAGCTTCAACATCTCTTAACTATTATTTGCTCCTATTGTTTATTTTTTTTAAATTACACAGTGAATCAAAAATAATGAAGTACAAATACTTGGGAAGTGATATTATTTTTCTGGTAGTTTTTATCCAGTACAACAAGAATCTGTTTTTGAACTTTGCCAAACATTTCATTGTAATGGAAATTCTAGTTGCTCTTACTACTGACGGTCACACACAAGGAATGGTATACACGTTCCTCATAACTAGCTAGTTCGGTAGTGGTGGGCTTGACCATATGTTCAAAAAGCATTTTAAAAGCCCTTACATTATTTTCTTTTCATATTTTCCCGTTCACTTTTATTATCTTTAATAGCAAGAGCAAATGTTGTGCTTTAAGCCTCTATACCCCTTCTAATCATTCCTTTGAAAACAAAAAAATGTACTAAGAACGGATTCAATTCCTTACAAAAGAACTAAAAAAAAATTTTAAGTATACATATTTTGAAAACCAATTCAATAATTTTACAGTTTCTTTACAAAATACTGTATAAAAATGAAAACATTAGTTTGTATTGTCATTCATATATTCATTGCTTTATTCATCTATTCATTCAAAAATAATAATGAATGAGGTTGCTTGCTATACATTCGTAATTTTTATTAATTGCCTTTTACATGCATTGCAAAAAAATTAAAAACATTCAAACCATTCGATCAGTATTCTTTGTCATTTTGATAATTTAATTTAATTTTATTAAAAATGAAGACTGTAAAAATTTTAGAGAAAAAAATTTCGATATTTTTTACACAATCAAAAAAAAAAAAATGCAAGAAGTAAAATTTGGAAAGTTTTTATTTAAGTCAAAATGACAACAAATAACAAACACCTAAATGTTTACACATTTTCCGGACAAAAATTTTGTTGGTAGAAATTTTTTTAAAGAGAGTATTCTGCAGCGTAACGCACCCATTTTAATTTAGGAAGTATCATCATTAAGAAAATAGTCGATAATTGGTATAAATTTTCTATTATCATGAATTTTATTCAAACAACATTATAACTATTCATACTATTCATTTTGTATTCGTTGCCTTTTGGGAGTGTTTTGAGTGTTCTTAACAGTTAAATAGAAAACAGGCAAGTCATTCATTAACATTCACTACACTCCCTTTTTTTAATTTTGTCATGCATTGCTTTTATAAAATTAAGGCACTCATTCCGTTCTCTGAAACATATCCAAACTCGGAAAATTAAAAAAAAAATAAAAAAAAAATTGCGTGTCGGAGAAACACAAAGATTGGTCTCATTGTTTTCTTTCTAATCCTCTGAGAAACTTAAAATTGGTTAGATAGTGCATAAAGTTACAAAAAACCGGATTTTTTACCCTTAACTCAAGATTTTGAAATGATTTTGTTAATTCTAAAAACAAATTCTTGTTGTACTGGACAGTATCAGAAAAATAATATTACTTCCAAGGTATTTTTTGTTAACACATTTTTATTTGTTTGTACTTTTTTTTATTAAAACGCCTAAGGTTTTATAGCCTAATAATTATAATTAAAGCTCATGCTTTAAAACACGAGCTGTTTTAATTATTTTTTGCTTTTTTTTGGGGGAATATGCCAGGCAAAAACTTAGAGGGAAAAATTTTAATATAAAATGTTTTCATTCCATTCGAAATACTGAACATCACGGAATATTTTTCATTCCTGACATTATAGACACCATTAGAAATTCTGCACCACCCGTTATTTGTTGAAGAAGAAAAAAAGCCCAACCAAAGTCGAAAAATTTATTTTAGTTTATTGAAAATACGAGCAAAATTTTATATTTCATGAACCTTGTGTGTGACGTTTGTGTGATAAAATGTTGATTTGAGAAATACATGTGTTTTCAAAATTCAATATTTTTTCAAAATATCTTTGAAAAATCACATCTCATTCATAAATCTTTTTAAAAGTGTGTATGTATTTGCTTTATTACTTTAAAGATTATATTTTCAAGTTAAAATAAATAAATACATTAAGCCCACTCATCTATCATTGGAAATATTAAATAAAAAAAAAATCTGAAAAATATATTAAAACATAAAACAAATGACAACGACAAGTGACAAGAAATAAAAAAATTTCGGGCTGCAACAAAGAATGGCAACAGCTAAGCAAATTAAAAAAAAAAAAATAAATAAATAAATTAAAAAGAAAATAAGAAGTTTCATGAGCATACAGGGTGTTTGAAAATTTACACTACTTGCATTGAGGTTTTCTTTATTCTTCTCCCTTTGAACAACAAATTCAAATATACGTTTTGTAACGTTTACACAAAATATTATTTAATAAAGTACAAGCATAAATATTTTGTTATAATAAATCTCGCACAAATAAGTTACGAAATCCAAAAAATGAAAAAAAAAAATTAAAAAAAGCATCACTTGGCAAACATCAAGTGACATGTTTGCTCCACTTTGTCGCGCCAAAAACACAACAACATCCCAAGAGAGCTTGTGTAGCTAAGATTGTTGCAGAGAGTTGCAAAGTGACTGAAAACGAGATTCGAAAATCGAAAGAGCAACAACAATGAATTTAAGTAAATATGCGACAACAAATTGGACATACTGTATAATAAATGCAAACGTACCACGACGTAAAGTTTACGACACAAATCAACAGCAAAGTGTTTTTTGTTTTATGTGTCTTTCTTATTTGTTTATATAAATTGCGCGGTCTCAGCAACAACTTTGACTAACAAACATGCTCAATATTAAAGACCAGCCAACACAAAAAGGTTAGATTTCGAAAACAGAGAACTTGGTTTCTTCAAACACAGCAATACGAACGCACAGATTCTGCAAACTGTCGTCTATAGTGTGAAACTTAAATATCGAAAAATAAAATAAATGAAACTGTTTGGGTAACTACGTCTTTCTGGCTAAACGTTTCTTAACTTGGAAATTTATCCTTTTAACTATTGGGTTATTCAGAAAGTAATTTTAGAAAATTTAATTGTATTTTTTCGAATCCAACTTCACACTTAATTTAAAAAATCATTTTATGTTTTGACAGCTTATGCAGGAAGGCTTGTGTGTGAAAAAGTTCAATAGTTTTTGGTTGGTGCCTTTTTAGATCAGAGTTCGCAAAAGAAACAAAACGCAACGAAGCAAAATGTTTGGATTTGTACTTTTCGATAATAATACAAAACCAAACGTTTTCGTTTCGTTTCTTTGTGAACTCTATTGCAAGCATTTTCGTCATATTTCACTATAAAAAGGTAAAACTCCTTTTCAATTCAGAAAGAAATTAATTGAGTGTGTGGAGAAGATATGTTGACTGTATGCCAGTGAGAGAAGTTGTTTGCAAAATTTCGCTTCAGAATTTTTGATGTGGAAGATGCGTCACGTTCTGAAAGGTCGGTTAAAGCTGATAAAGACACGATTAAGGTGAGAGATTAAATTTATCGAAAAGAAAGAAAATTGTCTTTTGTCTTTTTCTCTTGAATTCTTGCCATTTCCCTTAAAATCTTCTTGGATTGGTAGAGGTTTCCATTTTCATTTTTTTGCAATAGCATTTAAATTTTAGCCCTAGAAAATGATTGCTGGGTTCTGTTTTTTGGAGAGCAACAACATTAACAGCAGCAGCAGCAAATTGCTTTATTGTAGTAGCTGCAGCCAACAATGTTTGCTGACAAAAAATTTAAAACGATTGAATGATTTATTTTTGACAGGTTTTTAACTTAAAATTAAAACTGTAAATCAAATTTTGACAGAAGAGGCTGCAGTAGCTTAAACACACACACACGCACAAACGAACAATAATGCACCAATTTCATATTGTGACTATAACAACAATAACAAGAACAGCAGCATCACATGAAAAACTGTTTTACTTAAGTGCTGTCAGAAATTTATTTTATACTTTAGATCTGCTCGTCTCTGTCCTTCAACACAAAAAAAGAGAGTTTGTGTTTAACCATAAAACAAGACAAACAGCAGACAGTTTTAAATAAAATAAAATAAAATAAAAAAAAAACTAAAACAAACTAAGCTTTTTAACGAGTCTAACTGGGAAATGAGTAAAGAATTTAAATTAAAATTGAAAATTTACACATCGTAGAAATACAATTCTTAGTAAAATTAGAAAATAGTCGAGATGTAGCTTAAAGCAAAGTTTCTTCACTCGTGTGAGCAGCACACAGGTGGTGCTGATGAGGAGAAAGGATTTATCCGAAAGTGATCGTTCCATCAAACCAGTGTCTGGGGTTAATATGAATTTTTCATTATTTAAAAAAATATTAATTGTCAAAAATTTTATAAAAAAATAATTCATAACTTTAGTAATGAGAAATTGTACAGAAGAATATTTATGGGTGATACTAATGGGCTGCACAAGCATATATGAATGCCACACATCACTGCAAACAAGTGCTTGTAAGAAATTTCAATTATGCTTGTGCAGTCCTCTAATACCTACATACATTTATAGAACAGAACTTATGAGCGCAAATATAAGTTTCTGTTTTTTTATTTTATAACAAAACTTGTTTCTGATTAAAATTTATCACACAACTTGCGTATTTCACTGTCTGCAGTATTTGTGTGTTTGTGCCACAATTAGCTTAAACCAATTTGCTTAATTTATCAGTTCCTATTCTCAATAAATCTAAAAGACTTAAATCATCATTATAATTAATATTTGCACCAGAGCTAAGAAAAAATAGAGTGACCAGGTGTTGAACCAGAAAAACTTTGAAAAAAATTTTGTATAAAAAATTAAGTGTGCTGCTCTCATAAATTCAGCTCAACTCTTTTGTAACCTTCACTGTAAGTAAGAAGGGTAAATATACATTTGTGAGTCCGTTTATATTTTCTAAATTCTTATAAATAGCGGAGTCAAATAAACGTCAGTCTGTATGTTGAAATAAATTTTCTAAAGTCCCTAGACCACCTTAAGAAAAGTTTAGCAAAGCAGTCTGTCAGTTGGTTCTATTTTTAGTGGCTAGTTTCTGTAACTTCTCACATCGAAAAGTTTGCAATAAAACATTCCACCGATTCTCGATTTGTGAGTAAAAAAATTTTCTGTAGTTGAATATGAGAAACTGCAAAGTGATTACGTGTTTATTATGATTTTCCAATGATTCAAATGTCAAATATAATAGAAAGTGTCAACAAAAAGAAGAATTTGTAAAGATGAATCTACTCCTACCTGACATTTTTATTTGTATGAAATTTTGTTAGTACAAAATGTGAATAAAAATATTGAAAATTGCTGTGATACCCAAAAATATAAAAGTTCTTCGGGCATGTTTTACATTCCGCTTTGAAGTAAAAGTGGTTTGATTTTACTTCAATTTGAATGCTTGATGTTCTCCATTCTGCTTTTAACTTTTCATTTACTTTTTCTTTTTGAACATCAAATCGTAGTGAAGTCAAGTCAAAAAGAAGTGTTTTGAAAATAATTCTAAATTTCATTGTGAAACTGAAATTACAATTAGCAGAATAAAAGATGAATATATTTTAATTTAAAATAAAAATGGTGAATGTTTATAAGAGAAAACATAAGAGCACCAAGCAGAAATATTGTTGCGCTTTATGTTAAACAATCCAAACAATTGCATAAAATGATGCTTCCATGTGCTTCAATGTGCCTTTTAGAAAGGCACAGATGTAGCACGCGATTTATAATTTTACATGTTATTCTTCTGGCCAAGTCCACATCAATGTCTTTTTTAACCCTTCGTTGCAATACGTCTGTTCTGTTAAAAATCTCCATAAGGCACAAACCTGTATTTGTGCTCGGATGCAAGACACCGGCAGCCTACATTTTCCGTAATTTAAAATATTTCAAAATGCATCTTTGTTATTGTAAAAATTTCCATAAGTTTTTTATCGAATTTTATATATTAAGATTCTTTAATTATTTAAGAAGAAATGTGCATAACTGAAAGTATGAATAGTTGGATCTATACTCGTATAAGCCTCGGAGCTTGTTTCGTATAGAAATTGTTTTCTCTAAATATGGTTTCCCTAAGCAAGTTTATGTGTTTGTTTATTTGTTGGTATTTATTTTTATCAGTTCATTTGAATATTGAATTGTTTTTTAATTATATTTTTATGTAAAAAAAAATAAAATTAATAACTTTAACTACAGACATCAATAACACACAGCAGAAATACGAGTATTTCTGTAATTCTTTCTCCGCAGTTTAATCGTTTGTCTCTGTTATAATATTCACTCAAAACAAAGTCATAAATTGTTTGCCAGTCTTTTGTGCTTAATACTTTCTGTCAGATGAACTGCAATAAATTAATATAAATTTCTTGTCATCTGGGGGTACAACGAATAAATAAAATGTTGTCGTAACGCAAATGAAACCTCAACATTTGAACGTTATAATTTTCCAAATGAGTATTAAGTGAGTGTGAATAAATATGCTTATACTTACTAACACTTTGTATATATGTGTGTGTATCTATGTGGTCGCATATACATATTTATTTACTTAACTTGGGATGTTATACAATGCGATGAATTAGTTGGCTGAGTACATATTTGCATCAGACATGTGAGTTATATTCACCAAAAGACAACATCAACAACAACAAAAAAAAACTGTCATTTACTTACTTGAAACGAAATTGGCAAAACAAACAAAAGCTGAGTTGTGGTCCTCTTCATCATTTAAATCATATTGATATGAAACTTAAACGTGGGTTGTTTAAACGATTCCAGTTTTATGATGCATCGCACTTGTATTGATTAGTTAGCAGTCATTAATGCTGTTTGCAACTAAATTTATATAATCAATGGATGTTTATTGTTTATTAGCCTGTTAATGCATTTAAAATGAGTATTAGAATAGGCTAGAGAAGAACAAGAATAGCAATGATTAAAAAAACAGAAAAATCGACTTTTTTGCTTGCTCTCTTGAGCTCAAATTCATATTTACCCGCATATGCTTTTGGTCTGTCCTCATAATTTTAACTAATTCCAGACTTTGGTGTCAAAAAATCAAGTAAATTATTTCAGCTTTAGTGTAGCCTCCACCAAGTTGGAGCTTTTTTGCTCTAATCCTAATGCCATCCTTGTTTAATTTTTTTAATTTAACAACCACCCTTATTCTAACGCCAGCTAAAATTAATTGATTGATTGCTGTCAGCACAGTTTCTTATTTTACTCTTGCTAAGAAGGAAACATCCCTTAAATGATGTCTTTTTTCTAAATTAAGAATTTTGTGAGGGAGAAAGAAAATGAAAAACCTATTTTAAGGTTTGGCCATAGAAACCCCTAAAATGTTTAATTGATTAATAGCTGACAGATTTGAAATATAAAAGAAAGAAAGAGATACAGAGTATTCTAACACTCGTAATACTTGCAATGATGAATTTGCTGTTGTTGTTGTATATTTCACACCATTAATTGACTTAATTATAACAAAATGACTTCTTTTTTGCTATAAAATTTATTCATCCAATTATCGGTTCATTGATTGCAATTAAATTCTTAATTAAGTGTAGTACAAAAATACCTGGACATTGTTTGGCATCACATTTTCATACAGAAATGTTTTATCGCTGAATAATTTGCTTAAACCGGTTTTAATATTTTTTCACACACCTTTGGTAACAATTCTGCTGTTCTAACAGACCTTTTCAATGAAATCTTTTTATCTTTAATCATTTTAGATTTTTGTTTTTCATATTTTTTTTCATTAATTAATCACGATTAATTGAGGAAAAATATAAAAATAATAAATACCCCACCTTTTAACTAATTATATATAATTTTTTTTAATTGTTTTTTTTTTTTGCAAAGCACTCAACAACAATATCAGCTGTACACAATGGTTTATTATCAATGGCCATTCATCTTTGTTGAAGGTCAAGCGACTTCATCACATTTTTCATAGTCAATCACCACTATGTTGGCTAATGTTGTGTCACATTGACAGTTTATAAAAAATTGCAACTCCTTGCCTTCACTATCCCCTTCCACACACATGCATGCACTGCAGCAATTATTGCTCCAAAGACAGTGCAGCTTAAAAAAACGGCTCTCAGACGAAAAATTAAAAAATAAAACTACAAACTGAACTGACTAATTTCTTAATTGAAATGTCAATCAAATTATTTTTTATATCACTAGCGAGGTAGGTTTGAGAAGTAGCCTTTTTGGGCAAAATAAATATATAAATCTTGATTAGTTGACCTTTTCTATCTGAAAATAAATGAACAAATATTTTTAAGCTTTTAGGTCTTTTTATAGATTTTAATTATTTTAATTTTTCCTTGAAAAGTGCTTCCTAAAACTTTATTTGTTCAAGCTTGGTTAAGTTTGGAAAGAACACTGTTTCCCAAAGTGATTGCAAAATAATCTAAAAAATCTATTATAATTCTTCTTCAAATGCTGACTTTGAATTTTAATTAATTTTTATTTTTAGTTTTTATCCCCTTGTTAGTTAGTATACTTTTGCTACTGCTTTCGTACATTAACCACAATAAGCATTATAACATATCTGACTAAAATATCGTGCATAAATAAATTCAATAAATGAAAGAATTAAATGACACAAACACAAATACTTGGGAAGCTTAAAGACCCCAATGCTAAAGAGAAGAAGAAGGAAATGAAATTAAAACCTACATTTAAGAATTAATATGTGGTTTTTGTTGTTGTGAGTAAAAACAGCTGAAGATTGATTGTCAAGCCAATGTTAAGTTTAAGTGAAAAATAATAAAATTATTGAACAGCAACTTAATAGATTGAAATGTTTCTAATGCTGAAGTAGTAACTTAAAAATTTCTGCTACAATTTAGCAGCTGGAAAGTTAATTTTTTACTTCTTTAAGTTTTGAATAAAACAAAAAAAAAACCTCACTGACACATGCAATACATTTTTGAAGAGGAGTTAAAACTAATTTTTTTGTTGCTTAAAACTCGGCTTAAGTTGGCAAGCTTGCGTGCTGGCAACAAAGTTAAGCTTTTAAACATTTCATTTTGCAGCTGTTTGTACTCGTAGTTGGTAAAGAGTGTCACAAATTTCATCGCAGATTTGAGTGTTATGCCGCTGATGGAGGTAAAATTTTGCCAGTCAAATAAATAAAAAATTAATTAATTGCGAATAATCCAACACAAATTAACGAATAGAAAATACACAAACTAATTTTATTCTAATAGGTTTTTAAAACACAATTTCATTAATTAATTTAATCAAAACAGTTAGTTGATGACTTAAATTAAACGTCTTTTTTTATTTTTTATTTTTATTTTTTTTTTAATAAAAATTAGAAAAATTATGGCCACTTTTGTAACTGGGTCTTTCTCATTCAACTTATTTTAAACTAAAAACTTTTAATTTCTCAAAAATAAGAAAAGTTGTTGCCACAACTTCTTTTACCCACTCGCTTACTTCACATACTTTTACACTGACTATTAACCTAAACCTTTTTTTAATCAAATCATGCATGCAACAGACATAAATGCCAGTATAACCCAGTGATTTTTTATTTCTTTTTTTACTATTAAACAGTATTTGTTTTAATGAGTTTAAAGTTATTTTTTGCAAGTAAAAGTTTTCATGGAATTGACTTCTAAAATTAGGTCAGTATCTTTATAATAAAAACAATATTTACACACGAATTTATTTAAAAAGAATAAAAATGTTTTGCTGGGTTTTTTAGTGTGTTTGTGTTTTACTTCTGCTCCATTGCCATCTGAAATAAACTGTTGCAGTGGCAATGTGCACATCAATTAATGAACCTGTCGTTTGACTGCATTTAGATGTGTAAATTTGTCGCCAACGCAGACATTTCTTAACGCTGATTATTTGTGTGAGTTTGTACACACAGTAACGCAGGCTTAAAATTGGCATAAGTTATTGCCTTAATGATATAGAAAAAACTAAAAATAAAAATAAAAATAGAAATTATAAACAGGAATTAAATAAACAGTAGTCAAAATAAAAGTAAAAAAAAAATTGATGTAACAGATAACAGAGAAAAAGTGGCTTTAAAAAATCGATTTTCAACAAAAGCCTCCGAACCGGTCCGGTGCGTTCTGCACTAGACCTTTTCAAGCTTATGATTTTAATTTATAATTTTAAAATTAAAAGACAATAACCCATAATTATAGCCACACTAAAGTCGTTATCTTTTTAAAACGACTTTAACTTCATAAAATTCTTATGAAGAAAAGTCAGCTCTTAATAAAAGCCAACTTTTTTTTACTGTAATTATGATCCATTAATTTTAAATTAATAAGTGAATAATTTTTCCCGCTGCAGTATTCGCAGTCATGAATTACTGAAATAAAAAATAAATCTTTTAAGTAATTCAAATGAGAATTATAACATGAAAAATTTTTTATTGCAAAAAAATTCCTGTTTAGAGTAAATAATTACTTCTCATGAAATTTTTGCAATTTTCCCTAATAATTCTACTGGGGCTACCATCAATACATCTGACAACAGCAGGTATTAAAAATACCTGTCGAATCATAAACATTCCCTAAGGAAAATTTTGGCTTTTGGGAAAAAAAACCCTAAATCAAAGAACTTTCTATGTAAAAAAGCAAAAAATTTTATTAATGATAAGAGGAAAAGGAAAAGTGAAAAGGGCTGTAAGTCTACGTTCTTCTTAGAACGGATAAGTTATCTAAAACATGTAGTATTTGTGAAAGCATTATGCAGAATGTTGATTCAGTCAAATCATGTTAATAATCTCTTGCTACTCCCTTTTGGTATCCTCCCTCTGCTAAAAATCTCAATATACCAAATAATTTCTTAGAAGACGTCATTGAGTTATTAACCACACCCAGTAATTAAGAAAAAGTTTCTTTATTAATTTTATAATGTTGTTTAAATCTAATACAAAAGTTAATTCAAAACTAATTTAATTCGTTGGCATCAGGTTACTCCAAGATGTATCATGCAAGACGGATCGGTGACTATTTTGCTGATCCCGTAATAACAATATTGCTGAAACTCCAAATATTATTTTACTGAATTTGTTTTCAATTAAAAAAGTATTTTACACTCAGCTTGTTCTTCTTATTTATAACAATCAATGTGAGCTGCAAGCTTATAAAAATTTCAGGGGAGATTCACGATGGCATTTGTCACTTCGAGTAAAACAAAAATCTCATGTGGAAATATGTTTTACATGCTATTCATACTCGGGGGTAAATATCAAGTTTTTAAGTGAACAGTTTTATGGCTAAGTCATTGAGTATAACAGTCATACCTGTCATTTGTACCGGAAAGTCATTACCGGTTTTCTAACAGAAGTCGCTAGGCTTAAGTATACAATGTTATCATTTGACACATATTAGATTTTATTCTACTGACATCAAGCTTCAAAGCTATACATGTTATATTTTGCGAAAGTAACACCGTCATAGATTTATACCTCTTTGAAGATGTCAAGTTTCATGCCTGAAAACGTGCATTTGCGGCACGCATTACTTTTCTTATTTAATCAAAAGAAGAAGCCACTGAAAGTTATCGTTTGCTGGTAGAAACGTACGGTGAGCATGCTCTAACCTTAAAAACATCTGAAGTGTAGTTTCGAAGATTCAAAAGTGGTGATTTCGATGTGCAAGATAAAGAACGTTTTGGTAAACCAAAAAAGTTTGAAGATGCGAAACTTCAGGAGTTATTGGATGAAGACCCAACCCAAACCTGGTGAAACGGTTAATAGTGATCGCTACCGACAACAAATGATCAATTTGAACCACGTCCAGAATGGGCCCGAAGTCACGGTAAAGTGATTTTACAACACGATAACGCGCCGTCTCATAAAGCAAAACCGCCGTCTCATAAAGCGTAGAAAGCACTTGGATTTGACATTTTACTTCACCCGATGTACTCTCCAGACCTTATCCCGTCTGACTATCAACTTTTCGCATCGATGAGACACGCGCTTGCAGAGCAGCACTTCGAAAATTTCGAAGAAGTTAGAAAATGGCTCGATGAATAGTTTTGCTCAAAAGACAAACAGTTTTTTTGGGATGGCATCCATAAATTGCCAGAAAGTGGCCAATACTTTGAATAAATAAATTTTCGATTTTCTTGAAAAATGCGTACACCTGGTAAATTGGCTCTACTAGCGTTTTTATCTGTCAAAATGTATGAAGCATACCGAAATAGCGTGTCAGCAACGCTGAGCAATGGGAAAATCCAGTTTTGTAGTGAAGTTGGCTGCAACAAGCGATCGTGATTGCATTAAAAAGCTGTAGTGTGTGAATGTCGATAAATATTTTAGTCGTGATGGTACTAAAAATGTTTTTACGAACAAGTTCGCGATTGTAAGTGATTAAGACATGAGGGTTTAAGTTAATGAATTCAATTTTACTCAATTATACAGCGTCACAGAAATAGTAAATAATTTAAGTGATTTTTAAGGTTGCAATCAAACATCGAATCAAAATGTGTCAACTTGCGTCATGACAACAATATTAAAATAACAGGTTTTTCTCACATATTTAATGATATTTTTTGTTAAATAAATTATGCATCAATTAAACATTTTTGTTAAATGATTATGATTTTGATTTAATTTTTAGTATAACAAATTTTTACTGAAACAAATAAATTTTCAATTAACATTAAAACTGCTGGTTTCAGACGAACAGAATATACTCGTATATAAGATCTACTTCTTTTTAAAAGTTTCTACCAATTTATTTTTCCATTTGCAGGAGTCATTAATTGTGTTGTGGTCTTGTCATCCATCACATTCATAATTTTTTTAATTTTCCAACAATTTTATCATTATCATTAATCCAGTGTAGTTGAATGCTTGTATTGGCCACTGTTAGCACAAATGGCACTTATACATGATCCATCATGTTCTTAAAGAATTCATTCAACTTGATAGCTTGTGTGCTAAAAATAAAAAGTAAATAAATAAAATTACAAATTCCACTTATTATGTTCTCACGATCAATCTTCGACTCCAAGCCAAATTGATGGACAAGAGTAAAACAGCATTTTTTTTTTGTAAGTTCTGCTGCGTGAATCAAGTTTATTTATGCCTTCACTCATCCATCCATCTGACTGACAGACAGAAGCTTATAAATTTTATTTCTTTTAAATAATTTTCAAACTTCTTAATTTTGTTTTGCAAATCTCACAAACAAATTGTATAAAAAAAAAAAAAAAACAACCATCACATCAATCCATCATGGTCGACTTGTTCATAAACTTGGAAAAGTTATTGAACTTTTTAATCTCTTTTTTTATTCTTAAAAACATTTTGCTTCAAAAAAAATCCTTTCATTTAAGAGAAAATATTTTAATTTACTTACTCACTTCTATTAAGCGTCTGTAGAGTGTTTTTAAAATTCATTTGCAGGCCTTAAAAAATTTCTCATGGTATAAACACACGCATTTGATTAAAATTTACACGACATCATGTCATTCAATATGATAAATTTTGTACTTATTTTCCCTCCGCGTCTGTATCACCTTCTTTCTGCTTTTAACATCAAGAGCTTTCATGTGTTTTTACTTTGGTTTGTAACATTTCAACTTTAGTTCACATGACTGACCATTTATGTCAATCAACTTTCTGTCTCCAAGTCCATCCGTTCGTTTCGGTATCAATTTTTCCTTTTTTTTTTCTCTTTACTTGCGTTGATCTTTTTACTCTCCGTATGCAAATTGTCTACTTGTTTTAGGTATGTCACATGCATTGCGCCTGTCATAATCAATCACGTTGCTCTTATCGCAAATCAATTATAGACAATTTTAAATACAACATTTTTTACTTGTTGCTGTTGCTGTCTGTTTGCAATTTAAAATTTTTTTCTCTTATTTTTTGAGAGATCATGAGAATAAATGTAAACTAAATTTAAGTGCTGATCATAAATTTAAAATGTGTTTTATTTCAATTTTATGCAAGTGGTTGTGTGTCGTTTTTAAGCTGGTTTCTGTTCAAGCCGTTTGACAGTTTTTAAAATTAGTGCGTTGACATTCCCAGGTTAAAGTAAGTGGAGTTTAGCTGTTCGTTTGTTAAGATTTGTGTCATGTTGCAATTGATTTTTTAAGACAAATTGTATTTTATAGTCTGCAATAGTTTTAAATCTAAAACAAACAAAAAATTAAAGTAAAGCGTTAAATTAACTAATGTATTTGATTAACCCAGAATGTTAGTGGCGAAATCTCTTCCTTATTTTTCAACAACTACAGCAGTTATACAGAAACTGAAAATCTTTTCTTAACACACCAGCTTTATTTAAAAAATTTCTTTCTGATCAATGTCGAATAATGTAGCTGTGCTCTGCTGCTTTCTTATGTGCAAAGGGCGCCTGGAGTACTATAAAAGTGCCGTATTGTCTTATCGGTTTCATTTAAAGTAAATCAGTTATGAGTGAAAAGATTTTAGAGATAAAGAGTTTTGAAATAAATTAAAAAAGCGTAGTAAGCAGCAGGTTTTAAAATTTTTATAAGGTGATCCAAACAAAATGCACTCTATGAATTGTAAATAAAACAAAAAGTTTTCAGAAAATTATCCTAATATTTCTTTGTTATGAAAGAAGGATCTATGAAAATTATGTGTGAGAAACGACTTCGGTGGTCCAGATTTTCAATGATTTTGAGACATAATTGAGATTAAATGGCGTTAATGTGCCAAATTATCTCATCCTTTAGCTATTTAATTGTTCTTGGCTTATTGACGTACATTTTTTCTTTTAAATATCCCCAAAGAAAGAAGTCTAACGATGTGAAATTAACACTGCCACGACATGAATTTATCGGACAAAAGAGCTACTGTTTCGTTGGCTGTATAGCAAGTGACACCATCCTGTTGGAATCACATATCGTTCAGGTCCATATCCTCAATTTCTGGCCACAAAAAGCTTATCATAATCTCGTGATAGCGGAAACCATTTACGGTAACTGCTTGGCCGAATTCATTTTCGAAATAGATAACATCGCAATTCCATGAGCAAACACAGGTAGATACTTTCACATTTCCTACAGACTAAGTTTGCTGAAATTTTGGGCACAATTTTGCTAATTGTGAATACATTTGGTTCACACATTTGGTCCACACATTGCACGAAATGCCCATTTTGCTTCAATAATCTTAACGCGCCGCTCAATTGTGTAAACTGAAACAAAGAAATGTCAAATTAAGTTGGACTAAAAACTTGACGTTAAGGTGTAACTCACAATTATCATCGTGCATTAGGATTGGATCACCCTTTATTTTAATCTTTTGCTTTCCGGTAAGCAAAATTTTCGCAGGGACATACCCACCGCCGACTTATACCGAATTCAACTACCATGAATAGAGTAAAGCAAAAGTACTTTAAAGTGAAGCATGAAATAAATTCTATTTGATGTAAATGTTGGCTTAAACTACAAAATATGCATAATTTGCATTTTAAGTTGGTTGCGGTAACTTAAATATTCATTTTTGCACACGCAATTTCTTTTTCACTACCTGCAGAGTTTAAATCTAGAAAAACTTACTTTCATATTGTATTTAGTTACATGCTCACATTATTTCCTTTTTAATAAATATCTATTTGAAAATGACATTCGATTATATCATGTCCACACATCGTAAGTTTTGCATTATTCATAAATCCAACACAATTCGTTTGTTCATGCCACAGCAACTTGCATAAACTCTTACAACATCTCATTAATTTTTCCCATGACTTTAAATGAAATTATTGTAAATAAGTGTATCTGTGTATCTATTTGTTTGTTGCAATTTTTATGATCTATTATCCAGTCTAGCTGAAATACAAATCATGGCAAGATTGAAAAAAAAAATCTAAAATCGGTGCTAAATGCGTCACAAAAAATTTATTGCATTTATTAGAGTAGAAGTATTTTATGGAAATAAATTCACATCGAAAGCAATTAGATTAATTTTCCAAAACAAACTGACGATAGAAACTGAAGAGTTGCTAACGAGGGTCATGCGATACTTTTCATGTAACAAAATAAATCAATTATTAGCCATCCAACAGGTGCAGGTGTGTCTTTGATTTATTAAAAAAATTCTTTTTTACTAAAATTTTAAACCACCCTCGTAGTTATTTAAATAACTGATTTACCAAGTTTTTGTTTAAATGTTAACACGTTTTCTCAGTGTTTTGTTTTTTGGTTACAATTGCTGTTGCCATTTGCAACACTGCCTGCCTGGCAACACAAGCATATAAAACGAATCAAAATTATAAAAATCAATTGTAATTAATGATAATTTGAGAACTGAACAATATTCGCAAGAAAAATAAAATGGATTGTATAAAAAAAAAAATTATTATCTCCCCAAAACAATGACAAAAACACAATCTAAATATTGGCGTGGATTTAAAATAAAAGAAAAACCCAGGCCCACGTATTTATTTTGGTTTATGATTTTTAAATAGAATGCAACACAACATTTAAATTGATTTGAATTTTCAGCGCCAACACCTGAATGTATTCCATCGCTAGCACAGACTCCCATAAAATGTTTGCTTGTTGCTACATGTGGCAGAGAGGCAAATGCTTTTGCTTTTTTAAACTTGTTACTTTGACTTTACTTAATCAATTGCAAGTGGTTAAGTGAGTATTGTTGCTGTTGCTGTTGTATATCGTTTCCTTTCTTTTGTGCACTCACTCATATGCTGTTGCTGGTTGCTGGCTGTTCAATCTGGTCGTAAATGTGTCCAACAATCCATAAATGTCATTTGGATGACACAAATTTATTGATGGATTATAAATATTTTTGCAATTTTTGTTTTGCACTTAAGCAAATGCAAAATCAAGCTTACATGCCTACATATTAAAAAAAGCTTCATGATCAGAGACTCACAACCTTTTTTTTTTTAAAAAGAATTTTAACTAAATAAACAATGTAGCAGCTGAAAACGAAAATCATCTTACTAAATATTGAAAATTTTATAGAAAAAAATTTTTTTGTTCTTCCAAACCATTCGTAAACGATTTATTAGTTACCTGCCTGATTCCTCTCCATCATATAATCAAGATATTTTAAGGTAAAGAAAAAATGATTTTATTCTTATTTTCTATTGCTATGTCCCCATTTAGACGAGGAAACATTTGGAAGAAAACATCTTGAATTCTCTTTTGCTTTTTCTGTCGCGGTCACACAGACGAACATGTTGCCGGCAACATTCCATTATTATTTTTATTATTTGCACACAAAACAATGAAAGAAAAGAAAAGTAAAGCAAATATCAACAAAGAATATGTGAACAAAGCGTATCGGCAAGTACCGAACACAAAAATGATTCTCTCTTCTCCACCCGTAATTTGCCTACAAACGAAATGTTTCCTTTCTAAATGTTTCTTCGTCTAAATAAGGACTATGATACGGGATGATGTTTCCAGAGACTTGCGTCGAAGTCTGCAAGACGGCTAAAGCGAGTCGCTGATTTGATTTTGACAAAACGCTGCCGCCGATAATTTTTCAGCTAAAAAGTGTATTTTAGCTGCCGATTGAATTAATTTTGTTTTTTTTTTTTTTTAAATTGACATCAAATTAGATCGATTGAAATTTTAGTATTTTAAATAAAATAATTTGAGAACTTCGAATTGCTTGATAATGAGTGCGACAATTTGGCCTCTGCTTTAGAATACTTACTTGCCAGACAGTGATGTCTTTTGGGAGTTTTTATTTTGGCCCAAAATATCCAAAATATCATGCTACTTTGTGTAAAAAATCCCAAACTCAAAAAGAATGACAATGAGAATTGCATTGGATAAAGTATGTACTTTTGTCTTCTTTTTGGGAGTCACCATTAAACAATAATTGTCATTTATCTTTGGTTGGCTACCTCTGATTTTCGCTCCTAGTTTTTTTTTAACACAATATTAATTGTATTGAAAGGTTGTAACTGAGATTGCATTATTATTGATTTTAACTTTATGCAATTGTAAGAATATCAATCATAGTGTGTAATATGCTGTAATTACATGCACACATACATGCATACATACTCACACACAGCATACATATGTGTCAGATAAAGTTTACACATAGAAAAGTAAAAATAAGTATGATTACTCGTACCAGTTACATGATAGATTTATGGTTGAAATTTAAAAAACAAAAACAAAATAATAATCAACTTAATAATTACCTTCTAGATTTAATATGTCAATGTCAATAGAAAAAAATATGACAGAGATAAAATACATTTTGTTAAGAGAATTTTTTTTTTTTGTATATTTATTTTACAAAAGTAGTGGTAAAATGCACGCAGGTGTTTTAATTAAGTTAATTTTTTTGTATTCCTATAGTATCAAAGCTGTTTACAAATCGGTGCTGCTGCTACTTATTTGAGAAAGAGATCTGCAACTTAATTTTAGTTTCTTTTATGTGTCATAACCTGATATCTATATTTGCTGATTTTCTATCATAACTGGAGCTACAATATTGACAGATAAAATGTCAGTTTCGTTAGCAAGGTACCATATTGTTCTCTTTATAATTTCTTATTTGATTCAAGACCTCAATCTCATGTACAATTTTGTCCAATTAATGATTTTTTCACTTTGCCCTGACCGTTTGAACCCAGTCTCGTAGTTGTAGGGTTGGTAATATGAAAAAATCAAAAAGTACCATTATGCATTAAACACATTTGAGACAGCAGGATACCGACTACACGACTACAAGTGACGTTAGCTACAAATGTCGCCGTGTAGCCAGCTAATTAATTATTTTAGAAGCGGCAACAGCAGTTGTTTAGAAATGTAAATATATAGCTGTTGGTTATAGAAAGACATATTTCAGTGGTGCCACGTTAAATTTTTTAATATGTGTGAAAATAAAATTATTTATTCAAGCTCACGAGTATACTTATAACATATAAGAATGTAAAAGCAATTCGATTTATTTCTTTACCCCCTTTTGATTGTCAAATAAAATGAAATATTTCAAACGCTCATTTTTTTATTTTGCCGCTGACAAAAATAGAAATTAGCCTAAGTTGGCTACAGCTAAAATAATGGCTGTCTTGAAAATAATTATTTCAATATAAACGCATGTATTCTATTTTTGACAGGCTGTAGCCGGTAGCCTGCTGTCTCGATTGTGCTTAATGATTTAAAATCAATAAAATGTACTATTTTATTATTTCTTATTTTGTTCAGTGCCGTTTGATGCTACTGTCCCAATTCTGGGATTGAATATGACATAAAGAATACCACTAAAATTGCTTAAATTAAAGTAGCAATTGTATATTAGTACTTTTTTCTCCCTTAAAAAATTTTTATTTTATTTTTTTATTGGCTGTTACAAATTAAAAACAAAAATTAAATAGTACCAAAAAGGGGTAAAAAGTTTATCCCTTATTTGTTTGAATTTTTAAAAAGTGCCAATATTAGAATTAGATTTGGAGTGAGGAGCGGGAGCAAGTCCTCTGGTCAATTGTAACAATAGTCTCAAGTTACAAATTCTCCCTGAATCTAGTATTCATTATGAATTCAAAGACTTTCTTGGGTGATTTGTCCGCCATATGCGACGGTTGTAGGTAAGGTACAAAAACAGCTCCAAATTAAACAATATGTGCTCAGCTGTCTCTCCATCTGCCGAGATCATTTTTACTGATACTCATATTTGCCAAATGTTTTAATGCCGCAATAATAAAAAGTCCTGACCGATTCAAGTCAAGTAATTCATTCATTCTCTTCTGTGCATTACAGAAGAATAGTAGAATACAATTTTTGCTGCTGGGATTGTTACTTCGGAAGACAAAAGGCTTAAAAAAACGTACCAGAACAAGTGTTTTACCCTTTTTATCTCACAAATTTAGCAGGTACTTATCCGCTTATTTTGTTAGTAGAATATCTTGTTGCTTGAATTTTGGTTCTATCTGTATTAGCTTAAGAATTATAAGACATTATCCGTTTTTACCCTTTTTCACCCCCTAAATATTCGAAATTCCCAAAATGACTTCTTTTTAGTCATGAACCTACTCACCGAATTTCAAATTCGTGCCTTTAGCCGTTTGTTCTGGGGGATGATAATAAGTCAGTAGGTCAATCAGTAACGTTACTCCTTTATATGAATATAGACAGATAGACAGGGAGACGTTAATGATATATTTTTTTTTATTATTTTTATCATTTAAATTGTAAAAATAATTTTTGTACTAAAAATTGTATTTGTTAAAACTCATTTACTGCTTGTAAAATAATTCTTTTATGCAATTTTAAAAGACAAATTCAAACTATTATAAATAAACTTAAAAAAAAAATTAATAGCTAAAAGAATAGCATACCGCACAGCATGCTTTTTCTATCATGACGCTACGACAACACTAATATCTGCAGATTTTCTATGAATTTGAACTTCAGCATATTAGAAACTTATAATAAGAAGAAAAAATGGCAAACTGGCTCTTAAAATTATTACGAATTTTACACATTTGCGAATCTAGCTGCTCCAAGTTTTAATAGATTTGTGATGGAATTGCTCTTTTTATTTAAAACACTATTTAGCACGGAATCTGTGTTAAATAAAATTATGAATATTGAACAATGTGAACAGACTCACCTTGCCCTCTTTAGTTTTATTTTTCTGCTTTAAAGAAAAATAAACTAAAAACTCAAGATCATTTTACACAACATTGTCACGATAAATTTTTATCACACACGAAACGTGATTTTATCATTGTCAAAATAATTTTAGCACAAATAAGAACACAGCATGATGTAAACAAATTTTCCCAAAGGGGGAAAATGAAAGAAACTTTGTTTTCTGCTCTCCTGTAACTTGTGTTAAAATAAAAATAAATCAAAATTGATTTATTACCAGCAAATATTGATGAGGAGTAAATCTTTAAGAAATAACAGGAAAACAAAAACAAAAATAAAAGAAGAAACCCACATGTCGTTATTGGACAGAAAAAACAAGGAAAAGACAAGAAAAGAAAAAGTTGCTCATAAAACGCGTGACATAAGTTTTTAGTTTGTTTCTTTCAGCAGCAACTTTTTTCTTTTTTTTTATTCGATTATTGAAAGCCAAAATAACAACATCACCAACACCATTTATTGAATGCAAGTATTTTTAAATATTTAGAAAAAAAAAAAAATATAAAAAAAGTTAGTATCCTCGCTCCCCCTTTAGCGAAATAAAATCAAAAATGCTTTTATTAAATTAAAAAAAAAAAATACTTGTAACGTTGAATAAATGGTTACAATATTTCAGTAACATGCAACAATGCGACGAGACATGTTGGTGACACTGCGGTTAGTGTTGCTGACATAAACAACATACGAATTGATGGTAAAACGATTATGTTGCAAAATAGTCGTCAGTCGCTGTTAATACAGACTCAAATTGAAGGGGGCTCTACACATGCACTCAGAAAAAATATTTTGGGATGTTGCAGTTTATTGCAAGTTGAGCGATTTTTCAAAGCGATCAGGGAATTGAAAAATCACATTTTTTTGTTGATTGTAAATGACTAAAATTTTTTATTTATAATCAATCAAACCACACAAACCAACAATTTGAGTAAAAATCGTGCACAACATGTGCGAAGCACAATTAGAAAGTAATTGTTTTATTAAAGTCAAACACATGCATGAGCATGCATATGCCTTGATTTAAATATTCAATAATACAAGCAAAACAAAAAGCACCCCTAATTTACTACGCAATAAATTTAAGGCCTTTTTGCATATTAGTGTTTTTAAATGTTTGCAATCGTATCGTACAGCATAAAAAACAATCAGTTTTTAATCATGCCTCGAACATGATTTAATCAAATGTTGTATACGATTGTTGAATAAATCACACACACTGGCTTCAGCTCTTTGATCAGGACACTACAGCCACTCAATTTATTTTTTTTATTTTTTTTTCTCAAAATTTATTCTTTTGTGCTTGACAAATATTAGTAATGATTATGAGTGGCGTTGTCATGACAACGACTACGACCACGACACTCAATGAAATTCTATCCTGAAATTGGCTCAGTAAGAACAACAAACATGTCCTCCAGGCTGGAGACATTTGCTCTTGTTTATATGCTGCTTTAAACCTCTAATATGATCCATTTAATTTAAATCCATTTAGTTGTCATTACGAATGCAATACTTTGAGTGTAAAGAGATTGAAACAGATTTAAGGCTTTAGAAAACTGCACATGTTGTTTGCTAAGTCCGTCTATCAGCCTGTCTGTCTGTTTGTCTCTTTTAGGGTAAAAATTGTGATTGCCTGGATTTCAAAATTCTGTTATTGCTGTTGTTGTTACTTTTTAATGTTTTTTAATGTGTTTGTTGTGCAAATATATTTATTGTCAAATCATGAGGTTTCCTGCTGCTGCTGCTGTTGATGCTGATGCTGTTGTTACAAACAAGCGTACAAGAGATACAAACAAAAAATAAAATTTTTTTTAACTAACTGAGCCGTAATGAAATGTAAGCTGTGATTTGCTGCCAAAGTAAACAAGTGGTAACGTAAATCTTTAGTTGGCTTTTTCCCATGCACTTATGGCCAGCAAATAAACGGCACTAGCACAGCGACTGCAACAACATAAACTTCTCCTTTTTTTTTTTTTTTTTTTTGGAAAACACATTAGATATTTTCAATGTTGCTTCATAAATTCTACGATAAATATGTTGGAACATTGATTGTGAGTTTTAGTGTGAGTGTATGCGTGTTGTGCATGAGAGTATTTATGTTTATCTGAGCCTTTAGGTCGACAAAACAAAAATATCGTCAAATAAAACGACACTTTTTTTGTAAATGCTTTTTGTTGTTTTCATTGTTGTTGCTGTTGGCATAGTTGTTGCAACTCAATCACCTAAACACAAAAACCAATTGTGTCGTTTTCTGTACAGACTATCGTAATTATTTTGTGGAGTTATTTTTGTACCCCTCAAAAAACGTTGCTGTTTCAGCTTGTATTGTGCGAAGTATATATTGATGTCCATCGGTTTTTGCACATGCAAATGCCACAAAGTGTTGCGCTTCAATGCCTATAAAAGCCAGTCACCCAGCCAGCAAGCCAGTCATTCAGTTTCAAGCTACTCAAGCCTTTGAGAAAATAAAAATTAAAAAAAAAAAAAAAACAAAATCAAAAACACACACACAGGATCCATTTATAGAGAGAAAATATGGTCGCTTTGAATGCAATACGCAGCTGATGCCTAAAAACTCGTAAATATTAACAAACATACAGCACACGCACTCAAATTCATACACAGAGTTAGAGGAGACTTTGTATTCATACGTTGCTTGAAAAATACTGCAAACCACTTCAAAATGGTTAAGTTTGAAAGTCAATTTTTCACTTTTCTTTTTAATACCTTCACAAAGCAGGTTTATGTGAAATCAAATATGAGCAACCTTGTGTTTTGTGCTCGGAGATTTTTTTTTAATTAAAATTTCACATAACGAAATTGAAATCTTTTTGTTTCACACGTTGGTATTTTATGTTTCTGAAACGAACAATAATTATGCATTTTTCGTAACGAGGAAAATTGTGATTAAGGCCAGCTATAATATAAGAATTTGGCTTTTTCATCTCTTAAATTGTTCTCGAATTTCCACTGTATATCCCATTCCCCGTCTTCTTGGTGAATTACTCCACCTTGAACTTGACTGGAGAATATATTTCGGGGTTCGACCAGTGACTCTCTACACTGATACCACGGGAACCTGTAGCCCCACGGAGGAAACCTGATTGGATTGTTGGGTTAAGAACTGATGCTCATTTAACAATCAAGAATGAGCGCTTGCAGTCTGTGGAACGAACTTTGTTCTAGGAATAACATCCTTGTTTTCTTGTTTGCTCTGTGCACATCCAACAGAATCTGTGTCCGCTATTAGTGAGGTTTTCCTCGCATATTACCTTTTGCAGGGTAACTTTTACCTCTATGTGCAACATAAAGTCCTTTTGCGGCACGGGTTTTAGGTCCACCCAACTCCCTCAACAAAGGAGATGTGTGTAAAGTAGCTTTAGGACACATAATTTACTATCTGTGTTTTTTATTGGTCCCAGAGCCAGTAGTATTGAATACTATTCCTGGTTTGATGAAGATGATATTAGACCTTAGCTGCAGGTGCTCACTTAAATCATTCACTCTCTCCCATTAAAAAAATTATTTCAGCTTGGTTCCCAGATATCGAACATTATCGTTTGCTTACATAGTAAACAACAAATATCTGTCGTTAGTACAGTTTTTATTATTTGAAGTATTCCTTATCCAATAAACTTTTAGTGTAAAGCTTCTCAAGTGCATGTGTGTTTGTCTGCACATTCTCCTCTCCATATCAAAATCGGCTTAACTCGTTCGTATTTATATCGTTTTACCTAAAGTGTTGCTTGTAACTTCAAAATTCTAATGTTTTTTTTTTAGGTAAATCTCCATTCTTTCATTCAGTAACTCACTGATTCATTCATTCAAATACCAAATTGTTTAGTTAAAGTTCATGAAAATGCAATTTTTATTTACCCTGTCCTCTTTTGTACTGTTGTATCCTAAGCCAAGCCGACATATTACCAAACGCACTTTTCACAATGAATTTTATGAGTTTTACTTAGAGATCTGGACATAAAATACGTTTGTTACCAATAAGGCACACTCAGACTTGTAAATAGTAAATTGTTCTTTGGTTCAAGTAAAGCGCAGAGAAGGAGTTTAATTTTATTGAGCTGAAAATTATGAATCGAGAGATGGTTTTTGTTTCTTAAACATGTAGCAGGAGAGAGATGAATTGATTATTAAAGGTGAGCAAGAGTTTATAAGAAAAAAAATGTAAATGAAATAATTCTAGTTGAATTTTTTCTTTCAGAATTGTGAACAAAATTTTTAAAATTTTATTCCTTAATTAACTAAAACAAAATGTTTAACAAAAAAATTATGATGCAGCTTCATATCAGCAAACTTTTATTAATTTAATTTTGAGAACAAGATTCGCTAGAGAATAAAAACCCTCGATAAATACATAATTGGGAAAGAGGCTCTGGTTATTCAAGTTTTGCAGTTTGGTAAAGTTACTTTTGTTTCGTCTTCACCTGTCAACTCTGTATTCATAGAATTGCAAACCCCTAGTTACTCTTCCGTAGTGTCTATCGTTCTTCAGATAAAATCTTAAGAACAAGGCAGGCTTCTTTAGAATTATTTAATATATTGGCCATGAAGAAAACTTCCTGGACTCCTGGAATCTTGAATTGATATAAATCAACTTGTCTTCATCTGTGGCCTGTGGGTTTCATATAAACCCAACCCAGAGTTACCCGTCTATTGTCTTACAGATAAAATCTGAACAACAAGGCAAGCTACTATTTATAATATTGTCATGAAGCAAAATTCTTACGGTCAAAATATATAAAAAAATACGTTGGATTGATATGAATCAAGCTGTCTTCACCTGTCGGCCCTGGGTTGGGATGTAAATTGAGCCGTCATATAGCCTTCCGTAGTGTCTATTGTCTTTCTGATGAAAGTCTTAAGTACAAGAGCAATTTGTCTATAAAATTTTACAATATTGACTATAAATTGATATAAAGCAACCTGATTAATCTACGATAAGGCCTTCAATTAAACTCAGTTTCTAAATTTTGTTTCATTTATTGTAACTTTCAATTCGCACAATGTGAGTTCTCCGATATCCATTACAAGACGATCCTCTTGGCCTCTAGTGAAGCTCTTATTAACTGCTTTTTAATGCGGTTGAACCATATTAATGTGATTCTCTTATCTCTCTCCTTCTTATTTAAGCTTTACACTTGTACTGTTTGGCTTAAACTTAAATAATTTTTTTTGTGTGATTGTGACCTCTTCGATTTACGGAATCTAAATAAAAAGAGTATTTCTGTAGATGGTTTAATGTTTTTTTAAGGCCATATGCATGGCGAGCGAAAGGATCTTTTGTGCAAGAAAGCACTTAGGGTCTTGCACTAGTCTAAATTAAGAAATACCAAAGTAGCAGCAACGCCTTAGCCGGAATGTCTTCTTTTTATAAGTTTTTTTTTTATTTAATTTTGCTTTATGTATGTTAGAGGAAATCATTTTTTTCTGTTTAAGAATTTCCAATTATTTTTGAATAATATTTCCTAAGCACACAAATAATTTTCTATAAAACTCCAAATTAATATCTTTGTAGTGCATTTTTTTCTGACACAAAACCAACCGCAACTAAATAAGTAGTTGTTTTTTGGCCTCAAGACAAACAAATTGTGTCTACAGCTTTAGAGTGCTTTACTTACAAAACAAAATTCTATATTTTATTTTATGTTTTTTTATTTAAATTATAAAAATAATAAAAATAAGAAACTCCTTTTGTTATAGCGAAGATTTATTTCTATTTCTTGCGGTAACAGGCAGCTCCCAAAAAAAATATATAAAAAAATAATGCACAAGAGGCAGAATAAAACTACAAAGAAATGAACTGCACAATTTTGGAAAAGAGTGGAAAACAAATAAATAAGCAACTGCTTGTACTAATGCAAAACAATGTATGCAAATGAGGTCCTTTTTGCGACAATCTAAGACGTGCACCGAAACAGTATTCAATATAATTTGTATTCCTTTATTTAGGAATACAAAATAATAAAACATTTTCTTTTTTTTACCATTACAAGGCTTGTTTTTAAAATACTATTGTTGCTCAATAATATAACAATTGAAGAAATAGCAAGAGAATCAAGAGTAAGAAAACTAAGCTGAGGCTTATTTCATCTATTTATTAGTGCTCACTTTCGACACTTAAACCAAGCTTGACTTGAATCAAAATTTTCTAAAAAAATTTGTTGAAAATATCTGATTTAAAGCCCAAATCTCTTTTGTAAAAATAAAAAAAAAATTATAGCCTAGAATTTGCGTTTCAAGTATTAAGTATCGAGTAACTGCTTTTTGCATGAACGTCAGCTTGATGTAAAATTAATGATGCTTTAGTGTCCAAAGAAAGAAACAGAAAAAGTTTTCATAAGCTGTAATTTAACCTCAATAAACGATAAACTTTTAATCCCACACTAGATTATTTTGTTAAATTGTTAGTTTTAAAATTTATGTCTATCAATCTAACACTAGTTATTCTTCCTTGCAAGGAGGAGAAAGGAATAAAACAAAGAAGAAAAAAGTAACAAAAGCAGCTAACTGGAACGCCTACAATAAACCACAAAGCGCCATTATTAACACATCATAACTTGAGGGCATAAAGTGACCTCAGTTTGGATGGATGAAGACGTGGCGGAAGAGCAAATGAGAATATCGTTTGAGTTGATTGCTAAACCATAAGGCTGTTGATTACAGCTTGCTGGTGATGATGAAGACAGCAAAAGAGTGATACTGATGCTGATGTTGATGAGGACGATGATGGCTTGCATGCAAAAAGCCATAAAACAGCTGCCATCAATCAACAAGATGCGAAAGAGATGTTGTTGAGCTTCCCAAAATGCAATAAATGATTGTTTGGTTGGTTCAGTTCGTTTCGTTTGGTTGATATGTATTTGTGAATAAGATTAAAAACTCATAAACCATCCAGGATTTCAAAGGCAAGAAACAAACGAGCGAAGCTTGTCCGTCCATCTATTCAGTCAACCATTCATACACGCCTGTCTGATGCCTGAATTCGAGATGCTGTTGTTTGAATCAGTTTGTTGGCTTTTCAATTTTTTCTTCTTCTTGTTCTTTGTTGATTTTTACCAAATGACTGACAGTATGGACTGCCATGACTGTTAGCGATTATTTATTCATAACACGAGGTCTAAAGTGATTTTAAATGAGACTACAATGACTGCCTTCCACAGCAATTTTAATGGGTGCCAAAGATGATGATGTTTACGGGCTGGTGTTGATGAGGCTAAAGCTAACGCCAGCACCGACACTGACTCTGACTTTGACTCTGATGATAAAAGAGGAGGTGGTTTTATCAACAGCCATTAAAAGCCTTAATAAAAATTTTATTCAAAAACAATTTTATGTAAAATTATTACTTTTTTGTGTTTGTTTGTTTTATGTTTTCCCAATATTTTTTTATACTTTTCACAATTTAAACCATGCAGCATATTGTTGCATGAATGAATCTATAAAAGTTAATATTAAAATGATCAACAATGTGGCGCCTTCTTGCTGAAGGCCAGCCAAACTTCAGTTTAAATGTTTAAATGGCCGTTACTGATGGTGATTTAAATTAAGCAATCACTGTCAAAAAATCTGTTAAATTTTTCATTTGAGGCGCGTTTAATAAACTTAACGTGGGCTTCCTTTTCTTTATTTTGTTTAATTTTTTTTCACAACAATCATCTTCCTGTGCCTGATAAAACAACTGCACACAATCAAACGAAGCGCATCCAGCCGGTTGCTGTGTTAAAACAAAACCAGAAATTACTCGTAACAAAGTCAACAGCTTGATATTATTTGAAGGCAGATGATGTTGATTTTTTATTATATTTAAAAAAGGTCTTTGCTGTTGCAGTTTATTTGTTTGTCCCTGTTCTTGTCGTTGTTTTTTGTGGGGAAAAATTAAGAAACATTAACAGTTTTCTTCCAGCAACAAAATTTCACATTTTAATTTAAAACGACCTCATTTAATATTGAATTTTAAGCGTGTCTTGCTGAATTGTTTTAAACATGATTTAAAAGAACAAAAATTTATATTCAGTGTTTAAATTAAATTACAATTTAAAAAGATTTTATGTAAGAAAATTTAACTTCTACTCGTAGTATCGTTGTCACTAACATGAGCACTAATAACAACACAACTGATACAACACTTTCGAACCAAACTTGACTTCTTCTTCTGGTTGAATCAGTTCTCTAGCTTGTCAGCTTAAGGGTTAAAATATTTTTATGGAAACGGGTAGATTGCAGGGAAGTGGAACGGCCTGGTTGTGTTTCTTTTACCGCACACAGAAAATAACTTCGGTTGAGAGAACTAAATTTATCTCCTATTAAAAATTGAGTTAAGTTTCTTTAATCCTGACAATTGAAATATTTTCAACAGAATTCATTTGAATTCTGGTTGCTACAACTGCAAGATTTGATTATCACAAATGAATTTTGGATTGAAAACAAGTTGTTTTCCGTATTCTATTTGGAGTTAATAGCCAGTTTGCTTCCACTTCCAATAAATGAAGGGTATTTTCACTTGTATTGATGCTGTGGAATTAAACCGCTTGCAAGCAACTGCCATAAATTCATTTGCTCATTCAGTGATGCATTTGTTTTCTTAATTGAAGAAATAAATTTTTAATGCTCTTGACTATTTTAGCAACAAATTGACTTCGCTTTTGTTTCAATCTTAGAGTTTATTAATTTATTTATGTTTTAAGATACAAATTATAAATTTTGCATCACAATACGAGTATTTCCCAAGAAATCGTTTAAACCATAACGCTACCGCAATGTACATGCCCCCATTAAAAATTTAGCATAAATATCAAATTTATTTCGTAAATGAAATCAACAAAACAAGAAAAAGAAAACGATTCAAAATAACAAGAAGCAAAGCAATTTAGCCTCTGGCGATTAAAATCTAAGATTAGAGGCATTCGACTCAATATCAAATATGATAACACCCATGCGAGTATAAATCACATGTCAACATGACAGAAAATACATTTATTAATACTTCAATTTCATCTCCAAACACCACTTCTATGTGTGCTTGTGTGTGTGTGTGTTAGTTAATAAATATGGAAACAAGAACATAAAAATTAAAATAAAACAAAACAAGAAGTAGTTAAACAAGCTCTTTTTGGCCAATGAAATTGAAATACGAAAATGTGTTCTTCAAGATGTACCAAAACCAATGACGACAGGCTTGAACTTAGATTTATGACGATAATAATTATAAATTTATTAATTGATTTATTGTATGAATATAAACACCTTTCACATGTGCACATGCAGCAAACTGTGCAGTGGGAATAAAGGAATCCATTAAACAATAAATAAAACAAAGTGAGACGGGAATCTGAAATCATACATTCCTTTTACAAATCGCTTACATTTGCAGAACAGAGATTTACTACATTGTTAAGTTAAAAGGGAGTTATGATTTCCCAACTCATATCGGAAAACTCTTTTAGTTTACTAACATCCCTCAGAACAGTAAAATTTTTTAAAATTTTTCAGCTGCAACACACCAGGTCGTGAATCAGACTTACGACCGCCTGACCTTAAAAAAATTTCTCATTAAGAAAAATTTGTTGACGAAAAATAATGTAATAACCGCCAATTTGATTTTACTCACGCTTAAAATTGTTCAAGTGACTTAAAATAAATATGGCAAGCAATCACGTGTACTCACTTAGACTCTACACTGAAAATACATGTGCGCTAAATGCTATTTAATCTGTAAAATTGCTTGTCTTGCTCTAGCACTCTGACGTTGAAAAAAAATTTTTTTTTTTTTTGTAAGTTAATTTAAAGACTTGTTGCTCAGGAATTTAAAAGGCCTGATTGGTTTTACGCTTAAAACTAAAATAAGAAATAAATAAAAAAAAATTAACAAAGAAATATAAATGCTTATGCGACCTCTGACAGCCGCTGAAGCCGATGTAAAAGAACCTGCAAAAATACTGATGATCATCACCGTTCATCGGTTTGATGATCAACTAAAAATCTTGCCAAAGAAGAAGACAACAGTAAAACAGTCAGTCAGTCAACTTTAATAAATAAATTTTAAAACATTTTACAAACATATAGAAAACGTATAATAAAAATGATAAACTGATGTCCTTCTGGCTACATTCGCACACAAACAGCCAGTTTAACAAAAAAAAAAAAAAAAAAAACTGCATCAACCTCCACAATATTTTTTTTTTCCTTTTTTTCCTTGTGAGTTTATTTATTTACCAGCATTTCGACTGGAGTGAGTATATTAAGCTTAAGTATGTAAGTTAGTTTGGGTGCTAGTGTGCGTGTGTGTTTGTTTGTTTGTATGGAAGTCTTAAATAAACCCAACATACACAATTTAAACCGAGACGTAAATTAATTATTAATCAACGAAAATAAAAGGCAATAAATAGCTTAAGACAAAAAAAAAACAGAGGAGGTCAAATTTGAAAATTTAGGAGGGCCATTGACAGGTAGTTAATCTTTAGTTGCCTTTCAGTATGCAAAGCTGAAGATATTATTTTTAGGTCGGCCAAATTATGTTCTTCTCATTGGAAAAAAATAATTATTAAAATTTTTGCCGAACATGAAAAAATTACTACTAAAATAAGTTGTTTGCAAAAAAGTCATCAAAATAAAGTATAACCCCCTTATCCAAAAAAATTAACGCAGACTTTAAATTTAACGTTATCGAAATTTTTCATATAATTTTTTCATAAATTTTACTTTAAAGTCTACGTCAACTTTTTATGGGAAAAGAGCATTAAACAATAATACATTTAAAGGAGTTATTCATGCCCACAAAAAAATACCGAATTAATTCCTACGATATTTAACTAAAACTGAAACACGAGAAAATATTGATCGACTAAAATAAAAAATTAAATATGAAGAACATTAGTGGTAATCACGTCAAATTTGCATTTTGCAAATATGCTGAGCCTATTGAATAGGTCGTGAGAGTCTTTTTTAAATATCCCAAATATTTGCTGGCAACGACATAATCAAAATCTGGCAACTTTAATTTTATCTGTCAATGATTCATGTGTTTGTTGTTTTCGATTTATTGACATTAAAGCAAATATGCACAACAATGTTTACTCAAGATATTTATAGTGCAAATGTGTGCTTGTAAACCGTATTATTTTCCAATAAAATTTTCAGTTTTGTAAAATAAAATTTACTGCTGAATTTGATTGAAAAAAATTTTATGCTGAATTTGATTGAAAAAAAAATAATCTGGCTAATCCGAAAACTATGCCCATCAACATTAATTCACATAAACAAAAAACCATAATGAAGGGCCTCTTGTTTCCCTTTGCAGCAGTAAAATCTTATATTTTAGAAAAATAATTTAAACGGAAGATAGGCAGGCTACGTCAAGCAACTTTAGTGATTTATGTGTAAATCTTGCAACCAAATGAATAAGAAACAGCGTCAGAAGTCAGCTTCCTCTTCTGCCTCACAGATCAATTCCTCCGCAATGGCCAACAAACAAAAACTTATAAAAAGAAGAAGAAAAAAGTGATGAACCACCAAAAGCAAGTTGAATGTTTACATGCAAACACAAGGACAAGCCAAACAGCGCCATGTTTAAGTAATCAAACTTATGCACATGCGCGCCCTTAGTACGATTCAGCAAAGCCAACACTCAGTCAGACAAGTGAACAGATCCTCAATAGGGAAGCTGCTGCAGGGCTTATAAATTGAAGAACGGCATTTTGTATGAAATGAAAAATGTACAAAAGGAAACAAAAAAGAGAGAAACAGATATCACGTCTACAGCAAGAAACCTCCCAAATGCGTATGGAAGGTTAAAACAAAAACCGCATAAAATGATCATCAAAAAACATTCAACATCATGCAACCATATTCATGATTAACTTGGCCTTTATGCCAACAAAAACAGTCAAATGAATGTGTTTGACAGATTGACGCACCCAAGTAAAAGAGGAAAAGAGAAGAGCAAGAAATTTAAATTGCGTTCAGTAACAAAACAATATTTGTATGGTGGTGCCAATTTTAAGCACCCGCAGCCATTTGAAAATTTAAACTTATATTTAACACAACTTACTGCAATATACAGCTCGTAACTACTACTGCAACTGATCATCATCAGCAACAAACAACCTCATCTTCATCACACAACTGAAGTACATAAATAAAAAAAATATGAAAACATCCTGGTGATTATACATACGGGTGTTTGCAAATGCATTTACAATCAAAACAGATCAGCATGCGATTCTTCATTTTCGTATGTATGTGTACTCGTATGTACGTTATTTGCCAGCAAATACTATTTTATATGATCATATGATGTGTCTATATGTCTCTTCTTTGAATGTAAATCGTTTTGAAATGCCAGTTTTGAGTTCGAATTTAAATCATATACATTTCGTTTTATTTCATATTCTGTCCAGCCATTTTTCTGTCTCCCCAAGGCTGTGTCTACAATTCTACAGGGTAACCATCTAGGAGTGGACCTGAAATCGGCAATAAACTCCTTTTTTGGTATTCATAGTCACTAATAATATTTTAGAAATAAGTGAGTAGTCATTTTTGAAATTTAATTACTCTGATGTATTCAAACTTACATAAGTTGGTTTGATTCATACGTCAACCGTAATTTTAATAATTAAAAAAAAAAAAATACTATGAATGATTCAACTCATTTAACTCATCCACAAATAAGTACGCAAGTTTATAGAAAAATTAAATGTTACTCAACACACTATATATTAATCAAACTACAATACAAAAAAATAATTGTATTAAAAAAATGTTATTAATATTCCTAGAGAAAATAAGGAATTTGCTAGTTTTCATGCCTTTTGCTAATCAGCTGTCTCGTGCTTTGCTAATAACACGAATGTCTTTCTATTTAAGTCTAACGTAATCACGATCATTAAGGATGTTGAGATATAGGTTAAGTATGTTGAGGCAGGCATATTTGCCAATTTCGGTTTTAACTGTAGACACTGCTAAATCTTTATGTTTATTCGAGTTTTTAATATGTTATGGGCCAGCTGTTATCGGGCGTAGAATCTTATTTTGGCGCCTTTGAATGTTTTATATATTTGATGCTGAGGCTGTGCCTCCTAATTGGCTTAAAGGTAGAGTTGTACGGCAGGAGCTTACAATCCATATTTAGTGTGAAGTTTCTACCAATAAGAAACTTGAGCTTCATTTGAGTTAACTTAGCTTTAATATGGCTTTTCTAAGTCAAATGCCTATCAAATTATATGCCGACGTATTTAACCTTCGTGTGTTGAGATATCATTTGACTATTAATTGTAATAGGTGAACACGTTTTTCTGAGTAATGTAAACATAATGTGGTTGTATTTTTGTTCGTTTTCGTATTCTCCATTTTTTCGGCCACTTTTATAACATGAGCAAGTGATTCGAAAGGATTCTAGACGCTCTTTAATCATAGGCAAAAGTTGAAATATAAATATTATTGCTAGTTGGCATATCTAACGTGAATATCAAATAAAGAAGCACTCCCAGAATACTTCCCTGAGAAACTTAGACTTCGATTGGCTGAAATGCACTTAAATAATCCCCTTGTTTACGATCAGTTTAATAATTTTCTAGCGGATTAGAGATGTTTTCCTTTAACTTATGTATTAGACCTTTATGCCATACTTTATCAAAAGTTTGGGAAACATCTATAAAAAGTGTGATGAAGTAATAATTCTTTTCTTCGAAGGTCTGTGTTACCACGTTTGCCAATCTATGTGTTTGTTCAACAGTACTGTGTTTGCTTCTGAATCCGAATTGCTGATTCGATATACATATTTTTCATTCAAAATTGGTTGGAGCTTAGTTAAATATTAGAAGTTTTTCAAATGCTTTAGACATATACGACAGCAAACTTATCTACCTTTGTAAGGCCTCCTTTTCCGACTTAATACTCAAGTCGCAAAATAGCACTAAAAATAAAAAGCTAAATTCTTATTGCTATATGGGTGGCTCAAAAAACTTCTAGCTTCCGATTATTTCAATACCTGCAGATTTTCGACAGTTCAAACTGGCCCGTTTCAACTCTAGAAGCTCAAATCTAAGAGGCACAGACGGCTCGTCGATGCAGAGTAGCAACTCGACCATGTGAATCCTTTTTTTTCAAGTGCCTAATTTTATTACTTTTCTCAATTTATTATATTTTTTGGATTCTTATGGGGTTTTCTTTTCTCAAAAAACATTCTGCTTCTAAATTATGTAATATTTTAAACAGGTTGCCTAAATCTGATGCCTTTTTTATGGTTTCAATAGAACAAAAATAAGTTTTTTTTTATATGTTTACCGCTTTTAGAGCCATTTACGAAATCTGATTACGTTAATACAACTGATAAACAGCTGACACAAAAAACTTTGCGCCTAAAATAAAATAAAAAATAATTTTTGCTTCCAAAGTGGCCAATAATGGATTTTTATGTAAAATATCTTAAAATAGAAAATGTTGAACCTCCTTTTTCATATAAATACAAATTAAATAATTTATTTAATTGTATAAACAAGTAGTTGACACAGTTGTAAAAAAGGGGCAGTATATCACCCTCACTTATAAATTGAGTACAAAACATGTACCATTTTAGCATCTTTTATATGCAAAATGTTGAGAACAGAACGTGATACTGATTTTAACTATTACATTTTTTTGACAATAGAACGCAAATATTCTTGGATAGTAGAATATATGCAACATTTTTATTAGAAAAGAAAACGCCATTAAAATACAAAACAGAGCAAACACACAACACCATAATATATTTCAATGTTCGTATTCGACTCATACTTATTTTGTAGTCAAAATCAACAAAGTTTTGAATGTTGTAAAGTATGACTATTATTAATACCCCAAACATTACGAAGGAATATGTGGTTCGATGTAATTAAATTAAATATGAACGCGTATAAGTACAACATCAGGATTCAACTCTACTCACTTTTTCAATACTCATTGCAGATCTCTGGTATGGACCTAAACAATTGCAACTAAAATGAAAGGAGCTTAAGTATTTTAGAGGTTATGGCAAGCATGACATGTAGAGCCCTGAAATATTTCAAGCATCTCTCTTCTCTTTACAACAGCCTAACTTGAAAATCAAAACCTTTTTTTTTATAAATAAATCGATGACGGCAACTCCTTTTTTCAATTTCTTCGCACTATAAAATAAATCGTTTTTCTTTTTTTAATTTTATTATAAAAATGATTCACATTTACTAGCATGTCTGAAAAATCTTAAATAACAAATCGCATAATTATAAAGCAGTTCGCATTCGTCCATCATTTGCCGCCAACTCTACACTTTTTCAATATATCAGTCTCTTGTTTTGCTTTATTCTTCTACTTCCATTTCAATTTTAATTTTCACAGCTTTTTTTTAGAGTTAAAAGCGGCAGTGTGGTGGCTTGCGGTTTGCAGCTCTTCACATATCCATTTCGTTATATGTGCCTGTATGTGTGTGTAGGTTAAATTAAGGGGGCATTAAGAGGAAGGAAAACACAGAAATATATTGTTTTGTCTGTTATGAAATATATACCATTTAATGTAGTTTATTATACAAAATATTTCAGATTGAATCGTTTATTTGCAAGTTAATCAAAAGAGAGAAAGAAAAAAAATTAACTCCTCTTGCAATGAATTTTGTTGTTGGAATTTCATCAAGGTGCAATGTTAATGGAAGCTGTTTCTTTTTATTTCTGCTGTGTAGGAAAAGTGAATTGGAAAAATGTGTGGCTTTTTTTTAATAATTTGCATGCAATGAAGGAAGTGTTTTCCATATGATGAAGAGACTTTATTAGATGGCTTAATGGGAAAATATTATTAAATTGTTATGATACGATATTATTTTGATGTATTTCAATACATTGAAATATAAATACAAGGAATTGCTGGATGAACAGAAAATATTCAATTTTAAGGCAACATAGTATAGACTTGTCTAAAAGGAAAGTCTAAAGAAGAGAGGAATTTGTGTATAAATGTCTAATTTTTATATATTTATATTTTGTCCAAGTGAAATTGTAAGGCACACATATGTGTATGTCCTGTTTCTAATTACATGAGCTTTGTATGGACAAAAATACATTTTTACGTTATTTTAGGACGAATTATCATATACAACTTTGAAATTCCTTGGGACTGAAAGGGATAGAAAAGGAAATAGTTTCTCATAATTTGTTGCTGCACTAACTTGAAGTATGCAGGAACCCTACAAAATCTCCTAAATTTTAATGCACTCCACATACATTTAATTAAATCCCCAAAGACCCAATTCTTTTCTATTTTATTTATGACTGACTGCTTAATTTTCCTTCTTTTTTTTTAATTAAAATCAGGTTTACAACATTCGCTTCTGCATAATTGACAGACCTGGCAATGCTGAAGAAATTAATAAAAAAAATCACATTTAAAATCTCGTTTGTGTCGATTAATAACAGAAAATTTAATAATTTTATAATGGCAGTTGTTTTCCTTTATATCTCATGTCATCTTTCCTGCTTTACAAAACACAATCTTGGCACATGAATTCTTTGCTTCATGCAGGCAAGTGTGTCTTTAAATACAGGAAACGTTTCTTTATTATATCATACCTGAACTTCAATATTGACAGATGTTTTTTAAGAATTATTTATAAACAAGTACGTAATTGGGTATGTGTGCGTTCTTTTATTAAACGCAATTATTTGAAATTTATCTTAACACACTAGTTTATATAAAAAAAAGACTACCTACCACTCATTTGTTGCAAAGTACCTTCAGAATTGCAACACTTAAGCAACCAAGCAGCCAACCAACTAACCATCCTGCAATTTGAACACACCAATCATTTTAAGATCATTATCAAATATTAAACACCACAAAGAAGCTTAACAACTGCAGCAAACAGCACAACAACAATAATATTGTACAACTGCCGCTAATGGCAGATTTATGATTTGCAACTTGATGTACGTCTGTTAAACGTCCTGGCCAACTACAACATAAACTAAGCCCATACGCATAAATTCATACATACATTCCGCTAAAGTAAAGTAGATGGAATAACTCAACTTCTTTTTCTCATTTCCAGCCAGGTTTTTGGTCATGTCAGTTAGCTGTTGGTTATTCGTTTTTGTTTGGTTGGTTAGTTGTTGGGCTAAATTTTAAAATGCCATACAATTGTGGCTTTTCTTAATTTTTTTTTTTTTTTTATAAGTTTCACATTGTAGTTGAAATATGAATGCCATGTTATTTATTTTCATAATTCTTTTTTTTTTTTTTGTTTTCTGTATGTTGTATTTTGTTTGCTGTCTTCCTTATGTTACATACACACTTGGCTGACTTTTTGATGCATTTCATGGGGCGTTCCAACAGCAAACAGCAGAAAAAACAAGACGAGCAAAAGAAAAAAAAATCATTATATTTGAAAGATGGCTGCACCGTCAGACACGGTACATGTTTGTTGGATCAAGAAAAGAATGTCAGTGAAGAAAAACTTGAAGAAGTGATAGGAATAAAATGAATTATTAATTTATGGCAGTTGTATTAAAATGCCAAGTAAAACAACAACTCCATGTAATGAGAGAGAGAGAGAGAGAGAGAGGGTGAGCAAGAGTGTATAGCAGATGGCAACAAAAAACTAATTAAAAGCTCACAAAATCGGTAGGCAATACGCTGAGAGATTATTAAGTGGAATTTAACCATCGTTTTGTACAGATAATTTAATATAAACACGATATTAATTGCTTCAACCAGGAAGTTGAAAACATTAATTCGATGGCGTAGTCGCAATGAAAGTTTTTTTTTTTTTCTTTTTTTATAAAAAAATGGAAGGATACAATAGAGCTAAAGCTAAAAGCTACAAAGCGACACAGTCATACACAGACAACGCAAAAATATTTATTTCATCTGCTAATTTTATGAAATTGGCCAATTTTTCCTCTTCTCTTTATATACACCGACCTGCGCCATCCCTTTCTCGGTCTGAAAACAGCAGATCACGAGCATATTTCTGCAAAGAAGGTAGTCCAGAAGGATGATCTGGCCTAGGCTGGATAGCAATCGCAACAGAGACTTACTGGAACCCCAAAGAAATTAGCTAAGAAAAGTTATTACAGCAGTAACAGGCCACTCCAGTGTTGGAAACTTTCTATGAGATTGGTTTGTTATCAGGCGTCAAGACAAGGTGTAGAAGAAAACTGTGGAAGGAGGAGTGACACAAACTACATCGTGAAAAGCGTTAGGCTGCAGCGTCTCACTGCGCTGTCGACTATAAGAATCGACATGCTATATGGCTTCTTAAGAAGTGACGGACTCACCTTCTTCTATCTGTCTTCTTATTTCCTTTCACTTTTCTATCTCTAGTGCTATTCTTCTTCACTTCCTCTCATACAGGTAGCGCAAAGAAATCTGTGGGTGGCCTGTGTAACCTAACCTAAATCTATATCAAAAGATGTACAATTTCATCAACATCTAGATTGAATACAGTATCCGGTGCTACATTTGCTGAGCCTTTTCTTTATTCTTATTCAAAATCAAAACTTTGTAACATCAAATTCCATTCCGATAAATCCTTATGAGAATTTAACCAACGAAAGCTAGAATGATCAGTGACTATTTTGAGTTTACGTTCTTCCACATAGAGAAAAAATAATTTTAGAGGCACAATTACAGTGAGGCATTCTAGTTCAATTACTGTATAATTCTTTTGGTTTTTGTTCAATTTGTATGAAACGTATACCACTGGGTGTTCTTTACCATCGTCATTTGTCTGTGTCAAAACAAAATCTACTCCTACTTTATTGTAAAATATCGGCCGAAGTCAGGCTATACCAATACTGGAGCTGTAATTAATGGCTCCTTTAGTTTCCTAAAAGCTTCAGCAGCCTCAGGCGTTATTTATATGAAAAAATTATTATTTTTTCCTTAAGCAATCGGTAGTGGTGCAGCTAGACCTGCAAAGTTAGGTACAAATTGCTTATACTTCCCAGTTATAGCTAAGTATCTTCTTACCTGTCGATTAGTCTTATGCAAAGAAAAATCCACAATTGCTGCAAACTTAGCCTTATCAGTCTTCAAGCAGCCTTGTTCCACATTTTGCTTCATTTTATTTATGTAACACAATTAGTGTGCTAACTAGTGTGATCGGTGCTTAAAACAAAAAGAAACGGTTAAGCTTGACGGATTGGGGAGACTCTCGATCATACATGACCGGAGCTGCACAGATAAAAATATAAAATACTTCAAAGAAGATTTTTTTTATAAGTAAAGATCTGTTTTAATAGGGCTAAAGCCTTTTAAGAACTACACTTACTGACAACACAAACATAATTTTTTCATCTGCTGATTTTATGAAATTGACCAATTTTTTTTTCTCTTTTACAGATTTACAAACGATCTTCTAAATTTGAAAATGGGGTAAGTGATGTTTTAATTAAATTAATATAAAGAAAAAATTTACTTATTGAAAATTATTTTTCTGGAAAATGTATTCGTAATTATTTTTTTTTTTTTAATTGCGGAAATTTGTTTTTTACTACTAAAATCGTATTTCACAGCAGCTTATGAATTTCGTTTTAAACTTGTGTGTGCAGCTTTGAATTGTAGAATATTTTAAAGCAAACAGCCAGCAATAATGAAATTCATAAAATCCTGTCCACCCCAATGATAAAATATTGATGTTGCTGTCATTTCAATACACCATATGAAATATAACTTGAGTGGCTATTCTTTTTTTTTTCTTCTCTTAACTGCAGCTAGTGCTGCCCAAGTAAACGCACATACTCGTACATTTGAAAGATTTGATCTCTTTGACTTAAGACAAGATTTTGTGCAGTTATGAGAAGATGCCTTAAAAAAAATCATAGTTTTACACTCAAACTAAAATGTTAATGCTTCTTGATTTAATTGTTTGCTGGAGGATAATCATGTGTAAATGCTTAAATGATACTTTTCTGAGTCTCCCTTCGTTAGGCAGTATTGCATTGTGCTTAATTGCATGGAGAAGAACAGTGAACAAGTAGTCGGTTGTATGTGGCTTTTTGTCATGTCAAGGCACGGTGGTTATAAATCAATATGGTTTTTCTGTGTATTGCAGAACAACCCACTGTTCAGTTTTGCAAGATTTGTGTGTTTTTTTTACCACAGCAGATCCAGCAAACATACAATCTTATCATTCTTTAAATATCTAAGCTTCAAGATGTTTGTTGTTGTCTGGCATATTTTATTCAATACCAAAGCTTAAGACACAGTCATCTCATCTATTTTATTTTGGCATGTGCACCAAAATAAAATAAAATACAAAACAAAAGCAAACGATTCTTTAACAACTGAAATCCCAGAAATTCTTCTCGCTGTTCTTTCTTTAGTGTGTATTACTGACTGACCTGTTATTAAATCAACATCGAACAAATGTATATTGTAATTTATCTCAAAATTATCACTTTGTTTAGGTTTCTTAACTTTATTTAGCCAGTGACCAAGAACAAGCATTATAATAGTAGTTTATACTTACAAAATAAAAAAAAAATATTTAAAACAAATGTTTCTTTTTCGCCTTAAGCTAATCTGTTCCTTCCTCTCTCCTCTCTCTCTCTCTCTCTCCTTCTCTCTACTTTGCGCGCTTTCGCTTAATTTAAGTTGTGTAAGATTTCTTTGTAAAGATACATATTATTAACAAAATCATTCACGCGATGTTAAATGTTTACTTCTTTTCTTCTTTTTAAACTGCTTCAAGTTTATAAACAATTGCTACACTTGAGCCCTTAGTAGCCATCTAGGTTAGTACAAGATAAACCAAATTTTTAACAACGTTTTCTTATTGTGCTTACGGTTAGTTAGTTGAGAAGGTGGTTTGATTTATAGAAAATATTTGCTGATGAGCTATAATCGTCTATAAGCGAACTGTATTGAAATATCTCTCATCTTTAGCTTCAAAGTATTTGCTTTAAAGATATCAAGATACAAGCAAGATATCAATTAACGATTTAAATACAGTGCGTGTTATGTCATTAATATTTATATTTAAATCGTTATACAAAAACACCTCATTAAAATAATAACATCAATTTCTGAACGGTTCTGCCATTGCAAAAACTATGCAGAAAGTTGTATGACCAACAGCAGCATGCTAGTGCAATCAACGAAAACATTAGAAAATTTGAAAAACAATTTATTTTCAACCATATTTTTCTCATTTAATTAAATGTATTATGTTTATTGCAATCGTAACACGTTTGCTATGAACACATTTATTGTTTCAGTTCAAATTTTATCAAAAATTATTAAGATAATTAAGCTGGACAAGTTTATCGTGACTATAATAATTTTTAGGTGCTTCTATAAATTTTATCAAACACAATAGCTCATAATCATAGTCACACTAAAGTCGGCATCTTTTCAAAAAAGACTTTAAGTTCATAAAATTCTTATGAACAAAAGTCACCTCTTAATAAAAGCATACTTTGTATGACTATGATTATGGCCCAGTATATTTAAAGGGTGTCCGAACAAGAACGCAAGATTTAAATTTGGCGCCATTCGAAGTGTCATTGTTTGACATTTGAACAATTGTTATTGTTTGCTAGTAAAAGGTACGAGGTTAGTAAAAAATGACCATGGACAGCGAAGGGAGTTCGTTAATTGGGTATTGGAGAGACAACACGAAAATGCTGATTTTGCCGATAAAATCATCATTGTCGCATTTGGGGTGAGGAAAATCCTCGAGTGATTCACGAGAAGCAAATGCATTCTCAACGTGTCACTGTGTGGTGTGATTTTTGGGCTTTAGGAATCATTGGACCTTTTTTTTATGAAAATGAGGCAGGTCAAGCGCAAACAGTCAATTTCGGTATCGTGAAATGATAACCAGTTTTTTTTGCCTAGAATTGAAGAAATGAATGTGGAGGGCTTGTGGTTTCAATAAGACGGTGCCACATGTCATACAGCCAGAGAAACAATTCAATTGCTGAATCAGTCATTTACTTAAAATTTAAATCTTGCGTTCTTGTTGGGACATTTCATGCTTCAAATTAACACAATTATTTTTACGTATAACAAACTGGGCTTGTGCTGACCATATTCAATCATATATTTTCTTTGAGTGAGGGAAAAATTTTGAAATATTTTGCTAATTTGGCTTCTCCTCTAAAATTTTTTAATGAAATTATATGCTTTTTTCTATTTTTCTTGGTCTGATATGTCGTCCCACTCATCAACTGAATTTCATAAACAGAGAAATTACTAGCGGAATGCTTAATCTTGTTTTCTATTATTCTTTCTTTCTCTTTGCTTAAAGAAAAATATATAAAACTGCTGCTGATAAAAAAAAGTCTTAAATTTTCCTTATTTATCGCCTTTTTCCATGTTAAAATAGTGTCAGCTGTAAGTTTATTTTGTATTCCAACCAACCACTGCTATTCAAGCTACTTTATATTAGAGCTTCGACAATATACAATTTTGGCCTTTTTTTCTTGTCTTGTCTTGTCTTCCGTCATCACTTCTTCAGGCAAATTGTGAATTATACCAAAAAAAAAAAGCAAAGATTTTGTAACTAAATTTAGATACTGCTTAAGTTTACGTTATAAAGTTTTTTTTAATGTTTTTTGTTTTTAAATAAGAAGATCTTTTTTGCATATTTTAATACGAATATAAATGAAAATTAAGTTGTAAATTGTTTTGGTATTAAAATTCTGTAATGTGTTCATTACATGCCATAAAATAGTTTATGATTAAATTATACAATGACAAGTAACACAAATAATAATTATATTCAAGTGAACTTTAAACAACAACACTTCTTTCTTGCTGTGCAAAAGGAAAAAGAATTTTTGAAAAGGTGTAAAAATAACTTTTGTGCAAAAATACATAGAAAACTTTATTTACACAAAAAAAAGTAGCAGATTTTCATAGAACTAAAGTCACATATTCATTAAAAGTATGCTTTTTATAAAGACTTTTTTTAAATCAAAAATTTTTCTTTCATTTTAATAGAAATCCCGAAAATTAATTATTAGATTTGTAATTGATTGGAAATCTAATAAATAATTATAATAATGATTTCAGACATTAGTTTAGTGGAGCGAGCACTTTCTCGTCATTTACTTAAGCTCTCCTGTCTTCATACACAAGTCCCTCCAATCTGTTTACAATTTTCGATAAAAAAAATATATGAGAATTAAAATATTTTTTTTAAATAAAATGTTAAATGTACTATGTAGGTATTAAACATAATATCTATTATTACGTAATAGTTAAAGGAAAAAACTTTCTTTGAAAACTAAATTTTTTTTTTTTTTGCTTGGCACTTTAATATGTATGTCATCCATACCCACACATTTTAATTTAACCCAAAAGCTAAACTAATTCTTTATTAATTTATTGTTAGAAAGAACAACAACGGCAACACTCGACGCACACATCCAAAACAAACAAAAAAACACATATTTTCTTTCAAACGAATCTAAAGAGAAAATGAAATAAACAAACAGTATTTTAAAGAGAGACCTTGTGCATGAAAACCAGTATTTTCTCTTTCGTATAAAATTAAATACAATGAAACAGCTGTTCTCCGCACCAAAAAGCAATTTAGTTTTCATACGGGCGTTAAACAAAAGTGTGCTTAAATAAAAATAAAATGTTTTTCTAAAGAAATTAATCAAAATATAAGAAAAAGCAAGTGACTTTACATTAAAACAAACTTTTTAAATAACAAAAAGTGTTAAATTAAAGCAAACAATTTAATTTATGTGTATGTGTAAAACATTAATCCAAACAAGGAGCAGGAATAGCACAGTGAGTTTCCTTCAGAAAATTAAAAAAAAGCCACTCAAACTAAACACATACTCCAACAAATTGTTTAAAAATGTGTGCTTATAAACGAAATAATGTTTATTTAATTAAATATATGCATTTTAATAAGCAAAATTCATAAATTGTCTTCCACAAACTGTCTTTCATATTCCTCAGCTGCTTTGGCAACAGCTGTGCGGCTAACAAAAACTCATGCAACAAATAGTTCAGTGCTGTCAATCACTGAATATTAACAATCGCTTTTACGTTGAAAAGCGATTGATGTTAATTTTTATTTTTTTGTTTCCTATGTTTTATATTTAAATTTATTTTTTAACTATAAAAATTAATTCAATTTCTTAAAAATTTTATTTTGCTTTTCCAAAAATATTTTTATTTAGTAAAACGACTTTTAAAACAAAAATAAAGCCATTACATATGTATAAAAAAATTTTTATTATTGAAATTGCTCACAAAAAAAATTTTTGTGTAAGCAAATATTAAAAAAAATATATATATATATATATATATATATATATATATATATATATTTTCATAATACCGTAAATATTAGTTTATTTTAAAATGAGAAAATTTTATTGTGTTCCTACAAATAATTTTATTTGATTATATAACAGCCTGTTGTAATAGTGTTTGGTTATTCTGATTATTAAAAATAATTTATTAGAATTCAAAGTATATACTCAGTGTGTAATATAAATGTAAATTCAAAGTTTTTTTCTTTAGGTCTTTTTTTCTAAAAGCATTTATAATTTTCTATAACCTCTAACTTTGCCACATTGTGTAATATTGTTTACCCAGAGAGAGCAGAGCTAACCACCCTTTAAGAGAGCAACTAAGCAAGTGTTGCAAGTGGCCAAAAATTTTAAGTATCTTTGTTCCCTTGGTATTTAATACAAAATCCCTTCATTTGATTCGTATTTTTTTTTACAACCTTAAAATATGATTTGTAATTTTGGAAAAGGCATAAGTCTACTTTAAAAAAAAATGATTTAGCGGTAATTTTAGTAAGCTGTAAACACCACCTTACTAAAATTACCGCTTATAAATTTTCTTTTTAAAAAAGTGGACTTATACCACTTTAAAAAAAAAATAGGTCCTATAGTCTTCTAATAGGTAGTAGTGCCACTTAATCTATTACATATATATCTTAATATATAAAATTCGACTGTACGTGTGTTTCCGCCTAAAGCCTGAATCAATTTAATTGAATTTCTGTTTATGTCTTTGGTTTACGCCATGGAAGGTTTAGCTTCACAAATCTGCCGGGCAGGTGGGTTATCTACTACCTGTTTTTATCCGGTCTTGCACGGTCCTTTCTTCTATGAGTACGATTTGTTAAATTGAATATACAAAAATTTAATTTTTTCACAAAAACCCAACTTAAATTTTTATGAAAATTAAAATAGACCACATCCATTACCATGCCCACTTTTTAAATTTTTCGCAAATGGGAGAATTTCTAGACGAATTTGGTTAATATATGTGTTACAAGTTCGGCGTAATCCAATTTATTTTTTTATGAAAAGAAAAATTTACCATTTTCACCATTAACACGCCGACTTTAAAAATTTATCTCTAAACAGAAAACGGATGAACCGATTTGGAAAATTTTCTTAGTATATTATATGTTCGGCATAACCCAACTTATATTTTTCTTCTCTTTTTAATTATATTTCAATATAAATAAAACAACGTTTGCCGGCTTAGCAATTATATAAAATAGTAACCTTACTGACTGACTTATCATTATCGCCCAGTCCAAACGGCTAAAGCTACGCACTTGAAATTCGGTGCTTGGCTCCTCTCACAATTATAAAAAAAAAAAAAAAATTACAAATTAAGGACGTAAAAAAATAGTAAAGAAGGGTAAAATCAATTTTTTTATATATCTGCCGAACTAATAGAGATAGAGCCACATATGGTACCTATTTTGATATACATATATACATTTGTAAGATATAAAGGGAAAAACACTAATTTCGGTATTTTTTTTCAACCCCATTTATCTCTCAAAGTACCAGGCAGAGCAAGAAAAACTAAATTGTATTTTTCTCAGCTTAAAAAATTTCTAATGTTTATTGCCACTTTTTTAAAATACGAACAAATAAGGGGTGAAATTATTTACCTCTTCCTTATATTTATCCTGTAAAAGTACTTTTGAGTAAATTGAGGGATTTTATCATAAACTTGTAAAGCACAATAAAAATGAATTTAAAAAAGTACCAAAAGAGAGAAATATGACTGGTACTTATATATCTTAGTGTCATTTTTTGTGTTATTTCTATACCTAGAACTGTGACAGTAAAATCAAACCGACTGGACACAATAGGAAATCGGATAAGGGACAATAGGGTACTTTTTATTCATTTTAATTTTTAATTTTTTAATTTTAACGAACCTAGACTATGAGACTGAGGTCTGCTAAAAAATAAACAGTTGTAAAATTAACAATATGATACTTTACTAACGAAGTAACGGATCCAATGCTATTTGTGAATAAGACCAGAAATTATGATTTGATTTTAATAACACATGACTTGATTTGTTTGAAACACATAAGTCATACAAAAAAATAAGCAGCTTTCTAGGTATATTTTTTTAATAATACCTTTCACTGTAAGTAAGACGGGCGTATATACATAAGTTTATGATTTCGCTTATAATTTTTACACCGTACATTTGCAACCCTAGATTACACAGGGCGCTTAAATTGTAAAATTTAATACTTGAGTTATCTGTATTGATTTCTTTGTGAAGGATAGCACTAGATATGTAAGAGTGAAAGCAGAGGAAATAAATAAGAAGACAGATAAAGAAGATGAGTCCGTCACTCAAACTAATAGCTACTTCTAACGAAACCATACTCAAAGGTGGAGCCTGCGCCGCTCCTCCAGGACAGGACATCGGCAGAGAAGGTGTTCTACAGTATGCTCCTTTTCCTCATCTGGATCCTTATAAATAGCGGAGTTGAATAAGCAATTTCCGTTTCTCTGTGTAGTCGTTGAAATCAACTTTCTAAAGCCAAGAGGCAACCTACAGAAAAGTTTAGTATATCAATCTGTCAGTTTTTGGAATTTTCATATTGGCCGATCAGTGTATAAATAACTGAGCTAAGTCAAAAAAATTAACTACCTCTATTTTTTATCATTTTCTGATTTTTTTTTGCGTATTTTATATGAACTACGAAACAAACAAAAAAAGGGTTTAACACACTTTTCTCAGAAAAAGCCATAATCTCTGTGCACAAAATCGAAACAATCGATCCAGAAACGGCCGAGAAAAATTAAAAGTACAATTAAAATTTTAGATTTTCAATAATTTTTGCTTTGTTTTTTATGGAAATTTTTTTAACTAAACATGTGCGTAATATTTGTATACATAAACACGAAATCAGCCTATCAGCGTGTTTGTCTTTTAAATGCCTTAGTGTAATAGCATTACGAATACAGAAATCTTATTAAAAGATAGTTTTTGACTTTTGGTTAATTTGAAATTTTTAAGTTGATATTAAATATGGTTTTTTTTTTTTAAATGTTTATTAAAATTTTAAATTAAATTAAATTTGGATATCTTTCTTAGACCCGTTATAACAATTTTCGATAGTTAAAGTTATATTTTTGGAGGACAAATATCCAGTTTTTGGCTAAAACTTTGTAACCAAGTTTGAGTGAGTGGTAAAGAACACACTATTCGATATTTAATTTATCGATATTCTTAATTTAATGTCCAACTTATAAAATCTTAACTTTAACTATCAGTAACTTGTAATAATGGCCCTTAGAATTTTTTTTATTTAAGCGACATCTTTAGCGAATGCCGTCAATTTCAATTTCTTTGACTGAAATTAATTATTTATTTCAGGATTAAAAAAAAATATGAATTTAAAGAAAATTATTTTAAACAATATTTGTCATTTCATTGAAAATCTTTTTTTTTTAACTTTTTTGTTGTTGAATATTTGAGAAGAATGTGCAAAATTTAAGCTGACCCGGCTAAACATAAACCGGCTATTTATTTTATTATTTAGTTATTACTTTGGTAATAATTATTTAAGTATTTCATAGTTTAAATTTCTTATAGAAAGATTCAATAATTCAACAAAATTGTAGAAAAAATACAATAGGCAAATATATTACAAGATAAAGAAAAAATTTATTAAAAAATTCAATGTAACTTCTAATTCAAAGACTCAAATAACCCCAGAAACGATTTCCAGTTGCAGTAACCGACAAGTTAATCATTCAATATAAATCAAAATTTCCATTTCAATTGTATTGAAATATCGATCGCTATTAAGAATCGCAATTTAGCCCCTGACGTTACAGAAAAATAGTTTTTTTTAGCATCTGCTGTATCTGGTTCAAGTTATCAATTGCGATATAATCGTGAAACCTTGTAAATTAAAAAAAAAAAATTTGGTTGGTTAAATTTTTCTCCTCGAGTGAATTAAATTTTTTATTTTGTGTTTTTAATTGATTTAATTTTATTAACGTAAAATAAATTGCCCAAGTGGCTTGATGACTTTTTAAAACTTAATTATCGTTTCAGGGAGTTTACTGTTTGTCTACAAAAAATTTAAATGCGTTATGAACGTGACTAAAATTGTTATTCCTTTAACAGTTCGAAACTATTGTTGAACTCTTCATTCATATAAAAATTAAGTAATTTTGTTTTGAATTTTTATTTTCCATTTCATTTCAATTTTTTTCAATCCCCTTTTGCTGCACAAAAAAGAACACCTCCATTGTTTCCATTATTCTGTTTAAAGTGAATTTGTGTGGTTTCAAGTGAACAAACGAACAACAAAAAAAACACAATCTGTCAATCAATCACCTGTCAACTTGGCCACACTCACAATATGGAAGATACGACCACACAAAACCATTTTACAAATACATACTTGTTCGTAGTGTTTTATAATTCGTTTGATTTAATTGTGTTTCGAACTGAGATGGCAGCAAGAGCTTTACCCATTTACTTGTAGTTGTAGGTTCATGTTTTGTGCCTCATTTTAGCTACTGAATCTGTATAAATCGTTCGTAAAACGAAATGTTCAACTATTGAGAGTCGTAGAAATCAGGCTGCCTACTATTCGCTCTTTTTATTGTGCGCAAATGCTAAATAATTTTTGATGGACGTTGATGTCTAGGCTCCTGATTGAGTGCTTACTTTTTAGAATGTGTGAAGCTTTAATTAAATCACAGTTTGTTAAAACCATTTTGTTGCAAACACCTGTTAATTAATCTTCCTTGTAACCAATAAAAAAAATTAACCAAAAAATATGCCAACACTTTAATTCATAAAATCTCTCTGTTCCTTTTTTTATTTTTGCTCAAGTAACTGATATTTTCTAGGTTTTTTTGACAATTAAATTGCTGTGCATAAATCTGGATATGTAATGAAAATTATCTTTGAAAAACTGCAATTCTAATTTACTTTAACTGAATGGCACTGATCAGGAATACCTCTGGCCTCCCTCCTTCTTTCTTTGTTGTTACAAGTTTTTCTACTTTGTTAGTTATTTCCTCATTAATGTACGAACGTACGCTTTGCCTTTCTTTGTATTCTTAGCAACATACAAACAAACACTCGTACATATTAAAATATGATATCATTGTCATTAATTTTAGTTTACGATCTATGCTGTTAATATGATGTGCTGCTCATTTCTAATATTTCTTAAGGAAAATTAAAATAATACCAACTGATTTATCGCCGTTTTGGCATAATGGGTTTCTATAATTTGCAAACAACATGCCTCACTCACTACCCCAGTTGGCTGCTGCAGCACAAGTTGAAAAAGAAGGAAACATAATTCCAACAAATACTAGTCGAGTCCAAACTACAGCAACAACTGAATTGAAAAGCCAGACTGAACATCTAGTCACCCACCCTCTGAGTTGTCATAAATCTATCACTTTTAATGGCCGCCCTGCACATAATTTTATGCGTTTTATGCAACCCAAGTATACACAAACACAAACAAGTAGTTCAAAGGCAACAAAACAAAAAAACAAAAAAAAAAAAAAAATCCTGGTAATATCAGTAAATTCAGCCCTTACCATTAACAAAGCAGGAGCAAAAGCAAAAGCAACCACCATTAAAGCTTTGCAAAGGCAACAACGAACATCTCCGAAGACTCACAAATTTCATAAAGTGGCAATTCAATCAATCAATTTTGACGTGTTCTTACATTGTTGTTGGTGTGTACTTTCATTCACTCTTTCGTTTATTCAGCTTAGTCATTTCACCCCCAAGCTTTGGCATCACTTGGTATTATTTCTCATTGTTGTTGTTAATGTTGCTGTATCCTTATCAAATAATGCTGGGTTGGTTGTTGTATGTATTAGTATGTAAGAGTATTTAAGTTTGTAGTTTGACTGGTTGGGCGGGCGTCACTTGTATTAAGCTTGAGTTATTTTGTTTTTATACTCACTCACACACAAGCACAATTTCTTCACTTATTTATTCATTCTGTATGATTTCTTTTAAATCAAAAATTGAAATAAGAAAACTTTTATGCAATCGTAAAATAAGAAGCCAAAGGTAGACTTTTTAGAGCGTTATTTTGCATAGAAATAAACCTGCTGTTACAAAGAAACAACTGGTACATTAATAGGCCTGATCAAATTGAAAAATTGTTATCAAAACAGTGCTCAGTAAAACTGCACTTTAAATTGATCAAAGCATTTGATTTAAGTCTCTTAACTAGATTCTTAGAACGTACACTAGAACCGCTTTCTGTAGGGCCTTTGAGATACAAAATTATTTAGAATTTTTTACCATCGTATACAAGTCAACTAAACCCCTTAGCAGGCTGTGGCGCAGCATAACATTTGCTAGTAAATGGGATGGCATACAAAAGAAATAAATTTTACTTAGAACTTAAACCTCTGCTGCTCCCTTTCAAACACAAACAAACAATTCCCATAGCAAAACATTACCAACAAAGTATTGCTGTGAAAAAAAAAAAAACAAAATAAATAAATTAAAAATAAAACGAAGAAAACGGAAACCGTCATTTATGCCAAAACTTTAAGCAATTCCATCATTCATTCTTATTTTTAACCCCCCCTCCAAGCACAAACCTTTTTACAATTTGTTCCAACTGCTGATACTGCTTCTGCTCTTTGCCTGTATTGCTGCTTGAAGTTGGCAGCTTAAATATTTTTTAATTGCCCTCCCTCTTTGCAATTCAATTCATTTAAAACAGTTGGTTTCATTACCGTCATTCATTTATTACAAACAATTTACCCCCTTACAAAACGTCTTTGCATCTTGATATTTTTTTTTATTTCATTTAAGCTCCCGCCTGCTTTCTTGCAAGTCATCCAAACAGATAGAGAGTCAGTCAGCAGCCCCAGCATTTTACCCATTATTTTTATTTATTTCATTTTTGTTTCTTGTAGTATTTTACATTTTATTCATTCTTTTGGGAAAGTGTGTATGTTTATATTGTATTTTTTAATCCTTAAATATTTTCTTTCAATTTTATACGTCGTTCTTCTCATTATCGTTTGTTATGCTGCCAATTTTCAATAAATTTCAAAAACATAAGACGCCATCTTCTTTAGCTCACAATGCTGCTCCTCATCCTTTTGTTGTTCCCCTTTTTCCTTCTAGTTGTTTTGCAAATGAGCGTTTTGAAATTAGAAGGAAAAAGTTTTGTTAGCAAAAGCATCACTTTCTTGATGGCTTGTGATTCCTTTGGGGATTCATTCAGAAATCTATTGTTTGCTATTATTCGCTTAATTTTTCTCTCTTAGTTGTTGCTCTTGTTGTTGTTGTTGATTCTTGAATTGTTGTTCTGATAAAGCCTTTAAATAATGAAAACAAAAGGTGGAAATATTATTGTTTGTAGTTGGATAATTAAAGTTGCTAATCTTCTTTTTTAATTTAAATAATTTTTTTTTAATATTTGCAGATTGTCAAGCCCAATTTAATTCACTTTTAAAAATGTGACTTTAGGAGCGAATTACAATCTAAAATTCTTAAATTTTATTTTTGAAACGATAAAAACTATTTCTTAAGCTACTGTCACATTAAAAAAATATTTTGCCAAATAAACATAACGAATGAGGTACATATTTCCATATTCTGCTGGAAACATAGTTTGATTAGATTGCGTCTAACCGTACCTATCTTTAAGCTAAATAAAGGGTGGTTAAATTTTAAGGGCCGATGTTGAATGTGAACCACACCTAAACATCAAGTTTTTTTCTGCATTTCTTTTGGCATTTCTCAATTTCAGACTAACTAGCGTTAAAGCTATTCAGGCTTATTATGAAAATGGACGTTCAAATAAAAATGCATATCGTGCACTTCGTGATCTTTTCTTCTTCAGTGATAAGGCACATTTTCACCTCAGTGGATTCGTCAATAAGCAGAATTGCCGCGTTTGGGCGCATCGGTCCTTAAAATTTAACCACCCTTTATATCAAAAATACCTCTCAACTGCAGATGTTGTGGTTCAACTTCCAGTCGTCCCTGAAATTTAAAGCATAAAAACATTTTAATATAACTTTTTTCAAATAAAGTTTTTATGTACATTTTTATTCCCTTGATTTTTTCGTTTCTCTTAATTTATATTTATTTATTTATTGCATTGTGCGACTGGTTTGATTTTCTTTACAAATTTATTTGACTCTACAAAGATTCGCTGTAAACAAGCAATAACTTGCCATTCAAGCACTTCAGCCCCAAAAGTTCAGTTTAGTTTGAACGATTAAGTTTTATACTTACATATATTAGGTGCATTCCCGTAAAGTGAGAGAGATTTGAGAGAGTAATATTCTCTTCTTCTCCCTGCCCGTTTTCATAAGATTGTAAAACGATCACCTGTAAACAATCGAAATTTAAATAAAAATATTATTTTTAAAAAATAATATTTTAAATTATTTTAGCTTTTTTTTTTCTTGTTCGAAAATTTTTTAAAACTTTTTGTTTGCATATTGACTAAAATTCTCGTATGGTCGATTGCTATAACAAAATAAGAATTTAAATGTTTGGCCGAGAACTTAACAAGACTTTCGAGTTACTTGTTATTTTGTATACAAAAAAAATTATTAGTGCTGTTCTGTATTCCGAATCCGAATATTTTATTCGGAATTGAAAAATTCAAAACCTCATAACTAATCTGTGGAGCATTTTAAGATTTTTAAAATTTTGTTTTTACTTTATTTTGGGCCCGAAATTATTGGTAGAATTAAAAAAACATAAAATTTTTCATTTAATAAAAAGAAAAAAAATTTTTTCAAATTCGTGTGAATACAGAACATGCCCGTATTTATTTCTAATTTTAGTAGCTTCTGTGCGTTTTCTGTTAAGTGAGTGATTTTGTCATATGTATTTGTACAAAGCGAAAGAATTTTTTTTAGTGAGCTGCAATTTCATGCAGAAATGCTTACGTTATTGTTCGATTTTCTTTTCATAAGAATTTTCTTGTAAACATTTTTTAGTAAATTCCCAAATCAGCGAAAAAGCGAACGATAATTTTCTTGGGGAGCCTGACCGTAATTTTTTTTTAATACTGAAAATATCATGTTTTCTCACTTTGTAGTTGATATTTAAGGGCACAACAAGATTTTAAATTCAATCAATTTTTAATTACGCACAAGTTTAATGAAAATTTGTATGCTAAATTGAGTTCAATATAATTGCGAAAAATGCCTAATTGCTCAATTAGCATTTTTCTTTGAACAGATTATCTTATATAAAAAATTCGACTGTACGTGTGTTTGACATTGTGCTCCTCCTATACGACTGGGCCGATTTAATTAAATTTCTGTGTATTTTGTTTTTTTTTTTTTTTTTTTTTTTTGGGTTACGCCTTGGAAGGTTTAGCCTCACAAATCTGCCCGGCAAGTGGCGCTGCAGTGGCTTATTTATCTACTACCTGTTTTTACCCGATCTTGCTCGGTCCTTTGCTCTATGAGTATGATTTTTTAGAGTAAGAAGATCGGGTATACAAAAATTTTAAGGCAAAACAACGTTTGACGGGTCAGCTAGTTAGCCTATAAAAATATTTGCCAAAAAGTAGCGGTTATGCTTATTTCGACAAATATTTGTTTAATTTGGGCGTAGCCTGAGACAATAAAATTTCAATTCTAATTATTTCTTTCACGATTTCACTATCATAAATGATGTGGGACTTCCGAAAAAATATGTTAAATACCTGGATTGTCAGGCTTTAAGTCAGTTTTTAAAGAAAATCTCTTAAGAAGACTGATACCAATCTTCTTTTTGAGTCCCTTTTCTTATTACAAATCTGCAGTTCCAAATTAATTTGTTGCCATTAGAAATAATTAAAAGCTGCTTTCTTGAAAATATTTAAATTTCCTTGCTAATTAATGCAAACAGTCAAATGTTATTGATGAAATTCAAATACTCATACAAAAGTGAAAACAAAAAAAAAAAAAAAACTGTAGGCACCAATAAATTTAAGTGCTAAAGTCGACATCATCCATTCCAGCAAATATCTTTTCTAATAAACTCAGAAAAGTGAAATAAATTTGAAGTCAACAAAAACAAAAAAAAAAGTTTCGCATAAATTCCAATTATTTATGGCAATTGCTGTTTGTGATATTTTATTTGTACTAAAGATCCTTGGATTTTTTGTTTAATTCGTTTTGTTTTTGCTTTTGTTTAGTGTAGGGAAATTATAACAAGCCAGCAAACAAAAACAATAAAAATAAACGAACTTAATGAATGAAAGCTAAATAATATTTATTTATACGATTAAAATACATCTCTCTTCTAAATAACAGAAAAAAAAGAAAAAAACAAACGAATAGAAAATAAGTTTATCCTGTTCCGTATACCCATTTCATTTGTTCTTTACAAATTTTTGGCAAAACAATTAAGCTTTGCCAGCAGAAGAAATCTTACTCCTCCCCTGCTTTTGGCTAAAATGGCCAACCAGCACATAGAAAAAAGGAATGTTTTAATTAATATTAATTGAATGAAAAGTAATTGAAAGGATTTCATTTTATTTCATTCATGTGTTCTTTCGCATAAAATCCATTCATAATGTATGCAAATGATTTATGAGTTTAATTTCATACCAAATACAACACAAAAATGGAAAAAAAAAAGAATAAAGCAAGACATTCAAGTTTATTTCTTTTGGGTTTTATAAAATGTAATCAAATGGAAAATTAAGAAAAAATTCTTTTTTCGATCAGTGAAAGTGGGATTAATTTTTATAGAAAGACTTATAAATAACTTGCAATTCATGTCAAGGCAGCAGATAAACATAAAATGAAAATGAAGCCTAAGAAAAAACTTAATTTAGAAAAAGTTTTTTTTGGAATTTAATACGTGCCTATCAAAGTGACATTTTTATACAGCCCACAAAAATACTCGTAACTTACAATACGAGTATACCTTATTGGTATCGAAGTTTTACTTATTATACTCGTTTAAAAATGTCTCCTTTTTTTGTGTTTTCAGTTTTAACAGGAACGAATCGAAGGTTCAAGGTACCGCTGTAATCTGTCGTATAGCAATGGGCCACAAACAGCTCATTAAGATGTATTTTACTACACCCAGAGAAAAATGACACCATGTGTTGTCAAAATGACCACATTTGTGCTCACTTAGACAACGTATGGTGTCATATTAACAAGCTTTTCGAATGGTGTCGAAACGTCACCATACTGGTGTCGAAATTACACCATTTGGTGTTGATATGATACTATGAGGTAGTTGTAATGACAACATGCATTGTTAATTGGACAGCGTTTTATAATAAGTTGGAAATTTTGCAAAATGCGTTGTCAATTAGACAACGTTGTCAAAAAAGTGAAATCGTAGCTTTTTTTCTGAATTGGCAACCAACCATCGTCGATTGGTACGCGTTGTCAATAAAATAGTCAACGGGATGGTGTCAAAATGACCACATACGTTGTTGATTTTGCAGCGCGATTTTTGGCTCAGCGTAGACCCAAAATTTTGGGTAAATTTTGTTTATAATTTTCCTTTAAGGCCTTGCTCCTTTTATTTTATTCCATAATATTTTGATTGAAAGTTAAAGATGTAAACTAAACAAAAAGAAAAAAGCATGAGAGTATGAAATCAAAAAAATCCCCCAAGACAAATTAATACTACAAACACTGCGCAATATCACGTATTCGTTAGAAAAAAAAATAAAAAGAAAAAAGTGTCGTTCTCGTCCTTTATTCCCATAAGCAACAACAATGATACTAAGAATATAGTGTTGTTGTATATTATCTCTTTATGTTACTATTATCCTAAAGTATTTATTTATTTATTTATTTTTTACTTTTATTTTTGTTAGTGGTTCGTCCTCGTCACTCGTTAAGCTATAAATCACTCAAGCTTCTTGACACTTTCCACTTCCTTTGCATTACAGCAGTAGTTCTAATACACTTTTTATTCTCAGATTCTTAAAAATACAAGCAAAAAAATAAATTCCATTTTTTTGTTTGTTGCTGCTGGTTTATTGTCGTTGCTGTCGTTTTGTTCTATGTTGCGTATCAGTTCAATTTCAGAATTTTTAATGTTTAAGGGATTTTTTGCTATCCTTCTTAACACTCACTTGTTTGTTTGTTGGCTCAATTCTTGTATTATGTGGCTGTTCTCAAATGCCATTCACCCTGTAGTGACATTTCTGGGGTGTCTGTCACACAAGATGTGTCCTTCGTCTATGTTTTTTTCTTTTTATATAATTTTTTTATTGTTATTTATCCCTACATTAAATACTGGTTGTAGTTGCTTGATTATTTATTTTGTCAGAGAATCTTGTGCATAATATTGTTGTTTATTTTGTTTATTAACACACGGTGGCTCATTTTGCCCTGGACTACTCAAAAAAATCTTAATTGGCTCTTGAAAATTTTTAAAACTTGTTAAAGCCTAAAATCTGAAATTTTGAATTTATTTAGATTTTTTTTTTTTTTTTTTTTGAAGTTGATAAACAAAATTTTTTTATAAAATTTTCATTTTTCCGCTTGCACCACTGTGCTTGGCCTGTTTGTTTTCTGCTTGGCTGTTTCTCATCCTTCTAAAAGTTAATAGGGGTGACACTTTGAGGTGACATATTGAAATGAGTATTAAACTGTTTGTGTGTTTGTTTTGTTGGTTTTTGCTTACACATCGCCTGCAATGTATTTCATTCTGTCTTTTTTTTTTTTTTTAATTTTTATCTCTTGTTCGTTGTGTTTCTTTTAAACATTTTCAATGTAGCATTAAGTTTTATTTTATATTCGCCTTTTTTCTTTACTGTTGTGCTCTAGAATGCAGTAGCGAAGATTCTCGTAATTAGATAATTAGTGTAAGTGTGTATATCGGTGTGTTAGATATGTGCTATGCTATGCTATGCTGGCTTCTGTTTATTTGTCGTTAGTTCTTTAGCTGGACACTAAGTAAAGCGTCATACGGTCACATCAGTCTGCGTTACAAATGACATTTGTAAATTATTATCATTGTAAATGAAATTGTAATTAGTAAATTAAGTTTTGTTTGGTTTAGCTGTTGTTGTTGTCTGTATCATACGTCCCTACTTTTGAAAGCCAATAGTAGATGGGATTCATTTATTCAAGAGCTAAGAAAGACTATATGACACATAGCAAAGTGTTTGTCTGTGTGTTTTAAGTTACTTAAGTTTGGCTCAGATCTTCTAGAAAAGTTTTTTTTTTATTTCTGAGACAAATACTATTTTGCTGACCAAAAAGAAAAATATGTGTACGTAAAGCTTATTAAAGTTTCTAAATTCAAATAATAAAAAGCATATGTTGCTTCGGTAAATTGTTACTGTAATGCATTCATTAATTTTTTTTTACTTTGAACTTAAATTAATAAGATTAATTTAAATCTAAAAACATTAGCAGCAGAAATTTATTTAACTTGGATAATTGGGTTGCTAAGAGAGTCTACAAAACAGTTTCAAGTACCTAAAACAAGTGTAGGTATAAAATAAATTATAAATTTTTTTTCATTGGCATTTAAATTTTACTGCTTCTTTTCCCTTCTTTCTCTGTCTCTGTTACACAATTTGATACAAATAATTTTCGTTTTTAATTTGAGGCTGTCTAAATGTTGAATTTAGAAAATGAAGGTTAGAATATTCATGAGAAGACTATTTTCTTGTCATTTTTCTTTCCGTTTACCCTCAGACATCTAAAATTTATTAAGAGCGAGAGCGTAGCTGTTCAGGTTTTTTTTTGTTTTCTAAATTTCTTATTTGGGTGAAAAAATTATGATTTTTCACTGTTTTCCTTTTTTTTTTTTTTTTTTTTTTTTTTTTTTTGTTCTACTAGCAAAAGGGATTAATTTAACGTTTAAAACGTGTTTTACGCTAAAAAAAAAAATTTATTTAGCTGCCTTTACTGCTGATATGCTGCTCGGTGTCCTTGTGATGAGTAAAATTGTAATGTTTGCTATTTATTTAAAGCTGAAATAGCTTTAGCTGTAGTAACTGTAAGAGTGGAAGAAAACAACATGAATCATTTTTGTTGGTGTTTTGTTTATTTTACTTAGAACCTCTTTATGTTTTATTGCTGTATTTTGGGTGTATGTCCGTAAATAAAATTATTTACTAAATTTTATAAAGGACTAGCAAAAGTGTGGATTTTACAGAGGATCTAAAATATAATGTAGGAGTAGGTATTTCAGTTTATCATGGGTTTTGTGAAATAATAAATGCAATCGTTGGTTCCAGAAACTTTTTCTTTTTTCATTATTTTTATTTATTTGTGTACTATCAATATTTACAGTTAATTTTATTATACATACGAGTACTATAACATTATTTGAGATTTTTTCTAATAATATAGCAAATATTAACGAAATTATTGCCTAGATTTAAAATTAGTATAAAAAGATTTATGTATATGAAAATGATAGTAAAAAACCTATAATTAATATCACAAAGTGTAGAAGTTGACAATACGTAAACATAGTTTGTTCTTCACAAAAATATTATTATTAGCTTGAAGCATCTAAAAATTATTTTGATCACGATAAACATGTTGCTAGTTATTTTTAACCATACTATTTTTACCTTCATAGATTATCACAATATTTTTAATAATGACTGAAACCGTAAATATGTTCATGCAAACATAATAATGATAAAAAATATAATTGAAAGTAAATTGCTTTCTATTTTGTCTCTGCCGCCACCATATAAATGAAGCGAGTATAAAACAAAAGCTTAATCGTTCAAACTCAACTGAGCTTTGTGGCTGAAGTGGTTGAGTGACGAGTTAATAATTCTTAACTAAATAATCCAAAGTTCGAATCCTGGTAGAGTCAATTAAATTTAAAAAAAATTAATTCAAAGCCGCTGGATTATGTAAGAAATAAATACAGTCAATGGAATAAAAAATATTTATTTTTACAAAAAATTTATAAATTTTTTTTTAAATTTTTATTAAAAAATTTATTCACAATAAAAAAAAATTTTTAACCTTGACCGGGGGTTGAACCGTAACATCTGCAGGTGAAAAGTATTTTTAATATCTTTGATTTAAAAATATAGATGCAGTCATAAATCTAACCATACTATGTTTCCACCAGCATATGGTTAGGTTAACCATATTTTTTCTTTGTGTGAAAGAGATTGAAAAATACTAAGAAGCTACCATGTCCTATATTGAAATAGGTTATTTAAGTGCCAGTTATCGATCTCAAAATTTGAGGCCAATATCTCTGATAAGCGTTTCTATAATTCGTTGGGCAGATAGTAGGTCATTTGTAAGGAATCTTGTAGGGAGATTATGTATGATATAATAAGAATATGCTTGATAATTTGTAGTCTCACGATTTTGTGCAATTTTTTCACACTGCGCAAGCATATGTACATTGTGTACAGAAGAAGTTTATTTTTTACATTTAGTTTACTTCTTCTTAGCAAGGAGGGGATAAAGAGCTGTACTACATTTCACAGCCTTTGAACGGGGCATAAGTGTTTCTTAAATAATAGTTTGCCATCGAGTGTGACACCAAGATGGAATCTGCAAACGGAATCAGCTTACCTTGAATAGAAAAAAGGCGATTGGAATTTTTTCGGGAGAATTATTAAATTGCATGATTTCTGCATACGTTTTACTATTGCGTTAGAAACCTTACCAAATGCGCTATCGTCCTCAAAAATGGCTACAACATTAACAGCAAGGGATTTGAAGTCTGATATACATATATAGAGAATATAAAAAAGGTAAAAGTACTGACCCTTGTGGTACTCCAGCAGAAACGCCTAATTCATTTGAGCTGCATCCTTCTATATCTATAATGAATCGTCTATCCCTAAGAAAACTCATTTTATAAAATTTATAAATGAGTCATGCGTGGCAAAGAGCACTAAATGCTTTCTCTATATGGAAAAAAAAGTCTTTTATTAAGGTACTAAATTATTCGCTACATGTTTTATTTAGTGAATGGTAGAGTATTGTGTCCTGAAAATATATTGGCAGTCATGGAGAATATTATTCTCATCCATCATTGGTTCCAGTATAGTAATCACAAGAAACTTTTTCTTTTTGTGCTTAAGAATGCAATAAAAAATCCTTTGGACTGCAAACAATTTTAAATAAAAATCTTGAGTGACCATGAATTGAGTTTGATATAGAAAAATATATTTTAAATGTGAAGTATGTGATTTCGCTAACCTGTGACAGCAAAGTCCACTCACTTGTTTAAAAAAAGTCCTGGCAAATAAACACCAGCAACTAGAAAATCATTTAATTATTATTTAAAATAATACTCCCAAGCAAATTAATGCTTTACTTTTTTGTTTGTTTTGTTGCAAGACTTTCAGCATTAGTCCTTCCAGCTTAGGAGACTTAAAAGTTCCTCGTTGCTTAAAGTACAAATTTATCTCTGTTGTAACATTCAAGTTAATTTACTTTGCAGCTTGCTTCTCTTATATTTTTTGTTTTATAAATTTATTATGAAAATGCGTAGAGGGATTTAATAAATAACTGTTATTGTTTCTGCTTGTTCCCGTTACACTAATCATAACTTACACAAATATACTGAAAAGTTTTCATCTAGCCCTCTGCACAGTGGTCAAAGCCAGCAACGTTTATTAACGAAGGGAATAAATAATAAACATGGATCCTTCCCCAGCTAAGATATACATACTAAAGGACTCCTTTTTATTACAAAATATTATACATGTTTGTACATACTAATTTACTCCGCATAAACTATAAGTCGAAAAAAATAGGCAAAAAGAAAGAAAATGGTGGCTTTTATGTTGTGGACCATTTATTGAACAATTTTTCTTTCTTGCTTTAAAGTTTAATGGATCGTTTAAAAAGCTACCTCAATTGTTCGACATGTTTTTATTGAGTTAGTTAAACTCCACGTGTCTTTTTATTGCTTTTTACCATAAAATTTAAAATGTGCTAATTTCAAATGGAAGTTGAACAAAGCCGAAAAAACCACTGTGCTTTATTTGAGTTTTTCGTCAGCAACCTTCTAATTAATTCAATGTTGTTTCAGTTTCTACTGTTGTTGGCTGGCTGTGATGCTTTCAAACTTTTCCTTATACATTTTTTTCTTTTTCTCTTTTCATTTGTTAATTTTATTTACTACTTTTTGTCTGCTACTTCTTACGCTTTTAACTCTAGTTCTTTTTCCTTTGCCAGTTGTGTTTTTCTTCATTTGATTTTCAGTCGTGTTTGGCTGCTCTGTTTTATCCTGAATTATGGATTTTATTACTGCTGTTGTTTCGTCTGTCAAATTCATAATTTTAAAGTATGTGTTGTAGGTACAATTGTTAAGTCCTTTTCATTTCGTTGGCACAAAATCATTATCCTGTTTCTTCTTTTAACATTTTTACGTTTTTATTCAAGCTATTTTAAACGGTTTACTTTTTGCTCTAGCAATTCACTTGTTTCTAATGAGAATTTGTATTGTTTTGTTTGTAAATTTGTTGTTGTTGTATTTTTATTTTTGTTGGGTGTAAATTTTTCTTTATTTTTAAAAAGTTTTCGAAATAATTTTTACTTAAAGCTTAAAATAACAATATTTTGTAAATGGCGAAAATTAGAAAATATATTTATGTGCCGGTGTGTGTATTGAGGATATCTCTGTTTGAATAGAGTGATGCAGGTAGCTTTCAAATTTAGTGGAAGAAAATTGAGGGCCTTTGAAAGAAATTTATTAAAAATGACAGAATAAAAAAATTTAATTGGATTTTTTTTAGTTGGCTTATGGGTTTCTCGCTTAGTATGGAAGAAGAAAAAGAATTTTTTACCACTTTATGCCTGTAACTAACAATTTTTTTTTTTTTTTTGATCAATCAGAAATAAATTCCTTTTAAAATTTGAATTTTATAATTTTCTTTAAAAGTTCAAGTTTGTTTTATGCAATTCAAAAGGCTTGTATTACTTCGTCACCTTTCCCTATTTCGCTTACTCCTTCCTCCCTGCCTTATTAATATAAACTCTATCATTTACTTGCAAGTACCATGCTACCATTTTATTTTATATTAGCATTTAACGCCCTACTTCATCAGCGAAGTACCATACTGTCGTTATTTTAATTTCTTATTTCGTTAAAAACCATTTAATCTCAGTTTTAGGTTATTTAATTTATACAAATAAAAAGTACCAATTTATCCCTTTCTTAATATTTCTCTATACTAAGAACCGTTCGAGTCCAATCTCGTACTTTTTGATTCGATAAAAATAAAATATTAAAAAGTACAATTAAAATGTATAAAAAGTAACATTTTTTTCTTAATGAAATTTTAACTTTGCTCAGGAATGCTTTAACCCAATCTCATAGTTCTAAAATTGTTAGTATGAAAAATTAAAAAAAAGAACCATTTTGTCCCATTTATGGTTTTCTATCTTGCTTCAAACCGTTTCAGAAAAATCTATTATAGATTCTTTAACAATAAAATATAAAAAAGTTGGTATATAAAAAGTAAAATTTTTTTAATGATTTTGTACTTTGTTCAGAAGCGTTTGTGGCTAGTAGTTTTGTCTTAGACTAATTTAAAAACAAACAAAAAATTAGACTTTTTTATTTTTTTTTATTGTGTCTTGTTCAAGTTCTAGTTTTCAACTGCTGTGTATTTCTTAATTCTAGTTTATTAAATAAATACAAATATATTTTTATTAAGTAAATAAAAATATGCTTTTCATAAATAATCCAAGAAATACGTCTGCATTCTTTAGTTGCACAATAATTGTGTTTTACAATATTTGCATTTTCGTTTTAAGAACGGAAATGCGATTTTTTTACAAAAGTAGGTAAAACAAAAGTAAAAAAAAATATGTTTTCTTATTTTATTAAAATATGTTGCAATTAAAATATACTCTTATTGATAGGTGTTATTGTAACTGCTAGTCTCATAGTTCTAGGGTTATTAGTATTAAAAAAATTAAAAAGCACTATTAAAATTAGTAAAAAGTACTATAATGTCACTTACGTTTCTTTTATTTCGTTCAGTACAGTTTGATTCTGCTGTCACAATTCTAAGCTTGAACATAACTTAAATTCTTTAAATATAAAGTACCAATGGTATTTCTCCTTTTTGGTACTTTTATCTTCTTTGAAAAATTTTTTAAAATTGATTTTAATTGTTTAGGTGTTACAAATTAATAATAAAATGACCATATGGTGCATCAATTTACATAAAGGTATATATTGGCACTTTTTTTAAAATTCGATCAATTAAGGGTAAAATATGTACCGCTTATTTTACACTTTATTTGATCGGACTTTAAAAAAGTGCTAATATACATTGGATACTTTTTTAGGAAGAGAAGAATATAATTTAGTTTTGTTACTTTGAAAGATAAATAGTGTTAAAAAATGGTACCAGCATTATACTTTGTATGCCACAAATGTACAAATATGAAAAAAGTACCAGGCTGCGCGATGATGACAGTTAGTAACGTTACTCTTTTATATAAGAGTTGTGATATATGAAAGTAGTATAAATCCACTTTTTAAAAGAGTCAGCGGCAATTCTAGTTAGAGGGTATCTATATCTTTACTAAAATTACCAATAACTCATTATTTTTTAAAGTGGACTTGAACCACTTTCAAATATTACAGTTCATATATATACATTTAAATTTTAGCCAAATATGAATAACTAAAAGTATAGATTTGATTTTAATTTGTTACATTCACTTACACTTTGTTCAAAGAGAAAAATAAATTCTAAAAGCCTGATCAGCTGACAAGAACTTGGCTATCCCGTATCAAGTGTAGAGAATATTTGAAACAACTTTCAGCATATAATGAATTTACTGATCAAAATTCCTACCACATTCTTCCAGAATGATCTTTAAAAAACTTTTTTCTTCTTCTATTGCTACTTGGCTCATAGACTTTCAGCAACACTTTAAAGTTTCAATAACAGACTCTATTGTAGCCATGAATTCAACTAGGGAATTTGAAATTTCTATAATTTTTTAGATGCGTTAATACCGAACGAAGAAGAAACTGCAAAGATCTAATGTGTTTCAAGTTTAACACATAAAAATCTAATTAAAATTATTAATAAAAGCCGATAATAATCATAAATTTAATGATCCTAATTTGAGTTAAAGGTTTCCCATAGCAGGCGGTAGGCGGCATTATGTGATGTTTAAAACTCATTTACACTCAAACAATATTAAATTTCCTACCAAAAACAGTCTACTGTTAAACGATGAGATGAAATGTTTGCTTGAAACATTTATTATCACAAACACACACATAAACAAACATCTATGCAATCGTGTATGAGCGAGTGTGACAAGCAGAAAAGAGAATAGAAGGAAAAGTAGATGGAAAAGTAGCAGAAGAAGATTTTATGTTTGCTTAATCTAATGATTTATATAAAATTTAGGTCGCCATATAGTCGCATTAATTACGCCTCATAATGAGTGATTTATGCGAGCTCTGTGCCTCATTTTAAAATATATGAAAGAGAGTTTATACCAACCCATGCACATAAACATGAAAGCATGCATTTACAGGGAAGTGTTAACCAACAAATACATACAGAAATACATGCATACGTGTACTCACTTTCCTACATTTATGCAAAACATCATATTTATTTAAGTACGAGGTAGGTTTAGACATTTATTTAAAACCGAAGAAATGAATTATGCTCACAATATAATCATCTACGTACTAGAGAAAGGAATGAATACCGTATTTGTTGACTTTGAACTAAATCATACTAAATAACTTCATATGACAACATGACAACAACCGGAAAAAGTGAGTGTAAAGCTACGGTCACATTCAATAAATATTTGCCGAAATAAGCATAACCACTATGTTATAAACACAGGTATTAAGTTTATTTATTTTGAAGAATTTTCTGTTAAAACAGTTAATCTTTTATTGATTATTTGATATTATTTGAATTAATTTTATGTAATATACGAGTAGGTCATCGTAGACTATAAAAATATTTCCCAAAATGTAGTGGTTACGCTTATTTTGAAAAAAAATTTGTATAATGTGACCGTAGTTTAAGGAGTAGTATGTATTGCATTGCCTGTTTTCTATTAACTGTTCAAAACACTCAAAATATTTACAAAAAGGCAGCAAATACAAAATGATCTAATGTCTTTATGATACCAATTTATCGACTATTTTTCGTAACTTTAGAATTGTTTTAAAGTTGACACTTCCTAAAGGGAAGAAAACTCTTATTAAACAAATTTCTACGAAAAAAATATTTTGTTCACCAGAAAAAAAAAAACAGTTTTCTAATTTTGTTGTAATTTTGAATTAAACAAACACTCCAAATTTTACTTGTGTATTTTTTAATTGTTTGAAAAATATCGGAATTTATTTTTCTATTTCACAAACTTTACTTTTAATTAAAATAAAATTAAACTATAAAAATGACAACGAATATCGAACGAATGATTTGAATATTTTTGATTTTTTCTACATGCATGTAAAGTGCAAATCAATAAAAATTATGAATATAAAGCAAACAACCAAATTCATTATTGTTTTTGAATGACTACATGACAAAAGCAATGAATATAGGAATAGACAATAAAACGGAGTTCACAAAAAAATAAAACGAAACGTTTGCATTCGATTCGTTTTGTAGTTTTTCAGAATAAAAAAAAGAAATACAAATAAAAAGTACTGCACATGTTTATCATTTTCAAAATAACTACGTAATAAATTGTAGTAACAACGAATGATTCATTCATTCAAAAAATACGTTTCGGCATTTTGTTTTATACATTGTGCAAAACGATTAAAAAATGTTGAAAGATTTGTGACTTTGCAGGAAACGTTTATGAAATGTTTCGGTTTTTTCTTACTCTGTAATAAAAGTAGATGTTTTCATTCCTTTCTCTGTTATATACTAACCAATTAGTCTTGAAAAAAATCTAAAAATTCAAATTTAGCAGAAAACCAGAATTATAATCTATTTTTCTTTGAACTCAATCTAAGTTCAAACTTGGTTTTTTTTCATGATCAAGTGACATTCTAAAGCCGCCTCAATGCAACTTAAGTCTGTCATATACGTATTTATTAGCAAAAGCTTACGATTATAGAATTCTAAACGAAATTTTCAGATTGTCTTCCTATGAGTACTAATATGAATGATTAAATTCAAAGGACTGTAATAAAAGCTGACACATAGATATAAAATAGGTTTCATGTATACTAGCCGAAACGCGTATGTGTGTGTGTGAAAGTGTATGTGCATAAAATGGTGATAGTATTTGTAAGTTTTTGTTGAATGTGTCTCTGTTGAAATTATGAAAGTGTTTAAATGTATTTGTGTGAATTATTCATTCCCATAAAAGTGAAGCATTATTATACGTTAATGAGCATAAAACTGACTTGCCTGTGTGACTGCTTCAGTACTGATGATTCCGTTTCTGATGGCAGCAAACCTACTCTGTTGTTGTTGTTCTTGCTGCTGCTGCTGTTACTATTTGCTACAGCTACTGATGATGCCGCAGGACATGAATTCACATTAGCACGCAAAATGCCATAATTAAACACAGAAATGTTGTTTTTTTTTTTTCTTCTTTTCGGTATATATTTTAATGACATTGTGTTATAATATGATTTTCAAGCAGTTAAAAATGTTTTAAAGCAAAAGCAGTATGATAATTGAACATACACAGAGTTGTAAACCCACATATGCACGTATGTATGTGTGTATACTTAAAACAAACACATAAATATTAAAATTAAAAAAAAACCCATCACACATGAAATCCATATATTTTATTTCGCTGACACAGTAGAACGTTTATCCAATTAAGTCAACAAAAGTAAACTGAAGTTTTTCTAAGATTGTATAACTATTACGAATTTAATTTTTAAAAGATGCCATTGGTGTTTTTTAGAGAACTAAATGGTTGGATTTTTTATATGGAAACGTTTGGTGCGCTAATTCTTTACCTGAGTCAACATTGTCACATCAACTAGTACATACTACCCACTGTATCATTTAAGTGAATAAGCAAATCTGCCTATATGACACTTTTTCATATACGGGTATTTTATTACTTGGCATCGCATAAAGAGTTTTTAATGTTTTTGAACACAGCAAATATAAAAAAATAAACAATAAAACATTTTTTTAATCCAAATATTTATGTTTCTTGAGATAAACATTTTCTCTATGTTGCGTTGTGCTTAAATGCTTTGTACGTATACCCCTAAAGCCAACCTCATCCTCACACTGAGCAGCATCATCATCGTCATTATTATCTGCCATTCGTCAATGATTTATGTCCATGTGTTTTGTTTTTACTCTTTAACTAAAACTCTTTCCTAGTTACTGAATTTTATTTTATTTTGCAATTCTTAAAATAATTTCTTTTTTCTTTTGCTTGTGTTGTATTTTTTATCACTTTCCTGCAATTGCTTTTCATTCATTTTATTTATTTCTATTCACAATGGCGTCCACAGTGATTTATGGGTGATTGACAGCTGTTTGTGAGTGAGTGCGTACACAAGTGAAGGTTTACATTTGTGTGTATGGTTCGTATTGTCTTTTTTCAACCCGCACATGATCCATTCGTCCAGTAGTGGTGGGAAAAATATTTAATGTTTTTCATTTAGCTGATTTTTATTGTAGATTCCTTTGATGTATTGTTCGTTTGTTGTTTCTTGTCTGCTGTATGTTTGAGGTTTTTAAGTAGGAAGTGCAAGTTTTTATGTAAAACAATATGGCTGCTTTATGAATTTTAAGGAATAGGCGGGTGTTTTGTATACAAAAAAAAGTAATAAAATAACGCCGTAAAATATTTGTTTTGGTTTTTCTAAAAAGATTACTCTAATTTATGGGTAATAAAATGTATCGAATAATTAGAAACGGTTTGATTTCAACTAAATAAATTTTATTTTGTAATAAAGAAAATAATTAAGCCCCAGCTGTTGTAAAATATTAAACCGGGACCAGGCAGGGCAATTTGATTTTTTAAGAGAGAGTTAAGAAGAGTGGAAAGGGATGCAAACTTGCTCGTACTCTGTAATTCTCTTTTGTTTTCTATTCGTATCTTTTAAAGCTGAAAAAAAGAAGACAAGTAGCTTGAATGCTGAAATTGATAAACTGCGGCAATTTTAAAAGAGAATGAAGAAAAAGTTGCACAACTAAAATTGCCGTGTCTGTTTCCAGTCATACTTTCATTTTCCCGTCAGGGAGAAACCAAAAAGTGACAGCAACTCACTCGTAAAGTCCGTACTTTAGCTTGAATAATTTCACTACACTCCCCATTTTCACAGCGTTGCTCTTGGAGAAATCTTTTTTTTTTTCTGTACTTTATGGCAATTTGATTGAAACCCTGTTAACTTAAGCAGCATGCAGGAATTATATTCATTTCCAAATGCTATTTCTTTTATTTCAATAAGTGTTTGTTGGCATAATAAATTTTTATTGCGAAACTCAATTAAATGCCAGGCCACAATCAAATTTAAAAGCATTCAAATCATAATTTAAGTTAAAAATAAAACAATATGGTGACTAACTAAAAATAATCATAAAAACTAATTTGAACTTTGTCAAGGAATGCAGTCAAGTAAGTACGAAGAAACATTTTAGTGTTTTTAATACACAAACTTTTATTTACAAATTTATAAATGGAAATTGAAATTTAATCAAGTAAAAAAAATTTAAAATTTTTATGACTTCTTAAGCTTCAGTTTTTATAAAACTAAATGAACTGCAGCCAAGTTTTGTTAAGACCTTTAACTCAATGAAATATTATCATTTGATAATTTTTTACCCTAACTTTTTCAAAAATATATACTTTTTTCTTTAAAAAAAATTCCTGTTAATAGTTTTTGTTGTAGTTTTCTACTGACTAATTATGAGAGTAACTGTGTGATTATTAAAATGCTCTATTTAGTGCAGTAACTAAAAACTCATAAAAGTCAAATGCATCTGCAAAAAAATTAACTTAAAGAACCTCTTAAAAGAACAAAAAAAAAAATTAAAAAGCAGTTACGCAAACAACTAATATTATATATACACACACACACAAGTAAAGGAATTTCCTAGTAAAAACAGCGGGCTCAATAATAATTACATACGAAAGAGCCTAAAACACAAAATAACACTTTTGTTGTTCACATTTGAGTCACCCATATAACACAACTACACTCAAAACGATTTCATTTCATTTCCACTGTCACTGGCGAACGAGTGAATTGGTATGACTAGTTCGACTGAAATGTCATAAAATTAAATTTTATGATTATTTCGACAAACACACATTCAATGCAATGCAAAAGGGCGGTGGTACAATAAGAACAACAAAACACCAACTGCAATTTCCACTTTTAAGCAACAACTCACAAGAATCTTTGTTTGGAAACAAACAAAAAATAATCAATACAATTAAAATACAGTAAAAAAATGTTCAGGTTGACATTAATGTATTTTTAAATAATTTTATAGACATCAAATATTTCAAGTTGTGCCCGTGCCCTCTCATTTAGGTTTGTTTTTGTCTGTTTGTTTGAGAGACGATAGTGTGACATAGTGACACCTTAGATACACATAAAATTGACATGAACATTTGACACTTTAAATGAAATCTGTTTACCTTGACAAGTCCGGAGGTCAAAAGCAATAATTACTTTCAAAAAGTATTTTTAAGAATTTTTTTTTTCTTTTTTGGAGGTTTTGTTTTGAACGAGTACAAAGAAAATCCCATATTTTACGTTTCGTAACACATTTAAATTTCTTTGTTGTTTCAAGCTGCTCTTTTGTTAAGCGAGTTAAAACACATTGTTTTTTTTTTTTTTTTTTTTTTTTTTTTTTTTGGCGGGAGTTGATGTTTACATTTCTTGTCATTAACCGTAAATGTCAAATCATAAAGACTTTAATTTTATGAGTTGTTTTAAACAAGCATCATAAAATCAAATGACAGAACAGTATGACAGTCTTAAAATGGACCAACACCGCACTCAACCATAAACTATGTGTAAGAATTACATAAAACTAAAACTTATTTATTAACTTCTGACGTATGTATGCATGTGTACGAGCCTTGGGTTGTCTGCTCTCTCATCTTTTGGTTAGGTTTCTGTGAATATTTTTCATTTTATGCTTTTGCTGGTAGTGGCACAAGAAATATAAGTTTCACCAAACACTTTCGTGAACCCCTTGTCATTAATAAATTTTGTGTGCTTGGAAACCAGCAAGTAAAGTGTACAATTTTACACCTTGTTATTTTGGTAATCATCTAGATTCTAAAATAGCAAGTCCTTTAAAATAATTAAATTAATTTATTACAAAATATTTAATACTTTTTATAACTAAATAAGAATATTCCAAACAAATCTGAAGCTACAAAATTTTATTGAAAAAAAAAAATCCTACATTCTTAATAATTAAATAAAAATAAAAAAAGGATTAAATTCTTTGTTATTTCTGAAAAACAGTTTCCTAAGCCCTAACTTTCCCGTAAAACAAACTTAGCAAGTAAACAGTTTATTCGTTGGATATATTGCCTGTCTATACCTACAGCAGTTACTTAGTTGTTTGTGCAGCCATGATCATCGTCATAATATCCTAAAGTGTCAGATATCATAGTTTGTATTAAAATATTTGAAATATTCAGTATGTCTATTAGCTTGTCACTTTAGTTGACATGTTGCAGCATGTTGAGCGAGATGTTGCCTTCAAAAGACAATCATCTTGTTTATTTCTTGGTTTTTTGTCAATTGTGGCCAACAGTAGATTTTTTGAAGGTGCAACGAAAACCGCTTCTTTTATGCAGATTAATTGTGTGATGAAAAAAGTGAAAGGCTTTTTTTTGGAGCATTTTTAGCAAAATATTTGTTTTTATAGATTTAAGCTTTTAGAGCCCAATAACATTAGGGTCCTTTTACACTTTGCATGTGCCTTGCCCAAGTAGGTTTTTCATATTTTTACATTACAAAAATTTACTTTTTTTAAGTTTTCTTTTGCCTAAAATTTCTAAATTTTTTTAATTTCTCATATGTTGTTTCACTCACTTACTGACAACAAATCAGCAACATAAATAAAGAATAAAACGAATTGCCGATTACGAGCCAGTGTGTTCTGAAAAAGTAAAAATTCTCTTCCCCTCAACCCCATCATCTACAAACACAAGAGTGCCGAATTGCAAATCAATCTTAAAATCATTCATTACACATTTGCTGGCATAAAAAAAGCAAACGTACGACATCCCTAAAATAATTGAAAACTTTATTAAATGTCACTTTGACAAGTCAATTTTTAGAACCCACCTTGATTCAATAAAACTCGCTAGTAAAACAAATAACAATAATTTGTTTTTGTGTACGAGCATTTAGCAAATGTTGCAAGCAAGCGATACTTAAGAGAAAACTCAAAATAAAGCATGTCATTCATATTTTGTTTTTTTTTTTTTTTTTGTACTCTTACGCGATACGTAATGTAGGAGGTGGCAATAAATCCGCGTTAAGTGTAGCGTTAATGAGCACTAAAATTGAATGTTTACAAGGAATACATATTAAATCGTTCCCTACTAAATCGTCTTTTGATTTTATGGCTCAACTTTATACGCCTGCAACAAAGCAATAAATGCGCATTAAATTCTTTTATTTCGTTTTGTTGTTGTTTTTTGTTTTCATATTTGAAGTTTGTAATGAGGTGGTAGATATCTATATGATGTGCACAGTAAATATGTGGAAATGCTTGTTGTTAATGTAGAGATTTTAAACTGCGTAACCTGCTTTATGATATTTCCTTTGCTTTATTCAATGAGTTATGAGTCTCAAATCATTTAATTTATAGTACTTGCTTGGGAAGTTTATATTTATTTTATTAACAGGCTCGTAAAGAGGCTTAAGTGTTAAAACATTGACTTCCTTTTTGGTAGTTTTAATGTGTTTAGCGCATGTGTAACGCGTGGGTTTCATTTATACAACTGAAGTATACACACATATCTACAATTTGTATTTGAAATTGTTTTAGTACCCTAGACTAAAAATAGTTAAACATTGTTTTGTCAACACTTTGAAGGGTTTGCTGTAATGATTGTTAGACAGAGAACAGACACGGCAATTTTAGCTGCACAACTTTTGGGTTTATAAGAGAGAGAAGAAATAAGAATGAAAAGATGTACAGACTTGCTCGTACTCGGCAAATTTATCCGCTATTCGTAGCTTTTGAATGTTCAAATTGCCTAAATAAAATTTTTGTGTGTGGACACAACGGCAATTTTAAAAGAAATTAAGAAAAAGTTGAGCAACCAAAATTACTCTGTGTGTTCCCCCATTTAAAAGAACTTAAGATTTTTTAAAATTTGTTCAGTTGATTTCTTATTTTGGGAAGTATCTCATCGATTTAGGATCAAGAAGTCTCTACATGTAGAAGAGAGAGTTAAATTAAAAAAAAATTTTAGACTATTTTAAATTCAAAAACTCTTACGAAGTGGACAGAATTTCTGATAACCCTTGCTGGCTTGTCAGATGTTGTTGCAGGATTGATATTTTCTCTGTCAGTAAGCTGGTTGCTTTTCATATCAACTCTACTAAATATTTTGGGTTCTTGACATACAAAGAAAAAAAGTGAGGCCGTAGAATTTGTGTATATTTGGGTTTATTATACCTCTAGTAATATTTTTTTAATGATGTTTATTTTTCCAGTTAGGGGCCTTTAAAAAAATAATGATAATTGAAATTTAGATTTGTTTGTAGTAGATTTTCTAATAGAAAAAAAATCTTTTTTTTCTCTTTTTGATAAAAAAAATAAAAAAAAGTTTTGACTTTTTTTTTTTTAAATGAAAGTAAAAATCTTACATGAGTTTTTAAAAAAATTTCTGCTTTTCTTTTTTATTGTAAAGAATAGGTCTAAAGTATATTTTAAATAGACTAGAAATTCCATAGCTATTAAGTGATATACGAAGTTGAAAGACACTGTATTGATCTGTATCATTTTGTGCCAGCGTGTTCAAGCTCCAACAACAATTTTGATTAGTTATTATTATTTGAAGACAAATATTAGCAGTAAGAAGTACGGTGATCCATGTTTTATTCCATTTACATGCTTTGAAAAATCATTGAAAGTTTAAAGCTTTAAGAAAAATTTCTAAATGCTTAATGCAAAAGTGGAAATGCCTGCAAAAAGCGACATATAATTCAAACGTTGTCATCATCAATCATCAAGTGAACCTTTATAGAACACCCTAGACGAACCATTTATTCCCAGAGAAACATTCAAACATGAACTGCCATAAATTAGTATGGCAACGTGCGACTGCATGTACATCAATTTTCATATCTTTCTAACTAGTAACTATTCTACTATGGAACTTCTAGTCCATTTAAAATATACTTTAGATCTATTTTTTGCAATGCAAAAATTTAAAAAAAATATTCAAAGTTTTTTTTTTAAATTAAAATTTTTACTTTCGGTTTGAAGTCAAAACTTTTTTATTTTTTAAAATTGATTTTTTTTAATTAAAAAGTCAAAAGATCATAGTCACAAAAAAGTAGGCTTTTGTTAAGAACTGACTTTTGTTCATAAGAATTATATGAACTTAAAGTCTTTTTTAAAAAGATACCGACTTTAGTATGACTATAATTATGGCCCATTTTTCAAAATTTGTTTTTTATTAGAAAATCGGTATTGCAATTATATTAACCCAAATGTAAACAAATTCTAAGACTTTACTTTTTTTCGCTGTCCGCTTCAGGTGAAATGCCTTACTAGTAGAGCATGTGGTCTGCTTGTAATTATGAACCTTAAATTTTTATTTAATTTATTTTGTTGTTATTGCCGCTGCAAAGTCAGTCATAAACTTAACAATTTGTTTGATTGTTGAAGAAAAAGCACCAAACAACCAAATGAACCACTTTTATTGTCGCTGTTGTTCTTTTACAAACCGTAAAACAGCAACAAAAAGTGCACATGCACATGCACGAAATATCGTCATCATAATGTAATCGATGTTGTGGTTTAAAACTACATACATATTTGCTGTAATAATATTTCATACGTGTTGGTTTACTTGAATGTTATTGTTGTTTTGCTGTGTATTTGTGCCAACAGTGCACAGTGGACAAAATGGTCAACCTTAGCTGGAATATGGGCTACCAAGCAAATGACGCCTTCGACCATCCCAATCAATTCCCAGTAGAAAAGCAACACCACTTCGTTGTGGCAATTTCTAGTATTTTCAAAATAAATTCAGCCAGTAACACTTTTTTTGCCCTTCCACTCACTGTTCACTGTGATGAACTTCTTTTTCAAATTTTTTGTTCATGTTGTGTTTTGATATTTTCAACGTTTTCTTTTAGCGTACATAAATTCATTATTATTTGTTTGTTTTTTTTTTTTTAGTTAAAAACTCATAAATTTTTATTAAAGATACTTAATTTTATTGAATGTTGTTTTAATCATTTATTGTGTGGGTGCCACCATTAACTTAAACATCATTAACTTAAGTGGTTTTTGATTGATTGTTAAAAGTGACAGAACATTTATGTGCGTAGCTGCTGTTGGTCTTGCCCTCAAGCTGTTGCAGCTGGAAAAGGGTATTAAATATTTAAAAAAATTGCAATATAAATTTAAGAACACCTGCCATATTTCTACTATAAGTTTTCTCCAACCAATCAGATGTTTTCGCCTGTAGCTGGGGTAAGATCAGCGACAGTCAGGCTAGTACATTCAAAATGAAATTCTGTTCATTTATAAGGAGCTTCGTAGCATACGATCAAATAATGCCTCTGCCTACTAAGCAGCTCTTATCGCGTGACAGAAGAAGGGGAAAAAAGGTGGGTACTATATTTGTACTGTTGACTTTTGGTTTCTTACGGCCTATTTTTGAAGAAATACTAGCAATTTGTACTTAATTTTGAAAAATTCAAATAACTAGATTCACTTACTTTTGCCACAAAGGCTAAAAACGAAGTTTAAATAACCCCCCTCTAACCTAAAATTAGCTTTATCAAAATGTTTAATTTGCGTATTAATTTGCAATTAGAATTATTTTCCTGCAAATCCTTGATCCATTTTAAAACAATACTTATTTATAAGCTGCATAAATGTAACATGTACGTTGCCTAACGTTAAGCAATCACCTTTACAACAACTCGTATCTTGTTTTAATTAAAATACCAACTTGCTCCAAATAAATAAACATTTAAATACACACTTTTATGATTAACTGAAATATATGACGCTCTTTCTCTAGTTTTTCTATACAAGTGAGGAATCTACTCCTTGTGTCACATGATTTCTCTCTATAAACCAGCTTAATCTATGGCAAAAAATATCCCTCTTTTGGTCTCTATTGCAATAATGGCAATCTGACACAACAACAACAATAACAACAACAATAACAGCAACAACTAAAATAATAATTTCATACTCGTATGTACTATTACCGGTAACATACGCGTCGACATTCTTTGGTGTGTTATGTCCTGTCAAAACTGAAGTTTATTACGTCTACAACTCGTATTGTAACGCCATTGTTGTGGCATCAGCATTTATGATGGTGGTGGCAGTGGCACGAGTATTTCTCGTCGTCGTCATCAACATCATCATCATCTACATTTGTGTTGGTATACGCATACGAGTGTCATGTCATTCCCGCCATATGTGAAATGAAATAAAATTGCAGAGAATGGGCATGGGAACTAGCGTAAATGAATGATGTTTCTGTTATTGTTTGGCTTGTTACGAACAACAATAAAAACAACAAGACAGACAAGATTAGTTAAAGTGGGATTTCAAATAGGTTTCCATTTCTAAATATTATATGAGGTTTATTTGTCTCTTTTTCGTTCCACCAAACTTAACTCCTTCTCTAATAACTCTAAAAAGTCACACGCCACCAACAGTAGCAGTAGTTGCTGTAGCTCAACTTTATATCTGGAAATGTTGAAAAATTTATATGTTCTGTTATGTACAGGGTTTTAACAAGTCTCTGAGGTTAAATAAGTGAAATGATAAAAAAAATTACAAAACAAAATAAAGAGTTTTTCTACAAAAACCAATAACAATGCAAAAAGAAAATTAGAGAAAAAGTTTTAGCAGGAATGAAAGACTACAAAAACTAGTGTCGTGTGCATTGCATTGGCAAACAAGCAAAACGCAATGATTCCAAATATTTTAGTGGTGCCCTGCAAAATTTTGGGGACAGCATTCTAGCTAGAAAGCAAATACGACCCTGATAAAAATAATACTGAATTTTCAATTAGAATTAAGCAGAAGAAACTTAGTATACAAGACTGTTGAAGGGCCGAAGCGGTCATGCAGCAGTCAAAGATACTCCTTAACCTCGAGTGTATTACAGCAGAGGTTGTTTTAAACCTCAGCAGAAAAGACAGAAAGCTCTACCATTGTAGACTTAACTATCACATGAGTAAAATTGGTGTGGTATAAAACGACTTCTTTCTTTTCAGTCGGGAACGACGGAAACGTCGGAACATGTTCTGTGGTGACAAGAAGCAGAATGAGCTGTTTTGGCAGTGGAACATTGGTCCCAGGATGCCTCCGCATAATTACTAGTTAGCAGCAATTTTAGGAAGGTAAAGACACCATCTAATTACCACCGACTCATTAAAAAAATAAAGTGAACTTGTACCTTTTTTAAACATAACAGTTCAATTAATCTTACAGCAATTACAAGATTCTAAAAGAGTCTCGGATTGTAGTTGGGAATCGGGCTGCACAATAGATCTTAAAGATCGCGGTGCGATTATAAATCAGGTTTGGTTTAAAGGAAATCAAGTAAAAGGTTTTCATTTTTACTTTCCTAATCCCAAATACACCAAGTGTGCCTTAAGGCAAAACATAGACTCAACCATCGATTTGTTCATAGACAATTCGGAATTAAAAATCACCTGAAATTCACTCTGCTAAACTTGCATAGAAATATTTTCAGCAGATAAAAGATATTTGATATGAGAATCCCATATGGTTTTGATGAAAGCTTTTGCTGAGCAGTTAGTTAGTCAGCCTGTTTCCCTTTCGTTTCATTGCTGTTGAAAACATCCATGCGTGCTAGTAAATGAAATGGTTTATTTACAAAAAATTCTTGGGGTTAAGAGGGTTATGCGGTTCTCTAACTTTTGTTGTTATTCCAGCATTTGCTACTTCTGGAAATTATACGTGGTGTGTTACAAGACTATAATTGCTTTTATTTTTATCAAGAAGGCAAAATTTAAATTTTCATCATTTTATATTTGAACTAAAATGTGTGAATGGACATTAATTTTGTTTTTCTTTAAAAACTTTTGTCCTGTGACTAAATTAAACAAAAATAATTGAAAAATGTAAAACCAAAGAAAAGCATATCCAAATTTTTCATTTCTTCTTTTTATTTTCAAAAAACTAATTAAACTTTTCAAAATTTGTAACCCATTTCCGCCTTCAATATAAATTAAACCACTGACTCAAGCTCCCTAATTGTTTTAAACGCTCCTCGTAACGCAATTATAAACAGCTTTACCCCTTACAGGCATATGAATACAATTTCTATCTTTTTCAATATTTGTCGGTTTGTCGTTTGCTTACTATTTGGTGAGTGAGTGATAAACAGGCGACGGACGCATTTGTTTAACAATTAACGTGTTGGCAACACATTGCAATTATTTATATGCCAACAACAAAAACAATAGCAAAAACAATATTAACCCCAACAATATGTTTTCATTTACATACATCCATACACACAACAAGCAACTAAAATAAATGAACAGCCAATAAACAATTCTTGCTATTTTCTTCTTTTTTCTTATCATATTTTTGCAAATAGAAAAACTGCGGGTAAATGCAAACATTTTATTGTGACATTTGTACGGTGTGCGGTGCCTTTTGATCGAAGAGGTGACTGACGGTGGAGGACAGATTTTGCTTTCATTTTAAATGAATTTTTTTATTCATGGTAGATATTTTAGTCGTGTAACCAACTAAACTTGAAGTGAGTGACTACTATCGCCTTACATACATACGTGCAATTAACAATACTATAAATAAAATAACTTTAATTGTCTTTAAACATTAAAATACACACCCCATTTTTAGTCCTCGTTATTGCATACACGTTAAGGAGCTAACAAAAAAAACCAAAAGGCCTTACAATAGGCCTTACCAAAAGGTAAAAACTGGGTTTTATAGGTTTTTAACAGTTTTAGCGAATAGAAAACACTTTTGGCCATAATCATAGTCACAAAAAAGTAAGTTTTTAATAAGAGCTGACTTTTGTTAAAAAGAATTTTATGAATTTAAAATTGTTTTTAAAAAGATACCGGCTTTAGTGTGACTATAATAATGGGCCTTTCTCTTCAAATAATTTAAAATTTTGCTAAAACAAGTTATTTTATGAGTTTTCAGATATTGAAACACGAGGTTTTTTTCAAAGCTTAAATATTTTCAAATGAACTGGCCATTTCCCTGTCACTAGCTCAGCTATTCAAGATACCAAACTAAATCATTGTTCATGGTCCAACCAAAACGCACGGTGTGAACTGTAAATAAAACAAAAAGTTTTCAGAGAATTATCTTAATATTTCTTTGTTATGAGAGAAGGATCTGTGAAAATTATGTGTGAGACACGGCTTCTATCCGAGGGCCCATATTTTCATTGACTCTTAAGACGTTATTGAGGTTCAACATCGTTAATGTGCCGAATTATTTCATCTCTTAGCTATTGAATAGTTCTTGGCCAATAAGCTAATAACGGTGCAAATTTATTTAATTCAAGTGTTGCCTATAGGTTTTTGGCGAATTTTGTGTATGAACGATGTTTTGTTTCAGAATCAAATTTAAATTAGTCATCTTTGGTTTTATTAAATAAGGAATTCCAAGTTTTTTTTTTAACTTTTTAGCAGAAAGTCTGCTGAAAAGGGCTTCAAAAATTACTGCCTTAAGTCATCTACTGTTCTCTTTAGCACTTGAAACAGAAGCTTGAAATAATGAATTCTTAATTTTTTGTGTGAAGTTCCCTTCGTTTTTTAATTCTTTAACAAGTTAACATGAACCAACAACTTCACCAGTGGTCTACTTCGCAAGGAAAAAAAATAAAGTCTACTAGACTGCTGGTGGGAGGGGAAACGTCTTAGCATGTTCTGTGCGAGTGCCCAGCAGTGGCAAGACGCAGAATTAGCTGCTTAGGCAGTTGGACACTAGTCCCTGGAGACCTAAGCATGGTTAGTAAGGAGTCTGGCATTGTAGCTAGCAACTGGGCTGCACAATAGATCCTAAAGTTCGCGGTGCGATTATAGCCCATAGTGTTAATAATAATATGAATCTGTTAAGTTAACACAGTCGAAGTATTTTCAATAATTTCCTAAAAAATTATGAAAAGGGAAGAAATACTTTCTTAAAAGTAAATAAAATCAAAAGCTACTGGAATGCAGATTATTCAGATTTTGAGATATTTCACTCAGAAAATTTACAGTGAAAATTTGTGGGCTTAAAAAATAAGGAAAAATCGATTTGGTCTGGTTCCATGGACTAGTGGGTATGAAAGCTATTGGAATATGAATATAGTTATGAAATCTACATGCCAGTAGCCTTCATTTCCACTAGTCTAGGGAACCGCACCATCTTTTTTATGGCCTATTTATTACCCCAATAACAGATTTAAAAAAAGAAGCTAAAAAAGTAATTTTTGTTGAATTAACTGTCAAAAATTAAATTTTTGTTCCACTTTTGTTTCCCTCAATTACCTAAGTAGAGTGCAACTTTAGAAGGTCCAGCATTCTTGATCTGGCTTAAATCTAAATGAACCATCTTTTAATTATTTAATTTTTAAACAATAAAATTTACAGACAAATTAATGCTTTAATACATTTAAAATCCGCACTCGCACACACACATTTAAATAAATGTGTATGTGGAAAGAACGTATTCGAATCAAATTGTTAACACGCCTTAGAATTACGAGTATGATACAATTTTTATTTGGGTAATTAGTCGCTAGCGAGTTTACGAAATGGTTATGAGAACATTTTTGATAAACGATAATGGCTTATTATGTCGCAGCATAATCGTATTGTTGTAACATTTTGTTTATATTTAAATTAGTTTTGTGTAAGAATTTTGTGTTTTGTCGCCATTATTATTGAAATTATTGTAGATTGCATGTGCTGTTGCTTTGCTAAATTGTTCTTTATTTGCTAAATTGTAATCGTATGAAATTGTTCACATTCTGTTGTATGTGCACTCTTCACTGCACTTGGAGCTTATTTCATATAATACCCGACTTTCAATCTTGGCGGTAGAACCTCGATGCCTCAGACAAATATTGTGCAGGATTTTATTTACTACTGGAATTCACCATAATGAGTTATAATTTGGTGCTTTTATACCCTACAGTATTTATTAAAAATTTGTCAGTCTCAAGACTTAGCAGCTGCGCGCTTACCTGGTGATAAATTTAGTTTTTTTTAAGGCTCTATTTTCTGAATGAATTGTAGTTAGCACCAATATAATAGAAAGAGCTTTAAGTTATCTAGTCCTCAAGTCATATTTTTTTTAAAGAAATTTGTTTCTGAAAAGTGTAAGCCTCTTGGGGTTATTCTTTGCCTTAGTTTTTAATAATTAGAATTATAAAGGGGGCGGGAATAAGTCACTTGGTCACTGCGGCCAAAATAGACCTATTGTGATTTTACTCTCAAGCTAAAAATCCTCCCTGAGTCTAGTATTCATTAAGAATTCAAAGACTTCTTTGGGTGATTTGTTCGCCATGTCCAACGGTTGTAGGTAATGTTGCCCTAAGTAGCGAAAACGGGTCCAAATTAGACCATTACAATGACAAAATATGCGTTCTGGGTACTCCTTACTATCCTTACATAACTTAAAGAGGTTATTTTAACTAAACCTCATATTCGCCAAGTGTTTTAATACTCATGAATCTCATGATAATGCCAATTCCTGACCGGGTCAAGCTAAGTTCTTCCTTTGTGTTCTTCCGAGATCGGAATGGCATGAATATTTTCGCTACTCTGGTATCTTTTGTTTCCAGTCAGTATTGTTGCGATTCTCTTTTTAGCCACTCCCTAAAACTCAGCTTAATAGAGCTCCAAGACAGTCCACAGAATGATTGTGGGCCAATGAATCTTTTCTTGCCAGTTCGTCTGCCTTTTCAATGCCTACATACCCACCCATATTAAGGGAACCCTGTTATTGTTAGTCTTTTTAAAAGCATTAGATAATGCAAGTTCAGTTTTGATCTTATCAAAAAGGCACTGAATAGTCATTTCTTTTGAAATTTACGACAGTGACGAATTTACTTTCATGTTTTTACTTGCTTGTGATCACACATTTGAATAGCTTAAATATAAAACAGGTTGCAACTTGGGGCTGCAGCATTCATAATTCTACCCCAAACCGAACGCACACATGCTAGCCAATTGTATTCAAATAAATTTTAAAGATTTCCAACAAAAAAGAAGAGTGAAATCAAAAGGGTTTAAAATGATTTAACGTTGTGGCAGATGGTGACTATAATTATGAACTCCTTTTAATTATTTATTGATAAATGAATAAAACGCTATTTGTAATTTCAGTATGTGTAGATACACCATAATTTTTTTGCCAAAATGTTTTAATCCTGAATATTCTACTCTTCTCTTTCTGGCTGTTTCTGGTTTAGGTAAACAGTCTTGCGATTTTTAAAGTTTTTAGAATGAATACAAAAGAATTAATCTACTCATGATAATGAATTTGTGCAGAGTAAAGACAGAACGAAAATGACAAGTTTGAGTGAGAGGAGCCAGTTAAGGAGTATTTGTTTTCCTTACCGCAGTTATAAGCTTATTTCTATTAAATGGTTTTAGTAGTACCAAAAGATGCACTCTCTTAGTCATATGACCATGAACAAATTGCAGTCAGGTATTTGTCAACCTAATTTTAGTTAATAATTTCAAAGAAACGGAAATTATTTTCTAATTAAAACTTATTTATCCCGGATATTATTCATTGGAAAATTCAACTGAAGCATTTCAAGTGTTTTTTTTTTATAAAATAAAAGTTAAATTATTACACATGACGCATAAGCTTTAATTTAAAAATTTCACTCATTTCTCTGTAACTTTATCTCGCTTCTTAGCATCTACTTTTTTACGACATTTTATACTTGAGGATTTTCCAAAAGAAAAAAAAATACACAAAAAACACTGACACTTTAAAGTTATAAAGCAAATGCAATTAAAAAAATTTTTTTAATAACCAGCCACCACTCAATATTCCCAATATATTGAAATGCTTTAATAAAAAAACAGAAAAATAAATAATTCGTAAATTATACTCATCATAAGGTTCATATTTAATTGGCTTTCATCATATTGAAATTTAATAACTTTTTTATGTACTTTTTATTTCGCTCAGCAATATTTTTTAAAACAATTAAATTCGTAAAAGCAAAAACCAACAGAGCAGCAAACGATGATACAGCCGGCCCATCATTAACGAATTCGGTCGGTATGATGGAATCTCACTTTTATGACTCTGCTGCAAATTAAGGAAATTTATATTGAGAGTGTCATAAATTTTATGATGCCAAAATGAAGCACGACAAGCAATAATAGCGATGTCCACCAATGACAATTCAGTCAGTTAACAATTTCAGTAAAGTTAAAGGGTTTTCAAAAACATGGTGTTGTAAAACTAATTTAGTCTCGGTAATTCTGGCTAAGATTTATGTTTTTCCTTAAAAGCTCTATCTATGCTAATATTATAAAGAAGAAAAATTAGTGTTTTTGAAGTTTTGTTTGTAATGGATAACCTCTAAAGCTTCTGAACCGATTTTAAAAATCGATGAGTAACATAGGCCACAAAACACAATGTTACGTCTGCGTTTACTTTCATTAACTATTAAAATTCTATTTTTTAATTTGGTACATAAAATAGTCACTATATAGGATCGGCCAAACTTACTTTTATACAGGTCAGTTAGAAGGACGCCAATTTGTACTGGGTAAAAACATGTAATCAAAAACCAGATTATATTTATACAATCCGCTTAGTCTTAGAATTCCTATGCTGGGGAGGAGGGCGGTGTAAAACCGGGCATAAATATTTTGTTTCGACATCATGTTGGCAAGACCTTCATGTCTTTAATTGCATTTTTCCAAACAGAAAATACTTCGAAAAACCGAAATTATATTTAGGTTTCTTCTGTAGTCTTCATAAGCCTACCATGTTTTTTTGAGAGAGTAAAGAACTAAAAATCTTTTAAATAAGTTTTCTTTAACACATCATCAAGCTTCGGGGGCTTTTTTTATATATTTTATACAGCTGATATGCCAACTGTTCAATGGACACACGTCTACTCGTACCTTTGCTGAAGATGCAGCTATAGTCAGCGTTCATGATAATCCAACCTCAGCCGACTTCAGCAATTGGAGAAGTGGCTCTTTCAATTGAAAATTAAAGTCAATGCCTCGAATTGCATTCACACTACTTCTACTTTGCGAAGGGATAAGTGTTCTTCCATTACAATCAATGGAGTGAGAGTAGAGCATATGTAGTGTGATTCAGTAACTTTTGTATCGAAAAAAACAAGTTTAATGATATTTTATCGAATTCAATAACTTTCCGACAAAAATATTCGAAGTTTGCGATAAAGTTAACAGCACATAAATAATCACGGCAAATAACGATTTCTAACGTACCGAATATTTTTATCGAAAAGCTACTGAATACCGAATTTGATAAAATATACTTAAACTTGTTTTTTAGATATGAATGCTCGTAATAAAAGTTACTGAATCGCACTACTGAGCTAAACCACGTGAAATACCTTGGACTCACCACATCGCAACAAAAATCACTCAATTAAAATTGAGATTTGCTTAGCTTTGCAGGGTCATTGGACTGTATTGAGAAGTTACAAAGAAGACAATCTAAGCTGTTAAAAATAATAACAGGGACATCATGGTACATCAGAAATAAAAATACCCATAAAGATCTGGGCATAGCGACTACTCAAGAAGAAACTATAAATACTACTAACAATTACAGAATTACAGAGAGTTTTGCTTCATTCAAATTCACTTGTGAGGTATTTGTTTTGCATGAGGGCCACAAACTGCTCAGGAAAACTAGAACCTATGATCTGACTACTTGAAGCCAACATTTTGTGGGCACGTTATGTTAAAGTTGCAATAGCAATAACAACTACTTAATTTTTATAAGATTCAATATAGAAAAGATTGACAAAAAAAAAAAACATCCTAAAGCTACACCCTTTACAAACTCTCAGACATAAATGTCGCGGCATATTTATTTATTTAAAAATAAAAATAAAAACCAAACTTCATTACACTCCGCCTCCTCCTCACATCATCAGTCGTCTGGTTCAATAGTTGATGAAGATGATGTTGATGTTGATTCGTTCAGTATACAGTTCATTCATTAATATGGATGTGGATCGAAATGAATGCTGAATGTTGTTATTAAATTAATGCAATCGATTTGCATTTTTATTCACGAGCTAATTTACACCGCATTATTTATTGCTCAGACTTGTGTTTGTTACCTGACGATGAGCGTGGTGATAATTGAAGCTTTGGCGTCGCCGTCGCTGTCGGTGCATAAAACTGCTGCCCTGGTAGTGTTGGTGTATGTATATGTAAATGAACATGCTGATAATGCCAACCGCTTGTTTTACTCATGTGATGCCTTTTCTCATGAGCTTTATTGCATTTGTTTCGTATGCCGGCCTACAAAATTTATTATTCAAATGATGGCCATGATGGCCGGTTACTTCTTTCAGCTTTAATAGTGACAATATTCTTCAATATTTTTTCGCTCATCAATAGCACATCAACAGCAACATTAAATACGTTTATTTCATATGCGTTTCACACGAATACATATACAAATTAATACACATAACGCACTACAGGTAGACGGATCAGTCATCTGTTTTATGATTATTATATTTCTTAAATAAAAATGTCGTAAAATTTTGTTGACGTTGTTCATCAGGATGCAATGGCTCAGCCACATGCGCGTGTGTAAAGATGAGAAAAAGAAGACATGTTTCTCCATCAGCTCCGTCTGTCCAATTTTTATTTATTTAACTGCTGTTTTGTGGGACTGTCTTCATCTTTTTTTTCTTTCTTTTTTTTTTTTTTGAATTTATGGATAAATGTCTGTCTGTTTCATCTGTGTCTGTTTGTCTAAAGTATTTATTTTCTTCCACCAACTCTGCATTTTTTACGACTTTTGATTAATAATTTATTTCAATGGCTGATTAAAATTTTTACATAAAAACCTTAAAATGAATTCTTAATTTAAAGTTTTTTTTTTCTTCCGCTCTTGAACCAATAACAACAACATTCCATTGTTGAGCTGAACTCTCTTATTTCACAAAGAAAACTTAAAAAACAAATTTCTATGTTGTAAGTATGTGGCTGTGTGTGCTTAAATAGATTTCTACCTTAAAATGTCATTTATTCCATTAAAAAAAATAATATTGAAAATTATGCCTGAAAGAACCCATCAAAAATCATTAAAAAAATTGTTATGGCTTTGCAATTTTAGCCAACTTTAGACTTACATGCTTAACTATACGAGTAGATGTTTAATAAATTTAATATTTTTTCTTCATATTTTTATTATTAAAAGTCTTGGAATTGCATAAAATTGAATTGCTTTTTACTTTTATTACATTTTGATGATGATTTGTCCCATATCCCACTGACTGTTGGCCACAGTTGATCATCAGACAGTCAGTATTTGTACTTAAATGAAATTAAAAAAAAATAAAATTTTTTTTTGTTATAAAAATTATTGATTTTGTCTAAATTTTAGTTTTTATGATAGAATTAATAAAATAAATGGTAATCGTGTTATTTATTGAAATTTAAAATCGGCTTGGAAGATAAAGACTTAAAATTTCAGTTCTTTTACGTACGAGGTCGATTATGGAATGGCCGTTTTGAAGTTTTGAAATTCATATCAGAAGCAGAAATTTTTTTTCTGAGTGAAGTTGTTTCAATATTTAATTTTTTTTTCTTTCTAAAACAAAATTTATTTTCACAATTAATCCATTAATCACTTTTTGGTAAAGTGCTTATTTTGAAATAAAATATTTCAGTATTATTTTGCCATAAATCTGTCAAGAACTTAATTGCTCTTTTTATCTTGGTTGCAACATAATTTGATTGTCATTTACATGGGTTCTTTTTTAATGGCTATTTTTTGCTCGCTTACATTTTTTTTTAATCTAAACAACTTGTCGAACATATTCATACTCTGTGCATATTAATAAATACAAATACAAATTCAAATATAAAACGAAATTTATTGTAAAAAAAAATTAAAAAAAAAAAAAAACTATTCAAATATAAAATTTGCATACACACGAATAAATGCATGCATAAACATGATACAATCATATTGAGTTCTTTTTCCAAAGTATCGTGTCAAACATGCCATCTACTTTGTTGACACTTGACAATTTCACATTTATGGTAATTGCGGCTTGCAATAGCAAGTATTTTTATTAGCAGTTGCAAATGCAATTGCAAAAATATTTGAAATGAATTGTCATTGTCAGACAATGAATATTTGTAAAATTTACAAAACAAACAACAAATAAAAGCTCTAAAACAACTAAATGGCATCAGAGAAAAATATTAAATATTGAAGGGCAACAAAACAAAGATGACAACAACATAAACTGCGATTTAATATAAACGAATCAGTAAACACTCTACAGCAGTGAAATTTTTAAATCCACCAGAGATGGCTAAATCCCCTAGCTTAGGCAATTATTGATGATAGAATTAAGGTGAAGACTATAAAAATGTTCCTTCGCAATAGCTTTTACCTAAAAAAAACTGCTGTTTAAGGTACAGGATTTTAGATTAAGTCTCAAGCTAGTTACTGAATCATTTGGAATCACTAGGACTGTACTTTTGACAACCACCCACCATCATTTAACCCATAACATGGAACATTAAAACCAACTGTATGATAGCAGATATGTACGTATGTATGTGTGTAAATACAACAATATCACAAGCATCATTCATAAAAATTACAACACAAACAAACAAATAAAAACAAAACATTTGAAATTGAACAATTTGAAATGGAAATACAATAGAGCAATTATTTGCATGTGTGACAAACATGTTAAGTTTTTCTTTTTTTTCAAATAGAAAAAGTTTAATTTATCAGCAAAGTATTAGAGTGAGTAAAAATGTTTAAATATTTTAAGTGAAGCCAAAAAAATTAAATTTTTTTAATGTTTGTTTGTTCGCTTTAGAAATTTTTGTTTTTCAACAGATTTATCTGAAATTTGGTATATGTAGACTCTATACTCTATTCACTTTTTAGACTAGTCACGCCCATTTTACATCTAATTTTTAACGATTTTCACTTAGCAATACTTAATTTAAGCCTGAAATATATGAAATATTTTATTTAACACTTTAGTTGGTGCTTCTGCTAATAATGCTAGCAAAGGCATGATCCACTTTAAAAGGTAGTTAATAACTGTATTTATTTGGAAGGATTTTTAAGCAATTAAAAATCTATTTTTAAACGGATATCTCTAAAAAAACTGGTTCTTACTCTCTATAAGGATACCCGGACAAAACTATTTATGCCAACTTAGAATATAAAATTTGCAGTGAATTTTTTAACACCAAAGTTATAAATTTAACAAATTTTTAAATTTTGTCATCACAAACTCTCACTAAAATACGGTTACAATTAAACTTCTATGAAATTCTTTTCTAAACTTAAGTTCACACTATTTCACTGTATTTTTTTTATTCCAGTTCCCTTTTTTTTAGTTTGTCGAAAAACAGCCTTAGCATTAGAAAGAAATAAATTTAAAATGCCTACAAAATATTTTAAAAATAATTTAGCAAATAAACCTAAAGAACTGCTTGAAGTATTTATTATTTTTGCAAATTAAACATTCAAATTTAAATTGTTTCATAAATTATGTGTCGTTTATTAAGACTTTAAGTTCTTGTTAAAGAAATACAATGAAATAAAGTTCGTATACCAATTGGCCATGACTTGAAAAAAAAAAACTCATACACCCAATCATTTTTTGCAAAAAATATATGAGAATTCTTTATTAACATTTTTAAACTGAAGTTGTGCAATCTGCTCTTCAGACCAGAAGTTTTTCAAGCAATTATTCTTATATTAAGTTTTTTTTTTAACTTTTTATTTTCACTTATTTGAGTTTATGGACAGATCAAAAATAAAACAAACGTGTGCTTAATCTAGTTACAAATATTTATAAAATAAAATAACGTAATATCGTTTTAAATCATTAATATTTACAGAAAAATCAATAACATTATACAGATCATTAGTAGATAGCGTCCTAACCTATCAATCTGGGGGTCGCAGGTTCGATCCCTTCCTAGATCTTGGGTGTTTTCTGCAGACAAGTCAAGAAGCTTCGTGGATTCAGCGTTCACATAATTTGTTTGAAGACACTTGAGACGAAGTGTTGTAAAATTTCGAGTCGATTTTCCATAAAACTCACATTAAGCATCAATCTTCTGCGTTTAGGTTCTGTAACTACACACAGAAAACAACTTCGGTTGTGAGAACTACATTTGTTTTCAATCAAAAATTCATTTGTGAAAATCAAATTTTTCAGTTGTAGCAACTAGAATTCGATAACACAGGCCAAAAGTTAGTTCTGTTAAAAATATTTCGAGCTATAGCACTGAATTTCTATCGATTATCACAACTGAATTTTTGGTTGGAAACAAATTTAGTTCTCATAACCGAAGTTGTTTTCTGTGTGTACGAGTATATGCCAGAACTTCTCTCATCGAAAAGTGTGAAGCAAAAAATACCGCTGTTTCGCGTTTTGTGAGTTAAAAATGTTTCTGTAGTTGAATTTTACGTCTTTATTGGAATTTCAAATACGAGTATAATAGAAAGTAGACTTGTGCTACATAGTTCATTTTAGTGAGCCCTCTTCTTAGTTTAAAAATTAAAAAAGGAATAGTTCGTTCACTTAGTTCATTTGATCTTTTGTATCTTTATGACTTATACTTTTGATTGTCATTGAACGATCTTTATTATGTAAAATGATATCGAATGGGAGTTAATAGAAATTTTTTAGGAAAATAAAAAGAAAAACAGCAAAACAAGATTCGAAAAATTTTTAATTTTAATTGCAATAATTTAATTCAAAAAGTACTTTATTCACTATGGCTTAAAAAAACTTAAGGCTTAATTTTAAAATAGCTTAAAATTTAGTTTTTTAGCTTGCATAATACATTTTCTTTTTTTCAGTTTATTTGTTTGAAATACCATTTTTGTAAAAGAAAATAATTGGCAACTTCGTCTTTGTTTTCGTTTAGTTCGTTCGTTCATTTATAAGTCGTTCAATTCAAATGAAGAGCAAGCAAATGAACTAAACGTTCAGTTCAAATAAGTGAATTGTACAATGGGAATAGTTCGTTCATGTACTATCCAAGACCAATAGAAAGTGTCAACAGAAAGAACAATTTATATAAAATGAATAAAAATGCTCCACAGTAAAAAATTATTAACAGAGAATATTTAGCTAATTAAAATCATTTAGAAAACATTTATTTTATGTAATTTAAAAGATTTAATTTTAGTAATTTTCATTTTGCTAGTACTTTTTTCCTTTTCTCTTATACACTCTGAAATGTGAGATATTTTGACAGTTCTGGTGAGTCATTTTTGTTATAAATACACTTGTACTCCCATCTTCCCAATAAAGTACGAAAAAATCACTAAAATGACAGTTGGTTCCTACAAAGAAAAATTACAGAAACACTTGACATTTTGCTTCAATTCTCATTGTGTTTTGCTACTTCTATTGTTTCTTGTGAAAATTTTCTCTATGTTGTGCTTTCCAATATCGGCAATTTAATTGTAGCCAGTCTTACCGTGTAAGACTGAAGACGTATGTGGCGATTCCAACAGTTAGTAAAAAAATCCCAAATAATAGACCCATACTGCAGAATTAGCCGTACTAAAGATGTAGGCTAGATAAATTCTTTAGCCCAACGTTTTATAAACCCCAGCACATCACAAGCTTTGTTTACTAAGAAATATAGTGATGTATTAATTGATATTTAATTTAGGGTGCAGAAGAACTCCTCAATCTAGTAAATCTGTTACTAGTTCCAGCTGATGTCCACGCAAAAAATGAGGACCGTCAACATTGCAGTTTCTAAAAAAGCGCATATGTTTACATTTTTCCAAATTGTTATTTCACCATTGAAAAAGTTTATTCAAGTCTTGTTGATTACTTCTGCTTAGAAATACTGTCAGTCACAATTCTCTCATGTTAATAAGCCAAATACAAAAAATTTGAACAACTGGGTTACATATTTAGCAGATATAAATTTCTGTACATGAGTGCATCTGTGTGTGTGTATAACCAATAACTATTGAATGACAAGAAAATTATGAGCCATATTAACAACAAATCATTAGCAATAATTTAGACAACATTTTTTAAGTGTTCTCAGGCAATTGCAACCAACAACAACAATAATAATAATTAAATATATACAAAACTATAGCAACATCAACAATTCGTTGCTGGCAATGAAGAATAAAACAATTCATTCATTGAATCCATACGTACGAACTTCCATACAATTTTGTTCAATTTATTCATTTTTATTACATGAATATTCATATTCGCATTAAGACGATTGCGTTACTATGGAAGATACATTTCGTGTCTATATTTCACGCCAACCTACAAATTCATAAACAATCGGTCGGATGGACAGACATTGAAACAAACAAACAAAAGTATGATTTGGTCGGATGTTTGGTTTGATTTTCTAGTTGGAGATTGGGTTGGGTTGTCTTTGGTTTGGTTTTGGTTCATTCATTTGCTTATGTAGTTGCCTGTTTTATTTAATGATTTCTGAGTTACAAGGCTTTTACGAGAAATTATGTGGCACAAACGCAAAAGATGAACGTTTTTTCTTCCTTTCTGTTTGCTCCTTTCTTCCTTTACCTCTTCTTGCAGCAGAGTGGTTGGAAAATGAAGTGTATTGAATCTCAGCAGGTTTAATAACACAACAATTTTGCAACAACTTATGACAATGCGGTGGTAACAAATAACACTTTCAAACCATTATGAGTGAGCTTTCATTCATGCCGACTGATCAGCCAACCAGCCGGCCAACAAAACATCGCCTGTTTTAAAACTCAATCATCTAGAAGACTACGACGCGCCTGGTCAGTTGCCTATTGAAAAGCTTTTCAAAAGCCGTTCAAAAGAGCTGAGAATTTATGGTGAACTACTACCGCAGCATGAGTTGAGCCTGCGTATTATTCGATTTATTTTCTTTCTTTTATTTCGTTTTTGGCAAATAGAATGTCTTAAATTATGAATATTACCACAATGAGTCAATTCCCAATAAATTTTGCCTCCCCAGCTTAATGCCAGCCAACATTGAAAAAAAAAAACACAAAATAACCAGTTCGCTGGCATCTCACCATCTACCAGAAAATCTGGCTGCAGTAAATTTAGCCTTCATACTTTATAAGCGGCAAATAAAGTTGTCGTTGTCGTCGTTGTCTTGGTATGATGGCTCATGAATCAGTAAATGATTTTCCTTTGGCTCACACCACAACACCAAAAACAAATAATAAGCAGCAAAGGGAAATAAGCTTGTTTCTCAAAAATTATAAACATAATTTGTACGCACATGATTAGATATGACTTTCTTCTCTTTAGATCTTGAAAGCCAGTTTTAGCTCTGGTTATCGCAGGGGCGTCTTTGCACCAAAAAGGAAAAAGTATCGTTCAAATGATCTTGTAATCTATGGGCAATTAAACAACAAGATTGTCTAATCTCATTTCTTTTATGAGTGCAGATATTTCTGCTTGATTACATGGATTTGCATGATGCGTTTCTTAATAAATTTAATATGGAATTTCACATTATCGTGCATCATCACGATAATGAGTGTGAATGTGAGAGAGAGAGAGACAGAGAGGTGTTTGGCCATAAGATAAAAATGACTTTCAAACTAAAGCAATCACATCACGGTGTTAAAGTTTTGCATTGAACAAAGTGTTTTTTTAGGCTGCTCAGAGGTATGCAGCAGGATTTTCTATGCAAAAATGTTCATGCAGATAACGGCTGGTTGTTGTATCGAAGTAATTTGAGATGAATTTAAAATCGTGTCTTTAAATCGTTAGGCATTAATTAAGCTTGTTTTGTGGTTGCAATTATTTATGGCTACTGTTTATTGAAATAAATAAAGAAAAAACAAACTATTTCGTTTACTCTATTCTCAAATATATTTAAAATAATTTTTAAGCTCAAAATGTCTTTTTTTTGCTTGATTAATTTCAAAAAGCTTAAAAACTAACTAGTCGACTTTCGCTTGTGAGTGGCTTGTATTAAAAATAAATAAACGCCGCTTTTTATGCAAAAGCAATCAATCAAAAAAACCCAAAAACAAGACAAAACAACAAATTAATTTCGAAGGAAACTGCTAAGTTCCAACATGGATCACGACTTAGATGATACTCATCTTTGCATTAAATGTAATCGCACAATTGTGGGTCTGGAAAATTATATACAACATCGAAAACAAAATTGTTCGGTGTCCACGGCAGCTGGCCGTGATGATGCTACGAAAATCACAGCAACAACAGCTGGTACAACACAACAGCAACAGACTGAAGTTACTGCAGCCATAACCTATGAAGCATTCAATTTTAGTGAACCTGAACCACCCAATGCATCAGCTCATGGCAGCAAGACTTCTAAGACTTTAGCAGAAAGTTATGAGTTGCCCTATGAACTGGAAGCGGATGTGTTTTTCTCTTCTCTTCAGTTGCAAAGTGTGCAATCGTCAGTCGGTCATCATGTGCCCACAGCAAATAGTGGTGGTAAAACGGGCAGCTCCCAGCAAGCAGGACCCTTAACACGGCAAAAGTCTTTGCAACAAGAAACAACTGTAACGAGTTCTGAGGAAGCTTGGATTAATACTGCAACAACTCATCAAAGTAGCGGTGAACATTATCTTAAAGCTGTTGCAGATATAACAGAGACAAAGAAGTCTTATGATACCATTTTTAAAACTGTAACGTATGAACACGAGTCGCCGGAAGTGTCTGACGAAGAAGAAGACGATGAGGTGGATGTTGATATGGATGATGATGATGAGGATTATGATCCTATGGCTGAGGTGCATGGCTCTGGAGGAAAATGGAAACTGTCTCTAATACGCCACTCACCTCCAGTCGTGCCTGCCTCTCATACAGGCGGTAAATGGAAACCTGAACATCGTCCCAATCTAAGAGTAGCTCACTCCCAACTTTCTAGAGTTTCACCCACCTGGGATGATAACTTGGAGGACATAGATGTCCATGAAAGCCATCACCCTCCTTCCGACCACACCAAAGGTAAATGGATACCCGGTACTAAGCTACAGAGGCTAGAATATAAAGAGGAGGTGGAGTTAGCGAAATGCAGTAATACCAATCAGGATTATTGGTGTAACATTTGCTGTCGTAAACTTAAAAGCAAAACCATTTACGAGAATCATTTAAAAACCTCTTACCATTTGAAAAGAGCTGAGCCAGAAGTACAACTAGAAAAAGCAGCCATTAAGGAGCTACCCAGAGCTGATAATATAAATCAAAGTATTGGGGTAGTTGAGTTCAAGCCTCTCTCTATAACTGTCTGCATGAACAGCAAAAAACGAAAGAGAAGATCCACTTACTTAAAATGCAGTCTTTGCAAACACGTTGTGAGCAGATATTTAATCGGAAAGCACTTAATATCCCACTATCATTATCGCCGTATGCAACTATATCCCAAAGTTTCTTTACCCATGATACTGGAACACATTCATGCTATTGTTTTGCAAGCCCCATTTCAATGTCGTCCCTGTCGCTACTATGCCAATACTGAAGAAAATTTTTTACTGCATTGGAATTCTGCTTCTCATCTGGATGCTTCGGAAGGACCAGGACGATTTTGGTGTTCCTACTGCCAGTTTGAATGTGAAGACAACAACCAAATGAGAAGACATCTGTCGGGTCCCGAACACAAGGAAGTTTTGTTGGCCATAAATCGTTCAGTGCCCGTTTGCATTAGCAAAAAATTAAGCATAGATTGTCTCATATGTGGTCAATCATTTCGTTTTAATTTTGAACTAAAACGCCATATAATTCACTATCATCCCGGCTTGGATTTAATCGGTTCAGCTTCTGATGCTTATCAATCAAAGTTCAAGTGTGATTCATGTCCCGAAATTTTATGCTCGAAAATTGCTCTACAACGGCATCAGAAGTTTAAACATTCTATCAACAAATATTTTTGTTCCATATGCAATTTAGAATTTTTTAGTCCTTGTCAAGCAAGAAGACATCGCAAAACTTTAGAACACAAACAGAAAGCTGGGACAGCCAACCAGAATAGCACAACTAAAAAAGAAGATTTAAGAGAGCTGCTGGAATTTAAAGAATGGTAAGAAATATACTTTTAATAAATTGTCTGCATTAAAAACTTGCTTTTCTTTATTAAGTGCTGCATTAAAAAAGGAAATGGTGCTGGAAGATAAACCCAGTACAAGCGAACAGGCCAGAGAAAGTTTATCAAAACGAAAAACTCTTGCAATTCATAAAGATTTCAAATGTAAAGAGTGCTCTTTTATAACCCCACTTAAGGAGGACATTATAAGGCATGGCCAAAAAGAGCATATCAATTCTCAGCATAATTGCATATTGTGTTGTCAGAACTTTGCGAGTGCCCAAGAGCTGGGCAGACACACTAGGTTATGCAAGCCCACAAACATTGCCCCCACAGAAAACAACAAACCAAGCGCGCAATTGAAAGAAATCATGACAGAACAAGGAGAAAAAGTTTATCTGTGTGAATTGTGTGACTTTAAGTGAGTTGCTCTTTTTTTTTTTGTTCTGTTTCTTGTTGTTGGTATAAAAAAATTTTTATTTTATCTCATTGTAGAGCTCCCTTTCGTTCCGAAGTTTTGTACCACCGCATTTTTCATTCTTACGTTAATGTCACAAAAAATCAACTTCTGCCTTGCCCTCTGTGTGATAAAAGTTTTCGCAAACACTCTTTACGCTTTCATTTGCATAATCACACAAATGAGAAACTTTTCAAGTGTGACATTTGTAATGCAGCATTTTCCCGTCCAAACAATTTAAAAGATCATGTTAAAAACATTCATGGCGAAGTAAAGAAATATTCCAGGAACAATAGGGATACAGAGGAAGCTGCTAATTTATTGGACACGTCTAACAAAGTCTTTCCCTGTGATTATTGTCAGAAAGTTTTCAAAAGCAAGTAAGTACATATTCAGCTAATAAAACTACCTTTGATTATATTAGATTTGTTAAGTTAAACTTGGCCACGAAGCCACTCAGAGATCCTCAGACCCTTCGTTCATATTCCGCACGGATTTGAAAAAATGTGGAATTACATATTTTTCTTTTTATTGAATTAAAAATTTTATGTTTTTTTTTAATTCTACCAATAATTTCGCTCCCAAAGTAAAGCAAAAACAAAATTTTAAAAATCTTAAAGTTGACCACAGAGTAGTTATGAGGTGCTCAATTTTTCAATTCCAAATAAAATATTCGGATTCGGAATACAGAACAGCACTGATTATTACCTATAGAAGCCTCGTATTTTTAAGCTTTGAGCAAGACAAATAATTTTATGTACTTGAAAAACTAGAATAAGCGCATAAAACATGCGCTTAAAACTACAAAGTATGCACTAAAATATGCATTAATGCCTTTACGGAATATAAATAAAAATTTTCATTATTTTTCTTACCACATATTTTTGAGACAAATTAAATTCAGGTACATAAATAATCGGAAAATTACTTTTTCAAAAATATTTTTATAATGGGTCCGCCATCGATCGTTTTTTTTTTTCAACTAGTGCTTATTTCGTGAATGGTAACACTTAGCTCATGTCTGATTTGACAGATAATTAGTTTTATCCTTCCGGATGTTGTTTTCGCTTCGCTAAGTGGGCCTGCGATCGACTTACAGAAGATGCCGATTTTGCCAAAAAAAATCATCTTTTCAGATGAAGCTCATTTTGATCTTGGCGGGAATGTAAACAAGCAAAATTGTCGCATTTGGGGCACAGAAAACCCGCACGCATACATTGAAAAGCCGACGCACCCAAAACGAGTCACTGTTTGGTGCGGATTTTGGTCCAGAGGCATAATTGGGCCATTTTCTTCGAAAATGAGCAAGGAGTGGCGATCGTTATCGGGCCATGTTGAACGAATTTTTGTTCCTAAAAATTTAAGAGGAGGATATTGGCAACATTTGGCGCTACGTGCCACACAGCCGAAGCTACACTCGATGTTTTTATAGCATTTTCAAAAAAAAAAAAAAGTTGTTTGGCGGACCCTATAAATTTCTTTAAGTGTTGCCACACTTTACAAAAATATGTTGCCCGACAATGCTTACGTTGAAAACAAATGCACTAAGTGCTTCTTTTCAGTTTACAAACGGTCAAATCGTCAAGAGAATTTATGTGGAAATAAGTGAGAAAACCAGTGCTTTTTATGCTAAATTTTCTAGACGGTTTGATCACATTCAATATTGAAACAGTCACAAAATTAATAAAAAAGACAAATTCTATTTTTGTTTTATTTAAGAAATCAAACTAAAATCTTTTCTTATTATTATTAAAAAAAAAAAATTAAATAAAAAATGTCACTCAATTTACTGCAATTTTTATATGAAATGCATAAGTTGTACTTGTGTAATTAAGCTTTTTATTGTTGCTGTTTTTTTTTTTTTTTTTTTTTTTAATTTTGCTCCTTTGCTTTGTGTCCTAAAAACAGAACAAAACAATTTCCCCCACAATGACCACCACACAGTTGTAATTTGTAAACCGCGATTTTTTCCCCCACAAACAAAAAGGCAACCTATAAAATAATTTCAGTTTTATTTCTCAAGATTATTATAAAGTTAAACCTAAGATCCTTATATCGGCATAGTGTACAAATTTTCCTCACACTTTATGTGTATAAATACGACGAAGCCAGAAATCGTGTTAAAAAAAATCAAAATTTAATGCTAATCGCTTATAAAACTATGAAAAATGCGCCGATTAAAATTGACGATTGAAAAAAAATTTACAAAACTGAAGGGCGTTTTCTTTTCTAACAAAAATGTTGCATATATTTTGCCATGCAAAAATGTTTGCGTTGTATTGTCAAAAAAATTTCATAATTAAAATAAAAGTCGAGTTCTCTTCTCAAGATGTTCCCTATAAAACATGCACTCAATATATAAGTTAGGGTAAGATACTTTTTTTACAACTGTGTCAACTACTTGTTTATACAATTAAGCAAATTTTTTTTTAATTGTATTTATACCGTTTCGGAGATTGAACATGTTTTTCGTCAAGATATTGTTCATAAAAATAAATTATTGGTCACTTTAAAAGCAAAATGTATTTTTATATTTTTATATTTTTTTTTTGTGTCAACTACTAATAATGCGAATAGTCAAAATTATGTCGTGCTAAGATTTGAAATGTGTGCTGATCCTACTTTTGTACTCATTTTCCATATTAATAATTTTGTCACTTCTGGAAAATCTTGAATGTCTATTACAGTTTATTAAAATGTACACCTAGTCGATAGACTTAAGCAACTTAAGCAAAAATATACTTTCTTGTACAAAAAAAATTTTTACATTTACCAGATGCATTTCTTAAACAAATCGCCTCACTTTTAGGCCATAATCTTAGTCACACAAAAGTAGCTTACCTTTATGCAATTCTATGCGTATGTGCTTGCTGGGTTTATTTAAATCAGTGTGTAGCTGTGTTGTACCCACATGTGTGTATAAAAGTTTAATGGTTAAATTAAAAAATTCCAAAAATACACAACCACTAATGAAACGAATAAATAAAAGAGCTTGGTCCTCTCGAAAAAAAAAGACAAAAATTTTCCAAAAAAATAAAATAACTCATTAAGTTTTAGCAGGACATTCCTTGGAATGAATAGTGTATGCAAACAAAAAAAAATACCTACAACCTCTTTTCGTTTAGCATTTACCAAAATGTAAATAATTTGTAAACATATTGTTTGTTTCACTAATGAATTTGTAGCTGTGTGCGAGTATGTCTCCTTTTTTAAACAAGACCACATACGAAAATAGAAGGAATTAAAAAAGTATTGCATTGCATTCACTAAATCACGCTTGCGGCCACTAAAAATGCAATCTTTGTTTTAAATATAATTCCTTGTTGCTGGCATTTCCCATCCCCATCCCACAAACGGCGTCAGCAACCCTGCCTCAGCAATATTTCTGCAATTATGCTGCAGAAAGTTTATTTTGTAAGAAAATACACAATAATGATTTTGTATTCGTTTAAGGATTGTAAATTTTGCAACAAAACATTATTAGTTTTACTGCAGGCACTGGTCATTAGTGGATTTTGGTTTTGTGCTTCTTTTTTATTGTTGCTTGAAATAATCACTTCTAAGCACAGATTAAAATTTATGCATAATTGGTTTGCAAATGAATCAAAGGGGGGGAGCAGTGTAAATTTATAAATTATCAGTTATAAAATATTTGAGCGGAAATAAAAGTATTTTTTTTTTTGTTAATTTTAGCGATTTTTTAATGAAGTTTTTAAGTACTAACCAGCTGACTAACAAACTGATTAAACTTGTTAGCTGAAATATCGTACTTAGATAACACTCACACATGTCGGCCATTCCATTAATTGTAAAATTTTTTTATTTATTTTTCATTTCACAACAAGAAATGGTTAAATTTGACAATAAATAATAATCACTTGAGCACAAAATGCATAAGTGCTTCAACGAAATTTCAATTGAGCCAAACACAAATCGCAAATGCAAAATTCTACATACGATAAAGCAATCCGTAACGTAACATAAAATAAATATTTTCCAATATTAATATTGACTTGTAGCATTTAATGGTTTTTCATAAATTCCAAAATACAGCAAATCAACAATAACAGCCATTAATACAACTCCAACTCTGAAGCAAATATATATTTTTTTTTAGTTTTGGCCATTTCTATTGAGTATTACTGTCTATGGCAATTTCTTAAAACCATAAAATAAATGAAGACGAAAAACGTCTATGATGCACTCAACTTGTAAAGAAATGTTTTTCAAAAGGATGTTAAATTCTATTTCGTTTTGCTTCTCTATCCTGTCCCCTCTCGCTCTCGCTCTTACTTTTTTTTTAGGATTTCAATAAAAATGGGGAAAAAATCAAGTTGTATTAAATTGAGTCTCAAGTGATGACGAGCAATGTTTAGGAAAAATAAAATAAAATAAAATCTTAAAATCAACTGACTGAATTGAATTGAATAAAGTGAAGCAGCCAGCCAGTGTTGAGGAAAAATCATTAATATGAATTGCTTTCAAGCTGACAATGAGTTTTGTTTGTGTGCTGTGTACTTGAAGCTACAAGCAACTTAAGATTTACCGACACTACAGACAAGACACAAGTTCTAGGTACATATTGGGGGTATTCAAAAGTTAGCGTTTTCAATAATTATTTTAATTTTTTGTAGAGATTTAAATATTTTTAACCATAATTTTTGGCAACACAAATTTTAAAATTAATTCCTGCAGAAGCTAAAACAATAAATAAATGAAGAGAAATGTTTTAGTTTTTAGTTAGCTTGGGTTGCACAGGCCGCCCCAATAGTTAATGAGTTCTTCGATTAAATACATAAAATGTGGTCCTGCAGCTGATCTTCTGTTAGAAAACTGATTGAAAATGAAAATAAAGATTGTTTAAATTAAGTATTCCTTCGGAAGAATATTATTTTCCCTAAAGTTCTTGCCGAGTTAGCAAAACTTTAAGCAAACACCTCAGACAATTGTAATTTTGTAATCCACTTGGTAAAATGTTTGACTGACAACGAATGGCATCATAGAAAAATGTATTTGCCGCTTCAAAAGAGAAAATATTTGAAATGCATGTTAAGACACACAAACACACACACACACACATGCAATAACAACAACTTGGAATAAAATACAATTTTAAATAAATTGTAAAACTAAGAAGATGAACATGAAAGAAAACAAAAAAAAATGTATATAAAACATATTATAATAATAATGGTAGAGAAAAAGAACATGAACATCAACACGGGCTGCATTCCTCTTGTTGTAGCCATTCAAACAAAACCAATGATGAGAAGAGAACTGCTCAGTCTACCATAGCATTCATGTTGATGGCATTCACTATTACTACTCACTACAACTCACTCGTACATGTCAAGTTGTTAGTGTTTTGGAATATAGAAATATGTAAGTGAAATATTGCAATAGACAAACGAGCGTTAGTTCTTTCATGTTGTATGTGCATATTTTTATTCACAACTGCAGAAAATAACAACACATACAAGAGTATAGAAAACTTTATTTAGAACATTTTATGCCATTTCAATAAAAATGAATTACCAGCACTGACAAAACAGCCAACTAAAAAATAACTTTAAGTTTTTAACAAAAAAAAAATATTTTTTTTTCTTTATTTTGCATTGACAGGGGCTGGCAGCCAGTGGGAGTGCAAAACAATCCTTTCATTTTTCAATTTCAATTTAAATGCAGCTAAAAGCACAATAATTTTTATTCAAAAATAAATATTCTTGCATTCCAGAACTTAAATTTTTTATTTAAATAATATTTTGTTTTACCAGTCCAACCTAAATTTTAGCAGAGAGCGCAGCGTTTTTTAGCGCCTAGCATTCATATCAAAGGGTCACACCTAAATAAAAAAGGCTGGTTTAAAAACGCTAGATTAAAAAAAAACTAGTTAAATTGTCATTACTTCACTACAAAACGAGTTGTCAGTATTGGATTTTCCAATTGATCAGCATTGCTGCCGCGCTATTTCGGTGTGTTCCATACATATTTCTGCCAGTTAAAAAGTGCTTGCCACGCCAATTTAGGTCTGACTGTAATACAAAATACTCTATTTTGTTATTAGCTCTAAGTGCTGGCTTGAAAACTCATTGTTTTACTGACGCAATTTGATTTAGCGATGGCAACATGCAACTTGAGCTTAAATTATTAATTTAAAAATTAAAACTCTCGACAAAATTTGAAAATTTCCACGTCTCTGTCTCAAACCATAACAAAATCAAAGTTTTTCCAAATGCATTTTCATTTTTATATACGAGATGACGATTCACTGAAGAGGTTTCTATATTTCGTGTATTTTTCTCTTACTTATTTTTTATTCTTTTAAATTTTATTGTCTACAAATCCGGAAGTATATGGCGCAGAGTAACATTTTTTCTTCTTTATCTGTTGGCCAAAAGTGAGTGACGACTTCACACTCTGTTTTCAGGGGCGGCTTGGTATGATGCAAGTGGTCGTTTCGAGTGCTCCGTTTTGTTGTTCTATTTTTAATAATCCAACTTGCTGTGTTTATGCACAACTACAAGCAAGAGTATGAGTATGTTGGTTTGTTAGTTTCATCAGTCGTAAAACTTAAGTATCCGACAAAGAAAAATATTTAAAAATAAGAGAAAATAAACAAACAAACATTCAAATAAATGAACAAGGACAATAATTTGAAAGGAACATTAAAATAAATTTTCTGTAGCAACGCAAGATAAAAAACCAAAAAAAAAAAGAAGAAATCTTTAAAGCTAAACTTTAAAAATTTAAATTATTATAAAAATTATTTGTTTGGTTCCATGTTAGCTTCAGGTACCGCAGGCGGAAACGATTTCTGGCGTTTTATAAATTCTTCTATTTTCTAGATTATCTAGTATGTGAATTTTAGATAGAAATGAGTGGCTTAATCTCCATATCAATTAATGTCGGCTATTCCCATTTCAATGTTTGCCTAGACTGTTTTAAAGCGTTTAATTTTTTGTTTTCATTTTGAAACTTTATTTGTTTTAAATCCTGCTTTCCTTCTCATATACTTAACGTGTATTCGTTACTCTAACTCATTAACATGTGTGCCCTCCAATTACACTTAGAAAAGTAATTCTAAGGAAATCCTTTTTCTTTGTTTAAATTTCATTAAAAATGCATACAAAAGTATGTGTGGCGCATACATCTACATACATATTACCAACATTTATACAATAATGCACGTATTTTCTTAAGCACACACATCGTTGTCTTTTATATTCAATTTTTTTTTTCTTTTTATGCGAAAGGGGCTTTTGGTTAATGCCTTTTAATTCTAAAATAAAACAAAAACAAAAGAAATATTTGCTAATTTTCAGCCTGACTGGATTGTTTATTCTTGTCTCGAGTCACTGCTTTATGATGTGCATGTGGAAGAGTAGCTGAGATGGAAAAATCTTTGAAATTCAGAGTAGTAAGAGTAAAATAAAACGAAGGTTGCTTGAAAAGATTAGACGAATTTCTATAATTATATGGAAAATATTAAAAGAAACAAAAATTGGAAAAGACAATACATTTTCACACAGTAACTGAGCGTGAAATATAAACTAGAATCTAATCACGGAATTCGTTATAGAGTAAAATTGATTGAAATTTTTCATTTTGGTATCATTACACTTGATATCGAGCCTTCAAACCAGGGGGCTTATGGCTTTCGAAAAGAATTTTCAATTCGAAAGAAAAATTTAATATTTAGAACTTTCGAAAATCCAGCAAATTTGACTTAACAATTTTGAGGGTAATTTTAAAATTGTTTTTTTTTCGAATGTTCGACATAAATAGTTTTTTTTTTTTTCAAATGGAAAATGCTCTTAGAAATCCTTTTCGATTCAAAGCGAAATACATAATAACCAGCACCAGCAGTAGAACTGGTTACCTTTGTGGTCATAACTTGCTTACTTTTCCAGATATCGATTTGATTTCTATTGCGTTGGATAGATAACCATATTGGCTTTAATTGGAATTTTTAATAAATTTTCATCTTTTGAATTTGAAGAAAAGGATGTCAGATGAAGCAATTCTTCCATATTATCTGAAATTCTTTGGGCGCAATTGTTGTCTAAATTCATGCTGTAGTTTTTTTTTTTGTACTTGCATTCGACAAAAATTTGTGCTCAAATTTATTACAATTTGAACAAAATTACGATTCGATAAATAGCGTATGCGATGATTTGCTTACTGCTGTCGAATGCGCTGATTAGACCTCTGAATATACGAGTACATGCATGAGTAGTATTTAAAGTGACACTTAAAGCTTTTCATAGATTTCAATAGTCGACAGTCGTCGAAGAGGTACGTCGCTTTCTTAAATTCCGTTTAATTGTTCATTGATTTATTTAAATACTTTGTCTGTCAACAAAATTTCTCAATATCAATAATGAAAATTTAAAATTAAACTTATTTTTGAATAAAAATGATATTCTGGAAATAATCACTGCCAGTAACCAACAACAACTTTTACATCATGTCATTTTCAAGCATCCGTTGCATTAATCTCCTTAACACCGAAAATGTAAAGCACCTCAAGTTTATGAAAGCTCTAACACAAAACCAAAAAAATAGAAACAGTGAAAACAATCTTAAAACCACATAAAGGAGTAAAAGGGAGTTATTACGAGTTTGTTCATGTGAGGGTGCTACATATACTACTTCCGACAATGATTTTTTATTTTTTTTTTTGCTTAAAAACAAGTAAACGTTCACATCATCATGTTCAAGGAATTTTGTGCGAGTTAACTACAAAATGAATACAAAAAAAATTGTTTAAGAAACACTCAGGATGCAGTGTTTGTCTTCTTTTTTTTTTCATTTTGTGTTTGTTAGCATGGGCAAGTAGAAAGGCAGGGAGAAAGAATTCATTTGCTTAAAAACTTGACGAAATGTTTCACACTTGTTTGCATTCTAATGAAGTTGAAGCAAAACCATGGTTTTTGTTTTTATACTCCGTTTGCAGTCTTAAATACTGAGTACAACACATCCGTACATATTTAATTTGAGGTGTAGCTGTCATGTACCTGCCAAGACAGTTGTCGGATATGATTTTGCAACTACTACACTCAAAGAAAAGATTTTCGTTTTTGTGTAAATAAAATGCAATCAAATTGCAAAAAAATTTAAAAAAAAAACTTTAAATAGACTCTGAAGGAGCAACAAACTGAATTTTAGACATAAATTGTTAGAATATTAAAATTAATTCCTTCTGGTCATGTCTGAAACCAGACGTGGTCTATGTGAATTGTAAATAAAACAAAAAGTTTTTAGAGAATGACCCTAATATTTTTCATTATTATAGAAGGATCTATGATAGTTATGTGTGAAACAAAATATCGGCCAAATTCTGGCATACCTCTATCCGATTGTCTATATTTTCAATGACTCTGAGGCATAATTGAGGTTGAATGTCATTAATGCGCTGAATTGTTCTTGGCTTTTTAACGTACACTTTTTCGTTTAAATATCTCCAAAGAAAGAAGTGCAACGGCGGCCAATTAACATCGCCACGACATGAGATAGAATTAGAATTATAATGAAGGAACAAGTCACTTGGTCACTGCGGCCAAAATAGATCTATTGTGACTCTACTCTCAGGTTAAAATCCTCCCTGACTCTAGTATTCATTAAGAACTTAAAAACTTTTTTGGATGATTTGTCTGCCATGTCCGACGGCTGTGGGTGATGTTGCCTTAAGTAGCGAAAACGGGTCCAAATTAGACCGTTACAGTAACACAATATGTGTTCTGCTGTCTCTTCATCTTCGTTACATGACCATTAAAGAGCCATTGTTTCATTGGCTCTGTGGCACGTGCCAACATCCTGTTAGAACCACATATCGTCCAGGTCTATATCCTCAATTTCAATTGTTGAGCATGACTACGAGTCGAGGTTGACGGCTCCTCTGTCATACTGCCGCCAACAACAGCAATGTTTTTACTCAAAACAAACTCCACAATTCTCCCGGTTATGGACACATTTGGTCGATTATGCTGACACAAGATATCTTGAATTGCAGGAAATGCATTTTGATTTGAACGTCACTTTTAGTAAGAGGCTTCAACAATCTTAATGCGCTGGTCGAATTGAATTTGTTAAACACTGAATCAAAGAAATGTCAAATTAAGTTGGTCCAGAAACTTGAGGTCAAAGTGTGACTCAATTTTCTAACTTATAAATCACTTAAGAAAACCTTCTGGTGTATTTTACATGTTTTAAAATACACTTTGTTGTTCAACACATTTCGCTCAGCTCTCCTCTACCACAAAAGCTTGTGATAAAAAATCCTTTACTTGTAAAATGTTTTCCACTTTTTTGATACATACATGCACCAAAGAAACATGTTCCTTGTCGATGTTGTTTACCTGATTAAGTTTTATCCGAGGCGGAGTTAACATCCTGCATTAGAATAAGAATCCTGCTCTTCATTAGACTCATTGTCAACATCATATGTTCGATGTCTTAGCCGGGGTTTTGTCAAAAGTTTTCTTTTGCTACCTTTTGTTTTTCTTCTTCTTTTTTGTACTTTTAAAAGAAGCACTTGCTTGTTCTTTTTTCTTTTTGTGTGCCTTATTTGTAGGTGTTTTATGCTTTGGGAATTTCACTTGAAAGCTTTCCTTCTTTTTTATTTGCTTGTTTTTCTTTTTCGCCGACATGGTAGACATGTTTTGTTTTTCATATGAACTAAAATATTTTTGGCATTTTGAAATGTTTTGTTATATGTTTTTTGGAATGTTTGTTTTGTGTGTGGCTAAAGTATTATTCCCACAACTCGCATAAATATTTATGACACTTGAATAAATGCTGGAATAGGAATAATAAGATGGTGTAAGAATAACACAAGTAATACAAGAATGCATTATTATTGTACATGTTTAAAATTTACTTGCTTTATAATTTCTTAATTCATTAAAATTGTATGCATGTCATGTAAATTAATGAGATTGAGTACCAACAACCAGAAAAGGCATTAGTGGGTTTTATTTTCTCTTGAACGCTATCGATGCTGCTACTTAAAGCGTTGATTCCATTTTCTTAAATTAGAATTTAATTTTATTAACATTTTTTAGTGCTCTAGGTTGCAAAACAAATAATGAAATTAAAAATCACTTTGTGAAAAATTTCTTTATTCGTCAGTGGTACCACTATATAGTCACTAAGCACAGAGTAATTTCTGCAGAAAACTAACAGCCAGGCTCGAAATAGGGCGTCTGGCAGTACATTCATTTTTTCTTTATTTCAAATTTTTTATCGATTTTTTTTTCAGAAAAAATTTTTTAATTTTTCTTTAAAAACATTTTTTTTTTTTTAATAAAAATCTCAGAAACTATAAAACTAGAAAAATTCATAAGAATGTTATTTAAAGGTTATTTACAAGGCCAATTCATACAAGGTGATATCAAGAAAGCACCTACGCGCTTCAAGTTTTGTCTTGACTTGTCAAAATTGTTACGTTTATAAAGGGTGTTTTTTATAGACGTATAGAACTTTAAGTTAACATTACTGTTCAAGATGGCGACCGATTTAACAGCTGTCAAGTGATTTATTCTCAGTTTGGTTTGGCAATTCATCATGAATAGACTCACGCCTGAACAACGCTTGCAAATAGTGCAATTTTATTTCGAAAATAATGGTTCTGTGCAGAATAGGTATCGCGCACTACTACGTTTAGCGATGAAGCGCACTTCTGGTTGAATGGCTACGTCAACAACCAAAACTGCCGCATTTGGAGTGAAGCTAATCCTCAAGTATATGTCGAAACACCGTTAAATCCAGAAAAACTGACTGCTTGGCGCGCTTTATGGGCTGGTGGAATAATTGGTCCGTAATTCTTCAAAAACGATGATGGCCAGAACGTTACAGTCAATGGTGATCGGTATAGAGCCATGATTACTAACTTTTTCATTCCTGAATTGAACAACCATGATGTCCAGGAGCTGTGGTTCCAACAAGACGGCGCAACATGTCACACAGCTCGTGCCACAATCGATTTATTGAAAGACACGTTTGGTGACCGCCTAATTTCACGTTTTGGACCTGTGAATTGGCCTCCAAGATCTTGTGATTTAAGACCGCTAGACTACTTTCTGTGGGGCTATGTAAGGTCATTGGTCTATGCGGATAAGCCACAAACACTTGACCATTTGGAAGACAACATTCGCCGTGTTATTGCTGATATACGGCCACAAATGTTGGAAAAAGTCATCGAAAATTGGACGTCCAGATTGGACTATATCCGAGCCAGCCGTGGCGGTCATATGCCAGAAATCATATTTAAAACGTAATGCCACAAGATTATCTTTCTGATAAATAAAATTCATGTCAATCGGATAATCCATCATTGTCTTATTGCAATTTAAAGTTCTATACGTCTATAAAAAACACCCTTTATAAGCCATGTCTGTCTTTTTTGACAAATCAAGAAAATTTAAAAAACAGAGCTGCTTCATGATGTCACCTTATGTGAATTTGCCTTGTTTATTTATTTTATTCCCGATCCTAAAGGGTTTTTGTAAGTTTATTTAGAGAGCTAGTTCTTGGGTCATTGCAAATTATAGGGCGTAACCTATTCTTTTTTCCATATAGCGGTATATCTCGAGAAATACACGTAAGATTAAAAAAGTAATCTATACCGACTGGAGCTTACTGTCATAAGTATTTAAATTGATCATGAAATCTTAAGCACCACAACAAAATTTCATTTTGTAGGCCTGTGTTGTTAAATGAAATTGAATATTGTAAATTTGTAAGTTTTTATTTAACTGATTTTATTCGAAAAAAATCAAATTTCTCAACGCGTGTTTTAATTATCTTCTCCACAAAATCCAGACTAACTCATTTAACTTTTTAAAAGCCCATAAATCATCTTAGCACTAATTTTAACATACGACCACTTCAATAGTCGGTTTTCTATTCAAAGAAAAACTTGGAAATCTCCCTTAATAGTCATGGGAAAAAGAGAGAGAGAAGAAATAAAAATTATGTAACAATCACTTTGTAAAAAAAATTTTAATTCGTAAGGCCTCGTTTATACGAGAAAACATTTCGTTTATAGATAAATTACGGGTGGGGAAGTGAGCATCGTTTTTGTGTTCGGTACTCGGCGACACGCTTTGTTCACATATTCTTTGTTGATATTTGCTTTACTTCTCTTTTCTTTCGTTGTTCTGTGTCCAAATAATAATGGAATGATGCCGACATGTTCCTCTGTCTGACCGCAAAAAAAAAGAAGCAAAAGAGAAAAGAGAATTTCAGGTGTTTTTCTTTCAAATGTTTTCTCGTCTAAATGGGGACTAAGTGGCACCACTTGTGCATATCAGAAAAGGAATATGGGAGTCAGTAGGCATATTCTCAAATACCACAATTATAGGCAATCTAAAAATACTTAAATTAACAAGTCTTTTTTGGGTCTTTTCTGCAGAAAAATTTAATATTTTCGTTAAGAAACTTTGAAAGATTTTTCTCGCAAAAAATGGCATCAAAAAAAGTAAATAAATTTGGTTCAATATCAAATTCAATATTTTGTTTTAAAATTGATCTATCCCACCCCAAACAAAAGGCGTGTCAGTTTCGAGTAAATGAAAGTTTCAAAACGAATATAAATCGTTTGTCTCTGTGTGTGTGTGTAACATAGTTTTTTTTTTTCAAAATCATTATCATTATCGTTACTTTCCAAACTAAATAACATTGATTTTACTTGCTTCATTATTTAAGAAAAAAAAGAAAAAGTTACCTCAGGTAGTGCAACTCACATAAACGTATTTTGTGTTGAAACAAACAATAACAACTTTTAAAAATTTATCGTTATTTTCATCGTAATCGTACAAACACAAAACGGAAAAAAGGATAATGGCTTAACAAAACTCATACATGCATACATGCTCATAACTAACTTGGAAAAAAGATAAAATGAAAGCAAACAACAACAAAAAAACAACTTCAACTGCTGGTAATACTTTTGGTGAATTAGTAGTTGTTTTGTTAACAACCATACAAGCGCAACCAACCAACCAAAATGTCATCATTTTCATAGAACGAAAGAAAAAAATTATTTGACAAAAACACACAAAATTGAAGGAATCCAAGACATCTGGGTCGTTAGAGGAAAAATTGCACCAAAACAACATCATATATTTCTGACACACACAATAGACGAGTTTCTCATTATATTCACAGTTTATGCAATTGTGTTAGTGTATTTTGCTAATCTTTATTAAAAGAGATACTTTTTAGTTGATGTTCCTTTTTTGTTCTGTGTTGTCATGCAGCAACATAAAATTTTATTTCTTCCTTTTTTTTTTTTGCAAGCAAAGTTTATGCGATTTTTTAATACATTTTGGATTTATAATGAAAAGATTTTTTCAACAAAAGCTTTTAAAAATAACTTGCATTTTGAAAACATCCCAAAGAGTAAATAGATTTAATTTGCTCATTAATATGGCGGTTGTTTGTTTATAAAATCGTACAAAATTCCAATAACAAATTGAACGTTAACGATCTACATCTATATTTTGATTTTATAATGCTCGTCACTCGATATTTTATTAAATTAAAATTTAGAACGATACCTTCTTTCGTACATTTGAAGAGAGAACAAAATATTTTTATTGTCCCCAAAGTGAAAAACGCCATCATGAATCTCCCATCAAATTTTTATAAGCTGTCAGTCACATTGTGAAATAATTTTTAAATTCAAAATAAACAAATTCAGTAAAATAATATTTGGAGTTGCAGCAATATTTTTATTACGGGAGCAGTAAAACAGACACTTACATTTGTGGGATTCATTTAACCCCCTTGGAGTTACCTGATGCCCTGTAAGTGACAAATTTAATAAATAAAGTTGCTTTAAAACTAATTTTTCTATCAGACTTAAACAACATTATGGAGTTAACAAAGAAGCGTTTACTGGATGTGCTTAATAACCTTCTGAAGTCTTTTAAAAAATCAATATGTATTCCAACGATAGCCAAGCTTGAGATTTTTTTGCAAAGGGAGTAACAAATGATTGTGAACATGGTATGACACAACTAACATGCTGCGAAATGCTTTTATAAATATTGAATTTTTCAGAAGAATAACGTAGACTTAAAAAACAGCTTATTAAACCCAATTATGAATAAAATTTTTCTCTTTCCTCTTAATAATAATAAAATTTTTGCCTTTTTAACATAGAAAGTTCTCTGATTTAGAGAATTTTTTTCCAAAAGCCAAAATTTTCTTTGGAAAAAATGAGTGAAGAATATTCATTATTCGGCTGATCCTAAAATTAAAAAACCTGCTGCTGTGGAAATTTTTTTTACAAGTTCGAGTTAAGTTCCATGAGGGGATAGTGGAAGTCTGAGAGTGTGTATGTTAGGCGGGACACTTTAAAATCATGCGTCGGATGACATTTGTCCAAGGAAGGGTGGGCAACAGGAGAGCATTTATGGTGCGTGTGCGTGTTTTTTATGTTTAGCTTTTTTTTGAATTGCTTTTTATTTAATGTTATTTTGCCCACTGAGTCGGTGCTCGAGGATTGGAACCCACCCTGGAGGACAAGCCAATTTGTGCAGCTAGAAGCCAAAAACACCAGACAACAATAATTAAAGATAACAATAAATTGTACCACATAGTTATTGTAGCCCCAAAGGAAAACAATTTTTCAGCAAAAATAAAGTGAAAAAATTGCCTGAGAAGTTCAAATTTTGTCATGCTATCATTCTCAATTGAATTACTTAACAAATTTATTTTTCATGGGAGTTGTTCATGATTGCAAATAATGAAAAAAAAATAAGGAAGCAAAAATTATTCATGATAGGGCTGAATTACTTTGAATAAAATTTAGTTAAGAAGCTATCGTTTGCATTGTGCCTCCTAGACTAGTGGGCAGTGTATTAACCTCACAAGCTGGGAGTGGCAGACCTGGGTGTTTAGCTATACAAAAGATCCTTTTGGGTCAGTTTACAAGTGGCCATAAAAAAATCGTTCGTATTTCCGTGAACAGGTCGTTACTTCAATAAAAAAAGGACACTGCACACACCGTCTGTTGATAATTTTTGCAGTATCAGAGAAGAGCTATTTTTAAAGCCTTTCATTCTTTGACATTTTTGATTATTACTTTTTAATCCAGAATAGACCAAACAAAATTACAAATTATTATTATATTCATCCAATTGTTGCCATTTAAGTTTTTACATGCTAAAAATTAAAAAATATATTTTTGGTAGGCTTGTTGCTATCTATACCTTCAGGTTTCTGTTCAACACATAAAAACAAGTGCTATAAATTTCACTGATGCAGTAAATACTTGCTGTAGCAAAATGATTCAGTGACTGTTATGCACTTTTTCTTCTTGACCATAAAAATCCATTCCCCCCAAAAATCTGTACTAAGAGCTTCTTTAAACGGCAAAGTTTTTCTTTTAACTTTTTGAATTGATTTCTTTTTTTTCTGTCATTTAAGTCAAGTAAAAGTTCTTTAAGTTTTACATTTTCATGTCAAATTCAATTTGAGTAATAAAATTGGTCAATTGAAAAACACCCTGTCTGTCCCCTTTAATTTAAAAGAAACACAACTAGAAATAAAAAGCTACACGTTGCCATTTACAATGACACGTAAAATTTTCTTTTTTTTAAACGTGACTGGAAAATGTTTGCTTAAAATTTCTAATAACTTTGATTTAATCTAATTAAAGAGTTTAGCAATGAAACTAAAAAAATAAAATAAAAAATAAGTAAAATGTGTAAGAATAATTTTAGATTTAATTTTAAATGTAATAAAATACAATTTTGTATGTAAAATTGCTGGTGTACGTAGAGACACGTGTTGTCCTAAATTGTTGTTTTTGTTTCTTATTTTATTATTCTTTTTTATTTTAGGCATTCCCTGAAAATGCACTGTCTGACACATCATGTATCAGAGTCAACGCCAGCAGCAGAACGTCATCTGTTCAAATGTACTCATGAGAATTGTAAATATGGCTCAGTTAGCAAATCTCTGCTCACGATACATTTGAATTCGCACTCTATGGAAAGTTTCCAGTGCCCAGAAAAGGCTTGTAATTATGTGGGCAAAAGTAAATTACATTTGAAGAGGTAAGTTTATTATTTAGTTTTTGAATTAAATTAAAATTTTCTTACCTTACCCTCTTATCCAAATAAAATTAATGTAGATTTTAAAATAAACGTAAGAGACATTTTTCATAGAATTTTTTATGTCAAATTTTTCGTTTAAGAAGGTTAATGTTTGAGTAGTTTCATGACATGAAATTTTTTAATGTTTTTCAAACTTAAATGTGGAATATTTACACACGGCCGTATTCCAAACGAAAATAAATTTATTTGTTTAGATCCGAAGATCTTGGTAGTCAATTTAATTGAGCATTTACGTGGAATTATTTGTTTTGAAAAACTGTCTTTGACCTGAAGAGTCATTTTGCTCGAAACTTATCCACACAAATCTGTTTTTCTTTTATCTAAAACACAACACATATTAAATTTTTCATTTCAGATTATTTTAGTGATATTTCAGAAAATATCAATTTCTGATAGTTTTTTAAGATAATTTAAAACGCTCCTCTTACCTCTTTCCATATTGGTTCTATTAAATAGATTGTTCGGAAAGTAATTTTGTGATAACCTGTATAAGAAGAAGTGAAGAAGAAAAAAACTAGAGGTAGAAATGTGAAAGGATATAAATGAGAAGACAGCTAATCTAATTACTACTCCTCACGAAGCCATATGCATGTCGATCCTTACAGTGCAGGTCGCGTCTGCAAAAACTGTCGGCATAAATATTCCCACAAAATATTTCTGATTCTTTCCTTATTGCCATCAATTCGTCTTGCAGAACGCTGCATTGATCAGGGAGTATGAAGCATATACTAGTCCCATACTCCTCAATTAAAGAACTATTCTTATAAGTGACATCGTAAAACTGAAGTTCTTCTTCAGGTCTTGGAGTGACGAAGTCAATGAGATCAGGAATCTCGCTCCAAGTACGAATAATGTCTAAATGTCCCCTTGATTTATGGTTCCGTTCATACGTTGCACACAATCGCATGGACGCAACTTGTGCTAATTTCTCAGGCTGAAGATCAACTGGCAGCCAAGAGAAGGGTGCTTTATTAGGCGTTGAGCTCATGGACTTTGTAATCAAGGTGGCCATGCATCCAAAAACCCTTTCAAATCGGGATCTCAGTGTTTTTCACCACAACATGATGCCATCTTGCATACTTAATGAACCTTGCGACGACTGACGTCCCATTTGGTTCCTATGCGTTTCCTTGAAGCATTTGTCCTCGAGGCTATTACCTTAAAATTCGTCTTTCACGAAAGTTTCTCATCCAGAATTATTCCTAGGTATTTTGCACTAGCAGAAAGGATTTATTTTCGAACTCAACTTCACTTTTAAACCAACCGCATAATCATTACATGTTTGTGATGGCCAATATATAATTATACGAAAATTAAATTGTTTTTCATTTTCAAAAAAAAAAAAAAAAAATACTTTCCGCAACAACTTTTGCTCGGCGCTCTTGACTAGGACTTGAAGGAAATTATTCATATAAAAAAATTTTTTTTCTTTGAAACTTTTCGCGACGAACTCTCAAAGCAGAAATGTTTATTTTTATAAAAATCTTACTCAATATGTAGAAAAAAAAATATTTTGAAAATTCTTTAGAGGAACCATAAAAAATCTAGGTTTAATTCCATTTTTGTTTCTTTAATCTCTTTCTATAAATAATAATAAAAAACAAAAATAAACTAAATCACATTAAGACACGCAGTTCTATAAATTTATTTCAACTGATCTATAAATTGCTGATATTTCGACCACTGTTTAAAAATAAACAAAAAGAGCAACAACAAAAAACCATAAAAAACTGTCGCCAAAAAAATCAATATGGTAGACATTAAAACACAAGCTGAAGATTAAAATGCCGACAATGTCCTTTAAAAGTTAAGCAAAAAAAAAAAAAAAAATTAATTCAAATAAAAATAAAAACGAAATGCATAAAGAAGCATACAACAATAATAATAACAACAAGTCATTCTACCTCTAGAAACGTGACTTATCGATCGCTTTGATATGTTCTGTGAATTTTTACACAGACACAACCCCACCAACATTACCATCATCACAACAATAAACGACAAAAATTCCTTAAACACACAGATATTCTTCGACTTGTATGTACTCCAAGGCTTCAATACTTCGCATACAAACATTATCAAAAAAAAAGGTTTAAAAAAATTGCAAAACTTATGCATGTTTAGAGTTGGAATACATAAAAAAAGCAACATTAAACGAAACTAGCCAGCCAATTGCATTTAAATGCAATTGCCACTGTATACTAAAAAAAGAAGCAACAGCGTACACTTTTGCCTGGATAAGCTTAATTGTGGTGAGGGCAATCTAGGAAGGACTGTTTCCCTTTTAGGATTTTATTTACTGAATTTTCATTATTAAACTGAACTAATATGAAACAGAGAAGGGAATGAAAACATTAGTTTTTATTCATTGCTTTTGTCATGTATTCATTCAAAAATAATTTTGCTATACATTCATAATTTTTATTAATTACTTTTTACATGCATTCAAACCATTCGTTCAGTATTCGCTGTCATTTTTATAATTTAATTTCATTTTATTAAAAATGAAGCTTGTGGAAATTTTATAAAACAAAATACACGAAGTAAAATTTAGAAAGTCTTTATTTAACTCAAAGCGACAACAAATAACAAACAACAAATTTAGCAAACTGTTTCCACATCTTCTGGACAAAAATTGTGTTCGTAGAAATTTTTATAAAGAGAGTATTCTGCAACCATTTTAATTTAAGAAGTGTCAATATTAAAAAAATTATAAAATTACAAAAAATAGTCGATAAATCATATAGACACTAGACTTAAAATTTCCTTCAGGTCATTTTCTATTTTCATGAAAAAATAATAAAAAAATTTAAGAATTTTATTCATACAACATTATAACTAGTCATACTATTCGTTTTGCATTCGTTGCCTTTTGGAAGTGTTTTGAGTGTTTTGAACAATTTAATATAAAACAGGCAATGCATTCATTCATATTCATTACAGTCACTTTTTTTTAATGTTGTCAAGTATTGCTTTTATGAAATTATGTGAATTAACAACAATATATTCGTTTTTTATGATTTGATTCAAAGGCAACAAATAAGGCACTCATGCCGTTCTCTGATATTAAAGCTAATAATTGTAATTAAAACCATGAAAATTTGATTATTTTAAAGATATGCTTCTTCTTCATTCTTAGTTTTACTTTAAGCTTGGTCTGCTTTTTGATTTTACCAGCGCCATCCTTAAAACTTTTGTGGAATTATTTTTTTATTCAAGTGATTTTTCAGATCAACTTCACAAAACTGTTTGCAGCCGCATTGTTCAACATGTTACAAATGATGAGGCAAACGATGCTGATGATCATGTTGTTAAAGTTTCAGATTTTTCTTGTGTAAACAATGCAGGCCAGCTGTACGAAACAGAAAATTAAATTTGTAGAATTCTGGTTGAAGGGCCTTTTTAAGTAAAAACCTATCGTACCCACTAATTGCAGACAGAAATACAAAGTGTACAAAAAGCAGCTCGAACTATTAGCAGAAAAAAAATTTTTTTTTTTTTTTTATTAAAATTAGAGTCGTGTGTGTGTCTTACTTTGTATTCTTCTGCCATGATTCTAATCCTTTCTTCTTCTTACTACTTGGTGGCCTTTTAAAAACTGACTTGGAAATTCTGCCCTGCCAAATATGCTGTTTGCTGTCCGCCCTGATGTTAAAATAAAAAAGCAAAATCAATTCAATTTCTTACACTTTTTTTTCAATATTTTCGTAAGATCAGTTTTGTTTTTAAAACGCTTTTTGTTGTATGCGGCAGCACAATGTATTGTAATTGTAGTGATTTTTTCTTTTCTTTTCTTTTTTTCTAAATGTTGTTGTTGTGAATGCGGTGGCGTACGGTGGTTATTGTAACCAATTTAACCTTGAAATATGTTGATCTTTACATGTTCATATGTTGAATGCACATTATGTATAAAATGGAAAATAGCTGAACTTAGATGCATTGTTTGTTTTATTACAATTTTACCAATTTTTCTTAAACATTTTGTAGCTTAACTGGTGCTTTGTATGAGGTGGGCACTTGTAAGAAAATGCGTATCAGAAAACTGACATTTACCGACGCCAATTGTCTGTAGCTAGAATAATGATGACAATGATGATTATGGTAGCACAATGTGGCTTTCTATCTGCACACACACACAGCCATACATACATGCACTGTTCCAAGAACTAGCAATTGTTTTGTTTCATCGTTTCATAATCATGAATTGCGTAATTCAATTTAATCACCTTACAAACGATGCTTATTTTCTTAAATGTTAAATCAATTAAAAATCGAATTTGCGTCGAGCTACTTTTGTAACTTCTTAACCAAGTTAGAAACTTAACTGACAACAACAACCAACGCTTAATATACAAAGCTGCTGTCCAAGCAACACACACACGAAATAAGGTAGCAGGCAATTCGGGCAGTAACATTATTTCTCTCTAAAGATATTTTTTATACTTCCAAAATTGCAATTTAAAATCTGCAAAATCTAAATTTGACCTGCGTAAAATAAAAATAAAATTTCTGGAATTAAGCACAAATAAAGATTAATATTTTGTTAAACTTTTAAATTCCAAATAGAAATTATTACATAAAAATAAAATCTTTTTCTGTTTTACTTTCAGGCATCTTCAGTCTCATTCCCCCAATACGGAATCCAAACGTTTTGCCTGTGAAGAATGTGATTTCAGAACCAAAATTAAGAGCCATTTACAGAGACACATGAGGCTGCATACTGGAGCAAAACCCTATCACTGTCCATATTGCGATTTTCGTAGCACAACATGGGAAAATTTGCGTAAACACATTTTAAAAACTGAAAAACACGCTGGCAAATTTGTGTTCGAGTGCGAAAAATGTAAAGAAGATGTTGAGAAGGATAAGGAAAGCAAAAAACAAGAACAAAACACTACGACAGTATTCAAAACCAATTCACATCACGAATATCAACAGCATTTAAAAAGTGAACACAAACACAAAATCGAAAAATAACGAAGTGGAACTGTTGTAAGAAGGTGGCGCTGCAATATGTTATAAGGTTTATATCTACGCTAAATACGTTACAGTTCACATTTAAAAATTTGGCAGTACTTAAATATGGTGTTGAAGCAAACTAGAATTTCTTCAACACAAAATGCAAAGCTGTTATTTTGTTTTTCATGGAAATCTGGAAATTTTTAAAAAGTTGCCTAAAAAGTCGTTGTGGATTTCAAAAGTTATTTTAAGTTGCTCGATTGTTTTTAATTTTTGCTACTCAAAACTGTGAGCTGCAGGAAAGGGAGAACTTATTGTATTAAAATTGGAATTGCAAAATAAACAGGTATTTATTTACTATTTGTATAGACATATTTGAACTTACATATAAATCTAAAGTTTTAGTGCTTTTCGCTTTTTTAAAATTTTATAAAGTAAAATTTAAATTGGAAAAAATTTGTTTTGTAAGTTCGAGCGTGCATAAAACCGTAGAAAAAAATTACGTACCACAGAAGAAAAAAATTTCTGAAACTGAAAAATACCAGCTCTGGTCGCTAAATATGTTTTGCTTCTTTCTCCTAAAGCTCTCTTGCCAACTTACGTAATTTAACAAAAAACAACAAAATCAGCTTGTAAACAAAATCCTCTTTATGCGTTTATTACTCTTTAATAATAAGAAAACAATACACAATAACAGCTACATACATAAATAATATGTTCATAGAGAGGTGCACTTTCTTCTTTTAATCAAAATTAAATCTCCTTTTGCCATCAAACCGATATCCATAAGCGGCAGCATTTTTTGTATCCACCAGAGCAGGATTACGATGTTTAAAAAACGAACCATGAGCATGAGCAGGCCGGGAAGCGCTATTTGGCACACCATCCATTTCACGTGGATAAAAAGCCTCAAACATGCCCTCCGGTGGCAATACCGAAGCTATTTTTTTGTCATTTGGATCATAAGCCACACATGATATAATGAAAAGTGTTAACAAAACAACTATGAAAAGTCTGGTCACTAGAAAACGCCACATTTTTGTTTATATTTAAATTAATTTTTTTATATCAATTGTTAAAAAATTACTTTAATAACAACTTGTTAGACAAGTGTGTGTGAATTAAATGCTGGCTAAAGCTAAACTGCCGTACTTAATTTGTTTGGAATACGTTGTATGTAGCGATTGTTTGATTTTTTTCTTAGTTCTGCTGTTTTTATTTTTTTGTTGTTACTCTTGGGCTCGGCTGAGCAACATTTTTAATTGTTAATTTATTTCTTTTGTTTAAGACTTTATTTTGTAGTTTCATTTTTTTCGTTTTTATGCTACTGACGCACATAATACCACTTACCTTGCAAATTGCTTTTTGTTTTGAACTATTTTCTTTTCAGTTTTTACTGTCATTATTATAGTCTGTTTTTTTTTTTTTTTTGTTTTTAATTATAAACTTCCTCTCCTGTATTTCCTGAGATTTTTGTCATTTACTTTTATTAATGTATAAAATTAATTTCTATTTATATAGTTTTCCATTTAAAAAAATTTCAATTTTATTTTCCTTTTAAAATTCACTAAAAGACTCTTTTATGTAGCACTATTTTAATCCTTACAAAATTTAACACCTATCTAGTGTCTTTGTGTTACTTCTCATTTATATATTTATTAATTATGTATATATAAGGATTGCATAAATTACATAATTTTTACAGTCTAAGCTCTTAGTTGTATGAACTATGTATGTTTTATAAGTAGAAAGTCATTGAATTTTTTTATTTAAAAATGAAGCAAAACATAACGTTCCATAATCTTTTGCTCATATAATATAATCTAGGTGAATTCACATCAATTCGCCTTGAATATAATTTTATAAAAAATTTTACAAAGGCGAATTAAAACGTAGCTAGCAACAACAATTAATATCAGTGGTGCCAACACATCACTTTTATTACTTGAATTTGTGTTTAAATTCGCCTTGAGTTAATTCCAACAACTTGTTTTTGTTTTGGAAATATTCTAACTAATTATATGAAACGTTGCATACAAAACACTTTATAATTATTATTAATTTTATTTATAAGTTTTTTTTTACATTTTATTACTCAAATTAGTATTGAAAAGAATTCAATTGACATAACAAATTTGTCGTAAAAGATTTTACTTATCGACTTTAAATGAACACTGTACTATCTACTATAAACTGCCTTGCCTTGCAGCAAAAAAAAAAAATGGCTGTCAAAATAACAAAAGAAAGACTGCACATAAAGGAAACAGTAAACAACAAGAATTAAATATTCATAGTTTTTGTGTACGTAAAGTGAGAAAGAAAAGAAGAAAAATGTCTTTAATTTTAAACGGAGTTTGTGAAAAATTAAGTCTTAAATAAATTAAAATGAAGTAGAAAAAGTAATTATATAAATCATTAAGTAAATTAAAAGAAAAAAGTAATTGCAAATTGTGAAAAAAATAAGTAAATGGTATTAGTTTCAATTCGTGTCTTGTGAGTGCGTGTCTGTATGTATTGTTTTTGTGTAATTCAATTGAAAATATGAAGAAATGAAAAAAATATAATATTTATTATTCAATAAAGAAAAAAATATGATAACCATGGATGCACGTTCGTATACCTCATCAACAACAACTGCAACAACGGGACGAAATGAATTCGCGATGCCAGGTAAAGGTTATGAATTTCGGTCAATAGTCTTAGCTTAAGCACCTAATACAGTTTAGGGAAAATGGCTCAATAGGAACAAGTGAAAGTCTAGAGATAAAAGTCTCTATTAAAATCCAGTTTTACATACCTTCACTTACAACTGAACGCCACACTTAACGCATATACAAGCTGTTTGTAACTCTATTTTGTTTAGTTACTTGGCAAATGGGACACTCCTTGGTTTTGTGTGCTTAGGCATGCAATATTTATGTACAAAGTTGTTATAAATTATATTACATTGACAATAACGCTGACTGTCTTTGCTTTGTTGATGAAATTAGTATTGCTGGCGACAATGTATGAGGGTGGGTTTTTGTTTGCTGAAGCAACAAGCTGTTCAAATACATATATTCACAACCTCTTCATATTAAACACACTAATAATTCTCCAGGAGTCATAATTTAATTTATATTCCAATAACTTTATTAATTAAAAATTTCTATATGATCTGTTGATGTTATTCTTAATTGTTTAAATGGGATTATATATATATTTGTTGCCCGCTGATTGTCTTGACAGCTGCCAGTGTTTGGTTTTGTCTTTCAGCTCCCGCTTAAAATAACTTACTCATGTTTTAACTTGCAGTTTCCGTAATTTATTTTGCTTTTCTATTCTCCTTTTCATTGTAATTTATTTCTTTTTCAAAATTGTTTAATGAATTAAAATAATTTCTTCTTGTTTTTAGAATTGACACCTGAACAACAAAAATTGTTGTTAGAACTGCGCAGAAGACGTCAAGAATTATTGCTAGAAATTCAGGTAAGTCCATATAAAACTTTATTAACTTTAAAGACTTTACAATCAAACTGAAACAGCCACTAAATTTTTAAGTTTTTCCCTCAAATCAAACTTGTCGACTCTTCAGATTGAAAGGATCAACACTAATTTTGTCGTATTTATGCGGTTTTTACACTATAATACAAGCTTTAAGATTATCATTAGATTTTGAATACGACTGTCGGAAAATCAATCATAAGGGGTTTTACACTACAATACAAGCTTTAAGATTTTGTCAGCTGTTTTTGTTATTTCTTTGCCCTGATACTTTGAAAAGTACTTATAGATAAACATTTAGAAAAATTTCTAAAATTGGTGAGAGCCATTCGACCCAAATTTCTATTCCTATTTTTTATGTATTGTTTTTACACTATTTTACTTTTTCGTTCTTTTCAATTTTTTAAAAGTCGTTTTACTCAGTAGAATAGTGTGAAACCCGCTTTAACAACATTTAGTCTGCTTCATGGCACAATTATACATGGTAATGACAGTAAAACAGCGTACAACTCTTGCTATCTTTAGTAAATATCAAAAACTATCCGCTCCGATGTTTTTATACCCATGCATACATTTAAAGTGTAAGTGCATGAGTGCATCACATTAATTTTTTGTTCCTTTTAGTAGCATAAATGCTTGACACATAGATGAAAAGAGACATCCATTGTTTTTGCATTTTAATGTTTGCTGTAGATTTGTCGTTGCCTTGTATAATTATGTCATGGTTTGATTGCTTTAGAATTCCACTATCAAAACATAATTTGGGGAACTTAACTTTTTAGTTCATTAACAAAAGTTGGGGTTTTTCCATTTTTTCAATTATTTCTCAACCACAGTGTTTTATATTCAAATAAGGAATGTCGTTCTAAATATTGTAAGTTGCTGTAAGGCTTTTTATTTTATAGCTATTTTTGTTTTGTGTACTTAAATTACTTTCTTTTGTATTGAGACAAGTATGACTTGTTTACCAGTAACTAAAACAAATTGTGCAATTTCTTTTGAAATGTGGCTCAACATTTGATCTTTTAAACCCTATAATATCTACTATCACCAAGTGTTGAGCTATGGTCAAATTACACAAATATTTGTCGAAATAAGCGTGTAAACATTACCTTTTGACAAATATTTTTATAATCCAGACTGATTTGTATTACATAAAATTAATTCAAATAATGTAATAACCTAAATATGTTGCATTTTAACAAATAAAAATTTAAACTAATCCAAGCGAATATTTCTTTTTATTTCTAAAAATATTTGTTTAATGTGACTGTAGCTTTAGACTTACATACTTCATTTTAGCTTATAGTGACGATTGTGATTTAAAATCTATCATAATATATTTTTTATTTTTGTATTGTCTTCTGTGTTCGTTGGAAATTAAAAAAATAAAATGTTATTCATATTTTCTGTAATTTGTTGTACCTCCTAGTTCTTGTTTTGTTTGTAAATCTTATTCAGTGCACATGTTCCAATTATTTAACTGTTGCTAATTGTTTACAGTTGTGTTAAATATATATATTAATATCGTTAGCTTTAATCCTGACGTACTTAATTTGTGAAGCTAGAAAGTACAAACGATAACAACGTTATTTATAATGCTAATATTTAATATTTGTGGTTCTTGTACGTGGCCAATAAAAAACATTTTCGTAAGCGTGTAAAATCTTCTGAAAATTAAAAATCTTAATAACTGAGAACCCACAAAATTTATTTTTATGTACATGCATTTAAGCTACAGATATGTCGGTATCACAAATAGGGAAAATAAAATCAAAATATTCACAAAATTGCACTGAATTTTCAAGTTCTGTATGTTATGTACCTTATACAGATATACCGGAGTTGATATGCTTCTTTCTTATATGAATCAACTCACTGCTTTTGTTTTGTTTTCAATCATCAGCATGTGCTAATATATTGCTTGCAGTGCTTGCTCTCCTACAATTGCTTGCCAATAACAAATCCAAAATTATTACTGTCTTATTTTTATATAAAGTATTCCTAAAAGCTCAATGATAAGTTGAATATATAGTAAAAAATAAGTGCATTAATTTTAAATAAGTGATTTAAGAAACAAAATTAAAATAATACAATTTTTTAAAATGGCGTTTTGCGATTAACAAAAAATAGACAAGCAAAAGCATAATTTGGAATTTTTATATATATATATATATATATATATATATATATATATATATATATATATATATATATATATATATATATATATAAATTTCTTTGTTATATACATATATGACAAATAGCGAATTAAAGCGAAAGAAAAATAAATAAATATTTAACTTTTTTATATAAAAGATTTAGAGCTATAATTAAAATTTAAATAAAAAAGCATTTGAATCGTAATCATTCACATCCCTGGTACGTATATATGTATGTAATAATATTATTTAAACGTTATGCCCGTGCACTTTTATTTTTACCGTTAGTTTTCTACTCTTTGCTTTTCTATTCACTCATTGTTGTATTATTTTTCATACTGATTGTCACGCGTTAATGTACATAAATAAAGCCTACAATATTATTACGCAAAGTTCTCTGAGTGGGTGCTAAATAGTGAAAATCTACACAAATTAAAATCCTTTTTTGGACTCATAACACACATTAGTCGTGAAATAAATCATAAAATGTAATAAACTCTGACAACTTGAGTGTTTTATTTTTTCAAATGTTTTTTGTACAAATGCACATCTAAAGAGAGAAAAATAATAATAATTGAAACAAAAAAAGTGTGCCTGAATGTGAATTAAAAAGAAAGTGAAGGACAAGTTTAAAATATGTTTAGATGGTTGTTTAAAAGTAAATGTAGTTTAAAGTATACAGTTGGGGTAAGTGCATTAAAGAACATACATACGAGTACATACATTACCTTTTAAAATTTTTATATACCAAGTAGAAAAGCGTTTGTTTGTTGTTTGGTTATGTATTTAGTCGCTAGATAATTAAAAAATTTTTTTTTTTTTTTTCAAATTATGGCCCTCTTTGAGTTCTTATTTAAAATTTTAGTTGTGCATAATAGCTTGAAAATTAAGATTAAATAAATTACTGGAGATAGTAAAGAATGAAAAATCATTATTTTTTTACGGCTTATGGATTTATAAACCGGTTTTATACAACACAAACACGCCTGCCCTATGCCTTTAAACTATCAACTTCTACATTAAAAGTTTATGGTTAACGTTTATTAGTTGTTGCAGTAAGAAATCAGATAATTTTGTAAGCTTATTTCTTTTCACTTTATTTCTTAATAATTCCATGAGAAACTTTAAGAATTTCTGGTCTTTAATGCTTTTTTGAGATGTATTTCATTTAAAATAATTTTTAATTGCTTGTGTTTTAAAAAACATCTCATATTACAAGTGAAGGTATTTTATCGTAAATAACGGGAAATCTTTCGATATTTCTGTACATTTTGTAACCCCTAAAAGATTTAACAACACCTGCTTTCCCTTCTAAGTGATCAAACTTTTCACTTAACCAAACGAATGCTAGAAATATCATCAATTTAGTGTTTTGACTGAGTTTAAAATCATTTGTATGATGTTGCAAATGATTACATGTGAATAGTAAATTAAATTGCAAAAGCCTTAACACATGCTATGGTTTTAATTCTTACATGACTTCTCTTCGATTCAACAGCCGACATTGTTTGCTTCTCTTTAATTTTTGGGACTTCTTTCTCTTATAAACTTTTTTCATTGTATCGTAAGTTTTTCTCTTTTCAATCGATTTACATTCATGAAATTTTAACATTAAAATTTTATGTTTATTTGAACAATTTATTGGTACTTCATTTCATTTCACATTTCTTGTTTTATCAAAAAGGCATTTTATTGATTCTTGACTGTTTGTTTAGCTGAATTCAATATCACATTCACACATACATAGGTACATACTATATGCGTTCATAATAAATTCATTCATGTATATGCACATGCCTGCTAAATGATATAAAACGTGAATTTCAGTATAGTTGTACACACATACTACCATTAATTTCAAACTAAAATTTTGTTAATTTTGATATTGACGCAAACACAGTGATGTTCTTTTTACAGTTAAATTTTGAATTTACTTACTTTCAAAACATCTACTAAATTGTATTTATTGATTTTTCTTGGGTTTATATGAGATGATTCATTCATAGCGATTATTAATATTTTATTTTGTTTATCATTAATTAAAAAAATTTTTTTTGAGACTTTTTATATGTATCTTTTTATAACTAATCGCAACAATATTAAAGAGATCTGTTGAGAAATAAAGTTTTTCTTTATATAAATTTTATTTTATCTCATAAAAATATTTATAACCGTAACATCTCTTATCATTGAACTTCTTCTTTTTTTTTTTATATAAATTTATCCAAATCCGTTTAGACATTTGTGGTCATTGTAATGAAATGTGCTAACAAGACACTTATCTCGTAAAGAATAAAAAAATTTAAAATTTGTATTATTTAGCTGCAAAAGAAAATAGAAAATAGAAAATTCACAAAAAAAATAATTTAGTAACGATTTTTTAAATTGCAGGCCCTACGAGAATTTGCATTCGTACATAGTCCTTGCATGCCTAAATAGTTTAGGGACTTCTAAAGAAATTTTCATCAAATTGTTAATCTGTCTCATTTGTTTAGATACTTACTTATAAGACCGCCTTCGTCTAGACAACATTCGCTAGTGATTTCAGCTGTTATCTATTATAAAGTCATTAGCCTTAGCTGTTGATGTTTGTTAGTTGTTGCTTTTTCATATAAATAGGTCTAAAATTAAGTTTTTTTTATTTTTTTACATGTGCAAGTAAATAAGTTTGTTATTCTCTTTTCCTTTTTATTAATATTCTTGTTCTTCTTCTTGTTTGCCATTTCTATAAAAATAAAATACGTATTTATTTATGTTAATATTTTTACTCGCAGTAGTTGGTTATTCCTTTGTATTTTTCATTGTTTCTGCAAACGTTTATTAGTCATCTGATCATTTAGTTTCATTTACTTTACGAGTGTTTTAATATCGTAAAATTCTTCTCTTGATATTAAAAGAGTTTCTTAAGGGTGTACTAACGTATTAAAAAAGTATCTCAGTAATACTGTTTTGTTTCATAAGTGAAGGTTTAAAGCTCAGTATAGTTTTGAAATAAAGAAAACAAAATATTGTAGAAAAGCGATACCCTAACGAATATAACCCTGCCCTTCACCAATTTTTTACTTTTTATCTTTTATAAACATGTTTTCTTCGCTGATTTCAGTGCTGCTCTAGTTACAAATATTCAAGAAAAAAATGACATAATTTTTCAAAGATAAGTAAGAATAAGAGTTTTATTTTAAATTCAAGATCCAGAATACAAATTTAATAAAAATAAACTTTTTATTTTGATACATAAATATCATTTGTTCACAGTGTGCAACGCAAATTGTGTCTTTTGGAATTGTCATATCGATCATTAATTTATATAATATTATTTAATAAATAGTCACTAGCTTAAGAATAATGTGAATTTTGCTGTTTTTTATCATGTTTTTAAAGCAAACAAGTGATATCAAGAATGACAAAAACAAGATTACGCATTCAGGGACTTCTTTCTCTGTTTACAAAAGTCAGCTGATCAGTTTGACGAAATGGTAGAATAGCAAACGTTGATGCAAAAAGTTGAAATAAAACTTATTTTATACACCTTTGAGTTGTTGCCATTATGACAATTGAATACTGCGCACTTCATATTTGTATTTTATAAATTTAATTTTATTTTTTCTACTAAAAAATAAACTTTTTTGTAGAAAACTATTAATTTCACAATGCTTTTCTGTTTACTTTCTTATAAATAATTCTACCGTTTCGATAAATTGATCAGCTGACTTTTGTAAACAGAGAAACAAGTCTTTGCATGAGTAGCCTTGTTTTTATCATTCTTGAACTGATATTACCTTTTGCGTTTTTGAGTTATTTATGTCGACTATCAGTAAAGTCAGTAGTTTTAACGAATGTACAAAATACAGCCTCAACTAAACATACATTTTTAGCAGGGGCCGTAAATAGCAGTTATCGAAATAAATTTAACTCAAAAACTGTCTATGTTATGGCGTTTTCTTTTCTAATAAAAATGTTTTGCGTTCTATTGTCAAAAAAATGTAATAGTTAAAATTAATATCATGTTCTGTTCTCAACATGTTGCATATAAAAGATACAAAATAATACATGTTTTGCTTTCAGTTTATAAGTGAGGGTGCGATATTGTCCTTTTTTGCAACTGTATCAACTTCTTGTTTATACAATTAAGTAAATTATTCATAAAAATACATTATTGGTCACTTTTGAACCAAAAAATAATTTTTATTTTATTTTAGGTGCAAAGTTTATTTTTGTTTCAACTGCTTATCACCGGTGTTAACGTAATCAGATTTCGCAAATCGCTTTAAAAGGGTTAGAAATATAAAATTTATTTTTGTTCCATTGAAACCACAAAAAAGGCATGATTATACATAATCAGAGGCAGAATGTTTTTTGAAAATCGAAAACACAATTAGAGTCAACGGAGATCAATATTATCATATACCAATAAAATCGTAGTGACGAGCTCTTTCAGAATCTATGGTGATTTTTATAAAAAAAACTATCCCATATCCACACTTAAGAATTATTTTTCAACGTAAAAATAAAAATTCAGATGAAACTTTTTTGAGAAGTTTTATTTTTTCAGTCAGAAAATAAAACTCATTTTGTTTATTTTCTTTTGAGGAGCTATTTTTCAGTATAAATTGCTGTTTTATGTCTTTTTTCTTTATGCATTCAAACTAGTCTCTTATTTCGATGGTTATGAAAAATAAAATTATAAGAAAAAAGCTGTTTTTTCTCTGTCTCGTCCGGTTTTTTCCACTATGAGTGATACTTATTAGAGGTTTTTATATAGTATATATAGGAAAGTCGACATGTGAAGTATATGGGGACTTTTCTTTGAGTGTTGAGGCTGTATTTCAAAATAGATTTCGAGTACGACGTTTAGAATTGATACATTTTACTTATGTATGTTAGAGCCTTCGAAGTACAAAATTTTAGATTTTTTTGTTGCGAGTTCGGCGACTTACAACTAATTATTGTGACATAACGATAATAGTTGAATATATGGTTTCGCGAAGTTTTTTGTAGATATTGATATGTTCTTTAATATTGTAAAACATACTTTTATCCTATCATCAATAGTTTACGCAGCGCATGCGACGAAAGACGTTTTAAAGCAATTTTTTTACACCTTGGGTTACGTTACTTAAGTTTTAGTAAGGATCCCTAATATTTTACAGCAATAAATATAGCCTATTGACTATATAGTCAATTTACTGTAGATAAGTTTTATTTTCTGACAAAAAAATAAAACTGTTACTGTTATAAATGATTTTTTTAAATTATAAAATAATTTTTTGATTGCGGTCCCAGATTTTTAGTAAGTCAGACTGTTCTGTTTGCAAAGATTCGCTATAAAATACACAAACTATTCTAAAAATAATTATTCCATTAGTTTTTTTTTTTGTTTTAATTTTATTATACTCTAAACTTATATCAGTTATGAAAAACATTCATATTTGTAATAAATATTGTTAATTTCATTATAAATCATATTTCCTTTCAATCAAAACTTATTATATTATAATCACATTCTTGTGTAATATATTCCCATTAATTTTACACAATTCGTTCCTTGACTCAATCACAAATTTGCACACAACTTCTCTTAATAAATTCAAAAAGAAGTGTTTACTTGTATTTGTATTGGATAAGAGAAAAAATTATGGTTGAACTAAAGCAACTACAAGTACTTTATCAGTATGTTGTAAAAATCTATGGAAATACTTGGCACATACCTGGCAAGTGTTAAGAACAACCAAAGACCTCTTACATACGAATCTCAAGCCAAGTTTCTTAAACTATTAACTTTATCGTGTCTCTGTCTCAGTCGAATAGTCTTCTCTATTCTCAATTAAGAACATAAAAAATAATTATTACTTTCAATATAAACACGACATAATTTCTTTGACACACCAACATATTTCATTTCTCTATTGTTGTATGCATCCTCTGGCATATTTTCTATGATTTTTCATATACTTATAGGCTTTTTCATTCGCTTTATCGCGGACTGGTATTTTTTCTTCTTCTAGCTGTTATTTTTGTTGGTATTTTATTTATTTTAGATTTTCGTGCGTACTTGTATTGGCGTTTTTTGGTTTATTATGGATTTACTACGTTTTCATGCATATCACGTACATACTCGTATGTACAAGTAACATGTCTTCAACGGCAATATGTTAATATCTCGTACACTACCTCCATTCAACAATCGCACGTCTTAAAATTTGTCTTTTATTTACTCACGTTCCCTCCATCCATTCCATTCCCTCTTTTGTTTTGGCTTCTTTTTAACGTTAATAATGTTTATAATTTCATGGCACATAAACCTAATGCTAAGATATTCTATATGGAACTCATTCTACTCCTTGTGTATCCTGCGAATTTGCCATAAAATCAAATCAACAAAAACTTTAACTATTGTTTGTGCTCGTACCTTTATTTAAAAACATTTCTGTTATTTATTGTATCTTTTATCTTTGTAGTTTATGTAACTTTTATTATTGTATTCCCTAATTCTTTCTTGTGTAGTAGACTTTTTGTTATATTTTATTGTTGCTTTGAGTTTATTAAACTACAAAACTTGAGATTTTCTTTTAAACTTCAGTCATTTAAAGACGATTGAAGTAGTTTCGATAGGAGTCTTAAATAGAAAGAACAAAGTGTATTTCGACAACTGCCAGATAATTCCACTCAAATTTTTTTCTTGGAAGGGAAAGAAATAAAATGGTACATAATTTTCTCACATAAATATGTATGCATAAAAGCATAACACGTTAAGCAAGCTCAATTACTCAATTCAGTCCGACATTTCTATTTTATTTTTACTTAAATTTTTTTTAATGTTTTGTGTAAAATGAAAACCATTTTTAATTCATAATGAAAACTTAACTCAATTTTTTCGTTTGATGGTAAATCTAAAAACAAATATGAATAATTCGATTATTTCCCTTGATTATGCTTCCAGGCCTCTAAAGGTTTTCATTTTATTTATTTATTGGTGGGTATTCACAGTTTTTTTATTGCATATGCTTATTTTTAAATCTGTCATCGTTTTATGTATTCTTTTATAGAGAAAAATGCTTCTAGAGTCATTTAGTTTCTGCAACAAATTATAGTTTCAGTTATTATATAATAATAAAAACATATTAAATAATAAATAATTGCTGTGAATATTGAAAATAGATATTGATTTATGGTGTGTGACTACAATATTTTTTCTTGTGGCAAATCTAATTGCGTTGAAAGAACCAACTACGTAAAAGAGGTTCTTAAACAGCAATCATATTTATTTAAGTACGCACTCGTATTCCACTTCAACTTTCTAAAATTAATAATATTTTTACAGCCAGAACCTTGTACATCTTTAAGTCTCAAGTGATTGATTGTTTGTTTGCTAAATTAAACCTTTTGCAGCATATTTAATGCATAAGTGTGGATGGGTGTTTTCATGTTTAGAAATCCCTAAAATGTATTGTGAATATTCGAGACATCATCATCATAAATCCTGCAAACATAAATTTTTTCTGTTAAAATGGCAGAAGCAAAACTATTTATATTTATGAGCTGTTTAAAGAGTAGCTAATGAAAAATTAAATAAAAATATTATGTGTATGTACTACATGTATTGTATTTAAAAATGCATATTTATTACAATGTTTCATGTAAAAAGCCCAGCATCATCATCGCCAACTTGTATACTTTCAGTAGGAGTTTTATGAATTAATATTTATGGTACAAATAAATGGTTCTTAAATTTTCTTGCAATTTAGCAAAAGTTTTTTAATTTAAAATAAAGGTAATAGGAAACTTAATAACCAAATAAAATGATCGTTTATTATCCGGAAGCATAAAGGAAACAAATTAGTCAAATATATCGTGGTTAGAAATTAAACTTGAGAGGTATTTACATACTAAAGGATTGCACAAACATACTTGAAAGCCCCATATCCCTACAAACATGTGTAATATTTTATAATAAAAAGAGCTTGTAAGCCATTTGAAGTATGCTTGTATAGACTTAGAAAAGTATGACGCAAATTTAAAATTATTCTTTACCAAATAGACTCAATCAGGGGCCAAATTACGGCATGCGATATCGATCGAAATAAATTCAAATTAAATCGATATAATTACGTTCAAATTTCAATGGATATCGAGTGCCATAATTTACACGCAGATTTATGTCAACTGACTGAATTTTTGGTCAATCTAGGTTTTTTTTTTACAACAGTTTGATTTTAAATAAAGGTGTTTTTAAGTCTTAATAATTTTTGATTGACCATGTGGCCCATTAGCTCAGTTGGTTAGAGCGTCGTGCTAATAACGCGAAGGTCGCGGGTTCGATCCCCTCATGGGCCAACTTATTTTTAAGTTTTTTTATGCTTGTTTGCTACCTGTCATCATTTCATTTGAAATATAATTTTTAAAAGTTAACACACATAAATTGTATATGTAATGTGCGTAAATATATGGTGTGTTTTTATTAATATATGCATGTGTGTGTATTGGTGAATAGCCCAAACGTATGCATTTTTATAATTTTAAAATATTGTATTAAATATTAGTTGTATAGCAATTATTCGTGAATCAACATTTTTATTTATCCGCATTTACTAAACCGTAATATCTAAAACCATAATTTATGTAGATACTCAAATTTATATGAAATAGATTTGCAAAAGTGTATCTATTTGTGAGACAGAGACATGCGGTAAAAAACATGCTTTTGTTGAATATTTTTTTTCAGAAAAATATAAATATGTTACATATTAAAACATTTTAACAATTATATATGTATTTGTATACATATTTTAATTAAGTGTAGGTAAGTGCCCGGCTAGCTCAGTCGGTAGAGCATGAGACTCTTAATCTCAGGGTCGTGGGTTCGAGCCCCACGTTGGGCGAGTATTTTCCAGTACAAAACAACAAACAAGGTCAAGGTACACAGTATAAATTTGTGAAAAAAAATTAAGAATTTTTCTAGCCGGCCATTCGCGCCCAAAAGCAGCAATCATCTTTGTCTAAATTTCATTTACGAATGGAAGATATGATATGCGCAAGTGAAGGGGAGTAAAAGGGAAGTGTGTGGCGGGGGGCGCAGCAGTGTCAGTTAATAAAACATGATTGGAAGACTATATATGGTGGGGTGGGGGAGGGGAGGAGGGTTTAAATGGATCTTATTTTTATCCCCGTGAAATAAAAATAATACGTTTTTTAAGTGGTTGTGAATTAAATTATTTATATATTATAGTAAATAATATAATTAATTTTGTTAAATGATTTTAAAATTGATGTGAGTTCTCTTTAAATATAATTTTTTGGTGTGTCAAAAATGTCAATTAAGTGAATTTATTATTTGACAAAGCTTCTTATGTGGGCCCATTAGCTCAGTTGGTTAGAGCGTCGTGCTAATAACGCGAAGGTCGCGGGTTCGATCCCCTCATGGGCCAAGTTATTTTTGTTTAATTTTAACTTTAAACTGAAACATTTAAACACAATATTTGTGCGAGGTCGAAGTTGAATGAATTTAAATTCAATAGATAAATTTGTAAACGTTTGTTGCACTTGAAAACATTAATCTTGCCCTTGTTCTTCTTTTCTGTTTTCTTTGCTTTGTGTATTGTATTACTTTTGTAGGTTCTTAACGCGTTGATTTATGATGTCTGCTTAAGAGCAATAGAAAAACTCATCAATAAAAAAGAAACACATTATGTAAAGTAAAGTAAATAACTGAGCATATACATAAAATAAATTGTTAAGAAAAAGTTTCAAAAAATGTTTCTTATTGTTTTTGAAATGGTGATGACTGCAGATGATGACGAAAACAGCCATCAAAATAAAGGAAAGGTGGAGTTGGTATTTACCAGAAAAACAACTTACAAGAAGTACATACAAAGTTTAAAAAATGAAAGTAAAAGTTCTTTTCACTTTCGCACATAAAGATGTTTATGTATGTATGTGCTGGCACTATGGCAAACAAGTTGGCCAAATTAGAAAACTTTGCATGCATTGGAATTTTATTACTTTTTTTAAATTTTCACTGACTAATTTAAATTAAAAATTAAACTTGTAATAATTTTAACTATTTTCTATTTATAATAATTTAAACAAACATTTTCATATTGATGAAACAGCTAACTGTTGCTTACATAATTTTTGTTTATATAAAGAGAACACATTTGTTTATTGTGAGTCATTTTTGTGAATCAGAAATTAAAATTACAGAAAATTATTACTATCAAACATTTTCTGCCATTAAGCTCACAAAGTATGTAGTGTTACAAACCCCATAGTGCATTAAAGTCAAGTGTGCCGGGTAGTTTACGTTCATTTGGAAGAGAATGAGTGTAGAAACATTAAGGAAAATCCCTCTCCACATAGGTATATCAGAAAGAAAATTCGTAAATGTTTTTCCTTTTCCTTGTTGCTTTTGTTGTAGCTTTTAACTATGACTAGACAAATACCAACACCAACACATACATATTTTTCATTCATAACAGTAGCTACTGGTTACAAGAAAAACAATCATGAGAGTATGAGTGGAAGAGAGTTGTTGTCAAAAGAGTAGTTTGTTGAATAAGAGCACAATAACAAGAAACATGTGTTTAATAGAATGACAAATATCGTAAAATAACGAAATAATATCGTATTTGTAAAATTTTCCAGTTGTTTAGTTTGAGTTCGTGAATCTTAACAATATGACGACGTAACGGACGTTCGCTGTTTGATTTCTATAAAGAAAGAATATAAATTAAAATCAAAAGTGATTTATATATTGCGCTGTTATTATTATTAAAAAAGAAAAACAAAAATATTAACAAGTGCTAAGTGAATTGTTTTGTATACTAAACGTAATAAAAATGTGTTCACAAAACAAAGTGCAAAAAATAAATAATGAAAGCAAGTGTTCAATTGCTAATTTTTTTGTTTTCTTTTGATAAAGTTCAACAAATTTAAAATCTTAAATGGTGTTATCAGCTGTAAAAGAATTTATTTTCTTGGATTGATTAATCATTGGGTTTTACTGCACAAACGTTTCATAGTGCAACATTATTGTGTTCTGTTTTGTTTTTTTTAGTCCGGCTTTAATCACTAAAAAAAATAGTTTTAAATAAAAGAAAATACCTAAACAGCATGTTACTGCAGAAAAATAGTTAAAAGAGAATAAATAAAAGTAAAAAGTGAGATATATTAAACAAAAATCTAGTGTTGAAATTATCCGCTTCTAAAAATAAATCCGACAATTTATTTCTTGCTATAAGAAACAAATCTAGCGGGTCTAGTCGCAATAAAAACAAACACATACAAACAAACTAAATATAGAGCTACTGAAAGCAAAATTTAAATCTACTTTATTACCACTACTGCTGCGAGTCATAGTAAGACTTATTTAGAGTGCATTGAATATCCAAGGATTTACAAACAAATCACTTCATTTAACTAACAACTACCACAGCCAACCATGCAACCAACCAACAACTACAAAAAGGATAAAAACAAAGAATAAATAAAAAAAATCCTGCGCTGCACGTTGCGCATTTTAATTTTGACGTAAAGAAGAAAAAAATACTGTATATAAATAAGATTCGTGAAAAAGGAATATTAAATGTTTCTTTTTAAGAAATTTTTGATTTTATTTTAGCCTTGTTACGAGGCAAGTTCTTTAAGTTTATTATTTTTTTAATAGAATTAAATAATTCGGGAAAGGTATGTTTGGCATACATAAACGTAAACTAGTCCAGACTTTTAACACATTTTGTGTCTGCTTTTTATAACTTAACGAACCACCTTCGTGAGAACGTGTGCTGTTTTTTATGAAACAAACAAAAGAGAAAAATAAAAACAATCAAATTAAAACAACAACAATAACTTAAGAATATAAAATATTAATTTAAACAACAATTAAGTGCATTGCTCTTTTTGCCTTCTCCTTTCTATTCTGAAATGCTTCCCTTCGTAGACACATTTTCCCATAAACTTTTATATGTATTTGCATTTTGCATTTCTGAATTTGTGTCGCTGTTATTGCTTATTGAATGCAAAAATTCAACAGAATATTTAATAAAATAATGAACCACAAAACAAACATTATTATTGTTTATCGTTTCTTTATTATTATAATTTTTATTTTAATTTAATTTTATCTATGATTTCATTTCACAACAGAGTGAGCAATAGGTATAATCAGTTTTGATTTGGCTTTCTAGAAACAGAGAGCAGAGAGAATTCTTCTTTTAATTATTTTTTTAATTATATTAAATATTTTGTGCTAGACAATGACATGAAAAATTAGTAGACAGAAATAATAATAGACAGTAATTTCTTAGTTTTGTTGTTTGTGTCCTCTTGCTCAAAATAATTGAAATACAAGAATAGTTTTTTTTTTTATAATTTGCAAAGTGAAATGAATTGGATTTTTCACAAGAAAAAAATTAAACTTTTGTGTAATTTCTCTAACAGCCAAATTCTTAAAGCACATGTTTGTTTGTTTAATAAGGACTTATTAAACAAATTTCCTATAAAAAAAAAATTGCTTATTAAGCTCTTAACAAACAAAAATGGTTTTTATGAATTTGGACGTAATTATCTAATATTATAGCATTTTGATAGGTTATTCTCCTTATGTGGGCTTTAGATTTTGTAGTATTTGATAATTAGGGTAACTACGATGTCGTTTTCATATCCAACTGTAAGCTTTGATTTCATGAGTAAAAATAGAAACGGTGTAAGTGAGCTTAGTGTTGATTCATGCCTCTTATTTTAAATTTTCACTTGCCTGATAAGATTTGTGAGCGGTTCTACAAGCTGCAAACTTTTTTTGTCAATCTTTTTTATATTGAACCTTTCTTTTTAGAAATTTACAGCAAGTATTAAAATCTTAACCTCAATAAAAATTAAATAAAATGGTTGTTATTGCCACTGCAACTTCAACATAACATGCTTCCAAAATGATAGCTTCAGAACAAATTTGAATTGTTTTTAATTAAAAATTTTCTTAAATAAAAACTAAAAATTTGTTAAAATTAAAGCCGAAAATTTTCCGTGTAAAAAAAGAGCTTGCTGCGGTACTTGTGATGTTTTTTTTTTGCTGTAGTTTCCTTCCTATCATTTACGAAACCGCCTCAAAGTCAACCTCAATTACAGCAATTGTTGTAAATATTCATAAATATGAAAGAATTTGTTTTTAAACAATAAAAATGCCTATGCTTTCCACATGAATTTATAGCACACGTTGCACATAAAAACATACAAAAATATAAAATTTCTAATACACACTCGTATGCAAACTAATTTTAGAAGTTTACAGCAATTTTTTAAACATTTTTCGTTTTAGTACGAGTATTTTACTCTTTTTTTTTACTTTTTTGTGCATAAAAATCACACAAATCTTGTGACAATTACACTTTGCAATATATTCAAATTTAAATTCAAATGCTACATGAGTACAATGGTGTCGGCTATACATATTTAAAACCATAAGTATATGTTATTGGTTGTGTGTATACATACAAACATACCACTCCTCCGAAATTCTAATGCATTTACTGTTCACAACTACACTGTTATAAAAGTTGCATAAATTAAGGAAAATGCGACAAAAAAAAATCAACGGACAACCTGATACAATTTACAAAAACAAAAAATTAAACCGAATATTCATTGTTGTAAATGTGGCCATGTATGCAATAATTTTAGTTCTTTTGTACCTTCTCTTAAGCCGTGCCAAGTGCCAAAGACAGATACATTTGTTCGTTTGTTGCATTTGGATTTGGAATTTAAAGTAGACCGATTGTAAATAAAAAATTGCCTTAATTTTTATGTCTTTAGTTGGAATTTTTTTTTTCTATTTTTTGGTCTTTTATTTCTTGATTGTGGTAGTTGACTTTGGTAAATTTTCTTTCAATACAGAAGCCAAGAAATATTGTAACAAATTGATTCATACAATTTTTTTTTTTAAAGTGGTTTTCGGCAAATAATAGAATTTTTATAGTTTACGCCCACTAACTAACTGCATCTGGGAATCACTCTATTATGGCTACAACCTAATTGGCATAATATTTAGTGCAGTTTCTCTCTCCTCTTTTCCGCTCCAACTTTGGCAGTAGTAATAGAGTTTGAAGTAGAATAGACGAAAATTTTATTGTTATTCTAAATTACTCTTAATGGCTAAAAGTTTATGGCAATTAGCTAACAGATAATTCGCTTTAAAAGGTTTGACATTATTAAAAAAAAATTTTTTTTTTAATTTGTCTTAAGGATATAAATAATAAAAACGGATAATGACAATAAAAGTAAAGTTTCAATGAGGAAATTTATTATAAAAATAAAGATTAAAAAGTTTGCTTGTTATTTTTGTTCAGAAATTAAAAACAAAATTTAGCCAACATTTAAGAAAGAAAAGTTTATGAATTTGAAATGTAAATTTAGTATTTTTCCTGTATAAGTAATGGACATAATTTTTGTTTCAACACTAGATTTGTTCTCGTACAAAAACAAACAAAACTAAAGAAATTTCTTTTTTAATGAAAGTTAATTAGATTCAATAGCATGAGTTTCTAATTATTGGTATCGAATGCTGCATCCAATCCTCTGATCACATCAACGTTTTAACAAATTTTGCTATTAATTTTTTTTTATTAAATGTTAATGCTTTTAAAGCCATTTCATCGTCATCGTCGTTATTTATATTTCTTTGCAACCATGTTGTTTAATGACCGTAAACAAATATTAAAAAATGTTCACACTATTCTCCCGTATAAGCAAATATTTAGGCAAGTGTGTACTCGTATCGTGTATCGTTAAATTCTAGTTCTATTAGGTGACATTTTCAGCTATCTCTCCTCTCCTCTTGTGCTTTAAAGGGAACTTTAACTAATACTACTTAGAACGCAGGTCGTGTAGATTTTCTAGGTTTAACTACTAAAACTTACAGCGTTTATTGTTTAGATTTTGTGTATACGTTTTCTTTTTTTCTTTTTGATTTGTTTAGTGGTACTCAAGTTTCATATTGAGTTTGAATGCATTTGGGAAAAAAGTGATATCATGTACATGCATGTGTGTATGTGTGTGAATGTATGTAAATGAATGTTGCACATTATAAGTGCATAAATTTTGTAATTTGCTTACTTGCTACGAAATTGAGATAAAAAGCAAGCAAAAATATAAAATTTGTGACAATTCACCAAGTGTTACAGTAACGCATTACACGGCTGTAACGAAACTAAAACACTCTTTATCTCATGACTTGAGAACTGGTAGTATTTTAAATGTAAGTGCGAATATATAAATAATAAAACGGAATGCAAAGTGTCTATATTCTTGAATTTTTTTTATATAGGGTACAACTGGGAGTTTAGTGCCTGTCAATTTGCACATTATACACCGTCGCTTTAATAAATACAAATAAAGAAAAACTAAAACAAACTGTACAAACAGCAAATGCATATAAACAACAAAATGCAAATTGCAAAAGTCAACAATAGCTGCAGCAGCCAAACAACATCATCGTCATCGTCATCATTGTCGTCATTCTTAAAACTAGTTGTTGTAGGTGAGAATGTGAAATGTAACAGAGTAATATGATCGCCTGAGTCGGATTGCCTGTTTGGTGTTGTTGCAACCCTGCTACACAATTGACTAATTGCAAGGCACAGTATGGCGAACAGTGTGGCGAATATTTTGTAAATAAATCGGTTTAACAATTTCCATATAGGAATTTACGAAAAAGCATTAATTTAATCACTTTTGTAAGAGGATAATTAAAAAAATTAAGGAAAAATTTAAAAAAAAATTTAAAAAAAAATTAAAAAAAAAATTAAAAAAAAAATTAAAAAAAAATTAAAAAAAAATTTAAAACAAAATCTGGAGAAATTTTAAAAAATTTACGTGTATGAATAATTTATATTATTAAAGCTCTTTAGTTCATATTTTGAGTTTCAATAGTCCCATAACAATTTGGTATTTAAAGTCAGTCAAGTGTGTATATTCGCTTTTATTTTAATATATAAAATTCGACTGTACGTGTGTTTGACATTGTACTCCTCCTAAACGGCAGGACCGATTTAATTGAATTTTTGTGTATAACTTTAAGTTACGCCTTAGAAGGCTTATCGTCACAAATCTGTATGCCAGGTGGCGCTGCAGTCAGTATCTGGCTTATTTATTTATTACTTGTTTTCACCTGGCCTTGTACCGTACTTTACTCTATGCTTACGATATCTAAGAGTAAAAAGATCAAATGTACAAAAATGTTATATTTTAATGAAAATAAAATTTGCCACGCCTATTACTACCCCTACTTTTTCAATTTTACTCAAATCGGAGAATTTTTTTTATATGTTCAGAACAACCCAACTTAGGTTTTTATTAAAGAAAAATTTACCACACTCTTCTCTACGCCCACTTTTCAAATTTAACTCTTATTGAATAGCGGCTAGACTGATTTATCTAATTTTTCTTCTTATGTGGTCAGAACAACCCAGTAATTAAGTTTGTATGCCAATATCAAAAATAAGTTATTTTCCTCTCTTTTTTAATTATTTTTCAATATAAATAAACATTCGAAGGCAAAACAACGTTTGCCGGGTCAGCTAGTTTGAAATATAAAAAATTTTAAATTACTGCCAGACACTGAATTCCTAGAGCGACATTTTCAGAAATATCTCTTTTTCCTCATCATGAAAAATTTTGAATTTCTAAATCGTTTTCTTTGCTTTTAAGAAGTTTTAGTCTTTTTTCCGGTTATTTTTTAATATCATTCATTCAACCTGTCAATGTATTTTTATTTGTGGTTCTATTTATATGTAAGTTACTTTTCTACAGACAAAACACTTCATTTTATTTCTATAGAAAATTTTAAATTCACACACTAATCTCTAAGATTTCTGTTTAATTTGTCACTGTATTAAATTTATATAATAGCTCGCACTTACAGTTGGAATCATAAACAAATTACTATTTTCCTGTTGCAAAATAGTTCTCTTTTTTATTTTAAATTAATAAAAAACAAATTCAAATTTCATACAAAAAATATTTATGATGCAAAATTTAACAATAAAATACTAGTTTAAATGTCCGTCACTTGTTGGACTGCATAACAGAAGCTGAGTCATTTAAATTTTTTTTGCGTTTGGCTGCGTCAAAAAAATAAAGTCTTTAAAGTTTCTATATTCATACTGGTATTTATTTATGTTATAAAATAAAAATAAAATTTATTTATATCTTTTTATTCTCTCTTTTTTTAAGGTATGTAAATCAAAATATGCAGATTTCGTGATATAATTTTTGCTTCAAGGTAAACTTTTAAAATGTTTTGAAATTAAATAAAAAAGAAAACATTTAGCAAATATTTTTTTTTAAACAAACATGTACTTTCAATTTCAATTAATATTTTTTTTTTTTAAATTGAGAAAGAAATAATATAAAAAAAAATTATAAACAACACATTGTTTTAAAAACTTCTAAAAAGAATTTTTGCGATACAAAAAGTACACTTTTAATAATTCACATACCTAAAATTAAACTCAAATTTAAGTAAATCCAATTGATCATTTATAAAAATGTAACTTTGTTTAATATTTGTGAGGGAAATAACCGTTTTTTGGCTAACATTTTGCAAACAAATTTGGTTGAATAGCTAAGGACACAGTATCCGATATTTAACTTATAGGTTTTTTAATTTAATATACCACCAAAACTTGTTATTATTTAACTTATAAAATCTTAACTTTAACTAATGGCCCTTAATGATTTAACCATAAAATAAAAGTATTTTTAATCTTTTTTAAGAGGTTTTAGCTTCCACTACCTTTTACTTGAAAAAAAGGTACCATTTATTTGTTTAATTGAAGTTTGTGTGTCTGGTACATATATAAAAAAAATAGTATCTTTTCAATTATTAGAAAAGTAAGGTACAAGGTAGCACTGCCATATAATACGTATGTACGTCTGTTTTGTAATATTCATTAATATTTGCAGTTTATAGCGATTTTAATTATAAAACCAATACAAGTTGGAAGAACAATGAGAAATTAAAAAGCCCTTTTAATGAAAAGAATTGTATAGAAATAAATAAATTAAAAAAAAAAAACTATTAAATAGAAAACTATTATGAACAAATATATTGTTAATTATTTATAATTGTTGTGTAGAAATTGTTGTTATTGAAATGAGAAAAAAAAAACACAATAAGTTAAAAGTCGTACAAAAGCATTTTGTAATGATTTTGTCTGCAGCATCATGTGTAAAGAATTTATTTGAATTTCCTCAGCATCATGTATTTTTGTATTGTGTTTTATTTATTGTTGCTATTTTTTCTGCAACTGTCACCAAGTATGTGATGAATATAACAAAACGGCGGATATGGTCATTAAGCAAAAAAGAAAAAAAATATATTTTTAATTAAAACCAAACATTAACAATCCTGCAGAGCAGCTAAGAAAGCAATAAAACTAAAGGGTATCTAAAATGCATGTAGAATTTAGTGAAAAAGTCTTATTTTCAATATTTATGTACATAAATTTGTCCTTCCGTGTATAATATATATTTTTGATTCTTATAAATAGCGGAGTCGATTTAACGATGTCCGTCTGTCCGTGTGTATGTTGAAATCAGCTTTATGAAGTCTCTAGAAGACTTACTAAAAAGTTTAGAATGATAATTTATTGAAAGTTTCTACGCGCAGGCTGCTATTTAAATTCAGCCGAATGGATCCATAAATGGCGGAGCTATAAGCTCTGAAGTGCAACTACCTCTAATTTTTTAACAGCTTTCTGATTAGGGTTTTTTTTTTCTTATTTTGTCTAAAATACAAAACTGACAAAAAACGCGGCTTAATCAGAAATAACCATCAGAAATGGTTGAGAAAAATCAAAATTACAACTAAAATTTTAGATTTTCATTTTTGTTTTATTTTATGGTATTTTTAAGCTGTACATGTACCTAATGTTTGTGCAATGAAACACGAAACCAGTCAATCGGTCTTATACAAATTTGTATGTAAACGAATTACAAATACAAAAATCTTGCAGCAAGAGAGATGCTAGATATGATTGGGTATTTGAATTTCCTTATTTAAAATTAAATATTTATTGAGATATGTTTAGTTTAAAAAAGAAACTAAACAAATTAATTTTTGCATTCTTGTTGGAAATCTTTCTTACAGTTTATTTTTTTTTATTAATTTAAAATTTGAGTGCCACAGAGATTTTATTGCTTTTAAAAATAAGGATCGCAAAAAAAATTGTTTTCTGAGATCTGGTTAATTTATATTTCTTGAACTGAAACTAATTATTTACTTTAGGATTAATAGGTATTTAATGAAAATTATTGTAATCAATATTTGGCAATATTTTTTTAAACAAAATTTAATTTTTATTAGTTTTAAATTCCAATTTATGTTGGTGTGCAAATGATATTCTAATGAAAAAATTTAGAAAAATTGTTTATTTAGTACAGTAAGTACTAAAAGGAAAGAATATGTATACAGTTGTTTCATCACTACTCTAAATCTTCAGTAGATTATTTATTTTTTTGATACTTAAAAAACTACGCAAAGTTAAAAATATGAATATTTGGTTACTATAGTGAAAGGTATAGAAATCTTGATACAGCCGAATTAAACTAATTTTTCTCTGTCTCAAAGTTAACGAAACTTGAATAGGAGAGAAGTTTTCTCATATAAATACTTTAGCGTGAAAAGAAAATAATGTATCTTTTTGATTGTAGCTTGAATAGAAAATCCTCATTCGTCATTTCGAATAAATTTTGGGCCTCCCTGTTCACACATAAATGTAATAAAATTTTTGTGGTGTTAAAACGGACAACATTTTTCTTTTTTCTTTTTTAAATTTAATCTCAAAAATATTCTTTATTTTCTCACTGTGTTAACATAAAATATTTTAATTTGCTTTAAAACCATTAATTTGTGGTTGGTTTATTTTAGAAATTCACATGCAGTTTATGTCACTTTGTTAAACTCAAAAATTTCAAGTAGTTGGCAACAGTAATATGAATTAAGAGGGAGTGAGAGAGACATAGTTCAGGCAGGATGAAGCGTAAAGCACGCAAAAATTACAAAACAATAACGAAAATTAAATTATCTTTGAACATGCAGCTTACCGCATACAATTTTTATTTTAGAATAAACAAACAAAAGAAAAAACTTTGGAAAAAACCGCATTAAAAAAACTGTTACTTTTTCTCCACACTTATTAGCTGTTTATTAAACGTTGTCAAGTTCCCCTTTTGCTGGAATTTTTTGTTTTCTTTTACTTTTTTTAGTCTTGTAATATCAAAATAGGTTCATTATAAAATAACACTAGCTAATTCTTATTTTCCTCAGAATTTATTTTCACTTCCCCCCTCCATCTTTATTTATTGTATAATTAGCTTAAAATGTCGTAAGAAAAAAAAAAAGGAAACACACATGAAAAAGTGAAACATGAGTCTTTAATTGTTACTAATTGCTTACTTTTACAAAAAGAAAAAAAAAAAAAATTTATGCACCTTCGAAAAAGGGTGTTGGTCATGCATTAATAACGACAACCTTTTACAACAGGGGTAAATTTCTTTTTGTAACTTTGAAAAGCATAAATCTAACAGCACGCTAATTCATTACGCGTTTCTTCAGGCTGTACCTTTCACTTTAACTTCCTTTTGAAACATTTGAATTAAGGAAATTGTAATAAAGTTAACAAAATATCAACATTAAAAGTTATACAAAATGGAATAAATTAATGTAGACAAAGTAATTATTTGTTAAATGATTATAATGGGATTTTGTTATAGAAAAGGGTGGCAGGGTGTTGTAGTCTCATAAATCCAGCTGTGAGGCATTGACAGCAATATTTTCTTATTTGCAATAATTCTCTTTTCGACAATTAAAGTCATGCTTATAAGAGAAAGAGAGAGAGGTAGAGATTGACCTCATCTAAATATGTGATCTTTTCCTTCAATGCCGTTTTGTTTTATAAATATTGAATATTAACGTAAAAATACTAAAAAAATTTAAATTAATAAATTTCAAATTATACAAAATTCAATTGAATAATAATAATAATAATTTGGTTCAACAAATTCACAATTTCAATAAAGTTTCATTAAATTTAATTAACATCCAACTAGTTTAGACAATATTATTCTGGTTTCAGAAAAATGTTTAAGATTTCTATTCTCTACTTCAATATCTAGCACCTGTAACGAGTAAAAAATCAAACATCAAATTAAGACTGACAGTTGAAATGACACCTAGACATTAACTTTTTCACGTGTGGAGACCAGCTAGTATGCTAATACAAATGAAATATTTAATTATTCTAATTCTTTTCAAGTGTATTTTTACTAAACAAATAGGCCCTTAAAAATATTTGTTAGATTAAATAAATATTTATTTTCTTAGCAAATACAATAAACTTTTAAATATTTATTTAAGTTTAATAAACATTTGTTTTTGCCCCACACTTTGATTTACATTTTATGTAAGTATGTGTGCATGTGGTTTTCTTTTTTTCTGTATGTGCAATTGTTTAACTATTCAGTTGTTATTTATTTTAAACAATAAGCCAAGTGTTAATTATTGTGATCTTCACAGCACATAGTTGTTAATTGCCTTCAGTGTCATTGTTTGTTAGCTTTGTTTTCATAAAAAAAATTATTGCTCTTAATAGGAAAATTGCTTCGTATTCATTAAATGTTTTACAAAAATGTAAAGCATTTGAAATTACCACAAAATTAATAGGTCTAAAATGTTAGCAGGAAAGAGTGTCTATGATGTAATCAACTCTCGAGTGAAATTTTAATTTAAAATTATTAAATAAATTTTCATAATTTAATTAGAATTATCTAGTTTTGTTTAAAATTTTTTATCTTTAATCTTTTACTTCAAATTCGTTTTAATAATGACTTTTCTGTGTGTTTATTAGTGTGAATATGTACGTGTGTGTGTGTCATTAATTGAAAATTTTTTGCAAGTCGTTGGCACAGTTGTTAGTCTTCCTCTCTTTATAAAAGTTTTTCTAATTTCAACAGAATGAATTTTATGAATAGGGATCCACATCACGCTTGTTCGCGTTTTTAAGTCAACTTTATAGAGAATGTTAATGTTAGCTTACGTTTTATATAATGAAAAGTCGTTGGCTGCAGCTGTCTGTTGCTGTTTTTTATAGTTTTAAATAAAAACGAATAATAACATTCGACATCGTAAAAAGAGTGGTTGGTATTAATCACTAAATTCTACTTTTCCAAAACTTCTTTATGTTTTTCAAAATGCTATTAAACAATTTTAAAATGTAAAAAATAAATTTTTTTCTTTTTTAATTAGAATTAAATTTAATATCTTTAAAAAAACTAAAAGCGCGTCCACTTTGCCTGCAACACCTAAAAGTTTAGAAACATTTAGTATAAAAATGTTTGTTAAAAATAGCTTAACGTATCAGCAGCAAAAAAAAAAAAAAAAAAAAAAACAAAAAGAAACAAGAGCTATTAAAATAAACACAAGAACAAAAAGACCCTCGACGACATTGCACTTGAAGACTGAGTGATAATCAGCACACCTCACCGCCGTCTCCAACTAAAAAAGCAGCATCTAGTTTGTGGGCTTTCTGCTAAATACTGAACACTTGAATACATTACAACGAAGGGAGCCAGCCGCCATACTGTAATGGATAAGTGAGCATGCTTATTTAAACATTAAATTATGCTAAAACAACAATGCAGCGAAAAAAGAGGCATGCAGCAAAAAAATAAAAATAAAATAAACCCTCAAACAATTATGTAAAAACAAATTTAGTATTTTTATTTCATCCTCTGGCTCCTACTTACTGCAATTTCCACTGCAATAAAAAGTTACTTTTTGTATTGCACTTGTTAGAAAGAGATTTATACTCTTAATTATATTAAAATTATCATCAAAAACACAACGTCATTGGTGTAAAGGAACGAGAGCAGTAGCTAAAACTTAGAAAAATTAATATCCAGGAATCGTAAAAAACAATTATAGAAAAAAATTTAACTTAAAAACTCTATATTAGAATCAAAGGAGTTCTATATTGTCATATACTAATATTAATATTAAAAAAACGATCCCATCTCCACAGTTAAGAATTATTTTTCTCAGATGAAACCCTTAAAAAAAGAGTTTTATTTTGCGGTCATAAACAAAAAAACTCTTCGACGAGTTTTATTTTGTCAGTTCTTTTTCGTTATAAATTGTTGTTGTTTTATTTCTTTTTTCTTTATGTAGTCACAATAATATTTTATTTAGCTAGTTATGAAAAATAAAATTATAAGAAATAAAACAATAACAGTTTAATAAACTAAAAACCCACACGTTTTTATTTTAATGCCAATTTATTCAATTGTAATTCAACGTGATTATATTGGGTGTCAATTTACAATAGATGAGTTTTATTTTCTTACGGAAAATATAAAACTACTCAAAAGAGTTTTATTTTATAACTGGAAAAATTAAACTCCTCAAAAGGGTTTCAATTTATGACTGCAAAAATAAAACTCCTCAAAAAGGTTTTATTTTATGACTGGAAAAAATAAAACTCCTCAAAAGAGTTTTATTTTATAGCTGCAAAAATAAACCTCTTCAAAAGAGTTTTATAAAAATAAAACTCCTCAAAAGGGTTTTATTTTATGACGTCAAAATAAAACTCCCTTTTAAGAGTTTCATTTGAGTTGAAAAATAACTGTTATATATGATTTTATTTAATTCTCAAAATAACTATTATAAAATAATTTTGTAATATCGATAACTGTTATTTACGGTCACTGTTAAAATCCTAACTCCAATTTGGTTCTTTCTAAATATAAAATTATAAAAACATTAAAATTGTTAAAACTCTTTTGTTAATATTAATTTTAATTCTGTTTTAAATTACTTCTTGAACAGAACTCGTTATAACATTTGCCCTTTTTAAACATGTAGAGGATACACTGTTAACTTTATATCATTCACTTACAAAGGGGTCAAATAATGTAGTAGCCGTCACCGCTTTTGCTAGAATATTGCACTTTATCTGTTGCTGCTTCAGTGTTTCTTATAATGACTTCTAGTTTTAAAGCAAATAATGGAGGGTCTTGCAATTTACTCTTTTTCTTTTATTTCACTCCCTCTTTTTTTCTTAATAAAGAAGCATTTGGTGGCATAATATTATAGTAAAAAACATCACTTGTTGCATGTGCAATTATAAAAATGGATATGGTATGAGAAATGGCGCTCCTTTAGAAATTAAAAACAAAACAGTGCATTTTTAAATGTCAGCTGAAAGTTATAGATGTTCAAAAGGCTTTAGACCTCAGATACTAAAAAAACCAGACAAATAAAAGTTAACATAAAAATATTGCCATTAGGTTTTTTCCCTTAGCTCCCCAAAAAAAGTTGCATTGGGTATTTGACTTGTTCCCTTTGTTTTCTAGAAGTTTTAAATGTGGTTTTGACAAATATTTTCATTAAAATAAAAAGAGTTAAATTAAAGACCTGTTCAGCTAAATTGGCATAATTGTATTGAAAACAAAAAGAAATTTTCGTTTATTGTTTTTGTTTGCAATACAATTATGCGAACCAAGCTTTCGCAGGCATTTAGCTGAATTCAGATTTGTTTCTTTTTTTTAAATTAGAATTATTTTTATGATTTACAGGCAAAGAGTATTTGTTAGTATTGAATACTTGGTATTAGACTGCTCAAAATGTTTACAACTTAAATTTTTGTGGTCTAACCAATTAATTTACTACATTAAACATTTTCTTAAATTTCACCTTTGAAATTATAAATAAAAAAAAAAGAAAACCAATTTATGTTTCCTTTAAATTTGTTCCCATTTCGTTGTGGTTTTCGAGTTTCCACACTTTCATCAAAAGAATTGTGCGTAGAAAAAGTTCAACCAAAGATCAATTACGATATGGTAGACTTGATAATTAACATGAAATCTTCATGGTAAATTATTATTACTTTATATGCAAACATACATACATATATACTTGTATTAAAAATCAAATTGCTATGCCTATTAACAAATCAAAATAAAAAAAAAATGTTCCAGTATTTCTTTTTAAAATTAAAATGAAAACAATTTATCAGAATCTAAAATATTACTTGCAGTAAACCATTTACACATGAATAGAGCAGACAAAGAAAGAGCGATACTTTCGCCTGATAAAAATTTTTTGTTTTGCTGCCGTTTTTATTATTATTATTTAACCATATCGTGTTTTCTATAATTGCATCTTGTTTATTACAATATTTAAATGTGTTGTTGCTGCTAGTGGCTGCATAAAGTTTTTGCTTCAAGTAAATATGTAATGTAAATTAATGTGTAAAGTCATATCAGCATATGACTAAAGTTGGAATAGGGACAGTCCATATTATGGCTCTCGAAGCCTTGTAATCCAAGTTCTTTTTAAGTTCCTAACTTCATTTGCTATGCTTTGATATATAATTTCAGTTATTGGATTTTGTTTATTAACTTAATTTCTATGGGGAGTAGTAGTTACTAGTATTGCTCGTGTGTTTGGCTATCCCTGCAGCAGAACTGCATAGAAATGTTTCTTTATTTTATTTACTATTAGTGTGCTTTCTGTACTGACTGTCCTTATGTCTGATTGCTACTGCCTCTGACTGTGTTCATATGCAGATGGCTGGCAACTGCTGCAAACCATAAATAATTTTATTTATTTTGTTGTTGTTTTTATATCTTTTTTTTTTTCTTTTGCAATTTTACATGCCCATTATATTAAAATGTTTGAACATATAAATATTTACTTGTGCTTTAACACATTTTTGTGTTATGACTAATACCATAACTAGATAATATAAAAGTTTTCTTTTGCACTTTAACCTGAAAAATATTTATTAAAAAGTTGTGCTTTACACTTGTTGAATAAAAACATCTAAATTTTTTTTTTTAATTGAAATAATAATTCGATACCAAACAATAAATGAAATAAAAAAAAATTAATATGAAAATATGATTTCTGCATAATATGCAACAAAAATCTTAATGTGACTTCACGTTTTATTTCAGAAAATATCAATAAAATATTTTGCTAACTTTTTTAGCTCTTTTTAGAAGCAAAAAAGAAAACAATTTCCATATTAAAACTTTGAATGCTTTCTGAAAATAAATTTTCAGAGTTTGTTTAACTTTAAAATATAAAACGTAATGAAGCCATAAAAATGCTTACATGATTATTTACAAATAATTTAAATAATGACAATCTTGAATAAACAAAAATGATAAAATAAAATTTATGCATTATAATCAATAAAAACCTGACCTATGACAATTGAACTTAAATTATGGCTGTCACTATTAACATCACCATTACAAATTGTATTTTATTGTTTTTTTCTGACAAAATTATTCAACAAAAACGAATAAAAAAGCCTACACACGCAAAACTCTAACCCAAAAAGTACAAAACAAAAACCAAAACAATTCAATTGGAAATAAAAAAAAATTATTCTAAATATCATTTCGTTTGTTCATTCAATTGTCTCTGAGTATTTACAAGACTTGCGCGCACATAGACAGTTTGCAGCTGTAAGCCAAAATAAACAATCCATTTCTGTTCAAAGAAACAAAAATGATCAGCAGTAGCAGATTTTAAGTGACTTTATCGTCGTTTGTGTAATTTTTCTTTCTAGTTTTTAGTTTTTGTAATAGAAGCCACATCTAGTTTTTAATGTGTTTTGTAATTGTGATCTATTGTGAGGTTAGTTTGAAATAACCCAGCAAAAAAAAAAAAAAGAAAGAGAAGGAAAGAAGAATAACTGAGAACCGCAAAAATCGCATGATTAAAAAATTTTTATTTGTAACATTATTCGACAAAGAAAAAAAATACTTGAGAAGTGATATAGTTTTTCTGGTAGGTCTTGAGTTACGAGTACGAAACCGGTTTTTTGTACCTTTATGCGCTTAGTTGAATATCAACCGATTTTAAGTTTCTCAGCGGATTTAGAAAGAAAACATCATTTAAGTAAACTTGAGAAATCTGCACAATTTTTTCCTTAATTTATTCGCCATTTTTCATGTTTGAAGACGTTTTTACAAAATATGCTTATTTATGAGTTAAACCAAACTTTTTTTTATTTAGTTAAAAAAATATTTTTTAATAAAACAACATTTTCCAGAAATAGAATTTTTTGGTCATTCCACTCAAAAATGTTTGCTTAGTCGTTTTTTTAAAGTCAGTATCATCAGTATCCCGTTGAAGTGACCAATAATATTCTGAAATCAACCAAACTACACAAACGAACAATCGTAGTAAAAATCATGCACAACATTTGATTAAACCATGTTGGAGGTACGATTAGAAATTTTTCATAAACACAAAAACAACAAAAAAAAAAAAACACCTATATTTTACTACGCAGTAGTTTATTCAAATACACTCTGGATCACTTATTTAAAGGCACTAAAAATTCCATATTCAGCAACCTGTATCTTTTGCAATATTTAACCGATAGCAGAATTTTAAAATGGAAATGGAAGCTAAACACCTTGAGATTTAAAAAAAATCATGACAATAGTCTTTTCTGAACTAAAGAACTTTTTTTAAGCAATTTATCAAAAAAAGTCCAAAAATGTGATATTTTTTTTGGTTCACTTGAATAAAGGCACTTTAACTAATTTTCTTGTTTTTTTTTTATTTGTTTTACTTTATTTAATAACTATTAGTAATGGGTACAACCCTCTTTGTTTTTAATAACTTCAAATATACGAGTTTTCATTGACAGATACCGAGAATTTATGTAATCCAACGAAATTTGATTCTCAGCATCCTTAATGGCTTGAATTAGTGACTGTCATGTCTTTTTGCACATTTGTGTTTTTGAATATTTGCATTTTATTTTTTAAATTCAATTGTGTCGAGCAGCATAAAAAACAAGCAGCTTTTAATTGTGCCTCGAACGTGATTGTATAAAATGTTGTGCACCACTTTTTGTGCGTTGAACGAATCACTTTTTTTTCAGCTCTGTTAAGAATACCCAAAGCATTCGAGACAATTGAAATTCCTTTCATTTCTGATAATGAACTTGTTTAAATTTTTATTTGATAAATGACAAATTTTAAGAAGTGCGGTATATTCTCTAATGTAACTTTCTATTTTTTGCTGGGATGTAACATAAAAACTAATACATTCACTCACAAAACATTTTGACATGCTTGAATTCATTGGTGTGTGTACACGAAATTTCATTTATTACTCATAGACGTCATGAATCCAAATGTACTGTGATGTGCTGTACACTACACGTAGTACGTACTTGGTACAAACGTACTTCGTTGTTACGCTTTAATTGGCGAATGTGTAACATTTACTCACCATCTCATCTCAGTAGTTAGTGTGAGTTGTCAACGCAAATAAAAAAGGTCGTTAACTTATGAATTTATGTTGTTGTGGCTATTTCACTTGCGATATCAAACAGCAAGTATTGACATCAATTAAGTTAAAATTAATCAATTTTTTACATATAATTGTTGTTGGCTAAAGCCACCATAAAAATTCAAATTCTTTTTCTTTATTTGTGAATAGAAGTGAAGGCACAAAAGATCATTTGAAAAGTTCATTTCATAAAAGATAAAATTTGTTATTAGTCAGTCATATTTTAATTTCAAAATGAAGACTCAAAAACAAGGCGTAGCCCGTTACTAACTAATTTGCATTTCTATAAAATTTTAAACAATGTAATTAATGGTTTATTTCCCTTGTGTTTATTCCCTTTTTCTAGTCTGGCTCTTTGTAAATTTTTTGTTGTTTTGTTTTCAATAGAAAATATTAAATAAGAAATAAGTAAAAAATGTGCAAATATTTATTTTGGTTTGCCATTAAAAAAGGGATACTTACAATGACACGTATCCCGAACGAGAAGCATGAAGGGGGTAAGAAAAATTTCCCTTTCGAAAACCTTGGAAAATAAGTTTTCTCTCAAACAAAACTCTATTTTCTATAGAATTTCCCTCCCCAAAACTTTAATTAAAATGCGCGTCTGCCATAGTAAAATGTTTAGTGCTGCCAAGAAATGACAACATCTGCTATAATGTCTGCCTTTATGGTTGTAATTTTTTTATTTTTCTAGTTTCTATTGTTTGTTTTATTTTTTCCAATAATTTCCTTATAACTATAATTAAGTTTTTATTATTTTTATAAGAAAAAAAAAACATTTTAGCTTGGAAACCCAGTTTATAAAGAACAGAAAAAAGAGACTTTGCACAATTACTTTGATTGATTGACAACACTGATTATCGAGTAGATACTTCAAACAGTGTTTATTTTTAAATAAAAAAAAACACATTTTTTATGATTTAGGAACTAAATTTTATTTAAATTTAACCATTAATATAATAGTTTGATTTTATTATTTTGAAAATAAATTTATTTATAAATAATTCCTTAAAATGCTACATAACCTTGTATTAAATTACATTTTATTTTTATATAATTATAATTAAAATGGCTATTGCATAAATTTATTTTTATATCGACATTTCGCTCCAACTTGCGTAAATAAATACATACTTATTATTAATTATTATTAATCTTTTATAGGGCAACTCATTTTTGGTCCTAATGCAAATAAATTTTTCTATTCTTCTTAAGAAAAATAAAAGAACATGTTTATTCAAAAATAATTTTTTTTTTTAAAAAACTGATGCATTCCAAAATTTGAAAATCTGTAAATATTTTATTAAAAACGAAATACACGAGCGCAATTATTAGGTTGGTTATAACAAAAAGCCAGACCGCATTTTTCGAATAAGAATAATGAAACACCATTAAAATTTTCGAGCTCAAAATTATAATAGTTTTTTATGGTACACGGTACACATCAATATAAAGTAATTTTTAGGGTATATTACTGTCACATAAAAGGTTAATTTATTTATTTATTTATGTGCTTCTAATTTTTTTTTTTATAGAAATCAAAATTGTTTTGTGAATTTTAAAAAGTGTTTCATACACCCATGCTCTGAAAAAACGCTTGACTTTGGCGATTCCGATTTGCAATCTCTAAATAAGTGTTCTGCAAAATGCTTATTTCTGCCGTTTTCAAACCACAAGCAGACACTGCAGTGAAGTGATGAATTTTGAGTTAAAGATAAACATTTGCACAATTCATTTTTATTTCAACCAAAATTGAAAAGAAAATTAACTTTTTTCATAAAAAATACAACTTGAAAATTTACTTTAATTTTTTCAATTGTGTGTGTCAATCGTTTACTTATAAACAGGCGTTTTACTATTCGCATTCTATGAAAAAACGTAAGCAAAACGTGCGGTTTCCAGAACATGAGTGATATTTTATACCTTAATCTTTGGAGAACTTTTTTACATGCAACGCTTTCAACTTTTTAGTCACTTAAACTTTTTTTTTATTTTTTTATTTTATTGAATGAAAATTCAACTTGATATCGAAAAGTGTTGCAAAAAGTACTTTATGTTGTTTTATATTATTTTTTCTTGGAGATCAAATAAAAAATATTAAATAAAAAATTCCTTTTAAAATTCAATAGTTCTTGTGTGACTTTATTGGAATAAATTGTGAATTTTTTAAGCCTAAATGTGTGCAGAGTAGCGGCACACCTGCAAGCAAATATCAAGTTCAAAAAAATAAATTCTATATTTAAAAAAAAATACAGTGAAATAATTACATAAAATATAAAACGAATTAAGTTCATTTTTAGGAAAAACCTGTAGTAAAAAAAATAAATATTTTAAATTCAATTTGTTCTTATTCCAAATTATGTTGTATTTTTTAAATTTATAGTTTTCCTCATAATAATCTTATGAGTTATTGTGAGTTATTGTTTATTCTTTAGGGTATTTCGATTCGAATCGAAAAGGCTTTCGAAGAGAATTTTCTATTAAAAAAAACTAATTATGTAAAACATTAAAAAAAAATTAACTATTTAAAATTACCCTGAAACTTTTTAATACAATTCTGCTGGATTTTTCTTTTCGAAAGCCATTTCGATTCGAATCGAATAAATAAAGCTTCTGAGGACAAGAAGTATCGAATCTCTTAAAAAAATTCTTAAAATAAAATATATTTAATTGAATAATTTGTGGAAGTGTTTTTGTAATAAAAAGTAAATAGGCCATATAGGTATGCCGAAACCTTTGATTTTGTGGTAGTAAATCAGTAATCAGTGAATAACGCTTGTATTTAGTGAACTGCTAACTATTTTTTTTAGCTTAAATCATGGTAGTAGGTAGCTTAAGATCGTGATTGTAAACTTAGTCATTTAAATAACTCAGTTAAAAAAAAAATGATAATTGAACATGAAGTGTTTTCCACCATCTTATTCCCAAGTTTCTTTAAAACCCTAAATTTGCCTAAACCCTTCATAATAAGTATTTGTTGAAAAGTTGTAGACAACATTGTTTACTTACATATTTAATATTTAAAAACATTTATTTGTCACCTTTGCTTTACAGGGTTGGTTACCACCATTTTTATTAACGTTATTAAATATTTTCTTTATTAAATATTATCATTACATATTAAAGTGTTAGAGCCCTTGACAATACGTTTCTTTCTAATTATAGTAATTGTTACTTCATGTAAGTTTTACTTTTCAAATAGGAAAATGTACACAATATAGATACAGTTTAACACGCAAGTTCATTAACTTGGTGTACAAAATAGTCTTATTACGTATATTGCACTTTAGTAATCAAAAAAGAATTTTCTTTTGATATAAATATGGTAGTAACCTACTATACATTAAATAAACCCATGAACATTTTTCTATTAAAAAAGTTTTAAAAAAAAAGGGTTAAACCCCAAAAAGGAGTGTAAAATTATTTATTCCTTATTTTTAATATAGAAAACAATGACCATTTTTTCCTTCTCCTTTAATTTTTGTACTGCTATTACTTCAGGGCAATCAGACAATATAACCAGAAATATTTTTTTTTTGTTAAAAATATAAAAGTTAAGGATTCTGTATTGTTTACATCACTACTAGTCTAGTAGTTGTATTATTTAAAGGAGTTGTTTGTACTCTTGGCGCATGTCTTTGTTTTGGTGTTATATAGACAAATGAATACGAGTACATTGAAAAATATACAACAACTCCCTCCCTGTTAATGGGAATACTACTAGTCTAGGGTTTGTTTTACTATTTTGTTTAATAATAAACACTCGTATACTCATTTCATTTCTGTTTTCCTTTATTTGTTATTTTCTTTCAACCTTTTTGTTTTATTGTCAAACCCTCAGCCTTAAGTTATAAAGTTAAATCATGTCTGAAAGCCATTTAATAAATTGTTTTACCCAAAACCATGTTTATTTAAACGATTTATATTTTTTAAGTGGTTTAGTATCGAATAGTTAACATTTTTATAACCAGTTAGAGGAATTGATGAATAAAAGTTGGCATTTGTGTTAGTAAGTGTTTCATATTTCAATACAGGGTTCAAGTCATCGTATTCGGTATCGAGCAACTCGTATGGAAATTTAAAAAAATTTTTTTGATAAAAAAAAAAAAAAAAAAAAAAATTAAAATTTAGTTTTTATGTTCGGTATCGCATTTGCTGAATCAACACTTAAAAAAATATATCACCACCTCGCATCAATCAAATATTTTTATTAACGTGTAACTTGATAAAATACATGGAAATATTATCTTTTTTTTGCTTTAATAAATTTTTCAAATTTCAATCTTTACCAATAATAAAATTGAATCTTTATTCATGCTTAATTCCAATTTATGTTGGTGTGCAAAATGCATTATTTTCCAAGATATTCTCATGCATAATTTTAGAAAAATTATTTACTTAGCTTAATTAGTACATGCATACAGGTATTTCATCAGACGCTGCTCTGAATCTTCAGTGGATTACTCCCAAATCTTGTTAATTACGTGCCCAAATATTTACTTATTTTATTATACCAATTGACCAATAATTGTTGATAAATTAGTTAGTAAATGCGCAAAATTTATTATTATTTTTTTATTGTTTACATGATTTTATTGGTTCTTCTAGTGCATCGTTTTAGATTTCGTAAATAGAATAGCAACTCGTGTGATAATCTAATAATACCAGTAAATAATTTTTCTATTAAAGTTTCAAAACTATTGATTTAATTAACTATTTATCACCTCGTATGGCATAAGTGACGCAAGTCTATAGCATGCCATGTGCACGTATCATATACATAAATAGAAATTGAATTGCATGATGAATATCATTCATTTTTTTCTTATTAATTAATAATTTTTAAACGACAGTGCAGTCAGCCGTCATCAATCACTGTTTTGCTGTAAAATAGTTATTAATTTAACACAGTTTTGTTGTTTTCGTCATTGAACTCTTTCTGTTTTTATAAATTGATTTGTTTGTACTCGTACAATGTCAAAAATTTACTTAATTAATTTCATAATATTTTATATAAATTATTTTTTGCTTCCTTTTGTAAACTTTCAATAAATGCAAATTTGAATGCAACTAACTTTAACTTTTCTTTTTTTTTTAATAAAAAAAATATTTTTTAAATATTTTCTTTTAAAATCTCTTTACTTTATAGTTACTTTATAGCTCTTGTTATTTTTTTAAATAAAATCATTTTACACTTTTCGCAAGCAGGTTTTGTAAATATTTCTACATACGGAGTATTTTGCATAATTTAGAGATTCTGTTCAAGGGATTAGTTGGTTACTTCCCTCGTTGTTATAAATACAAAAGATGTAAACTGACAAAAAAAAATGTTGGACTTAACCACAAAAGTTTTATGCGGTATTTATAAAATAAAAAATGTAAATTGCATACTCGCACCTCTTGAAACAAATACGGCTGTGGAGAAACAAAAAAATAATAAAGAAATAAAGAACTCGTATAACGAAAGAAACCTCATAAAAACTCGAACCTCAATAAAAAAAAAAAAAAAAAAAACAGACATACACATAAATAAATAAATAAAGTATTTATAAAATCTCGAAATAATTCGTATGCCAAAAAAAGGTACACTTGGAAAATTAAAAGAGTTTTCGTATAATTTCCCTGATGAAAAATTAAGAGGCAAAATAATAAGGTTGATTACATTTTAAAGTGCTTTTCCTAATCTAGGACAAGTAGAAGTGGAAGAACTTATTTTGTTACTGTGCTCCTTCCTACAACTTTTCCATCTTAACAAGATTTAATATAAGTTAAATTCGGCTGTTCCGAGTCGTATACGAATGTACCCCCCTTCACTATGTTAGCCAAATATTCATATTTTTCTCTTTCAACATTCTTCTTAAATATAAAAAAATAATAAAAATAATAAAAATTAATAAAAATAATAAAAATAATAAAAATTAATAAAAATAATAAAAGTAATAATAATAATAATAATAATAATAAAAATAATAATAATAAAAATTATAATAATAATTGGAGCGAAATATCGATATCAAAATAATTTTTTATAAAACAATCTCAAGCTTAATAAGCTAGCCGTTTCAAAAAACAAAGGTTAAAGAAACTTACTGACAAAAAATTATATAAAAATAAAAAAAAGAAAAGACAAACATTGATAAAAATAATTTTCTTTGAAAACCTATTTTTTATTAATCCTAAAATTAATACAATTTAATTTAAAAAACATATTATTTAAACCAAACATATTTAATATAAAATAATGAATTTCAAATTAACGGGAAAAACAAAAAATTCTCTTTCATTAATATGTCTGTATTCTTAAATGTCAGGTATTTAAAAAACACACATATCCACACGTTTGTAGTTTTGCACATATACAGGTTAAAAATTTTCATAAAAAAGAAAGCTGAATTAATGAAAACCTAACATTTCGGTTGTATATTTGATTTTTCTTTGCCATTTGTGTATCAATCGTTCTGATTTTTGGCACAGACATTATGATTGTCATTGCTGCTAAAACTGCGTACCAAGTTTTTCTGTCCGTTTTATTTTTTAGATAAAATACTCCAGAAAAATCTTCAAAATTAGAGTTCGTTGAGGTTTTTGACTCATAGCTTAGCAACTGAAAGACAGAAACAACTGACAGATTGATAATGCTACACTTTTCTGTACGTTGTCTAGTGACTTTAGAAAGTTGATTTCAACGACTACACAGACAGACAAACGCTTATTTTACTCTGTATTCATAAGGATACAAAATATATATACTTTATAGGGTTTCCCACGTACGATGTACAGTAAAGGCTATAAAAATAATGTAGTCGCAGTAAAAAGCCTTTTATTTTAGCACTAAGTAATTCGTTTTCTCTTAACACCTTTCCGTTACGACAGAAAGTATTTTGAAAGATCCATCAAAACTATTACAAAACTGTTGTTTTCATAGCGGCAGGCATGATGTGAATGCGTAAGAAAGTCTACTAAAAGCCAAAACTCATTGTTGCAAAAAAAATCTATAACGCCAGTTGATCGTAGATATGACGATATACGAGAGTACATGCATATCGCAAATTGAAATTAAGACATTAAAACACACCAAACGTTAGCAAAAAAGACATACAAAAGAAGTCATATAAAAAACAAAGTAAACAGAAAAATGAACAAATCAACTGCTAGCTATTGACAGAAATAAGATGCCATCCATGCTTGCACGTTTGAAGCAAAATAAATGAAAAGAAAATAAAGTTTATTTATTTTGGGGAGTAAATAGAAAGGGAAGCAAGTGTGAAAGCATTTTTTGATAAATTTTTTAACAAAATTTGTTCAATTTGCTTTTGTATGCAAAACATGATTGATGCACTTGTCAATTTAAAACAAAATGTTTTATACCCTGTTAACGCTTTTCTTTTGTTTTCTTTTTGTCTAAGCTGTGGTATTATTTACAACATTGACAGTCTAGGTATTGAATTTTAAATTAAAGTCGCACCAAATTATAAATTCCTAAAAACACAAACAGTTTGTATGTAAATTTGTATGAGAAGGTAATTAATACAAAACAGATTTTACTGCAAAATTATTTTAAATACAACGCTGCCAGGCATTCATTCACTCACTCATTCACTCTCCGACTTACCCACTTATTGTATTGAAATATATTCTATCTACGAGTGGCATGTAACCAAACAAAAAATGAATTTTTTAAAATTATATGGTGGGATTTGATACCATAGAATTTCAATGAGCTCCTCTAACATTTAAATTCTCAACAAAATACCAAATATGGTGTTAAGAATATTTGTTTAACTTTTGTTTTTCACTTGTGGTGGTTTGGTGTGCGTTTAGTAGTTTTTAGTTGAAATAAAAATAAATTGGTTTAGAAGTAATAAAAATTAGATTTAAGTTTAAATCCAAATGAGAATTTATTATAAACTCAGTAAAAGTAATAAAATGGGTAAATAGAAACTTTTAAATTAACAAATTTACTTCACATATTAAAAAAAAAAATTAGTGCTTTAAGGGAAAATATTTAAAGGAATTTATTTGAAGTAGATTGAACTAATCTGCTAAATATGTGTAGTAAAAGAAAATAAGTAATTGAACTAAATGGAAAATTTAGTTAAAATTAAATTTTGATTTTTAAACTTGGGAGTCAAATATTAAGAGAGACATTTCTTTTTGTTGACAAAAGCAGAAAGAAGCTTGTGAATAAAATTAGCCTAACATGGATAATTTTTCACATATTTGCAATCATGAATACCTACCGCGAAAAATATTTTTTTTAAGCAATTAAAAAAATTTCCTCTTTTTCCAATTCATTTTTTTACTTTTCCTTAATATTTTTCACTTAATTTTTGCTTACCTTTTGAGGCTACAAAATTTTGGGACTTGGATACCATTACTACATCCCACAACAACAGGGATTCCAAATTTACAATTCCGCACTTATTTTCCCAAAAAAAAAATTTTTGCTTTTGGAAAAAAATTCCCTAAATTAAAAAAGCCAAAAATGTAATTATTGATAAGAGGAAAGGAAAAGTGAAAAACTCTGGGTTGAATAAGTCTTGGGCTGTAAGTCTACCTTCTGCTTGACAGTTAAGTTATCTACAGGGGACAAAGACTTTCCTCTAAAATATGCAAAGTAGTCGAAATTTAAAATTTAAAAGACCAGAAAATCGAGACCAAAAGCGAGATTTCATATTAACGAGAGTTCAAATTATCAAGAAGAAAATAGAAAAATATTCAAACTAACAAGATTTTAATTAAATATGCTAAAAGCATGGCATAGAAACTAAAGCAAACGATTTTATATTTTGTTTGTTTCAAAAACAAAATCATTACGAATTTAAATTGTAGAGTGTAGAAAAACCAAACTTCAAAATTATAGAACGTTGGCGGGCAAGATGTCATTTCTAAAGAGCAACGCACATGAACTAAAATAAACAATTTATATAGATTTTTTTTAATTTACTGAATGTTTTTAAGGGACCTGGAAAACAATTTAAATTATCGCGATATTCAAATTAACGAATTTCAAATTATCAAGAGTCAACTGGTTTAGTGAAAGAATGGTGATTGTGTCATACTCGTAACATGTTCATAATCTCTTGCTGCTGCCTTTTGGTATCCTCTCTGCAAAAATCTCTGCTTGACTATCGTTGCAAAACCAAATGAATTTATTAAGTTTGTCACTTACAGGGCATCAAGCAACTCCTAGAGGTTAGATGAATCGCGAAAATGTAGGCGCCTATTTTACTGCTCCCATAATAACAATATTCCTGCAATTCCAAATATTATTTTACTGAATTTGTTTATTTTGAATTTAAAAATTATTTCACACTCAGCTGGTTCTTCTTCTTTATAATAACCAATGTGACTGACAGCTTATAAAAATTTGATGGGAGATTCACAATAGCATTTTTCACTTTGAGGCTAATAAAAATCTCATAGGGAAAAATATTCCACATGTTGGTGCCATCGAATAATTAAAGGTACAAGAGAAAAGAGCTTTTCAGTCAATGATTGACGTAAAAATGGCATCTTAGCTGCCTCAATTTTATTCATGTCGTTATTTTAGTTTTTACATGAAATTTCTTTATTTTTTTAATTTATTAAAAATTATTAAAAATTATTTCAAAAGTTGTTTGTTTTCCGTATAATTTTTTTCAGGCAATACGATCACTTGTGACCCAAAAACTGTCACAAGTACATTTGAATTTTGTTTTCAACACTTATTATATAATTAAAAAAAATTCTTACATCAAGCAGCATACAATAATAATTAATTAAATTTGAAAATGTAAAATATTAATAAAAAATTTGTCAAGTTTATTTTTTTTTACTATTCCGGCTCTATTTAAAAAAAATGAAAAGATTTCCTTGTGCTAGTTAATGTGGCTATAAAAAATATGCTCAATTATAAATATATACTTTTTTAATTAGATTTTGTTTTAAAAAAAACAAATATATTTGTAAACCGAAACTTCATTCCCTAATCAGAGGCCTACATACTTTTATAAACCATTGAAAAATTTATTTGAAAATAATTTTAATTTTTTTTATTTCTTAAATGAACGAAATTTAATTGGAAAATGTTAAAAAAATGTGCAAACAATTTAGTCGTGCACAATCAAAATCTTTAAATATTTTTCTAATCAAATCGTAAGTCAAAAATCAAAAAACAAAAGACAAATAAAAATAGAATTGCTTCAATAAAAAATCCGAGATGACACGAAACATCAACGTTAATGCCAAATCCACATACATGTTAACAAAGGGTTCCACAAGTTCAATTAAAATATTAAACTGCAAAATAAAACAGGAAAGAATAATGAGTTTCCTTGCAAGTCTTGCATTTACCATAAAAGGCCAGTCATAATTTTAGTTTACTTTAGGATTTTTTTAAATTGCTTGCCACTAAATTTATCGCCTAATGTTGACAATTAAAGTAAATGTGTGCAACAAATGTTAAAAGGGTATAAAGAATGCTGTTTATATAAAATACCCCAAGAATGATAGAAATACAAAATTACGCCATCCCACACATTAAATTGAAATTTTCTGGGCATGTAGCATAAACGACGAGAGAGAGAGAAATTTATTTTTTTTTTCTGCAAACAGTGGACAATCTACGTTATCTAACTGGAAATCATTTGCATGGCGTAATCTTGTATTTCTATGATTCTTGGAATACCCTGTATATAGTGTGTCTTGTTTAAAAACGTTTTGTATCCTAAATGTGTGTTTATAATATTTTGCTTTTTTCTTGTTGCTGCTTAAATACCATATGGCAAATTTAATATTTAACTAATATATTTTTGTCATTAAATAAATTTTCTAAAAATATCTAACACATAGAAATATATACACTTAAATTGTCTGCTGCATGAATATATAATGTAAACATATTGTATACATATTTACCATGTATCTTTTTATGCATACCTACCATGTATGTATGCCATGTATATCTTTAAGAGGATTTTTTTACTCTGCATTCATGTATTGTATTAGTAAAATGAGTTTTATGATTTAGCCTGCTTTTAAAATTCCATATCTGACATATGGCGTTCCTTGCTTATTTGTTCTTTTTCTTTTTTTGGCTGTGGGTAATTGAGAAAATATTTTATATTGTACAAGCATAATACGAGTATAATTTTTTACATACTTTGATAAAAGTCTGTTGCCTCTTGAGTGCTAAAATTAAATAAAAACGCAACAAAGAAAATATATTTTAGTGTTAGTCCCTGGATGGATTTAATAGTTTATTTTTTTCTGCTGTCTATATTTCAGCTCAATTTAATGATAATGACAATGTTTGCTAAAAAAAAGACAAGAAAAATGTACTTTGGTTGCAGGATTATGTTTTTTATTGTTACACTATACTACAACATATGTATTTGTATGTTTGTTTATTAGGAACAAGAAAACTTTGTTTGGTAACTACTGAAGCAAAGCAATTCAAATAACTTCACCCTAAGGGCATTGTTTTGCAAAATGCTTAAAGAATAAACTACAAATAATTTTAAATTTGGTTCATACACAAATATTTAGAATATTCTTCTTTAATATCAAAAAATTTTTTTTATAAAATTGAAATGTCTAGTTTATTAAGCCTGAGGTCGTATTATAAAAAATTATTTATTTATTATTGGAGTCAAATATCTTTAGAAAAATAAATTTTTATAATACGACCTCAAGCTTGATAAAGAGCCATTTCAATAAAAAGGTAAAAGAAAAAAAAAAAGAAAAAGAAAAGAAAATCAAGAATATTGTTAAAAATAATTTTCTATATTTTTGTGTTTTGTATAGAATTAAATTTTTATATTTCTTGAACAGTTAGCGCAAAAATATACAAAAAATATTAGGAGCTTGAATAAATTCTTCTTCTTTTACAAAATAAAAGCTTTATTTAAATCAGAGTTGAGTCATCAAGATGTTAAGAAAAACCAAGTTAAATGCAATAGCAATAGATTTTTATATTTTCTATTTGAAGTTCTCTATTGAAAAAAATCTTAGCTCAGCTTCTTAAAAGAAAACCATACCTCCACCCCAAATTATCTTGGGTTTTATTGCCATTTATTTATGGATAATATTTGCCTGTCAAAACCAGTCATATTTTGTTTCTGATTTATTTGTTAATGTGTCAATTTTCTATAAAGAAACAAGAACAACAACAGCAACAGTTTATTTAAAAGAAATGTCTATCCTCAAAAAAACATTTTAAGTGGTTTTATTGTGTACGAAATTTATGCAGCACTTCAACAAATAAAATGAAAATAAATAATTAAACCACTGTGACTGGTTGGTAGGGTCTCCAAAACTAATTGATAAGAATTCGTCTGGTTTTTTTTAATTTTGCTTTTAAATGGTGTTGAACGCATTGAAAAGCACAAAATCATATTTTTTTCTCATTTAAATCATTTTAGTGGCGTGAATATAAATGACGTCTAAATGAATTCCAAGTTAAAGTGACAAATTATTAATAATGGGGGTTTTTTCAGAAAAAATACGATAAATTTAAGCATGTTTTCATTTCGTTAACGTATGTCCTGTTCTTAAATAAAATTCTTTGAAATAGTTTTTGTTTGAAAAAAAGCGGTACTTTTTTAAATCTTGACATTTTGCTTTAGCAACTAAATTTTAATCTCTATTTCAATGTTTTATAATTTCAAACACTTGTTCAATTGTTTAACATTTTATACAAGCGGGTTTGAGTCTTTTGTTTGCATACAGGAAGTTTCGTTTACAAAAAAAATTTAATATCAAATTCAGATTTTTTTTTCTTGGCATTCATTTGATTTTATTTAAATGCGATAACATACAGAAAAAACAAATGCGCAAAAATTATTTCAACTAAACTCAAGACATTAGCATAATTTATATAAATTAAACGATAAACATTTAAAAACTTAATTCAGCTAAGCAGAGCACTAAAGGCACTAAACAATTTTAAAAATAAAATAAAACTTGTGTAAAATTGTTGTGACATCTTTTTGTGTGCATACTTTATTTTTGTATTTTTTGGGTCAAAACCTAAAGCTTTTAAACACTTCTCAGGTTTCTTCACAGTTTTTCTTCTTCTCCTTTTTTTTTGTAGTTCAAGAAAAATGTATTGTTTATAAAAATGTTTAATAACTTTGTCCTGATTTCAATTTATCCCACTTGATGTTCGTTCTGCTTACACTGTGTGTAGTGCACTGTGCTCGATTTAGTTTCTTTGTTTTACTTTTACTCTCTCTCCCTTGTTTTTCATATGGTATTTGATAGATGGCTTTGTGGTGTTACTTATAACAGCGTTGCATTTAATGCTGCCACTTACACATACATGAATGTTACAATTTCTTAAAAAAAAAAAAAAGTTACAATTGGCAGTGTTGCCAATTCGTGATAGGCATTAAATCTCGACATTAGTTACTAGTATTTTAGTCTATTAATCGGGGAGTCGGTTCGATTTCTGGTTAGACGTTACTTGTTTGGCTGTACAAGAGATTCTTTGAGCTACGGTACATAAAGTCCGATTTTTTTTGGAAGTTGTGACAAACTATGAATTATAATTTATGCTGGAATTCTTTAGATCAGTATCCACCATGAGTCGCCAGTATGTCTTAGAACGTTCGCAGCTCCTGACACCTTTTAGATTCCACCAAAGGGCAGCTCTGCAAATCTCGTCAGTATTTTTGTGAAGGGTGCGGCCTATCCAGCCAAATCGTCTACGCTTAATGGTTAGCTCAATATGTGTTTCATTAGTTTTTTTAAGTAGGTCTGGTGTGAGGCCACCAGATCCCCACAATTTTCCGTAAACAGGGGGTTATTATGTAATTCGATTCGAATCGAAAGGGTTTTCGAAGAGAAAATAAAAACTAATTATGTAGAACATTCGAAAAAATATTAATATTTTTAAAATAAGTCTCACAACAATACAACTCTGCTGGATTTTTAAAAGTTCTAAGTATAAGATTTTTCGATTCGAATTAAAAATTTTTCGATTCGAATCGAAATACATAATAATGTTCGTGAAGGATTGTAGTTTGAGAGTAAAAACTTTAGTCAAGGACCAAGATTCACGATTTTCACGTTCGAGTTGAAGATGCGGAGCTTGGTGGTGATTGAGATGCCTTTTGAGGGGCATACTTTATTTAGTTGAGCAAACGCACCACGAGCTTTTTTAATGCGATTATTAATGTCTTCGGTAGTACCATCAGTGGCGGTTATTTTGCTGCCGAAATAGCAGAATTCTGTTTTGCCATCTTTACCATCTACAGTGAATTGTAAGGAATCGGCGTCTTTGCTACTTAAGATGAATTCGACTTTGCGCAGGCAGGTTTCATAAACGAATTTTTTAATATTGTTAAAATTTGCGTGCAGGTCTGATTTTTTTTTATTGCAAGAATAGCGATAACATCTGCTTATCCAGTTTCTAGAGGCGTTCTTGGAAATTCCAGGGCACACCGTGTTTGCACGTTAACGCCTTGTTCAGTATGTCATCCAAAACTATAAGAAATAGCAACGCCGTCATAAGTCAACTCTGTTTTACATCAGTTCAATGCTGTCAAAGGCGGTGCTAAAGTCTATAAAGCAAGCGGGAATATTTGCCTCTCAGCCACTTCAATATTTGCGATATTTTAGTATTAAAATTTTGTGTTATAAAAATCTTTTTTTTTTAATATTTTTTTAAAGAAAATTTTAAACTAAACCAAAAATTTGCAACTACTGCAATTTTAAAATTTTTGTTTTAGATTTTTAAAAAAAAAAATTCCTATGGCAATAACTATCGTGCCTTCCTTTCACTCTCACTCATTCAAACATTTAAACTGTCATAAAGTTGGATGGCATTTAAAGACAAAAAATAACGTCAGCAAAAAAAGCATTAACACTAAATGAATCCATACAAATGTAAGATGCATTAACACAATTTTGCCACATTTATTTCTTCTTTAATTGTTTTTGCATACTCGTACAAAACAAAAAAATTTTTAAGACTTAACTTTGTTTTAATCGTTCAGGCAGTTGTTATTCTTGTCATTATTTTAAAGGTAAATGAAGTTTTCTTGGTTGATGAGAGAGACGGACAGCAAATATTTTCTTCCACATATTTTCCGCACCATTTGGTTTGTGCTGAATAATTTTCCCACTCGAAGCTACATGTAAAAATTTGGGTTAATTGTTTTGGTAAGAGTTTGCAACAACAACAACAACAAAAAAAGCACAAGTGTAAAGAAAACCAATCGACTTGAAAAAATGCAAATACACTTTTACAAGTGCTGCAAAAGAGCTACATGCAAAAAGTTTTATATTTTGGTAGAACAATTGTTTTACAAATATTTTTTTTTTTCGGCATTTTTAGTTGTTTGCTGGAATAGTTTCCCCAATTTTTGGTGTTGGTTGTAGGTTGCATACGAGTACGAATACAGGCATTCCTTCAGGTTTTGCAATTTTTGCTTAAAGCATTTTTTAATATTTCTGTTCTTAACCACAACTAAAAATAGTATTTCATAAAAATATTTTTTTTTTTTTTAAATTATTTATTTTTATTTTAATTTACTGTCTTTTTTAAATAAAAACTAATGCCAAATATTTATTTCTAATGAAGGCAGATTTTTCTAATATTAAATTAATGTTTATTTATAGTTTCTGTTTTCTTTTCGCCTGATGTCAGTCCAATCAATTGATTTAATTGCTGACAATATAAAACTTGAAATGCGAAAACTAAATTGAAAAATTATCTAAACGAATGAATTTCTAAGAAAATAAATAGATAATGAGGCATTCCCTGGTTTTCTTTAAAGAATTTTCACAATAAAAATTTCTATTTATTTTCTAAATATTGTAATGAAAAATTGGATGGATGACTGTAAATATGCCAAAAATTCCTTAAATAAAATTATTCGATTATCAAGTGTTAAAGAAGGCAAAACGAATTTATTTATAACAGTCGTATTTATGATTCACAAAAACATCATACTCGGAAAGGAAAAGTTAGTTCTCTAAATACAAAAATTTGTTTTAAAAATTAAAAAAAATTTCTAATTTTGTACTAATTTCGAGGTTTGCATTCTTTCACTAAAGAACTTCATGTCATTCAAAAAATCTCAAGAGTTAACTTAACATAAACAAATTATTTCTTAGAAAGAAAGGAAAAAAAAAATGCTGCGAACAAATTTATCAACACTTACACAAAAATAACTCCATAAAAAACTATAAATTACTGCAAGTTGATTACTAAAATTCTTATTATTATGCTAACAAAATTTGAAAGAATAAAAAAACTCTTCAAAACAAAAAAAGATCAACTACAGAAAGGTCAAATTTGTGGGTGGGGAAGGTAAGCCAGTAAACAATATGTAAACAAAATAAAAAAACTAAATTCAAAGTGTGAGTTTTACAATTTATAAAAGTTCTAAAAATACAAATTGAAAGTGTTTTTTTTTTTTTTTTTTTTTTACTTATAATATAAATTTGTATGCATTGTGTTCACGTATCCGTTTTTAAGGAAATGACTGGCTGTTTCCCCATGTACATCATCAAAAAGAAAGTCAAGCGTCTTAAAAAAAAAAAAGAAGAGCAGACATTAAAACTTTTTTGACACAACTGACAAGCACACCAACGTTGAAACTTTTTCTTATTTTTTTCCAAGTTATTTTTGTAAAAGAGACATCTTGAGTTCAGAGTATTTCCAAAATAGTCAATTTGTGTGTGCTTGTGTGTATTCATTTATAGTCACTGAAATTTGTGTATGAAATAGACCTCGAAATATGTTCAACAACAATTTCTTGAATCCACAACATGAAGGCGTACATATTTTAATTTAGTCCCTGTAATAACTACAAGAAAATCCCTGTCTTTTGGGATTTCTTTTTTGCTTTTTATTTTAAATTAATTAAGTCTGATATATTCTCATTTTTCTTGCTTTTAGTTTACATACGAGTATCTTACAATAATATCTAGATTTATTTTGTTTTAATATAAAGTCTTTGACAGTTTGTCTAGTTTGCTTTAGTATTTTTTTTTTTTCTTTTTTTTTTGGTAGTTGGTTTTTCAAGTTTTTCCAACAATTCGTTTTTAAATTTATAGTTTTTTTTAAGTAGGTTGAATTTAACAATGTGTTTCATTTCCTTATGTGGCATAATAGAAATTATGAATGTGGCTCTTATGTTAGGAAGTTAGTGTTATAAACATAATAATAAACTGTTAGTATTATGAGGCAGCTACAAAAAAAGAAAAAAAAAATATTAAAACACTAACGGGAATGTCATTGTTTCATTGACCCAGTGAAAATTATTTTAAGCTTTTTGGAAAATTTTTAAAAGTGGGCGCTGAATTGTGTTTTTTACGCTTGTGAAAACATTTTTCTTGAATATTTAAACGTTTAGAAAATGTAATAAATTATTTAATAAAATTATAAAATATGAAAAGTAAATCACAAACAGTTTTCAATATTAAGTTTTTTTTTTTTTAATTTTCCTCATTTTATATAATAATTTCAGTTAAATGATGCAAGTTAATTGTAACATCAATACCACTGCTTATTGTCTTCACTTACAAACTTCATTAAATTAATTGTTATAAGTCCAATGAGTGGGCGTTAATTTTAATAAGAATGCTTCAATCAGGGTTGTCAGAATCCAAGTCGGTTTTTGGTGTCATGAAACCAAGTCGTTTTTGTAATTTTCGAAAACAAATAAAACCGATGTTCGAATCAGTTTATTTGTATGAAATTTTTTATGTAAATTTTTGAAAACAATTTTGATAAATCGTAATGTTTTCGTTTAAATAAAAATAAAAACGTGTTTTTTTATTGAAAATTTTTCATATAAAATATATAATTAGTGTCAGTGAAATAAATAGTGAAATAAAATGAATTGCCGTAGTAGGATTTTTATTATTCAAAGAAGAACGCTCACAGAAAGTAAAAAGAATATTCATAAATTACCGGTTAAATAAAGAAGCTTTCCGTTTACATCTTTTTGCCGTGAACCTGCGCTTTTTCTTAATTCAGCCAACTGTTGTTAAAGAGATCATACAATCCCTTCGCAATGTCAGGATATTTTTTTATCCTTAAACTCAATTAAAATGATTGAGTTTTAAGTGTTTTTTTTTTTTTTTTTTTTTTTTTTTTTTTTTTTTCTCTCGAGAAACAAAATTATGAGTCAAAATTTATTTTTGTAGAATTAATATTTATTTACTTAAATTTTTACTAAATATCTAACTGCAGGTGAATTTTTAATAAAAAAAAAGTCCGTTTTAGTCACTTGCTTTATTTAAAATTAAACAAACCAACAACTGTCAATTGATTGGTTTCAAGCCAAATGCAAAACCGATAACATTGGTTTCTGTGATACCTAAAACCGACAACATTGGATTTCATGACACCAAAGTAATTTTTTGTCGGTTTCAAATCCAATACCGACAACATTGGATTCTATGACAGCCATGTATATCTCTCATTTCTTTTTTGACTTAACCACTTTCAAAAACAATAAATCAAATAGTTGAAAAAAAAAAAAATTATTTATTTACTGTGTGCCCACTATTTAAGCTTAAAAAATTTTAATCAAAGAAATTAATATAAAATTTCAAGACACTTACAAGAAAGTGAAAGTTAATCAAAACAACCCTTGTAACTTTAATACTAGATACACACTTTGCAACGCATTTATGCAACCAATACCCATGTTCTGTAACTTTTGTGAGAACTTACATTACATCGTTTTTCGAAAAGTGAAAAAAACTTTGTCTGTCGTTACGTTACTGTCAAATTTAAACAACAAGCAGTCGACAAGAAAAGGAAGCCGGCGAGGCCGCTAAGCACAAATATTTTTTCATGTATTTTATGAGCAAATATTTTTTAAATATAATAAATAAAATTTTATTTTATTAGTTATGTAAGTAATTAAGTAAGTACGTTTGGCACATACTCGTATGTAAAAGGAAAAAACTAAACTCGCATGTTTTAATTTCAAAAGCACAATAATTAATTAACGTGATAAAACATTTAACAATAAAATATTTACCTTTTCACTATTATTATTGTTCATTTTTATATTTTACTTGATGGTGTTGACCGGTCTCGTCCGGCCTGACCTTTTATAGCCTGTTCAGACTTAAAAGATAATGAAGTCAATTAAGTTTTAAATTGTGTGACTGATTTGGGTGTTCACACATATTCAATTAAGTTTACGCAATTAAGCATTTGACAACTGAAAATATTGTGAAATTTTTTTTTTTAAATATGTGTGAGTATTTATAAAATAAAAAAATGAAAAGAAAGTCAAATTTTAAAAAAATGTCGGTAGCTTATACTAAAAATATTGAACTACTCCGATCAGTGCAATCCAGTTTTGAAGGAAAGCTATTGATTAAAAGAAATTAGTCACTTAAAAATTATTTTCAATAACAATTTTATAAAATTTATTTACCGGTAACTTCGGCTGCCATTTCCATTTTATGACATTTATTTTTAAATTTATTTACGTTTTCTGTTTTTAATACTGAAAATATCTACTTTTCTCACTTTTGAGTTGATATTTAAGGGCACAAAATAGAGTTGTATTTTGATTTTGACTTCATTAACGTGCAATCAATTTTTAATTGCGCAATTATTGAATGGAAATTTGTATGGTAAATTGAGCTCAATAAAGGCGATAATTGCGTAAAATGCTTAATTGCTCAATTAACGTGTATGTCTGAATAACCTATTAGGTATCCCTAGAAAGCTTATGTGGCAATTTTTATAAAAATCCGTTTACAAATAGAATTTTAATTGTTAATCCAAATAATACAGGGTTTCACCACTTTATAAAGTGTCTCATGTTCTTGGTGGCATTATTATTAGAGGAGCCCACCAAAGTGGGCTTGGTGAGTTTCTTAACGCATTAAATGTAGCTCCACAAAATTATGAATCCGTAAAAGTGTTATCCCCTATGTTTATTTTACACCCTTAACGGTAAAATTTTTGCAAACTTTGAATGTCATACTTATTTATAATTAATCAACCGCCTAAAGTATAAGTTTTATGCTTTCATACAACCTTTCATTCCCCTTTTCAACCCTGTACAACACGTTTTTTCCAATTAAAATGTAGCCATGTCCTTTCTCAGACTATAAACTATCGGTGTACTAAGTTTCATTTAAATTGGTTCAGTAGTTTCGGCGTGAAAGCCAGACACAGACAGACAGACAGAGTTACTTTCGAATTTATAATATTAGTATGGAAGTATGAATAGATGATTTTTAAACTTTATTTCACCGACTTTCTATTTGTGAGTGTTTGATAGTTTCAAAATTTTTGCAGACACAATTTTTTTCTTCCATTTTGTGAGTAATACGCTTAGGTGACAGCTGTATTTCACAAAAAAAGTTACAGACACAGCCTAGTGAGAAAGAATAGCAATTTGTTTCAATTTCATACATTTTGTTTCATTTTACATGTTTCAAGTGAAAAGTTTTTCGCAGTAAGAATTACAAAACATGGGCAAAGGCATGTTAAATTTTTGGTTGAGTAGAGTGTAGTCGTGTTTATTGTTTAACTTCGTGTTGCATTCGAGGTTTTAAAAGTATCGAAATATTTTAATATTTTCTGGCACTACAACGTATTATTATAATTAGATGATTGGTTTGGTTTACGTGCCTGCCTAACATCTCTTAATTATAATTAGATGATTTAGTTTTGCAAAATTTTGCCTGTAACATTTGTTTTTTAGTGATTTAAACTATAATTTTAATAAATAAAAACCTTGATAAAATAAAAAAAATAAAATTAAATAAATTTTTTTTATAAAGTGAGTAGTAACTGGTTATAGGAATTTAAATTTTAATTCTCTTATCCATAAAAAAAAAATTAAAGTAAAATTTATGCAAAAGTTACATGAAAAATTTCGATAACGTTAACTTTAAAGTGGATAAAGAGTACGTTTGTTTTTATATCTGCGATATACTTTTATCTGAATTTGAATACTAGAATACAACCGGTTATAAATCTGTGCATAAATACATATTAGGTGCGAATGCTGTTTTGACACGGCCCGGTATTGTCAGATTTATCACATACTTTGTATTCCACGCACTAATAACAACTTTATGTCTTGTCTTTAAACGTTCCCGTCACCTTCATTTTGAAGTTCATTTAACTTTTAATTTAAATTAAAATAAATTATTCATTTCTTAAAAATTGTTTTGTTTATTTCTTTTAATTTTTTTTTTGTCAATTATGTATGTAAACACGTATGTACAACAAGATAACAAAAAATTCCATTTCTACTTTGACATATTTTCATGATTACAATTTTTAATGAATATTAAAATACACTAAGCAAAATTTATGTGGAACGACTAATCCAAGTAAAGATAACATAAATTTCAATCGAAAATAAATGTTATTTGAAAGTGCGATGAACGCTGCGTCCATAAATATTTTCGCTAAAGACATAATTTATTTAATTTATAATTTTTTTTTTTAAATCGCACGAATTTAACTTATAGCTGTCATTAAAATCTATTCATTATTTTAATAATGAACATATTTCTTAGTGTATTTCCTTCTCACTTGACCGTACACATGTTGCTTTTCCTAATTTTTTTTTTAGGAATTTAGGGACTACAAAAAGAAATAAAATTTTCATAAACGTTTCTTTCTCTCCAAATTTTTAAATCGTTTTATACAATGTATAAAACAAAAATACAAAACGATTTACAGCAACAATGTTACGATTTAAAAAAATGAAAATGATCAAGATGTGTGTAATATTGTGCACAAACAGTCCTATTTATGCATACGAGTGTGTGTGAATGTGTGTCTAGGCACTGTTGAACTTAGTTTGTTTTTATTTTCATTCATTTGTTTTCTGGCTGCCTACGTTTAAGTGAGCGATACAAATACAAAATTAATCCAATCAAATGTTTGTATTACTTTTTATTTGTATTTGTTTTTTTACTCTAAAAAGCTAGAAAACAAAACGAATGAATAACGTTTCGTTGTGTTTCATTTGCGAGCTCTAGTGATTACAATATAAATAAATTTTTCAAGTGTATTTAGTGTGCTGCTTCAATCATTGTCTTGACCCTTTTCAAGGCATTTCAAACTAAAAAATGTTTTTTTCTTTTTTAAAGAGAAAATAACTCCACCTCGTTAACGATAAGGTATTAATTGAAGGTAAATGAAAAGAAAAGATGATAAAATAATAAAAGCCAAGAATGAAATGCAAAATAGTACCTGAATGGGTATACATTTTTACAGGTAAAGAACAAAGAAAAAATTCAATTCTGGCAAACGCCACTTGTTAAAAGCCAAAGCCGCGCATAATTTTCATAACTGCAATTAATTTTGTCTGAATTAAGAATAACAAAATTAACAACAACAACAAAATAAAGTACTGTTCACACAAAATCTTGTCTTATTAGTAAATGCATATTTATTTTTTGTTTTTTTAGAAAATATAAAAAATTAATGAAAATGCATTTCCTCTTATGTAAATTTCTGGGTTTTTGCCTTGATGAATCAAATTCACTGCTGCACAACATTTTGATAGTTGTTCCAAATTTTTTTACATATTTTTGGCATCAGAAAGAACTTTGACAATAACAAAGTACGGTTCAATTGTGCGAAGCTGCGGACAGTTAGTAAGGGTGTTCATGTATTTCTTCACTATATCGACCTGATTTTGAGTATGGCAAGACACTAAATCTGGCCAAAATTTTAGTGGAGAGTGCACGGAGAAAACAACTTCGGTTGTGATAGCCGAATTTTTCAATCATAATAATAGAAAATCGGTCTAACAGCTCGATATATTTTTAAGAAAGCAAAATTTTGGATTTTAGTATTTAATTATGGTTGATACAACTAAAATATTTGATTACCACAACTGAATTTTTGATTGTTTTCTATGCTTGGTTGGTGGCGTTTAATAAAGACTGTAATCGTTTCTGCAGGCATCTGATGTTATTGTTGAAGAGACGATAAACTGCTTGCTTTTTAGACCATGTGAAATTATGATTTTTGACCTGTCAGCTGTTTTAAGCTAATTTTTTCCCATCATTTCCCCTGATCATATCGGATTTTCAAGGCATTTGTGCACAATATTTTTTTCTGTTTGATTTTGTATAGCTAATCAAGCTTACAAATAAATTTGATACTGATAAATTTTTTTTTGGCACAATAACGTTAAATATTAAAATATTAATCTTTATTTTGGAACTATTGACAAATAATTCTTATTTAGTCAATGGTTTTTACAATGTAAAGGTTCTAATGTGTGCCAAGAAATGTTGCGAGTAATCTACTGAGGAGCTTCTGATAAAATGGTCCATATAGATATGCTATCCCCTTCGGTATTTATTGTACTGAATAAATAATTCATAAGAATATCATGAGTAAAACAATAAATTTAAAGAACCCAACACAATACTGGAATTAAGCTCAAATAAATATTAACATTTTGTTAAACTTTTGAATTCTAAATAAAATATTAAAAAAAATTATTTCAAGTGCGGCCACTAGGTTGTTCTAAAATGCTTTTGTAAGACGGTTATATTTTATGAAAACAATACTTTACTAATCATTTAATTTCTTCAAAACCATTTTAATATCACAAAAGAAAGTATATATTTTAATAAAAAAAAATCTATATAAATAACTACTTAATTATGCAATTAATTTTTTTTTTTTTTAGCCAAGTGTTTAAGTATTCATTACACGTTTTAATTGAAGTGCATTTTAATTTTAAACTTGTGACTGAGTGCATGCATTTGTTTAAATTCTTTTTTTCATTAATTTTTTTTTCTTTTCGTAAATTGTATAAATTATTTTATAATTACCCGTTAAGTTATTTTGTTGTTGTTGTAACTTTAATTGAGGTTATTAAGAATTTGGAAAGTTTAGTTAGTTAGTTTATTATGAAATTAATCAAATTAATATGCAATAAAGTTATGCCAAAATCAACGAAGCAACAAAGTTCTATTTTAAAGCCTGCAATCATGTTATTTAAAATTAAATTTAACAAAAAGTTTAATAGTAACTCGAGTGTAACAGGTAATTTAAAATGTTTGAAACGAAAATCTTGTAAGAACATGTACGACTTGATATAATTTTTGTAATTAAGATAAATTTCTGACATGATTAATTCAAACATTTACTTCAAATTGCATAAAAGATTAATTAATTAATTACACTAGGCAACAAAGTAATAAAAATTAAACTTGTGGATAAGGCGCAGAGGGTAAAAAGAAATGTAAACTACAATTCTTTAATTAATAATTATAGTGATTTTCCCAACTATTTTAATTTTAATTATTATTCATTGTAAAACACACTCACACAGGCAGTTATCTATTTATAATAAGAAAGTAAAATAAACAAAAGTGAATATGAGTAATAATAGTTTGTGATTCATGCTGTCAATATTTTATAATTTTATTAGTTGTAATTTTTTGTATTAAATTACTTTAAAACAAAAATTATAAAATTGGGTTTTTACTATTGTCACACGTTAAATTCTTTAGTATTTGTCTCTAAAATTCTTTTGGTAGCTGGCCACTAATTCTGGTTTAGCGCAGCTAAATTTGTCTATCAATTTATGTATTTCCTCTTTTGCTGTTGAGTAAATATTTCAAATTAATGCATAATTAAAATTTGATTTAATTAGTGATTTTTATTCTATCTAATAGATTCAGATTGTAAACCCCGCAACTCCATTTTAATGGTTTATTAACCTTTTATCTCGTTCTTTTAATGGCTTGGCTACTGCTTCATTTTTGTAAGAGTTTTCGTTTAACAACAAACGGAAGTAGAATGATGTTGTTTTTGCTGTTATTAAAATTAAATGTCTTTGGCTTTGGCTAAGATTACCTTTGTGTTTTTTGAACCCTTAAGGTGTCTATCACTCAGTATTAAGATAATTTGTTTGTTTTCTTTTCTTCTTTTTTACTTGCCTTATTTTTTTTTTATTGTAATAGACAACCAGACAAGGGACTAACAAATCTAATTTAATGGTCAGATTTTTTTTTCCAAAACCTGAACAATAGAGACTCTTTAAAAAACAGCCAATATTGCACTATTATGACTTTAGTTTGTACAAGTCAACGTCAAAGAATTAGAGTAGAAAGAAAATCGTTTATAAAACAAAAGAGAAAAAAAGTATCCCAAGGGCAACATTTTTATTACCAAAGAAAAATTTCGAGGCAACAACAACTACCACATGCTATTACTGCTACTACAACAACATTATAATTGAAAGAAAACAAATTGTAAAAAACAAATGACTTTTTAGTTGAATTTTGGTAGTGTTAACGTTAAGACATGATACTCGTTGTAGCAACTGCAACATATTTTAATATTGTTTGTTTGGTGTTGAACACTATAGTGTTTTAACTGGAAGTTAAAATACATGTTGTCTAAATATACATGGCTTTTTTTTTGTTAAATAATAGAACATAACCAGCAAGCAGCAAAAGAAAAAAAACGAACAGTGACCAAGATTAAAAGGAAATATTAAAAAAGTTTTTTCATTTAAAGTAACAAGTTGATCGAGTTGTAAAAAAGTGTTTAAATTTAAGTTCAAACAAATAAAAAAACTATGGCTTCTTTGCAACAAAAAAGGCCATCAATATCAAATTGGTTTTCGTCTTTAAGAAGACAACCAAAAAATAAAAAATCGAGTGCATTATATGGTGTAGACAAACAATATCAACGCAGCTGTATTGACTTGCCTTCCAGTACATTTTATGTGGGTCCCAAAAATGCCAAGGGTCAGTATATTTCTTCCACATCAAACTCACCCATTATCGCCAACTCCACAGATAATTTGCTGGGCAATGGACGGACTTCAAAAGCCAATATCTGCGCCAGATGCTGTTGTACGATCTTGCCATCAAAATCAAGATCTCTAACGCCACCTTCCTCGCCAAACACAACCAGCAATACCATAACACCAGATTCCAATACACCCACTACTTGTTCGCCAATGCGATCTCCTTCAGTAAATCCATATAAAAGTACAACAACCACACCAGTATCGGAAGCACCACCCTCGCCTTATGATAATGTACAACCAACCGTTACTTCTTGTACGATTTATGAAAGAGAACTGCGCAAAAATGTTGAAATAGTACATTCGGAATCTGCAGATCAAACATTACCAGTAACACCCACTACTCCCACAACACCTGCTGTCGCTACCCAGGTCATTAAAAAGTCTACAGAATTCCAACGCTCTCTGACTACCACCACCACACAAACTTTAATTGTGTCACGGCCTGTGGAGCTTATACTCAATGAAAGAGGAGAAATTATTGCCAAAAGGCCAAAAGCGTTGGAGAAAGCCATACGTTCCAGCAGTTTAGATTGTGTATTAGACGACTCTTCCGAACTCAATAACACAACGTTACCTACCTCACCTTTCAATGAATCGTCTCCCCTAATTTTGGACTCTGCAGACATAAAATTTATCGATGACTCTTCCACATCTCAAAGTGAAAATGAACGAAATTCTCAGCAAAGTTACATTCAAGATGCGGTAGCAGAAAAGGAAAATTATTACTACACTTTGCCTTCGAAATTTAAAAAGTCTCCACGCTCGAAGAGCGCTTCGATTTCGGCTGGCTCAGGTTCACCACGGATGCTAAACAATAATGTTGGTAGCTTGTGTGATGATTGTCGCCTTGTTATCGAAAGAAATCGAAACAATCGAAACATTTATTACACAAATGCTCTCATAACTGATAGGGTAAGTAGCAGTAAAATATTTTTTTTAAATCATCCTATTTATTCATATGGCTTATAAAATAAATATAAATACAAGAAACTGTAAAATCTATAAAGCTTTATAAGGATTCGGCCACCGCTTACCGGTAAATTGATAAGTTTTTAGTTTTTTTTTAGTAATTATTAACTTGATTACATAAAAAATATTTAAAAATAAAATGAATGTCAGACAAATTCCACATTTAAATTTTTTTAAATGTTTGCATCGCATTAGCAAAACGGCTAGTAATGACATCAATAGATGAGCTCATAAGTATTTAAAAATTCAGAAATATTGTTTATAAAATAAAAAAATGTACAAACAAAAAAGTGCAAATTCTATATAAAAACAAAAAGAAATTTATTAATGAAAAATATTGATTAAGAAAAAATCTGTGTTTAAAAAAATTTAAACCTTTTACTTGCAAAAAATTTTATTTTATACAAAAATGTGTGTTTGTTATGATTATACGAGTACTCATGCAGGCTCATGCCTGTAATCGCTCAACTCAAATTTCTTTAAGAAAAATTTTATAATTCTCAGTCGTAAAAATACAAAAGTTACATCCATATGCATGTGTATGTGTTTCAAAATACAAGTTAAACAAAATCCCCTAATCATACATGACAACGAACAAGTGGTTTTTGGAAAATATAAAGGAAAACAACTTCAGTAAATAGTAGCAACAATTTTAATTGCATCATACTACAACATGCTTTAAAAAACAATTGCACATGTGGAACCACAACAACAAAAAATGTTAGCAACATCAAAATCATTTTTCAAGAATATATTTACCGCATTCACACATAAAAGGTGATTTTATAAGAACTATCGGAAATTAAAAAAAAAAAAAAACACATAAAATTCAGAAAAATGCATGAAATATTTATTTGGATCGATAGTTGGGTCGATATAATTTAATGTTTGAAGATTATTTCATGCAAATGTTGGCCGCGGCTGTGCCTCAAATGGTCCATCAGCTTAGTCCAATTTTGGCATACTCTTTCCAACATTTCGGCCGGTATCTCACGAATAATGTTGGCAATGTTGGCTTCCAGTGCGTCAATCGAAGCGGGCTTGTCCCTATAGACATTAGCCTTAACATAGCCCCACAAAAAATAGTCTAGAGGCGTTAAATCGCACGATCTGGGCGGCCAATTGACTGGTCCCAAGCGTGAAATAAACTGTTCACCGAACTCGCCTCTCAATTGGTCCATTGTTTCGCGTGCTGTGTGGCATGTGGCACCGTCTTGTTGAAACCACATGTCATGCAAGTCAAGCTCTTCCATTTTGGGCAAAAATGCGCTCACCATTCACAGTAACGTTGTGATTCGCATCATCTTTGAAGAAATACGGCCCAATGATGCCGCCAGCCCATAATCCGCACCAAACGGTTGTTTTTTGTGGATGCATTGGTAGCTCTTGCAATGCTTCTGGCTGCTCTTCACTCCAAATACGGCAGTTTTGCTTGTTCACGTATCCATTCAACCAGAAATGAGCCTCGTCGAAAATGGAAGAAGCGCGCGATGAACTTTCTTAACAGAGCACGCAGTTTGGTAATAAAATTCAATAATTTGCAAGCGTTGTTCGTTTGTAAGACGATTCAAGATTAAATTATAGACCAAACTGAAGATGTTTGACAGTGACACAAGATACAAAACGTGCGTGAGCTGTCAAAACTAGTGTTGCCAAAAAGATAATAGCAAAAAAATCACTCTTTAAAAGCTTACGAACCGGTCTCAATCAAGTGCGCAATTACAAAGCATAAAAATGTCTCCATACATGAAGTGAACAAAAAAAAAAATTAAGAATTTTTAGCTGTTCGTTGTTATGTTTTATATTCTTTTTATAGAACAACATTCTTCATTAATAATTAGAAAAAAATTTAACCCACGGCAAACTAAAAGGATTCACTAGTCTACTTTCAAGCCCATACCGAAATAGTTTTTGGTGCTACCAAATAGAGAAACAGTTGATTTTGAGCAAATAAAATTATTTGCTAGCAAACAAAAATGCTTCTAATGTGACCATAGTGTAACTACTCAAGCGCAAATATTTGTTTAGTTTTTCGACAATTAATTTTTTGTTCTTGCAAAGTTTTTGTAAGAACAAATAACAGCTGTGAAACAACCTCAAGGCAAATATGTTTTTACACAGTTGTATTTGGCTTTATTTGTAGGCTGCTTGTAAAAACAAAAAGTAGCAAATAAATGTGCGCGATGTGACCACAAAGAAAACTTAGTACTAATATTTAAAAACTTTGGTCAAATTTGAGCAAACATATTTGCTAGGTGTGACCATAGCTTTAGAAAGTGACTCAACTCCCACTTGTTCCGAACAAAATTTTTTTTATGTATCTACTATGAAGTAACTGTCATCATAGAAAAATATTGTACATACGAACAAAATTTTTCTCTGCAACGAGTGGTTGAATTCAAACAACATAAACTTTTATGAAAGCATAAATTAGCAGGAATCGTTTTAAATTTTAAATTAAATAGACTAGAGATAATGAAAGGTTTTGCATGACTGTTTGCTATTATTTCTGGTAACGGGTTAATTTCTAATAATCTCTTCGTTTTTTATTAACACAATAGTTACAACTCATTTCTGTATCATCTTTCAGCTTATTTTCAAAATTATACACCATTCTTACCTCCACCATTTACACTCCAATGCCTCTGCCTATTCATCTAAAAGGCCTTTTTTTATTAATGTATTTTTATGTCAGTATGTACGAGCTGTATTTCTATTTTACTTAAACATCGTTAGATATTTTATTACATTTTAATTTAAAGCCTTCTGGTTTTAATTTGTTAGAAACAGGTTTATTGTTGTAATGGTTCTCCCTGGCTCAAACTTGCTAATTTTATTAATTGTCAAGAAAAAAAAAAAACATGATTCAACGTCAAGTTCAATGAAAATATTAACACGACTCTTATCTTAAATGGAAAAATGATTAGCAGTAGCATAACTAATTGAGTTTCTGTTCAAAGTTTGCGGTATAATTGTGATAGATTTTTATAGTGAATTTTTTACCATCATATTTTTCAAATTTAGCTAAAATTAATTTAATGAATGATATTTCTGAATGAGGTGTTATTTTTGTAAAAGGAATAAATCCAGTTTTTTTTTAAAATTAGTTAGAGGTAATTTTAATGAAATGGCACATCAATCGAATGTTATATGTATCTGTGTTATCCAATGTGGGCTATGGATTCATGCACACAGTGGCTTTATCGGCAACGATAAGTCGAACGAATTGGCATAGGGTGGCTCTAACATGTATGTCAGTAACGCTCGCATTACCGCTTAGTAGCATCACAAGCGGCTTTTTTAGTACTATTAAAAGAATTGTAATACCAGATGGCGGAGTCTTAAGTCATGTAAAATTACGAGTCAGTTATGGCTCATCCTAGTGACCCAGCAAAAGAAATGTTGATTTTGAAGCAAAAGCGAAAATTCGAAGCAATGTTTTGGAATAGCGTAAGGCAATGAGTTCCAATGTGTATTCCCACCAGCGAAAAAAATAATTTTGTTCAGTTTTGTGCTTCCACAGAAGCATTAAAAAAGTTATAGTTTTGGAGAAACTTTTTGAAATGCTCTCTTTAAATAAACACAACATAATCCTTAAATGTACAAAATTCTATCACAAGAACAAACCAGTTTCAAATGAAAATTTATTGCTTCCAAGAAGCAGTAACATAAGCAAAAAATCAAGCAGGCACACTGATTGCTTTTTTTTTTGTGCTAGCACATACATTTCGCACACGTAGTATTTATTGAAAGTGATCAGAAAGCAAACACTCAACTTGCAAGGCTTTGTGGCTGAAGTGCTTGAGTAACGAGTTTATGTTCGACCCCAGTAAGTGTTATGAATTAAATACATTTAATGCATCATAGAATGCATAAAATAAACATTTTGTGGAAGCACAAACTATTGCTCCTAAGTAGCTCATCGCAAACAAAAATCATGAATTATAAATGCAACTGCAAGTAATTCCATTCTTTTATCTGCCTTACAAGCACTAATTTTTGCTGGCGAACAGCTAGGCCGATTGGTAGCAGGCTGGGAATGACCTGAGAAATCTTTCATCTTCTGTGCGAGTGCCCGGCTCTTCTCGGTGCGCATTTAATAGACAGACTACCTGAGATATCGAGGATAAAGTTTGAGCATCTTGTGAGATATCTTAATGCCACAGGGTTTGCGTGACTATAGGGTGGTGCGACCAAAGCGCACGATGTGAATGTAAATAAAACAACAAGTTTTCAGAGATTTATCTTATTATTTTTTTTATGACAATTATGTGTGAAACAAAATACTGGCCAAATGCTCACCACGTCTGCGTGACTATAGGGTGGTGCGACCAAAGCGCACGATGTGAATGTAAATAAAACAACAAGTTTTCAGAGATTTATCTTATTATTTTTTTTATGACAATTATGTGTGAAACAAAATACTGGCCAAATGCTCACCACGTCTGCGATGGCATATTTTGATTGACTCTGAGACTCTTCAACGTCATTAATGTGCCCAATTATCTCAACCTCTTTATTCCACTACAAGTGAGTTGAACAAAAAGCCAAGTGCATATTTTTTCGAAGCGCTTCCTCACTTTCAGAACACTTTTGAAAACTTACAGTGGACGGACATTCCAGCTTGACAATGCAAAAACTTCATAGTGTCCGGATAGTACAGTCATGCCGTTAACATGATTGCAAATGTTTGCGGAAAGTGTATGCTTTTGGAAAGCAGTATACTATCAAAGAAAAACTTATTGAAAGCATAAAAGTTGCTTGGTCGTTCGATTACATTAAATTATTGGATGATTCTATTCCCAATCGAATTTACGAAGCAATTTGTAAACATGATGGCTCTACGCGTTATTAAAAAGGCTTTAAAATGTAAAAATTTTTATAAAATGCAAATAAAATTATAAAATTTTATGCAAAATTATACATACTCTGATTTTTCTGAACGTGTCCTATTCATGTTTGCTAAATTTTTTATAAAAACAATTTTTGTGGTGTTTAATAAAAACTAAATTAACTTTAAATAGAAGTAAAAATTAAGTTCGTATCATTTTTTAGAGGCTATAACCTTTTGAAAAAATTGTGTTGGAGGTCCTATTCATGTGACAGGGAGTGTATTACTAAAATTACCACTAAGTCATAAGTAAACTTATGCCACTTACAAAAATAACAGCTCAATAATCTTTTTATTTGCAGCAGCATATTATCTCTTACCTCAAGTAATTTAATCTTTTACAGTTAAGAATCAAATAAAAACGTTTGATTAGTTCTTTTCTGATTTCCTTATACACTTTTTTATTTCAACATCTAAGAATAGAAAAAAAAAAAGAAAGACATACCATAGAAGTCATATAAAAATTAAAAAAAAAGTGTACAATTACAAAAATATGTCATTATTTTGAGAACATGAATTTAAAGACAGTCTGACAAAGCTTACTGTCCTGTATGTACTTTTTTATTGTATGAAATAAACTGTCAAATTGACAAATACTGGAAATAAACAAGTAAGAGTATCTTTATAAAAGTGCATAAGAGTGAGTGATTAAAATGTATTAAAAATTGTAGCCAAGTAAAAAAAAAGAAACTAGATCATGGTTGATTGAAAAAAAAAAAAATAAATAAAAACAAACTTGTAAAGAAGCCACTCAAGTTGAGCTGAGAAAATAAAATACTTAATTAAAAAAATCTGTGATACATGCAGCTTAAATTAAAAGCACTTCTTGATGTTTCTTATTTAGATTTGCATAAAATGCATTCCAAAAAAAATAAAAAAAATAAAATGCACATGTAAATATGTATGTGTGTGTGTATCATACATATAAAAATGAAATACAAATTGTAAAAAAGCCCACAATAACTGGCAATTGATATTTTCCGGTTTGTAATTTATGTTTATTAAAAAAACGTGTCAATGTTGTGCAAAAATCATTAAACTTCCGATAAATTAATAAAAATATTAATTTCACGCTGATTACGTTTGAAAAAATAAACTTGAAACTCAACTCTGCTATTTATTGATTTAATTTTTTTTTTTTAGAGTCAAGTTGCCGACTTAATTTTATTTGTGTATTATTTCACAAAACCGCCAATTTTAATAATTTATTTGTTTTTGTTTTCTCGTGTGACTGTGTTTCGCAATGTTAGCAACAAAATGCTAACGACAGTGGTAATTTATCACTGATGGCTTTCAGTAAAATTTACTTTGAAATTTTTGATGAAACATCTTTTTCTTTCTTGAAGAATTCTTCGTATATTTTTTTTAAACTCATTTTATTTTTTACTTTGTCACATTATATTTTATAACACTTTGTTGGTGTGACGCCACTGTTGTGATTGGGTTCATTATGTGGTGAATTTAATCATTTGAAAAAGTATTTCTTTAGCCTGCCGGCCTATAATTTGTAAAATGAAAAAAAGAAGAAAAAAATGTGTGGGCCATGTGGTAGCTGTTAAATAAAAATTTAAATATTTTTGGTTTTGATAATTGTTTGATTAAATTATCATTTTTGTAGAGTTTCTGATAGCGTTTCGTTACACACACATATTTTTAGTTGTGTTTTTAATTGCATATTTAATTGTAAAATTGTAATTTAATTTTTTATTTTTTTTTTTGCTGTTGGTATTGTTTTTATTACTATTGCAGACCAATAAACTGCATAAAAAAAGAACAAAAAATCAGCTTGTATGCAAGCAAACATATTTTATAGGCCTCCACAAATAAACAAAATTAAATTGAATCTCATCAAAACTTATTGTATTGAAATTAAATTTTTAGATTTTGAGCAAATTTTTAAAGTAAAATCTCTTACTGAAAATCCATAGCAAAGCATCCAGAAACCTCAATTTTATTGACAACTTTAGACGCCTTAAACTCTCACTTAAACGTTCCATTTAAATGGGAGTAGCTGTTAAAAAATTATCAAATGATTAGAGAAGATCAATTACAAAAAATAAGTGAATATTACCCCCGTTCAGGTTTAAATTTTTTTTTTTTTAATTTTTTATTCAATTTTTATAATTTAATTTTTTTTTTTATTTTTTTTTAAATACATTCATTTTTTAAATAAATTTTTTTTTTCAATAAATTTTTTGTATAAATAAGTTTTTTTGTTCTATTGCCTTTTTCGTTTCTATTAATTTATAAATTTTTTTTTTTCAATTTTATTTTATGCTACCAGGAATGGGGAATATTTAATTAAGAAGCATTAATTCGCCCCAACCAGCTCAGCCATAAAGCCCAGTTGAGTTTGAACGATTAAGTTTTTGTTTTATACTTATTTTTTTATATGGTTGCGAAAGAGATAAAATAGAAAACAATTTACTTTTAACCATATTTTTATCATTATTATGTTAATGATAATCTTAACCTGTTTACTATAAATATATTTAAAGTTTCAGTTGAAATTTTATCAAAAATAATATGATAAATGCAAACATATGTAACGGTAAATATATTATGATTAAAAATAACTAGAAACATGTTTATCGAGATCATAATAATGCTTATTTAGATGCTTCAAATTAACAATAATATTTTTGCTGAGAACAAACTATGTTTACGGTGACCATATTCAAGCATAGTTTTTCTTTCCGTGTAATGTATTAAAAACTTGAGTTGCAATTTAAATTTAGAAATTGCGTCTTCATCTTTTAAATATCAATTTCATCTTCGGAGAGTTTAATAATTCTCATAATTTTATACTTTGGGTTAAGTTCTATATTAACTTGTTTTACTCTTTTATATACTTTTAGCAAATCAAAGATGAATTGTGCGAAGTGGTATCTGAAATGGAGGCACTTGATGTGCCTGAAGACTGCAAACATTCCAATAAAGATAAACAAATGTCCATTGGACGTAAGAAATTTAATATGGATCCCAAAAAAGGTACATACTCTGAAGCAATATATTTCTATATATAAAAACGTCTAGGGTTAGTTTATCACCACGGCATCTCTCAGACGAGTTTTTAAAAAATTCTTATTCTTTTTTTGTAAAAAAATTTTAAATCTTTATCTAAAAAAAAAAACAATTCTGGGATTTTCAACAAGAATAAAATTTCTTCAGAAAAATTACAATATTTCTTTGTGATAAGCTTTTGGTTTGTCTGACTTTTGTATCTGACTGATAATTTTGCTTTCGTTTTCCAGCAAGTTTTAGTTGGTAAAAAAAATTAAATCGCTCAAACAAAGCAATAATATAGGTGGTCCAACTAAAACGTACGGTGCGAATTGTAAGTAAAACAAAAAGTTTTCAGAGAATTATACTAAAGTATTTATTATGATAGAAGGATCTATGACAGTTATGTGTGAGACAAAATATCATCCAAATACTTTTAGTGACTCTGAGACATAACGAATTGTTCTTGGCTTATTGGCATACACTTTTTCTCTTAAATATCCCCAAAGAAAGAAGTCCAATGGTGTCAAATCAAGGCCATTGAATTTCTCGCCATTGTTTCGTTGGCTGTGTGGCAAGTGGCACCACCCTATTAGAACCAGGTCTATATTTTCAATTTCTGGTGACAAGAAATTTTCGTGAGATGTTCAATTGTTGGGCACGACGACGAGGCAAGTTTCACGGCTCTTCTGCGAACAGCAGCAATTTTTTTTTGCGGAACGAACTGGGTGAGCATAAACAGGCGTTTTCACATTTCTTACAGACCTTGTTTGCTGAAATTTGCCCACAATTCTCCCGATTGAGGACACATTTAGTCAATTATGTTGAACAAAAAATTCGTAAACGGCTTCAACAATCTTAACGCGCTGCTGAATTGTGTAGCTCTCCATGATTGAATTTGTCAAACACTGTACCAAAGAAATTATCAAATTAAGTTGAGCCTGAAACTTGAACTCACAATTAACATTGCGAATTATGTTCAAATTTTTAAAAACAATTAAAGAAAATGTTTCAGTTTTACTTCCTGAATAAGTTTTACGCTTGAACTTTTCATCACCATCGCCATTATTAACCTCTCCAACACCACCTTTCAACTATTTCAGTGACAAATGCTGTTGATAAATTACATTATAATTAGCTTAAATTAATAAATAGCATTCGTTTGCATTCAGTCATGCTGTTTTCACGCGCCAATGGCACCGTGCGATTTTAATAATATTTTGTGTAATACCACAACTTAATTGAGTGCAGCATCACATTGGCTGATTAAATAAATGTGATGAAGGATTATCAGTTTCTTATTCTCCAAACTTTGTGCTCTTCCTCGCTGGTAAGGCAGACACGAAATTAATAAATCGCAATGCAAATTTAATGTAAATACCACACGCACGCGATTAAATAACATAAACGACATTGCAAATGGAAAACATACTTTACACATTATTATGAAAAGAATTACAGTAACAAAAAAAAAAAAAAAAAAAAAAAAAAAAAAAAAAAAAAAAAAAAAATTAAAATGTATAGTAAAGGGTAAAACACATCTACAGTGTCTAAGATAACTTAAGAAATTTAATTTTTTTACATTTTATTTTATTATTTTTAAGTAAGAGCTAACAAAGCATTAGAATAAAATAAAATACATAATCACCCCTATTCCAGTTGTCGCCTTAAATTTCTTCGTTGTTTGTATTTCAACTTCACTTTTCGTTGTCGGCGCCATCACTTCGACACTGATTTGGTATTCTATGATAGTCTTATTATTATTATTTTTTAGATAAAACAAAAACACGTCTCCTCTATCAATTCATTCAGCTGATTTATATTCTTTTGAATTTTTGTGACAAAATATTACCGAATGAGAAGCATGTGACGCAACCAGAGAACGGAAAGAATGGCTTACTTGCCATTATGAGCAGATGGCCTTTTTAGCTAGTGATAATCTTTCCTATTTTTAATCTTACAATTTATTTATAAAATTAAAAAGAAATAAATCATGGGTCTAATTATTCATTCCGTTCCGCGATTGCGGAAACCATTTTTTGTGAGGAAGCAAAATTTGCAATTATTCATTCCGTTGCTGCGGTATTCTTCTGCAGTTGTGGTGTCATCTCTACCGTGACGCTATTCCCTGTTTATTGATTCCGCAATATAAATAAATTTTTACATTTTGCTTACGCTTGAATTTTCTCAAGGAAAGCAAACGAAAAGATCAAAAATTAAATGAGTTTTAGCTTAATTTGTTTAATTTTTAAGATAATAATATTGTTTTATTTCTTGAAAATTAAATTTTCATTTTATTTATTTAAAATTTATTTTGGTGTTAAAAAATTAAATTTTTTTCCTATCACCAACAACTGAAACAATTTATTCATAATAGACTTCTTTTTAATTTACAATTAAATGAACAATAATACGACCCAATAATGATATATTGTCAAATAAAATGATTTCGATAACAATCGTGAGTGTAATGAGTACTATGAATTTCATTGCCTGTTTTCTATTAAATTGTTAAAAACACTCAAAACACTCACAAAAAGTAACGAATACAAAACGAATGGTATGAATAGTTATACAGCCCAATTATGAATAAAAATTCCCCGGGAGTTTTTTCTCTTTTCCTTTTCCTCTTATTATAAATACATTTTTTTCATCAAAGAATAGTCTGTGATTTAAGGAAATTTTTCCCAAGACCAAAATTTTTCTGGTGAAAAAAATCCTGTTGGATATTCATAATTGACCTGAATAAAATTTAATTTTTTTCCTTAATACATATATTTACATACTAAAGGGCTGCACAAGCATACTTGAAAGCCAATATTACACATTTAGCTGTGAAATTTATGATTTAGCCTCTAGCTTTTTTCTTAGCCTTTTTCATTTTCAAAATAGCCTTAATAGGCTTTTTTCTTCTTCGCAATTTTGGTTTTTGGGCATAGTGCGAAATTTTTTTTTTATAATTTAAAAAAAGCACTAATAACTAAATTTCCATAAAAAAATCTTTTTTTACAAATATATATATATATATAGCAAGAGATTTTGATTTTAATTATTTAATTATATTTTTCTCACACACTGTAATCACTTCCTGTTTATAATTGAAATTATGATTGATTTGATAAAGGGTTGGTGGTTGGTTAGCTGTTTTATAATGATTTTTGCATTTTGTATTAAGATTATACAGCAATACTTTTTTACGGAATGCACTACACTTAAAAAACCTTAGCAAATTAAATGTTTAAATTTATTTAATAATTACATAATAAGTATAAATTTTTTTTTGTATAAAAAAAAATATCAAAAAGTACCGCCCGAGAAAAACAATTCCATCTCATAATGAAGCTAATTGCTTATAAAAACATATTCTGCAATTAAAAAAAAAAAACTGGAATTTTTATAAACAAATAAGGGTACAGGGAAAACTTTAACAGAAGAAGATTTTTGTTTTGTTAAATATCTTTTGACGAATTTAATAGTTCATTGACATTTGAAATGAAGTAGACGTGTCGCTGTTTATGATGGTGGTGGCGGTGATATAACCACTCCCTACCAAATTATATTATGTTTATCATGATTTTGGTGTATGTACATACATAATGTCTACATCATAATGAAGTTACGGGTACATTGTTATGTTTCAGTGTCTTTACATTTTGTTTATCATCTTTTATAAACGTTTGGCAATGTGTACGAACGAGCATGAGTTATGGGAAAGTGTCAAAATTTATTTCAAATTACAGTTACAGAAAATTATGTTGTAGCCTGTTTGATTTTAAAAACAAGAAATTTTATAAAAGAATTGTATTTTTACTCAGATTTAAATTTTTAAACATATAACCGACGACAATTGTCTTGAAATATTAAGCAAAATTATGTCGAGTTTTTAAGTGCGTATGGGGAAATGGGCTGCAATATGTCCATAAAAATTAATTTCCTGAACTTCTTCCCAAACAACCTGAGCTAGTTCAGCGATGAACAAAGCGAACATTTTCGCCAAGAAATGGTTGCAATGAAAAAACGATTGAAAAAAAAAAAGAATTTTACTGGTCACTTCAAAGGGATAGTGATGCTGACTTTCAAAAAAAAAACGGCCAAGAAAACATTTTTGAGTGAAATGGCCAAAAATTTTATTTCTAAACAATTTTTTTTAATAAAAAATTTAATAACTCAGTAAATTTTTAACGGATATAAAAACAAAAAAAAAAATTCTGTTTTATTCATATACATATAAATTACATTTTGAAAATAATTTAAAATATTGTACGATTTATTTAAAATACTGTGTAAAAACATTTCCAAAGTTGAAAAATGGTGAAAAAAATTTGTTTGGTGGAGAAATACACACAGATTTCTCAAGTTTACTTAAATAATATATTTACTAAGTCCGCTAAAAAACTTAAAATCTGTTAATATTTAACTAAATTACTGTATACAGATACGAAAAACCAGTTTTTTACCTGTAACTCAAGATTTTGGAGGTGTTTGGCAAATTCCAAAAACAGACTCTTGTTGTACTCGACAGAATCTACCAGACATGTAATATTTTTTTGTCGCACAGTGCTATTAATGTAATTACCAGGAATCCAGGAGCCAAAATTTGCCACTCGTTATCCAACGAAATTTCCATTTAAATTGCTTTGAAATTTCAATTGCTATCGAATGCCTGAATTGGGAAAGAATATTATATTTATTAGAGATATCTCAATACCCTCAAAATTTCTAACTAAACCCGAGACTGTTTTGTGTACTTACTTTTGTGATTGGCTGTAGCTATTAATTACTCTATGGCCAAAATAAAAATGAGAGCCTTCCAGTTTTAGTTTTTCACATAATTTGTCAATCAATCATTTACTTATGGCTGTCGTTGTTACAATAATAATTGAAAAAATTAATAAAATAACTTGCATTTGCAGCAACTGAATTTCTTTATAAAAACGCATAATTTGAAATTGAAAATGCAGCTAGAGATTGGAAAAAAAATGAATAAATGAATTGCTATGGAAACGTTTTTTCTGTAATTATTCACAAAAAAATTGTATTGAATTTTGTGGCAAAATAATAATCATAAAAGTGATAACCGGCAAATGAAAAATACTCGATGCATGTACCATGCACGAGTCAGATAGAAACAAAAAATAATAATAATAATAAAACAATGAAATTGAATGGTTCAATAAATGAATTGTCAATACAGCAACACCAAGAAGAAAAACAAAACGTCAACAAAACAACAGCTCTGTTAATCAGTAAAACCAAGATCGGCCAAAGCAAATATTTGATGAAACATAATTTTTTTTCATAAAATTTGTACCCAACAGTAAATTCGGTAAAATTTAAATTTTAATATTTTCGTTAAATATTTCTGCTATCTAAGCTTACCTTGAGACATGAAATTTATTTGTTCCAAAATTGTTGTTTATTGTGTGTTTTTTTATTTGCTGTTGTTGTTTAGATATAAACAAAAAGCACTCACACACACAGACATCATCATGTAGAGACAATGGCTAAATAGGAAAACCAAAAAAAAAAAACATAATTTTGATACAAATTTGTCTGTTGAATTGTATCGGCCCTTATTTTCTTTTTGGTAATTTCGGTAACTGTCTGTGTGACTGTTTTATGAATTATTATTAAGTGTTATTAAGTCCCATGTGTAGTGCGCTCCTTTTTGGGTGCCGCAAACATTTGTTCACACAGGAATGTTTGCAACCTTATCCTTATCGTTCAACGAAAACACTAGGAACAGTTTGCTAATTCGGGTTTCACATTATAATACAGTAGCAATGTTTTCGATTGAAAGCACTGGAGATTGCTTTGTGCAATAACGATCCATTTTCATGAGCTCGCTTCATGACGCACAAACTGAAAAGCAATATCTTCTTCAAGAATTTTCTCGTAAATATTTTACAGTTTACGTTAAAGATTCACTACTTTGGAAGTAAGTTTTTAATATTACCCAATATTGTTCGAGCGATAAACCTGGAAATAAAAATAAAATTGAATGGTATTCTACCTTTCAAAGTTAATATAATAGGTATTTCAAATTTAAATTTTTAAATGGCCCACCCTATACAAGAGTTCAGATTTCCATTGGATTTTGAAAAAGCAAAATCAATTGGTATTTGATTCGACTATCCAAAAATCTTACGCTGAGCTAAAAATCGCGTTGCAAAATCAAGAATGTATATGATGATTTTGACCCCATCTCGTTGTCTATTTTATTGGTAACGAGTATTTGTTGTCAATTTAGAAAAAAGCTACGACTTTACTTTTTTGACAACACATGTTGTCAACTTTTTACCAAACGTTGTGGAATTTAAAAAATTTAACAACAAATGATGTCATTTCATTAAATGTGTGGTATCCTTTCGACACCTTTACCGTTTGCATTCATTTTCTCTGGGTGTACGGGGGTTTTCATTGGATTTTGTCAGCTGTTTTTTGACATTTCTTTTTTCGTATGCAAAAATGCAGTATAAACGTTTAGAAAATTTTCTAAAAATGGAGAGAGCCACACCACTCTCATTGTTTTCACACTGTTATAATTTTCCATTTGATTTCAATATTTGACAAGTCCATTTACCCAGTATTACAGTGTAAAACCCCCTTCACCTGTGATAAAAAATTAAAAAAAAATTCCTTTTTTTATATTTTTTTCGTGACTTATTATTGTAGAATTTTTAGTATTTTGGTAGCTTTACTTGTTATAACTTTTATTTTTCTTTTGGCTCCTCTTGATTTTTTCTCAATTTTTAGGAGTGCCATAATTGCTTCCCCACAGTCTCGTTAATAGAACCAAAGTCTCTCTAAAAACAAATTAATTAGATTTTTTTTTTAATTTTAATTTTACTATTCTCTTGAATTTGCTTTAAGTATGTGTAAATTATCGTTTCGGAAAACAATAATAAAAAAATTAACACTTCATACGTAAATCTAATTTAATGACAGCTACAATGCAGAATATTTAAACAAATTCGTTATTAATTGTTGTTTATAGAAAGCCACGTGCCATAAAAATAAATATTGCGATAATCTAAACAAATCATAATCACATCATAATGCTAAAAAGAAAATACAATTTAAAACTTGTGGGCAAAGTGAAACAAAAATGCTTTAGCAAATATTTTTTTTTTTTTGGTAAATTTTGTATACTGAAAATGTCAGGAAAAACATGTTCAAGCAGAAAATTTATACAGCTTTCAAACAGCCTTTAAATAGCTTAATTTTCTATATAAATTTTTTATTATAGAGTTCCACAGTCTTGTCTCGATTTTGGCGTCTTTGTATTTTTTATATTTTTTTGTTAAATTTAGTATTAAAATGAGTGAAATCTTATTAATTTTATATTTCTTTGCAGGCATTGAATATTTAGTCGAAAATCGCTTGTTACGGCACGATCCACAAGACGTTGCACACTTCCTATATAAAGGTGAAGGCCTTAATAAGACAGCAATTGGTAAGTGTTTTCCAAAACATTGTTTTAACTTATATTTGTAGTTAATTCACTCTGTAATAGTGCGATTATGCATCTAATATGCAAAGCTTTTAAAAATCTCCTAATAATACATTTTAATATTTAATGTAGAACAGTGGAGCAAACTAAAAATACCATAAAACAAAACATTTTATTTTGTTTTAATTTTTCCAAACTTTGAAGCTTTTCACATTAATTTAAAATTGACTTGCTGTCACAATTAACTGAATAACTTCATAATTAGGGTTCAGCGATGGATGGAAATATTTTTTTTAGAAAAACTTAGAGCTTTTGTATTCTTATACAATAAATTAGTGGTTTTTCCATAATGCCACTGAATTCATAAAAGTGCATGCACATAAATAAAGCAATTGTTACGAAGAGCTTTGAAAATTTGTGTGTTTTTTTTAATACAGCAATTTGTTGACTGTTTTTTTCTAATAGTTGTAATTCTGTCGCATCTCAGGAAACGTATAAAAATCACAAATTTCAATAACTTAATTTTTTTTTTTGTTGTAAAGTGAGAATTACGTATTTGTATTTGCAACAAAAAACAAGAATTTTATAAAAACACTTGTTGTAAATTTATAACTTAATAAACAATAAACTCATTTCGTTGTAGAAAAATTTTGCAAAATAAATATTTGTAGTTAATTCACTCTGTAATAGTGCGATTATGCATCTAATATGCAAAGCTTTTAAAAATCTCCTAATAATACATTTTAATATTTAATGTAGAACAGTGGAGCAAACTAAAAATACCATAAAACAAAACATTTTATTTTGTTTTAATTTTTCCAAACTTTGAAGCTTTTCACATTAATTTAAAATTGACTTGCTGTCACAATTAACTGAATAACTTCATAATTAGGGTTCAGCGATGGATGGAAATATTTTTTTTAGAAAAACTTAGAGCTTTTGTATTCTTATACAATAAATTAGTGGTTTTTCCATAATGCCACTGAATTCATAAAAGTGCATGCACATAAATAAAGCAATTGTTACGAAGAGCTTTGAAAATTTGTGTGTTTTTTTTAATACAGCAATTTGTTGACTGTTTTTTTCTAATAGTTGTAATTCTGTCGCATCTCAGGAAACGTATAAAAATCACAAATTTCAATAACTTAATTTTTTTTTTTGTTGTAAAGTGAGAATTACGTATTTGTATTTGCAACAAAAAACAAGAATTTTATAAAAACACTTGTTGTAAATTTATAACTTAATAAACAATAAACTCATTTCGTTGTAGAAAAATTTTGCAAAATAAAAATAAATAAAGTTCCCACTAACATTATACCTAATTGGCGCGGCAAGGGCTTTTAATCTGTAAAAAATTCTCATGTCCATACAAAATGTAAGGAGTATATCGAAAGAACTCGATGTCAGCGCTGAGCTGTTGGAAAATCCAATTTTAACAGCGTGTTTTGTAGTGAAGTTGACTGCAAAACCATTGTTTTCATTTTTGTTAAAGAGTAATAACATTTTAGCTAGTTTTTTGTAATCTAGCAGTTTTAACTCTATTTTTGTCTGACGCTAGTAAGTTTGTTAAGCAAGATGATTAACGCTACTGCAGAAAATACACACTGCCAGCGCTCTTATTTAGGGATAAAGCTTTAATATAAATAGAGGTCGCTAAAAAGCTCCGCTTGCCGCTCTATGTTAGGTTGAACTACTATAAGCACAAAAGCTTAACCTTAAACCGCAACTAGTCTTTCATGTTTAGACCTTAAAAATGCTTGCTTTTAAAAAATTTACTTTTGATAGTTTCTGATCCACTGTGCAACACTACAATACAAAGGCATTAAAATAATTTTAAAGAAAAAAAAAAAATATTCTTGGCAAATCAAACTAAGCAAATGGAACGACAAGGTTAAATAAACAAAATACAAATTTACAATTAGACTACAATATTTAAACAACACAAGGGGAAAAACGTCTCTAATCAACAAAAACATACTCTTAAACGTTTTATTTTTTATTTTTATATACATTTAGGAATATATATATATTGATTATTTGTATCTTTGATATCCCCTCCCCCTTTCCAAAAATAAGAAGAAAAAAGGTAGAGAAATTGAAATATACATGATGTTGTATGCATACTTGAAAGCCTCAAATCACCTTAATCATGTGTAATATTTTACAATAAAAAGTGCTTGTAAGCCATTTCAAGTATGCACGTCGTTGCATGGGCATGTGTTGAGCTAGTACAACCCTTTACCGGCTGCAATCTAAAAATTTTCTATTTCGTGTTGTACATTTTCAATTAGACGTCAATTCATATTGATGCGCAGCCGCTGTCAAGTCAATCAAAATGAATTTCTTCTGGTATGTCTACAAACATAGGGTCCGTCGTCCTGCTACAATCGTCGCCAGAGTAAAACAATCATAAACAAAACTTTAAAATACGCATTAAGAGCAAAATTTCATTAAAAAAAAACTTCCAATTTTAGAGAGGAAAAATTCAAAATATTTAATTTTTAAATTCAATCAAACTTTATTGGTCACTTATGTTTTTCCAGCCTGCGTAGACTCACTGTTAGCAAGCAATATTCTTGCACTTAGCCCTATACACGTGTATATCGATGGCTTAATAAATATAAAAAAGGCGTAACTCAATTTTTTTTAATTTTACAGGGGAAACAAAAAACTTAATAAAAACCGTAAAATTCTAGGTACATAAAAGTTTTAATGCAAATTTTAAGTCTTATCCAAAAAAATATGCTTATAAAAACTTTTGTTAACGTTGACTTTAAAGTCTTTCTTTATTTTAATTTATTTATTTTTTGATAAGGGGGTTGTTCTTTTCTTTATTATATTTTTTTTTTTAAATTATTTAAGATATATCCTTTTTTCATTGATATTTAGAAAAAAAAATTAAGTTAGGTCTTTTTTAAACTCAGTTACAATAATGTAGGTTTAAGGACCATTTACAACTTAACTATAAGGTCTCAGATAGTTATAATTACTGATAAAGTTAAAGTAACTGATAAAGTGATTCCATTATTACAAGTTCTCAATAAGATACATATTATAATATTTGTTATGTGGCACCACTGCTGTGAATACCGATTACTTTTCCTCGCTATAAATACATAATGACAACGGCATGCCTTTTTTTGACGATTATTTTTCAAAAAACTAAGAAATTCTTTATTTTTAAAATTTTATTTCAATATTTTTTATTTTATTGTATTGTTTAATTTTTGTGTATTAATAAAAAAATTATTCAATGTCTATAGATGCTGAGGGTGCCATATCTAAAATCGAAAAAGTGGCAACTTTAAATGCTTTAAGTTCTCTTTAAAAGTTATGGACAACACAAACTTATCTTTAGCTTATCATACACTTTTTACTTAAAGTATGTTTGTAATAATCAAAAAACATTTATCTGTTCAATAACATCCTACTTTTAGTTATCGTTTAGTTGTAATAATGGCCCTAAATAATAAAAGAAAACAATTCATGATTAATTAATAAGTAGTGAATGAACTGCAAAAAATTAGTTTTTATAACATAAATTATCATAGAAAAAATGGCAATCTAAAGGTAAAAACTTTTCCAAATCCTGTAAGTAATCCCATTTTTTTTATTGATTTTTTCTCTTTATAAAGAGATTCAAGGGGGATATTTTTAATCACCGACTTTGATCTATGTGATCATCAGTTGTATCTAATTTGAAATAAATTGATTTTGCTGGGTCATATCCCAAGGCTGTTAGCTTATTTACGCCTACCTAAAATTTGACATAAGGGCTTGAGCATGCAAATTTGGAGAGCTTTTATAGTAAGTAATATTTCTACCTGAACGAATCGAAGAGTATCGTTTAGTCATGTTTTCAAAATTTAGAAAATAGTCGTGGTGCAAGTGATGAATTTGTAGGTTTGCTGGACCTTTTCGTGTTTCTTTTGCACAAATTGAGACGCTTTTTAAGTTGTAAACGTACTTTTTTACGTGCTAGTTTTATGAAAACCAAGCACGAGGGCTATTTCTTTGAACAAATTTTTGACTTGGCTTATTGCTTTTTTCGAAATCGTTATAAATCCGTTATTTGCAAAATGTAGTACACAGAAAATTTAAAGCAAGATGTATTTGACATTTGTTTAATAGAATAACCAAAAAAAAAAAAAGCTTTAAAAATATCGAGTTATAACTTTTTTATATTAAGCCATCGATATGTTGTATGCATGTATGTCCTTGCAAAAAATTTTCAATATGTTACTTTCCACTTTACTTGCCTCCCTAATTTTATTTGTATATATTGTTTCGTTACCTGCGTAAGGTAGCCACAATAAAAGCTTCTTGCAAAGTTGGGCTTTCTGCTGGCGTATTCCAAATTCATATCCGAAGCTTTGGCTTTTACATATTAACCATTATTTTATATTCAATCGCTTCTCTATTTAAAGTTTATCTAATTTATTTTCTAGGTGATTATTTGGGTGAAAATAATGATTTTAACAAAGATGTGCTGAAAGCCTTTGTGGCATTACATGATTTTACAAATTTAATACTGGTACAGGCTTTAAGGTATGTATGTATGTACGAGTAAAATATTTATTTAGTTATAAATACTATTTATATGTGATTATGTGTGTGTTTTATAAAATTAATCAATATTTTAATTTTTTTTTTTTGCTTATTTAGACAATTTTTATGGTCATTTCGTTTGCCCGGTGAAGCTCAAAAAATTGATAGAATGATGGAGTGTTTTGCTCAGCGTTACTGTCAATTAAATCCCGATATATTCACTAACACGGATACCTGTTACGTTTTAAGTTTTGCCATTATTATGTTGAACACATCATTGCATAATCCATCGGTAAGTTGTTACAAACATTGTTGTTGTTGTTTTTTGATATTATTCACTTTTAAAATTGAATTACAAACAAAATAACTAAAAAAAAAAACTCTTGTTTTATACTATTCATTCAAAGTCCATAAATCCTTTCAAGGTAGGAAAGTCGCTAGTGTTGAAATTAAAATTTCTCAAGCTCTAAACAATCTAAAGAAAAATGTAATTCAAAGCATTTATAAGCCATTTGTCTACACTTATGTAGGCTGTTTGAAATTCGGCACAGCCGGCTAAAGGTTGCTTAAATATTTACGCAATATTTTTTTTTTTTTTTTTTTTCTTTATTAAAATTTTTTATTTAAATATCTCGGCATTTGCCAAGATTTTTTATTTTCGTCTCTATTTAGTTATGCCAAAAACAAAACCGTAAAAATAAAAGAAAAACAGTGTGCTCTTGTTATATTATTCGCACCATCTAATAGATCTTCCTATTCTTTCCTTTCGTTTAGCTCTTCTGCTATCATTTGCTATTTTCTTAATGTAAAATTTCTTACACAGTCGAAATCATTAGCAACTCACATACACTCGTAATATTTATATACATGCTGTTGTTGTCTCTCATTGCAGACATTGTGTGAAAACATAGCGTCACGCTGTGCATTTTTTGTATTTGTGGCATCACATCCCTTATTTATTTTGATATTGGAAGAGTTTAAAATTGAAAATGATATAAATAACCGAACATACTTGAATTGTTTTTTGTTTTGTAAAAATTTCTTTAATTAATGACCTGCCTTAAAGTTAAATTTAAATTTTAAATCTGGTTGACCAACAAATTAGAAATTCCCTAGAAAATATTTTGAGAAATAAGGAGAGAAATTTATATTGTATTTATTTTGGCACATTTGCAGGTGAAAGACAAACCCACTGTTGAACAATTCATTTCCATGAATCGTGGTATTAATAATGGTGGAGATTTGCCTCGTACTTTACTGGAATCTCTATATGAATCGATACGAACCGAGCCATTCAAAATTCCCCAAGATGACGGCAACGATTTAATGCATACCTTTTTTAATCCTGACAAAGAAGGTTGGCTATGGAAGCAGGGTGGAAGGTAAGTCTACATAAAAATAATTTCTTTTATACACAAGACAATTACCACCCATATTATGTAAGTCGCCAGCTAGTAGAAACGACACACATTTGCTCATTCTGCTAAAAACCGCTGCAAAAATCAAAAATTCGATTAAAAGAATTTTGAGAAATGTCGAATGACAATTATGAGTTTTGGAACCGTTTAAAATTGTAAATTGCAATTTTCCAAAAAATTAACTTAGACTTTAAAGTCAACGTTATCGATATTTTTTATATAATCTTAATATGTATATAAAATTCGATTGTACGTGTGTTTGACATTGTACTCCTTTTAAACGGCTGGACCAATTTAATTGAATTTCTGTGTATGCGTTTGGGCTACGCCTCGGAAGGTTTAGCGTCACAAAACCGCTCTCAGATGGCGCTGCAGTTGGTATATGTCTTATTTATCTACTCCTCTTTTTACCCGGTCTCGCACGGTCCTTTACTCTATGAGTACGATTTCTTAGAGTAAGAAGATCCAATATACAAAAATTTTATATTTTAGTGAAACCCACTTTTTAAATTTTTCTCAAATCTGAGAACTTCTTATATTTTTCTTCTTTTATTTAATATAAATACAATTTAAAGGCAAAACAACGTTTGTCGGGTCAGCTAGTTTTTTTATAAATTAATATGGCTATTTTATTAAGCTTAAGGTCTTATTTTATAAATTTATTTTTATATCGATATTTTGCGTAGCTTCTTCAGAATATAATTATAAATTTATAATTTTATACATTTTACTTTAAAGTTTACGTCAATTTTTTTTTATAAGACTTAAAATTTTTTAGGGAAAGTTTACAACCGATTGTTATTTTTTTGATTTTACTGATGAAAAAAAAGTTGATGGCTATTCAGTATTATATGAGACACTTCAAGGTCACCGTTGACTTAGAAAATCGACATAATTGTTAAAAGTTGTAAAAATTTAAAGTGAATAGTACAGTATCGAAGAATACTTGGTTAGAGCTATTGATACGTCAAACCTGCAAAATTTGAAGAAATAAAAACAAATCGTTATACCTAAAGTTTTTTTTTTATATTCAAATTCTACTTTACACGGAAAGGCTGTGTAATAAAAATTCACTATTCAAGATGTACGAGAAATAAAAAATAAAACACTTCATTATAAAAAAAACTGTAGAATCAAGACTTCGTTATGTAATTTTAATGCCATACATACTTAAGCATTGTATTCCGTAAACATAATTTCGTTGTATAGAGGATTTTGAAAGAATACTTCGCTATATAGAATTTCTACGCTATAGCTTTAGAGCATATTTGTGTGAAAAACTTTGCTATAAAGACGTTTTTTCGAGGGATTCAGCAGAAAATGCGTTATATTAAGTTTTTCGTTGTAACAAAGTTCGTTATATCAAAGTGAGTATTTAAAATTGAGATAAAAATTAAAAGAACAAAGAAACCAAGCAAAGTCCCACATTTTTAAAGCCGACTGGAAGAAAATCACTACTAAATTAAATTTGTGTTATCCACCTATAAGAGATGTTAATGGCTTGTACAAAGTAAATTTAAAAAACTTTAATAAAAACTATATGATGATATACTAATATTCTTCACGCAGTTGCTATCCTGCAAATAAAAAATGTCCCACCCTTTCCTTAAGATATTCTTTTGCAGCCTAACATTTTTTTTTTTTATTATTTTTCAACATCAGAATTTGCACTTGCCCACATAATATCTAAAAGGTATTTAAAAGCTGCTTTGTTAGCTAGAATATGTTGTTAGAACCTGCAAAGAATTTATTTATATGTACATATATGTACATAATCACCCCTATCGTGAATATTTTTTCCCTCGAAATATTTCGATTTTCCCTAAAGTTGCAATCGTGCATTATTTGTAGGTGAAAAAACTCGCATGTTCGAAAAAATTATGGCATCGCCGATTTTTATTCCCATTGGTTTTTTCCTAAAAGTATTGTGACATTTTTCACAAAGATTTTGTTTGGGAATAAAATTATTTTATGTGATAAATACGTGCAGCACAACCAAAAATAACACAAATGAGATTTATTCTTTTTTAGATTTAAGATTGCGTATATTTATTTATTTTATTGAATAATAAAAATTTATTAAAAAAATTACAAAAAAAAAAAAACACACTTAATAAAATTCACAATAGTATGTTAGACTTGCCACAACATATGTTTTGAAAATGTATTTTATTCTCTAACAATTTTTTTAAATAAAAAGAAAAATAATAATTTTAGTAAATTATTCGATCTTATAAATTTATTATTATTTAATATTAATTAAGCTTAAGATATGAAAAAATGGTTTTTATTTAAATTTTTTTGAAAGTCGTTTTCAGGTAAATTTATTTATATAAAAATAAATTTCCCTGAAGAAGACTTTTAAAAAAGGTCGAAATAATGGAAAATTTAAATAAAAACAATTTTTTCAGATCTTAAGCTTGATTAATATTAAATAATAATAAAAAGAAAAAAGTAACCTCACAGGCGAGTTTTAGTTTAAGGCGTTAAGGAAAAAGATTTAGCTATCCCGGGGTAATACAAAATTAGAAAACTTTCCCCAAAAAATAATAAGGATGATATATAGAGATAAATTGACGATAATGTGTTGCCCGGCTACACAACTCTCTTAGATAATATCATTTTAGCGACAAGATAATAGTTTTGTCACTATAATACGACAGTGACAATAAAGTCAACAGAAAGTCGCCATCGACTTACATAATACAGATGTATGTGTTTTTTTTAATAAATAATTTTATTACATAAATATTTAAATTTTTGCAACTTAATTTTGTTGCAGGTACAAATCTTGGAAACGTAGATGGTTTATATTAAACGACAATTGTTTATATTATTTTGAATATACAACGGATAAAGAACCAAGAGGGATAATACCCTTGGAAAATATATCGGTGAGTGAACTATCTTTTAATTAATAATTTTGTGTATTTATTGTTTACATGATTTTCAATGCAGGTTCGTGAAATTCATGATCGCAGTAAACCCAATTGCTTTGAATTATTTGCTACTGGTGGAGCAGATATCATTAAAGCTTGTAAGACTGATTCAGAAGGCAAGGTACGCTATTTTATTAAATTTTTATATTGAAATACATTCTTATGAACTGTAAATGCATTTGAATTATTTTAGGTGGTTGAAGGCAAACATACCGTCTATCGCATGTCAGCCGCTACCGAAGAGGAACAACAGGAATGGATTAAACGTTTAACACAGTCCATTAGCCATAATCCCTTCTACGATATTCTAGTGCAAAGAAAGAAAAAAGCTTTAAGCAAAAGTTAGTATTAGCTATAAGAAGGAATATCGTACAACACACACATGCAACATTTGTTTTTACAACAAAAAAAAAAAAAAAAAAAGAACAAACTAAACTCTTTCCTCATCAGAATGGAAAACCAAGTGCAAATTAAAAAAATTCATTCACACATACATGCATACATACGTAGTACATAGCGCATGCGCACATACATACATATAGTCTATATGCCGCCACCATGTTTTGAGGATCTCATCAGTTTGTATAACATAATTTATGCTAACAAAAACAATTTAAAAAGAGTTATTTAATTACTAACTCGACTTCCTTATGTTTATATAAATATCAGTCCACTCACTCAGTCATTTCATGTTCGTTAAATTTTAGGTCGAATATTGAATAAGATTTTCAAAATTTTAGTTAAAATTTATGTAAATGGCTTTACAATAGTTTTAGAGTTTTTTCTTTGTGTTGGTTTTTTTTGTAACTGCAACATAATCTGTGGGTGTGCGCAACTTAATTTGTTTGTGATTTTATGCGTTTCTGTGTGTTAAATAAAAAGAAAAACAAAAATCTTTTTGTGTTCCCTTGCAATTAATTTACTTCTATTACTTATTTTATGTTGTAAATAATATCTATGTTATTAATTATAAGAAGGTTTGTTTGTGCATAAAATCGAAACTAGTTTTGTAAAACATCTTTTTTTTTTTTTTTTTGGTTTGGTGCTCTTTTTGTATTCATTAAGGGCTCAACAACGGCTTTTCAAACTGAGGGCAAATTACAGCATTCAATATCGATCAAAATTTCAATGTAATTTAAAGGGAAATTTCTATCGATATCGAATGAATATCTGTTACAATGGCGGCAAGAAACAAGAACTTGATTTTGAAGTTGGCTTATTAAAAATATAAATAAAATTAGCTTTGCAAGGCAGCCGCTTATTTGACAAAAACTTATTTTTGCTTCATGAATTTTATAACAAATAGATGCAAGGATTGCTTTCAAAACTAGCTTTCGTCTTTATGTATAAATGCTCTTAAGCTCTTATCCACAAAAAGTTTATGTAGACTTTAAAGTAAAATTATATGAAAAATTTCGATAACGTTGACTTTAAAATCCTCGTTACTTTTTTCCACATGTCTGTTCTGAAAATCACTCGTGTAATTTTATGCTTTTCAAAATCACAATAAAACAGCTGATTTTTTTTAGTTTGCATCACAAAAGAAAATATATATTTTACAGCAAAAAAGTCGTCTTAATTTCAAGTATTTTTCTTTTAAAACACAACAAAATTAATAACGAACACATAGAATAATTTATTTTACCGTTTGTTTTATTACAATCGCGAAAATAACAAAGTGACTGGAAAACGTTAGTGTCTTAACTGAACATTTTTAAATCGCAAACTTATATGCACAGAACACATTTTTTTGTTTCCAAATCACATTGATAAAATGTGATTTTCAGAACATGCCTCATACTTTTCATTTCAATTGTTCGCCTACACATGCTGTAATCTAAGAAAAACGTTTAAATATTTGTCCACCTGCTTTGTTTCTTCTGTTATGAAACTTATATTTTTGTAAATTGTTACATGTAGACCGTTTGCTAATGATCATTTGTTGTAATTTTCTGTATATTTTGCTTTTTAAAATTTTTGTTAAATTTCTTTCCAGCGCAGAAATATTATGCTGCTTTTGTTGTTTCAAATGATCTTAGCAGAATTCTGCGTATAATTATTTTATTATATTTTCTCTCTAAATTAATATTTTCAATTTTTAATGGTTACTTACCACTTGTTGTTGCACGTCAAAATATTTACTATAAGAAATTTTCTACCCAAATAGTAAAGCCGACAGAGTATTGGTTTTTATTTTTTGCTATAACTTTTTCATAGATTACAATTTTTGAATGAAACTTTCTTCAAGAGAAAAAGTAAGGTACTGAACAATTTAATTTTTTGATTAAATTTGATTGTGATGGATATGTTTTAAAATTTTTATTAATTGCAAACTGTTACTTAATTTTAACCTTTCTGAGATTTATGTCTCACTATAATAAATGTCATAACATACATATCTCAGCTAGAAACAAAGTATGCATTAATTTATATATTAATTACTAAATATTAGCATAAAATTTGTTGTATTATTTGCTAAAACAATGTAAGTTATATTGAAAAATTAAACGCATAAAACCAAAAACAAATTGTAGAGAAAAAACTGAAAATTTTTCTTTCAAAAAATATTATGTTTCACTTTGCTTTGAAATTTATAAAATCAGGTCCTTAGAATTCCTATAGGTAAATCGCCACACTCGGTATGGAATAATTTGTATCAAATTTAAAAGAATAGTAAATAAAATATCGGTTGTAGAATCGAAAATTATTATTCTGCCCAGAAACTACATAAACTATTAATTTAAGTTTCTTGGAAACAAAATTTAAAGAAGAAAACCCTTTATAAAATGCTACTTAAAATTTCCTTAAGAATTAATTACAAAAACAAAAACAATAATAGTTTTTTATTTAGTTTAAGAACTTAAGTATGTCTTTAGAGAAAAAAAAAAAAAAAAAAAAAACGCCTGTGTGTTTGTTCTAGCCACCTACAGTTTGTTATTTTTTTATAAAAAGAAATAAATTTGCAATATTATTTTTCTAAATCATATAATTAAGTAATTACTTTATAATTTCCTTAAAAACCGTTATAATTTTGTGAAAATTATAAAAGACGTGCACATATTGTTCACAAATAAAAGTTAATAATTTGTAAATTATATAAAAAAAAAAAAACATACGAAATTAAGAATATGATTAAAATTATAAAATTGATATTGTGTGTAATCATAGATGTAGATTTATCTAATCAAATTGAAAAACGAATACAGTGGGGATTCACAAGGTGCGCTTAATTGTTGTGTCACATTAATCGAATGTTTCATAAAGACTACTTGTAAAATTTTGTGAAAATATGACTCAATAGCAAACTTTAGTAAATCCTCATAATATATATGTATAAATAGTGATATGTGATTTTAACACATACATATTTACAAAGAAGCTTTTACTGTATGTGTGTATATTATATGGTAAATTGTATTAAATTAATAAATACACTTTTTTTAAATAAATTAAATTGAAGTTTGACTGCCTTCTTAAACGTCTATTGCTTTGAAAAGCAATTGTGCATAGTATTCCTAAAGTTATATTTGTAGCATCAAAATTTTGCAAATAAACGCAGCTATAGCATCCATAACAATGGCTTGAAGAAAATAGTCGAATGCTCACTCTTTGGTAAACAAAACCACCTGCTAATTTAGTTTTTAATATGGGAAAGCCGAATTTGGCCAAAATGTTTTTTTACTTTTATCTAGGAAACGGCTGGGCGAAAATGGCCCCAAACACTATAACTTGGATATCCAAATGCTAAATCCCATTTTCGGGTTAAGATATCTTAATAAAACTTCTATTAAGATATCTTAACCCATTCAAAAGTTATGGAACAAAAACTAAAAAAATGATCAACCGGAACTTGAACCATGGTATTTTTATATTTTTTTTACACAACACCATGTTCGAGAGCAAAAAATGGGCAACTTTTGGTACCACATGAATCACCGAAGTTGCATATAAAGTATTTTAACTGAAAAAACGCTTGTAACTTTTTAAGCGTTTGAAGAATTAAAAAAAAAAATATTCGGTAGAACAAAATTCCATTTCCCGCCCTATACCTAGTGAAGGTTTCATTTAAAAATATCAACCCGTTCAAAACTTGTAGAAAAAAAAAAGAAAAAAGTACAACAAAAAAAAAGACATGTTGCAGGTTAAATCCAATATGGTTCTCTATCCAACGCAATAGAAACCAAGTCGATATCTGGAAAACTTAGCAAGTTATGATGAAAAACTTAACCAGTTCTACTAAAAAGTGGCCAGTAAGAGGCAGTAGTAGAAGTGGTTACCTTTTTGTTCATAACTTGCTTACTTTTCTAGATATGGACTTGATTTCTATTGCGTTTGATAGAGAACCATATTGGCTTTATTTCAAATTTAGTTTTTTGCGGATAGTGCGAAAAAAATATTTTTAACCCAAAAAAAAAACCATGGACTACCCCCTTTGCTCTTTTTGAAAAATTGATAAAAAAAATTTCTTGCACTATCCACAAGAAAAAAATTTCTAATTAAAGCCAATACGCTTAGCTATCCAACGCAGTAGAATTCAAGTCGATATCTAGAAAACTTAGAAAGTTATGACCAAAAAGGTAACCAGTTCTACTAAAAAGTGGCCAGTAAGAGGCAGTAGTAGAAGTGGTTACCTTTTTGGTCATAACTTGCTTACTTTTCTAGATATCGACTTGATTTCTACTGCGTTGAATAGAGAACCGCATTGGCTTTAATTCAAATTTGGTTTTTTGAAGATAGTGGAAAAAAAATATTTTTCGCCAAAAAAAACAATGGACTACCCCCTTTGCTTTTTTTTAAAAAATGATAAAAAAAATTTTCTTCCACTATCCATTAAAAAAAAATTTGTAGTTAAGGCCAATACGGTTAGCTATCCAACGCAAAAGAAATCAAGTCGATATATTGAAAACTTTTCAAGTTATGGCCAAAAACGTAAATAGTTCTACTAAAAAGTGGCCGGAAATAGGCAGTAGTATAACTACTTACCTTTTTGGTCATAACTTGCTTACTTTTCTAGATATCGACTTGATTTCTACTGCGTTGAATAGAGAACCGCATTGGCTTTAATTCAAATTTAGTTTTTTGAAGATAGTGGAAAAAAAATATTTTTCGCCAAAAAAAACAATGGACTACCCCCTTTGCTTTTTTTTAAAAAATGATAAAAAAAATTTTCTTCCACTATCCATTAAAAAAAATTTGTAGTTAAGGACAATACGGTTAGCTATCCAACGCAAAAGAAATCAAGTCGATATATTGAAAACTTTTCAAGTTATGGCCAAAAACGTAAATAGTTCTACTAAAAAGTGGCCGGAAATAGGCAGTAGTATAACTACTTACCTTTTTGGTCATAACTTGCTTACTTTTCTAGATATCGACTTGATTTCTACTGCGTTGAATAGAGAACCGCATTGGCTTTAATTCAAATTTGGTTTTTTGAAGATAGTGGAAAAAAAATATTTTTCGCCAAAAAAAACAATGGACTACCCCCTTTGCTTTTTTTTAAAAAATTATAAAAAAAATTTTCTTCCACTATCCATTAAAAAAAAATTTGTAGTTAAGGCCAATACGGTTAGCTATCCAACGCAAAAGAAATCAAGTCGATATATAGAAAACTTTTCAAATTATGGCCAAAAACGTAAATAGTTCTACTAAAAAGTGGCCGGAAATAGGCAGTAGTATAACTACTTACCTTTTTGGTCATAACTTGCTTACTTTTCTAGATATCGACTTGATTTCTACTGCGTTGAATAGAGAACCGCATTGGCTTTAATTCAAATTTGGTTTTTTGAAGATAGTGGAAAAAAAATATTTTTCGCCAAAAAAAACAATGGACTACCCCCTTTGCTTTTTTTTAAAAAATGATAAAAAAAATTTTCTTCCACTATCCATTAAAAAAAAATTTGTAATTAAGGCCAATACGGTTAGCTATCCAACGCAAAAGAAATCAAGTCGATATATTGAAAACTTTTCAAGTTATGGCCAAAAACGTAAATAGTTCTACTAAAAAGTGGCCGGAAATAGGCAGTAGTATAACTACTTACCTTTTTGGTCATAACTTGCTTACTTTTCTAGATATCGACTTGATTTCTACTGCGTTGAATAGAGAACCGCATTGGCTTTAATTTAAATTTAGTTTTTTGAAGATAGTGGAAAAAAAATATTTTTCGCCAAAAAAAACAATGGACTACCCCCTTTGCTTTTTTTTAAAAAATGATAAAAAAAATTTTCTTCCACTATCCATTAAAAAAAAAATTGTAGTTAAGGCCAATACGGTTAGCTATCCAACGCAAAAGAAATCAAGTCGATATATTGAAAACTTTTCAAGTTATGGCCAAAAACGTAAATAGTTCTACTAAAAAGTGGCCGGAAATAGGCAGTAGTATAACTACTTACCTTTTTGGTCATAACTTGCTTACTTTTCTAGATATCGACTTGATTTCTACTGCGTTGAATAGACAACCGCAATGGCTTTAATTTAAATTTAGCTTTTTGAAGATAGTGGAAAAAAAATATTTTTCGCCAAAAAAAACAATGGACTACCCCCTTTGCTTTTTTTTAAAAAATGATAAAAAAAATTTTCTTCCACTATCCATTAAAAAAAAATTTGTAATTAAGACCAATACGGTTAGCTATCCAACGCAAAAGAAATCAAGTCGATATATTGAAAACTTTTCAAGTTATGGCCAAAAACGTAAATAGTTCTACTAAAAAGTGGCCGGAAATAGGCAGTAGTATAACTACTTACCTTTTTGGTCATAACTTGCTTACTTTTCTAGATATCGACTTGATTTCTACTGCGTTGAATAGAGAACCGCATTGGCTTTAATTCAAATTTAGTTTTTTGAAGATAGTGGAAAAAAAATATTTTTCGCCAAAAAAAACAATGGACTACCCCCTTTGCTTTTTTTAAAAAAATGATAAAAAAAATTTTCTTCCACTATCCATTAACAAAAAAATTGTAGTTAAGGCCAATACGGTTAGCTATCCAACGCAAAAGAAATCAAGTCGATATATTGAAAACTTTTCAAGTTATGGCCAAAAACGTAAATAGTTCTACTAAAAAGTGGCCGGAAATAGGCAGTAGTATAACTACTTACCTTTTTGGTCATAACTTGCTTACTTTTCTAGATATCGACTTGATTTCTACTGCGTTGAGAAGAAAACCGCATTGGCTTTAATTCAAATTTAGTTTTTTGAAGATAGTGGAAAAAAAATATTTTTCGCCAAAAAAAAAACAATGGACTACCCCCATTGCTTTTTTTAAAAAATGATAAAAAAAATTTTCTTCCACTATCCAAAAAAAAAAAATTTGTAGTTAAGGCCAATACGGTTAGCTATCCAACGCAAAAGAAATCAAGTCGATATATTGAAAACTTTTCAAGTTATGGCCAAAAACGTAAATAGTTCTACTAAAAAGTGGCCGGAAATAGGCAGTAGTATAACTACTTACCTTTTTGGTCATAACTTGCTTACTTTTCTAGATATCGACTTGATTTCTACTGCGTTGAGAAGAAAACCGCATTGGCTTTAATTCAAATTTAGTTTTTTGAAGATAGTGGAAAAAAAATATTTTTCGCCAAAAAAAAACAATGGACTACCCCCTTTGCTTTTTTTTAAAAAATGATAAAAAAATGTTCTTCCACTATCCATTAAAAAAAAATTTGTAGTTAAGGCCAATACGGTTAGCTATCCAACGCAAAAGAAATCAAGTCGATATATTGAAAACTTTTCAAGTTATGGCCAAAAACGTAAATAGTTCTACTAAAAAGTGGCCGGAAATAGGCAGTAGTATAACTACTTACCTTTTTGGTCATAACTTGCTTACTTTTCTAGATATCGACTTGATTTCTACTGCGTTGAGTAGAAAACCGCATTGGCTTTAATTCAAATTTAGTTTTTTTGAAGATAATGGAAAAAAATATTTTTCGCCAAAAAAAACAATGGACTACCCCCTTTGCTTTTTTTTAAAAAATGATAAAAAAATGTTCTTCCACTATCCATTAAAAAAAAATTTGTAGTTAAGGCCAATACGGTTAGCTATCCAACGCAAAAGAAATCAAGTCGATATATTGAAAACTTTTCAAGTTATGGCCAAAAACGTAAATAGTTCTACTAAAAAGTGGCCGGAAATAGGCAGTAGTATAACTACTTACCTTTTTGGTCATAACTTGCTTACTTTTCTAGATATCGACTTGATTTCTACTGCGTTGAGAAGAAAACCGCATTGGCTTTAATTCAAATTTAGTTTTTTGAAGATAGTGGAAAAAAAATATTTTTCGCCAAAAAAAAAAACAATGGACTACCCCCTTTGCTTTTTTTAAAAAATGATAAAAAAAATTTTCTTCCACTATCCAAAAAAAAAAAAATTTGTAGTTAAGGCCAATACGGTTAGCTATCCAACGCAAAAGAAATCAAGTCGATATATTGAAAACTTTTCAAGTTATGGCCAAAAACGTAAATAGTTCTACTAAAAAGTGGCCGGAAATAGGCAGTAGTATAACTACTTACCTTTTTTGTCATAACTTGCTTACTTTTCTAGATATCGACTTGATTTCTACTGTTTTGAATAGAGAACCGCATTGGCTTTAATTCAAATTTAGTTTTTTGAAGATAGTGGAAAAAAAATATTTTTCGAAAAAAAAAACAATGGACTACCCCCTTTGCTTTTTTTAAAAAATGATAAAAAAAATTTTCTTCCACTATCCATTAAAAAAAAAATTGTAGTTAAGGCCAATACGGTTAGCTATCCAACGCAAAAGAAATCAAGTCGATATATTGAAAACTTTTCAAGTTATGGCCAAAAACGTAAATAGTTCTACTAAAAAGTGGCCGGAAATAGGCAGTAGTATAACTACTTACCTTTTTTGTCATAACTTGCTTACTTTTCTAGATATCGACTTGATTTCTACTGCGTTGAATAGAGAACCGCATTGGCTTTAATTCAAATTTAGTTTTTTGAAGATAGTGGAAAAAAAATATTTTTCGCCAAAAAAAACAATGGACTACCCCCTTTGCTTTTTTTTAAAAAATGATAAAAAAAATTTTCTTCCACTATCCATTAAAAAAAAAATTGTAGTTAAGGCCAATACGGTTAGCTATCCAACGCAAAAGAAATCAAGTCGATATATTGAAAACTTTTCAAGTTATGGCCAAAAACGTAAATAGTTCTACTAAAAAGTGGCCGGAAATAGGCAGTAGTATAACTACTTACCTTTTTGGTCATAACTTGCTTACTTTTCTAGATATCGACTTGATTTCTACTGCGTTGAATAGAGAACCGCATTGGCTTTAATTCAAATTTAGTTTTTTGAAGATAGTGGAAAAAAAATATTTTTCGCCAAAAAAAACAATGGACTACCCCCTTTGCTTTTTTTTAAAAAATGATAAAAAAAATTTTCTTCCACTATCCATTAAAAAAAAAATTGTAGTTAAGGCCAATACGGTTAGCTATCCAACGCAAAAGAAATCAAGTCGATATATTGAAAACTTTTCAAGTTATGGCCAAAAACGTAAATAGTTCTACTAAAAAGTGGCCGGAAATAGGCAGTAGTATAACTACTTACCTTTTTGGTCATAACTTGCTTACTTTTCTAGATATCGACTTGATTTCTACTGCGTTGAATAGAGAACCGCATTGGCTTTAATTCAAATTTAGTTTTTTGAAGATAGTGGAAAAAAAATATTTTTCGCCAAAAAAAACAATGGACTACCCCCTTTGCTTTTTTTTAAAAAATGATAAAAAAATGTTCTTCCACTATCCATTAAAAAAAAATTTGTAGTTAAGGCCAATACGGTTAGCTATCCAACGCAAAAGAAATCAAGTCGATATATTGAAAACTTTTCAAGTTAATGCCAAAAACGTAAATAGTTCTACTAAAAAGTGGCCGGAAATAGGCAGTAGTATAACTACTTACCTTTTTTGTCATAACTTGCTTACTTTTCTAGATATCGACTTGATTTCTACTGCGTTGAATAGAGAACCGCATTGGCTTTAATTCAAATTTAGTTTTTTGAAGATAGTGGAAAAAAAATATTTTTCGCCAAAAAAAACAATGGACTACCCCCTTTGCTTTTTTTTAAAAAATGATAAAAAAAATTTTCTTCCACTATCCATTAAAAAAAAATTGTAGTTAAGGCCAATACGGTTAGCTATCCAACGCAAAAGAAATCAAGTCGATATATTGAAAACTTTTCAAGTTATGGCCAAAAACGTAAATAGTTCTACTAAAAAGTGGCCGGAAATAGGCAGTAGTATAACTACTTACCTTTTTTGTCATAACTTGCTTACTTTTCTAGATATCGACTTGATTTCTACTGTTTTGAATAGAGAACCGCATTGGCTTTAATTCAAATTTAGTTTTTTGAAGATAGTGGAAAAAAAATATTTTTCGCCAAAAAAAACAATGGACTACCCCCTTTGCTTTTTTTTAAAAAATGATAAAAAAATGTTCTTCCACTATCCATTAAAAAAAAATTTGTAGTTAAGGCCAATACGGTTAGCTATCCAACGCAAAAGAAATCAAGTCGATATATTGAAAACTTTTCAAGTTATGGCCAAAAACGTAAATAGTTCTACTAAAAAGTGGCCGGAAATAGGCAGTAGTATAACTACTTACCTTTTTGGTCATAACTTGCTTACTTTTCTAGACATCGACTTGATTTCTACTGTTTTGAATAGAGAACCGCATTGGCTTTAATTCAAATTTAGTTTTTTGAAGATAGTGGAAAAAAAATATTTTTCGAAAAAAAAACAATGGACTACCCCCTTTGCTTTTTTTTAAAAAATGATAAAAAAAATTTTCTTCCACTATCCATTAAAAAAAAAATTGTAGTTAAGGCCAATACGGTTAGCTATCCAACGCAAAAGAAATCAAGTCGATATATTGAAAACTTTTCAAGTTATGGCCAAAAACGTAAATAGTTCTACTAAAAAGTGGCCGGAAATAGGCAGTAGTATAACTACTTACCTTTTTTGTCATAACTTGCTTACTTTTCTAGACATCGACTTGATTTCTACTGTTTTGAATAGAGAACCGCATTGGCTTTAATTCAAATTTAGTTTTTTGAAGATAGTGGAAAAAAAATATTTTTGGAAAAAAAAACAATGGACTACCCCCTTTGCTTTTTTTTAAAAAATGATAAAAAAAATTTTCTTCCACTATCCATTAAAAAAAAAATTGTAGTTAAGGCCAATACGGTTAGCTATCCAACGCAAAAGAAATCAAGTCGATATATTGAAAACTTTTCAAGTTATGGCCAAAAACGTAAATAGTTCTACTAAAAAGTGGCCGGAAATAGGCAGTAGTATAACTACTTACCTTTTTTGTCATAACTTGCTTACTTTTCTAGATATCGACTTGATTTCTACTGCGTTGAATAGAGAACCGCATTGGCTTTAATTCAAATTTAGTTTTTTGAAGATAGTGGAAAAAAAATATTTTTCGCCAAAAAAAACAATGGACTACCCCCTTTGCTTTTTTTTAAAAAATGATAAAAAAAATTTTCTTCCACTATCCATTAAAAAAAAAATTGTAGTTAAGGCCAATACGGTTAGCTATCCAACGCAAAAGAAATCAAGTCGATATATTGAAAACTTTTCAAGTTATGGCCAAAAACGTAAATAGTTCTACTAAAAAGTGGCCGGAAATAGGCAGTAGTATAACTACTTACCTTTTTTGTCATAACTTGCTTACTTTTCTAGATATCGACTTGATTTCTACTGCGTTGAATAGAGAACCGCATTGGCTTTAATTCAAATTTAGTTTTTTGAAGATAGTGGAAAAAAAATATTTTTCGAAAAAAAAACAATGGACTACCCCCTTTGCTTTTTTTTAAAAAATGATAAAAAAATGTTCTTCCACTATCCATTAAAAAAAAATTTGTAGTTAAGGCCAATACGGTTAGCTATCCAACGCAAAAGAAATCAAGTCGATATATTGAAAACTTTTCAAGTTATGGCCAAAAACGTAAATAGTTCTACTAAAAAGTGGCCGGAAATAGGCAGTAGTATAACTACTTACCTTTTTTGTCATAACTTGCTTACTTTTCTAGATATCGACTTGATTTCTACTGTTTTGAATAGAGAACCGCATTGGCTTTAATTCAAATTTAGTTTTTTGAAGATAGTGGAAAAAAAATATTTTTCGCCAAAAAAAACAATGGACTACCCCCTTTGCTTTTTTTTAAAAAATGATAAAAAAAATGTTCTTCCACTATCCATTAAAAAAAAATTTGTAGTTAAGGCCAATACGGTTAGCTATCCAACGCAAAAGAAATCAAGTCGATATATTGAAAACTTTTCAAGTTATGGCCAAAAACGTAAATAGTTCTACTAAAAAGTGGCCGGAAATAGGCAGTAGTATAACTACTTACCTTTTTGGTCATAACTTGCTTACTTTTCTAGATATCGACTTGATTTCTACTGCGTTGAATAGAGAACCGCATTGGCTTTAATTCAAATTTAGTTTTTTGAAGATAGTGGAAAAAAAATATTTTTCGCCAAAAAAAACAATGGACTACCCCCTTTGCTTTTTTTTAAAAAATGATAAAAAAAATTTTCTTCCACTATCCATTAAAAAAAAAATTGTAGTTAAGGCCAATACGGTTAGCTATCCAACGCAAAAGAAATCAAGTCGATATATTGAAAACTTTTCAAGTTATGGCCAAAAACGTAAATAGTTCTACTAAAAAGTGGCCGGAAATAGGCAGTAGTATAACTACTTACCTTTTTTGTCATAACTTGCTTACTTTTCTAGATATCGACTTGATTTCTACTGCGTTGAATAGAGAACCGCATTGGCTTTAATTCAAATTTAGTTTTTTGAAGATAGTGGAAAAAAAATATTTTTCGAAAAAAAAAAACAATGGACTACCCCCTTTGCTTTTTTTTAAAAAATGATAAAAAAATGTTCTTCCACTATCCATTAAAAAAAAATTTGTAGTTAAGGCCAATACGGTTAGCTATCCAACGCAAAAGAAATCAAGTCGATATATTGAAAACTTTTCAAGTTATGGCCAAAAACGTAAATAGTTCTACTAAAAAGTGGCCGGAAATAGGCAGTAGTATAACTACTTACCTTTTTGGTCATAACTTGCTTACTTTTCTAGATATCGACTTGATTTCTACTGCGTTGAATAGAGAACCGCATTGGCTTTAATTCAAATTTAGTTTTTTGAAGATAGTGGAAAAAAAATATTTTTCGAAAAAAAAAACAATGGACTACCCCCTTTGCTTTTTTTTAAAAAATGATAAAAAAATGTTCTTCCACTATCCATTAAAAAAAAATTTGTAGTTAAGGCCAATACGGTTAGCTATCCAACGCAAAAGAAATCAAGTCGATATATTGAAAACTTTTCAAGTTATGGCCAAAAACGTAAATAGTTCTACTAAAAAGTGGCCGGAAATAGGCAGTAGTATAACTACTTACCTTTTTTGTCATAACTTGCTTACTTTTCTAGATATCGACTTGATTTCTACTGTTTTGAATAGAGAACCGCATTGGCTTTAATTCAAATTTAGTTTTTTGAAGATAGTGGAAAAAAAATATTTTTCGCCAAAAAAAACAATGGACTACCCCCTTTGCTTTTTTTTAAAAAATGATAAAAAAAATGTTCTTCCACTATCCATTAAAAAAAAATTTGTAGTTAAGGCCAATACGGTTAGCTATCCAACGCAAAAGAAATCAAGTCGATATATTGAAAACTTTTCAAGTTATGGCCAAAAACGTAAATAGTTCTACTAAAAAGTGGCCGGAAATAGGCAGTAGTATAACTACTTACCTTTTTGGTCATAACTTGCTTACTTTTCTAGATATCGACTTGATTTCTACTGCGTTGAATAGAGAACCGCATTGGCTTTAATTCAAATTTAGTTTTTTGAAGATAGTGGAAAAAAAATATTTTTCGCCAAAAAAAACAATGGACTACCCCCTTTGCTTTTTTTTAAAAAATGATAAAAAAAATTTTCTTCCACTATCCATTAAAAAAAAAATTGTAGTTAAGGCCAATACGGTTAGCTATCCAACGCAAAAGAAATCAAGTCGATATATTGAAAACTTTTCAAGTTATGGCCAAAAACGTAAATAGTTCTACTAAAAAGTGGCCGGAAATAGGCAGTAGTATAACTACTTACCTTTTTTGTCATAACTTGCTTACTTTTCTAGATATCGACTTGATTTCTACTGCGTTGAATAGAGAACCGCATTGGCTTTAATTCAAATTTAGGTTTTTGAAGATAGTGGAAAAAAAATATTTTTCGCCAAAAAAAACAATGGACTACCCCCTTTGCTTTTTTTTAAAAAATGATAAAAAAAATGTTCTTCCACTATCCATTAAAAAAAAATTTGTAGTTAAGGCCAATACGGTTAGCTATCCAACGCAAAAGAAATCAAGTCGATATATTGAAAACTTTTCAAGTTATGGCCAAAAACGTAAATAGTTCTACTAAAAAGTGGCCGGAAATAGGCAGTAGTATAACTACTTACCTTTTTTGTCATAACTTGCTTACTTTTCTAGATATCGACTTGATTTCTACTGCGTTGAATAGAGAACCGCATTGGCTTTAATTCAAATTTAGTTTTTTGAAGATAGTGGAAAAAAAATATTTTTCGCCAAAAAAAACAATGGACTACCCCCTTTGCTTTTTTTTAAAAAATGATAAAAAAAATGTTCTTCCACTATCCATTAAAAAAAAATTTGTAGTTAAGGCCAATACGGTTAGCTATCCAACGCAAAAGAAATCAAGTCGATATATTGAAAACTTTTCAAGTTATGGCCAAAAACGTAAATAGTTCTACTAAAAAGTGGCCGGAAATAGGCAGTAGTATAACTACTTACCTTTTTTGTCATAACTTGCTTACTTTTCTAGATATCGACTTGATTTCTACTGTTTTTAATAGAGAACCGCATTGGCTTTAATTCAAATTTAGTTTTTTGAAGATAGTGGAAAAAAAATATTTTTCGCCAAAAAAAACAATGGACTACCCCCTTTGCTTTTTTTTACAAAATTATAAAAAAAATGTTCTTCCACTATCCATAAAAAAAAAATTTGTAGTTAAGGCCAATACGGTTAGCTATCCAACGCAAAAGAAATCAAGTCGATATATTGAAAACTTTTCAAGTTATGGCCAAAAACGTAAATAGTTCTACTAAAAAGTGGCCGGAAATAGGCAGTAGTATAACTACTTACCTTTTTTGTCATAACTTGCTTACTTTTCTAGATATCGACTTGATTTCTACTATTTTGAATAGAGAACCGCATTGGCTTTAATTCAAATTTAGTTTTTTGAAGATAGTGGAAAAAAAATATTTTTCGAAAAAAAAAACAATGGACTACCCCCTTTGCTTTTTTTTAAAAAATGATAAAAAAAATGTTCTTCCACTATCCATTAAAAAAAAAATTTGTAGTTAAGGCCAATACGGTTAGCTATCCAACGCAAAAGAAATCAAGTCGATATATTGAAAACTTTTCAAGTTATGGCCAAAAACGTAAATAGTTCTACTAAAAAGTGGCCGGAAATAGGCAGTAGTATAACTACTTACCTTTTTGGTCATAACTTGCTTACTTTTCTAGATATCGACTTGATTTCTACTGCGTTGAATAGAGAACCGCATTGGCTTTAATTCAAATTTAGTTTTTTGAAGATAGTGGAAAAAAAAATATTTTTCGCCAAAAAAAACAATGGACTACCCCCTTTGCTTTTTTTTAAAAAATGATAAAAAAAATTTTCTTCCACTATCCATTAAAAAAAAATTTGCAATTATGGCCAATACGGTTATCTATCCAACGCAATAGAAATCAAGTCGATATATTGAAAACTTTTCAAGTTATGGCCAAAAACGTAAATAGTTCTACTAAAAAGTGGCCGGAAATAGGCAGTAGTATAACTACTTACCTTTTTGGTCATAACTTGCTTACTTTTCTAGATATCGACTTGATTTCTACTGCGTTGAATAGAGAACCGCATTGGCTTTAATTCAAATTTGGTTTTTTGAAGATAGTGGAAAAAAAATATTTTTCGCCAAAAAAAACAATGGACTACCCCCTTTGCTTTTTTTAAAAAATGATAAAAAAAATTTTCTTCCATTATCCATTAAAACAAATTTGTACTTAAGGCCAATACGGTTAGCTATCCAACGCAAAAGAAATCAAGTCGATATATTGAAAACTTTTCAAGTTATGGCCAAAAACGTAAATAGTTCTACTAAAAAGTGGCCGGAAATAGGCAGTAGTATAACTACTTACCTTTTTGGTCTTAACTTGCTTACTTTTCTAGATATCGACTTGATTTCTACTGCGTTGAATAGAGAACCGCATTGGCTTTAATTCAAATTTGGTTTTTTGAAGATAGTGGAAAAAAAATATTTTTCGCCAAAAAAAAATGGACTACCCCCTTTGCTTTTTTTAAAAAATGATAAAAAAAATGTTCTTCCACTATCCATTTAAAAAAAATTTATAGTTAAGGCCAATACGGTTAGCTATCCAACGCAAAAGAAATCAAGTCGATATTTTGAAAACTTTTCAAGTTATGGCCAAAAACGTAAATAGTTCTACTAAAAAGTGGCCGGAAATAGGCAGTAGTATAACTACTTACCTTTTTGGTCATAACTTGCTTACTTTTCTAGATATCGACTTGATTTCTACTGCGTTGAATAGAGAACCGCATTGGCTTTAATTCAAATTTAGTTTTTTGAAGATAGTGGAAAAAAATATTTTTCGCCAAAAAAAAACAATGGACTACCCCCTTTGCTTTTTTTTAAAAAATGATAAAAAACATTTTCTTCCACTATCCATTAAAAAAAATTTGTAGTTAAGGCCAATACGGTTAGCTATCCAACGCAAAAGAAATCAAGTCGATATATTGAAAACTTTTCAAGTTATGGCCAAAAACGTAAGTAGTTCTACTAAAAAGTGGCCGGAAATAGGCAGTAGTATAACTACTTACCTTTTTGGTCATAACTTGCTTACTTTTCTAGATATCGACTTGATTTCTACTGCGTTGAATAGAGAACCGCATTGGCTTTAATTCAAATTTAGTTTTTTGAAGATAGTGAAAAAAAAATATTTTTCGCCAAAAAAAACAATGGACTACCCCTTTGCTTTTTTTTAAAAAATGATAAAAAAAATTTTCTTCCACTATCCATTAAAAAAAATTTGTAGTTAAGGCCAATACGGTTAGCTATCCAACGCAAAAGAAATCAAGTCGATATATTGAAAACTTTTCAAGTTATGGCCAAAAACGTAAATAGTTCTACTAAAAAGTGGCCGGAAATAGTCATAACTTGCTTACTTTTCTAGATATCGACTTGATTTCTACTGCGTTGAATAGAGAACCGCATTGGCTTTAATTCAAATTTAGTTTTTTGAAGATAGTGGAAAAAAAAATATTTTTCGCCAAAAAAAAACAATGGACTACCCCCTTTGCTTTTTTTAAAAAATGATAAAAAAAATTTTCTTCCACTATCCATTAAAAAAAATTTGTAGTTAAGGCCAATACGGTTAGCTATCCAACGCAAAAGAAATCAAGTCGATTTATTGAAAACTTTTCAAGTTATGGCCAAAAACGTAAATAGTTCTACTAAAAAGTGGCCGGAAATAGGCAGTAGTATAACTACTTACCTTTTTTGTCATAACTTGCTTACTTTTCTAGATATCGACTTGATTTCTACTGTTTTGAATAGAGAACCGCATTGGCTTTAATTCAAATTTGGTTTTTTGAAGATAGTGGAAAAAAAATATTTTTCGCCAAAAAAAACAATGGACTACCCCCTTTGCTTTTTTTAAAAAATGATAAAAAAAATTTTCTTCCACTATCCATTAAAAAAAAATTGTAGTTAAGGCCAATACGGTTAGCTATCCAACGCAAAAGAAATCAAGTCGATATTTTGAAAACTTTTCAAGTTATGACCAAAAACGTAAATAGTTCTACTAAAAAGTGGCCGGAAATAGGCAGTAGTATAACTACTTACCTTTTTGGTCATAACTTGCTTACTTTTCTAGATATCGACTTGATTTCTACTGCGTTGAATAGAGAACCGCATTGGCTTTAATTCAAATTTAGTTTTTTGAAGATAGTGGAAAAAAAATATTTTTTCGCCAAAAAAAACAATGGACTACCCCCTTTGCTTTTTTTTTAAAAATGATAAAAAAAATTTTCTTCCACTATCCATTAAAAAAAAATTTGTAGTTAAGGCCAATACGGTTAGCTATCCAACGCAAAAGAAATCAAGTCGATATATTGAAAACTTTTCAAGTTATGGCCAAAAACGTAAATAGTTCTACTAAAAAGTGGCCGGAAATAGGCAGTAGTATAACTACTTACCTTTTTGGTCATAACTTGCTTACTTTTCTAGATATCGACTTGATTTCTACTGCGTTGAATAGAGAACCGCATTGGCTTTAATTCAAATTTAGTTTTTTGAAGATAGTGGAAAAAAAAATATTTTTCGCCAAAAAAAACAATGGACTACCCCCTTTGCTTTTTTTAAAAAATGATAAAAAAAATTTTCTTCCACTATCCATTAAAAAAAAATTTGTAGTTAAGGCCAATACGGTTAGCTATCCAACGCAAAAGAAATCAAGTCGATATATTGAAAACTTTTCAAGTTATGGCCAAAAACGTAAATAGTTCTACTAAAAAGTGGCCGGAAATAGGCAGTAGTATAACTACTTACCTTTTTGGTCATAACTTGCTTACTTTTCTAGATATCGACTTGATTTCTACTGCGTTGAATAGAGAACCGCATTGGCTTTAATTCAAATTTAGTTTTTTGAAGATAGTGGAAAAAAAAATATTTTTCGCCAAAAAAAACAATGGACTACCCCCTTTGCTTTTTTTAAAAAATGATAAAAAAAATTTTCTTCCACTATCCATTAAAAAAAAATTGTAGTTAAGGCCAATACGGTTAGCTATCCAACGCAAAAGAAATCAAGTCGATATATTGAAAACTTTTCAAGTTATGGCCAAAAACGTAAATAGTTCTACTAAAAAGTGGCCGGAAATAGGCAGTAGTATAACTACTTACCTTTTTGGTCATAACTTGCTTACTTTTCTAGATATCGACTTGATTTCTACTGTTTTAAATAGAGAACCGCATTGGCTTTAATTCAAATTTAGTTTTTTGAAGATAGTGGAAAAAAAAATATTTTTCGCCAAAAAAAACAATGGACTACCCCCTTTGCTTTTTTTAAAAAATGATAAAAAAAATTTTCTTCCACTATTCATTAAAAAAAAATTTGTAGTTAAGGCCAATACGGTTAGCTATCCAACGCAAAAGAAATCAAGTTGATATATTGAAAACTTTTCAAGTTATGGCCAAAAACGTAAATAGTTCTACTAAAAAGTGGCCGGAAATAGGCAGTAGTATAACTACTTACCTTTTTGGTCATAACTTGCTTACTTTTCTAGATATCGACTTGATTTCTACTGCGTTGAATAGAGAACCGCATTGGCTTTAATTCAAATTTAGTTTTTTGAAGATAGTGGAAAAAAAATATTTTTCGCCAAAAAAAACAATGGACTACCCCCTTTGCTTTTTTTAAAAAATGATAAAAAAAATTTTCTTCCACTATCCATTAAAAAAAAATTGTAGTTAAGGCCAATACGGTTAGCTATCCAACGCAAAAGAAATCAAGTCGATATATTGAAAACTTTTCAAGTTATGGCCAAAAACGTAAATAGTTCTACTAAAAAGTGGCCGGAAATAGGCAGTAGTATAACTACTTACCTTTTTGGTCATAACTTGCTTACTTTTCTAGATATCGACTTGATTTCTACTGCGTTGAATAGAGAACCGCATTGGCTTTAATTCAAATTTAGTTTTTTGAAGATAGTGGAAAAAAAATATTTTTCGCCAAAAAAAACAATGGACTACCCCCTTTGCTTTTTTTTAAAAAATGATAAAAAAAATTTTCTTCCACTATCCATTAAAAAAAAATTTGTAGTTAAGGCCAATACGGTTAGCTATGCAACGCAAAAGAAATCAAGTCGATATATTGAAAACTTTTCAAGTTATGGCCAAAAACGTAAATAGTTCTACTAAAAAGTGGCCGGAAATAGGCAGTAGTATAACTACTTACCTTTTTGGTCATAACTTGCTTACTTTTCTAGATATCGACTTGATTTCTACTGCGTTGAATAGAGAACCGCATTGGCTTTAATTCAAATTTAGTTTTTTGAAGATAGTGGAAAAAAAATATTTTTCGCCAAAAAAAACAGTGGACTAAACCCCTTTGCTTTTTTTTAAAAAATGATAAAAAAAAATTTTCTTCCACTATCCATTAAAAAAAAATTTGTTGTTAAGGCCAATACGGTTAGCTATGCAACGCAAAAGAAGTCAAGTCGATATATTGAAAACTTTTCAAGTTATGGCCAAAAACGTAAATAGTTCTACTAAAAAGTGGCCGGAAATAGGCAGTAGTATAACTACTTACCTTTTTGGTCATAACTTGCTTACTTTTCTAGATATCGACTTGATTTCTACTGCGTTGAATAGAGAACCGCATTGGCTTTAATTCAAATTTAGTTTTTTGAAGATAGTGGAAAAAAAATATTTTTCGCCAAAAAAAACAATGGACTACCCCCTTTGCTTTTTTTTAAAAAATGATAAAAAAAATTTTCTTCCACTATCCATTAAAAAAAAATTTGTAGTTAAGGCCAATACGGTTAGCTATGCAACGCAAAAGAAATCAAGTCGATATATTGAAAACTTTTCAAGTTATGGCCAAAAACGTAAATAGTTCTACTAAAAAGTGGCCGGAAATAGGCAGTAGTATAACTACTTACCTTTTTGGTCATAACTTGCTTACTTTTCTAGATATCGACTTGATTTCTACTGCGTTGAATAGAGAACCGCATTGGCTTTAATTCAAATTTAGTTTTTTGAAGATAGTGGAAAAAAAATATTTTTCGCCAAAAAAAACAATGGACTACCCCTTTTGCTTTTTTTAAAAAATGATAAAAAAAATTTTCTTCCACTATCCATTAAAAAAAAATTTGTAGTTAAGGCCAATACGGTTAGCTATCCAACGCAAAAGAAATCAAGTCGATATATTGAAAACTTTTCAAGTTATGGCCAAAAACGTAAATAGTTCTACTAAAAAGTGGCCGGAAATAGGCAGTAGTATAACTACTTACCTTTTTGGTCATAACTTGCTTACTTTTCTAGATATCGACTTGATTTCTACTGCGTTGAATAGAGAACCGCATTGGCTTTAATTCAAATTTAGTTTTTTGAAGATAGTGGAAAAAAAATATTTTTCGCCAAAAAAAACAATGGACTACCCCCTTTGCTTTTTTTTAAAAAATGATAAAAAAAATTTTCTTCCTTTATCCATTAAAAAAAAATTTGTAGTTAAGGCCAATACGGTTAGCTATGCAACGCAAAAGAAATCAAGTCGATATATTGAAAACTTTTCAAGTTATGGCCAAAAACGTAAATAGTTCTACTAAAAAGTGGCCGGAAATAGGCAGTAGTATAACTACTTACCTTTTTGGTCATAACTTGCTTACTTTTCTAGATATCGACTTGATTTCTACTGCGTTGAATAGAGAACCGCATTGGCTTTAATTCAAATTTAGTTTTTTGAAGATAGTGTAAAAAAAATATTTTTCGCCAAAAAAAACAATGGACTACCCCCTTTGCTTTTTTTTAAAAAATGATAAAAAAAATTTTCTTCCTTTATCCATTAAAAAAAAATTTGTAGTTAAGGCCAATACGGTTAGCTATGCAACGCAAAAGAAATCAAGTCGATATATTGAAAACTTTTCAAGTTATGGCCAAAAACGTAAATAGTTCTACTAAAAAGTGGCCGGAAATAGGCAGTAGTATAACTACTTACCTTTTTGGTCATAACTTGCTTACTTTTCTAGATATCGACTTGATTTCTACTGCGTTGAATAGAGAACCGCATTGGCTTTAATTCAAATTTAGTTTTTTGAAGATAGTGGAAAAAAAATATTTTTCGCCAAAAAAAACAATGGACTACCCCCTTTGCTTTTTTTTAAAAAATGATAAAAAAATTTTCTTCCACTATCCATTAAAAAAAAATTTGTAGTTAAGGCCAATACGGTTAGCTATCCAACGCAAAAGAAATCAAGTCGATATATTGAAAACTTTTCAAGTTATGGCCAAAAACGTAAATAGTTCTACTAAAAAGTGGCCGGAAATAGGCAGTAGTATAACTACTTACCTTTTTGGTCATAACTTGCTTACTTTTCTAGATATCGACTTGATTTCTACTGCGTTGAATAGAGAACCGCATTGGCTTTAATTCAAATTTAGTTTTTTGAAGATAGTGGAAAAAAAATATTTTTCGCCAAAAAAAACAATGGACTACCCCCTTTGCTTTTTTTTAAAAAATGATAAAAAAAATTTTCTTCCACTATCCATTAAAAAAAAATTTGTAGTTAAGGCCAATACGGTTAGCTATGCAACGCAAAAGAAATCAAGTCGATATATTGAAAACTTTTCAAGTTATGGCCAAAAACGTAAATAGTTCTACTAAAAAGTGGCCGGAAATAGGCAGTAGTATAACTACTTACCTTTTTGGTCATAACTTGCTTACTTTTCTAGATATCGACTTGATTTCTACTGCGTTGAATAGAGAACCGCATTGGCTTTAATTCAAATTTAGTTTTTTGAAGATAGTGGAAAAAAAATATTTTTCGCCAAAAAAAACAGTGGACTAAACCCCTTTGCTTTTTTTTAAAAAATGATAAAAAAAAATTTTCTTCCACTATCCATTAAAAAAAAATTTGTTGTTAAGGCCAATACGGTTAGCTATGCAACGCAAAAGAAGTCAAGTCGATATATTGAAAACTTTTCAAGTTATGGCCAAAAACGTAAATAGTTCTACTAAAAAGTGGCCGGAAATAGGCAGTAGTATAACTACTTACCTTTTTGGTCATAACTTGCTTACTTTTCTAGATATCGACTTGATTTCTACTGCGTTGAATAGAGAACCGCATTGGCTTTAATTCAAATTTAGTTTTTTGAAGATAGTGGAAAAAAAATATTTTTCGCCAAAAAAAACAATGGACTACCCCCTTTGCTTTTTTTTAAAAAATGATAAAAAAAATTTTCTTCCACTATCCATTAAAAAAAAATTTGTAGTTAAGGCCAATACGGTTAGCTATGCAACGCAAAAGAAATCAAGTCGATATATTGAAAACTTTTCAAGTTATGGCCAAAAACGTAAATAGTTCTACTAAAAAGTGGCCGGAAATAGGCAGTAGTATAACTACTTACCTTTTTGGTCATAACTTGCTTACTTTTCTAGATATCGACTTGATTTCTACTGCGTTGAATAGAGAACCGCATTGGCTTTAATTCAAATTTAGTTTTTTGAAGATAGTGGAAAAAAAATATTTTTCGCCAAAAAAAACAATGGACTACCCCTTTTGCTTTTTTTAAAAAATGATAAAAAAAATTTTCTTCCACTATCCATTAAAAAAAAATTTGTAGTTAAGGCCAATACGGTTAGCTATCCAACGCAAAAGAAATCAAGTCGATATATTGAAAACTTTTCAAGTTATGGCCAAAAACGTAAATAGTTCTACTAAAAAGTGGCCGGAAATAGGCAGTAGTATAACTACTTACCTTTTTGGTCATAACTTGCTTACTTTTCTAGATATCGACTTGATTTCTACTGCGTTGAATAGAGAACCGCATTGGCTTTAATTCAAATTTAGTTTTTTGAAGATAGTGGAAAAAAAATATTTTTCGCCAAAAAAAACAATGGACTACCCCCTTTGCTTTTTTTTAAAAAATGATAAAAAAAATTTTCTTCCTTTATCCATTAAAAAAAAATTTGTAGTTAAGGCCAATACGGTTAGCTATGCAACGCAAAAGAAATCAAGTCGATATATTGAAAACTTTTCAAGTTATGGCCAAAAACGTAAATAGTTCTACTAAAAAGTGGCCGGAAATAGGCAGTAGTATAACTACTTACCTTTTTGGTCATAACTTGCTTACTTTTCTAGATATCGACTTGATTTCTACTGCGTTGAATAGAGAACCGCATTGGCTTTAATTCAAATTTAGTTTTTTGAAGATAGTGTAAAAAAAATATTTTTCGCCAAAAAAAACAATGGACTACCCCCTTTGCTTTTTTTTAAAAAATGATAAAAAAAATTTTCTTCCTTTATCCATTAAAAAAAAATTTGTAGTTAAGGCCAATACGGTTAGCTATGCAACGCAAAAGAAATCAAGTCGATATATTGAAAACTTTTCAAGTTATGGCCAAAAACGTAAATAGTTCTACTAAAAAGTGGCCGGAAATAGGCAGTAGTATAACTACTTACCTTTTTGGTCATAACTTGCTTACTTTTCTAGATATCGACTTGATTTCTACTGCGTTGAATAGAGAACCGCATTGGCTTTAATTCAAATTTAGTTTTTTGAAGATAGTGGAAAAAAAATATTTTTCGCCAAAAAAAACAATGGACTACCCCCTTTGCTTTTTTTTAAAAAATGATAAAAAAATTTTCTTCCACTATCCATTAAAAAAAAATTTGTAGTTAAGGCCAATACGGTTAGCTATCCAACGCAAAAGAAATCAAGTCGATATATTGAAAACTTTTCAAGTTATGGCCAAAAACGTAAATAGTTCTACTAAAAAGTGGCCGGAAATAGGCAGTAGTATAACTACTTACCTTTTTGATCATAACTTGCTTACTTTTCTAGATATCGACTTGATTTCTACTGCGTTGAATAGAGAACCGCATTGGCTTTAATTCAAATTTGGTTTTTTGAAGATAGTGGAAAAAAAAATATTTTTCGCCAAAAAAAACAATGGACTACCCCCTTTGCTTTTTTTTAAAAAATGATAAAAAAAATTTTCTTCCACTATCCAAAAAAAAAAAATTTGTAGTTAAGGCCAATACGGTTACCTATTAAACGCAAAAGAAATCAAGTCGATATATTGAAAACTTTTCAAGTTATGGCCAAAAACGTAAATAGTTCTACTAAAAAGTGGCCGGAAATAGGCAGTAGTATAACTACTTACCTTTTTGGTCATAACTTGCTTACTTTTCTAGATATCGACTTGATTTCTACTGCGTTGAATAGAGAACCGCATTGGCTTTAATTCAAACTTAGTTTTTTGAAGATAGTGGAAAAAAAATATTTTTCGCCAAAAAAAACAATGGACTACCCCCTTTGCTTTTTTTTAAAAAATGATAAAAAAAATTTTCTTCCACTATCCATTAAAAAAAATTTGTAGTTAAGGCTAATACGGTTAGCTATCCAACGCAAAAGTAATCAAGTCGATATATTGAAAACTTTCCAAGTTATGGCCAAAAACGTAAATAGTTCTACTAAAAAGTGGCCGGAAATAGGCAGTAGTATAACTACTTACCTTTTTGGTCATAACTTGCTTACTTTTCTAGATATCGACTTGATTTCTACTGCGTTGAATAGAGAACCGCATTGGCTTTAATTCAAATTTAGTTTTTTGAAGATAGTGGAAAAAAAATATTTTTCGCCAAAAAAAACAATGGACTACCCCCTTTGCTTTTTTTTAAAAAATGATAAAAAAATTTTCTTCCACTATCCATTAAAAAAAAATTTGTAGTTAAGGCTAATACGGTTAGCTATCCAACGCAAAAGTAATCAAGTCGATATATTGAAAACTTTTCAAGTTATGGCCAAAAACGTAAATAGTTCTACTAAAAAGTGGCCGGAAATAGGCAGTAGTATAACTACTTACCTTTTTGGTCATAACTTGCTTACTTTTCTAGATATCGACTTGATTTCTACTGCGTTGAATAGAGAACCGCATTGGCTTTAATTCAAATTTAGTTTTTTGAAGATAGTGGAAAAAAAATATTTTTCGCCAAAAAAAACAATGGACTACCCCCTTTGCTTTTTTTAAAAAATGATAAAAAAAATTTTCTTCCACTATCCATTAAAAAAAAATTTGTAGTTAAGGCCAATACGGTTAGCTATGCAACGCAAAAGAAATCAAGTCGATATATTGAAAACTTTTCAAGTTATGGCCAAAAACGTAAATAGTTCTACTAAAAAGTGGCCGGAAATAGGCAGTAGTATAACTACTTACCTTTTTGGTCATAACTTGCTTACTTTTCTAGATATCGACTTGATTTCTACTGCGTTGAATAGAGAACCGCATTGGCTTTAATTCAAATTTAGTTTTTTGAAGATAGTGGAAAAAAAATATTTTTCGCCAAAAAAAACAATGGACTACCCCTTTTGCTTTTTTTAAAAAATGATAAAAAAAATTTTCTTCCACTATCCATTAAAAAAAAATTTGTAGTTAAGGCCAATACGGTTAGCTATGCAACGCAAAAGAAATCAAGTCGATATATTGAAAACTTTTCAAGTTATGGCCAAAAACGTAAATAGTTCTACTAAAAAGTGGCCGGAAATAGGCAGTAGTATAACTACTTACCTTTTTGGTCATAACTTGCTTACTTTTCTAGATATCGACTTGATTTCTACTGCGTTGAATAGAGAACCGCATTGGCTTTAATTCAAATTTAGTTTTTTGAAGATAGTGGAAAAAAAATATTTTTCGCCAAAAAAAACAATGGACTACCCCCTTTGCTTTTTTTTAAAAAATGATAAAAAAAATTTTCTTCCACTATCCATTAAAAAAAAATTTGTAGTTAAGGCCAATACGGTTAGCTATGCAACGCAAAAGAAATCAAGTCGATATATTGAAAACTTTTCAAGTTATGGCCAAAAACGTAAATAGTTCTACTAAAAAGTGGCCGGAAATAGGCAGTAGTATAACTACTTACCTTTTTGGTCATAACTTGCTTACTTTTCTAGATATCGACTTGATTTCTACTGCGTTGAATAGAGAACCGCATTGGCTTTAATTCAAATTTAGTTTTTTGAAGAAAGTGGAAAAAAAATATTTTTCGCCAAAAAAAACAATGGACTACCCCCTTTGCTTTTTTTTAAAAAATGATAAAAAAAATTTTCTTCCACTATCCATTAAAAAAAAATTTGTAGTTAAGGCCAATACGGTTAGCTATGCAACGCAAAAGAAATCAAGTCGATATATTGAAAACTTTTCAAGTTATGGCCAAAAACGTAAATAGTTCTACTAAAAAGTGGCCGGAAATAGGCAGTAGTATAACTACTTACCTTTTTGGTCATAACTTGCTTACTTTTCTAGATATCGACTTGATTTCTACTGCGTTGAATAGAGAACCGCATTGGCTTTAATTCAAATTTAGTTTTTTGAAGATAGTGGAAAAAAATATTTTTCGCCAAAAAAAACAGTGGACTAAACCCCTTTGCTTTTTTTTAAAAAATGATAAAAAAAATTTTCTTCCACTATCCATTAAAAAAAAATTTGTTGTTAAGGCCAATACGGTTAGCTATGCAACGCAAAAGAAGTCAAGTCGATATATTGAAAACTTTTCAAGTTATGGCCAAAAACGTAAATAGTTCTACTAAAAAGTGGCCGGAAATAGGCAGTAGTATAACTACTTACCTTTTTGGTCATAACTTGCTTACTTTTCTAGATATCGACTTGATTTCTACTGCGTTGAATAGAGAACCGCATTGGCTTTAATTCAAATTTAGTTTTTTGAAGATAGTGGAAAAAAAATATTTTTCGCCAAAAAAAACAATGGACTACCCCCTTTGCTTTTTTTTAAAAAATGATAAAAAAAATTTTCTTCCACTATCCATTAAAAAAAAATTTGTTGTTAAGGCCAATACGGTTAGCTATGCAACGCAAAAGAAGTCAAGTCGATATATTGAAAACTTTTCAAGTTATGGCCAAAAACGTAAATAGTTCTACTAAAAAGTGGCCGGAAATAGGCAGTAGTATAACTACTTACCTTTTTGGTCATAACTTGCTTACTTTTCTAGATATCGACTTGATTTCTACTGCGTTGAATAGAGAACCGCATTGGCTTTAATTCAAATTTAGTTTTTTGAAGAAAGTGGAAAAAAAATATTTTTCGCCAAAAAAAACAATGGACTACCCCCTTTGCTTTTTTTTAAAAAATGATAAAAAAAATTTTCTTCCACTATCCATTAAAAAAAAATTTGTAGTTAAGGCCAATACGGTTAGCTATGCAACGCAAAAGAAATCAAGTCGATATATTGAAAACTTTTCAAGTTATGGCCAAAAACGTAAATAGTTCTACTAAAAAGTGGCCGGAAATAGGCAGTAGTATAACTACTTACCTTTTTGGTCATAACTTGCTTACTTTTCTAGATATCGACTTGATTTCTACTGCGTTGAATAGAGAACCGCATTGGCTTTAATTCAAATTTAGTTTTTTGAAGATAGTGGAAAAAAAATATTTTTCGCCAAAAAAAACAATGGACTACCCCCTTTGCTTTTTTTTAAAAAATGATAAAAAAAATTTTCTTCCACTATCCATTAAAAAAAAATTTGTAGTTAAGGCCAATACGGTTAGCTATGCAACGCAAAAGAAATCAAGTCGATATATTGAAAACTTTTCAAGTTATGGCCAAAAACGTAAATAGTTCTACTAAAAAGTGGCCGGAAATAGGCAGTAGTATAACTACTTACCTTTTTGGTCATAACTTGCTTACTTTTCTAGATATCGACTTGATTTCTACTGCGTTGAATAGAGAACCGCATTGGCTTTAATTCAAATTTAGTTTTTTGAAGATAGTGGAAAAAAAATATTTTTCGCCAAAAAAAACAATGGACTACCCCTTTTGCTTTTTTTAAAAAATGATAAAAAAAATTTTCTTCCACTATCCATTAAAAAAAAATTTGTAGTTAAGGCCAATACGGTTAGCTATCCAACGCAAAAGAAATCAAGTCGATATATTGAAAACTTTTCAAGTTATGGCCAAAAACGTAAATAGTTCTACTAAAAAGTGGCCGGAAATAGGCAGTAGTATAACTACTTACCTTTTTGGTCATAACTTGCTTACTTTTCTAGATATCGACTTGATTTCTACTGCGTTGAATAGAGAACCGCATTGGCTTTAATTCAAATTTAGTTTTTTGAAGATAGTGAAAAAAAAATATTTTTCGCCAAAAAAAACAATGGACTACCCCCTTTGCTTTTTTTTAAAAATGATAAAAAAAATTTTCTTCCACTATCCATTAAAAAAAAAATTTGTAGTTAAGGCCAATACGGTTAGCTATGCAACGCAAAAGAAATCAAGTCGATATATTGAAAACTTTTCAAGTTATGGCCAAAAACGTAAATAGTTCTACTAAAAAGTGGCCGGAAATAGGCAGTAGTATAACTACTTACCTTTTTGGTCATAACTTGCTTACTTTTCTAGATATCGACTTGATTTCTACTGCGTTGAATAGAGAACCGCATTGGCTTTAATTCAAATTTAGTTTTTTGAAGATAGTGGAAAAAAAATATTTTTCGCCAAAAAAAACAATGGACTACCCCCTTTGCTTTTTTTTAAAAAATGATAAAAAAAATTTTCTTCCACTATCCATTAAAAAAAAATTTGTAGTTAAGGCCAATACGGTTAGCTATGCAACGCAAAAGAAATCAAGTCGATATATTGAAAACTTTTCAAGTTATGGCCAAAAACGTAAATAGTTCTACTAAAAAGTGGCCGGAAATAGGCAGTAGTACAACTACTTACCTTTTTGGTCATAACTTGCTTACTTTTCTAGATATCGACTTGATTTCTACTGCGTTGAATAGAGAACCGCATTGGCTTTAATTCAAATTTAGTTTTTTGAAGATAGTGTAAAAAAAATATTTTTCGCCAAAAAAAACAATGGACTACCCCCTTTGCTTTTTTTTAAAAAATGATAAAAAAAATTTTCTTCCTTTATCCATTAAAAAAAAATTTGTAGTTAAGGCCAATACGGTTAGCTATGCAACGCAAAAGAAATCAAGTCGATATATTGAAAACTTTTCAAGTTATGGCCAAAAACGTAAATAGTTCTACTAAAAAGTGGCCGGAAATAGGCAGTAGTATAACTACTTACCTTTTTTGTCATAACTTGCTTACTTTTCTAGATATCGACTTGATTTCTACTGTTTTGAATAGAGAACCGCATTGGCTTTAATTCAAATTTGGTTTTTTGAAGATAGTGGAAAAAAAATATTTTTCGCCAAAAAAAACAATGGACTACCCCCTTTGCTTTTTTTAAAAAATGATAAAAAAAATTTTCTTCCACTATCCATTAAAAAAAAATTGTAGTTAAGGCCAATACGGTTAGCTATCCAACGCAAAAGAAATCAAGTCGATATTTTGAAAACTTTTCAAGTTATGACCAAAAACGTAAATAGTTCTACTAAAAAGTGGCCGGAAATAGGCAGTAGTATAACTACTTACCTTTTTGGTCATAACTTGCTTACTTTTCTAGATATCGACTTGATTTCTACTGCGTTGAATAGAGAACCGCATTGGCTTTAATTCAAACTTAGTTTTTTGAAGATAGTGGAAAAAAAATATTTTTCGCCGAAAAAAACAATGGACTACCCCCTTTGCTTTTTTTTAAAAAATGATAAAAAAAATTTTCTTCCACTATCCATTAAAAAAAAATTTGTAGTTAAGGCCAATACGGTTAGCTATCCAACGCAAAAGAAATCAAGTCGATATATTGAAAACTTTTCAAGTTATGGCCAAAAACTTAAATAGTTCTACTAAAAAGTGGCCGGAAATAGGCAGTAGTATAACTACTTACCTTTTTGGTCATAACTTGCTTACTTTTCTAGATATCGACTTGATTTCTACTGCGTTGAATAGAGAACCGCATTGGCTTTAATTCAAATTTAGTTTTTTGAAGATAGTGGAAAAAAAATATTTTTCGCCAAAAAAAACAATGGACTACCCCCTTTGCTTTTTTTTTAAAAATTATAAAAAAATTTTCTTCCACTATCCATTAAAAAAAATTTGTAGTTAAGGCCAATACGGTTAGCTATCCAACGCAAAAGAAATCAAGTCGATATATTGAAAACTTTTCAAGTTATGGCCAAAAACTTAAATAGTTCTACTAAAAAGTGGCCGGAAATAGGCAGTAGTATAACTACTTACCTTTTTGGTCATAACTTGCTTACTTTTCTAGATATCGACTTGATTTCTACTGCATTGAATAGAGAACCGCATTGGCTTTAATTCAAACTTAGTTTTTTGAAGATAGTGGAAAAAAAATATTTTTCGCCGAAAAAAAACAATGGACTACCCCCTTTGCTTTTTTTTAAAAAATGATAAAAAAAATTTTCTTCCACTATCCATTAAAAAAAAATTTGTAGTTAAGGCCAATACGGTTAGCTATCCAACGCAAAAGAAATCAAGTCGATATATTGAAAACTTTTCAAGTTATGACCAAAAACGTAAATAGTTCTACTAAAAAGTGGCCGGAAATAGGCAGTAGTATAACTACTTACCTTTTTGGTCATAACTTGCTTACTTGTCTAGATATCGACTTGATTTCTACAGCGTTGAATAGAGAACCGCATTGGCTTTAATTCAAATTTAGTTTTTTGAAGATAGTGGAAAAAAAATATTTTTCGCCAAAAAAAACAATGGACTACCCCCTTTGCTTTTTTTTTAAAAATTATAAAAAAATTTTCTTCCACTATCCATTAAAAAAAATTTGTAGTTAAGGCCAATACGGTTAGCTATCCAACGCGAAAGAAATCAAGTCGATATATTGAAAACTTTTCAAGTTATGACCAAAAACGTAAATAGTTCTACTAAAAAGTGGCCGGAAATAGGCAGTAGTATAACTACTTACCTTTTTGGTCATAACTTGCTTACTTTTCTAGATATCGACTTGATTTCTACTGCGTTGAATAGAGAACCGCATTGGCTTTAATTCAAATTTAGTTTTTTGAAGATAGTGGAAAAAAAATATTTTTCGCCAAAAAAAACAATGGACTACCCCCTTTGCTTTTTTTTAAAAAATGATAAAAAAAATTTTCTTCCACTATCCATTAAAAAAAATTTGTAGTTAAGGCCAATACGGTTAGCTATCCAACGCAAAAGAAATCAAGTCGATATATTGAAAACTTTTCAAGTTATGGCCAAAAACGTAAATAGTTCTACTAAAAAGTGGCCGGAAATAGGCAGTAGTATAACTACTTACCTTTTTGGTCATAACTTGCTTACTTTTCTAGATATCGACTTGATTTCTACTGCGTTGAATAGAGAACCGCATTGGCTTTAATTCAAATTTAGTTTTTTGAAGATAGTGGAAAAAAAATATTTTTCGCCAAAAAAAACAATGGACTACCCCCTTTGCTTTTTTTTAAAAAATGATAAAAAAAATTTTCTTCCACTATCCATTAAAAAAAATTTGTAGTTAAGGCCAATACGGTTAGCTATCCAACGCGAAAGAAATCAAGTCGATATATTGAAAACTTTTCAAGTTATGGCCAAAAACGTAAATAGTTCTACTAAAAAGTGGCCGGAAATAGGCAGTAGTATAACTACTTACCTTTTTGGTCATAACTTGCTTACTTGTCTAGATATCGACTTGATTTCTACAGCGTTGAATAGAGAACCGCATTGGCTTTAATTCAAATTTAGTTTTTTGAAGATAGTGGAAAAAAAATATTTTTCGCCAAAAAAAACAATGGACTACCCCCTTTGCTTTTTTTTAAAAAATGATAAAAAAAATTTTCTTCCACTATCCATTAAAAAAAATTTGTAGTTAAGGCCAATACGGTTAGCTATCCAACGCAAAAGAAATCAAGTCGATATATTGAAAACTTTTCAAGTTATGGCCAAAAACGTAAATAGTTCTACTAAAAAGTGGCCGGAAATAGGCAGTAGTATAACTACTTACCTTTTTGGTCATAACTTGCTTACTTGTCTAGATATCGACTTGATTTCTACAGCGTTGAATAGAGAACCGCATTGGCTTTAATTCAAATTTAGTTTTTTGAAGATAGTGGAAAAAAAATATTTTTCGCCAAAAAAAACAATGGACTACCCCCTTTGCTTTTTTTTAAAAAATTATAAAAAAATTTTCTTCCACTATCCATTAAAAAAAATTTGTAGTTAAGGCCAATACGGTTAGCTATCCAACGCAAAAGAAATCAAGTCGATATATTGAAAACTTTTCAAGTTATGGCCAAAAACGTAAATAGTTCTACTAAAAAGTGGCCGGAAATAGGCAGTAGTATAACTACTTACCTTTTTGGTCATAACTTGCTTACTTTTCTAGATATCGACTTGATTTCTACTGTTTTAAATAGAGAACCGCATTGGCTTTAATTCAAATTTAGTTTTTTTGAAGATAGTGGAAAAAAAATATTTTTCGCCAAAAAAAACAATGGACTACCCCCTTTGCTTTTTTTTAAAAAATGATAAAAAAAATTTTCTTCCACTATCCATTAAAAAAAATTTGTAGTTAAGGCCAATACGGTTAGCTATCCAACGCGAAAGAAATCAAGTCGATATATTGAAAACTTTTCAAGTTATGGCCAAAAACGTAAATAGTTCTACTAAAAAGTGGCCGGAAATAGGCAGTAGTATAACTACTTACCTTTTTGGTCATAACTTGCTTACTTGTCTAGATATCGACTTGATTTCTACAGCGTTGAATAGAGAACCGCATTGGCTTTAATTCAAATTTAGTTTTTTGAAGATAGTGGAAAAAAAATATTTTTCGCCAAAAAAAACAATGGACTACCCCCTTTGCTTTTTTTTAAAAAATTATAAAAAAATTTTCTTCCACTATCCATTAAAAAAAATATGTAGTTAAGGCCAATACGGTTAGCTATCCAACGCAAAAGAAATCAAGTCGATATATTGAAAACTTTTCAAGTTATGGCCAAAAACGTAAATAGTTCTACTAAAAAGTGGCCGGAAATAGGCAGTAGTATAACTACTTACCTTTTTGGTCATAACTTGCTTACTTTTCTAGATATCGACTTGATTTCTACTGTTTTAAATAGAGAACCGCATTGGCTTTAATTCAAATTTAGTTTTTTTGAAGATAGTGGAAAAAAAATATTTTTCGCCAAAAAAAACAATGGACTACCCCCTTTGCTTTTTTTTAAAAAATGATAAAAAAAATTTTCTTCCACTATCCATTAAAAAAAATTTGTAGTTAAGGCCAATACGGTTAGCTATCCAACGCGAAAGAAATCAAGTCGATATATTGAAAACTTTTCAAGTTATGGCCAAAAACGTAAATAGTTCTACTAAAAAGTGGCCGGAAATAGGCAGTAGTATAACTACTTACCTTTTTGGTCATAACTTGCTTACTTGTCTAGATATCGAGTTGATTTCTACAGCGTTGAATAGAGAACCGCATTGGCTTTAATTCAAATTTAGTTTTTTGAAGATAGTGGAAAAAAAATATTTTTCGCCAAAAAAAACAATGGACTACCCCCTTTGCTTTTTTTTAAAAAATTATGAAAAAATTTTCTTCCACTATCCATTAAAAAAAATTTGTAGTTAAGGCCAATACGGTTAGCTATCCAACGCAAAAGAAATCAAGTCGATATATTGAAAACTTTTCAAGTTATGGCCAAAAACGTAAATAGTTCTACTAAAAAGTGGCCGGAAATAGGCAGTAGTATAACTACTTACCTTTTTGGTCATAACTTGCTTACTTGTCTAGATATCGACTTGATTGCTACAGCGTTGAATAGAGAACCGCATTGGCTTTAATTCAAATTTAGTTTTTTGAAGATAGTGGAAAAAAAATATTTTTCGCCAAAAAAAACAATGGACTACCCCCTTTGCTTTTTTTTAAAAAATTATAAAAAAATTTTCTTCCACTATCCATTAAAAAAAATTTGTAGTTAAGGCCAATACGGTTAGCTATCCAACGCAAAAGAAATCAAGTCGATATATTGAAAACTTTTCAAGTTATGGCCAAAAACGTAAATAGTTCTACTAAAAAGTGGCCGGAAATAGGCAGTAGTATAACTACTTACCTTTTTGGTCATAACTTGCTTACTTGTCTAGATATCGACTTGATTTCTACAGCGTTGAATAGAGAACCGCATTGGCTTTAATTCAAATTTAGTTTTTTGAAGATAGTGGAAAAAAAATATTTTTCGCCAAAAAAAACAATGGACTACCCCCTTTGCTTTTTTTTTTAAAATTATAAAAAAATTTTCTTCCACTATCCATTAAAAAAAATTTGTAGTTAAGGCCAATACGGTTAGCTATCCAACGCAAAAGAAATCAAGTCGATATATTGAAAACTTTTCAAGTTATGACCAAAAACGTAAATAGTTCTACTAAAAAGTGGCCGGAAATAGGCAGTAGTATAACTACTTACCTTTTTGGTCATAACTTGCTTACTTGTCTAGATATCGACTTGATTTCTACTGCGTTGAATAGAGAACCGCATTGGCTTTAATTCAAATTTAGTTTTTTGAAGATAGTGGAAAAAAAATATTTTTCGCCAAAAAAAACAATGGACTACCCCCTTTGCTTTTTTTTAAAAAATGATAAAAAAAATTTTCTTCCACTATCCATTAAAAAAAATTTGTAGTTAAGGCCAATACGGTTAGCTATCCAACGCGAAAGAAATCAAGTCGATATATTGAAAACTTTTCAAGTTATGGCCAAAAACGTAAATAGTTCTACTAAAAAGTGGCCGGAAATAGGCAGTAGTATAACTACTTACCTTTTTGGTCATAACTTGCTTACTTGTCTAGATATCGACTTGATTTCTACAGCGTTGAATAGAGAACCGCATTGGCTTTAATTCAAATTTAGTTTTTTGAAGATAGTGGAAAAAAAATATTTTTCGCCAAAAAAAACAATGGACTACCCCCTTTGCTTTTTTTTTTAAAATTATAAAAAAATTTTCTTCCACTATCCATTAAAAAAAATTTGTAGTTAAGGCCAATACGGTTAGCTATCCAACGCGAAAGAAATCAAGTCGATATATTGAAAACTTTTCAAGTTATGACCAAAAACGTAAATAGTTCTACTAAAAAGTGGCCGGAAATAGGCAGTAGTATAACTACTTACCTTTTTGGTCATAACTTGCTTACTTGTCTAGATATCGACTTGATTTCTACTGCGTTGAATAGAGAACCGCATTGGCTTTAATTCAAATTTAGTTTTTTGAAGATAGTGGAAAAAAAATATTTTTCGCCAAAAAAAACAATGGACTACCCCCTTTGCTTTTTTTTAAAAAATGATAAAAAAAATTTTCTTCCACTATCCATTAAAAAAAATTTGTAGTTAAGGCCAATACGGTTAGCTATCCAACGCGAAAGAAATCAAGTCGATATATTGAAAACTTTTCAAGTTATGGCCAAAAACGTAAATATTTCTACTAAAAAGTGGCCGGAAATAGGCAGTAGTATAACTACTTACCTTTTTGGTCATAACTTGCTTACTTGTCTAGATATCGACTTGATTTCTACAGCGTTGAATAGAGAACCGCATTGGCTTTAATTCAAATTTAGTTTTTTGAAGATAGTGGAAAAAAAATATTTTTCGCCAAAAAAAACAATGGACTACCCCCTTTGCTTTTTTTTTAAAAATTATAAAAAAATTTTCTTCCACTATCCATTAAAAAAAATTTGTAGTTAAGGCCAATACGGTTAGCTATCCAACGCAAAAGAAATCAAGTCGATATATTGAAAACTTTTCAAGTTATGACCAAAAACGTAAATAGTTCTACTAAAAAGTGGCCGGAAATAGGCAGTAGTATAACTACTTACCTTTTTGGTCATAACTTGCTTACTTGTCTAGATATCGACTTGATTTCTACTGCGTTGAATAGAGAACCACATTGGCTTTAATTCAAATTTAGTTTTTTGAAGATAGTGGAAAAAAAATATTTTTCGCCAAAAAAAACAATGGACTACCCCCCTTGCTTTTTTTTAAAAAATGATAAAAAAAATTTTCTTCCACTATCCATTAAAAAAAATTTGTAGTTAAGGCCAATACGGTTAGCTATCCAACGCGAAAGAAATCAAGTCGATATATTGAAAACTTTTCAAGTTATGACCAAAAACGTAAATAGTTCTACTAAAAAGTGGCCGGAAATAGGCAGTAGTATAACTACTTACCTTTTTGGTCATAACTTGCTTACTTGTCTAGATATCGACTTGATTTCTACAGCGTTGAATAGAGAACCGCATTGGCTTTAATTCAAATTTAGTTTTTTGAAGATAGTGGAAAAAAAATATTTTTCGCCAAAAAAAACAATGGACTACCCCCTTTGCTTTTTTTAAAAAATGATAAAAAAAATTTTCTTCCACTATCCATTAAAAAAAATTTGTAGTTAAGGCCAATACGGTTAGCTATCCAACGCAAAAGAAATCAAGTCGATATATTGAAAACTTTTCAAGTTATGGCCAAAAACGTAAATAGTTCTACTAAAAAGTGGCCGGAAATAGGCAGTAGTATAACTACTTACCTTTTTGGTCATAGCTTGCTTACTTGTCTAGATATCGACTTGATTTCTACAGCGTTGAATAGAGAACCGCATTGGCTTTAATTCAAATTTAGTTTTTTGAAGATAGTGGAAAAAAAATATTTTTCGCCAAAAAAAACAATGGACTACCCCCTTTGCTTTTTTTTAAAAAATTATGAAAAAATTTTCTTCCACTATCCATTAAAAAAAATTTGTAGTTAAGGCCAATACGGTTAGCTATCCAACGCAAAAGAAATCAAGTCGATATATTGAAAACTTTTCAAGTTATGGCCAAAAACGTAAATAGTTCTACTAAAAAGTGGCCGGAAATAGGCAGTAGTATAACTACTTACCTTTTTGGTCATAACTTGCTTACTTGTCTAGATATCGACTTGATTTCTACAGCGTTGAATAGAGAACCGCATTGGCTTTAATTCAAATTTAGTTTTTTGAAGATAGTGGAAAAAAAATATTTTTCGCCAAAAAAAACAATGGACTACCCCCTTTGCTTTTTTTTAAAAAATGATAAAAAAAATTTTCTTCCACTATCCATTAAAAAAAATTTGTAGTTAAGGCCAATACGGTTAGCTATCCAACGCAAAAGAAATCAAGTCGATATATTGAAAACTTTTCAAGTTATGGCCAAAAACGTAAATAGTTCTACTAAAAAGTGGCCGGAAATAGGCAGTAGTATAACTACTTACCTTTTTGGTCATAACTTGCTTACTTGTCTAGATATCGACTTGATTTCTACAGCGTTGAATAGAGAACCGCATTGGCTTTAATTCAAATTTAGTTTTTTGAAGATAGTGGAAAAAAAATATTTTTCGCCAAAAAAAACAATGGACTACCCCCTTTGCTTTTTTTTAAAAAATTATGAAAAAATTTTCTTCCACTATCCATTAAAAAAAATTTGTAGTTAAGGCCAATACGGTTAGCTATCCAACGCAAAAGAAATCAAGTCGATATATTGAAAACTTTTCAAGTTATGACCAAAAACGTAAATAGTTCTACTAAAAAGTGGCCGGAAATAGGCAGTAGTATAACTACTTACCTTTTTGGTCATAACTTGCTTACTTGTCTAGATATCGACTTGATTTCTACAGCGTTGAATAGAGAACCGCATTGGCTTTAATTCAAATTTAGTTTTTTGAAGATAGTGGAAAAAAAATATTTTTCGCCAAAAAAAACAATGGACTACCCCCTTTGCTTTTTTTTAAAAAATTATAAAAAAATTTTCTTCCACTATCCATTAAAAAAAATTTGTAGTTAAGGCCAATACGGTTAGCTATCCAACGCAAAAGAAATCAAGTCGATATATTGAAAACTTTTCAAGTTATGGCCAAAAACGTAAATAGTTCTACTAAAAAGTGGCCGGAAATAGGCAGTAGTATAACTACTTACCTTTTTGGTCATAACTTGCTTACTTTTCTAGATATCGACTTGATTTCTACTGTTTTAAATAGAGAACCGCATTGGCTTTAATTCAAATTTAGTTTTTTTGAAGATAGTGGAAAAAAAATATTTTTCGCCAAAAAAAACAATGGACTACCCCCTTTGCTTTTTTTTAAAAAATGATAAAAAAAATTTTCTTCCACTATCCATTAAAAAAAATTTGTAGTTAAGGCCAATACGGTTAGCTATCCAACGCGAAAGAAATCAAGTCGATATATTGAAAACTTTTCAAGTTATGGCCAAAAACGTAAATAGTTCTACTAAAAAGTGGCCGGAAATAGGCAGTAGTATAACTACTTACCTTTTTGGTCATAACTTGCTTACTTGTCTAGATATCGACTTGATTTCTACAGCGTTGAATAGAGAACCGCATTGGCTTTAATTCAAATTTAGTTTTTTGAAGATAGTGGAAAAAAAATATTTTTCGCCAAAAAAAACAATGGACTACCCCCTTTGCTTTTTTTTAAAAAATTATGAAAAAATTTTCTTCCACTATCCATTAAAAAAAATTTGTAGTTAAGGCCAATACGGTTAGCTATCCAACGCAAAAGAAATCAAGTCGATATATTGAAAACTTTTCAAGTTATGGCCAAAAACGTAAATAGTTCTACTAAAAAGTGGCCGGAAATAGGCAGTAGTATAACTACTTACCTTTTTGGTCATAACTTGCTTACTTGTCTAGATATCGACTTGATTGCTACAGCGTTGAATAGAGAACCGCATTGGCTTTAATTCAAATTTAGTTTTTTGAAGATAGTGGAAAAAAAATATTTTTCGCCAAAAAAAACAATGGACTACCCCCTTTGCTTTTTTTTAAAAAATTATAAAAAAATTTTCTTCCACTATCCATTAAAAAAAATTTGTAGTTAAGGCCAATACGGTTAGCTATCCAACGCAAAAGAAATCAAGTCGATATATTGAAAACTTTTCAAGTTATGGCCAAAAACGTAAATAGTTCTACTAAAAAGTGGCCGGAAATAGGCAGTAGTATAACTACTTACCTTTTTGGTCATAACTTGCTTACTTGTCTAGATATCGACTTGATTTCTACAGCGTTGAATAGAGAACCGCATTGGCTTTAATTCAAATTTAGTTTTTTGAAGATAGTGGAAAAAAAATATTTTTCGCCAAAAAAAACAATGGACTACCCCCTTTGCTTTTTTTTTAAAAATTATAAAAAAATTTTCTTCCACTATCCATTAAAAAAAATTTGTAGTTAAGGCCAATACGGTTAGCTATCCAACGCAAAAGAAATCAAGTCGATATATTGAAAACTTTTCAAGTTATGACCAAAAACGTAAATAGTTCTACTAAAAAGTGGCCGGAAATAGGCAGTAGTATAACTACTTACCTTTTTGGTCATAACTTGCTTACTTGTCTAGATATCGACTTGATTTCTACTGCGTTGAATAGAGAACCACATTGGCTTTAATTCAAATTTAGTTTTTTGAAGATAGTGGAAAAAAAATATTTTTCGCCAAAAAAAACAATGGACTACCCCCTTTGCTTTTTTTTAAAAAATGATAAAAAAAATTTTCTTCCACTATCCATTAAAAAAAATTTGTAGTTAAGGCCAATACGGTTAGCTATCCAACGCGAAAGAAATCAAGTCGATATATTGAAAACTTTTCAAGTTATGGCCAAAAACGTAAATAGTTCTACTAAAAAGTGGCCGGAAATAGGCAGTAGTATAACTACTTACCTTTTTGGTCATAACTTGCTTACTTTTCTAGATATCGACTTGATTTCTACTGCGTTGAATAGAGAACCGCATTGGCTTTAATTCAAATTTAGTTTTTTGAAGATAGTGGAAAAAAAATATTTTTCGCCAAAAAAAACAATGGACTACCCCCTTTGCTTTTTTTTAAAAAATGATAAAAAAAATTTTCTTCCACTATCCATTAAAAAAAATTTGTAGTTAAGGCCAATACGGTTAGCTATCCAACGCGAAAGAAATCAAGTCGATATATTGAAAACTTTTCAAGTTATGGCCAAAAACGTAAATAGTTCTACTAAAAAGTGGCCGGAAATAGGCAGTAGTATAACTACTTACCTTTTTGGTCATAACTTGCTTACTTGTCTAGATATCGACTTGATTTCTACAGCGTTGAATAGAGAACCGCATTGGCTTTAATTCAAATTTAGTTTTTTGAAGATAGTGGAAAAAAAATATTTTTCGCCAAAAAAAACAATGGACTACCCCCTTTGCTTTTTTTTTAAAAATTATAAAAAAATTTTCTTCCACTATCCATTAAAAAAAATTTGTAGTTAAGGCCAATACGGTTAGCTATCCAACGCAAAAGAAATCAAGTCGATATATTGAAAACTTTTCAAGTTATGACCAAAAACGTAAATAGTTCTACTAAAAAGTGGCCGGAAATAGGCAGTAGTATAACTACTTACCTTTTTGGTCATAACTTGCTTACTTGTCTAGATATCGACTTGATTTCTACTGCGTTGAATAGAGAACCGCATTGGCTTTAATTCAAATTTAGTTTTTTGAAGATAGTGGAAAAAAAATATTTTTCGCCAAAAAAAACAATGGACTACCCCCTTTGCTTTTTTTTAAAAAATGATAAAAAAAATTTTTTCCACTATCCATTAAAACAAATTTGTAGTTAAGGCCAATACGGTTAGCTATCCAACGCAAAAGAAATCAAGTCGATATATTGAAAACTTTTGAAGTTATGGCCAAAAACGTAAATAGTTCTACTAAAAAGTGGCCGGAAATAGGCAGTAGTATAACTACTTACCTTTTTGGTCATAACTTGCTTACTTTTCTAGATATCGACTTGATTTCTACTGCGTTGAATAGAGAACTGCATTGGCTTTAATTCAAATTTGGTTTTTTGAAGATAGTGGAAAAAAAATATTTTTCGCCAAAAAAAACAATGGACTACCCCCTTTGCTTTTTTTTAAAAAATGATAAAAAAAATTTTCTTCCACTATCCATTAAAACAAATTTGTAGTTAAGGCCAATACGGTTAGCTATCCAACGCGAAAGAAATCAAGTCGATATATTGAAAACTTTTCAAGTTATGACCAAAAACGTAAATAGTTCTACTAAAAAGTGGCCGGAAATAGGCAGTAGTATAACTACTTACCTTTTTGGTCATAACTTGCTTACTTGTCTAGATATCGACTTGATTTCTACAGCGTTGAATAGAGAACCGCATTGGCTTTAATTCAAATTTAGTTTTTTGAAGATAGTGGAAAAAAAATATTTTTCGCCAAAAAAAACAATGGACTACCCCCTTTGCTTTTTTTAAAAAATGATTAAAAAAATTTTCTTCCACTATCCATTAAAAAAAATTTGTAGTTAAGGCCAATACGGTTAGCTATCTAACGCAAAAGAAATCAAGTCGATATATTGAAAACTTTTCAAGTTATGGCCAAAAACGTAAATAGTTCTACTAAAAAGTGGCCGGAAATAGGCAGTAGTATAACTACTTACCTTTTTGGTCATAACTTGCTTACTTTTCTAGATATCGACTTGATTTCTGCTGCGTTGAATAGAGAACCGCATTGGCTTTAATTCAAATTTGGTTTTTTGAAGATAGTGGAAAAAAAATATTTTTCGCCAAAAAAAACAATGGACTACCCCCTTTGCTTTTTTTTAAAAAATGATAAAAAAAATTTTCTTCCACTATCCATTAAAAAAAATTTGTAGTTAAGGCCAATACGGTTAGCTATCCAACGCAAAAGAAATCAAGTCGATATATTGAAAACTTTTCAAGTTATGGCCAAAAACGTAAATAGTTCTACTAAAAAGTGGCCGGAAATAGGCAGTAGTATAACTACTTACCTTTTTGGTCATAACTTGCTTACTTTTCTAGATATCGACTTGATTTCTGCTGCGTTGAATAGAGAACCGCATTGGCTTTAATTCAAATTTGGTTTTTTGAAGATAGTGGAAAAAAAATATTTTTCGCCAAAAAAAACAATGGACTACCCCCTTTGCTTTTTTTTAAAAAATGATAAAAAAAATTTTCTTCCACTATCCAAAAAAAAAAAATTTGTAGTTAAGGCCAATACGGTTAGCTATCCAACGCAAAAGAAATCAAGTCGATATATTGAAAACTTTTCAAGTTATGGCCAAAAACGTAAATAGTTCTACTAAAAAGTGGCCGGAAATAGGCAGTAGTATAACTACTTACCTTTTTGGTCATAACTTGCTTACTTTTCTAGATATGGACTTGATTTCTACTGCGTTGAATAGAGAACCGCATTGGCTTTAATTCAAATTTAGTTTTTTGAAGATAGTGGAAAAAAAATATTTTTCGCCAAAAAAAACAATGGACTACCCCCTTTGCTTTTTTTTAAAAAATGATAAAAAAAATTTTCTTCCACTATCCATTAAAAAAAATTTGTAGTTAAGGCCAATACGGTTAGCTATCCAACGCAAAAGAAATCAAGTCGATATATTGAAAACTTTTCAAGTTATGGCCAAAAACGTAAATAGTTCTACTAAAAAGTGGCCGGAAATAGGCAGTAGTATAACTACTTACCTTTTTGGTCATAACTTGCTTACTTGTCTAGATATCGACTTGATTTCTACAGCGTTGAATAGAGAACCGCATTGGCTTTAATTCAAATTTAGTTTTTTGAAGATAGTGGAAAAAAAATATTTTTCGCCAAAAAAAACAATGGACTACCCCCTTTGCTTTTTTTTAAAAAATTATGAAAAAATTTTCTTCCACTATCCATTAAAAAAAATTTGTAGTTAAGGCCAATACGGTTAGCTATCCAACGCAAAAGAAATCAAGTCGATATATTGAAAACTTTTCAAGTTATGGCCAAAAACGTAAATAGTTCTACTAAAAAGTGGCCGGAAATAGGCAGTAGTATAACTACTTACCTTTTTGGTCATAACTTGCTTACTTGTCTAGATATCGACTTGATTGCTACAGCGTTGAATAGAGAACCGCATTGGCTTTAATTCAAATTTAGTTTTTTGAAGATAGTGGAAAAAAAATATTTTTCGCCAAAAAAAACAATGGACTACCCCCTTTGCTTTTTTTTAAAAAATTATAAAAAAATTTTCTTCCACTATCCATTAAAAAAAATTTGTAGTTAAGGCCAATACGGTTAGCTATCCAACGCAAAAGAAATCAAGTCGATATATTGAAAACTTTTCAAGTTATGGCCAAAAACGTAAATAGTTCTACTAAAAAGTGGCCGGAAATAGGCAGTAGTATAACTACTTACCTTTTTGGTCATAACTTGCTTACTTGTCTAGATATCGACTTGATTTCTACAGCGTTGAATAGAGAACCGCATTGGCTTTAATTCAAATTTAGTTTTTTGAAGATAGTGGAAAAAAAATATTTTTCGCCAAAAAAAACAATGGACTACCCCCTTTGCTTTTTTTTTAAAAATTATAAAAAAATTTTCTTCCACTATCCATTAAAAAAAATTTGTAGTTAAGGCCAATACGGTTAGCTATCCAACGCAAAAGAAATCAAGTCGATATATTGAAAACTTTTCAAGTTATGACCAAAAACGTAAATAGTTCTACTAAAAAGTGGCCGGAAATAGGCAGTAGTATAACTACTTACCTTTTTGGTCATAACTTGCTTACTTGTCTAGATATCGACTTGATTTCTACTGCGTTGAATAGAGAACCACATTGGCTTTAATTCAAATTTAGTTTTTTGAAGATAGTGGAAAAAAAATATTTTTCGCCAAAAAAAACAATGGACTACCCCCTTTGCTTTTTTTTAAAAAATGATAAAAAAAATTTTCTTCCACTATCCATTAAAAAAAATTTGTAGTTAAGGCCAATACGGTTAGCTATCCAACGCGAAAGAAATCAAGTCGATATATTGAAAACTTTTCAAGTTATGGCCAAAAACGTAAATAGTTCTACTAAAAAGTGGCCGGAAATAGGCAGTAGTATAACTACTTACCTTTTTGGTCATAACTTGCTTACTTTTCTAGATATCGACTTGATTTCTACTGCGTTGAATAGAGAACCGCATTGGCTTTAATTCAAATTTAGTTTTTTGAAGATAGTGGAAAAAAAATATTTTTCGCCAAAAAAAACAATGGACTACCCCCTTTGCTTTTTTTTAAAAAATGATAAAAAAAATTTTCTTCCACTATCCATTAAAAAAAATTTGTAGTTAAGGCCAATACGGTTAGCTATCCAACGCGAAAGAAATCAAGTCGATATATTGAAAACTTTTCAAGTTATGGCCAAAAACGTAAATAGTTCTACTAAAAAGTGGCCGGAAATAGGCAGTAGTATAACTACTTACCTTTTTGGTCATAACTTGCTTACTTGTCTAGATATCGACTTGATTTCTACAGCGTTGAATAGAGAACCGCATTGGCTTTAATTCAAATTTAGTTTTTTGAAGATAGTGGAAAAAAAATATTTTTCGCCAAAAAAAACAATGGACTACCCCCTTTGCTTTTTTTTTAAAAATTATAAAAAAATTTTCTTCCACTATCCATTAAAAAAAATTTGTAGTTAAGGCCAATACGGTTAGCTATCCAACGCAAAAGAAATCAAGTCGATATATTGAAAACTTTTCAAGTTATGACCAAAAACGTAAATAGTTCTACTAAAAAGTGGCCGGAAATAGGCAGTAGTATAACTACTTACCTTTTTGGTCATAACTTGCTTACTTGTCTAGATATCGACTTGATTTCTACTGCGTTGAATAGAGAACCACATTGGCTTTAATTCAAATTTAGTTTTTTGAAGATAGTGGAAAAAAAATATTTTTCGCCAAAAAAAACAATGGACTACCCCCCTTGCTTTTTTTTAAAAAATGATAAAAAAAATTTTCTTCCACTATCCATTAAAAAAAATTTGTAGTTAAGGCCAATACGGTTAGCTATCCAACGCGAAAGAAATCAAGTCGATATATTGAAAACTTTTCAAGTTATGACCAAAAACGTAAATAGTTCTACTAAAAAGTGGCCGGAAATAGGCAGTAGTATAACTACTTACCTTTTTGGTCATAACTTGCTTACTTGTCTAGATATCGACTTGATTTCTACAGCGTTGAATAGAGAACCGCATTGGCTTTAATTCAAATTTAGTTTTTTGAAGATAGTGGAAAAAAAATATTTTTCGCCAAAAAAAACAATGGACTACCCCCTTTGCTTTTTTTAAAAAATGATTAAAAAAATTTTCTTCCACTATCCATTAAAAAAAATTTGTAGTTAAGGCCAATACGGTTAGCTATCTAACGCAAAAGAAATCAAGTCGATATATTGAAAACTTTTCAAGTTATGGCCAAAAACGTAAATAGTTCTACTAAAAAGTGGCCGGAAATAGGCAGTAGTATAACTACTTACCTTTTTGGTCATAACTTGCTTACTTTTCTAGATATCGACTTGATTTCTGCTGCGTTGAATAGAGAACCGCATTGGCTTTAATTCAAATTTGGTTTTTTGAAGATAGTGGAAAAAAAATATTTTTCGCCAAAAAAAACAATGGACTACCCCCTTTGCTTTTTTTTAAAAAATGATAAAAAAAATTTTCTTCCACTATCCATTAAAAAAAATTTGTAGTTAAGGCCAATACGGTTAGCTATCCAACGCAAAAGAAATCAAGTCGATATATTGAAAACTTTTCAAGTTATGGCCAAAAACGTAAATAGTTCTACTAAAAAGTGGCCGGAAATAGGCAGTAGTATAACTACTTACCTTTTTGGTCATAACTTGCTTACTTTTCTAGATATCGACTTGATTTCTGCTGCGTTGAATAGAGAACCGCATTGGCTTTAATTCAAATTTGGTTTTTTGAAGATAGTGGAAAAAAAATATTTTTCGCCAAAAAAAACAATGGACTACCCCCTTTGCTTTTTTTTAAAAAATGATAAAAAAAATTTTCTTCCACTATCCAAAAAAAAAAAATTTGTAGTTAAGGCCAATACGGTTAGCTATCCAACGCAAAAGAAATCAAGTCGATATATTGAAAACTTTTCAAGTTATGGCCAAAAACGTAAATAGTTCTACTAAAAAGTGGCCGGAAATAGGCAGTAGTATAACTACTTACCTTTTTGGTCATAACTTGCTTACTTTTCTAGATATGGACTTGATTTCTACTGCGTTGAATAGAGAACCGCATTGGCTTTAATTCAAATTTAGTTTTTTGAAGATAGTGGAAAAAAAATATTTTTCGCCAAAAAAAACAATGGACTACCCCCTTTGCTTTTTTTTAAAAAATGATAAAAAAAATTTTCTTCCACTATCCATTAAAAAAAAATTTGTAGTTAAGGCCAATACGGTTAGCTATCCAACGCAAAAGAATCAAGTCGATATATTGAAAACTTTTCAAGTTATGGCCAAAAACGTAAATAGTTCTACTAAAAAGTGGCCGGAAATAGGCAGTAGTATAACTACTTACCTTTTTGGTCATAACTTGCTTACTTGTCTAGATATCGACTTGATTTCTACAGCGTTGAATAGAGAACCGCATTGGCTTTAATTCAAATTTAGTTTTTTGAAGATAGTGGAAAAAAAATATTTTTCGCCAAAAAAAACAATGGACTACCCCCTTTGCTTTTTTTTAAAAAATTATAAAAAATTTTCTTCCACTATCCATTAAAAACAATTTGTAGTTAAGGCCAATACGGTTAGCTATCCAACGCAAAAGAAATCAAGTCGATATATTGAAAACTTTTCAAGTTATGGCCAAAAACGTAAATAGTTCTACTAAAAAGTGGCCGGAAATAGGCAGTAGTATAACTACTTACCTTTTTGGTCATAACTTGCTTACTTGTCTAGATATCGACTTGATTTCTACAGCGTTGAATAGAGAACCGCATTGGCTTTAATTCAAATTTAGTTTTTTGAAGATAGTGGAAAAAAAATATTTTTCGCCAAAAAAAACAATGGACTACCCCCTTTGCTTTTTTTTAAAAAATTATAAAAAATTTTCTTCCACTATCCATTAAAAAAAATTTGTAGTTAAGGCCAATACGGTTAGCTATCCAACGCAAAAGAAATCAAGTCGATATATTGAAAACTTTTCAAGTTATGGCCAAAAACGTAAATAGTTCTACTAAAAAGTGGCCGGAAATAGGCAGTAGTATAACTACTTACCTTTTTGGTCATAACTTGCTTACTTGTCTAGATATCGACTTGATTTCTACAGCGTTGAATAGAGAACCGCATTGGCTTTAATTCAAATTTAGTTTTTTGAAGATAGTGGAAAAAAAATATTTTTCGCCAAAAAAAACAATGGACTACCCCCTTTGCTTTTTTTTAAAAAATTATAAAAAAATTTTCTTCCACTATCCATTAAAAAAAATTTTTAGTTAAGGCCAATACGGTTAGCTATCCAACGCAAAAGAAATCAAGTCGATATATTGAAAACTTTTCAAGTTATGACCAAAAACGTAAATAGTTCTACTAAAAAGTGGCCGGAAATAGGCAGTAGTATAACTACTTACCTTTTTGGTCATAACTTGCTTACTTTTCTAGATATCGACTTGATTTCTACTGCGTTGAATAGAGAACCGCATTGGCTTTAATTCAAATTTAGTTTTTTGAAGATAGTGGAAAAAAAATATTTTTCGCCAAAAAAAACAATGGACTACCCCCTTTGCTTTTTTTTAAAAAATGATAAAAAAAATTTTCTTCCACTATCCATTAAAAAAAATTTGTAGTTAAGGCCAATACGGTTAGCTATCCAACGCGAAAGAAATCAAGTCGATATATTGAAAACTTTTCAAGTTATGACCAAAAACGTAAATAGTTCTACTAAAAAGTGGCCGGAAATAGGCAGTAGTATAACTACTTACCTTTTTGGTCATAACTTGCTTACTTTTCTAGATATCGACTTGATTTCTACTGCGTTGAATAGAGAACCGCATTGGCTTTAATTCAAATTTAGTTTTTTGAAGATAGTGGAAAAAAAATATTTTTCGCCAAAAAAAACAATGGACTACCCCTTTGCTTTTTTTTAAAAAATTATAAAAAAATTTTCTTCCACTATCCATTAAAAAAAATTTGTAGTTAAGGACAATACGGTTAGCTATCCAACGCAAAAGAAATCAAGTCGATATATTGAAAACTTTTCAAGTTATGGCCAAAAACGTAAATAGTTCTACTAAAAAGTGGCCGGAAATAGGCAGTAGTATAACTACTTACCTTTTTGGTCATAACTTGCTTACTTTTCTAGATATCGACTTGATTTCTACTGCGTTGAATAGAGAACCGCATTGGCTTTAATTCAAATTTAGTTTTTTGAAGATAGTGGAAAAAAAATATTTTTCGCCAAAAAAAACAATGGACTACCCCCTTTGCTTTTTTTAAAAAATGATAAAAAAATTTTATTCCACTATCCATTAAAAAAAATTTGTAGTTAAGGCCAATACGGTTAGCTATCCAACGCAAAAGAAATCAAGTCGATATATTGAAAACTTTTCAAGTTATGGCCAAAAACGTAAATAGTTCTACTAAAAAGTGGCCGGAAATAGGCAGTAGTATAACTACTTACCTTTTTGGTCATAACTTGCTTACTTTTCTAGATATCGACTTGATTTCTACTGTTTTGAATAGAGAACCGCATTGGCTTTAATTCAAATTTTTGAAGATAGTGGAAAAAAAATATTTTTCGCCAAAAAAAACAATGGACTACCCCCTTTGCTTTTTTTAAAAAATGATAAAAAAATTTCTTCCACTATCCATTAAAAAAAATTTGTAGTTAAGGCCAATACGGTTAGCTATCCAACGCAAAAGAAATCAAGTCGATATATTGAAAACTTTTCAAGTTATGACCAAAAACGTAAATAGTTCTACTAAAAAGTGGCCGGAAATAGGCAGTAGTATAACTACTTACCTTTTTGGTCATAACTTGCTGACTTTTCTAGATATCGACTTGATTTCTACTGCGTTGAATAGAGAACCGCATTGGCTTTAATTCAAATTTAGTTTTTTGAAGATAGTGGAAAAAAATATTTTTCGCCAAAAAAAACAATGGACTACCCCTTTGCTTTTTTTTAAAAAATGATAAAAAAAATTTTCTTCCACTATCCATTAAAAAAAATTTGTAGTTAAGGACAATACGGTTAGCTATCCAACGCAAAAGAAATCAAGTCGATATATTGAAAACTCTTCAAGTTATGGCCAAAAACGTAAATAGTTCTACTAAAAAGTGGCCGGAAATAGGCAGTAGTATAACTACTTACCTTTTTGGTCATAACTTGCTTACTTGTCTAGATATCGACTTGATTTCTACAGCGTTGAATAGAGAACCGCATTGGCTTTAATTCAAATTTAGTTTTTTGAAGATAGTGGAAAAAAAATATTTTTCGCCAAAAAAAACAATGGACTACCCCCTTTGCTTTTTTTTAAAAAATTATAAAAAATTTTCTTCCACTATCCATTAAAAACAATTTGTAGTTAAGGCCAATACGGTTAGCTATCCAACGCAAAAGAAATCAAGTCGATATATTGAAAACTTTTCAAGTTATGGCCAAAAACGTAAATAGTTCTACTAAAAAGTGGCCGGAAATAGGCAGTAGTATAACTACTTACCTTTTTGGTCATAACTTGCTTACTTGTCTAGATATCGACTTGATTTCTACAGCGTTGAATAGAGAACCGCATTGGCTTTAATTCAAATTTAGTTTTTTGAAGATAGTGGAAAAAAAATATTTTTCGCCAAAAAAAACAATGGACTACCCCCTTTGCTTTTTTTTAAAAAATTATAAAAAATTTTCTTCCACTATCCATTAAAAAAAATTTGTAGTTAAGGCCAATACGGTTAGCTATCCAACGCAAAAGAAATCAAGTCGATATATTGAAAACTTTTCAAGTTATGGCCAAAAACGTAAATAGTTCTACTAAAAAGTGGCCGGAAATAGGCAGTAGTATAACTACTTACCTTTTTGGTCATAACTTGCTTACTTGTCTAGATATCGACTTGATTTCTACAGCGTTGAATAGAGAACCGCATTGGCTTTAATTCAAATTTAGTTTTTTGAAGATAGTGGAAAAAAAATATTTTTCGCCAAAAAAAACAATGGACTACCCCCTTTGCTTTTTTTTAAAAAATTATAAAAAAATTTTCTTCCACTATCCATTAAAAAAAATTTTTAGTTAAGGCCAATACGGTTAGCTATCCAACGCAAAAGAAATCAAGTCGATATATTGAAAACTTTTCAAGTTATGACCAAAAACGTAAATAGTTCTACTAAAAAGTGGCCGGAAATAGGCAGTAGTATAACTACTTACCTTTTTGGTCATAACTTGCTTACTTTTCTAGATATCGACTTGATTTCTACTGCGTTGAATAGAGAACCGCATTGGCTTTAATTCAAATTTAGTTTTTTGAAGATAGTGGAAAAAAAATATTTTTCGCCAAAAAAAACAATGGACTACCCCCTTTGCTTTTTTTTAAAAAATGATAAAAAAAAATTTTCTTCCACTATCCATTAAAAAAAATTTGTAGTTAAGGCCAATACGGTTAGCTATCCAACGCGAAAGAAATCAAGTCGATATATTGAAAACTTTTCAAGTTATGACCAAAAACGTAAATAGTTCTACTAAAAAGTGGCCGGAAATAGGCAGTAGTATAACTACTTACCTTTTTGGTCATAACTTGCTTACTTTTCTAGATATCGACTTGATTTCTACTGCGTTGAATAGAGAACCGCATTGGCTTTAATTCAAATTTAGTTTTTTGAAGATAGTGGAAAAAAAATATTTTTCGCCAAAAAAAACAATGGACTACCCCTTTGCTTTTTTTTAAAAAATGATAAAAAAAATTTTCTTCCACTATCCATTAAAAAAAATTTGTAGTTAAGGACAATACGGTTAGCTATCCAACGCAAAAGAAATCAAGTCGATATATTGAAAACTTTTCAAGTTATGGCCAAAAACGTAAATAGTTCTACTAAAAAGTGGCCGGAAATAGGCAGTAGTATAACTACTTACCTTTTTGGTCATAACTTGCTTACTTTTCTAGATATCGACTTGATTTCTACTGCGTTGAATAGAGAACCGCATTGGCTTTAATTCAAATTTAGTTTTTTGAAGATAGTGGAAAAAAAATATTTTTCGCCAAAAAAAACAATGGACTACCCCCTTTGCTTTTTTTAAAAAATGATAAAAAAATTTTATTCCACTATCCATTAAAAAAAATTTGTAGTTAAGGCCAATACGGTTAGCTATCCAACGCAAAAGAAATCAAGTCGATATATTGAAAACTTTTCAAGTTATGGCCAAAAACGTAAATAGTTCTACTAAAAAGTGGCCGGAAATAGGCAGTAGTATAACTACTTACCTTTTTGGTCATAACTTGCTTACTTTTCTAGATATCGACTTGATTTCTACTGTTTTGAATAGAGAACCGCATTGGCTTTAATTCAAATTTTTGAAGATAGTGGAAAAAAAATATTTTTCGCCAAAAAAAACAATGGACTACCCCCTTTGCTTTTTTTAAAAAATGATAAAAAAATTTCTTCCACTATCCATTAAAAAAAATTTGTAGTTAAGGACAATACGGTTAGCTATCCAACGCAAAAGAAATCAAGTCGATATATTGAAAACTTTTCAAGTTATGGCCAAAAACGTAAATAGTTCTACTAAAAAGTGGCCGGAAATAGGCAGTAGTATAACTACTTACCTTTTTGGTCATAACTTGCTTACTTTTCTAGATATCGACTTGATTTCTACTGCGTTGAATAGAGAACCGCATTGGCTTTAATTCAAATTTAGTTTTTTGAAGATAGTGGAAAAAAAATATTTTTCGCCAAAAAAAACAATGGACTACCCCCTTTGCTTTTTTTTAAAAAATGATAAAAAAAAATTTTCTTCCACTATCCATTAAAAAAAATTTGTAGTTAAGGCCAATACGGTTAGCTATCCAACGCGAAAGAAATCAAGTCGATATATTGAAAACTTTTCAAGTTATGACCAAAAACGTAAATAGTTCTACTAAAAAGTGGCCGGAAATAGGCAGTAGTATAACTACTTACCTTTTTGGTCATAACTTGCTTACTTTTCTAGATATCGACTTGATTTCTACTGCGTTGAATAGAGAACCGCATTGGCTTTAATTCAAATTTAGTTTTTTGAAGATAGTGGAAAAAAAATATTTTTCGCCAAAAAAAACAATGGACTACCCCTTTGCTTTTTTTTAAAAAATGATAAAAAAAATTTTCTTCCACTATCCATTAAAAAAAATTTGTAGTTAAGGACAATACGGTTAGCTATCCAACGCAAAAGAAATCAAGTCGATATATTGAAAACTTTTCAAGTTATGGCCAAAAACGTAAATAGTTCTACTAAAAAGTGGCCGGAAATAGGCAGTAGTATAACTACTTACCTTTTTGGTCATAACTTGCTTACTTTTCTAGATATCGACTTGATTTCTACTGCGTTGAATAGAGAACCGCATTGGCTTTAATTCAAATTTAGTTTTTTGAAGATAGTGGAAAAAAAATATTTTTCGCCAAAAAAAAAACAATGGACTACCCCCTTTGCTTTTTTTTAAAAAATGATAAAAAAAATTTTCTTCCACTATCCATTAAAAAAAAATTTGTAGTTAAGGCCAATACGGTTAGCTATCCAACGCAAAAGAATCAAGTCGATATATTGAAAACTTTTCAAGTTATGGCCAAAAACGTAAATAGTTCTACTAAAAAGTGGCCGGAAATAGGCAGTAGTATAACTACTTACCTTTTTGGTCATAACTTGCTTACTTTTCTAGATATCGACTTGATTTCTACTGCGTTGAATAGAGAACCGCATTGGCTTTAATTCAAATTTAGTTTTTTGAAGATAGTGGAAAAAAAATATTTTTCGCCAAAAAAAACAATGGACTACCCCCTTTGCCTTTTTTAAAAAATGATAAAAAAAAATTTTGTTCCACTATCCATTAAAAAAAAATTTGTAGTTAAGGCCAATACGGTTAGCTATCCAACGCAAAAGAATCAAGTCGATATATTGAAAACTTTTCAAGTTATGGCCAAAAACGTAAATAGTTCTACTAAAAAGTGGCCGGAAATAGGCAGTAGTAAAACTACTTACCTTTTTGGTCATAACTTGCTTACTTTTCTAGATATCGACTTGATTTCTACTGCGTTGAATAGAGAACCGCATTGGCTTTAATTCAAATTTAGTTTTTTGAAGATAGTGGAAAAAAAATATTTTTCGCCAAAAAAAAAACAATGGACTACCCCCTTTGCTTTTTTTTAAAAAATGATAAAAAAAATTTTCTTCCACTATCCATTAAAAAAAAATTTGTAGTTAAGGCCAATACGGTTAGCTATCCAACGCAAAAGAAATCAAGTCGATATATTGAAAACTTTTCAAGTTATGGCCAAAAACGTAAATAGTTCTACTAAAAAGTGGCCGGAAATAGGCAGTAGTATAACTACTTACCTTTTTGGTCATAACTTGCTCACTTTTCTAGATATCGACTTGATTTCTACTGCGTTGAATAGAGAACCGCATTGGCTTTAATTCAAATTTAGTTTTTTGAAGATAGTGGAAAAAAAATATTTTTCGCCAAAAAAAACAATGGACTACCCCCTTTGCCTTTTTTAAAAAATGATAAAAAAAAAATTTTGTTCCACTATCCATTAAAAAAAAATTTGTAGTTAAGGCCAATACGGTTAGCTATCCAACGCAAAAGAATCAAGTCGATATATTGAAAACTTTTCAAGTTATGGCCAAAAACGTAAATAGTTCTACTAAAAAGTGGCCGGAAATAGGCAGTAGTAAAACTACTTACCTTTTTGGTCATAACTTGCTTACTTTTCTAGATATCGACTTGATTTCTACTGCGTTGAATAGAGAACCGCATTGGCTTTAATTCAAATTTAGTTTTTTGAAGATAGTGGAAAAAAAATATTTTTCGCCAAAAAAAAAACAATGGACTACCCCCTTTGCTTTTTTTTAAAAAATGATAAAAAAAATTTTCTTCCACTATCCATTAAAAAAAAATTTGTAGTTAAGGCCAATACGGTTAGCTATCCAACGCAAAAGAATCAAGTCGATATATTGAAAACTTTTCAAGTTATGGCCAAAAACGTAAATAGTTCTACTAAAAAGTGGCCGGAAATAGGCAGTAGTAAAACTACTTACCTTTTTGGTCATAACTTGCTTACTTTTCTAGATATCGACTTGATTTCTACTGCGTTGAATAGAGAACCGCATTGGCTTTAATTCAAATTTAGTTTTTTGAAGATAGTGGAAAAAAAATATTTTTCGCCAAAAAAAAAACAATGGACTACCCCCTTTGCTTTTTTTTAAAAAATGATAAAAAAAATTTTCTTCCACTATCCATTAAAAAAAAATTTGTAGTTAAGGCCAATACGGTTAGCTATCCAACGCAAAAGAATCAAGTCGATATATTGAAAACTTTTCAAGTTATGGCCAAAAACGTAAATAGTTCTACTAAAAAGTGGCCGGAAATAGGCAGTAGTAAAACTACTTACCTTTTTGGTCATAACTTGCTTACTTTTCTAGATATCGACTTGATTTCTACTGCGTTGAATAGAGAACCGCATTGGCTTTAATTCAAATTTAGTTTTTTGAAGATAGTGGAAAAAAAATATTTTTCGCCAAAAAAAACAATGGACTACCCCCTTTGCCTTTTTTAAAAAATGATAAAAAAAATTTTCTTCCACTATCCATTAAAAAAAATTTGTAGTTAAGGATAATACGGTTAGCTATCCAACGCAAAAGAAATCAAGTCGATATATTGAAAACTTTTCAAGTTATGGCCAAAAACGTAAATAGTTCTACTAAAAAGTGGCCGGAAATAGGCAGTAGTATAACTACTTACCTTTTTGGTCATAACTTGCTTACTTTTCTAGATATCGACTTGATTTCTACTGCGTTGAATAGAGAACCGCATTGGCTTTAATTCAAATTTAGTTTTTTGAAGATAGTGGAAAAAAAATATTTTTCGCCAAAAAAAAAAAACAATGGACTACCCCCTTTGCTTTTTTTAAAAAATGATAAAAAAAATTTTCTTCCACTATCCATTAAAAAAAATTTGTAGTTAAGGACAATACGGTTAGCTATCCAACGCAAAAGAAATCAAGTCGATATATTGAAAACTTTTCAAGTTATGGCCAAAAACGTAAATAGTTCTACTAAAAAGTGGCCGGAAATAGGCAGTAGTATAACTACTTACCTTTTTGGTCATAACTTGCTTAATTTTCTAGATATCGACTTGATTTCTACTGCGTTGAATAGAGAAACGCATTGGCTTTAATTCAAATTTGGTTTTTTGAAGATAGTGGAAAAAAAATATTTTTCGCCAAAAAAAACAATGGACTACCCCCTTTGCTTTTTTTAAAAAATGATAAAAAAAATTTTCTTCCACTATCCAAAAAAAAAAAATTTGTAGTTAAGGCCAATACGGTTAGCTATCCAACGCAAAAGAAATCAAGTCGATATATTGAAAACTTTTCAAGTTATGGCCAAAAACGTAAATAGTTCTACTAAAAAGTGGCCGGAAATAGGCAGTAGTAAAACTACTTACCTTTTTGGTCATAACTTGCTTACTTTTCTAGATATCGACTTGATTTCTACTGCGTTGAATAGAGAACCGCATTGGCTTTAATTCAAATTTAGTTTTTTGAAGATAGTGGAAAAAAAATATTTTTCGCCAAAAAAAAAACAATGGACTACCCCCTTTGCTTTTTTTTAAAAAATGATAAAAAAAATTTTCTTCCACTATCCATTAAAAAAAAATTTGTAGTTAAGGCCAATACGGTTAGCTATCCAACGCAAAAGAATCAAGTCGATATATTGAAAACTTTTCAAGTTATGGCCAAAAACGTAAATAGTTCTACTAAAAAGTGGCCGGAAATAGGCAGTAGTAAAACTACTTACCTTTTTGGTCATAACTTGCTTACTTTTCTAGATATCGACTTGATTTCTACTGCGTTGAATAGAGAACCGCATTGGCTTTAATTCAAATTTAGTTTTTTGAAGATAGTGGAAAAAAAATATTTTTCGCCAAAAAAAAAACAATGGACTACCCCCTTTGCTTTTTTTTAAAAAATGATAAAAAAAATTTTCTTCCACTATCCATTAAAAAAAAATTTGTAGTTAAGGCCAATACGGTTAGCTATCCAACGCAAAAGAATCAAGTCGATATATTGAAAACTTTTCAAGTTATGGCCAAAAACGTAAATAGTTCTACTAAAAAGTGGCCGGAAATAGGCAGTAGTAAAACTACTTACCTTTTTGGTCATAACTTGCTTACTTTTCTAGATATCGACTTGATTTCTACTGCGTTGAATAGAGAACCGCATTGGCTTTAATTCAAATTTAGTTTTTTGAAGATAGTGGAAAAAAAATATTTTTCGCCAAAAAAAAAACAATGGACTACTACCCCCTTTGCTTTTTTTTAAAAAATGATAAAAAAAATTTTCTTCCACTATCCATTAAAAAAAAATTTGTAGTTAAGGCCAATACGGTTAGCTATCCAACGCAAAAGAAATCAAGTCGATATATTGAAAACTTTTCAAGTTATGGCCAAAAACGTAAATAGTTCTACTAAAAAGTGGCCGGAAATAGGCAGTAGTATAACTACTTACCTTTTTGGTCATAACTTGCTCACTTTTCTAGATATCGACTTGATTTCTACTGCGTTGAATAGAGAACCGCATTGGCTTTAATTCAAATTTAGTTTTTTGAAGATAGTGGAAAAAAAATATTTTTCGCCAAAAAAAACAATGGACTACCCCCTTTGCCTTTTTTAAAAAATGATAAAAAAAAAATTTTGTTCCACTATCCATTAAAAAAAAATTTGTAGTTAAGGCCAATACGGTTAGCTATCCAACGCAAAAGAATCAAGTCGATATATTGAAAACTTTTCAAGTTATGACCAAAAACGTAAATAGTTCTACTAAAAAGTGGCCGCAAATAGGCAGTAGTATAACTACTTACCTTTTTGGTCATAACTTGCTTACTTTTCTAGATATCGACTTGATTTCTACTGCGTTGAATAGAGAACCGCATTGGCTTTAATTCAAATTTAGTTTTTTGAAGATAGTGGAAAAAAAATATTTTTCGCCAAAAAAAACAATGGACTACCCCCTTTGCCTTTTTTAAAAAATGATAAAAAAAATTTTCTTCCACTATCCATTAAAAAAAATTTGTAGTTAAGGCCAATACGGTTAGCTATCCAACGCAAAAGAAATCAAGTCGATATATTGAAAACTTTTCAAGTTATGACCAAAAACGTAAATAGTTCTACTAAAAAGTGGCCGGAAATAGGCAGTAGTATAACTACTTACCTTTTTGGTCATAACTTGCTTACTTTTCTAGATATCGACTTGATTTCTACTGCGTTGAATAGAAAACCGCATTGGCTTTAATTCAAATTTAGTTTTTTGAAGATAGTGGAAAAAAAATATTTTTCGCCAAAAAAAAACAATGGACTACCCCCTTTGCTTTTTTTTAAAAAATGATAAAAAAAAATTTTCTTCCACTATCCATTAAAAAAAATTTTGTAGTTAAGGCCAATACGGTTAGCTATCCAACGCAAAAGAAATCAAGTCGATATATTGAAAACTTTTCAAGTTATGGCCAAAAACGTAAATAGTTCTACTAAAAAGTGGCCGGAAATAGGCAGTAGTATAACTACTTACCTTTTTGGTCATAACTTGCTTACTTTTCTAGATATCGACTTGATTTCTACTGCGTTGAATAGAGAACCGCATTGGCTTTAATTCAAATTTAGTTTTTTGAAGATAGTGGAAAAAAAATATTTTTCGCCAAAAAAAAAAAACAATGGACTACCCCCTTTGCTTTTTTTAAAAAATGATAAAAAAAATTTTCTTCCACTATCCATTAAAAAAAATTTGTAGTTAAGGACAATACGGTTAGCTATCCAACGCAAAAGAAATCAAGTCGATATATTGAAAACTTTTCAAGTTATGGCCAAAAACGTAAATAGTTCTACTAAAAAGTGGCCGGAAATAGGCAGTAGTATAACTACTTACCTTTTTGGTCATAACTTGCTTAATTTTCTAGATATCGACTTGATTTCTACTGCGTTGAATAGAGAAACGCATTGGCTTTAATTCAAATTTGGTTTTTTGAAGATAGTGGAAAAAAAATATTTTTCGTCAAAAAAAACAATGGACTACCCCCTTTGCCTTTTTTAAAAAATGATAAAAAAAAATTTTGTTCCACTATCCATTAAAAAAAAATTTGTAGTTAAGGCCAATACGGTTAGCTATCCAACGCAAAAGAATCAAGTCGATATATTGAAAACTTTTCAAGTTATGGCCAAAAACGTAAATAGTTCTACTAAAAAGTGGCCGGAAATAGGCAGTAGTAAAACTACTTACCTTTTTGGTCATAACTTGCTTACTTTTCTAGATATCGACTTGATTTCTACTGCGTTGAATAGAGAACCGCATTGGCTTTAATTCAAATTTAGTTTTTTGAAGATAGTGGAAAAAAAATATTTTTCGCCAAAAAAAAAACAATGGACTACCCCCTTTGCTTTTTTTTAAAAAATGATAAAAAAATTTTCTTCCACTATCCATTAAAAAAAAATTTGTAGTTAAGGCCAATACGGTTAGCTATCCAACGCAAAAGAATCAAGTCGATATATTGAAAACTTTTCAAGTTATGGCCAAAAACGTAAATAGTTCTACTAAAAAGTGGCCGGAAATAGGCAGTAGTAAAACTACTTACCTTTTTGGTCATAACTTGCTTACTTTTCTAGATATCGACTTGATTTCTACTGCGTTGAATAGAGAACCGCATTGGCTTTAATTCAAATTTAGTTTTTTGAAGATAGTGGAAAAAAAATATTTTTCGCCAAAAAAAACAATGGACTACCCCCTTTGCCTTTTTTAAAAAATGATAAAAAAAATTTTCTTCCACTATCCATTAAAAAAAATTTGTAGTTAAGGCCAATACGGTTAGCTATCCAACGCAAAAGAAATCAAGTCGATATATTGAAAACTTTTCAAGTTATGACCAAAAACGTAAATAGTTCTACTAAAAAGTGGCCGGAAATAGGCAGTAGTATAACTACTTACCTTTTTGGTCATAACTTGCTTACTTTTCTAGATATCGACTTGATTTCTACTGCGTTGAATAGAGAACCGCATTGGCTTTAATTCAAATTTAGTTTTTTGAAGATAGTGGAAAAAAAATATTTTTCGCCAAAAAAAAACAATGGACTACCCCCTTTGCTTTTTTTTAAAAAATGATAAAAAAAAATTTTCTTCCACTATCCATTAAAAAAAATTTTGTAGTTAAGGCCAATACGGTTAGCTATCCAACGCAAAAGAAATCAAGTCGATATATTGAAAACTTTTCAAGTTATGGCCAAAAACGTAAATAGTTCTACTAAAAAGTGGCCGGAAATAGGCAGTAGTATAACTACTTACCTTTTTGGTCATAACTTGCTTACTTTTCTAGATATCGACTTGATTTCTACTGCGTTGAATAGAGAACCGCATTGGCTTTAATTCAAATTTAGTTTTTTGAAGATAGTGGAAAAAAAATATTTTTCGCCAAAAAAAAACAATGGACTACCCCCTTTGCTTTTTTTAAAAAATGATAAAAAAAATTTCTTCCACTATCCATTAAAAAAAATTTGTAGTTAAGGACAATACGGTTAGCTATCCAACGCAAAAGAAATCAAGTCGATATATTGAAAACTTTTCAAGTTATGGCCAAAAACGTAAATAGTTCTACTAAAAAGTGGCCGGAAATAGGCAGTAGTATAACTACTTACCTTTTTGGTCATAACTTGCTTACTTTTCTAGATATCGACTTGATTTCTACTGCGTTGAATAGAGAACCGCATTGGCTTTAATACAAATTTAGTTTTTTGAAGATAGTGGAAAAAAAATATTTTTCGCCAAAAAAAAACAATGGACTACCCCCTTTGCTTTTTTTTAAAAAATGATAAAAAAAATTTTCTTCGGCCAAAAACGTAAATAGTTCTACTAAAAAGTGGCCGGAAATAGGCAGTAGTATAACTACTTACCTTTTTGGTCATAACTTGCTTACTTTTCTAGATATCGACTTGATTTCTACTGCGTTGAATAGAGAACCGCATTGGCTTTAATTCAAATTTAGTTTTTTGAAGATAGTGGAAAAAAAATATTTTTCGCCAAAAAAAAAAACAATGGACTACCCCCTTTGCTTTTTTTAAAAAATGATAAAAAAAATTTTCTTCCACTATCCATTAAAAAAAAATTTGTAGTTAAGGACAATACGGTTAGCTATCCAACGCAAAAGAAATCAAGTCGATATATTGAAAACTTTTCAAGTTAGGGCCAAAAACGTAAATAGTTCTACTAAAAAGTGGCCGGAAATAGGCAGTAGTATAACTACTTACCTTTTTGGTCATAACTTGCTTACTTTTCTAGATATCGACTTGATTTCTACTGCGTTGAATAGAGAACCGCATTGGCTTTAATTCAAATTTAGTTTTTTGAAGATAGTGGAAAAAAAATATTTTTCGCCAAGAAAAACAATGGACTACCCCCTTTGCTTTTTTTTAAAAAATGATAAAAAAATTTTCTTCCACTATCCAAAAAAAAAAAATTTGTAGTTAAGGCCAATACGGTTAGCTATCCAACGCAAAAGAAATCAAGTCGATGTATTGAAAACTTTTCAAGTTATGGCCAAAAATGTAAATAGTTCTACTAAAAAGTGGCCGGAAATAGGCAGTAGTATAACTACTTACCTTTTTGGTCATAACTTGCTTACTTTTCTAGATATCGACTTGATTTCTACTGCGTTGAATAGAGAACCGCATTGGCTTTAATTCAAATTTAGTTTTTTGAAGATAGTGGAAAAAAAATATTTTTCGCCAAAAAAAACAATGGACTACCCCCTTTGCTTTTTTTTAAAAAATGATAAAAAAAATTTTCTTCCACTATCCAAAAAAAAAAAATTTGTAGTTAAGGCCAATACGGTTAGCTATCCAACGCAAAAGAAATCAAGTCGATGTATTGAAAACTTTTCAAGTTATGGCCAAAAACATAAATAGTTCTACTAAAAAGTGGCCGGAAATAGGCAGTAGTATAACTACTTACCTTTTTGGTCATAACTTGGTTACTTTTCTAGATATCGACTTGATTTCTACTGCGTTGAATAGAGAACCGCATTGGCTTTAATTCAAATTTAGTTTTTTGAAGATAGTGGAAAAAAAATATTTTTCGCCAAAAAAAACAATGGACTACCCCCTTTGCTTTTTTTTAAAAAATGATAAAAAAAATTTTCTTCCACTATCCATTAAAACAAATTTGTAGTTAAGGCCAATACGGTTAGCTATCCAACGCAAAAGAAATCAAGTCGATATATTGAAAACTTTTCAAGTTATGGCCAAAAACGTAAATAGTTCTACTAAAAAGTGGCCGGAAATAGGCAGTAGTATAACTACTTACCTTTTTTGTCATAACTTGCTTACTTTTCTAGATATCGACTTGATTTCTACTGCGTTGAATAGAGAACCGCATTGGCTTTAATTCAAGTTTAGTTTTTTTGAAGATAGTGGAAAAAAATATTTTTCGCCAAAAAAAACAATGGACTACTCCCTTTGCTTTTTTTTTAAAAATGATAAAAAAAATTTTCTTCCACTATCTATTAAAAAAAAATTTGTGGTTAAGGCCAAAACGGTTAGCTATCCAACGCAAAAGAAATCAAGTCGATATATTGAAAACTTTTCAAGTTATGGCCAAAAACGTAAATAGTTCTACTAAAAAGTGGCCGGAAATAGGCAGTAGTATAACTACTTACCTTTTTTGTCATAACTTGCTTACTTTTCTAGATATCGACTTGATTTCTACTGCGTTGAATAGAGAACCGCATTGGCTTTAATTCAAGTTTAGTTTTTTTGAAGATAGTGGAAAAAAATATTTTTCGCCAAAAAAAACAATGGACTACCCCCTTTGCTTTTTTTTTAAAAATGATAAAAAAAATTTTCTTCCACTATCCATTAAAAAAAAAATTGTGGTTAAGGCCAATACGGTTAGCTATCCAACGCAAAAGAAATCAAGTCGATGTATTGAAAACTTTTCAAGTTATGGCCAAAAACGTAAATAGTTCTACTAAAAAGTGGAAGGAAATAGGCAGTAGTATAACTACTTACCTTTTTGGTCATAACTTGCTTACTTTTCTAGATATCGACTTGATTTCTACTGTTTTGAATAGAGAACCGCATTGGCTTTAATTCAAATTTAGTTTTTTGAACATAGTGGAAAAAAAATATTTTCCGAAAAAAAAAAACAATGGACTACCCCCTTTGCTTTTTTTTAAAAAATGATAAAAAAAATTTTTTTCCACTATCCATTAAAAAAAATTTGTTGTTAAGGCCAATACGGTTAGCTATCCAACGCAAAAGAAATCAAGTCGATATATTGAAAACTTTTCAAGTTATGGCCAAAAACGTAAATAGTTATACTAAAAAGTGGCCGGAAATAGGCAGTAGTATAACTACTTACCTTTTTTGTCATAACTTGCTTACTTTTCTAGATATCGACTTGATTTCTACTGCGTTGAATAGAGAACCGCATTGGCTTTAATTCAAATTTAGTTTTTTGAAGATAGTGGAAAAAAAATATTTTTCGCCAAAAAAAACAATGGACTACCCCCTTTGCTTTTTTTTAAAAAATGATAAAAAAATTTTTTTTCCACTATCCATTAAAAAAAATTTGTAGTTAAGGCCAATACGGTTAGCTATCCAACGCAAAAGAAATCAAGTCGATATATTGAAAACTTTTCAAGTTATGGCCAAAAACGTAAATAGTTATACTAAAAAGTGGCCGGAAATAGGCAGTAGTATAACTACTTACCTTTTTTGTCATAACTTGCTTACTTTTCTAGATATCGACTTGATTTCTACTGCGTTGAATAGAGAACCGCATTGGCTTTAATTCAAATTTAGTTTTTTGAAGATAGTGGAAAAAAAATATTTTTCGCCAAAAAAAACAATGGACTACCCCCTTTGCTTTTTTTTAAAAAATGATAAAAAAAAATTTTTTCCACTATCCATTAAAACAAATTTGTAGTTAAGGCCAATACGGTTAGCTATCCAACGCAAAAGAAATCAAGTCGATATATTGAAAACTTTTCAAGTTATGGCCAAAAACGTAAATAGTTATACTAAAAAGTGGCCGGAAATAGGCAGTAGTATAACTACTTACCTTTTTTGTCATAACTTGCTTACTTTTCTAGATATCGACTTGATTTCTACTGCGTTGAATAGAGAACCGCATTGGCTTTAATTCAAATTTAGTTTTTTGAAGATAGTGGAAAAAAAATATTTTTCGCCAAAAAAAACAATGGACTACCCCCTTTGCTTTTTTTTAAAAAATGATAAAAAAAAATTTTTTCCACTATCCATTAAAACAAATTTGTAGTTAAGGCCAATACGGTTAGCTATCCAACGCAAAAGAAATCAAGTCGATATATTGAAAACTTTTCAAGTTATGGCCAAAAACGTAAATAGTTCTACTAAAAAGTGGCCGGAAATAGGCAGTAGTATAACTACTTACCTTTTTGGTCATAACTTGCTTACTTTTCTAGATATCGACTTGATTTCTACTGCGTTGAATAGAGAACTGCATTGGCTTTAATTCAAATTTGGTTTTTTGAAGATAGTGGAAAAAAAATATTTTTCGCCAAAAAAAACAATGGACTACCCCCTTTGCTTTTTTTTAAAAAATGATAAAAAAAATTTTCTTCCACTATCCATTAAAACAAATTTGTAGTTAAGGCCAATACGGTTAGCTATCTAACGCAAAAGAAATCAAGTCGATATATTGAAAACTTTTCAAGTTATGACCAAAAACGTAAATAGTTCTACTAAAAAGTGGCCGCAAATAGGCAGTAGTATAACTACTTACCTTTTTTGTCATAACTTGCTTACTTTTCTAGATATCGACTTGATTTCTACTGCGTTGAATAGAGAACCGCATTGGCTTTAATTCAAATTTAGTTTTTTGAAGATAGTGGAAAAAAAATATTTTTCGCCAAAAAAAACAATGGACTACCCCCTTTGCTTTTTTTTAAAAAATGATAAAAAAAAATTTTTTCCACTATCCATTAAAACAAATTTGTAGTTAAGGCCAATACGGTTAGCTATCCAACGCAAAAGAAATCAAGTCGATATATTGAAAACTTTTGAAGTTATGGCCAAAAACGTAAATAGTTCTACTAAAAAGTGGCCGGAAATAGGCAGTAGTATAACTACTTACCTTTTTGGTCATAACTTGCTTACTTTTCTAGATATCGACTTGATTTCTACTGCGTTGAATAGAGAACTGCATTGGCTTTAATTCAAATTTGGTTTTTTGAAGATAGTGGAAAAAAAATATTTTTCGCCAAAAAAAACAATGGACTACCCCCTTTGCTTTTTTTTAAAAAATGATAAAAAAAATTTTCTTCCACTATCCATTAAAACAAATTTGTAGTTAAGGCCAATACGGTTAGCTATCTAACGCAAAAGAAATCAAGTCGATATATTGAAAACTTTTCAAGTTATGACCAAAAACGTAAATAGTTCTACTAAAAAGTGGCCGCAAATAGGCAGTAGTATAACTACTTACCTTTTTGGTCATAACTTGCTTACTTTTCTAGATATCGACTTGATTTCTACTGCGTTGAATAGAGAACTGCATTGGCTTTAATTCAAATTTAGTTTTTTGAAGATAGTGGAAAAAAAATATTTTTCGCCAAAAAAAACAATGGACTACCCCCTTTGCTTTTTTTTAAAAAATGATAAAAAAAATTTTCTTCCACTATCCATTAAAAAAAATTTGTAGTTAAGGCCAATACGGTTAGCTATCCAACGCAAAAGAAATCAAGTCGATATATTGAAAACTTTTCAAGTTATGACCAAAAACTTAAATAGTTCTACTAAAAAGTGGCCGCAAATAGGCAGTAGTATAACTACTTACCTTTTTGGCCATAACTTGCTTACTTTTCTAGATATCGACTTGATTTCTACTGCGTTGAATAGAGAACCGCATTGGTTTTAATTCAAATTTAGTTTTTTGAAGATAGTGGAAAAAAAATATTTTTCGCCAAAAAAAACAATGGACTACCCACTTTGCTTTTTTTAAAAAATGATAAAAAAAATTTTCTTCCACTATCCATTAAAACAAATTTGTAGTTAAGGCCAATACGGTTACTATCCAACGTAAAAGAAATCAAGTCGATATATTGAAAACTTTTCAAGTTATGGCCAAAAACGTAAATAGTTCTACTAAAAAGTGGCCGGAAATAGGCAGTAGTATAACTACTTACCAAAAAAAACAATGGACTACCACCCCCTTTGCTTTTTTTTAAAAAATTATAAAAAAAATTTTCTTCCACTATCCATTAAAACAAATATGTAGTTAAGGCCAATACGGTTACTATCCAACGTAAAAGAAATCAAGTCGATATATTGAAAACTTTTCAAGTTATGGCCAAAAACGTAAATAGTTCTACTAAAAAGTGGCCGGAAATAGGCAGTAGTATAACTACTTACCTTTTTGGTCATAACTTGCTTACTTTTCTAGATATCGACTTGATTTCTACTGTTTTGAATAGAGGACCGCATTGGCTTTAATTCAAATTTAGTTTTTTGAAGATAGTGGAAAAAAAATATTTTTCGCCAAAAAAAACAATGGACTACCCCCTTTGCTTTTTTTTAAAAAATGATAAAAAAAATTTTCTTCCACTATCAATTAAAAAAAAATTTGTAGTTAAGGCCAATACGGTTAGCTATCCAACGCAAAGAAATCAAGTCGATATATTGAAAACTTTTCAAGTTATGACCAAAAACGTAAATAGTTATACTAAAAAGTGGCCGGAAATAGGCAGTAGTATAACTACTTACCTTTTTTGTCATAACTTGCTTACTTTTCTAGATATCGACTTGATTTCTACTGCGTTGAATAGAGAACCGCATTGGCTTTAATTCAAATTTAGTTTTTTGAAGATAGTGGAAAAAAAATATTTTTCGCCAAAAAAAACAATGGACTACCCCCTTTGCTTTTTTTTAAAAAATGATAAAAAAAATTTTTTCCACTATCCATTAAAACAAATTTGTAGTTAAGGCCAATACGGTTAGCTATCCAACGCAAAAGAAATCAAGTCGATATATTGAAAACTTTTGAAGTTATGGCCAAAAACGTAAATAGTTCTACTAAAAAGTGGCCGGAAATAGGCAGTAGTATAACTACTTACCTTTTTGGTCATAACTTGCTTACTTTTCTAGATATCGACTTGATTTCTACTGCGTTGAATAGAGAACTGCATTGGCTTTAATTCAAATTTGGTTTTTTGAAGATAGTGGAAAAAAAATATTTTTCGCCAAAAAAAACAATGGACTACCCCCTTTGCTTTTTTTTAAAAAATGATAAAAAAAATTTTCTTCCACTATCCATTAAAACAAATTTGTAGTTAAGGCCAATACGGTTAGCTATCTAACGCAAAAGAAATCAAGTCGATATATTGAAAACTTTTCAAGTTATGACCAAAAACGTAAATAGTTCTACTAAAAAGTGGCCGCAAATAGGCAGTAGTATAACTACTTACCTTTTTGGTCATAACTTGCTTACTTTTCTAGATATCGACTTGATTTCTACTGCGTTGAATAGAGAACTGCATTGGCTTTAATTCAAATTTAGTTTTTTGAAGATAGTGGAAAAAAAATATTTTTCGCCAAAAAAAACAATGGACTACCCCCTTTGCTTTTTTTTAAAAAATGATAAAAAAAATTTTCTTCCACTATCCATTAAAAAAAATTTGTAGTTAAGGCCAATACGGTTAGCTATCCAACGCAAAAGAAATCAAGTCGATATATTGAAAACTTTTCAAGTTATGACCAAAAACTTAAATAGTTCTACTAAAAAGTGGCCGCAAATAGGCAGTAGTATAACTACTTACCTTTTTGGCCATAACTTGCTTACTTTTCTAGATATCGACTTGATTTCTACTGCGTTGAATAGAGAACCGCATTGGTTTTAATTCAAATTTAGTTTTTTGAAGATAGTGGAAAAAAAATATTTTTCGCCAAAAAAAACAATGGACTACCCACTTTGCTTTTTTTAAAAAATGATAAAAAAAATTTTCTTCCACTATCCATTAAAACAAATTTGTAGTTAAGGCCAATACGGTTACTATCCAACGTAAAAGAAATCAAGTCGATATATTGAAAACTTTTCAAGTTATGGCCAAAAACGTAAATAGTTCTACTAAAAAGTGGCCGGAAATAGGCAGTAGTATAACTACTTACCAAAAAAAACAATGGACTACCACCCCCTTTGCTTTTTTTTAAAAAATTATAAAAAAAATTTTCTTCCACTATCCATTAAAACAAATATGTAGTTAAGGCCAATACGGTTACTATCCAACGTAAAAGAAATCAAGTCGATATATTGAAAACTTTTCAAGTTATGGCCAAAAACGTAAATAGTTCTACTAAAAAGTGGCCGGAAATAGGCAGTAGTATAACTACTTACCTTTTTGGTCATAACTTGCTTACTTTTCTAGATATCGACTTGATTTCTACTGTTTTGAATAGAGAACCGCATTGGCTTTAATTCAAATTTAGTTTTTTGAAGATAGTGGAAAAAAAATATTTTTCGCCAAAAAAAACAATGGACTACCCCCTTTGCTTTTTTTTAAAAAATGATAAAAAAAATTTTCTTCCACTATCAATTAAAAAAAAATTTGTAGTTAAGGCCAATACGGTTAGCTATCCAACGCAAAGAAATCAAGTCGATATATTGAAAACTTTTCAAGTTATGGCCAAAAACGTAAATAGTTCTACTAAAAAGTGGCCGGAAATAGGCAGTAGTATAACTACTTACCTTTTTGGTCATAACTTGCTTACTTTTCTAGATATCGACTTGATTTCTACTGTTTTGAATAGAGAACCGCATTGGCTTTAATTCAAATTTAGTTTTTTGAAGATAGTGGAAAAAAAATATTTTTCGCCAAAAAAAACAATGGACTACCCCCTTTGCTTTTTTTTAAAAAATGATAAAAAAAATTTTCTTCCACTATCCATTAAAACAAATTTGTAGTTAAGGCCAATACGGTTAGCTATCTAACGCAAAAGAAATCAAGTCGATATATTGAAAACTTTTCAAGTTATGACCAAAAACGTAAATAGTTCTACTAAAAAGTGGCCGGAAATAGGCAGTAGTATAACTACATACCTTTTTGGCCATAACTTGCTTACTTTTCTAGATATCGACTTGATTTCTACTGCGTTGAATAGAGAACCGCATTGGTTTTAATTCAAATTTAGTTTTTTGAAGATAGTGGAAAAAAAATATTTTTCGCCAAAAAAAACAATGGACTACCCCCTTTGCTTTTTTTTAAAAAATGATAAAAAAAATTTTCTTCCACTATCTATTAAAACAAATTTGTAGTTAAGGCCAATACGGTTAGCTATCTAACGCAAAAGAAATCAAGTCGATATATTGAAAACTTTTCAAGTTATGACCAAAAACGTAAATAGTTCTACTAAAAAGTGGCCGGAAATAGGCAGTAGTATAACTACATACCTTTTTGGCCATAACTTGCTTACTTTTCTAGATATCGACTTGATTTCTACTGCGTTGAATAGAGAACCGCATTGGTTTTAATTCAAATTTAGTTTTTTGAAGATAGTGGAAAAAAAATATTTTTCGCCAAAAAAAACAATGGACTACCCCCTTTGCTTTTTTTTAAAAAATGATAAAAAAAATTTTCTTCCACTATCCATTAAAACAAATTTGTAGTTAAGGCCAATACGGTCAGCTATCCAACGCAAAAGAAATCAAGTCGATATATTGAAAACTTTTCAAGTTATGGCCAAAAACGTAAATAGTTCTACTAAAAAGTGGCCGGAAATAGGCAGTAGTATAACTACTTACTAAAAAAAAACAATGGACTACCACCCCCTTTGCTTTTTTTTAAAAAATTATAAAAAAAATTTTCTTCCACTATCCATTAAAACAAATTTGTAGTTAAGGCCAATACGGTTACTATCCAACGTAAAAGAAATCAAGTCGATATATTGAAAACTTTTCAAGTTATGACCAAAAACGTAAATAGTTCTACTAAAAAGTGGCCGGAAATAGGCAGTAGTATAACTACTTACCTTTTTGGTCATAACTTGCTTACTTTTCTAGATATCGACTTGATTTCTACTGTTTTGAATAGAGAACCGCATTGGCTTTAATTCAAATTTAGTTTTTTGAAGATAGTGGAAAAAAAATATTTTTCGCCAAAAAAAACAATGGACTACCCCCTTTGCTTTTTTTTAAAAAATGTTAAAAAAAATTTTCTTTCACTATCAATTAAAAAAAAATTTGTAGTTAAGGCCAATGCGGTTAGCTATCCAACGCAAAGAAATCAAGTCGATATATTGAAAACTTTTCAAGTTATGGCCAAAAACGTAAATAGTTCTACTAAAAAGTGGCCGGAAATAGGCAGTAGTAGAACTCTTTACCTTTTTGGTCATAACTTGCTTACTTTTCTAGATATCGACTTGATTTCTACTGCGTTGAATAGAGAACCGCATTGGCTTTAATTCAAATTTAGTTTTTTGAAGATAGTGGAAAAAAAATATTTTTCGCCAAAAAAAACAATGGACTACCCCCTTTGCTTTTTTTTAAAAAATGATAAAAAAAATTTTCTTCCACTATCCATTAAAACAAATTTGTAGTTAAGGCCAATACGGTTAGCTATCTAACGCAAAAGAAATCAAGTCGATATATTGAAAACTTTTCAAGTTATGACCAAAAACGTAAATAGTTCTACTAAAAAGTGGCCGGAAATAGGCAGTAGTATAACTACTTACCTTTTTGGTCATAACTTGCTTACTTTTCTAGATATCGACTTGATTTCTACTGTTTTGAATAGAGAACCGCATTGGCTTTAATTCAAATTTAGTTTTTTGAAGATAGTGGAAAAAAAATATTTTTCGCCAAAAAAAACAATGGACTACCCCCTTTGCTTTTTTTTAAAAAATGTTAAAAAAAATTTTCTTTCACTATCAATTAAAAAAAAAATTTGTAGTTAAGGCCAATGCGGTTAGCTATCCAACGCAAAGAAATCAAGTCGATATATTGAAAACTTTTCAAGTTATGGCCAAAAACGTAAATAGTTCTACTAAAAAGTGGCCGGAAATAGGCAGTAGTATAACTACTTACCTTTTTGGTCATAACTTGCTTACTTTTCTAGATATCGACTTGATTTCTACTGCGTTGAATAGAGAACCGCATTGGCTTTAATTCAAATTTAGTTTTTTGAAGATAGTGGAAAAAAAATATTTTTCGCCAAAAAAAACAATGGACTACCCCCTTTGCTTTTTTTTAAAAAATGATAAAAAAAATTTTCTTCCACTATCTATTAAAACAAATTTGTAGTTAAGGCCAATACGGTTAGCTATGTAACGCAAAAGAAATCAAGTCGATATATTGAAAACTTTTCAAGTTATGACCAAAAACGTAAATAGTTCTACTAAAAAGTGGCCGGAAATAGGCAGTAGTATAACTACTTACCTTTTTGGCCATAACTTGCTTACTTTTCTAGATATCGACTTGATTTCTACTGCGTTGAATAGAGAACCGCATTGGCTTTAATTCAAATTTAGTTTTTTGAAGATAGTGGAAAAAAAATATTTTTCGCCAAAAAAAACAATGGACTACCCCCTTTGCTTTTTTTTAAAAAATGATAAAAAAAATTTTCTTCCACTATCTATTAAAACAAATTTGTAGTTAAGGCCAATACGGTTAGCTATGTAACGCAAAAGAAATCAAGTCGATATATTGAAAACTTTTCAAGTTATGACCAAAAACGTAAATAGTTCTACTAAAAAGTGGCCGGAAATAGGCAGTAGTATAACTACTTACCTTTTTGGCCATAACTTGCTTACTTTTCTAGATATCGACTTGATTTCTACTGCGTTGAATAGAGAACCGCATTGGCTTTAATTCAAATTTAGTTTTTTGAAGATAGTGGAAAAAAAATATTTTTCGCCAAAAAAAACAATGGACTACCCCCTTTGCTTTTTTTTAAAAAATGATATAAAAAATTTTCTTCCACTATCCATTAAAAAAAAATTTGTAGTTAAGGCCAATACGGTTAGCTATCCAACGCAAAAGAAATCAAGTCGATATATTGAAAACTTTTCAAGTTATGGCCAAAAACGTAAATAGTTCTACTAAAAAGTGGCCGGAAATAGGCAGTAGTATAACTACTTACCTTTTTGGTCATAACTTGCTTACTTTTCTAGATATCGACTTGATTTCTACTGCGTTGAATAGAGAACCGCATTGGCTTTAATTCAAATTTAGTTTTTTGAAGATAGTGGAAAAAAAATATTTTTCGCCAAAAAAAGAATGGACTACCCCCTTTGCTTTTTTTTAAAAAATGATAAAAAAAATTTTCTTCCACTATCCATTAAAACAAATTTGTAGTTAAGGCCAATACGGTTAGCTATCCACCGCAAAAGAAATCAAGTCGATATATTGAAAACTTTTCAAGTTATGGCCAAAAACGTAAATAGTTCTACTAAAAAGTGGCCGGAAATAGGCAGTAGTATAACTACTTACCTTTTTGGTCATAACTTGCTTACTTTTCTAGATATCAACTTGATTTCTACTGCGTTGAATAGAGAACCGCATAGGCTTTAATTCAAATTTAGTTTTTTGAAGATAGTGGAAAAAAAATATTTTTCGCCAAAAAAAACAATGGACTACCCCCTTTGCTTTTTTTTAAAAAATGATATAAAAAATTTTCTTCCACTATCCATTAAAAAAAAATTTGTAGTTAAGGCCAATACGGTTAGCTATCCAACGCAAAAGAAATCAAGTCGATATATTGAAAACTTTTCAAGTTATGGCCAAAAACGTAAATAGTTCTACTAAAAAGTGGCCGGAAATAGGCAGTAGTATAACTACTTACCTTTTTGGTCATAACTTGCTTACTTTTCTAGATATCGACTTGATTTCTACTGCGTTGAATAGAGAACCGCATTGGCTTTAATTCAAATTTAGTTTTTTGAAGATAGTGGAAAAAAAATATTTTTCGCCAAAAAAAACAATGGACTACCCCCTTTGCTTTTTTAAAAAATGATAAAAAAAATTTTCTTCCACTATCCATTAAAAAAAAATTTGTAGTTAAGGCCAATACGGTTAGCTATCCACCGCAAAAGAAATCAAGTCGATATATTGAAAACTTTTCAAGTTATGACCAAAAACGTAAATAGTTCTACTAAAAAGTGGCCGCAAATAGGCAGTAGTATAACTACTTACCTTTTTGGTCATAACTTGCTTACTTTTCTAGATATCGACTTGATTTCTACTGTTTTGAATAGAGAACCGCATTGGCTTTAATTCAAATTTAGTTTTTTGAAGATAGTGGAAAAAAAATATTTTTCGCCAAAAAAAACAATGGACTACCCCCTTTGCTTTTTTTTAAAAAATAATAAAAAAAATTTTCTTCCACTATCAATTAAAAAAAAATTTGTAGTTAAGGCCAATACGGTTAGCTATCCAACGCAAAGAAATCAAGTCGATATATTGAAAACTTTTCAAGTTATGACCAAAAACGTAAATAGTTCTACTAAAAAGTGGCCGGAAATAGGCAGTAGTATAACTACTTACCTTTTTGGCCATAACTTGCTTACTTTTCTAGATATCGACTTGATTTCTACTGCGTTGAATAGAGAACCGCATTGGCTTTAATTCAAATTTAGTTTTTTGAAGATAGTGGAAAAAAAATATTTTTCGCCAAAAAAAACAATGGACTACCCCCTTTGCTTTTTTTTAAAAAATGATAAAAAAAATTTTCTTCCACTATCCATTAAAAAAAAATTTGCAGTTAAGGCCAATACGGTTAGCTATCCAACGCAAAAGAAATCAAGTCGATATATTGAAAACTTTTCAAGTTATGGCCAAAAACGTAAATAGTTCTACTAAAAAGTGGCCGGAAATAGGCAGTAGTATAACTACTTACCTTTTTGGTCATAACTTGCTTACTTTTCTAGATATCGACTTGATTTCTACTGCGTTAAATAGAGAACCGCATTGGCTTTAATTCAAATTTAGTTTTTTTGAAGATAGTGGAAAAAAATATTTTTCGCCAAAAAAAAACAATGGACTACCCCCTTTGCTTTTTTTTAAAAAATGATAAAAAAAATTTTCTTCCACTATCCATTAAAAAAAATTTGCAGTTAAGGCCAATACGGTTAGCTATCCAACGCAAAAGAAATCAAGTCGATGTATTGAAAACTTTTCAAGTTATGGCCAAAAACGTAAATAGTTCTACTAAAAAGTGGAAGGAAATAGGCAGTAGTATAACTACTTACCTTTTTGGTCATACCTTGCTTACTTTTCTAGATATCGACTTGATTTCTACTGTTTTGAATAGAGAACCGCATTGGCTTTAATTCAAATTTAGTTTTTTGAAGATAGTGGAAAAAAAATATTTTTCGCCAAAAAAAACAATGGACTACCCCCTTTGCTTTTTTTTTAAAAATGATAAAAAAAATTTTCTTCCACTATCCATTAAAAAAAAATTTGTGGTTAAGGCCAATACGGTTAGCTATCCAACGCAAAAGAAATCAAGTCGATGTATTGAAAACTTTTCAAGTTATGGCCAAAAACGTAAATAGTTCTACTAAAAAGTGGCCGGAAATAGGCAGTAGTATAACTACTTACCTTTTTGGTCATAACTTGCTTACTTTTCTAGATATCGACTTGATTTCTACTGCGTTAAATAGAGAACCGCATTGGCTTTAATTCAAATTTAGTTTTTTTGAAGATAGTGGAAAAAAATATTTTTCGCCAAAAAAAAACAATGGACTACCCCCTTTGCTTTTTTTTTAAAAATGATAAAAAAAATTTTCTTCCACTATCCATTAAAAAAAAATTTGTGGTTAAGGCCAATACGGTTAGCTATCCAACGCAAAAGAAATCAAGTCGATGTATTGAAAACTTTTCAAGTTATGGCCAAAAACGTAAATAGTTCTACTAAAAAGTGGCCGGAAATAGGCAGTAGTATAACTACTTACCTTTTTGGCCATAACTTGCTTACTTTTCTAGATATCGACTTGATTTCTACTGCGTTGAATAGAGAACCGCATTGGCTTTAATTCAAATTTAGTTTTTTGAAGATAGTGGAAAAAAAATATTTTTCGCCAAAAAAAACAATGGACTACCCCCTTTGCCTTTTTAAAAAAAATGATAAAAAAAATTTTCTTCCACTATCCATTAAAAAAAAATTTGTAGTTAAGGCCAATACGGTTAGCTATCCAACGCAAAAGAAATCAAGTCGATATATTGAAAACTTTTCAAGTTATGACCAAAAACTTAAATAGTTCTACTAAAAAGTGGCCGGAAATAGGCAGTAGTATAACTACTTACCTTTTTGGTCATAACTTGCTTACTTTTCTAGATATCGACTTGATTTCTACTGCGTTGAATAGAGAACCGCATTGGCTTTAATTCAAATTTAGTTTTTTGAAGATAGTGGAAAAAAAATATTTTTCGCCAAAAAAAACAATGGACTACCCCCTTTGCTTTTTTTTAAAAAATGATAAAAAAAATTTTCTTCCACTATCCAAAAAAAAAAAAATTTGTAGTTAAGGCCAATACGGTTAGCTATCCAACGCAAAAGAAATCAAGTCGATGTATTGAAAACTTTTCAAGTTATGGCCAAAAACGTAAATAGTTCTACTAAAAAGTTGCCGGAAATAGGCAGTAGTATAACTACTTACCTTTTTGGTCATAACTTGCTTACTTTTCTAGATATCGACTTGATTTCTACTGCGTTGAATAGAGAACCGCATTGGCTTTAATTCAAATTTAGTTTTTTGAAGATAGTGGAAAAAAAATATTTTTCGCCAAAAAAAACAATGGACTACCCCCTTTGCTTTTTTTTTAAAAATGATAAAAAAAATTTTCTTCCACTATCCATTAAAAAAAAATTTGTGGTTAAGGCCAATACGGTTAGCTATCCAACGCAAAAGAAATCAAGTCGATGTATTGAAAACTTTTCAAGTTATGGCCAAAAACGTAAATAGTTCTACTAAAAAGTGGCCGGAAATAGGCAGTAGTATAACTACTTACCTTTTTGGTCATAACTTGCTTACTTTTCTAGATATCGACTTGATTTCTACTGCGTTAAATAGAGAACCGCATTGGCTTTAATTCAAATTTAGTTTTTTTGAAGATAGTGGAAAAAAATATTTTTCGCCAAAAAAAAACAATGGACTACCCCCTTTGCTTTTTTTTAAAAAATGATAAAAAAAATTTTCTTCCACTATCCATTAAAAAAAAATTTGCAGTTAAGGCCAATACGGTTAGCTATCCAACGCAAAAGAAATCAAGTCGATATATTGAAAACTTTTCACGTTATGGCCAAAAACGTAAATAGTTCTACTAAAAAGTGGCCGGAAATAGGCAGTAGTATAACTACTTACCTTTTTGGTCATAACTTGCTTACTTTTCTAGATATCGACTTGATTTCTACTGCGTTAAATAGAGAACCGCATTGGCTTTAATTCAAATTTAGTTTTTTTGAAGATAGTGGAAAAAAATATTTTTCGCCAAAAAAAAACAATGGACTACCCCCTTTGCTTTTTTTTTAAAAATGATAAAAAAAATTTTCTTCCACTATCCATTAAAAAAAAATTTGTGGTTAAGGCCAATACGGTTAGCTATCCAACGCAAAAGAAATCAAGTCGATGTATTGAAAACTTTTCAAGTTATGGCCAAAAACGTAAATAGTTCTACTAAAAAGTGGCCGGAAATAGGCAGTAGTATAACTACTTACCTTTTTGGTCATAACTTGCTTACTTTTCTAGATATCGACTTGATTTCTACTGCGTTGAATAGAGAACCGCATTGGTTTTAATTCAAATTTAGTTTTTTGAAGATAGTGGAAAAAAAATATTTTTCGCCAAAAAAAACAATGGACTACCCCCTTTGCTTTTTTTTTAAAAATGATAAAAAAAATTTTCTTCCACTATCTATTAAAACAAATTTGTAGTTAAGGCCAATACGGTTAGCTATGTAACGCAAAAGAAATCAAGTCGATATATTGAAAACTTTTCAAGTTATGACCAAAAACGTAAATAGTTCTACTAAAAAGTGGCCGGAAATAGGCAGTAGTATAACTACTTACCTTTTTGGCCATAACTTGCTTACTTTTCTAGATATCGACTTGATTTCTACTGCGTTGAATAGAGAACCGCATTGGCTTTAATTCAAATTTAGTTTTTTGAAGATAGTGGAAAAAAAATATTTTTCGCCAAAAAAAACAATGGACTACCCCCTTTGCCTTTTTAAAAAAAATGATAAAAAAAATTTTCTTCCACTATCCATTAAAAAAAAATTTGTAGTTAAGGCCAATACGGTTAGCTATCCAACGCAAAAGAAATCAAGTCGATATATTGAAAACTTTTCAAGTTATGACCAAAAACTTAAATAGTTCTACTAAAAAGTGGCCGGAAATAGGCAGTAGTATAACTACTTACCTTTTTGGTCATAACTTGCTTACTTTTCTAGATATCGACTTGATTTCTACTGCGTTGAATAGAGAACCGCATTGGCTTTAATTCAAATTTAGTTTTTTGAAGATAGTGGAAAAAAAATATTTTTCGCCAAAAAAAACAATGGACTACCCCCTTTGCTTTTTTTTAAAAAATGATAAAAAAAATTTTCTTCCACTATCCAAAAAAAAAAAAATTTGTAGTTAAGGCCAATACGGTTAGCTATCCAACGCAAAAGAAATCAAGTCGATGTATTGAAAACTTTTCAAGTTATGGCCAAAAACGTAAATAGTTCTACTAAAAAGTTGCCGGAAATAGGCAGTAGTATAACTACTTACCTTTTTGGTCATAACTTGCTTACTTTTCTAGATATCGACTTGATTTCTACTGCGTTGAATAGAGAACCGCATTGGCTTTAATTCAAATTTAGTTTTTTGAAGATAGTGGAAAAAAAATATTTTTCGCCAAAAAAAACAATGGACTACCCCCTTTGCTTTTTTTTAAAAAATGATAAAAAAAATTTTCTTCCACTATCCATTAAAACAAATTTGTAGTTAAGGCCAATACGGTTAGCTATCCAACGCAAAAGAAATCAAGTCGATATATTGAAAACTTTTCAAGTTATGACCAAAAACTTAAATAGTTCTACTAAAAAGTGGCCGGAAATAGGCAGTAGTATAACTACTTACCTTTTTGGTCATAACTTGCTTACTTTTCTAGATATCGACTTGATTTCTACTGCGTTGAATAGAGAACCGCATTGGCTTTAATTCAAATTTAGTTTTTTGAAGATAGTGGAAAAAAAATATTTTTCGCCAAAAAAAACAATGGACTACCCCCTTTGCCTTTTTAAAAAAAATGATAAAAAAAATTTTCTTCCACTATCCATTAAAAAAAAATTTGTAGTTAAGGCCAATACGGTTAGCTATCCAACGCAAAAGAAATCAAGTCGATATATTGAAAACTTTTCAAGTTATGACCAAAAACTTAAATAGTTCTACTAAAAAGTGGCCGGAAATAGGCAGTAGTATAACTACTTACCTTTTTGGTCATAACTTGCTTACTTTTCTAGATATCGACTTGATTTCTACTGCGTTGAATAGAGAACCGCATTGGCTTTAATTCAAATTTAGTTTTTTGAAGATAGTGGAAAAAAAATATTTTTCGCCAAAAAAAACAATGGACTACCCCCTTTGCTTTTTTTTAAAAAATTATAAAAAAAATTTTCTTCCACTATCCAAAAAAAAAAAAATTTGTAGTTAAGGCCAATACGGTTAGCTATCCAACGCAAAAGAAATCAAGTCGATGTATTGAAAACTTTTCAAGTTATGGCCAAAAACGTAAATAGTTCTACTAAAAAGTTGCCGGAAATAGGCAGTAGTATAACTACTTACCTTTTTGGTCATAACTTGCTTACTTTTCTAGATATCGACTTGATTTCTACTGCGTTGAATAGAGAACCGCATTGGCTTTAATTCAAATTTAGTTTTTTGAAGATAGTGGAAAAAAAATATTTTTCGCCAAAAAAAACAATGGACTACCCCCTTTGCCTTTTTAAAAAAAATGATAAAAAAAATTTTCTTCCACTATCCATTAAAACAAATTTGTAGTTAAGGCCAATACGGTTAGCTATCCAACGCAAAAGAAATCAAGTCGATATATTGAAAACTTTTCAAGTTATGACCAAAAACTTAAATAGTTCTACTAAAAAGTGGCCGGAAATAGGCAGTAGTATAACTACTTACCTTTTTGGTCATAACTTGCTTACTTTTCTAGATATCGACTTGATTTCTACTGCGTTGAATAGAGAACCGCATTGGCTTTAATTCAAATTTAGTTTTTTGAAGATAGTGGAAAAAAAATATTTTTCGCCAAAAAAAACAATGGACTACCCCCTTTGCTTTTTTTTAAAAAATGATAAAAAAAATTTTCTTCCACTATCCAAAAAAAAAAAAAATTGTAGTTAAGGCCAATACGGTTAGCTATCCAACGCAAAAGAAATCAAGTCGATGTATTGAAAACTTTTCAAGTTATGGCCAAAAACGTAAATAGTTCTACTAAAAAGTTGCCGGAAATAGGCAGTAGTATAACTACTTACCTTTTTGGTCATAACTTGCTTACTTTTCTAGATATCGACTTGATTTCTACTGCGTTGAATAGAGAACCGCATTGGCTTTAATTCAAATTTAGTTTTTTGAAGATAGTGGAAAAAAAATATTTTTCGCCAAAAAAAACAATGGACTACCCCCTTTGCTTTTTTTTAAAAAATGATAAAAAAAATTTTCTTCCACTATCCATTAAAACAAATTTGTAGTTAAGGCCAATACGGTTAGCTATCCAACGCAAAAGAAATCAAGTCGATATATTGAAAACTTTTCAAGTTATGACCAAAAACTTAAATAGTTCTACTAAAAAGTGGCCGGAAATAGGCAGTAGTATAACTACTTACCTTTTTGGTCATAACTTGCTTACTTTTCTAGATATCGACTTGATTTCTACTGCGTTGAATAGAGAACCGCATTGGCTTTAATTCAAATTTAGTTTTTTGAAGATAGTGGAAAAAAAATATTTTTCGCCAAAAAAAACAATGGACTACCCCCTTTGCTTTTTTTTAAAAAATGATAAAAAAAATTTTCTTCCACTATCCAAAAAAAAAAAAATTTGTGGTTAAGGCCAATACGGTTAGCTATCCAACGCAAAAGAAATCAAGTCGATGTATTGAAAACTTTTCAAGTTATGGCCAAAAACGTAAATAGTTCTACTAAAAAGTGGCCGGAAATAGGCAGTAGTATAACTACTTACCTTTTTGGTCATAACTTGCTTACTTTTCTAGATATCGACTTGATTTCTACTGCGTTGAATAGAGAACCGCATTGGCTTTAATTCAAATTTAGTTTTTTGAAGATAGTGGAAAAAAAATATTTTTCGCCAAAAAAAACAATGGACTACCCCCTTTGCTTTTTTTTAAAAAATGATAAAAAAAATTTTCTTCCACTATCCATTAAAAAAAATTTGTAGTTAAGGCCAATACGGTTAGCTATCCAACGCAAAAGAAATCAAGTCGATGTATTGAAAACTTTTCAAGTTATGGCCAAAAACGTAAATAGTTCTACTAAAAAGTTGCCGGAAATAGGCAGTAGTATAACTACTTACCTTTTTGGTCATAACTTGCTTACTTTTCTAGATATCGACTTGATTTCTACTGCGTTGAATAGAGAACCGCATTGGCTTTAATTCAAATTTAGTTTTTTGAAGATAGTGGAAAAAAAATATTTTTCGCCAAAAAAAACAATGGACTACCCCCTTTGCTTTTTTTTAAAAAATGATAAAAAAAATTTTCTTCCACTATCCATTAAAACAAATTTGTAGTTAAGGCCAATACGGTTAGCTATCCAACGCAAAAGAAATCAAGTCGATATATTGAAAACTTTTCAAGTTATGGCCAAAAACGTAAATAGTTCTACTAAAAAGTGGCCGGAAATAGGCAGTAGTATAACTACTTACCTTTTTGGTCATAACTTGCTTACTTTTCTAGATATCGACTTGATTTCTACTGCGTTGAATAGAGAACCGCATTGGCTTTAATTCAAATTTAGTTTTTTGAAGATAGTGGAAAAAAAATATTTTTCGCCAAAAAAAACAATGGACTACCCCCTTTGCTTTTTTTTAAAAAATGATAAAAAAAATTTTCTTCCACTATCCAAAAAAAAAAAAATTTGTAGTTAAGGCCAATACGGTTAGCTATCCAACGCAAAAGAAATCAAGTCGATGTATTGAAAACTTTTCAAGTTATGGCCAAAAACGTAAATAGTTCTACTAAAAAGTTGCCGGAAATAGGCAGTAGTATAACTACTTACCTTTTTGGTCATAACTTGCTTACTTTTCTAGATATCGACTTGATTTCTACTGCGTTGAATAGAGAACCGCATTGGCTTTAATTCAAATTTAGTTTTTTGAAGATAGTGGAAAAAAAATATTTTTCGCCAAAAAAAACAATGGACTACCCCCTTTGCTTTTTTTTAAAAAATGATAAAAAAAATTTTCTTCCACTATCCATTAAAACAAATTTGTAGTTAAGGCCAATACGGTTAGCTATCCAACGCAAAAGAAATCAAGTCGATATATTGAAAACTTTTCAAGTTATGACCAAAAACTTAAATAGTTCTACTAAAAAGTGGCCGGAAATAGGCAGTAGTATAACTACTTACCTTTTTGGTCATAACTTGCTTACTTTTCTAGATATCGACTTGATTTCTACTGCGTTGAATAGAGAACCGCATTGGCTTTAATTCAAATTTAGTTTTTTGAAGATAGTGGAAAAAAAATATTTTTCGCCAAAAAAAACAATGGACTACCCCCTTTGCTTTTTTTTAAAAAATGATAAAAAAAATTTTCTTCCACTATCCATTAAAAAAAAATTTGTAGTTAAGGCCAATACGGTTAGCTATCCAACGCAAAAGAAATCAAGTCGATGTATTGAAAACTTTTCAAGTTATGGCCAAAAACGTAAATAGTTCTACTAAAAAGTGGCCGGAAATAGGCAGTAGTATAACTACTTACCTTTTTGGTCATAACTTGCTTACTTTTCTAGATATCGACTTGATTTCTACTGCGTTGAATAGAGAACCGCATTGGCTTTAATTCAAATTTAGTTTTTTGAAGATAGTGGAAAAAAAATATTTTTCGCCAAAAAAAACAATGGACTACCCCCTTTGCTTTTTTTTAAAAAATGATAAAAAAAATTTTCTTCCACTATCCATTAAAAAAAAATTTGTAGTTAAGGCCAATACGGTTAGCTATCCAACGCAAAAGAAATCAAGTCGATGTATTGAAAACTTTTCAAGTTATGGCCAAAAACGTAAATAGTTCTACTAAAAAGTTGCCGGAAATAGGCAGTAGTATAACTACTTACCTTTTTGGTCATAACTTGCTTACTTTTCTAGATATCGACTTGATTTCTACTGCGTTGAATAGAGAACCGCATTGGCTTTAATTCAAATTTAGTTTTTTGAAGATAGTGGAAAAAAAATATTTTTCGCCAAAAAAAACAATGGACTACCCCCTTTGCTTTTTTTTAAAAAATGATAAAAAAAATTTTCTTCCACTATCCATTAAAAAAAATTTGTAGTTAAGGCCAATACGGTTAGCTATCCAACGCAAAAGAAATCAAGTCGATGTATTGAAAACTTTTCAAGTTATGGCCAAAAACGTAAATAGTTCTACTAAAAAGTTGCCGGAAATAGGCAGTAGTATAACTACTTACCTTTTTGGTCATAACTTGCTTACTTTTCTAGATATCGACTTGATTTCTACTGCGTTGAATAGAGAACCGCATTGGCTTTAATTCAAATTTAGTTTTTTGAAGATAGTGGAAAAAAAATATTTTTCGCCAAAAAAAACAATGGACTACCCCCTTTGCTTTTTTTTAAAAAATGATAAAAAAAATTTTCTTCCACTATCTATTAAAACAAATTTGTAGTTAAGGCCAATACGGTTAGCTATCCAACGCAAAAGAAATCAAGTCGATATATTGAAAACTTTTCAAGTTATGACCAAAAACTTAAATAGTTCTACTAAAAAGTGGCCGGAAATAGGCAGTAGTATAACTACTTACCTTTTTGGTCATAACTTGCTTACTTTTCTAGATATCGACTTGATTTCTACTGCGTTGAATAGAGAACCGCATTGGCTTTAATTCAAATTTAGTTTTTTGAAGATAGTGGAAAAAAAATATTTTTCGCCAAAAAAAACAATGGACTACCCCCTTTGCTTTTTTTTAAAAAATGATAAAAAAAATTTTCTTCCACTATCCAAAAAAAAAAAAATTTGTAGTTAAGGCCAATACGGTTAGCTATCCAACGCAAAAGAAATCAAGTCGATGTATTGAAAACTTTTCAAGTTATGGCCAAAAACGTAAATAGTTCTACTAAAAAGTGGAAGGAAATAGGCAGTAGTATAACTACTTACCTTTTTGGTCATAACTTGCTTACTTTTCTAGATATCGACTTGATTTCTACTGCGTTGAATAGAGAACCGCATTGGCTTTAATTCAAATTTAGTTTTTTGAAGATAGTGGAAAAAAAATATTTTTCGCCAAAAAAAACAATGGACTACCCCCTTTGCTTTTTTTTAAAAAATGATAAAAAAAATTTTCTTCCACTATCCATTAAAACAAATTTGTAGTTAAGGCCAATACGGTTAGCTATCCAACGCAAAAGAAATCAAGTCGATATATTGAAAACTTTTCAAGTTATGGCCAAAAACGTAAATAGTTCTACTAAAAAGTGGCCGGAAATAGGCAGTAGTATAACTACTTACCTTTTTGGTCATAACTTGCTTACTTTTCTAGATATCGACTTGATTTCTACTGCGTTGAATAGAGAACCGCATTGGCTTTAATTCAAATTTAGTTTTTTGAAGATAGTGGAAAAAAAATATTTTTCGCCAAAAAAAACAATGGACTACCCCCTTTGCTTTTTTTTAAAAAATGATAAAAAAAATTTTCTTCCACTATCCATTAAAAAAAAATTTGTAGTTAAGGCCAATACGGTTAGCTATCCAACGCAAAAGAAATCAAGTCGATGTATTGAAAACTTTTCAAGTTATGGCCAAAAACGTAAATAGTTCTACTAAAAAGTTGCCGGAAATAGGCAGTAGTATAACTACTTACCTTTTTGGTCATAACTTGCTTACTTTTCTAGATATCGACTTGATTTCTACTGCGTTGAATAGAGAACCGCATTGGCTTTAATTCAAATTTAGTTTTTTGAAGATAGTGGAAAAAAAATATTTTTCGCCAAAAAAAACAATGGACTACCCCCTTTGCTTTTTTTTAAAAAATGATAAAAAAAATTTTCTTCCACTATCTATTAAAACAAATTTGTAGTTAAGGCCAATACGGTTAGCTATGTAACGCAAAAGAAATCAAGTCGATATATTGAAAACTTTTCAAGTTATGACCAAAAACGTAAATAGTTCTACTAAAAAGTGGCCGGAAATAGGCAGTAGTATAACTACTTACCTTTTTGGCCATAACTTGCTTACTTTTCTAGATATCGACTTGATTTCTACTGCGTTGAATAGAGAACCGCATTGGCTTTAATTCAAATTTAGTTTTTTGAAGATAGTGGAAAAAAAATATTTTTCGCCAAAAAAAACAATGGACTACCCCCTTTGCTTTTTTTTAAAAAATGATAAAAAAAATTTTCTTCCACTATCCATTAAAACAAATTTGTAGTTAAGGCCAATACGGTTAGCTATCCAACGCAAAAGAAATCAAGTCGATATATTGAATACTTTTCAAGTTATGACCAAAAACGTAAATAGTTCTACTAAAAAGTGGCCGGAAATAGGCAGTAGTATAACTACTTACCTTTTTGGTCATAACTTGCTTACTTTTCTAGATATCGACTTGATTTCTACTGTTTTGAATAGAGAACCGCATTGGCTTTAATTCAAATTTAGTTTTTTGAAGATAGTGGAAAAAAAATATTTTTCGCCAAAAAAAACAATGGACTACCCCCTTTGCTTTTTTTTAAAAAATGATAAAAAAAATTTTCTTCCACTATCCAAAAAAAAAAAAATTTTTAGTTAAGGCCAATACGGTTAGCTATCCAACGCAAAAGAAATCAAGTCGATGTATTGAAAACTTTTCAAGTTATGGCCAAAAACGTAAATAGTTCTACTAAAAAGTGGCCGGAAATAGGCAGTAGTATAACTACTTACCTTTTTGGTCATAACTTGCTTACTTTTCTAGATATCGACTTGATTTCTACTGCGTTGAATAGAGAACCGCATTGGCTTTAATTCAAATTTAGTTTTTTGAAGATAGTGGAAAAAAAATATTTTTCGCCAAAAAAAACAATGGACTACCCCCTTTGCTTTTTTTTAAAAAATGATAAAAAAAATTTTCTTCCACTATCCATTAAAACAAATTTGTAGTTAAGGCCAATACGGTTAGCTATCCAACGCAAAAGAAATCAAGTCGATATATTGAATACTTTTCAAGTTATGACCAAAAACGTAAATAGTTCTACTAAAAAGTGGCCGGAAATAGGCAGTAGTATAACTACTTACCTTTTTGGTCATAACTTGCTTACTTTTCTAGATATCGACTTGATTTCTACTGCGTTGAATAGAGAACCGCATTGGCTTTAATTCAAATTTAGTTTTTTGAAGATAGTGGAAAAAAAATATTTTTCGCCAAAAAAAACAATGGACTACCCCCTTTGCTTTTTTTTAAAAAATGATAAAAAAAATTTTCTTCCACTATCCATTAAAACAAATTTGTAGTTAAGGCCAATACGGTTAGCTATCCAACGCAAAAGAAATCAAGTCGATATATTGAATACTTTTCAAGTTATGACCAAAAACGTAAATAGTTCTACTAAAAAGTGGCCGGAAATAGGCAGTAGTATAACTACTTACCTTTTTGGTCATAACTTGCTTACTTTTCTAGATATCGACTTGATTTCTACTGCGTTGAATAGAGAACCGCATTGGCTTTAATTCAAATTTAGTTTTTTGAAGATAGTGGAAAAAAAATATTTTTCGCCAAAAAAAACAATGGACTACCCCCTTTGCTTTTTTTTAAAAAATGATAAAAAAAATTTTCTTCCACTATCCATTAAAACAAATTTGTAGTTAAGGCCAATACGGTTAGCTATCCAACGCAAAAGAAATCAAGTCGATGTATTGAAAACTTTTCAAGTTATGGCCAAAAACGTAAATAGTTCTACTAAAAAGTTGCCGGAAATAGGCAGTAGTATAACTACTTACCTTTTTGGTCATAACTTGCTTACTTTTCTAGATATCGACTTGATTTCTACTGCGTTGAATAGAGAACCGCATTGGCTTTAATTCAAATTTAGTTTTTTGAAGATAGTGGAAAAAAAATATTTTTCGCCAAAAAAAACAATGGACTACCCCCTTTGCTTTTTTTTAAAAAATGATAAAAAAAATTTTCTTCCACTATCCATTAAAACAAATTTGTAGTTAAGGCCAATACGGTTAGCTATCCAACGCAAAAGAAATCAAGTCGATATATTGAATACTTTTCAAGTTATGACCAAAAACGTAAATAGTTCTACTAAAAAGTGGCCGGAAATAGGCAGTAGTATAACTACTTACCTTTTTGGTCATAACTTGCTTACTTTTCTAGATATCGACTTGATTTCTACTGTTTTTAATAGAGAACCGCATTGGCTTTAATTCAAATTTAGTTTTTTGAAGATAGTGGAAAAAAAATATTTTTCGCCAAAAAAAACAATGGACTACCCCCTTTGCTTTTTTTTAAAAAATGATAAAAAAAATTTTCTTCCACTATCCAAAAAAAAAAAAATTTGTAGTTAAGGCCAATACGGTTAGCTATCCAACGCAAAAGAAATCAAGTCGATGTATTGAAAACTTTTCAAGTTATGGCCAAAAACGTAAATAGTTCTACTAAAAAGTTGCCGGAAATAGGCAGTAGTATAACTACTTACCTTTTTGGTCATAACTTGCTTACTTTTCTAGATATCGACTTGATTTCTACTGCGTTGAATAGAGAACCGCATTGGCTTTAATTCAAATTTAGTTTTTTGAAGATAGTGGAAAAAAAATATTTTTCGCCAAAAAAAACAATGGACTACCCCCTTTGCTTTTTTTTAAAAAATGATAAAAAAAATTTTCTTCCACTATCCATTAAAACAAATTTGTAGTTAAGGCCAATACGGTTAGCTATCCAACGCAAAAGAAATCAAGTCGATATATTGAATACTTTTCAAGTTATGACCAAAAACGTAAATAGTTCTACTAAAAAGTGGCCGGAAATAGGCAGTAGTATAACTACTTACCTTTTTGGTCATAACTTGCTTACTTTTCTAGATATCGACTTGATTTCTACTGTTTTGAATAGAGAACCGCATTGGCTTTAATTCAAATTTAGTTTTTTGAAGATAGTGGAAAAAAAATATTTTTCGCCAAAAAAAACAATGGACTACCCCCTTTGCTTTTTTTTAAAAAATGATAAAAAAAATTTTCTTCCACTATCCAAAAAAAAAAAAATTTGTAGTTAAGGCCAATACGGTTAGCTATCCAACGCAAAAGAAATCAAGTCGATGTATTGAAAACTTTTCAAGTTATGGCCAAAAACGTAAATAGTTCTACTAAAAAGTTGCCGGAAATAGGCAGTAGTATAACTACTTACCTTTTTGGTCATAACTTGCTTACTTTTCTAGATATCGACTTGATTTCTACTGCGTTGAATAGAGAACCGCATTGGCTTTAATTCAAATTTAGTTTTTTGAAGATAGTGGAAAAAAAATATTTTTCGCCAAAAAAAACAATGGACTACCCCCTTTGCTTTTTTTTAAAAAATGATAAAAAAAATTTTCTTCCACTATCTATTAAAACAAATTTGTAGTTAAGGCCAATACGGTTAGCTATGTAACGCAAAAGAAATCAAGTCGATATATTGAAAACTTTTCAAGTTATGACCAAAAACGTAAATAGTTCTACTAAAAAGTGGCCGGAAATAGGCAGTAGTATAACTACTTACCTTTTTGGCCATAACTTGCTTACTTTTCTAGATATCGACTTGATTTCTACTGCGTTGAATAGAGAACCGCATTGGCTTTAATTCAAATTTAGTTTTTTGAAGATAGTGGAAAAAAAATATTTTTCGCCAAAAAAAACAATGGACTACCCCCTTTGCTTTTTTTTAAAAAATGATAAAAAAAATTTTCTTCCACTATCCATTAAAACAAATTTGTAGTTAAGGCCAATACGGTTAGCTATCCAACGCAAAAGAAATCAAGTCGATATATTGAAAACTTTTCAAGTTATGACCAAAAACTTAAATAGTTCTACTAAAAAGTGGCCGGAAATAGGCAGTAGTATAACTACTTACCTTTTTGGTCATAACTTGCTTACTTTTCTAGATATCGACTTGATTTCTACTGCGTTGAATAGAGAACCGCATTGGCTTTAATTCAAATTTAGTTTTTTGAAGATAGTGGAAAAAAAATATTTTTCGCCAAAAAAAACAATGGACTACCCCCTTTGCTTTTTTTTAAAAAATGATAAAAAAAATTTTCTTCCACTATCCATTAAAACAAATTTGTAGTTAAGGCCAATACGGTTAGCTATCCAACGCAAAAGAAATCAAGTCGATATATTGAATACTTTTCAAGTTATGACCAAAAACGTAAATAGTTCTACTAAAAAGTGGCCGGAAATAGGCAGTAGTATAACTACTTACCTTTTTGGTCATAACTTGCTTACTTTTCTAGATATCGACTTGATTTCTACTGTTTTGAATAGAGAACCGCATTGGCTTTAATTCAAATTTAGTTTTTTGAAGATAGTGGAAAAAAAATATTTTTCGCCAAAAAAAACAATGGACTACCCCCTTTGCTTTTTTTTAAAAAATGATAAAAAAAATTTTCTTCCACTATCCAAAAAAAAAAAAATTTGTAGTTAAGGCCAATACGGTTAGCTATCCAACGCAAAAGAAATCAAGTCGATGTATTGAAAACTTTTCAAGTTATGGCCAAAAACGTAAATAGTTCTACTAAAAAGTTGCCGGAAATAGGCAGTAGTATAACTACTTACCTTTTTGGTCATAACTTGCTTACTTTTCTAGATATCGACTTGATTTCTACTGCGTTGAATAGAGAACCGCATTGGCTTTAATTCAAATTTAGTTTTTTGAAGATAGTGGAAAAAAAATATTTTTCGCCAAAAAAAACAATGGACTACCCCCTTTGCTTTTTTTTAAAAAATGATAAAAAAAATTTTCTTCCACTATCTATTAAAACAAATTTGTAGTTAAGGCCAATACGGTTAGCTATGTAACGCAAAAGAAATCAAGTCGATATATTGAAAACTTTTCAAGTTATGACCAAAAACGTAAATAGTTCTACTAAAAAGTGGCCGGAAATAGGCAGTAGTATAACTACTTACCTTTTTGGCCATAACTTGCTTACTTTTCTAGATATCGACTTGATTTCTACTGCGTTGAATAGAGAACCGCATTGGCTTTAATTCAAATTTAGTTTTTTGAAGATAGTGGAAAAAAAATATTTTTCGCCAAAAAAAACAATGGACTACCCCCTTTGCTTTTTTTTAAAAAATGATAAAAAAAATTTTCTTCCACTATCCATTAAAACAAATTTGTAGTTAAGGCCAATACGGTTAGCTATCCAACGCAAAAGAAATCAAGTCGATATATTGAAAACTTTTCAAGTTATGACCAAAAACTTAAATAGTTCTACTAAAAAGTGGCCGGAAATAGGCAGTAGTATAACTACTTACCTTTTTGGTCATAACTTGCTTACTTTTCTAGATATCGACTTGATTTCTACTGCGTTGAATAGAGAACCGCATTGGCTTTAATTCAAATTTAGTTTTTTGAAGATAGTGGAAAAAAAATATTTTTCGCCAAAAAAAACAATGGACTACCCCCTTTGCTTTTTTTTAAAAAATGATAAAAAAAATTTTCTTCCACTATCCATTAAAACAAATTTGTAGTTAAGGCCAATACGGTTAGCTATCCAACGCAAAAGAAATCAAGTCGATATATTGAATACTTTTCAAGTTATGACCAAAAACGTAAATAGTTCTACTAAAAAGTGGCCGGAAATAGGCAGTAGTATAACTACTTACCTTTTTGGTCATAACTTGCTTACTTTTCTAGATATCGACTTGATTTCTACTGTTTTGAATAGAGAACCGCATTGGCTTTAATTCAAATTTAGTTTTTTGAAGATAGTGGAAAAAAAATATTTTTCGCCAAAAAAAACAATGGACTACCCCCTTTGCTTTTTTTTAAAAAATGATAAAAAAAATTTTCTTCCACTATCCAAAAAAAAAAAAATTTGTAGTTAAGGCCAATACGGTTAGCTATCCAACGCAAAAGAAATCAAGTCGATGTATTGAAAACTTTTCAAGTTATGGCCAAAAACGTAAATAGTTCTACTAAAAAGTTGCCGGAAATAGGCAGTAGTATAACTACTTACCTTTTTGGTCATAACTTGCTTACTTTTCTAGATATCGACTTGATTTCTACTGCGTTGAATAGAGAACCGCATTGGCTTTAATTCAAATTTAGTTTTTTGAAGATAGTGGAAAAAAAATATTTTTCGCCAAAAAAAACAATGGACTACCCCCTTTGCTTTTTTTTAAAAAATGATAAAAAAAATTTTCTTCCACTATCTATTAAAACAAATTTGTAGTTAAGGCCAATACGGTTAGCTATCCAACGCAAAAGAAATCAAGTCGATATATTGAAAACTTTTCAAGTTATGACCAAAAACTTAAATAGTTCTACTAAAAAGTGGCCGGAAATAGGCAGTAGTATAACTACTTACCTTTTTGGTCATAACTTGCTTACTTTTCTAGATATCGACTTGATTTCTACTGCGTTGAATAGAGAACCGCATTGGCTTTAATTCAAATTTAGTTTTTTGAAGATAGTGGAAAAAAAATATTTTTCGCCAAAAAAAACAATGGACTACCCCCTTTGCTTTTTTTTAAAAAATGATAAAAAAAATTTTCTTCCACTATCCAAAAAAAAAAAAATTTGTAGTTAAGGCCAATACGGTTAGCTATCCAACGCAAAAGAAATCAAGTCGATGTATTGAAAACTTTTCAAGTTATGGCCAAAAACGTAAATAGTTCTACTAAAAAGTTGCCGGAAATAGGCAGTAGTATAACTACTTACCTTTTTGGTCATAACTTGCTTACTTTTCTAGATATCGACTTGATTTCTACTGCGTTGAATAGAGAACCGCATTGGCTTTAATTCAAATTTAGTTTTTTGAAGATAGTGGAAAAAAAATATTTTTCGCCAAAAAAAACAATGGACTACCCCCTTTGCTTTTTTTTAAGAAATGATAAAAAAAATTTTCTTCCACTATCCATTAAAACAAATTTGTAGTTAAGGCCAATACGGTTAGCTATCCAACGCAATAGAAATCAAGTCGATATATTGAAAACTTTTCAAGTTATGGCCAAAAACGTAAATAGTTCTACTAAAAAGTGGCCGGAAATAGGCAGTAGTATAACTACTTACCTTTTTGGCCATAACTTGCTTACTTTTCTAGATATCGACTTGATTTCTACTGCGTTGAATAGAGAACCGCATTGGTTTTAATTCAAATTTAGTTTTTTGAAGATAGTGGAAAAAAAATATTTTTCGCCAAAAAAAACAATGGACTACCCCCTTTGCTTTTTTTTAAAAAATGATAAAAAAAATTTTCTTCCACTATCTATTAAAACAAATTTGTAGTTAAGGCCAATACGGTTAGCTATGTAACGCAAAAGAAATCAAGTCGATATATTGAAAACTTTTCAAGTTATGACCAAAAACGTAAATAGTTCTACTAAGAAGTGGCCGGAAATAGGCAGTAGTATAACTACTTACCTTTTTGGTCATAACTTGCTTACTTTTCTAGATATCGACTTGATTTCTACTGCGTTGAATAGAGAACCGCATTGGCTTTAATTCAAATTTAGTTTTTTGAAGATAGTGGAAAAAAAATATTTTTCGCCAAAAAAAACAATGGACTACCCCCTTTGCTTTTTTTTAAAAAATGATAAAAAAAATTTTCTTCCACTATCCAAAAAAAAAAAAATTTTTAGTTAAGGCCAATACGGTTAGCTATCCAACGCAAAAGAAATCAAGTCGATGTATTGAAAACTTTTCAAGTTATGGCCAAAAACGTAAATAGTTCTACTAAAAAGTTGCCGGAAATAGGCAGTAGTATAACTACTTACCTTTTTGGTCATAACTTGCTTACTTTTCTAGATATCGACTTGATTTCTACTGCGTTGAATAGAGAACCGCATTGGCTTTAATTCAAATTTAGTTTTTTGAAGATAGTGGAAAAAAAATATTTTTCGCCAAAAAAAACAATGGACTACCCCCTTTGCTTTTTTTTAAAAAATGATAAAAAAAATTTTCTTCCACTATCCATTAAAACAAATTTGTAGTTAAGGCCAATACGGTTAGCTATCCAACGCAAAAGAAATCAAGTCGATATATTGAAAACTTTTCAAGTTATGGCCAAAAACGTAAATAGTTCTACTAAAAAGTGGCCGGAAATAGGCAGTAGTATAACTACTTACCTTTTTGGTCATAACTTGCTTACTTTTCTAGATATCGACTTGATTTCTACTGCGTTGAATAGAGAACCGCATTGGCTTTAATTCAAATTTAGTTTTTTGAAGATAGTGGAAAAAAAATATTTTTCGCCAAAAAAAACAATGGACTACCCCCTTTGCTTTTTTTTAAAAAATAATAAAAAAAATTTTCTTCCACTATCAATTAAAAAAAAATTTGTAGTTAAGGCCAATACGGTTAGCTATCCAACGCAAAGAAATCAAGTCGATATATTGAAAACTTTTCAAGTTATGACCAAAAACGTAAATAGTTCTACTAAAAAGTGGCCGCAAATAGGCAGTAGTATAACTACTTACCTTTTTGGTCATAACTTGCTTACTTTTCTAGATATCGACTTGATTTCTACTGCGTTGAATAGAGAACCGCATAGGCTTTAATTTAAATTTAGTTTTTTGAAGATAGTGGAAAAAAAATATTTTTCGCCAAAAAAAACAATGGACTACCCCCTTTGCTTTTTTTTAAAAAATGATAAAAAAAATTTTCTTCCACTATCCATTAAAACAAATTTGTAGTTAAGGCCAATACGGTTAGCTATTCACCGCAAAAGAAATCAAGTCGATATATTGAAAACTTTTCAAGTTATGGCCAAAAACGTAAATAGTTCTACTAAAAAGTGGCCGGAAATAGGCAGTAGTATAACTACTTACCTTTTTGGTCATAACTTGCTTACTTTTCTAGATATCAACTTGATTTCTACTGCGTTGAATAGAGAACCGCATAGGCTTTAATTCAAATTTAGTTTTTTGAAGATAGTGGAAAAAAAATATTTTTCGCCAAAAAAAACAATGGACTACCCCCTTTGCTTTTTTTTAAAAAATAATAAAAAAAATTTTCTTCCACTATCAATTAAAAAAAAATTTGTAGTTAAGGCCAATACGGTTAGCTATCCAACGCAAAAGAAATCAAGTCGATATATTGAAAACTTTTCAAGTTATGGCCAAAAACGTAAATAGTTCTACTAAAAAGTGGCCGGAAATAGGCAGTAGTATAACTACTTACCTTTTTGGTCATAACTTGCTTACTTTTCTAGATATCGACTTGATTTCTACTGCGTTGAATAGAGAACCGCATTGGCTTTAATTCAAATTTAGTTTTTTGAAGATAGTGGAAAAAAAATATTTTTCGCCAAAAAAAACAATGGACTACCCCCTTTGCTTTTTTTTAAAAAATAATAAAAAAAATTTTCTTCCACTATCAATTAAAAAAAAATTTGTAGTTAAGGCCAATACGGTTAGCTATCCAACGCAAAGAAATCAAGTCGATATATTGAAAACTTTTCAAGTTATGACCAAAAACGTAAATAGTTCTACTAAAAAGTGGCCGCAAATAGGCAGTAGTATAACTACTTACCTTTTTGGTCATAACTTGCTTACTTTTCTAGATATCGACTTGATTTCTACTGCGTTGAATAGAGAACCGCATTGGCTTTAATTCAAATTTAGTTTTTTGAAGATAGTGGAAAAAAAATATTTTTCGCCAAAAAAAACAATGGACTACCCCCTTTGCTTTTTTTTAAAAAATGATAAAAAAAATTTTCTTCCACTATCCATTAAAACAAATTTGTAGTTAAGGCCAATACGGTTAGCTATTCACCGCAAAAGAAATCAAGTCGATATATTGAAAACTTTTCAAGTTATGGCCAAAAACGTAAATAGTTCTACTAAAAAGTGGCCGGAAATAGGCAGTAGTATAACTACTTACCTTTTTGGTCATAACTTGCTTACTTTTCTAGATATCAACTTGATTTCTACTGCGTTGAATAGAGAACCGCATAGGCTTTAATTCAAATTTAGTTTTTTGAAGATAGTGGAAAAAAAATATTTTTCGCCAAAAAAAACAATGGACTACCCCCTTTGCTTTTTTTTAAAAAATGATAAAAAAAATTTTCTTCCACTATCCATTAAAAAAAAATTTGTAGTTAAGGCCAATACGGTTAGCTATCCAACGCAAAAGAAATCAAGTCGATATATTGAAAACTTTTCAAGTTATGGCCAAAAACGTAAATAGTTCTACTAAAAAGTGGCCGGAAATAGGCAGTAGTATAACTACTTACCTTTTTGGTCATAACTTGCTTACTTTTCTAGATATCGACTTGATTTCTACTGCGTTGAATAGAGAACCGCATTGGCTTTAATTCAAATTTAGTTTTTTGAAGATAGTGGAAAAAAAATATTTTTCGCCAAAAAAAACAATGGACTACCCCCTTTGCTTTTTTTTAAAAAATGATAAAAAAAATTTTCTTCCACTATCCATTAAAAAAAAATTTGCAGTTAAGGCCAATACGGTTAGCTATCCAACGCAAAAGAAATCAAGTCGATATATTGAAAACTTTTCAAGTTATGGCCAAAAACGTAAATAGTTCTACTAAAAAGTGGCCGGAAATAGGCAGTAGTATAACTACTTACCTTTTTGGTCATAACTTGCTTACTTTTCTAGATATCGACTTGATTTCTACTGCGTTAAATAGAGAACCGCATTGGCTTTAATTCAAATTTAGTTTTTTTGAAGATAGTGGAAAAAAATATTTTTCGCCAAAAAAAAACAATGGACTACCCCCTTTGCTTTTTTTTAAAAAATGATAAAAAAAATTTTCTTCCACTATCCATTAAAAAAAAATTTGTGGTTAAGGCCAATACGGTTAGCTATCCAACGCAAAAGAAATCAAGTCGATGTATTGAAAACTTTTCAAGTTATGGCCAAAAACGTAAATAGTTCTACTAAAAAGTGGCCGGAAATAGGCAGTAGTATAACTACTTACCTTTTTGGTCATAACTTGCTTACTTTTCTAGATATCGACTTGATTTCTACTGCGTTAAATAGAGAACCGCATTGGCTTTAATTCAAATTTAGTTTTTTTGAAGATAGTGGAAAAAAATATTTTTCGCCAAAAAAAAACAATGGACTACCCCCTTTGCTTTTTTTTAAAAAATGATAAAAAAAATTTTCTTCCACTATCCATTAAAAAAAAATTTGCAGTTAAGGCCAATACGGTTAGCTATCCAACGCAAAAGAAATCAAGTCGATGTATTGAAAACTTTTCAAGTTATGGCCAAAAACGTAAATAGTTCTACTAAAAAGTGGAAGGAAATAGGCAGTAGTATAACTACTTACCTTTTTGGTCATAACTTGCTTACTTTTCTAGATATCGACTTGATTTCTACTGTTTTGAATAGAGAACCGCATTGGCTTTAATTCAAATTTAGTTTTTTGAAGATAGTGGAAAAAAAATATTTTTCGAAAAAAAAAAACAATGGACTACCCCCTTTGCTTTTTTTTTAAAAATGATAAAAAAAATTTTCTTCCACTATCCATTAAAAAAAAATTTGTGGTTAAGGCCAATACGGTTAGCTATCCAACGCAAAAGAAATCAAGTCGATGTATTGAAAACTTTTCAAGTTATGGCCAAAAACGTAAATAGTTCTACTAAAAAGTGGAAGGAAATAGGCAGTAGTATAACTACTTACCTTTTTGGTCATAACTTGCTTACTTTTCTAGATATCGACTTGATTTCTACTGTTTTGAATAGAGAACCGCATTGGCTTTAATTCAAATTTAGTTTTTTGAAGATAGTGGAAAAAAAATATTTTTCGAAAAAAAAAAACAATGGACTACCCCCTTTGCTTTTTTTTTAAAAATGATAAAAAAAATTTTCTTCCACTATCCATTAAAAAAAAATTTGTGGTTAAGGCCAATACGGTTAGCTATCCAACGCAAAAGAAATCAAGTCGATGTATTGAAAACTTTTCAAGTTATGGCCAAAAACGTAAATAGTTCTACTAAAAAGTGGCCGGAAATAGGCAGTAGTATAACTACTTACCTTTTTGGTCATAACTTGCTTACTTTTCTAGATATCGACTTGATTTCTACTGTTTTGAATAGAGAACCGCATTGGCTTTAATTCAAATTTAGTTTTTTTGAAGATAGTGGAAAAAAATATTTTTCGCCAAAAAAAAACAATGGACTACCCCCTTTGCTTTTTTTTAAAAAATGATAAAAAAATTTTTTTCCACTATCCATTAAAACAAATTTGTAGTTAAGGCCAATACGGTTAGCTATCCAACGCAAAAGAAATCAAGTCGATATATTGAAAACTTTTCAAGTTATGGCCAAAAACGTAAATAGTTCTACTAAAAAGTGGCCGGAAATAGGCAGTAGTATAACTACTTACCTTTTTGGTCATAACTTGCTTACTTTTCTAGATATCAACTTGATTTCTACTGCGTTGAATAGAGAACCGCATTGGCTTTAATTCAAATTTAGTTTTTTGAAGATAGTGGAAAAAAAATATTTTTCGAAAAAAAAAAACAATGGACTACCCCCTTTGCTTTTTTTTAAAAAATGATAAAAAAAATTTTTTTCCACTATCCATTAAAACAAATTTGTAGTTAAGGCCAATACGGTTAGCTATCCAACGCAAAAGAAATCAAGTCGATATATTGAAAACTTTTCAAGTTATGGCCAAAAACGTAAATAGTTCTACTAAAAAGTGGCCGGAAATAGGCAGTAGTATAACTACTTACCTTTTTGGTCATAACTTGCTTACTTTTCTAGATATCAACTTGATTTCTACTGCGTTGAATAGAGAACCGCATTGGCTTTAATTCAAATTTAGTTTTTTGAAGATAGTGGAAAAAAAATATTTTTCGCCAAAAAAACAATGGACTACCCCCTTTGCTTTTTTTTAAAAAATGATAAAAAAAATTTTCTTCCACTATCCATTAAAACAAATTTGTAGTTAAGGCCAATACGGTTAGCTATCCACCGCAAAAGAAATCAAGTCGATGTATTGAAAACTTTTCAAGTTATGGCCAAAAACGTAAATAGTTCTACTAAAAAGTGGCCGGAAATAGGCAGTAGTATAACTACTTACCTTTTTGGTCATAACTTGCTTACTTTTCTAGATATCGACTTGATTTCTACTGCGTTAAATAGAGAACCGCATTGGCTTTAATTCAAATTTAGTTTTTTTGAAGATAGTGGAAAAAAATATTTTTCGCCAAAAAAAAACAATGGACTACCCCCTTTGCTTTTTTTTAAAAAATGATAAAAAAAATTTTCTTCCACTATCCATTAAAAAAAAATTTGCAGTTAAGGCCAATACGGTTAGCTATCCAACGCAAAAGAAATCAAGTCGATATATTGAAAACTTTTCAAGTTATGGCCAAAAACGTAAATAGTTCTACTAAAAAGTGGCCGGAAATAGGCAGTAGTATAACTACTTACCTTTTTGGTCATAACTTGCTTACTTTTCTAGATATCGACTTGATTTCTACTGCGTTAAATAGAGAACCGCATTGGCTTTAATTCAAATTTAGTTTTTTTGAAGATAGTGGAAAAAAATATTTTTCGCCAAAAAAAAACAATGGACTACCCCCTTTGCTTTTTTTTAAAAAATGATAAAAAAAATTTTCTTCCACTATCCATTAAAAAAAAATTTGCAGTTAAGGCCAATACGGTTAGCTATCCAACGCAAAAGAAATCAAGTCGATGTATTGAAAACTTTTCAAGTTATGGCCAAAAACGTAAATAGTTCTACTAAAAAGTGGAAGGAAATAGGCAGTAGTATAACTACTTACCTTTTTGGTCATAACTTGCTTACTTTTCTAGATATCGACTTGATTTCTACTGTTTTGAATAGAGAACCGCATTGGCTTTAATTCAAATTTAGTTTTTTGAAGATAGTGGAAAAAAAATATTTTTCGAAAAAAAAAAACAATGGACTACCCCCTTTGCTTTTTTTAAAAATGATAAAAAAAATTTTCTTCCACTATCCATTAAAAAAAAATTTGTGGTTAAGGCCAATACGGTTAGCTATCCAACGCAAAAGAAATCAAGTCGATGTATTGAAAACTTTTCAAGTTATGGCCAAAAACGTAAATAGTTCTATTAAAAAGTGGCCGGAAATAGGCAGTAGTATAACTACTTACCTTTTTGGTCATAACTTGCTTACTTTTCTAGATATCGACTTGATTTCTACTGCGTTAAATAGAGAACCGCATTGGCTTTAATTCAAATTTAGTTTTTTTGAAGATAGTGGAAAAAAATATTTTTCGCCAAAAAAAAACAATGGACTACCCCCTTTGCTTTTTTTTAAAAAATGATAAAAAAAATTTTCTTCCACTATCCATTAAAAAAAAATTTGCAGTTAAGGCCAATACGGTTAGCTATCCAACGCAAAAGAAATCAAGTCGATATATTGAAAACTTTTCAAGTTATGGCCAAAAACGTAAATAGTTCTACTAAAAAGTGGCCGGAAATAGGCAGTAGTATAACTACTTACCTTTTTGGTCATAACTTGCTTACTTTTCTAGATATCGACTTGATTTCTACTGCGTTAAATAGAGAACCGCATTGGCTTTAATTCAAATTTAGTTTTTTTGAAGATAGTGGAAAAAAATATTTTTCGCCAAAAAAAAACAATGGACTACCCCCTTTGCTTTTTTTTAAAAAATGATAAAAAAAATTTTCTTCCACTATCCATTAAAAAAAAATTTGCAGTTAAGGCCAATACGGTTAGCTATCCAACGCAAAAGAAATCAAGTCGATGTATTGAAAACTTTTCAAGTTATGGCCAAAAACGTAAATAGTTCTACTAAAAAGTGGAAGGAAATAGGCAGTAGTATAACTACTTACCTTTTTGGTCATAACTTGCTTACTTTTCTAGATATCGACTTGATTTCTACTGTTTTGAATAGAGAACCGCATTGGCTTTAATTCAAATTTAGTTTTTTGAAGATAGTGGAAAAAAAATATTTTTCGAAAAAAAAAAACAATGGACTACCCCCTTTGCTTTTTTTTTAAAAATGATAAAAAAAATTTTCTTCCACTATCCATTAAAAAAAATTTGTGGTTAAGGCCAATACGGTTAGCTATCCAACGCAAAAGAAATCAAGTCGATGTATTGAAAACTTTTCAAGTTATGGCCAAAAACGTAAATAGTTCTACTAAAAAGTGGAAGGAAATAGGCAGTAGTATAACTACTTACCTTTTTGGTCATAACTTGCTTACTTTTCTAGATATCGACTTGATTTCTACTGTTTTGAATAGAGAACCGCATTGGCTTTAATTCAAATTTAGTTTTTTGAAGATAGTGGAAAAAAAATATTTTTCGAAAAAAAAAAACAATGGACTACCCCCTTTGCTTTTTTTTAAAAAATGATAAAAAAAATTTTTTTCCACTATCCATTAAAACAAATTTGTAGTTAAGGCCAATACGGTTAGCTATCCAACGCAAAAGAAATCAAGTCGATATATTGAAAACTTTTCAAGTTATGGCCAAAAACGAAAATAGTTCTACTAAAAAGTGGCCGGAAATAGGCAGTAGTATAACTACTTACCTTTTTGGTCATAACTTGCTTACTTTTCTAGATATCGACTTGATTTCTACTGCGTTGAATAGAGAACCGCATTGGCTTTAATTCAAATTTAGTTTTTTGAAGATAGTGGAAAAAAAATATTTTTCGCCAAAAAAAACAATGGACTACCCCCTTTGCTTTTTTTTAAAAAATAATAAAAAAAATTTTCTTCCACTATCAATTAAAAAAAAATTTGTAGTTAAGGCCAATACGGTTAGCTATCCAACGCAAAGAAATCAAGTCGATATATTGAAAACTTTTCAAGTTATGACCAAAAACGTAAATAGTTCTACTAAAAAGTGGCCGCAAATAGGCAGTAGTATAACTACTTACCTTTTTGGTCATAACTTGCTTACTTTTCTAGATATCGACTTGATTTCTACTGCGTTGAATAGAGAACCGCATTGGCTTTAATTCAAATTTAGTTTTTTGAAGATAGTGGAAAAAAAATATTTTTCGCCAAAAAAAACAATGGACTACCCCCTTTGCTTTTTTTTAAAAAATGATAAAAAAAATTTTCTTCCACTATCCATTAAAACAAATTTGTAGTTAAGGCCAATACGGTTAGCTATCCACCGCAAAAGAAATCAAGTCGATATATTGAAAACTTTTCAAGTTATGGCCAAAAACGTAAATAGTTCTACTAAAAAGTGGCCGGAAATAGGCAGTAGTATAACTACTTACCTTTTTGGTCATAACTTGCTTACTTTTCTAGATATCAACTTGATTTCTACTGCGTTGAATAGAGAACCGCATAGGCTTTAATTCAAATTTAGTTTTTTGAAGATAGTGGAAAAAAAATATTTTTCGCCAAAAAAAACAATGGACTACCCCCTTTGCTTTTTTTTAAAAAATGATAAAAAAAATGTTCTTCCACTATCCATTAAAAAAAAATTTGTAGTTAAGGCCAATACGGTTAGCTATCCAACGCAAAAGAAATCAAGTCGATATATTGAAAACTTTTCAAGTTATGGCCAAAAACGTAAATAGTTCTACTAAAAAGTGGCCGGAAATAGGCAGTAGTATAACTACTTACCTTTTTGGTCATAACTTGCTTACTTTTCTAGATATCGACTTGATTTCTACTGCGTTAAATAGAGAACCGCATTGGCTTTAATTCAAATTTAGTTTTTTTGAAGATAGTGGAAAAAAATATTTTTCGCCAAAAAAAAACAATGGACTACCCCCTTTGCTTTTTTTTAAAAAATGATAAAAAAAATTTTCTTCCACTATCCATTAAAAAAAAATTTGTGGTTAAGGCCAATACGGTTAGCTATCCAACGCAAAAGAAATCAAGTCGATGTATTGAAAACTTTTCAAGTTATGGCCAAAAACGTAAATAGTTCTACTAAAAAGTGGAAGGAAATAGGCAGTAGTATAACTACTTACCTTTTTGGTCATAACTTGCTTACTTTTCTAGATATCGACTTGATTTCTACTGTTTTGAATAGAGAACCGCATTGGCTTTAATTCAAATTTAGTTTTTTTGAAGATAGTGGAAAAAAATATTTTTCGCCAAAAAAAAACAATGGACTACCCCCTTTGCTTTTTTTTAAAAAATGATAAAAAAAATTTTCTTCCACTATCCATTAAAAAAAAATTTGCAGTTAAGGCCAATACGGTTAGCTATCCAACGCAAAAGAAATCAAGTCGATATATTGAAAACTTTTCAAGTTATGGCCAAAAACGTAAATAGTTCTACTAAAAAGTGGCCGGAAATAGGCAGTAGTATAACTACTTACCTTTTTGGTCATAACTTGCTTACTTTTCTAGATATCGACTTGATTTCTACTGCGTTAAATAGAGAACCGCATTGGCTTTAATTCAAATTTAGTTTTTTTGAAGATAGTGGAAAAAAATATTTTTCGCCAAAAAAAAAACAATGGACTACCCCCTTTGCTTTTTTTTAAAAAATGATAAAAAAAATTTTCTTCCACTATCCATTAAAAAAAAATTTGCAGTTAAGGCCAATACGGTTAGCTATCCAACGCAAAAGAAATCAAGTCGATGTATTGAAAACTTTTCAAGTTATGGCCAAAAACGTAAATAGTTCTACTAAAAAGTGGAAGGAAATAGGCAGTAGTATAACTACTTACCTTTTTGGTCATAACTTGCTTAGTTTTCTAGATATCGACTTGATTTCTACTGTTTTGAATAGAGAACCGCATTGGCTTTAATTCAAATTTAGTTTTTTGAAGATAGTGGAAAAAAAATATTTTTCGAAAAAAAAAAACAATGGACTACCCCCTTTGCTTTTTTTTAAAAAATGATAAAAAAAATTTTTTTCCACTATCCATTAAAACAAATTTGTAGTTAAGGCCAATACGGTTAGCTATCCAACGCAAAAGAAATCAAGTCGATATATTGAAAACTTTTCAAGTTATGGCCAAAAACGTAAATAGTTATACTAAAAAGTGGCCGGAAATAGGCAGTAGTATAACTACTTACCTTTTTTGTCATAACTTGCTTACTTTTCTAGATATCGACTTGATTTCTACTGCGTTGAATAGAGAACCGCATTGGCTTTAATTCAAATTTAGTTTTTTGAAGATAGTGGAAAAAAAATATTTTTCGCCAAAAAAAACAATGGACTACCCCCTTTGCTTTTTTTTAAAAAATGATAAAAAAAATTTTCTTCCACTATCCATTAAAAAAAATTTGTAGTTAAGGCCAATACGGTTAGCTATCCAACGCAAAAGAAATCAAGTCGATATATTGAAAACTTTTCAAGTTATGACCAAAAACTTAAATAGTTCTACTAAAAAGTGGCCGCAAATAGGCAGTAGTATAACTACTTACCTTTTTGGCCATAACTTGCTTACTTTTCTAGATATCGACTTGATTTCTACTGCGTTGAATAGAGAACCGCATTGGTTTTAATTCAAATTTAGTTTTTTGAAGATAGTGGAAAAAAAATATTTTTCGCCAAAAAAAACAATGGACTACCCCCTTTGCTTTTTTTTAAAAAATGATAAAAAAAATTTTCTTCCACTATCCATTAAAACAAATTTGTAGTTAAGGCCAATACGGTTACTATCCAACGTAAAAGAAATCAAGTCGATATATTGAAAACTTTTCAAGTTATGGCCAAAAACGTAAATAGTTCTACTAAAAAGTGGCCGGAAATAGGCAGTAGTATAACTACTTACTAAAAAAAAACAATGGACTACCACCCCCTTTGCTTTTTTTTAAAAAATTATAAAAAAAATTTTCTTCCACTATCCATTAAAACAAATTTGTAGTTAAGGCCAATACGGTTACTATCCAACGTAAAAGAAATCAAGTCGATATATTGAAAACTTTTCAAGTTATGACCAAAAACGTAAATAGTTCTACTAAAAAGTGGCCGGAAATAGGCAGTAGTATAACTACTTACCTTTTTGGTCATAACTTGCTTACTTTTCTAGATATCGACTTGATTTCTACTGTTTTGAATAGAGAACCGCATTGGCTTTAATTCAAATTTAGTTTTTTGAAGATAGTGGAAAAAAAATATTTTTCGCCAAAAAAAACAATGGACTACCCCCTTTGCTTTTTTTTAAAAAATGATAAAAAAAATTTTCTTCCACTATCCATTAAAAAAAAATTTGTAGTTAAGGCCAATACGGTTAGCTATCCAACGCAAAAGAAATCAAGTCGATATATTGAAAACTTTTCAAGTTATGGCCAAAAACGTAAATAGTTCTACTAAAAAGTGGCCGGAAATAGGCAGTAGTATAACTACTTACCTTTTTGGTCATAACTTGCTTACTTTTCTAGATATCGACTTGATTTCTACTGCGTTGAATAGAGAACCGCATTGGCTTTAATTCAAATTTAGTTTTTTGAAGATAGTGGAAAAAAAATATTTTTCGCCAAAAAAAACAATGGACTACCCCCTTTGCTTTTTTTTAAAAAATGATAAAAAAAATTTTCTTCCACTATCCATTAAAAAAAAATTTGCAGTTAAGGCCAATACGGTTAGCTATCCAACGCAAAAGAAATCAAGTCGATATATTGAAAACTTTTCAAGTTATGGCCAAAAACGTAAATAGTTCTACTAAAAAGTGGCCGGAAATAGGCAGTAGTATAACTACTTACCTTTTTGGTCATAACTTGCTTACTTTTCTAGATATCGACTTGATTTCTACTGCGTTAAATAGAGAACCGCATTGGCTTTAATTCAAATTTAGTTTTTTTGAAGATAGTGGAAAAAAATATTTTTCGCCAAAAAAAAACAATGGACTACCCCCTTTGCTTTTTTTTAAAAAATGATAAAAAAAATTTTCTTCCACTATCCATTAAAAAAAAATTTGCAGTTAAGGCCAATACGGTTAGCTATCCAACGCAAAAGAAATCAAGTCGATGTATTGAAAACTTTTCAAGTTATGGCCAAAAACGTAAATAGTTCTACTAAAAAGTGGAAGGAAATAGGCAGTAGTATAACTACTTACCTTTTTGGTCATAACTTGCTTACTTTTCTAGATATCGACTTGATTTCTACTGTTTTGAATAGAGAACCGCATTGGCTTTAATTCAAATTTAGTTTTTTGAAGATAGTGGAAAAAAAATATTTTTCGAAAAAAAAAACAATGGACTACCCCCTTTGCTTTTTTTTTAAAAATGATAAAAAAAATTTTCTTCCACTATCCATTAAAAAAAAATTTGTGGTTAAGGCCAATACGGTTAGCTATCCAACGCAAAAGAAATCAAGTCGATGTATTGAAAACTTTTCAAGTTATGGCCAAAAACGTAAATAGTTCTACTAAAAAGTGGAAGGAAATAGGCAGTAGTATAACTACTTACCTTTTTGGTCATAACTTGCTTACTTTTCTAGATATCGACTTGATTTCTACTGTTTTGAATAGAGAACCGCATTGGCTTTAATTCAAATTTAGTTTTTTTGAAGATAGTGGAAAAAAATATTTTTCGCCAAAAAAAAACAATGGACTACCCCCTTTGCTTTTTTTTAAAAAATGATAAAAAAAATTTTCTTCCACTATCCATTAAAAAAAAATTTGCAGTTAAGGCCAATACGGTTAGCTATCCAACGCAAAAGAAATCAAGTCGATGTATTGAAAACTTTTCAAGTTATGGCCAAAAACGTAAATAGTTCTACTAAAAAGTGGAAGGAAATAGGCAGTAGTATAACTACTTACCTTTTTGGTCATAACTTGCTTACTTTTCTAGATATCGACTTGATTTCTACTGTTTTGAATAGAGAACCGCATTGGCTTTAATTCAAATTTAGTTTTTTGAAGATAGTGGAAAAAAAATATTTTTCGAAAAAAAAAACAATGGACTACCCCCTTTGCTTTTTTTTTAAAAATGATAAAAAAAATTTTCTTCCACTATCCATTAAAAAAAAATTTGTGGTTAAGGCCAATACGGTTAGCTATCCAACGCAAAAGAAATCAAGTCGATGTATTGAAAACTTTTCAAGTTATGGCCAAAAACGTAAATAGTTCTACTAAAAAGTGGAAGGAAATAGGCAGTAGTATAACTACTTACCTTTTTGGTCATAACTTGCTTACTTTTCTAGATATCGACTTGATTTCTACTGTTTTGAATAGAGAACCGCATTGGCTTTAATTCAAATTTAGTTTTTTGAAGATAGTGGAAAAAAAATATTTTTCGAAAAAAAAAAACAATGGACTACCCCCTTTGCTTTTTTTTAAAAAATGATAAAAAAAATTTTCTTCCACTATCTATTAAAACAAATTTGTAGTTAAGGCCAATACGGTTAGCTATGTAACGCAAAAGAAATCAAGTCGATATATTGAAAACTTTTCAAGTTATGACCAAAAACGTAAATAGTTCTACTAAAAAGTGGCCGGAAATAGGCAGTAGTATAACTACTTACCTTTTTGGTCATAACTTGCTTACTTTTCTAGATATCGACTTGATTTCTACTGCGTTGAATAGAGAACCGCATTGGTTTTAATTCAAATTTAGTTTTTTGAAGATAGTGGAAAAAAAATATTTTTCGCCAAAAAAAACAATGGACTACCCCCTTTGCTTTTTTTTAAGAAATGATAAAAAAAATTTTCTTCCACTATCAATTAAAAAAAAATTTGTAGTTAAGGCCAATACGGTTAGCTATCCAACGCAAAGAAATCAAGTCGATATATTGAAAACTTTTCAAGTTATGACCAAAAACGTAAATAGTTCTACTAAAAAGTGGCCGCAAATAGGCAGTAGTATAACTACTTACCTTTTTGGTCATAACTTGCTTACTTTTCTAGATATCGACTTGATTTCTACTGCGTTGAATAGAGAACCGCATTGGCTTTAATTCAAATTTAGTTTTTTGAAGATAGTGGAAAAAAAATATTTTTCGCCAAAAAAAACAATGGACTACCCCCTTTGCTTTTTTTTAAGAAATGATAAAAAAAATTTTCTTCCACTATCAATTAAAAAAAAATTTGTAGTTAAGGCCAATACGGTTAGCTATCCAACGCAAAGAAATCAAGTCGATATATTGAAAACTTTTCAAGTTATGGCCAAAAACGTAAATAGTTCTACTAAAAAGTGGCCGGAAATAGGCAGTAGTATAACTACTTACCTTTTTGGTCATAACTTGCTTACTTTTCTAGATATCGACTTGATTTCTACTGCGTTGAATAGAGAACCGCATTGGTTTTAATTCAAATTTAGTTTTTTGAAGATAGTGGAAAAAAAATATTTTTCGCCAAAAAAAACAATGGACTACCCCCTTTGCTTTTTTTTAAGAAATGATAAAAAAAATTTTCTTCCACTATCAATTAAAAAAAAATTTGTAGTTAAGGCCAATACGGTTAGCTATCCAACGCAAAGAAATCAAGTCGATATATTGAAAACTTTTCAAGTTATGACCAAAAACGTAAATAGTTCTACTAAAAAGTGGCCGCAAATAGGCAGTAGTATAACTACTTACCTTTTTGGTCATAACTTGCTTACTTTTCTAGATATCGACTTGATTTCTACTGCGTTGAATAGAGAACCGCATTGGCTTTAATTCAAATTTAGTTTTTTGAAGATAGTGGAAAAAAAATATTTTTCGCCAAAAAAAACAATGGACTACCCCCTTTGCTTTTTTTTAAGAAATGATAAAAAAAATTTTCTTCCACTATCAATTAAAAAAAAATTTGTAGTTAAGGCCAATACGGTTAGCTATCAAACGCAAAGAAATCAAGTCGATATATTGAAAACTTTTCAAGTTATGACCAAAAACGTAAATAGTTCTACTAAAAAGTGGCCGGAAATAGGCAGTAGTATAACTACTTACCTTTTTGGTCATAACTTGCTTACTTTTCTAGATATCGACTTGATTTCTACTGCGTTGAATAGAGAACCGCATTGGTTTTAATTCAAATTTAGTTTTTTGAAGATAGTGGAAAAAAAATATTTTTCGCCAAAAAAAACAATGGACTACCCCCTTTGCTTTTTTTTAAGAAATGATAAAAAAAATTTTCTTCCACTATCTATTAAAACAAATTTGTAGTTAAGGCCAATACGGTTAGCTATGTAACGCAAAAGAAATCAAGTCGATATATTGAAAACTTTTCAAGTTATGACCAAAAACGTAAATAGTTCTACTAAAAAGTGGCCGGAAATAGGCAGTAGTATAACTACTTACCTTTTTGGTCATAACTTGCTTACTTTTCTAGATATCGACTTGATTTCTACTGCGTTGAATAGAGAACCGCATTGGTTTTAATTCAAATTTAGTTTTTTGAAGATAGTGGAAAAAAAATATTTTTCGCCAAAAAAAACAATGGACTACCCCCTTTGCTTTTTTTTAAGAAATGATAAAAAAAATTTTCTTCCACTATCAATTAAAAAAAAATTTGTAGTTAAGGCCAATACGGTTAGCTATCCAACGCAAAGAAATCAAGTCGATATATTGAAAACTTTTCAAGTTATGACCAAAAACGTAAATAGTTCTACTAAAAAGTGGCCGCAAATAGGCAGTAGTATAACTACTTACCTTTTTGGTCATAACTTGCTTACTTTTCTAGATATCGACTTGATTTCTACTGCGTTGAATAGAGAACCGCATTGGCTTTAATTCAAATTTAGTTTTTTGAAGATAGTGGAAAAAAAATATTTTTCGCCAAAAAAAACAATGGACTACCCCCTTTGCTTTTTTTTAAGAAATGATAAAAAAAATTTTCTTCCACTATCAATTAAAAAAAAATTTGTAGTTAAGGCCAATACGGTTAGCTATCCAACGCAAAGAAATCAAGTCGATATATTGAAAACTTTTCAAGTTATGACCAAAAACGTAAATAGTTCTACTAAAAAGTGGCCGGAAATAGGCAGTAGTATAACTACTTACCTTTTTGGTCATAACTTGCTTACTTTTCTAGATATCGACTTGATTTCTACTGCGTTGAATAGAGAACCGCATTGGTTTTAATTCAAATTTAGTTTTTTGAAGATAGTGGAAAAAAAATATTTTTCGCCAAAAAAAACAATGGACTACCCCCTTTGCTTTTTTTTAAGAAATGATAAAAAAAATTTTCTTCCACTATCAATTAAAAAAAAATTTGTAGTTAAGGCCAATACGGTTAGCTATCCAACGCAAAGAAATCAAGTCGATATATTGAAAACTTTTCAAGTTATGACCAAAAACGTAAATAGTTCTACTAAAAAGTGGCCGCAAATAGGCAGTAGTATAACTACTTACCTTTTTGGTCATAACTTGCTTACTTTTCTAGATATCGACTTGATTTCTACTGTTTTGAATAGAGAACCGCATTGGCTTTAATTCAAATTTAGTTTTTTTGAAGATAGTGGAAAAAAATATTTTTCGCCAAAAAAAAACAATGGACTACCCCCTTTGCTTTTTTTTAAAAAATGATAAAAAAAATTTTCTTCCACTATCCATTAAAAAAAAATTTGCAGTTAAGGCCAATACGGTTAGCTATCCAACGCAAAAGAAATCAAGTCGATATATTGAAAACTTTTCAAGTTATGGCCAAAAACGTAAATAGTTCTACTAAAAAGTGGCCGGAAATAGGCAGTAGTATAACTACTTACTAAAAAAAAACAATGGACTACCACCCCCTTTGCTTTTTTTTAAAAAATTATAAAAAAAATTTTCTTCCACTATCCATTAAAACAAATTTGTAGTTAAGGCCAATACGGTTACTATCCAACGTAAAAGAAATCAAGTCGATATATTGAAAACTTTTCAAGTTATGACCAAAAACGTAAATAGTTCTACTAAAAAGTGGCCGGAAATAGGCAGTAGTATAACTACTTACTAAAAAAAAACAATGGACTACCACCCCCTTTGCTTTTTTTTAAAAAATTATAAAAAAAATTTTCTTCCACTATCCATTAAAACAAATTTGTAGTTAAGGCCAATACGGTTACTATCCAACGTAAAAGAAATCAAGTCGATATATTGAAAACTTTTCAAGTTATGGCCAAAAACGTAAATAGTTCTACTAAAAAGTGGCCGGAAATAGGCAGTAGTATAACTACTTACCTTTTTGGTCATAACTTGCTTACTTTTCTAGATATCGACTTGATTTCTACTGCGTTGAATAGAGAACCGCATTGGCTTTAATTCAAATTTAGTTTTTTGAAGATAGTGGAAAAAAAATATTTTTCGCCAAAAAAAACAATGGACTACCCCCTTTGCTTTTTTTTAAAAAATGATAAAAAAAATTTTCTTCCACTATCCATTAAAAAAAAATTTGCAGTTAAGGCCAATACGGTTAGCTATCCAACGCAAAAGAAATCAAGTCGATATATTGAAAACTTTTCAAGTTATGGCCAAAAACGTAAATAGTTCTACTAAAAAGTGGCCGGAAATAGGCAGTAGTATAACTACTTACCTTTTTGGTCATAACTTGCTTACTTTTCTAGATATCGACTTGATTTCTACTGCGTTAAATAGAGAACCGCATTGGCTTTAATTCAAATTTAGTTTTTTTGAAGATAGTGGAAAAAAATATTTTTCGCCAAAAAAAAACAATGGACTACCCCCTTTGCTTTTTTTTAAAAAATGATAAAAAAAATTTTCTTCCACTATCCATTAAAAAAAAATTTGCAGTTAAGGCCAATACGGTTAGCTATCCAACGCAAAAGAAATCAAGTCGATGTATTGAAAACTTTTCAAGTTATGGCCAAAAACGTAAATAGTTCTACTAAAAAGTGGAAGGAAATAGGCAGTAGTATAACTACTTACCTTTTTGGTCATAACTTGCTTACTTTTCTAGATATCGACTTGATTTCTACTGTTTTGAATAGAGAACCGCATTGGCTTTAATTCAAATTTAGTTTTTTGAAGATAGTGGAAAAAAAATATTTTTCGAAAAAAAAAAACAATGGACTACCCCCTTTGCTTTTTTTTTAAAAATGATAAAAAAAATTTTCTTCCACTATCCATTAAAAAAAAATTTGTGGTTAAGGCCAATACGGTTAGCTATCCAACGCAAAAGAAATCAAGTCGATGTATTGAAAACTTTTCAAGTTATGGCCAAAAACGTAAATAGTTCTACTAAAAAGTGGAAGGAAATAGGCAGTAGTATAACTACTTACCTTTTTGGTCATAACTTGCTTACTTTTCTAGATATCGACTTGATTTCTACTGTTTTGAATAGAGAACCGCATTGGCTTTAATTCAAATTTAGTTTTTTTGAAGATAGTGGAAAAAAATATTTTTCGCCAAAAAAAAACAATGGACTACCACCCCCTTTGCTTTTTTTTAAAAAATTATAAAAAAAATTTTCTTCCACTATCCATTAAAAAAAAATTTGCAGTTAAGGCCAATACGGTTAGCTATCCAACGCAAAAGAAATCAAGTCGATATATTGAAAACTTTTCAAGTTATGGCCAAAAACGTAAATAGTTCTACTAAAAAGTGGCCGGAAATAGGCAGTAGTATAACTACTTACCTTTTTGGTCATAACTTGCTTACTTTTCTAGATATCGACTTGATTTCTACTGCGTTAAATAGAGAACCGCATTGGCTTTAATTCAAATTTAGTTTTTTTGAAGATAGTGGAAAAAAATATTTTTCGCCAAAAAAAAACAATGGACTACCCCCTTTGCTTTTTTTTAAAAAATGATAAAAAAAATTTTCTTCCACTATCCATTAAAAAAAAATTTGCAGTTAAGGCCAATACGGTTAGCTATCCAACGCAAAAGAAATCAAGTCGATGTATTGAAAACTTTTCAAGTTATGGCCAAAAACGTAAATAGTTCTACTAAAAAGTGGAAGGAAATAGGCAGTAGTATAACTACTTACCTTTTTGGTCATAACTTGCTTACTTTTCTAGATATCGACTTGATTTCTACTGTTTTGAATAGAGAACCGCATTGGCTTTAATTCAAATTTAGTTTTTTGAAGATAGTGGAAAAAAAATATTTTTCGAAAAAAAAAAACAATGGACTACCCCCTTTGCTTTTTTTTTAAAAATGATAAAAAAAATTTTCTTCCACTATCCATTAAAAAAAAATTTGTGGTTAAGGCCAATACGGTTAGCTATCCAACGCAAAAGAAATCAAGTCGATGTATTGAAAACTTTTCAAGTTATGGCCAAAAACGTAAATAGTTCTACTAAAAAGTGGAAGGAAATAGGCAGTAGTATAACTACTTACCTTTTTGGTCATAACTTGCTTACTTTTCTAGATATCGACTTGATTTCTACTGTTTTGAATAGAGAACCGCATTGGCTTTAATTCAAATTTAGTTTTTTGAAGATAGTGGAAAAAAAATATTTTTCGAAAAAAAAAAACAATGGACTACCCCCTTTGCTTTTTTTTAAAAAATGATAAAAAAAATTTTCTTCCACTATCTATTAAAACAAATTTGTAGTTAAGGCCAATACGGTTAGCTATGTAACGCAAAAGAAATCAAGTCGATATATTGAAAACTTTTCAAGTTATGACCAAAAACGTAAATAGTTCTACTAAAAAGTGGCCGGAAATAGGCAGTAGTATAACTACTTACCTTTTTGGTCATAACTTGCTTACTTTTCTAGATATCGACTTGATTTCTACTGTTTTGAATAGAGAACCGCATTGGCTTTAAGTCAAATTTAGTTTTTTGAAGATAGTGGAAAAAAAATATTTTTCGCCAAAAAAAACAATGGACTACCCCCTTTGCTTTTTTTTAAAAAATGATAAAAAAAATTTTCTTCCACTATCAATTAAAAAAAAATTTGTAGTTAAGGCCAATACGGTTAGCTATCAAACGCAAAGAAATCAAGTCGATATATTGAAAACTTTTCAAGTTATGACCAAAAACGTAAATAGTTCTACTAAAAAGTGGCCGCAAATAGGCAGTAGTATAACTACTTACCTTTTTGGTCATAACTTGCTTACTTTTCTAGATATCGACTTGATTTCTACTGCGTTGAATAGAGAACCGCATTGGCTTTAATTCAAATTTAGTTTTTTGAAGATAGTGGAAAAAAAATATTTTTCGCCAAAAAAAACAATGGACTACCCCCTTTGCTTTTTTTTAAAAAATGATAAAAAAAATTTTCTTCCACTATCCATTAAAACAAATTTGTAATTAAGGCCAATACAATTAGCTATCCAACGCAATAGAAATCAAGTCGATATATTGAAAACTTTTCAAGTTATGGCCAAAAATGTAAATAGTTCTACTAAAAAGTGGCCGGAAATAGGCAGTAGTATAACTACTTACCTTTTTGGTCATAACTTGCTTACTTTTCTAGATATCGACTTGATTTCTACTGCGTTGAATAGAGAACCGCATTGGCTTTAATTCAAATTTAGTTTTTTGAAGATAGTGGAAAAAAAATATTTTTCGCCAAAAAAAACAATGGACTACCCCCTTTGCTTTTTTTTAAAAAATGATAAAAAAATTTTCTTCCACTATCCATTAAAACAAATTTGTAGTTAAGGCCAATACGGTTAGCTATCCAACGCAAAAGAAATCAAGTCGATATATTGAAAACTTTTCAAGTTATGGCCAAAAACGTAAATAGTTCTACTAAAAAGTTGCCGGAAATAGGCAGTAGTATAACTACTTACCTTTTTGGTCATAACTTGCTTACTTTTCTAGATATCGACTTGATTTCTACTGCGTTGAATAGAGAACCGCATTGGCTTTAATTGAAATTTGGTTTTTTGAAGATAGTGGAAAAAAAATATTTTTCGCCAAAAAAAACAATGGACTACCCCCTTTGCTTTTTTTTTAAAAATGATAAAAAAAATTTTCTTCCACTATCCATTAAAACAAATTTGTAGTTAAGGCCAATACGGTTAGCTATCCAACGCAAAAGAAATCAAGTCGATATATTGAAAACTTTTCAAGTTATGGCCAAAAACGTAAATAGTTCTACTAAAAAGTGGCCGGAAATAGGCAGTAGTATAACTACTTACCTTTTTGGTCATAACTTGCTTACTTTTCTAGATATCGACTTGATTTCTACTGCGTTGAATAGAGAACCGCATTGGCTTTAATTCAAATTTAGTTTTTTGAAGATAGTGGAAAAAAAATATTTTTCGCCAAAAAAAACAATGGACTACCCCCTTTGCTTTTTTTTAAAAAATGATAAAAAAAATTTTCTTCCACTATCCATTAAAAAAAAATTTGTAGTTAAGGCCAATACGGTTAGCTATCCACCGCAAAAGAAATCAAGTCGATATATTGAAAACTTTTCAAGTTATGGCCAAAAACGTAAATAGTTCTACTAAAAAGTGGCCGGAAATAGGCAGTAGTATAACTACTTACCTTTTTGGTCATAACTTGCTTACTTTTCTAGATATCGACTTGATTTCTACTGCGTTGAATAGAGAACCGCATTGGCTTTAATTCAAATTTGGTTTTTTGAAGATAGTGGAAAAAAAATATTTTTCGCCAAAAAAAACAATGGACTACCCCCTTTGCTTTTTTTAAAAAATGATAAAAAAAATTTTCTTCCACTATCCATTAAAACAAATTTGTAGTTAAGGCCAATACGGTTAGCTATCTAACGCAAAAGAAATCAAGTCGATATATTGAATACTTTTCAAGTTATGGCCAAAAATGTAAATAGTTCTACTAAAAAGTTGCCGGAAATAGGCAGTAGTATAACTACTTACCTTTTTGGTCATAACTTGCTTACTTTTCTAGATATCGACTTGATTTCTACTGCGTTGAATAGAGAACCGCATTGGCTTTAATTCAAATTTAGTTTTTCAAAGATAGTGGAAAAAAAATATTTTTCGCCAAAAAAAACAATGGACTACCCCCTTTGCCTTTTTAAAAAAAATGATAAAAAAAATTTTCTTCCACTATCCATTAAAAAAAAATTTGTAGTTAAGGCCAATACGGTTAGCTATCCAACGCAAAAGAAATCAAGTCGATATATTGAAAACTTTTCAAGTTATGACCAAAAACGTAAATAGTTCTACTAAAAAGTGGCCGGAAATAGGCAGTAGTATAACTACTTACCTTTTTGGCCATAACTTGCTTACTTTTCTAGATATCGACTTGATTTCTACTGCGTTGAATAGAGAACCGCATTGGTTTTAATTCAAATTTAGTTTTTTGAAGATAGTGGAAAAAAAATATTTTTCGCCAAAAAAAACAATGGACTACCCCCTTTGCTTTTTTTTAAAAAATGATAAAAAAAATTTTCTTCCACTATCCATTAAAACAAATTTGTAGTTAAGGCCAATACGGTTACTATCCAACGTAAAAGAAATCAAGTCGATATATTGAAAACTTTTCAAGTTATGGCCAAAAACGTAAATAGTTCTACTAAAAAGTGGCCGGAAATAGGCAGTAGTATAACTACTTACCTTTTTGGTCATAACTTGCTTACTTTTCTAGATATCGACTTGATTTCTACTGCGTTGAATAGAGAACCGCATTGGCTTTAATTCAAATTTAGTTTTTTGAAGATAGTGGAAAAAAAATATTTTTCGCCAAAAAAAACAATGGACTACCCCCTTTGCTTTTTTTTAAAAAATGATAAAAAAAATTTTCTTCCACTATCCATTAAAAAAAAATTTGTAGTTAAGGCCAATACGGTTAGCTATCCAACGCAAAAGAAATCAAGTCGATATATTGAAAACTTTTCAAGTTATGGCCAAAAACGTAAATAGTTCTACTAAAAAGTTGCCGGAAATAGGCAGTAGTATAACTACTTACCTTTTTGGTCATAACTTGCTTACTTTTCTAGATATCGACTTGATTTCTACTGCGTTGAATAGAGAACCGCATTGGCTTTAATTCAAATTTAGTTTTTTGAAGATAGTGGAAAAAAATATTTTTCGCCAAAAAAAACAATGGACTACCCCCTTTGCTTTTTTTTAAAAAATGATAAAAAAAATTTTCTTCCACTATCCATTAAAACAAATTTGTAGTTAAGGCCAATACGGTTAGCTATCCAACGCAAAAGAAATCAAGTCGATATATTGAAAACTTTTCAAGTTATGGCCAAAAACGTAAATAGTTCTACTAAAAAGTGGCCGGAAATAGGCAGTAGTATAACTACTTACCTTTTTGGTCATAACTTGCTTACTTTTCTAGATATCGACTTGATTTCTACTGCGTTGACTAGAGAACCGCATTGGCTTTAATTCAAATTTAGTTTTTTGAAGAAAGTGGAAAAAAAATATTTTTCGCCAAAAAAAAAACAATGGACTACCCCCTTTGCTTTTTTTATAAAAATGATAAAAAAAATTTTCTTCCACTATCCAAAAAAAAAAAAATTTGTAGTTAAGGCCAATACGGTTAGCTATCCAACGCAAAAGAAATCAAGTCGATATATTGAAAACTTTTCAAGTTATGGCCAAAAATGTAAATAGTTCTACTAAAAAGTGGCCGGAAATAGGCAGTAGTATAACTACTTACCTTTTTGGTCATAACTTGCTTACTTTTCTAGATATCGACTTGATTTCTACTGCGTTGAATAGAGAACCGCATTGGCTTTAATTCAAATTTAGTTTTTTGAAGATAGTGGAAAAAAAATATTTTTCGCCAAAAAAAACAATGGACTACCCCCTTTGCTTTTTTAAAAAATGATAAAAAAAATTTTCTTCCACTATCCATTAAAAAAAAATTTTTAGTTAAGGCCAATACGGTTAGCTATCCACCGCAAAAGAAATCAAGTCGATATTTTGAAAACTTTTCAAGTTATGGCCAAAAACGTAAATAGTTCTACTAAAAAGTGGCCGGAAATAGGCAGTAGTATAACTACTTACCTTTTTGGTCATAACTTGCTTACTTTTCTAGATATCGACTTGATTTCTACTGTTTTGAATAGAGAACCGCATTGGCTTTAATTCAAATTTGGTTTTTTGAAGATAGTGGAAAAAAATATTTTTCGCCAAAAAAAACAATGGACTACCCCCTTTGCTTTTTTTAAAAAATGATAAAAAAAATTTTCTTCCACTATCCATTAAAAAAAAATTTGTAGTTAAGGCCAATACGGTTAGCTATCCAACGCGATAGAAATCAAGTCGATATATTGAAAACTTTTCAAGTTATGGCCAAAAACGTAAATAGTTCTACTAAAAAGTGGCCGGAAATAGGCAGTAGTATAACTACTTACCTTTTTGGTCATAACTTGCTTACTTTTCTAGATATCGACTTGATTTCTACTGCGTTGAATAGAGAACCGCATTGGCTTTAATTCAAATTTAGTTTTTTGAAGATAGTGGAAAAAAAATATTTTTCGCCAAAAAAAAAAACAATGGACTACCCCCTTTGCTTTTTTTTAAAAAATGATAAAAAAAATTTTCTTCCACTATCCATTAAAAAAAAATTTTTAGTTAAGGCCAATACGGCTAGATATCCACCGCAAAAGAAATCAAGTCAATATATTGAAAACTTTTCAAGTTATGGCCAAAAACGTAAATAGTTCTACTAAAAAGTGGCCGGAAATAGGCAGTAGTATAACTACTTACCTTTTTGGTCATAACTTGCTTACTTTTCTAGATATCGACTTGATTTCTACTGCGTTGAATAGAGAACCCCATTGGCTTTAATTCAAATTTAGTTTTTTGAAGATAGTGGAAAAAAAATATTTTTCGCCAAAAAAAAAACAATGGACTACCCCCTTTGCTTTTTTTTAAAAAATTATAAAAAAAATTTTCTTCCACTATCCATTAAAAAAAAATTTGTAGTTAAGGCCAATACGGTTAGCTATCCAACGCAAAAGAAATCAAGTCGATATATTGAAAACTTTTCAAGTTATGGCCAAAAACGTAAATAGTTCTACTAAAAAGTGGCCGGAAATAGGCAGTAGTATAACTACTTACCTTTTTGGTCATAACTTGCTTACTTTTCTAGATATCGACTTGATTTCTACTGCGTTGAATAGAGAACCGCATTGGCTTTAATTCAAATTTAGTTTTTTGAAGATAGTGGAAAAAAAATATTTTTCGCCAAAAAAAAAACAATGGACTACTCCCTTTGCTTTTTTTTAAAAAATGATAAAAAAAATTTTCTTCCACTATCCATTAAAACAAATTTGTAGTTAAGGCCAATACGGTTAGCTATCCAACGCAAAAGAAATCAAGTCGATATATTGAAAACTTTTCAAGTTATGGCCAAAAACGTAAATAGTTCTACTAAAAAGTGGCCGGAAATAGGCAGTAGTATAACTACTTACCTTTTTAGTCATAACTTGCTTACTTTTCTAGATATCGACTTGATTTCTACTGCGTTGACTAGAGAACCGCATTGGCTTTAATTCAAATTTAGTTTTTTGAAGAAAGTGGAAAAAAAATATTTTTCGCCAAAAAAAAAACAATGGACTACCCCCTTTGCTTTTTTTTAAAAAATTTTAAAAAAATTTTTCTTCCACTATCCATTAAAAAAAAAATTTTAGTTAAGGCCAATACGGCTAGCTATCCACCGCAAAAAAAATCAAGTCGATATATTGAAAACTTTTCAAGTTATGGCCAAAAACGTAAATAGTTCTACTAAAAAGTGGCCGGAAATAGGCAGTAGTATAACTACTTACCTTTTTGGTCATAACTTGCTTACTTTTCTAGATATCGACTTGATTTCTACTGTTTTGAATAGAGAACCGCATTGGCTTTAATTCAAATTTGGTTTTTTGAAGATTTTAAAAAAAAATATTTTTCGCCAAAAAAAACAATGGACTACCCCCTTTGCTTTTTTTTAAAAAATGATAAAAAAAATTTTCTTCCACTATCCATTAAAACAAATTTGTAGTTAAGGCCAATACGGTTAGCTATCCAACGCAAAAGAAATCAAGTCGATATATTGAAAACTTTTCAAGTTATGGCCAAAAACGTAAATAGTTCTACTAAAAAGTGGCCGGAAATAGGCAGTAGTATAACTACTTACCTTTTTGGTCATAACTTGCTTACTTTTCTAGATATCGACTTGATTTCTACTGCGTTGAATAGAGAACCCCATTGGCTTTAATTCAAATTTAGTTTTTTGAAGATAGTGGAAAAAAAATATTTTTCGCCAAAAAAAAAACAATGGACTACCCCCTTTGCTTTTTTTTAAAAAATTATAAAAAAAATTTTCTTCCACTATCCATTAAAAAAAAATTTGTAGTTAAGGCCAATACGGTTAGCTATCCAACGCAAAAGAAATCAAGTCGATATATTGAAAACTTTTCAAGTTATGGCCAAAAACGTAAATAGTTCTACTAAAAAGTGGCCGGAAATAGGCAGTAGTATAACTACTTACCTTTTTGGTCATAACTTGCTTACTTTTCTAGATATCGACTTGATTTCTACTGCGTTGAATAGAGAACCGCATTGGCTTTAATTCAAATTTAGTTTTTTGAAGATAGTGGAAAAAAAATATTTTTCGCCAAAAAAAAAACAATGGACTACCCCCTTTGCTTTTTTTTAAAAAATGATAAAAAAAATTTTCTTCCACTATCCATTAAAACAAATTTGTAGTTAAGGCCAATACGGTTAGCTATCCAACGCAAAAGAAATCAAGTCGATATATTGAAAACTTTTCAAGTTATGGCCAAAAACGTAAATAGTTCTACTAAAAAGTGGCCGGAAATAGGCAGTAGTATAACTACTTACCTTTTTAGTCATAACTTGCTTACTTTTCTAGATATCGACTTGATTTCTACTGCGTTGACTAGAGAACCGCATTGGCTTTAATTCAAATTTAGTTTTTTGAAGAAAGTGGAAAAAAAATATTTTTCGCCAAAAAAAAAACAATGGACTACCCCCTTTGCTTTTTTTTAAAAAATTATAAAAAAAATTTTCTTCCACTATCCATTAAAAAAAAAATTTTAGTTAAGGCCAATACGGCTAGCTATCCACCGCAAAAAAAATCAAGTCGATATATTGAAAACTTTTCAAGTTATGGCCAAAAACGTAAATAGTTCTACTAAAAAGTGGCCGGAAATAGGCAGTAGTATAACTACTTACCTTTTTGGTCATAACTTGCTTACTTTTCTAGATATCGACTTGATTTCTACTGTTTTGAATAGAGAACCGCATTGGCTTTAATTCAAATTTGGTTTTTTGAAGATAGTGGAAAAAAAATATTTTTCGCCAAAAAAAACAATGGACTACCCCCTTTGCTTTTTTTAAAAAATGATAAAAAAAATTTTCTTCCACTATCCATTAAAAAAAAATTTGTAGTTAAGGCCAATACGGTTAGCTATCCACCGCAAAAGAAATCAAGTCGATATATTGAAAACTTTTCAAGTTATGGCCAAAAACGTAAATAGTTCTACTAAAAAGTGGCCGGAAATAGGCAGTAGTATAACTACTTACCTTTTTGGTCATAACTTGCTTACTTTTCTAGATATCGACTTGATTTCTACTGTTTTGAATAGAGAACCGCATTGGCTTTAATTCAAATTTGGTTTTTTGAAGATAGTGGAAAAAAATATTTTTCGCCAAAAAAAACAATGGACTACCCCCTTTGCTTTTTTTAAAAAATGATAAAAAAAATTTTCTTCCACTATCCATTAAAAAAAAATTTGTAGTTAAGGCCAATACGGTTAGCTATCCACCGCAAAAGAAATCAAGTCGATATTTTGAAAACTTTTCAAGTTATGGCCAAAAACGTAAATAGTTCTACTAAAAAGTGGCCGGAAATAGGCAGTAGTATAACTACTTACCTTTTTGGTCATAACTTGCTTACTTTTCTAGATATCGACTTGATTTCTACTGTTTTGAATAGAGAACCGCATTGGCTTTAATTCAAATTTGGTTTTTTGAAGATAGTGGAAAAAAATATTTTTCGCCAAAAAAAACAATGGACTACCCCCTTTGCTTTTTTTAAAAAATGATAAAAAAAATTTTCTTCCACTATCCATTAAAAAAAAATTTGTAGTTAAGGCCAATACGGTTAGCTATCCAACGCGATAGAAATCAAGTCGATATATTGAAAACTTTTCAAGTTATGGCCAAAAACGTAAATAGTTCTACTAAAAAGTGGCCGGAAATAGGCAGTAGTATAACTACTTACCTTTTTGGTCATAACTTGCTTACTTTTCTAGATATCGACTTGATTTCTACTGCGTTGAATAGAGAACCGCATTGGCTTTAATTCAAATTTAGTTTTTTGAAGATAGTGGAAAAAAAATATTTTTCGCCAAAAAAAAAAACAATGGACTACCCCCTTTGCTTTTTTTTAAAAAATGATAAAAAAAATTTTCTTCCACTATCCATTAAAAAAAAATTTTTAGTTAAGGCCAATACGGCTAGATATCCACCGCAAAAGAAATCAAGTCGATATATTGAAAACTTTTCAAGTTATGGCCAAAAACGTAAATAGTTCTACTAAAAAGTGGCCGGAAATAGGCAGTAGTATAACTACTTACCTTTTTAGTCATAACTTGCTTACTTTTCTAGATATCGACTTGATTTCTACTGTTTTGAATAGAGAACCGCATTGGCTTTAATTCAAATTTGGTTTTTTGAAGATAGTGGAAAAAAAATATTTTTCGCCAAAAAAAACAATGGACTACCCCCTTTGCTTTTTTTTAAAAAATGATAAAAAAAATTTTCTTCCACTATCCATTAAAAAAAAAATTTTAGTTAAGGCCAATACGGTTAGCTATCCACCGCAAAAAAAATCAAGTCGATATATTGAAAACTTTTCAAGTTATGGCCAAAAACGTAAATAGTTCTACTAAAAAGTGGCCGGAAATAGGCAGTAGTATAACTACTTACCTTTTTAGTCATAACTTGCTTACTTTTCTAGATATCGACTTGATTTCTACTGCGTTGAATAGAGAAACGCATTGGCTTTAATTCAAATTTAGTTTTTTGAAGATAGTGGAAAAAAAATATTTTTCGCCAAAAAAAAACAATGGACTACCCCCTTTGCTTTTTTAAAAAATGATAAAAAAAATTTTCTTCCACTATCCATTAAAAAAAAATTGTAGTTAAGGCCAATACGGTTAGCTATCCAACGCGATAGAAATCAAGTCGATATATTGAAAACTTTTCAAGTTATGGCCAAAAACGTAAATAGTTCTACTAAAAAGTGGCCGGAAATAGGCAGTAGTATAACTACTTACCTTTTTGGTCATAACTTGCTTACTTTTATAGATATCGACTTGATTTCTACTACGTTGAATAGAGAACCGCATTGACTTTAATTCAAATTTGCTTTTTTGCAGATAGTGGAAAAAAAATATTTTTCGCCAAAAAAAACAATAGACTACCCCCTTTGCTTTTTTTAAAAAATGATAAAAAAAATTTTCTTCCACTATCCATTAAAAAAAATTTGTAGTTAAGGCCAATACGGTTAGCTATCCAACGCAAAAGAAATCAAGTCGATATATTGAAAACTTTTCAAGTTATGGCCAAAAACGTAAATAGTTCTACTAAAAAGTTACCGGAAATAGGCAGTAGTATAACTACTTACCTTTTTAGTCATAACTTGCTTACTTTTCTAGATATCGACTTGATTTCTACTGTTTTGAATAGAGAACCGCATTGGCTTTAATTCAAATTTGGTTTTTTGAAGATAGTGGAAAAAAAATATTTTTCGCCAAAAAAAACAATGGACTACCCCCTTTGCTTTTTTAAAAAATGATAAAAAAAATTTTCTTCCACTATCCATTAAAAAAAAATTTGTAGTTAAGGCCAATACGGTTAGCTATCCAACGCGATAGAAATCAAGTCGATATATTGAAAACTTTTCAAGTTATGGCCAAAAACGTAAATAGTTCTACTAAAAAGTGGCCGGAAATAGGCAGTAGTATAACTACTTACCTTTTTGGTCATAACTTGCTTACTTTTCTAGATATCGACTTGATTTCTACTGCGTTAAATAGAGAACCGCATTGGCTTTAATTCAAATTTAGTTTTTTGAAGATAGTGGAAAAAAAATATTTTTCGACAAAAAAAACAATGGACTACCCCCTTTGCTTTTTTTTAAAAAATGATAAAAAAAATTTTCTTCCACTATCCATTAAAAAAAAAATTGTAGTTAAGGCCAATACGGTTAGCTATCCACCGCAAAAGAAATCAAGTCGATATATTGAAAACTTTTCAAGTTATGGCCAAAAACGTAAATAGTTCTACTAAAAAGTGGCCGGAAATAGGCAGTAGTATAACTACTTACCTTTTTGGTCATAACTTGCTTACTTTTCTAGATATCGACTTGATTTCTACTGTTTTGAATAGAGAACCGCATTGGCTTTAATTCAAATTTGGTTTTTTGAAGATAGTGGAAAAAAAATATTTTTCTCCAAAAAAAACAATGGACTACCCCCTTTGCTTTTTTTAAAAAATGATAAAAAAAATTTTCTTCCACTATCCATTAAAAAAAAATTTGTAGTTAAGGCCAATACGGTTAGCTATCCAACGCGATAGAAATCAAGTCGATATATTGAAAACTTTTCAAGTTATGGCCAAAAACGTAAATAGTTCTACTAAAAAGTGGCCGGAAATAGGCAGTAGTATAACTACTTACCTTTTTGGTCATAACTTGCTTACTTTTCTAGATATCGACTTGATTTCTACTGCGTTAAATAGAGAACCGCATTGGCTTTAATTCAAATTTAGTTTTTTGAAGATAGTGGAAAAAAAATATTTTTCGACAAAAAAAACAATGGACTACCCCCTTTGCTTTTTTTTAAAAAATGAAAAAAAAAATGTTCTTCCACTATCCATTAAAACAAATTTGTAGTTAAGGCCAATACGGTTAGCTATCCAACGCGATAGAAATCAAGTCGATATATTGAAAACTTTTCAAGTTATGGCCAAAAACGTAAATAGTTCTACTAAAAAGTGGCCGGAAATAGGCAGTAGTATAACTACTTACCTTTTTGGTCATAACTTGCTTACTTTTCTAGATATCGACTTGATTTCTACTGCGTTGAATAGAGAAACGCATTGGCTTTAATTCAAATTTGGTTTTTTGAAGATAGTGGAAAAAAAATATTTTTCGCCAAAAAAAACAATGGACTACCCCCTTTGCTTTTTTTAAAAAATGATAAAAAAAATTTTCTTCCACTATCCATTAAAAAAAAATTTGTAGTTAAGGCCAATACGGTTAGCTATCCAACGCAAAAGAAATCAAGTCGATATATTGAAAACTTTTCAAGTTATGGCCAAAAACGTAAATAGTTCTACTAAAAAGTGGCCGGAAATAGGCAGTAGTATAACTACTTACCTTTTTGGTCATAACTTGCTTACTTTTCTAGATATCGACTTGATTTCTACTGCGTTGAATAGAGAACCGCATTGGCTTTAATTCAAATTTAGTTTTTTAAAGATAGTGGAAAAAAAATATTTTTCGACAAAAAAAACAATGGACTACCCCCTTTGCTTTTTTTTAAAAAATGATAAAAAAAATTTTCTTCCACTATCCATTAAAAAAAAATTTGTAGTTAAGGCCAATACGGTTAGCTATCCAACGCAAAAGAAATCAAGTCGATATATTGAAAACTTTTCAAGTTATGGCCAAAAACGTAAATAGTTCTACTAAAAAGTGGCCGGAAATAGGCAGTAGTATAACTACTTACCTTTTTGGTCATAACTTGCTTACTTTTCTAGATATCGACTTGATTTCTACTGCGTTGAATAGAGAACCGCATTGGCTTTAATTCAAATTTAGTTTTTTGAAGATAGTGGAAAAAAAATATTTTTCGCCAAAAAAAACAATGGACTACCCTTTTTGCTTTTTTTAAAAAATGATAAAAAAAATTTTCTTCCACTATCCATTAAAAAAAAATTTGTAGTTAAGGCCAATACGGTTAGCTATCCACCGCAAAAGAAATCAAGTCGATATATTGAAAACTTTTCAAGTTATGGCCAAAAACGTAAATAGTTCTACTAAAAAGTTGCCGGAAATAGGCAGTAGTATAACTACTTACCTTTTTGGTCATAACTTGCTTACTTTTCTAGATATCGACTTGATTTCTACTGCGTTGAATAGAGAACCGCATTGGCTTTAATTCAAATTTGGTTTTTTGAAGATAGTGGAAAAAAAATATTTTTCGCCAAAAAAAACAATGGACTACCCCCTTTGCTTTTTTTAAAAAATGATAAAAAAAATTTTCTTCCACTATCCATTAAAAAAAAATTTGTAGTTAAGGCCAATACGGTTAGCTATCCAACGCGATAGAAATCAAGTCGATATATTGAAAACTTTTCAAGTTATGGCCAAAAACGTAAATAGTTCTACTAAAAAGTGGCCGGAAATAGGCAGTAGTATAACTACTTACCTTTTTGGTCATAACTTGCTTACTTTTCTAGATATCGACTTGATTTCTACTGCGTTAAATAGAGAACCGCATTGGCTTTAATTCAAATTTAGTTTTTTGAAGATAGTGGAAAAAAAATATTTTTCGACAAAAAAAACAATGGACTACCCCCTTTGCTTTTTTTTAAAAAATGAAAAAAAAAATGTTCTTCCACTATCCATTAAAACAAATTTGTAGTTAAGGCCAATACGGTTAGCTATCCAACGCGATAGAAATCAAGTCGATATATTGAAAACTTTTCAAGTTATGGCCAAAAACGTAAATAGTTCTACTAAAAAGTGGCCGGAAATAGGCAGTAGTATAACTACTTACCTTTTTGGTCATAACTTGCTTACTTTTCTAGATATCGACTTGATTTCTACTGCGTTGAATAGAGAACCGCATTGGCTTTAATTCAAATTTAGTTTTTTAAAGATAGTGGAAAAAAAATATTTTTCGACAAAAAAAACAATGGACTACCCCCTTTGCTTTTTTTTAAAAAATGATAAAAAAAATTTTCTTCCACTATCCATTAAAAAAAAATTTGTAGTTAAGGCCAATACGGTTAGCTATCCAACGCAAAAGAAATCAAGTCGATATATTGAAAACTTTTCAAGTTATGGCCAAAAACGTAAATAGTTCTACTAAAAAGTGGCCGGAAATAGGCAGTAGTATAACTACTTACCTTTTTGGTCATAACTTGCTTACTTTTCTAGATATCGACTTGATTTCTACTGCGTTGAATAGAGAACCGCATTGGCTTTAATTCAAATTTAGTTTTTTGAAGATAGTGGAAAAAAAATATTTTTCGCCAAAAAAAACAATGGACTACCCCCTTTGCTTTTTTTAAAAAATGATAAAAAAAATTTTCTTCCACTATCCATTAAAAAAAAATTTGTAGTTAAGGCCAATACGGTTAGCTATCCAACGCGATAGAAATCAAGTCGATATATTGAAAACTTTTCAAGTTATGGCCAAAAACGTAAATAGTTCTACTAAAAAGTGGCCGGAAATAGGCAGTAGTATAACTACTTACCTTTTTGGTCATAACTTGCTTACTTTTCTAGATATCGACTTGATTTCTACTGCGTTGAATAGAGAACCGCATTGGCTTTAATTCAAATTTAGTTTTTTGAAGATAGTGGAAAAAAAATATTTTTCGCCAAAAAAAACAATGGACTACCCCTTTTGCTTTTTTTAAAAAATGATAAAAAAAATTTTCTTCCACTATCCATTAAAAAAAAATTTGTAGTTAAGGCCAATACGGTTAGCTCTCCAACGCAAAAGAAATCAAGTCGATATATTGAAAACTTTTCAAGTTATGGCCAAAAACGTAAATAGTTCTACTAAAAAGTTGCCGGAAATAGGCAGTAGTATAACTACTTACCTTTTTGGTCATAACTTGCTTACTTTTCTAGATATCGACTTGATTTCTACTGCGTTGAATAGAGAACCGCATTGGCTTTAATTCAAATTTGGTTTTTTGAAGATAGTGGAAAAAAAATATTTTTCGCCAAAAAAAACAATGGACTACCCCCTTTGCTTTTTTTAAAAAATGATAAAAAAATTTTTCTTCCACTATCCATTAAAAAAAAATTTGTAGTTAAGGCCAATACGGTTAGCTATCCAACGCAAAAGAAATCAAGTCGATATATTGAAAACTTTTCAAGTTATGGCCAAAAACGTAAATAGTTCTACTAAAAAGTTGCCGGAAATAGGCAGTAGTATAACTACTTACCTTTTTGGTCATAACTTGCTTACTTTTCTAGATATCGACTTGATTTCTACTGCGTTGAATAGAGAACCGCATTGGCTTTAATTCAAATTTAGTTTTTTGAAGATAGTGGAAAAAAAATATTTTTCGCCAAAAAAAACAATGGACTACCCCTTTTGCTTTTTTTAAAAAATGATAAAAAAAATTTTCTTCCACTATCCATTAAAAAAAAATTTGTAGTTAAGGCCAATACGGTTAGCTCTCCAACGCAAAAGAAATCAAGTCGATATATTGAAAACTTTTCAAGTTATGGCCAAAAACGTAAATAGTTCTACTAAAAAGTTGCCGGAAATAGGCAGTAGTATAACTACTTACCTTTTTGGTCATAACTTGCTTACTTTTCTAGATATCGACTTGATTTCTACTGCGTTGAATAGAGAACCGCATTGGCTTTAATTCAAATTTGGTTTTTTGAAGATAGTGGAAAAAAAATATTTTTCGCCAAAAAAAACAATGGACTACCCCTTTTGCTTTTTTTAAAAAATGATAAAAAAAATTTTCTTCCACTATCCATTAAAAAAAAATTGTAGTTAAGGCCAATACGGTTAGCTCTCCAACGCAAAAGAAATCAAGTCGATATATTGAAAACTTTTCAAGTTATGGCCAAAAACGTAAATAGTTCTACTAAAAAGTTGCCGGAAATAGGCAGTAGTATAACTACTTACCTTTTTGGTCATAACTTGCTTACTTTTCTAGATATCGACTTGATTTCTACTGCGTTGAATATAGAAACGCATTGGCTTTAATTCAAATTTGGTTTTTTGAAGATAGTGGAAAAAAAATATTTTTCGCCAAAAAAAACAATGGACTACCCCCTTTGCTTTTTTTTAAAAAATGATAAAAAAATTTGCTTCCACTATCCATTAAAAAAAATTTGTAGTTAAGGCCAATACGGTTAGCTATCCAACGCAAAAGAAATCAAGTCGATATATTGAAAACTTTTCAAGTTATGGCCAAAAACGTAAATAGTTCTACTAAAAAGTGGCCGGAAATAGGCAGTAGTATAACTACTTACCTTTTTGGTCATAACTTGCTTACTTTTCTAGATATCGACTTGATTTCTACTGCGTTGAATAGAGAACCGCATTGGCTTTAATTCAAATTTGTTTTTTTGAAGATAGTGGAAAAAAAATATTTTTCGCCAAAAAAAACAATGGACTACCCCCTTTGCTTTTTTTTTAAAAATGATAAAAAAAATTTTCTTCCACTATCCAAAAAAAAAAAATTTGTAGTTAAGGCCAATACGGTTAGCTATCCAACGCAAAAGAAATCAAGTCGATGTATTGAAAACTTTTCAAGTTATGGCCAAAAACGTAAATAGTTCTACTAAAAAGTGGCCGGAAATAGGCAGTAGTATAACTACTTACCTTTTTGGTCATAACTTGCTTACTTTTCTAGATATCGACTTGATTTCTACTGCGTTGAATAGAGAACCGCATTGGCTTAAATTCAAATTTGGTTTTTTGAAGATAGTGGAAAAAAAATATTTTTCGCCAAAAAAAACAATGGATTACCCCCTTTGCTTTTTTTTAATAAATGATAAAAAAAATTTTCTTCCACTATCCATTAAAAAAAAATTTGTAGTTAAGGCCAATACGGTTAGCTATCCAACGCAAAAGAAATCAAGTCGATATATTGAAAACTTTTCAAGTTATGGCCAAAAACGTAAATAGTTCTACTAAAAAGTGGCCGGAAATAGGCAGTAGTATAACTACTTACCTTTTTGGTCATAACTTGCTTACTTTTCTAGATATCGACTTGATTTCTACTGCGTTGAATAGAGAACCGCATTGGCTTTAATTCAAATTTGGTTTTTTGAAGATAGTGGAAAAAAAATATTTTTCGCCAAAAAAAACAATGGACTACCCCCTTTGCTTTTTTTTAAAAATGATAAAAAAAAATTTCTTCCACTATCCAAAAAAAAAAAAAATTGTAGTTAAGGCCAATACGGTTAGCTATCCAACGCAAAAGAAATCAAGTCGATATATTGAAAACTTTTCAAGTTATGGCCAAAAACGTAAATAGTTCTACTAAAAAGTGGCCGGAAATAGGCAGTAGTATAACTACTTACCTTTTTGGTCATAACTTGCTTACTTTTCTAGATATCGACTTGATTTGTACTGCGTTGAATAGAGAACCGCATTGGCTTTAATTCAAATTTGGTTTTTTGAAGATAGTGGAAAAAAAATATTTTTCGCCAAAAAAAACAATGGACTACCCCCTTTGCTTTTTTTTTAAAAATGATAAAAAAAAATTTCTTCCACTATCCAAAAAAAAAAAAATTTGTAGTTAAGGCCAATACGGTTAGCTATCCAACGCAAAAGAAATCAAGTCGATGTGTTGAAAACTTTTCAAGTTATGGCCAAAAACGTAAATAGTTCTACTAAAAAGTGGCCGGAAATAGGCAGTAGTATAACTACTTACCTTTTTGGTCATAACTTGCTTACTTTTCTAGATATCGACTTGATTTCTACTGCGTTGAATAGAGAACCGCATTGGCTTTAATTCAAATTTAGTTTTTTGAAGATAGTGGAAAAAAATATTTTTCGCCAAAAAAAACAATGGACTACCCCCTTTGCTTTTTTTTTAAAAATGATAAAAAAAATTTTCTTCCACTATCCAAAAAAAAAAAAATTGTAGTTAAGGCCAATACGGTTAGCTATCCAACGCAAAAGAAATCAAGTCGATATATTGAAAACTTTTCAAGTTATGGCCAAAAACGTAAATAGTTCTACTAAAAAGTGGCCGGAAATAGGCAGTAGTATAACTACTTACCTTTTTGGTCATAACTTGCTTACTTTTCTAGATATCGACTTGATTTGTACTGCGTTGAATAGAGAACCGCATTGGCTTTAATTCAAATTTGGTTTTTTGAAGATAGTGGAAAAAAAATATTTTTCGCCAAAAAAAACAATGGACTACCCCCTTTGCTTTTTTTTTAAAAATGATAAAAAAAAATTTCTTCCACTATCCAAAAAAAAAAAAATTTGTAGTTAAGGCCAATACGGTTAGCTATCCAACGCAAAAGAAATCAAGTCGATGTGTTGAAAACTTTTCAAGTTATGGCCAAAAACGTAAATAGTTCTACTAAAAAGTGGCCGGAAATAGGCAGTAGTATAACTACTTACCTTTTTGGTCATAACTTGCTTACTTTTCTAGATATCGACTTGATTTCTACTGCGTTGAATAGAGAACCGCATTGGCTTTAATTCAAATTTAGTTTTTTGAAGATAGTGGAAAAAAATATTTTTCGCCAAAAAAAACAATGGACTACCCCCTTTGCTTTTTTTTTAAAAATGATAAAAAAAATTTTCTTCCACTATCCAAAAAAAAAAAAATTGTAGTTAAGGCCAATACGGTTAGCTATCCAACGCAAAAGAAATCAAGTCGATATATTGAAAACTTTTCAAGTTATGGCCAAAAACGTAAATAGTTCTACTAAAAAGTGGCCGGAAATAGGCAGTAGTATAACTACTTACCTTTTTGGTCATAACTTGCTTACTTTTCTAGATATCGACTTGATTTCTACTGCGTTGAATAGAGAACCGCATTGGCTTTAATTCAAATTTAGTTTTTTGAAGATAGTGGAAAAAAATATTTTTCGCCAAAAAAAACAATGGACTACCCCCTTTGCTTTTTTTTTAAAAATGATAAAAAAAATTTTCTTCCACTATCCAAAAAAAAAAAAATTGTAGTTAAGGCCAATACGGTTAGCTATCCAACGCAAAAGAAATCAAGTCGATATATTGAAAACTTTTCAAGTTATGGCCAAAAACGTAAATAGTTCTACTAAAAAGTGGCCGGAAATAGGCAGTAGTATAACTACTTACCTTTTTGGTCATAACTTGCTTACTTTTCTAGATATCGACTTGATTTGTACTGCGTTGAATAGAGAACCGCATTGGCTTTAATTCAAATTTGGTTTTTTGAAGATAGTGGAAAAAAAATATTTTTCGCCAAAAAAAACAATGGACTACCCCCTTTGCTTTTTTTTTAAAAATGATAAAAAAAAATTTCTTCCACTATCCAAAAAAAAAAAAATTTGTAGTTAAGGCCAATACGGTTAGCTATCCAACGCAAAAGAAATCAAGTCGATGTGTTGAAAACTTTTCAAGTTATGGCCAAAAACGTAAATAGTTCTACTAAAAAGTGGCCGGAAATAGGCAGTAGTATAACTACTTACCTTTTTGGTCATAACTTGCTTACTTTTCTAGATATCGACTTGATTTCTACTGCGTTGAATAGAGAACCGCATTGGCTTTAATTCAAATTTAGTTTTTTGAAGATAGTGGAAAAAAATATTTTTCGCCAAAAAAAACAATGGACTACCCCCTTTGCTTTTTTTTTAAAAATGATAAAAAAAATTTTCTTCCACTATCCAAAAAAAAAAAATTGTAGTTAAGGCCAATACGGTTAGCTATCCAACGCAAAAGAAATCAAGTCGATATATTGAAAACTTTTCAAGTTATGGCCAAAAACGTAAATAGTTCTACTAAAAAGTGGCCGGAAATAGGCAGTAGTATAACTACTTACCTTTTTGGTCATAACTTGCTTACTTTTCTAGATATCGACTTGATTTCTACTGCGTTGAATAGAGAACCGCATTGGCTTTAATTCAAATTTGGTTTTTTGAAGATAGTGGAAAAAAAATATTTTTCGCCAAAAAAAACAATGGACTACCCCCTTTGCTTTTTTTTTAAAAATGATAAAAAAATTTTCTTCCACTATCCATTAAAACAAATTTGTAGTTAAGGCCAATACGGTTAGCTATCCAACGCAAAAGAAATCAAGTCGATATATTGAAAACTTTTCAAGTTATGGCCAAAAACGTAAATAGTTCTACTAAAAAGTGGCCGGAAATAGGCAGTAGTATAACTACTTACCTTTTTGGTCATAACTTGCTTACTTTTCTAGATATCGACTTGATTTCTACTGCGTTGAATAGAGAACCGCATTGGCTTTAATTCAAATTTAGTTTTTTGAAGATAGTGGAAAAAAAATATTTTTCGCCAAAAAAAACAATGGACTACCCCCTTTGCTTTTTTTTAAAATATGATAAAAAAAATTTTCTTCCACTATCCAAAAAAAAAAAATTGTAGTTAAGGCCAATACGGTTAGCTATCCAACGCAAAAGAATCAAGTCGATATATTGAAAACTTTTCAAGTTATGGCCAAAAACGTAAATAGTTCTACTAAAAAGTGGCCGGAAATAGGCAGTAGTATAACTACTTACCTTTTTGGTCATAACTTGCTTACTTTTCTAGATATCGACTTGATTTCTACTGCGTTGAATAGAGAACCGCATTGGCTTTAATTCAAATTTAGTTTTTTGAAGATAGTGGAAAAAAAATATTTTTCGCCAAAAAAAACAATGGACTACCCCCTTTGCTTTTTTTTAAAAAATGATAAAAAAAAAATTTTCTTCCACTATCCATTAAAAAAAATTTGTAGTTAAGGCCAATACGGTTAGCTATCCAACGCAAAAGAAATCAAGTCGATATATTGAAAAATTTTCAAGTTATGGCCAAAAACGTAAATAGTTCTACTAAAAAGTGGCCGGAAATAGGCAGTAGTATAACTACTTACCTTTTTGGTCATAACTTGCTTACTTTTCTAGATATCGACTTGATTTCTACTGCGTTGAATAGAGAACCGCATTGGCTTTAATTCAAATTTAGTTTTTTGAAGATAGTGGAAAAAAAATATTTTTCGCCAAAAAAAACAATGGACTACCCCCTTTGCTTTTTTTTAAAAAATGATAAAAAAAATTTTCTTCCACTAGCCAATACGGTTAGCTATCCAACGCAAAAGAAATCAAGTCGATATATTGAAAACTTTTCAAGTTATGGCCAAAAACGTAAATAGTTCTACTAAAAAGTGGCCGGAAATAGGCAGTAGTATAACTACTTACCTTTTTGGTCATAACTTGCTTACTTTTCTAGATATCGACTTGATTTCTACTGCGTTGAATAGAGAACCGCATTGGCTTTAATTCAAATTTAGTTTTTTGAAGATAGTGGAAAAAAAATATTTTTCGCCAAAAAAAAAACAATGGACTACCCCCTTTGCTTTATTTAAAAAATGATAAAAAAAATTTTCTTCCACTATCCATTAAAAAAAATTTGTAGTTAAGGCCAATACGGTTAGCTATCCAACGCAAAAGAAATCAAGTCGATATATTGAAAACTTTTCAAGTTATGGCCAAAAACGTAAATAGTTCTACTAAAAAGTGGCCGGAAATAGGCAGTAGTATAACTACTTACCTTTTTGGTCATAACTTGCTTACTTTTCTAGATATCGACTTGATTTCTACTGCGTTGAATAGAGAACCGCATTGGCTTTAATTCAAATTTAGTTTTTTGAAGATAGTGGAAAAAAAATATTTTTCGCCAAAAAAAACAATGGACTACCCCCTTTGCTTTTTTTTAAAAAATGATAAAAAAAAAATTTTCTTCCACTATCCATTAAAAAAAATTTGTAATTAAGGCCAATACGGTTAGCTATCCAACGCAAAAGAAATCAAGTCGATATATTGAAAACTTTTCAAGTTATGGCCAAAAACGTAAATAGTTCTACTAAAAAGTGGCCGGAAATAGGCAGTAGTATAACTACTTACCTTTTTGGTCATAACTTGCTTACTTTTCTAGATATCGACTTGATTTCTACTGCGTTGAATAGAGAACCGCATTAGCTTTAATTCAAATTTAGTTTTTTGAAGATAGTGGAAAAAAAATATTTTTCGCCAAAAAAAAACAATGGACTACCCCCTTTGCTTTATTTAAAAAATGATAAAAAAAATTTTCTTCCACTATCCATTAAAAAAAATTTGTAGTTAAGGCCAATACGGTCAGCTATCCAACGCAAAAGAAATCAAGTCGATATATTGAAAACTTTTCAAGTTATGGCCAAAAACGTAAATAGTTCTACTAAAAAGTGGCCGGAAATAGGCAGTAGTATAACTACTTACCTTTTTGGTCATAACTTGCTTACTTTTCTAGATATCGACTTGATTTCTACTGCGTTGAATAGAGAACCGCATTGGCTTTAATTCAAATTTAGTTTTTTGAAGATAGTGGAAAAAAAATATTTTTCGCCAAAAAAAAAACAATGGACTACCCCCTTTGCTTTTTTTAAAAAATGATAAAAAAAATTTTCTTCCACTATCCATTAAAAAAAATTTTTAGTTAAGGTCAATACGGTTAGCTATCCAACGCAAAAGAAATCAAGTCGATATATTGAAAACTTTTCAAGTTATGGCCAAAAACGTAAATAGTTCTACTAAAAAGTGGCCGGAAATAGGCAGTAGTATAACTACTTACCTTTTTGGTCATAACTTGCTTACTTTTCTAGATATCGACTTGATTTCTACTGCGTTGAATAGAGAACCGCATTGGCTTTAATTCAAATTTAGTTTTTTGAAGATAGTGGAAAAAAAATATTTTTCGCCAAAAAAAAAAACAATGGACTACCCCCTTTGCTTTTTTTAAAAAATGATAAAAAAAATTTTCTTCCACTATCCATTAAAAAAAATTTGTAGTTAAGGCCAATACGGTTAGCTATCCAACGGAAAAGAAATCAAGTCGATATATTGAAAACTTTTCAAGTTATGGCCAAAAACGTAAATAGTTCTACTAAAAAGTGGCCGGAAATAGGCAGTAGTATAACTACTTACCTTTTTGGTCATAACTTGCTTACTTTTCTAGATATCGACTTGATTTATACTGCGTTGAATAGAGAACCGCATTGGCTTTAATTCAAATTTAGTTTTTTGAAGATAGTGGAAAAAAAATATTTTTCGCCAAAAAAAACAATGGACTACCCCCTTTGCTTTTTTTTAAAAAATGATAAAAAAAAAATTTTCTTCCACTATCCATTAAAAAAAATTTGTAATTAAGGCCAATACGGTTAGCTATCCAACGCAAAAGAAATCAAGTCGATATATTGAAAACTTTTCAAGTTATGGCCAAAAACGTAAATAGTTCTACTAAAAAGTGGCCGGAAATAGGCAGTAGTATAACTACTTACCTTTTTGGTCATAACTTGCTTACTTTTCTAGATATCGACTTGATTTCTACTGCGTTGAATAGAGAACCGCATTGGCTTTAATTCAAATTTAGTTTTTTGAAGATAGTGGAAAAAAAATATTTTTCGCCAAAAAAAACAATGGACTACCCCCTTTGCTTTTTTTTAAAAAATGATAAAAAAAATTTTCTTCCACTAGCCAATACGGTTAGCTATCCAACGCAAAAGAAATCAAGTCGATATATTGAAAACTTTTCAAGTTATGGCCAAAAACGTAAATAGTTCTACTAAAAAGTGGCCGGAAATAGGCAGTAGTATAACTACTTACCTTTTTGGTCATAACTTGCTTACTTTTCTAGATATCGACTTGATTTCTACTGCGTTGAATAGAGAACCGCATTGGCTTTAATTCAAATTTAGTTTTTTGAAGATAGTGGAAAAAAAATATTTTTCGCCAAAAAAAAAAATAATGGACTACCCCCTTTGCTTTATTTAAAAAATGATAAAAAAAATTATCTTCCACTATCCATTAAAAAAAATTTGTAGTTAAGGCCAATACGGTTAGCTATCCAACGCAAAAGAAATCAAGTCGATATATTGAAAACTTTTCAAGTTATGGCCAAAAACGTAAATAGTTCTACTAAAAAGTGGCCGGAAATAGGCAGTAGTATAACTACTTACCTTTTTGGTCATAACTTGCTTACTTTTCTAGATATCGACTTGATTTCTACTGCGTTGAATAGAGAACCGCATTAGCTTTAATTCAAATTTAGTTTTTTGAAGATAGTGGAAAAAAAATATTTTTCGCCAAAAAAAAAACAATGGACTACCCCCTTTGCTTTATTTAAAAAATGATAAAAAAAATTTTCTTCCACTATCCATTAAAAAAAATTTGTAGTTAAGGCCAATACGGTCAGCTATCCAACGCAAAAGAAATCAAGTCGATATATTGAAAACTTTTCAAGTTATGGCCAAAAACGTAAATAGTTCTACTAAAAAGTGGCCGGAAATAGGCAGTAGTATAACTACTTACCTTTTTGGTCATAACTTGGTTACTTTTCTAGATATCGACTTGATTTCTACTGCGTTGAATAGAGAACCGCATTGGCTTTAATTCAAATTTAGTTTTTTGAAGATAGTGGAAAAAAAATATTTTTCGCCAAAAAAAAAACAATGGACTACCCCCTTTGCTTTTTTTAAAAAATGATAAAAAAAATTTTCTTCCACTATCCATTAAAAAAAATTTTTAGTTAAGGTCAATACGGTTAGCTATCCAACGCAAAAGAAATCAAGTCGATATATTGAAAACTTTTCAAGTTATGGCCAAAAACGTAAATAGTTCTACTAAAAAGTGGCCGGAAATAGGCAGTAGTATAACTACTTACCTTTTTGGTCATAACTTGCTTACTTTTCTAGATATCGACTTGATTTATACTGCGTTGAATAGAGAACCGCATTGGCTTTAATTCAAATTTAGTTTTTTGAAGATAGTGGAAAAAAAATATTTTTCGCCAAAAAAAAACAATGGACTACCCCCTTTGCTTTTTTTAAAAAATGATAAAAAAAATTTTCTTCCACTATCCATTAAAAAAATTTGTAGTTAAGGCCAATACGGTTAGCTATCCAACGCAAAAGAAATCAAGTCGATATATTGAAAACTTTTCAAGTTATGGCCAAAAACGTAAATAGTTCTACTAAAAAGTGGCCGGAAATAGGCAGTAGTATAACTACTTACCTTTTTGGTCATAACTTGCTTACTTTTCTAGATATCGACTTGATTTCTACTGCGTTGAATAGAGAACCGCATTGGCTTTAATTAAAATTTGGTTTTTTGAAGATAGTGGAAAAAAAATATTTTTCGCCAAAAAAAACAATGGACTACCCCCTTTGCTTTTTTTAAAAAATGATAAAAAAAATTTTCTTCCACTATCCATTAAAAAAAAATTGTAATTAAGGCCAATACGGTTAGCTATCCAACGCAAAAGAAATCAAGTCGATATATTGAAAACTTTTCAAGTTATGATAAAAAACGTAAATAGTTCTACTAAAAAGTGGCCGGAAATAGGCAGTAGTAGAACTACTTACCTTTTTGGTCATAACTTGCTTACTTTTCTAGATATCGACTTGATTTCTACTGCGTTGAATAGAGAACCGCATTGGCTTTAATTCAAATTTAGTTTTTTTGAAGATAGTGGAAAAAAAATATTTTTCGCCAAAAAAAAAAACAATGGACTACCCCCTTTGCTTTTTTTAAAAAATGATAAAAAAAATTTTCTTCAACTATCCATTAAAAAAAATTTGTAGTTAAGGCCAATACGGTTAGCTATCCAACGCAAAAGAAATCAAGTCGATATATTGAAAACTTTTCAAGTTATGGCCAAAAACGTAAATAGTTCTACTAAAAAGTGGCCGGAAATAGGCAGTAGTAGAACTACTTACCTTTTTGGTCATAACTTGCTTACTTTTCTAGATATCGACTTGATTTCTACTGCGTTGAATAGAGAACCGCATTGGCTTTAATTCAAATTTGGTTTTTTGAAGATAGTGGAAAAAAAATATTTTTCGCCAAAAAAAACAATGGACTACCCCCTTTGGTTTTTTTTAAAAAATGATAAAAAAATTTTCTTCCACTATCCATTAAAAAAAAATTTGTAGTTAAGGCCACTACGGTTAGCTATCCAACGCAAAAGAAATCAAGTCGATATATTGAAAACTTTTCAAGTTATGGCCAAAAACGTAAATAGTTCTACTAAAAAGTGGCCGGAAATAGGCAGTAGTATAACTACTTACCTTTTTGGTCATAACTTGCTTACTTTTCTAGATATCGACTTGATTTCTACTGCGTTGAATAGAGAACCGCATTGGCTTTAATTCAAATTTGGTTTTTTGAAGATAGTGGAAAAAAAATATTTTTTGCCAAAAAAAACAATGGACTACCCCCTTTGCTTTTTTTTAAAAAATGATAAAAAAAATTTTCTTCCACTGTCCAAAAAAATAAAAATTTGAAGTTAAGGCCAATACGGTTAGCTATCCAACGCAAAAGAAATCAAGTCGATATATTGAAAACTTTTCAAGTTATGGCCAAAAACGTAAATAGTTCTACTAAAAAGTGGCCGGAAATAGGCAGTAGTATAACTACTTACCTTTTTGGTCATAACTTGCTTACTTTTCTAGATATCGACTTGATTTCTACTGCGTTGAATAGAGAACCGCATTGGCTTTAATTCAAATTTAGTTTTTTGAAGATAGTGGAAAAAAAATATTTTTCGCCAAAAAAAACAATGGACTACCCCCTTTGCTTTTTTTGAAAAATTGATAAAAAAAATTTCTTGCACTATCCACACGAAAAAAATTTCTAATTAAAGCCAATACGCTTAGATATCCAACGCAGTAGAAACCAAGTCGATATCTGGAAAACTTAGAAAGTTATGACCAAAAAGGTAACCAGTTCTACTAAAAAGTGGCCAGTAAGAAGCAGTAGTAGAAGTGGTTACCTTTTTAGTCATAACTTGTTTACTTTTCTAGATATCGACTTGATTTCTATTGCGGTGGATAGAGAATCATATTGGCTTCAAATCGAATTTTGTTTTTTGCGGATAGTGCGAAAAAAATATTTTTAGCCAAAAAAAACCATGGACTACCCTAATTTCAGTTGAAGAAACTAAAATTAACGAGTTCTAAAAAAATCTGCAGGCACTCAATTTTTAAATTAATAAAAAAAGAAATTCTAGGAATGCAAAAAGATTAATTTTCATTTAATTTTGCAAATATTTGTAAAAAAAATTTTAAACCAAACATATTTAATTAACAACAAAAAACGAAAAATTGATTTTTTGTTTAGACATTACGATTGTTATTTCATATAAAACTGGGTACCACGTTTTTTTTTTTGTCTTATAGTTTAGAAAAATTATGCAAAAAGCCCCAAAAAATAGAGGTAGTCTCGATTTTGACTCATATCTCCGCTATTTATGGATCGATTCAGCTGAGATATTAAAGGGTGTCCCAACAAGAACGCAATATTTAAATTTAAAATAAGTGACTGATGCAGCAATTGAAATGTTTCTCTGGCTGTATGACATGTGGCGCCGTCTTGTTGAAATAACAAGCCCTCCGCATTCATTTCTTCAATTCTAGGCAAGAAAAAGCTGGTTACGATATCACGATACCGAACGCCATTGACTCTTTGCGCTTGACCTGCCTCATTTTCATAAAAAAAGGTCCAATGATTCCTCCAGCCCAAAAACCACACTACACAGTGACACATTGAGGATGCATTTGCTTCTCGTGAATCACTCGAGGATTTTCCTCTCCCCAAATGCGGCAATTCTGCCTATTGACGAAGAAATCAAGATGGAAATGGGCCTCGTCACTGAAGATGATTTTATCGGCAAAATCAGCATTTTCATGTTATCTGTCCATGGTCATTTTTTACTAACCGCGTACCTTCTACAAGCAAACAATAACAATTGTTCAAATGTCAAACAATGACACTTCGAATGCGCCAAATTTAAATCTTGCGTTTTTGTTCGGACACCCTTTCTTAATGTGATGTATAAAGAAACTGTGTACTAATTTTTTTTAGTTTAGATACAATACGAAAGAAACAAAACAAATATTAATGAAAATCTAAAATTTCGGTTATATTTTTGATATTCCTCGGCCATTTGTAGACCTATTGCTCTAATTTCTTGTACATATTTTGTTCGTTTCCTTGTTTGGACAAAATATGCAAAAAACCCATAATAAATGGTCAAAAATAGAGGTAGTTGCGGTTTTTGACTCATAGTTCTGTCATTTATGATCCCATCTGGCTAAATTCCAATAGCAATAATCTAAAGAAACAATTGACAGATTGGGACTTCGAAAAGTTGATTTGAACGACTTGATGGACAGACAGAGAGACAGACGGACCTCAATAAATCGACTCCGTCCCATGCACGGTGTAGAAACTACAAGCGAAATCACAACGTTATATATTTTTTATTGCTTACAGTAAAGGGTATAAAAATTGAGAATTCTATCCTGATTCGGTAATTTTCGTAATAGTCCAGTTTACCTTTTTAAAAGAAAAAATTAAGAAAAAAAATTGTGAGAAGCTATCCTGGTTCGTCTACTTTTTACTGCGAAAAATATTACCACGTTCATTTTTTTTTTAATTCATCTGATCGCTTTAATTGATTTTGGTATTTTTTTTAATATTTGTAATAGTCCATAAAATTCTCTGATGAAAACCAAAAATTAATTGTGGACGCAATTTTTTATTTCTAAATCCTAGAGTAACTTCATGTTAACATATCTAAAATAATCATTAAAAAAATAAAATTTTTTCTATTGTTACACGTTTTTAATATAAATAAAAGCAATGTTTGTTAGGAAAACTTGTTTTAAATATGTGTAAGATATGTTTGTTATATTTTATATTTTAAATACTTACCACTGATGTATTTTATGTACTTATTGCCTCAATGTATGTATATTTGCTTAAAACTATAACTACAAGTAATAAATATAACGATTTACTGCTAAATTTTACAATGCAATAGTAGTGCAATAAGTTTTAGTGGGTTATGTTTAAAAAATACCACCATAGTTTTCGATTTATAGATCAAGATGGTAGACAATTTAACAATTGACTGAATTAACTGGCTCAAAGCATATTCATACAACAGTTTACCGTCCACAGACCAATGGCCTTGTAGAACGAAAGCATCATTATCCCAAATACCATTAAAAGCCATACTTCTACAAATTGGACATACAGTTTGTGAGTTGTTCTTTTCGGTTTGAGAATTATTTTCAAACCCGATCGCGTATCTTGTCTGCATAACCGGCAGACAAGATATATGGATCCACAATATGACTAGCATGCAATTTTTTTGAAAAGTCTACAGATGTTGAAAACGATGTTTAACAGAACATTCGAAAAATCATCAATTGCTTAAAGTCAGTTCCCACTTCAAGTTTTTGTTTTATATAAACTGACATATTGCACTCACGTTTTCTTGAGGGATAATAGTGTTCGCTGACCTTTAAAAGCACACAGTGACATATTTTATGAGAAAAAATTTTGTTTTTTGTGTTACCAATTTAATTTTTTTTACTTAAAGTAAATACACAAATTAAATATATACGAAAAGAATACACTTTTACAGTGGTTGGTTTACATGGCGGCCTAAACGGCCTTCAATTAGAGTCGCAAGACTGCGTTTTGAAGCACACTTTTACACTACAAGCTTCGTTTTTCATCAATACTTTATGGTGTTAATGAGGATGTAGCCATACAATTAATTTATACTCGCAGAATATATAGAAATTTACTAAATTTTTAATATTTTATTGATCAATGTTAATTTCTTAATTTTCTTTCTTTAAGATAGTAAATAATTTAATAATTTCGGTTTTCTTTTTTGTTTTTTATTTTAAAGGATTCTTGTTTCGTTTGCTGTGAATTAATTTCCAAAAATTGCATTTACATAATTCATATAATTTTTTTGTTTTTTTGGTTTATTTAACAAAAACGTTTTGCAATAGAGATGTTTGTTAGTATGTAATTAAAATTTACTTTTCTCATAAAAAACCTTTTAGATTAGGTGGTGTACTGTAATACTTATTGAATTTCAAATAATTTTTGTTTTACTACAAAGGGTAACCCTCTTATCCAAAAAAGACTTTCAAGTAAACGTTAGATAAATTTTTTTATAATTTTCTCAAAAAAGTTTACTTTAAAGTCTACGGTAATTGTTTTGGATAAGGGGGTTAATATTTCATTTTTTTATGTTTTTGCATTTATTCTTCTTGTTTTTTTTTTTTTTTTTTTTTTTGTTAATTTTGTAGGTATGTGTATAATTTTTGAATAATAATAATTAATTACTTATAATAGACACAAAATGTGCATTTACATTCTATAAATGCAATACAAATTTAAAGAGTTTTCGATAAGATGCATTTGACTACTTAAAATTTAAGAATTTACGAATAACAAATATTATTTATTTATTTTCACTAACATTTATTTATTTTATAAACGTATAAATTGATAATTAAGTATAAATGTTTAAAGTATTTATTAATATTAATTTATATATATATATATATATATATATATAGTCTCTAATTATAAGTTCTTTTATTTTAATTATAAATTAATATTATTCAGTGACTTCGCGAATATTATTAATATTACACAACCATATTCATCAGTATGTGAAATATTTATAATGAGAATGGCAAAAAAAATAAAACCAAAAACTACACTGTAAGAAATTTGGAATATTTTGAATTTGTCTATAAGATTTTTTTTCTTCCATGCGTTACATCTACATTATAAAAAAAAATCTGAATTAATAATATTAAAAATCTGTACTTGTTGCAGGACTATGGATGATTGATTGACTGATGTTCTAGGACGAACGACGAATTTTTCGTTGCAAATATGTCGTTCAAAATAAAATACACCAAATTCGTCATATGTAAGAAACTGTGCAATAGATTTATTTCCATTTCTCACTTCGACGAACATTGAACAAACTGTTGTAAAATGACCGTATTTTTTTAGTGTTGTAAGTATTTTAATAAACATTTTTTTTTTTTATTTTAGCAAATGTTGTCTTTTTTATTTAAACCAAAAAATATTAAAGGTTCTCATAGACACAACTTTTGTGGTAAATTGAAAAACACATCCGGTAATATTTTAGTTATTTTTTGGTATTTTATAGCTATAAGAATTTACTTAAATATATATAAATTTTAGCTGCTACTAAGTGCTCTTTTAGGTTTTATGATTATTTTTCAGTGTCAACACCAATACATTCGGCCAATATTTTTCAGCATTGGATGCAGCCTAAAAAAAATAATACAACATTGGTGCTCCATGCCTTTATAAAATTTATAGAATTTGCGTTCAAAGAATACTTTCAGACATAGAAAAAGAAAAATTAAAGCTCAGCCTTTTAAAAATTAGATAAATGCTGGCGTTTTAAAAGTAGGTTCTAAACCTACTATAAATCGTTATATGGAGTTACGAAACTATAGCATATGTCCTTACAAATAAGGAACTTACAGTTTTCCCACTTGGTTATTTTCAAATATATAAAAATTAACTATTTTTCAGCTAATTTTAAAATGTTTTTTTAGCTTTTATACCATTTTTAACGTTGAGGTGGACGTATCCTTGCACCAAATGTTAAAAAATGTTGAGTTTACTATAAGTGTTTTGTGTACGGAATTAGTATAAGAAAATTCACTTTTTTTAAATTATTTGAAAAAAGCAATTTTTGAGTTTGGCGTGTCCTTGATCTAATTTAGATCTAATTTGCTCAAACCGTTAAGAATATTGTATTCAACGATTGTATTTTGAATTTTTTTTTTTTATTATTTTTAAGGCATTTTATACGTGAAGGACACGAATTCTTGTTCCGAAACTTTTGAAATTTTGTTTTTAATAAGGTTTTATCAACCTGAATATGTTTACCAAATTTCAACTCTTTACATAACTCCTTCGTATGAAAAATGGCTTATGCCAAAAAAGTTTTTAGTGCATTACTGTAGTGGTTTCCAGACAACTAGTTTTTTTCTTTCTAAGCTAGAAAATGAAAGCTTGTATAAAAAAATGTATATTCTTTGCTTCAATGTTTTAGTTTCCTTGTAAAATTGTTTAATCAGCCGGGTAATGATACAGCAAATTATTATACGGCGGCAAATATTTACACATGAGAAAATAGAACACACTCTAATTTAAATTTTTTCAGAAGTTTTTGAAGCCACATCCGACATTTTTCTGTTTCACTGTCAATGTAAAAGTTGACAACTTAAATAATTTTTATATACGATAATACAACAAATATAATCTTGAAGTTTTTATAAAATTTTTTTAACATTTATTTTTCATAATTAGATATAAACAAAAATCTAATTAATTTATTATTTAAAATTGTTAATTGAAAGAAATGGTTCATCCAATTTTACAAAAGAAGTAAAAAAACTGTAGAAGACAATAGAAATTTGGAAATGAATTAGCAGTTCTTTATATGGTAGGTGTTAATTAAAGAGATTAAATTACTTTTATTAACACGTGCATAGACGTTTGCAACTACTTTTTATTCGTAATTGAATTTAAGCAACGAATTTTTGTCTATGAATTCGTTGTGCTGTACGAAGTTCGTAGCTCGTGACAGTTGTTTATTATTATTTGAGATTAAATAAATTAATTTTCCGTTATTATAAATATATTTGCATTATTTTACTCCTAAGCAAAATTAAAGTGTGTGTCTTAAATCTTTCGATTGCTGCAAAGCTAGAAATTTATGTTTAAAAAAAACTAAAGTTTGTTTCTTAAGTTTATAATAGTTAACAAAAGCGAAATTCATATTTTAAATAAATCATTTACTTCTTTATGAAATTAATGTTTGTGTCTTAAGTCTTTGAACGCTGCGAAACTGGAAATTCGTATCTCAGTCTTTTACTTCTGTGTGAAATAACAGCAAAAGTTTTAGTCTGTGTTCACAATATAAACAACGCGGTAACATTGTATTTATATATAAGACACTCAAGGTATTTTTACTTTTCTGCATTTTTGTAGATAATATGAATAAACTACTAGCAAGTGGTTGCTTGCAAACGACAACGGGGAGTTAGTACTCTAGGGTTAACTATGAATAACTATTAAATGGCATCTTGGGCTCGGTGCGAATATGAATAAAAAATTTTTTGATACATCAATAAAATAAGTATGTATTTATATCTACCACACCATGTGTACAAAAATAGTAAAAGTCATATTTGTTTTGTATGAGTAGCTGTCACCACCCCATATGTGAGTATTCAAACAAATAAATTTTTTAAGGTTTAATTTCATTTAACAAAAAATGCAAAATGCATAGGAAATATATGCTACCAACAAATACTTACACACAAATACAGTCATGGGTATGCACAATTGCTTATTGGGCTTTTACACTGTAATACTAATTTAATTCAACTTGTCAAAAAATTAAAGCATATGCAAAGGTATGCTAATTTATATATATATAACCCAAAAAAAACTAATAAATATTTGACAGTCTCATCATTTTAGACAATTTTCCAAACATTTACCCTCTTATACAAAAAAAAAAAATTGGCATAGACTTTAAAGCAAAATTTTTAATTTTATATTTATGTATTTATGAAGAAATTTTAAATTAAATCATAATTTTTATAAAATTAAAACAATAAAATAAAAAATATTTTAAAAACAAATTAAAAAAGGTAAAAATAAGTAAGATAAAATAATATTATAAAACAATAAGGGAAAATATATAGAAATTTAAACTGTTATATTTGATAGTGGTATATGTCCAGTTTTTGATGTCTCCAGATATTTAATGTAAAAATAATAAAAGTAATTAAAAAATATTGTCAAACGTTAATGTATTCAAATAATGTTTTTTATACTGTACACCCAATATCTAATTCACATTAATTTATATTTATATCTTATGTAATAACTATTTTGACAGACCTGAAGGCCTATGATGCTATTGCTCTTTAAATACTAACACTTAATTTGTAATTAAACTGTTAGTAATAATAAATAAATAAATAAATATACTGTACACCATTTCAATTTTATTGTGAAATAATAATTATTTTAATTGTTTAAGAAAATAAATGATTTTTTTAACTCCAAAGGACTTATACCACTTTCAAACATAATGTTTTATAAAAAATTAAAACATGAGTAAATTTAAGTCCACATTTTTATCGACATTAGCTGTACTCAAATGAATTTTTACTTTAAAATATAACAAAAAATTAAAATACTTAAATACACTAGCAAACAAGCTTTTTAGGAATTAATTCAAGTTAAATTCAAAAAGTTGACATAATTAAACAAATGTAAATTAGCTTGTTAAGATAACAAAAACTAAAAGACAAAATATATTTAAAATTTATTTCTTTTACAATAGTAAAGTATTAATTTTAAATATGTGGTATGCAGTGTAGTAAGCCCACCATATCGTGGTAACGTTCTGTGAATCGAATCGTTAAAAAAAAAATTAAAACCGAAAAATAACTATTTGATGTTTTGCAAAAAATTAGTTTTGATATCATTCCAAGTTAAATTTGAATTTTTACTTAAACGTCAAGTCAATTTTTTGTGTTATAAAATTAGCAAACATTGTTTACTTTTGTCGGAGAATGGTTGCACAAAAATTGGGGCAAACAATTAATTTTATTTATGAAAATAATCTTCTGCATACATGCAACGAAAATTAAAAGAAATTTCGCAGTGTTTTTTAAATAATTTTTTTAATCTTAAATTTATAAAAAAAGAAAAAATTTTGCTAAAATTATATGTTCTTCGTTATGTTTTTAGGCATTTATTACAATTATAAATCATTCGATTTATTTTGAACTAGTTTGTTTAATCGGTTTTAAAATGAATAAAATTATGTGAAGGCGGTTTAGAGAATAGAAAAATATTTGAATTCTTTTTAAAACAAAAAAAAAATTTCCAATTCGTTTTAGAAAACACTGCCAACAGTAATTCTTGTTGCGATTTTTATATCTTCCTTGTTATTATTTTAGATGGAGCAATTTCTTCCATATAAGATATCTTGCGAACATGTTGCTTTGAATACTAGCACCAGCTAAGTAATATCTGCTAAAGCAGAATACGTAAAGTCGTAATAATTGCAATAAGAAAGTTGTTTTAATTGTAATTTGGTTTAAAGAATGGACTAATTCCACTTTCAAAAATAATATTTTTGCGATAACACTATATATATCAATTCGTTTGATTACTTTAAGAAGAAATCGTACACAATTGAATATGTGATTATAAATATGGATATATGGTGCTTATATCCTACCAAAAATACCACCAACAAAATATACGATTAACAGTTAATTTATTAGTATAAAGCTACGATCACATTACACAAATATTTGTCGAAATAAGCATAACCACTACTTTTTGGCAAATATTTTTATAGTCTAACATGACTAATTCAAAATAAAATTAATTCAAATAATATGATAACGCAAGTATGTTTTATTTTAATATTTCTTCAAAATATAATATATACACGTAGTTTAAAATTATGTAAATATTCTTAAAAAATTTTACCTCGTTTACTTTAAAGTTTAAAATCAACATTAAATTTTGTTCGATACGATGGTTATAGTTTTTATTATTATTATACGGACCTAATATTTTATTCAATACGAAGAAAAATACTCGTATAACAAAAATGGCAAAACCTAAGGATAATCTTAACATCTTGTATTACAATGTAAAACCTCCACTAGCTACACATTTGGCGATTCATTTATATATTTACATAGAGTCAATAGGAGAAAAATGTGACTTGTAGGGGAAAAAGTATAGTAAAATTATGCTTAATGAACTATTGTCAAAAAAACTTCTACTGAGGTCACTAAATTATCTAAAATTTTCTAATAAAAATGTTTTGTTTTGGTGTTTAATTCCGATAATGCGAAAATGTAATTTTTTATCTTTTTATTGTATTTTATGTACTACGTATATATGTATAAACATTATATTTGAATATTCTTCTTTTTCGTTTTTCTTCATGTTTGTAAAAGTACAAATTTCCCATAAAAATTTTTAAATATTTCTTGCCTTGTTAATAATTATTCTTATCAAAGATATGCGCATTTTGTTATGTTAACGTTTCACGTTTTATATACCTATTATGTACTTTTATATATTTATTATATATTTACTATATATTTATATATGTATGCATGAAAATATGTATGTGGATTAATAAATACATACATACATATGTATGTATAGTATTTTTTTTTTAATAATTTTAATTTTAATCAAGTATTATTTGTATTTCTGTATAACATTTATTTAATTTTATTTAGCATTAATGTGTGGTAGGGCTTTATTTAACAAAAAAAAAATAATATCTTTTGTTGTTGTATATGTAGGTTTTATTGTGCGTGTTAAATTTGAATTTTGCTTTTATTATTTTAATTTATTTTATTCTATTTTTTGTTATTAAAAATATATAAAACTTTTTATCAAAACCTTGTTCACTAAATTCATATGTGTGTATATGCATGTACATACATATGTACTAGTATGTAAATCGATTGCTTTTTGTTGTAATTTTGTTGTTTTCTATTTCGTTTTTTGTTTATCTCTAGAATTTGCAATAATATTGATGGGTTATTTTCTAATAATTTTAATGTGTATGTGTGTGTGGGTAGATGAAATTTTATTTAGCTTCTTTAACCGCTGCGTCGATACAAACATACACACTAATTTATTTTATGAGTAATACATATGGATGGATCGATGTATGCATGTATGTAATTATTTAATATGTTAATATATTTGCATGAATGCCTACGTACTACAACACACCACCATAATATTCAAAAGATCCCGGGGGCACACGATAAAGGTATTACTTCACAGATGGGTTGATCCAGTCAACCCTACTGTGCTCTAGTTATAGCAAAAGAACCGAAATATATCTCCAGCTCTCATGTGTCCATCAGTAACTGGATCACATTGTGAAGTCTAATATCGTTATTTAATTATCGTGCCATCGAACATTGAATTTCGAACAGACCAAAACCACATATTCAGCAGCCTCGACCACATTGTGGCATTGTGGATAGTACGGTGGGTTCGTTAGTTTAAGCCTAGTCAAATACTGCCTATAGCCATCATGCCTACAAAGAAACTGAGTAATATAGTACCCTAAGTCCCCATGTTTCCTTTCCATCTATCGAGTCGTTAATTACATTATTTGTCCACCTGCCTTTGCTAACATGTGACCATTTATTCTGCCAAGTCCTATAGTCTTTGTCCGTGCGTCCTCCTTGGACATGCTACGTCTGACACGGTTCTGTAGTCAGAACATATTCTCAAAGCTGCCAATCTGTACACTGTATTCAGTCTAGCACAATACGACTTGAACCTTATAGAGGTTGTTCATATTGGAGCAGCGTATATTATGATGCTTCTAACTACTACTAAAGGCCTTTTGTATTTGACATAATCGTACAGTTTCACTAGCTTTTCCTACGAATTATTTAATATGGCTCTTGAATGATAAGCGACTGTCAATCATAGCTCCTAGATATTTTAGCGAATTCTTAGGAGTGATCTTACAATCACCTACTCTTGCATGAATAGGAATGAATTTATGAACACAAATTAGCACAAAAGTGAACTTTAACTACAAGTTTAATGTAGATCATAAGAATTAAAAGTGCTAGTACCACTTAATGGAACTGTGCGAACACATAAATAGAAACAACGTACTTAAAAAATCTATTTAGTTAAGTAAACTTCAACGCATATTGTGTTTTAGAGAAACAAGACTACAGCCTGCCTTTAAGTCATGAGCATTTACGACTGTAAATACGATCTATTTTTTATACTGGAAACACCCAGGGTCTAGGCGGGGTGATCATTGGATTGATAGACCACCAATCTACGAGTGCAATATGAAACGATGACCAAGATTTATGTACTGATTTTATAACACCAGCAATCAACTCGTCTTAAAATTTTGTATGAAAAGTATTCAAAATGCTGAGTGTTTTTAATACAAATTTTTTAGATTAAAGTTGATCGCTTGTGCTATAAAAAAATCGCAATAAATCATAGTTTTGTTTTTATTTTCATGCTTTTAAAGTACTCATTTACTGGCCATTTATCTAGATTGTTTTGATTTTTTGCACAGATATTATGACTGTCATTTCTGACAAAACTACTTATCACGTCGCTATACTATTTTCTCATTGCTACACTATTTGTGGACCAATATTGGGCTAAAGCAACCTGAAAACAGCAACAACTGACAGATTGGCATCCCAAACATTTCTATACTCATGTAGGGATTTCAAATTCTAAATCGAGTCTACTATCTATAAGGGTCCTGTATATTTATACTTTATAGGCTGACACATGAAACTACAAACGTAATCACATACTTCTTACATACGTTTTAATTAAAACTGCAAAAATCTTTTCAGCATTTTGAAGCCTAGAGTCGAAACTCATCCTTTTTTTGCTAACAAATTGTTTGAATTTAGAAATAGACTCTACCGTACCAGTCAAGTGATGTGAGGAGCTGATAAGAAAAAAAATATCATAAGAATTTCTAAAAGTTGCTTAGGTTTCAATGGACTTATTTTTGTTTTACTTATTCATTGTCATAAATCGAATTAAGCTGATATCTTTATCTTTATTATGATTTGAATTTTTATTTTTAAAAGTGGTATCCGTCCATTTTTTTATAAAAATGAGCCAGCAGTAATTTCAGTTAGATGATGTCTACTTCATACTAAAATTACTGCTAATACTTTTTTTAGAGAAAAATTGGACTTATACTACTTTCAAAAATAACAGCTCATATAATGAAAAAAATAAGATGCTATTTTTCATAAACCGAGTTTTACAAACAAGAGTTTAAAAAAAGTTACTTAGGCATTCAAAAATATTGTACAGTGTGTACTTCAAATCACACATATTACACTTGATCAACAAGAGAGTATCAAGTCTAAATTTTAAAATTTTCAGTAGAGCTGAATTGAAACTCAGAATAGGGGTGAATACTTTGCTATATAAAGGCTTTATAGCTCTGAATATCTTCGTTATAGCTATAGAGCATTTTTGTATGAAAAACTTTGCATTAAAGAAGTTTTTTCAAGAGACTCAGCAAAAAATGCGTTATATTGAGTTTTTCGTTATAACTAAATTCGTTATACTGAAGTTTCGCTGTAGTTGCTAATGAAATTTTTAAAATTTCACTTTGTGCAAGCAATCACAAGAACGCAAGATTTAAATTTGGCGTTCGGTATCGTGAAATTATAACCAGTTTTTTCTTGCCTAGAATTGAAGAAATGAATGTGGAGGGCTTGTGGTTTCAGCAAGACGGCGCCACATGTCATACAGCCAGAGAAACAATTCAATTGCTGCACCAGTCACATCCCGGTCGTGTTATTTCGCGTTTTGGAGACCAGAATTGGCCGCCTAGATCGCGCGATTTAAGTCGATGGTTTACGCGAATAAGCCGACGACGACTCAAGCCTTAAAAGAGGAAATTGGACACTGCATTAATGAAATACCGCAGCATTTATGCAAAACGGTCATTGATATGTTGTTCCATGCATAACCTCATTCTCTCTACTTTACGATATAATAAAGTTTCACGATTTTTTTTTTAAATATCTGTGTTTTATTTAAAATTTAAATCTTGCGTTCTTGTTGGGACACCCTTTATATATCATATATATGTATATATATATATCTATATATTTAATTACATACATACATACATAACCAACAGTTTTTAAACATTTTTGTTGTAAACAAACAAGTAATGTGAATTTAAGCTAAAATTGTTTTTGCTATAAAATTCTAGCGGTATTTTAACAAGTGGTATTTTTGATGTGATGTTCACATTTTAGTATTTTTTATAAAAAACCGACAATGTGTTGTTTAAGCTTTTTTGGCGGTTATGGTTCGATATAAGTAAAAATAAAAACAATAATTATATTATAAATTATGTATGTATGTATTTTTGCATGTGTTTGTACGTATATTATTTGTTGTCATATTTTATAAAAATTTCCAATGTTAACAAACTTTAATTTAATTTGTATGAGCTTGAGATTAATTTTAAAAAAAGTTTATTTAATTGTAGGTAATAAGCACCATTTATTATTTATTTAAAATAAATAAGATTTTATTGATAAAAGATAACTAATTAATATTTTTTGAATAACATAATTTTTCTATTAATTTTAAATTAATTTCGGTTACTCTTTTTTATGTATGTATGTACATAAAAATGTTTTACTTGTTATTAATTTTTTTTATATATTTTTATCCATTTTCAATCATTTGGCAGATTTTCTTTAAATATTTATATACTATACACATACTTACATATACAAACATACATAAATATGTTTATATACAAGTATGTATATATATATTATATGCACGAATGAAATTTTCAAATTCAATTATTTTTATTTTATATAAAGTAACTGAGGTTTTTTAAAATTTATTTTTGCTTTATTAAAGGATTATAAAACAAATTTCCATAGAACTTTTAATACAATCAAAAATTTTTTATAAATTTGGCCTTAGGTGTAAATGTAATTATATTTATGTGTATGTTTATATATATACTCGTATATATATATTTTTTCTGAAACTCTATGTTTCCATTATTTTTCGGAAAATGGTTCCACATTACATGTAAACCTTTTAAATTTCCTTAATAAACTTAAAAATACTTTTTTGAAATAAACTGTTTTTATGAAAAATATTCGTTGTATTTGTAAAAATTCTTTATATTTGCTTCTTTTAACCACAAAAATTTTTCTTTTAGGCTTCACTTCACTATAATTTCAAAGATTTAACTGAAAAAAAAAAAACATGCACTCTATTCATAGAACTGCTCAGATTTTTTCCCCAAAACTTGTTTCAGTTTTTATAGCCACAAGCAAGAGAATAATTACACTAGCAGAATTCACTCTACAGTGTAAAATGTAAAAAAATTATTTTCTACAACACTTCAGAGCAACAATATGAAAACCCAATGTAAATACGTTTTACAATTGTGTACATTTAGCTATCGCTCAAAGTTGCCAACTTTTAGTTTGAGTTTCAAATGCTGAAAACAATCTTATCTTCTTAAGAAATGGATAAGTTGTTAGTTTACAAAAACTAAATCGATCACGCTTTGCAGTTAAAATTTTCTGTAAATATACGTTAATTGTAAAAATACTTCCAGGCATGAATTCCGCTATTATTATTTTATGCATTTGCATATTAAATTATAAGATTTTTTACAAAAGTTTTTCTTTTCTTATTTATTTATGTATTTGTCATTTGCACCAAACAAGAAAAAAACATTATTAGCATTGATTAGAGCTGCCATCTATATATTAATTCCTCTTGTATGTATCGTGTAAGTGTGGCTGATTTTCAAATCATCAACTGGTTTTCATTCGAAGAAAGTACAGAGTTCCATAAAACGTAATACTAACATTAATTAACGTGTTTAATAAGAAGTATTGAGTACATCAGTCTGCATTGCATTGATTCGCAAATTTTATATGTGTACAAAATTAAAGCACCAGAGCAGAATTGAATCCAAAATTTACATTAATTAATAAGTTTTGAAAGTCAAGACATGTATGTCATGTGCACATATATACATGTGCATGCTTACAACATTTACGTCATTTAGCCCAGCCAGCATTTTTTGAGATATTTTTCAACTCTTTTGCGCGACTAAAATAACAGAATATGTTCTCTTTTTCTGATTCTTAATTCCTGACACTTTTGTCGAGAGAAAATTATTCTTTTTTGATGAGTCATTTATGCTTATAATTTTTGTTAGTTTAGTGTTATTTTCGACCCATTTTTGGATGACTAATTTGCGATTGCTATACAATTTGTTATTGCATTTTAAATAAAACGTTTTTAAATTACAGCGCGAATAATGTTCGGGTATCCTTCTAAGCATGTCAGTGATCAGTTTTTGATCAAGAAAAGTGCTCGAATAGGTTATTTAAAAAAATCATCTCTCTTCTTTTTTATATGGTATGCATGCATGCGTATACGAATAGTAAGAAACATAAAACTATAAATTTGTATAGTTTAAAAAGAAAACAATTAAAAAGAAAAATAAGACATTAACATTTTTCAAAAAAAATAAATTTATTATTGAATTTGTTTTTAGAGATGAAAATTGAATTCTGAAAAAAGGTAACATAAAAACAGCAAACAAACAAGAACAAAATTCGTTTATACATAAAACAATTTTCAACTTAACACTAATGTATGTATGTAATGAATTTATTAAAGCACAATTTAGAAAAAAAAAAAAAAGAAAAAATGTTCCATTTTAAAAAGAACAAACAAAAGATATAACAATAATAATTTAAAATTAAAATTAAGTTCATACAAACAAAAATGAAAAAAGAAGAAACAAATTGATTTAGCTTAACCTATATACATAGTTTCATTAAAATTTATATGTTTGTATGCATGTACATATACGTATGTATAGTTATTTTAAATATGTATTATTATGTGGAACTTCACAAGATAGTTTATTGTGAGTTACCATGTATACGTGTTGTTTGTTGTTTTTTATGTAAATTTAATATTTAAATACAATAAAATTATTTGTCTTTAAGGAATATTTTCTGAATAAACATCATTACTAAAGGAAATGTCACTAAGTACAATTTAAAATGATTAAAAAAATATTGTTATCGTAAAAAACCCAATAAATAAAATTATTTATTCTATAGATAGATTGATTAAAAGAACTTTTTAATACCAAATAGAAATTAAAATTAATTTAGTTGAACCAAATACATAAAATGAAATTGTTAAGAAGGATTAATTTGTTTATCTAAATATTATTTTCTAAATTTTATTTATTTTTTTTTTAATACACAATAAGTTATTTTATTCATCCACAATTTTTCTAAACATATAATGTTTGAGCAATAATATTTTATATATTATTAAAAAAATTTAAAGTTAAAGAAAGCAAAAAAATAATTTAATTCAAAACCAAATGAGATAATATTTAAATTTTTAATAGAGATTAAGAATATACAATTCGTGGCACTTAAAATTTAATTTAAAAGCTTTAATAATATGTATTTTCATATCAATGTATATTTCATATCAATTTTATAAAAACAAAAACGTAAATGTAAGTAATAAAAGTAATTTAAGAAAAACAAAAAAAAAAACATATTTTAGGTGTATGAACTTTCTGATTTTCTTAATTTAATTTATAATTATAATTATTTGAAAGAGAACTCTTATATGTACGTATGCATGTATTATTTTTAGTTTTTCTGTTTATAAATTTAATTCTATAGCAGTAGTAAATGTTTACTAATTTATTTTAAAAATGTTTCTGAAAATTAGTTTCTTGACTGAGTAATCAAAATTATATGTATGTTTGTGTGTTTCTATTACTTATACATACATACATACATTCATACATATTTACACAGTATTGCATTTATGCATGCATGTGCATGTATACTTATATGAATAAAAGAAATTAAATTAAATTTAGAAAAACCAATTTGAAAATGGTAAAAACGATGATAAAGAATTTTTAGCAGCATTTGTTGTAGCAGCTGCAGCGGCGGCAGCAGCTGCGGCAGAAGTTGATGCACCTAACGAAGGATTGTTAAAAGCAGCTGCTGCAGCTGAGGAAGCCGAGGCCCCCGAAAAAGGTTGTTGGTGTTGTTGTGCCAAACTTGTTAAAAGTTGAGCAAATTCTTGTTGCATGTGCAAACGTTGTTGAAGTAATTCATAATGATTTTGTGGTTTGTTGTAGACAAACTTTGATGTTGTTTTTATTGTGGTAGAAGAATGCGGATTTGACGAGGAATTTGAGTTTGAATTAGATAAAGTTGAGGAATTAATTGTGTTATTTGACCGTTGTTGTATTAATGATTGTTGCTGTTCTTGCAGTTTTTGTTGTGATTGTTGTATAATTGTTGTAGTAGCTTTTGTTTTTTTATTTTGTTGTTGTTGTTGACATTGATTGCTGTTGTTATGATTGTTAATTAGGGAATATTTTGAGTTTATTGTGGCAGACGATGTGCAAGATGAAAGAGTATTTGATTGTGTGTTAGTAGACGTTGTAGTGATTGTTGACGAAGTGTTGGTTGAAGGAAAACTTGATAGAGCAGTCGTTGGAGTAGAATCCGTTTTTAAATCATTTCTTTTTGCGGTGGTCAGGTTAGCAGAAGTGGATGCTGTCACAATTTTCTTATTATTTAGGGTTTTATTAAAATTTGATGTCAAGGAAGTAGTGGTATGGGTAACAACAGCAATCTGTTTTGTTAATAATTACGTTTGTTTAGTTTTGTTGGTCTTAAAACTAACTTGTAATACTCTATTGCCTAGTGTGTATCCATTCAATGATTGTATAGCAAGAACAGCTTCTTCATAATTTGTCATGGTAACAAACCCAAACCCTTTGCACTTGCTTGTCTGTAAATCTCGGATTACCTACAAAAGTATATTGTTTTTTTTTTTTTTTTTAAGATTATAATACATAGATATTGATGTGCTCGTGATATGTACAGTTGTTGAATTATTTTGTAGCGGAATTCACCCTTCAATAAAAATTTCCTTGTATTTAGTATAAAAATTTAAAAACAAAATAATACTATTTTCTATAATACTGCAATATGAAAAGCCAATGCAAATATGTTTTACAATTGTGTAAGTGTGTAGACAAGTATAAAAATAGCTGTCACTAAATGGTACCAGGCTTATCTACTTCAAAAATAGATAAGTTAGCATCACAGTTGTTGACATTTTATTTCTTTACAATTTTAAGAAAAAAGTCGATCACGCTATGTAGTCAAAATTTTACGTAAATATATGTATGTACATTAATTGTCCAAAAAAAATTACTTCCAAGCATGAATTCCGCTAATATCAAATTTGCATTTAACAAACCTTTACGGATTGTACTGCACCAAAGGGGCCGAATAATTGCCATAGAACATTTTCTTCAGTTTCTTGAGCCAAATTATAAACAAAAATACACCAACCCGAGCTATTGATAGGATTGCCTGGCAGCATTGTATTCGCTAATATATCACCAGTTAATGGTGAATATCGAGAAATAACAGAACTAGAAATGAGAAATAAAAATACAGAAACACATAATTTATATACAAAACAAGTAGCACGATTCGATGACGAAAGAATAAATTATATATAAACAATAATAATAAGCCCTTATCACTTTATATACTATGCCGATCATATAATCTCTATGCAAGTATGACAAAATTTTAATGATTTTATTACCTATATCTTCCAGCTGTTGTTGGATGAATAGCTGCTGCTGCAGCAGCTGCAGCTGCACCAGTTGGAAATCCTCGGGTTCTGGGATTTTGAGGAGCCAAATAAGCAGTAAGTGGTTGAAAAGCCTTATTGTTACTGGGATTATTAGCAAATTTCACCACAATAGGTTCCGTTGCATTTTTTGGTATGGTACCATTCAAAGCTTTAATAGCTTGATCAGCTTCATGGCGTTGATCGAAACGTATAAAGCCAACACCTTTAGAAAGACCTGAAAAATAAAATAAAATTTAAAAATAGTAGACCAATATTTTACTACGTATGCATGTACATACAGCATACACACATACACATAAATGTTTAAGCAAAAATTCCAACACATGATTTAGTAAGATATAATGGGACGAAGCGCACACAATGATTAACATTTTTCTTTATTGAAATACCTCTTTTTAATTTGCATGAAAAGAATAGTACATTATCATTATTTTGATTTGAATGTTTTTATCCAACAGAATTTTGCTTTCAGAAAAATTACATTTTTCTTAATCTTTTTTAAACAACACAAAATACACGAAGCTTCTTGGCTCGTCTGCAGAAAACACCCAGGGTCTAGACAGGAATCGCACCTGTGACCTTAAGATTGGTAGATTACTACGCTACCTACTAATCTATGATAACTTCGTAAGAATATGACGATTTTATTTTCCAAATTTAAAAGAAATCTATCAAAAAAATAGTTATAATCTATGAAAAAGTGGGCGTGCCCAGTACATGGTAACTTTCCTTCTAGTACCAAATTGCAGAGAAATACGGGAAGCAGTTAATCTATTTGTGCGCTAAGCAATTTATTTTCGTAGTATGAATTTTAATGCAAACATTAAAAACTTCTTCAATATTTGTTTCAAGTTAATTTGATTGTGATGAATTCCAAAATAAATAATGAATGAATGTTACATAAATGAAATAAAAAATAACTTTTTATAAATTAAAATAACAAAACATACCCTGATCAATAGGCCCGGCTTTACGGAACAAAACGTTTTGTGTAAATAAAATAAACAAAAAATAAATTAATTTATAAAAAAATAATTACGAAACAGAAAAAACTTTTAGACATTATTAACTTCAAATTCGCCTTTTTTTATATGCTGGTAAATTTAATTTATCTATTTATTAATAAAATTACAAAAACTAAAACTTTCCAATTACGCAAGCGTTATAATTTATGAGCTTAATTAGTAAAATAGTGATTATATGTAAATGGTGTTCAGAAGCAGCTGATGATCGCCAAATTTGGCAAATACATATACACATACATATTAGAGCAATGTACAAACATAATTGAAAACCACACATCACATATGCAATATTTTATAATAAAAAGTGCTTGTACGACCCTTTCAAGTATGCTTATGCATTGCTCTAATACATACATAAATATTAAGCAGATAATGTATCGATCTTTAATTTAAATGAATTTGTAAAGTCTAAAGTTTAATATGAATCAATATTTTTAGTATTTATCCCAAATCTGCTGGTTAAAAAAATTTATTTATTTTTCATGATCATGAGAGATGTACTCGTATTTGAAACACAAAGTCCGGGAACAGACAGCAATTTTAGTTGCGTAACTTTTTATTAATTCTCCTTTAAACTTGCGTTGTGTCCACACAAAAAAATTTTGTTTCGGTAATTTTAGCATTTTATTCATTCATTTATTAGACATTCTAGCTACCGGTCTTTTTTTACAATTTTAAAAGGTACGAATGGAGAACAAAAAAGAATTAGCGTGCACGAACAAGTCTGTCCCTTTTTCTTTCTCTCCTACAAACTCAAGATTTGTGGAACTAAAATTGCAGTCTGTTTTGTGGCACAAATACGTATTTTGTATTTTACATGACAGTATTTTGTACTTGAATTCAGACAAGGCATGTATTTTGCTCAGTCATGAGTACAATATACACAAGTACTGAGTACATTTCACGGAAGCACCTACGATCTTCACTGAATTACTGTTAATTATAAATACAAGTTCATTGTTTTTTTAATATTCCTTTTTAACTTCTATGAATAAAAATCTTCAATTTTATGTTCAAATCAGAAAATCAAAATGTTCCTTTAAAAAAAACTTTTTGTAGAATATTCTTAATTATGCTGATCACATACACCACAAATACATACATATCGACATATAAAATGCAAAATAACGTAACATCATTTTTCATAAGTTTGCAGGAGAAGGAAAAACTATATAATATGGGAACTATTTGAGATATTAAAGCAAATTTTTTGTTATAAATTGGTTATTTTTTATATGAGAAGTTAACAATTTTGTACACATAGAATGTAATATAATGTAGTAAACCGTAATCAATAAAAAAAATAATTTTAATTAATTTTTTTTTTTTTTTTTTTTTTTGATAATAGGTTGTTTTGCATTTTAGATGACGATATAATAAAATAAATATGGGAAAGTGTGAAGTTCTTTATATACATATGCAGTTTAAACATTCATTGATCAATTCTTCGAAAAGTCAATAGCAGCCTAGCAAAATTTTTTTCTGATAAATCGAAATACTCTGTAGATTTTATAGCGCTTCAATTGGAATGCCTAGATGAACATCGTTTAATAGACTTTCCTACCTATCTACGTATAAGCAGGTACATATAGACATATGTATTATGTTTTAAATAATTAGCGGAGTTCACACGTCAGTGTAAAGTCCCTAGTATCGAGTGTACAAATGTAAAAATAAAATAAAAGTAGACTTTTTTTACACACAAGAACAAAATACACTAACCTACTATTTTCTACAACTCTTCAGAACTACAATATGAAAACCGAATGTACAATTGTGTAGAACAGCTGTCAGTAAATGGTGACAATTTTTAGTTTGAGATAAAACATGCTGTGCTGTTTACGTTTTAAGTACTGAAAACAAGCTTATTTACTTTAAAAATATGTATGTTAACATCACACGGTTTGTAGTTAAAATTTCCCGTAAATTTACATTAATTTTAAAAATACTTCAAAGCTTAAATACCCCTGTTAATAAATTCCAGACGAACATTTTGAATTTGAAGTTAAAAACCTGTCGTATGTGTAAAATATGTACGAGTACGTATACATAAATACACATACGCAGAGAAAATGTGAAAAGTTTTTTATTCTCATCTCGTTTCAAACTTAATTTGTATTTTTTAAAGCTTGTACATGTGTATATAGAAGCATGTACATGCATACATACACACATACACATAAGAATAAATAAAAAATTGTTTAAATCAAAACTAATATGGTATAAAAGTTAATACAATTTTTCTTTACATTCTTTTACAACTTACCCGTTATATTGTCACATAATATTCTTGAGGTAATTATTTTTCCATATGGATTAAATAACTGCTCCAAATCAGGTTGTGTCATATTTTTGGGAAGACCAGACACATATAAGTTAGCACCTTTAATTGATTCAGAGCTGGGACGGGCAATAGATACCTAAAATGGAAATAATAATATGAAAGGGCTGCACAAGCATACTTAAAATGGTAACAAGCACTTTCAAGTATAAAATATTATACGAGTACATGTTTGTAATGATGTGCGTTTTTAAGTATGTTTTTGCATTGCTTTGAATAATATCATACAAAAGTTAAAAATAAAAAATGCATACCTTAATTGTTTTATTTTGTAAGCGTAAACCATTTAAAGAGCTAATTGCTTTTTCTGCATCTTCCTGTTTGACATAGTTGACAAATCCATATCCAAGACTTTGACCTTTTAAATAATTTTAATAAAAATTTTAAAATAAAACAATTCATACTCAGTGTATGTTCTGTGGAACCAACCTGTTACTTTGTCCCTTATCAATTTACAAGATTCGACCTCACCAAATGTGACAAAGAGAGCTCGAATGTCCTCTTGGGACATGGTTTGTGGTAAATAGTTCACAATTAAATTAGTTTTTGGATCATTTTCATTATTATTGTTGTTATTTGTATTAGAACTATTGTTATTTTGTATATTTTGTGTATTTTGAGCGGAGATAGCTCCTCCATTTTGTTGCTGTGGCTGACCTTCAACCATGTTGTTACCCGTTGCTGTGCTGCTAGTCATCATTTAGAAGTGATTTAAAAAAATATGTTTATAGTATCAAATATTTCTCAAAGTAATTAGAAACAAACTAACTGTTTTTAAATGAAAAAGAATAGATTTTAAAAAACTAACTAGGTATTCTATTTTCTTGAAAATATTTCTTTCTTTCTTTTTTTACGTTATGAATTCAAATATAATACTGTCTGTTAACTTTCATGTGTTCTTTATTTTATTTTATTTTATTTTTGTAAAGTTTGTAAAGAAGTTTGAAATAAAATGAGCTGTAATTAAACAAAAAATAATAAATAATTAAATAAATAAAAATGTTTAGAACATTAACTGCCATATTCGTGAAAAATAAAATTGATTTGAAATGAAATTTTCCATACAAGTTTTTTTTCACCCATTTCAAATCGATGTTATATTTTTGTGAATATGACTGCAGGAAAAGAAAGATTTTTAAGGTACGTAGATACGCACACATGCATGTAAATAAATACCTTTTTATGATTTAATGACCGTTTAGAGCAGCTGATCCTTTTTGCAAATAACTTAAGTAATTGTTTTCCGTTTAATTTTAACAGAATCAATTTTGAAAAGTTTCTTTTATTTATTGTAAAGAAAAATCGATCACAATTTGTTACAAAAAACTACTGTAATGAAAAGATAAGCCAAATTAAAACAATATTAGATTTAATTCTATTAAGCATTTTATATGAGATTATGTTGCATTAGTGTATGTGTTTTACTTTTTATTTCAATTTAATTTTTAATTTTGTTTTCTGCATTTTTTTTCAAAAGTTAATAAGTGTTATAAGCTTCAAAAAACATAACACCGCTAAAGGAAAAAGTTTTTTTCATAAGTATGTATGTACGAGTATGTGTGTATGTTTGTACATAGGCATGCACAAATTTGTAAAAACTTGTGAAAAAGAACCCATAGAAATGAATACATATTAAAAACTCTTTCTTATGGTTTTTTTTCGTATAAATTAATTAACTGTTGAATTTATAGAAATAAAATGTATTTCCTGTGAATGTTTGTTTGTTCACCATACAATTTGTTGTTATCCAACGTATTTACCTGAAATTTGCTGTAAATAAACTTTATACTTAAAAAAGGTTGCCAAGGTATTTTGAACCGACCATGCCCACTTTTTATCAAAAAAATTTTAATTGGTTTTTATACCCTTCACTGTAAGTAAGAACGGTATATATGACTTTGTGATTCCGTTTGTAATTTCTACATCCTACATGGAACACCCTATAAAGTATATATATTCTGGATCCTTATAAGTAGCGGAATCGATTTAGCGATGTCCGTCTGTCTATCCGTGTAGTAGTTGAAATCAACTTTCACAAGAATCTAGACCACATACAGAAAAGTATAGCATACCAAACGGTCAGTTGTTGCTGTAAGACTATTACTATTGAAATTCAGCCAGATCGGTCCATAAATGACGCAGCTATGAGTCAAAAACCGAAACTACCTCTATTTTTGACCATTTTTTTAGTGGGTTTTTTGCCTATTTTGTCTAAACAAAGACACGGACAAAAAAACGTGGTATACAGTTTTGTTTGAAGTATAAGTCATAATACCTGTGCTAAAAATGAAAGCAATCGGTTCACAAATGGCCGAGGAATATCAAAAATGCAACCGAAATTTTAGATTTTCATAAACTATGGCTTTGTTTTTATGCGATTTTTATCTAAACTGAAAAAAAGTAGTACGCAGTTTTTTTAAACATCACATTCATAGTATCCTAACCAAAACTCAGCTGGATGGGTCCATAAATGGCGGAGCTATGAGTCAAAAATTGCGATTACCTCTATATTTGAATATTTTTGGTGGTTTTTTTGCGTAATTTGTCTAAACTACAAGACGGACAAACAAACTTGGTACAAAGTTTTATTACAAATAATAATTGTAATGTCTGTGCAAAAAACCAGAACGAGCAAGTTAGACAGCGATATACTCCGCCCAGAAAGAAGAACTAGGTAAAAACAATTCCACAACAATTACTAGTGTCAATTCTCAGATTAGGTCTAATAATAATAATAATACACAAATATGAATTATAAAGTTAATATCGCAAACACAATCAACTATCTTAGTACATTTAAGATTTCAGTGACGTAAAAAAAATATGCAAACAATAAATTCTCTTGTCACATGCGGTAAAAGCGCACACGAAGGTCAATATTTAATTTATATGTAAATTTTATATAATAAATTATTTTGATGGCAAACACAAAAAGATTTTTTTAATGCATAATTATAGAATAAAATGAAAAGAAAAAATTTTTTGCCATGTAAGTATAATTTGCCGACCACTGTGGTGAGCACTAAGGCGCATGCCTCTTATTTAAATCGATACATATTCATACATACATAGAACAAATAAATATGTATGTACATTTGTGTGTCATTATTTTGAGTAGATGCACATTTTTTTTATTTATTATTAATACAAACAGACGCAACTGATTTATAATTTGTGTAGGTATGTACATTTCTGTGCTAATAAAGAAAAATCGCTTAAGTCTACTTAAGTAAAAATTGACTTGTTATCGCAATTAATTTCATAATTTTATTTTGTTATTGTAAAATCAATACCATTTGTTAGAATCGAAGGAATTTTATAGGGCTTCTTTATGGCAGTACCTGTCATATTCATGAAAAAATTTTTGTTTTTAGGTGATTAATAAGCCCATATTAAACAAAAATATTTTTCATAAATATTGCTGTTTTTCCATAATGAAACAGGTTTATGTATTTTAATTAAACACGTTTAATTTTAATATGAAATAAAAAGAAAATAATTTGATTAACCAATATAGTACATACATACAAACTAAATGTAAAAATACAAGGAAATTAAAGTTTTAATTCATTTTAATAAATAAATTTGTATAAAATTAAACCATATGCTACATTAGATACACACATGTGCATATACATATATCGCTCACTTACTTCCATAGTGTCATAATTAAAAAAACCATGATTTTGCAGGAGAGATATTTAAAATCATTTAAAGCAATTCGTTAGCACCTTTATGGAAAAAATGTTATATACCTATTTTGTTCTGAAAGAAACAGGGCTTAAATATTTGTTTGAAATTATTACAGAATGTTCAGTAAGATATTAAGAAAAAAAAATTGTTTGAGTTATGACACTATTGAGGTAATTGAACGCTAGGTATGAAAATACAAATTATAGGATTTTATAAAACTAATTTGCTATGTGAATGTTCGTAGGTACATACATACATACATATTGGTATTTATAAAATTAGAGAAAATTGAGGTTAAAAATCATACAACTGATGCTATTTATTAATATTTGTATTAATTATATATAAAAGTGTTTTTAAATTTATAATCAAACTGTTGCAATACATTTTTATTAAAAGAATTTATCAATATTGAATTTGTAATTGATTTCTTTATTTATTTATTTTTTTTTTTTCCCATACATACGTATGATTACGAAACAACACACGAATGTTTTCCAAAAATATATAACCCGACTACATATATATGTATGTATGTAGTCATAGACCAAATAATTATATTAAAAAATATTGTTTTTTTTGTTGTTATAATTTTTTGGAGTATTTATTACGCTTTTTAAACAACGAAAATTGAAATGGACATCAAATCAAACGAAATTTATAACGTTTTTATTTTAGAAATTTAATTTAATAAAAAAATAAACTCAGAATTAAAACGAAATAAATAATGAAACAAAAATAAAATCAAACGTAAAGCCGAAAATTAATTAAAAACTGAAGGGGTTTCTTCAACTCAATAGAACCGAAATAAACTAAATGATATTTCACATTTAAACATAGCAAAAACCAAAAAAACAAAAAAAACTAAACTAAAATAGAAAATAGGAAAGTGTGGTGTGAAAAGTAAAGAAAATTGAATGAAATTCACCATAGCGGAAGAATGTCTCTGAGCATGTAGACGAAACATATTTTTTTTTTCTTATAATAATTACATACAAAAATGTACATACGAGTATATCGTGGCTGAAAACAAAAAGTACATAACTAACATTTCCGACAATACAGTTTTTTATTTATTTATCTATAAAAAATTTAACCCTTCATCTGGCCATGTGACAGTACGGTCAACCGATATAAATATTGTAAACATTTTACTAGTACAAACCGAGCACTATAAAAAAAATTAAAAAAAAAAATAGTAAAATACAGCGGGAAATATTTTTCGTCAATTATTTTCTGTTGCTTTTTGAAAAAAATTTAAATATCTAAAAAGTGTTAAAATTTTGAGCTCGCAATTTTATAAATTTTATCCAAAAAATGTTTTGTGACTGTGTTATAACCAAATCTAATAATTGCGCTCGGTTATTTAATTTTTCGCTTTTCAGGCAATATAAAAATTTCGGAAAAAAAATTATTTCTGAATAAACATGACCTGTTATTTCTGAATAAACATGACCTGTTATTTTATTAAGACCAAAAATGAGGTGTTGCTGAATAAAGGTTTTTGAGAAAACATTTTAAAATTAAAAAATTTTCAATACAAAAATTGATTAATTGTACCAATATTTTGTCACAGGGTCTTTGGTGGCAATTACGGCATCGTAGCGCTTCGGCTTGGCGTTAGTCAAGGCTTCATAGCCTGTTTTGAGGATCCTTTTACAAGGCTTCTTAACTACAGCCCAAAGTTGTTCAATTTTGCCAAAAACTACCAACTGTCAACTGAGGAACCTTTTAGTTAGTATTCTACGAGTCATTGTCCTGTTGGATGATTAAAAGCTGAGGCAAAACTTCTTCTGAATAAGGCAGTATAACTTTTTCTAAAATATCAAAGTAGAGATTTGGTAAATTGTTGGTTTATGTAATGAATTAGTATCACTCCATAATATGAAAAACATGCCTACGCTATTGTGCTTTGAAATCTGTGATTTATGGTCTTTTTTGCTTGTACTCTGCGCTTGGAGGTCTTCTAACATAAGAAGGAACGTTTGCTAACTTTATTATCGTCCTTCCATAAAACTTTCCTCCATTTAGAAACGGTCAGTTTGAGCGTTCATAACTAAATTTTAAACGTTTGCTGTTATGATTTGCGGTCAAAAATGGAAACTTTCTAGGATTACAAACTTCTCGCAAACGCTTATGAACTGTTAGGACAGATACTTTTATCTGTAACTCTGTTTATTTAGTTCTGTAGCTGGTTTAAAGTGGTCCCTCTCAATATGGTTAGACAATAGGCTTTTCAAAGTATCTTAATATATAAAATTCGACTGTATGTGTGTTTGACATTGTACTCCTCCTAAGCGGCTGGACTGATTTAATTGATTTTGGATTACGCCTTGGAAGGTTTAGCGTCACAAATCCGCCCTACAAGTGCCGCTGCAGCCGGCATCTGGTTTATTTATCTACTACCTGTTTTTAACCGGTCTTTTACTCTATGAGTACGATTTCTTAGAGTAAGAAGATCGAATGTGCAAAAATTTTATATTTTCATTAAAGCCCAACTTATAAAGGGTGTTTTTTATAGACGTATAGAACTTTAAATTGCAATAAAACAACGATGGATTATTCGATTGACATGAATTTTATTTATCCGAAAGATAATCTTGTGGCATTACATTGTAAATATGATTTCTGGCATATGACCGCCATGGCTGGCTCGGATGTAGTTTAATCTGGACGTCCAATTTTCGATGACTTTTTCCAACATTTGTGGCCGTATATCGGCAATAACACGGCGAATTTTGTCTTTCAAATGGTCAAGCGTTTGTGGCTTAGACCAATGACTTTACATAGCCCCACAGAAAGTAGTCTAGCGGTGTTAAATCACAAGATCTTGGAAGCCAATTCACAGGTCCAAAACGTGAAATTAGGCGGTCACCAAACGTGTCTTTCAATAAATCGATTGTGGCACGAGCTGTGTGACATGTTGCGCCGTCTTGTTGGAACCACAGCTCCTGGACATCATGGTTGTTTAATTCAGGAATGAAAAAGTTAGTAATCATGGCTCTATACCGATCACCATTGACTGCAACGTTCTGGCCATCATCGTTTTTGAAAAAGTACGGGCCAATGATTCCACCAGCCACGGTGTTTCGACATACACTTGAGGATTAGCTTAACTCCATATGCGGCAGTTTTGTTTGTTGACGTAGCCATTCAACCAGAAGTGCGCTTCATCGTTAAAAAAAATTCGCTTATGAAGATCGGGATACGTATTCCGCACAGAACCATTATTTTCGAAATAAAATTGCACTATTTGCAAGCGTTGTTCAGGCGTGAGTCTATTCATGATGAATTGCCAAACCAAACTGAGAATAAATCACTTGACAGCTGTTAAATCGGTCGCCATCTTGAACAGTAATGCCAACTTAAAGTTCTATACGTCTATAAAAAACACCCTTTATTTTATTTTAAAAAAATATTTGTAGTAATCTACTTTTAAAATTTTTCTCAAAACGGAGAACGGCTAAACAAATTTAAGTTTAAATTATTAGTTTTATTATTTTCTTTTTAATTATTTTTTAATATAAATAAAATTTGAAGGGAAAACAATGTTTGCCGGGATATTATGTGTCATTGTATTTAAGAAATTAGACAATTGTCATATTTCTGCATAAATATTGCCTTCTAAAATCATTCTTTATTTTTTGTAATGCTCTCAACGTCCCATATCTAACATATTTAAAAATTTTTTTTTTTAATAAATTTATAAAATTGTTTTATACACACTTATTCTACAATAGGTATAGCATCGTCCGGTGCTATTTTTTTACTGACAGATTTTAGATGTCAATACAAATATTGTTTCATATAGTAGAACCATTAACTTTAGGATAATAAAATTAATTTTTTAGAGAAGTTTTATATTACTTTATATCACAGTGGAATTCCAAAACATTAGAAATATTTTATAAGAATTTAGTACGGCAGTAAATAAAACAACTACAGGCAGGGCTATTATTTTTACCGGCACTGTGTACATTTGTATTTATGTATATGTATTACAATTTCTTAAAACATTAAGGATTTTTTAAAGTAAATTCTTAAAAATCAAATTTTCACTTTCGACACTGTTTATTATTTAGTATTTTTCCCATTTATGAAGGTATAATCTTTTACAATAAAACTAAATTTTTTAACATTTTGATTAATTTCGTGAACACCGTCTTATTACCAAAACAATTTCATTCATAAAAAAATGTATATGTAGGTAAACCACATATACATAAATGTGTATGTATATGTATATGTAGGTAGATATATTATAGTCCTAAAATGTTACTTGCAATTTTAGAAGTTTTATAGGCACGCCTTGCAGAAAAGTATACTAGTTAAGTAAAGAGAACTTTTGCAGAGAGCATATGGATAATAAAAAAAATAATCCGGAAAATGCAATCAATGGTTCCTATTTTAGGGTGCGGCTAAGTAGACAAAAAAAATATAATGCAGTGATTCGATTTTATTTTTATTAAGAGATTATATACTAAATATAGGACGGCAAATGAAAACAACAAATTATTTTATAAGATTTTAAATTTTTCACTACTCAAAACCTTATTCAGCTACAATTTTTAATTAAAAGAGAAAAATAGTTTTAATGCAAAACAATCTATTAAGACTTTCAAGCGGGAGAAAAGCTTGTGCGTTTGCTATGCCAAATTAGTGCAGTTTATTATTACATAAGAGACCAACTAGAGGAACAAAATAGTGGGATGCAGAGTGTAAATGTTTAAAAGAGTGGAAAAGCAGTCAATTGTATGTGCATACTTTGCTTTGCATATGTTTCTTTTTTTTCTCTCCCGCTCCCAAAGTATAGAGCAGTTGTTGTGTTATTTGTTTACATATATTCGTTTACAATTAAAGAATGAAAATACTGCAATTTTTGAAAAAGAATAGCGTAACAAACTTTAAACTGAGAAGATGATAAGATAACACATACCTGCGTATAGAGGCACAATGTATGTAAGTGGGAACATTCAATAAGGATGCTATTGTCAATACAAATGAATTAAATATCGTATATACGTACCAATGTACTATATACAAACAAATGAAAAAGGAGGCCAGGAAATAAAAAGGCTTTAGCAATAAATAATTATATGCTTAAGCATTGTTGTTGAAAAAAATTCAATTTTAAATGCACAACATATGTATGTATGTATGTAGGCATGTATTTACCAATATATGATTATATATATATATAAATAAATTACTAATTTTTTTTATATTTATATACATAATATGTATGTATGTAAGTATTAGTTCTGCATACAATTATTAAACAAATATTTACTATAAAAAGAGAATAGTGCACAACAAAATGCAAAAAGATTAATGAGAACAGTAGGTAAAAATCTATAAAGAGAATCTATAAAGTTATAAAGGATATACATATCTATATGTGCATACAATGTGTATGTATATATGTAAAATAAACTACAAATTTCAATTAACATAAACAATTTTACTACATGTAACTCCTTGTAACTCTGAAAAATTTGGGTGTGGGCAAATTATAATAGAAAAAGTGAGCACATATATGTACATACTAAGTATGTATACATATATATACATAAATTTATATTTGTATGTATGTATGTAAATAATTAAAAAAATTATTTTAAATACGAGTATTCACAAGAATTTTAGATTATTATTTACCGCAATACGCACTCTAATAATTATTTAAATATTTTCTTTTTTTCTTCAATTTTATATTTTATTTTTCACATGTATGTATATGTTTACTCATTTTTTATTTTTTTAATAATTAAAATTCCAGTTTTTAAGTTTTAGTTATCACCTTTTTGTTCAAACTATTTTTCATTTAAAATTATTACTTATTAAGTTTTGTTAAAAATTATACATATTTTATTATTTTAAAAGAATTTTTTGAATCAATCCATTAGAATTTTAACTCATAAGCTCATATTCTGTATATGTATGTATGTATATATGTATTTGATATCAGAAAATCTAACTAAGTGTATTTATTGAAATACGTAGAGAATTTAAAAAAACACAACTTGCTGCTGAAGAGTGCAAGAACTAAATGATTGCAGTTTTGCAAAGACTGCAACATTTTGTCCCTCACGGTTCTATATAAAAAGGATTTTCAACAAACGTATCATACCTACAAGTATATTTTCCAATTTTCACTGGGCCGTTAAAAAAAATAAAAATATATAATTGTGTAGAGATGTATGTATGGTAAAGTGAGAGGAACTGTAAAAAATAAAACAGGTTGAGGGATGATGCTTTAATTAAATTTTTTAAACTATAAAAATTTACTCCAAACATATTTATGAATTTACATACATACACTCCTTTATTCAAGTGAACCAAAAAAATAGCACATTTTTGGACTTTTTCTGATAAATTGCTTAAAAAAAGTTCTTTAGTAAGGAAACCACTATTGTCATGATTTTTTTTATATTTCAAATGTCCATTTCCATTTTAAAATTCTGCAATCAGTTAGAAATTGCAAAAAATACAGGCTGCTGAATATGGAATATTTAGTGCCTTTAAATAAGTGAACCGGAGTGTACATATCGGTAGTATAAAAAATATTGAATAAAACTTATGATTGAAACCGGCACAATTTGCAACTTTTCGTTAAAAAAAGCTTTTTCTAATTAAAAGGTTTTGAAAACTTTAAATTAACAATTAAAATATTTATGTAGCTGTGAAGGGACAAAACAAATAGACTAAAAGGCTTACGTGACTTGGTCAACCTAAATTAATTATAAATCTACCCGATCTGCTGTACAACTGTAGAGCTAAATGAAACTAAAAGGATTTAGAAAGCACAAGCCAGTACAGCACGTCATTCAGATAATAATTTTCATTTTAATTACAATATTAACATTGTAATAAGGTTTTCTAAGCTATTAAGAGAGTTCACGTTTTAGTGTAAAGTTCCTAGTATCAAGTGCAAAAATCTAAAAAAAAAAAATTAATGTAGAAATTTTTAACACACACAAAAACAAAATGCACTATACCACTATTTTCTACAACACTTCAGCACTAGAATATGAAAACCCAATGTAAATACGTTTTACAATTGTGTAGAACAGCTTAACTCTTAGTTTGAGATAAAACTTGTTGTTTATGTTTTAAGTGTTGAAAACACGCTTATCTACTTGAGAAATGTGTATGTTAGCATCACAGTTGTTTACATTTTATTAGCTTACAATTATTAGAAAAACGTCGATCAAGCTTTGTAGCTAAAATTTCCCGTAAATTAATATTAATTGTAAAAATACTTAAAAAAGTGAATAGCAATATTATTTCATCTAGGTAGAAGAGATTTCTATAACTAAACATCATTTTCTTTATAAATTCGTTTGTGCGTACATAAACAGCCTTGATTGAATATATATATAGGTCATTAGTTAGATCAAGCTGATAAATAATTTAATTCTTTTTGATAATTTTATATATAACTTTTGCAGATCAAAGTTCGAGTTTTATTTGAGAGAACTGAAACCTTTGATTTGACTACCTGAAGTTATCATTTTGTGACCACGTTATGTTGAGCTTGCACTGGCAATAAAAACAATTTTTTTTTTAATTTAGGTTAAGATTCTAATTTGTATTGTAAATTTCTAAAAGGAAAGATTCAACATAATAAGTGTTTGACAGAAAAAAAATTCTAAAAGAACCAACCAATCGTAACAAAAACCCCAATAACAGGTACTACAAGAATCATAGAAATACAAGATTACGTCATGCGCATGATTTCCTGTTAGATGACGTAGTTTGTCCACTGTTAAAAAAATAATAAATGTCTTTAATTTTATATTTAATTTATTTATTTATTAGCCAATAGGAACACTACATATGCAGCATCCCGCTCATAATCTTGAGTGTATCATTCTTGTTGATATTATATCTGGAGTAAATAAAAACTCTTGACTCCATTACAGCCTGAGAAAATCACTGTTTATTGCCCTTTATATGTCGAGAGCGCCATCGGCCCATTTGCATTTAAATACGAAACCGACGCCAACATTACTATGAATGGGTAAGGCAAATCTTTTTTTTTTTTATATACAGATAAACCAGCAAATAGTGATAATTTAGAATAGATAAAATCAGCTATACGCAATCGCGGAGGCCAATTGACAGAAATTATTTTTAAACATTAAATGCCATCAAACTTGTGAGCTAATACATGCAAGATATTGGTAATTCTATTGAATTTTTTGTTTTAAAATTAAAAAACAAAAAAAAAAAAAACATCTCTCTAAAAAGTCCTCTTTACACGTACGTGTATACATACAATACATATGTAATTATATACATACATAAATATTTTAAAAACGGAAACCGACCAATATTTCGTCATTCTATCAACTATCAAAAGCTTAAAAGAAAACATAAACAAAAGAATACCAAACTAATACATAGATACATGCAAACATGTGTACATACGTAGTTGGTATATGTATGTATATAAGATGCTTATTTTTGTATTTGCTTATCTTTCATTACAAGTCCACTGAACTCGCGTTCGTATCTATCGAAGTTATCTACTCAGTTTAGTACGCAAGGTGACTATTTAAATACTTTATAAAAATATAATGTTGTGCATATTTATACATAGAAACATGTTTGTATGTATATTTGTATAATAAAGTGTTGCAATTTTTATTAACAAGCCTTTTTTACGCAACTTGTTTGAGTTTAATTTAAAGTAATTTTTTTATTAATTTATGTATGTAAATTATAGATATATATGCATACATATTTTGGTCTATATATGTATTTACATGCATACATATGTATGTATATATATTATACTTTGCATTAAAAAATTGTGCGAACTGTGTTTTCTTATAAGAGAACGCAATAGTTCTCTTTATGTTAAAAAGAGAAATATAAATCATATGAGCAGGCACCTTTTTTAATTTTTAATTTTTACTCTCCGAATAGGTAGTTATTACATTTTGTTTTTTAATTACAAAATAACGATTATTTTTCAATGTTTACTTTTTAAAATTTATAGTTTTTATTCTGCAACCAAAATAAAAAATATATTAGTAATAATCGTTATTTTTTTAGTCAAAAAATAAAAAACAATCGTTATTTATACAATCCAAAATATGAAATTCAAATAAGTATGTATAAAATCCAAGTGCAATCATGAGTTTGTTAGATTTCGCAATAACATTGTATAATTAACCTAAATTTAATTAAAACAACATTCTAATTTTCCAAGCGCAACATATTTCAAATTAATTTCTGATATAAGTATTCAAACATTACAATTACATAATTTGATTTTAATTGCGTAGATGTATCTAATATCAATAATATTTCTGTGCAATTCCACATATTATTGAAGGTTAGGTTAGGTTACACAGGGCGCCCCAATAAGAAAAACAGAAGCTGGGCTCACTTGGGTCCTCGGATTTGTTCCCTTTGTGATACCTGTATAGAAGGAAGTGAAGAAAAATAGCACTAGAGATAGAAGAGTGAAAGGAAAGGAAATAAATAAGAAGACAGATAGAGAATGTGAGTCCGGCACTTAAGCCAATTGCCATTTTGGATGTCGACCCTTATATTCGACATCGCAGTGAGACCCTGCACGCGGCGCTCTCCAAAGTGAAGTATGTGTCGCTTCTACTCGTCTCGACAACTTCTATAGTAGTTGTTTGTTGGCAAACCCATTCTGCTAGCATGGTTGCACAAATTGCAGTGGCCTGTTACTACAGCCACCACATTTCTCAACCGGGTTCTTTGGAGTCCCAATAAATCCCTAATAATTGCTATCTAGCCTAGACCAGATCATCCTCGCCGTATTGCGCATCCGTTCGTCTCTCCATCTGGACTGTGCACTTCGCAAAAATATATACCGCAAAAATATATACGGTCACCAAATGTGTCTTTCAATAAATCGATTGTGGCACGAGCTGTGTGACATGTTGCGCCGTCTTGTTGGAACCACAGCTCCTGGACATCATGGTTGTTTAATTCAGGAATGAAAAAGTTAGTAATCATGGCTTTATACCGATCACCATTGACTGTAACGTTCTGGCCATCATCGTTTTTGAAAAAGTACGGACCAATGATTCCACCAGCCCATAAAGCGCACCAAACAGTCACTTTTTCTGGATGTAACGGTGTTTCGACATACACTTGAGGACTAGCTTCATTCCAAATGCGGCAGTTTTGTTTGTTGACGTAGCCATTCAACCAGAAGTGAAATACGTATTCCGCACAGAACCATTATTTTCGAAATAAAATTGCACTATTTGCAAGCGTTGTTCAGACGTGAGTCTATTCATGATGAATTGATAAACCAAACTGAGAATAAACTTAAAGTTCTACACGTCTATAAAAAATACCCTTTAGTTTGTTTTTTTATATACACACAAATGCATAATTTGATGTTGAAATTTTATGTGTCTATTCACCGTTTTAAAGTTTATCCATTACAAACAAATTTTTCCTTTTTTATAATTTTTATTTATAATATACTAAAGGGCTGCACAAGCTTACTTGAAAGCCACACATCACTACATGTGTAATATTTTATTTAAAAAAATGGCTTGTAAGCCATTTCAAGTATGCTTCTGCAGCCGTTTAATATATACATAAATGAATGCTTATTTCACTTTGTCACGGCATCACGCATGAACAGGAGAAGCTATCTATGAAAGAAAAATTTAATTTATAGTTCCGACAGGACAACGTCTGTCGCCTTGACCTGTTGCGAAATATATAATATTTACTAGCATTTAACTCGCTACTTCGTCAGCGAAGTACCATAATGTCGATATTATAATTTCGTATTTCTTTGTAGACTATTTAATCTCAGTTCTAAATTTTTTAATACAAATAAAATTAAAATGTATCATTTAAATATAGAAAAAGAGCCCTTTCGTCAATTTAATGATTTTTATATTTACTGATTGATCACCGTTACAGCTCGGTCTGATAGTTATAAATTCGTTAATGTTAAAAAATCAAAAAATACTATTATAGTATATTAATAAAAAATACAGTTTTCTTCTATTAATTATTTTTCACCTTGTCCTGAACCGTTTAAGCTCAGTCTAATAGTTTTAGGTTCGTTAATATTAATAAATCAAAAAGTACCATTTAAATCAATAAAAAAAGTACTGTTTGCCTGTTAATATTTTTTTACTTTGTTTAAGAGCGTTAGACCCCAATATCATAGTTCTAGTGTTGCTAGCATGTAAAACTGAAAAAGTACCAATTAAAACAATAAAAAGTACTATTTTTTCCTATTCATGGTTTTCATCATTTGAGCTAAAACCCATAATTTTACATTCCTTCATAATAAAATACCAAAAAATTCCAAAAAAAATTATAAAAGATACCTTTTGTCCTCTTAATGATTTTTCACTTTGTTTGGTACTTTTTTTCTCCCTTGAAACAATTTTTTTACCATTGATTTTTATTGGGTACTACAAATTAGTAATAAAATGTTTATATGCTGCATCAATTTACATTCAGGGCTGTCATAGAATCCAAGTCGGTTTTGCAAACCAATATTGGTTTCATTTGGTGTCATGAAATCAAGTCGTTTTTATTATTTTCAAAGACAAATAAAACCGATGTTCGAATCAGTTGTTCTATACATTAGTTTATTTGTATGAAATTGTTTATGTAACTGTTTGATAACAATTTTATTTATTTTTATTTATTAATAGTAAATAAAATTACGTATTAATAACATTATAGGAACTGGCTGCTGTGGCCTTCGTCCTTCGATAACAATTTTGATAAATCGTAGTGTTTCCGTTAAATAAAAATTAATATGTTTTTTTATTGAAAATTTATAATATAAAATATATAATTAGCGTCGGTAAAATAAGTATTCAAATAAAATGACTTTTGCCGTTGTAGGATTTTTATTATTAGAAGAAGAACACTCACAGAAAGTAAAAAAGAATATTCATAAATTACCGGTTAAATAAAGAAGCTTTCTATTTACATATTTTTGCCGTGAACCTGCGCTTTTTATTGATTCAGCCAACTGTTGTCAAAGAGATCATGCAGTTGGCTTATCACGTTTTGTAAATCCCTTCCCAATGTCAGGATTTTCTCTATAAACTACATAATTATTGAGTTTTAGGTGCTATTTTGTTTTTTGTTAAAAAAAAAAAAAAGGATGAGTAAGTTTATTTTTGTAGAATTAATATTAATTTACTTAAATTTTTACTAAATATCTAACTGCAGGTGAAATTTTAATGACAAAAGTCCGTTTTAGTCACTTGCTTTATTTGAAATTAAACAAACCAACAACTGTCAACTGATTGGTTTCAATCCAATAGCAAACCGATAACATTGGTTTCTGTGACACCTAAAACCGACATTAGTTCTAGTTCGAAAATGAAATCGACATTGGATTTCGTGATACCAAAGCAATTTTTTTGTCGGTTTCAAATCCAATACCGACAACATTGGATTCTATGACAGGCCTGATTATGATACATACTTAGAAATAGTAGTAAAAAAGGCACATATTTTACTCCTTATTTACTCAAATTTTAAAAAAGTGTCAAAATACAATAGAGACCCTTTTAAGAAGAGAAGAATACCACTTAGTTTTTGTTGCTGTGATTGTTACTTTGAAAGATAAATGGGGTTAAAAAAAACCCATTAGTTTTTACCTTTTCTTTTTGCCACAAAATTACAAATATCGAAAAAGTACCAAATACCCATCCGCTTATTTTTTTAGTAGAATATTTTTGTTGTTTGAACTTTGGCTTTATTTGTAGTAGTCCCGGAGATATAAGAAATTCGATTTTACTCGTTTTTGCCCATTTTTACCCCCTTAATATTCGAATTACCAAAAATCTTTTCTTATTCGTCCTATACATTGTGACATGCACCTGCTTACCGAATTTTAAGTCCGTAGCTTTAGCCGTTTGGACTGGGCGATGATGATAAGTCAGTCGATCAATCAGTAACGTTACTCTTTTATATGTATAGATTAGTATATTTTTTCAGTAGTCTACTTCAATTGTAATTTTGGCAATTTTTCTATTTCTTTTTCATCACATTTTTTGGATGGGTTGCGGAACGCTACACAGTTTTACTGAAGTACACTATAACCTCAATTTTAATTTTATTACCGCCAGAGCCCTCTAATTATAAGTTACCAATAGGCAGGCCAAATAATCAGTTTTTGGTTAGATTTTAAAACTTAAATTGAAGGGTAAACTAAGGATAAATCGTCTGAAGTACAAGTTGAAAAACAAATACTCAGATTTGGTATCGACCGAAAAGGATTAAATTTTGTAAAGATTTGATACCAATACGACGATATGACCTCTGGTTATGTGGCCAACAAAATACTTTAATTTAACTTTTGCTAACTTATAATGGTCCCAAAATGAATAGTAGAAGATAAATAATCTTTACTTACCTTACCATTCTTCTTCTTCAAAAGCAAGAAATCGAAGATAACGTTGTTGCGTTGATTGAATTTCAACATATGGATTCATGACCTTGATGTATTTATTTATTCCTGAAATTAGGTAAATTTCAGTAAGTATATAATTGAATACTACTGAGGTTCAATAAGTTACCTTAACGTGAGATAGTTAATAGATATCTAACCTTTGCGCTCAATAAAATGCTGAACAATTTATCTGATTTGTATCGAAATCTTAACAAAAAAAATTCTTTAATCAACAAAAGGATGCAGGGGAGCCAACAGCTATAATTTCAGATAGTATAATAAGGTATCGATTATATTGGTACTTAAATACATAAATTCTGCTTCTTAATTGGATGTGGTCAAATGGATGCACTCGTATGTTCACACGTTTACTGCATGACTAACAATTATTTTATTTCCATTGCTATACGTAGTCTTTTTAACTTTTTTTTACATATTCACAAAATTTATGTAAATCGTTTTGAATTAAATTACTACTTTATAAAATAGCAAATTTAGTTATTTTTATAATTCTCAATTGATTATGCAGTATTAAGAAAATTTTTTAATAATATTAACGTATTTTATGGCATTGCCATATTAAATTTTTTTAACATGAATCATCTGATAAGCTTGACATATGTCACAATATACAATTTAGGGTATCCATACTGAAATTAACATCAATGTGTTCTTACTTTTTCGTTATACGAATCTATACATTGGCCTTGATACAGATTAAAGGGCCCCATACACGACAACAGCATGCTGGTGCAATCAAGTGATCACAATCTTCATTTTTTTAAATCGTTTCTAAACAAGGTTGAAATGTATGAATACAGTTTGGGCGGAAAACAAATATATTTTTTAACAACTTTTTCTCTATAATTTTTTTACCATTTTGTTGTGGCATTTATTTTTTAGGTCACGATTGCAATAATATTCGCTTTTTATTTTCCATAGACACGGCATCGATTACTATAAATCAAGGAATTCATCAGAAAAAAATTTTCCCGCGCGTTCATTATCATGTTACCACTTAAAAAATTTTGCTTTAAATGAGCTAATTTACAATACACGATACCAGCATGCTGGTGCCATCACAAAAATATCAAACTCATTTTGATTTTGCACCAGCAGCTGGTACAATCACACCACAAGCCCATACACGGTCAATGGGCTGGCACAATCACTCGATTGCGTCAGATTGCTGTCGTCGTGAATGGGCCCTTTTACGCATTACAGAGTGGGGTACTATCAGACAAATGCAAAAAGTAAACGAGCAAACACATTAGATTCGATTTCGTAGCGTTTTTTTTATATTTTTATCCCGATCCTATGATCTACACCATGGTGAAATTATAATTACCCCATGGACCTACGCCTGCATAAAAAATTAAATTTTTTATTCATTTTAGTTAAGTGGTCTCATGCCTTAACATAAACCACACAATAAGTAAAATTTTTTAGTTACACCTTGTTGCGCAAACAAGTATTGCCAATTTAGTGAAATAAATAGTGGACGAACAATTTTGGGTGTCGCTCTGGCACACAGTTTTTATTTCTTTTGATAGAAACGATCCCAAATGCAACAATAAAATCAATGTACATATTGTAATTTCGATACAAGGAAGCAAAGTGAAGTACTTCTAGAGGGAAACTAGGTATAAAAAAGTGTAATTTTTTTGTTAAATACACGGTTTTTAAATAAAAACATATTTAAAAAAAAATTCCTTTCGCAAAAAAAATAATAATATACATATGTATGCATATGGATATGAATATGTGTATACACATATAAATATATTTATATATTAATATATCATTCAAATATATTTAAAAATAATTTAATAGACACTTTAGTTAAAATAATTAACTAGGAAAAGAAAATTAAAGTAACAATTAATTAATTTATAAATAAAAATATGTACATACACCGTCACAAAGTAAAAATTATATTAATTAAGTCTTCATAACTTGTTTAAAAAAAATTAGAAAAAAAAATTAAAAGCGTTTATAACTTAAGCTACAAAGATAATATAATAATTATATACATAACTGGCCTAACGGAAAATATTTTTTTAAAAAGTAATTGTATTTCAACATATCAAATTAACAAGAAAAAATAATATAAATGTGTAAAATGTGCTTTATATCAAATAAACCAAATGAAACATTTTACAAATTTTAAACGAAATCGTTAAAACATGTTTACTCTTAAAGATGTAACAGTTGTAAAGGTTAATATTGACAAACTAATTGAGAATTTTTTAATGTATATGTATGTTTATATAAATTCTTTTACAGATTACCGATAAACATTTTATAAATAAAAAAACGTAATAAATTACTTAAAAATATTATTTTATTATTGACATACAATTTTACAAGTTATGAATTATAATTATACACTTTATATTGATTTAATTTCAATACAAATTTGGAAAAAAAAATCTTATGTATAAAGGAATTTTCTAAAAACTTTCATTTCTTGCTACAAGATTTAACTAAATTTTTTAAAAATTAACTAAATTGAAAGAAACACCAAGAAGTATTAAATTTAATAGTTAAAGTAATAAAATAACAACTCTTCATTTAAAAAATATTAAATTAAATTAAATTAAAATATATATGCATATATATACAAATATATGTATATTTATTTAACAATGTTTTTGAGCTCGAATTTTCTTTAAAAGTAATATTTTAAAAGAATTTACTTAAGAAATAATTTTTACTTTAATAAATTAGAATTAAGAACTGAAATGAAAATTTTACACGTCATTCATTAAAATTCCAAACTTCTATAATAAAGTTCAAGTGCTTACATACGCGTTAAACTAATTTAATAAAGTTTTCATAATATTAAATAATAATGACTTATCAAGAAAGTTTTTCTTTTCCATTTTATTTGTTTATGCATTACCAATTCTAAAATCACTGCATAATTTAAGCAGTATGTATTGTAATTGATAGTATTATAAAATACTCTTCAAAAGTCTAATGTTTTAAGTTTATCATTATATTTTATTTTCTTAATAAAATAATAATTTGAAAACTCAATAGTTGAGTAACGTTATTTTGTGTTTGTTTCTTTGTTTGTTTCTTCACTCGTATATAAAAATATATATATTTTCATAAATTTTGTAAAAATTTTAGGAAAATGTATTAGCAAAGTTTTTTTTTATTACTGTATAAGCATTTCTTCTTTAAGTTTCTTCAATCCAGCCTGAACATATCGGAATACTTCATAAACATTGCTGTGCAAAGTCAATGGACCATTTTCATGATCCAATGCAATAAAAAAATCTAAAAATAAAAGAGAATGTTTACAAAAATAACCTTGTAATTTTCATTTTTAATTAATAAATACATATTATCATCTGATTAAATACTTGTAACTACATTAAAAAAATTAATTACGCGACGTTTTAGAATTTTCATTTCCTTTTCTACATTATTTAAGTCTAGCTTGTCTCAAACGTAAAGCAAACAGAACACTTTTCGTTCGAAATACACTATTTCATAAAGTTTCTTATAATTTTTTCTTCACAATATCATTTTGAATTTATAAGTTCATTCGAAAAACTGATGTACTATGGAATACTAGGAAGGGAATTAAAGTTATTTAACAACAGAAAGCAGTATAAGGTTTCAAACAAAATAATGAGTTAAGTATGGAGTTCTGCAAAATAGTGGACTTGGACTGCAGCTGTTTTAAATTTTTTTAAATGATTTAAAGAACTTAAGAGTTAAATGGCAAATTATTTATGTTTGCTTTCGACATCTTCCTGTTTTTTTTCCTTATAAATTTAAGCAAACGTTCAAAATTAATATTTAGGAGAAGACGGCATTATTTTTACAATTCACCCGTTAATTGTTAACCCAAAAAAAAACCAAACTTATTCGTTTCAGGCCATATGTCTCATCAGATAACAATTTTAATATTAATGTAGATGGATTAATTGTGTATGAAACCCACTCAGTAAAATATTTAGGGAATACCTTACAAAGTAATCTATCTTGGGACGAAACACAATAACAGCTTGAAAAACAAAATTTCACCAACAAACGGAATTTTGTACAAGCTTAAATCTAAGTTAAACGCACCATCAAAACTTATCGACATATCAAGCTCTAATTCAGTCACATTTGACTTATCTGGCAATTGTTCATGAATACAACAAACAAGGCATTGAAAACAGTTTATAAGCTGCCAAGATCATTTTCCACAATCGTTCTATACACAGATACATGTAAAAATATATTGTCAAATCTATGAAATACATGAGTATAAAGTCTTAATGTTTGTATATAAATATAAAGCTAGAATTCAAATCGGTCATTACACAATATCGTTTTCAAAACAAAATTTGAATAATTTTTAAAATTTTTGATTCGAGCCTTCGAGCCACTAAATGAAGACATTATTTATTATCGAAATAAAAACATTTTAAAATCCTAACTCAATAAGTTTTATTTTGTTAGCTACTTTGCTTACCGGTGTGATTCCCTTGTCTCACCAAACGGTCGGCTTGATCCCATAATTCATGACTACTGGATAAATAATTGAAATATTGATTTTGCTGGTATAAAGCTGAGTGTATATCTTGAGGCACTATTTTACCGGGTGGGGTATTAGAACCGGAACCCTAAATAAATATGAATGGATTAATTATTATAAGCACTTCAAATAATTTTTGGTTTAAATTACACTCACCTGTGAACCTACCGAATTAGAAGGTGAAATTGATGAAGGCGTATTGCCATTGATAATATCGCCTTTACCTGGTTTAAAAAAATCAGTACAAATTGTATTGATTTGACGGCAATAATTTCTCTTGAGTTTAAACAACTTTAAAGAGATGAGAGATTGACAACGGAGGCTACATATTGTACAATTTTATCAATTAGTATTTTTTTTAATATGTTATAATATTTTACCTTAATATAGCAACTTTATTGTGGGTCTCATGCTGATTCGCTGAAGATACTTGTAAGTGTCTGAATTTACTAGAAATGAATCTAAAAATAAATTGTGCAGGTGAATGTTTAATGAAAACAAATTGTTGTACATGTTTTAGAAATGCTTGCACTTTACTCACTTAATTAAGGTCAATGTATCTTTGTACATGGTCCAAGCTGCATCTTCGGAACGACTATGTTGTTCCATTGCCGCCCCAGACAAAAGAAAGTAAACCACAGCCTCTAAATATAATGTTACTTGATTGAAAGTGTTTTGTTCACGGTCGGCTGCATGCTTCCGATGCACGGCTTCTTGTAGAAACTTCCCATCTTTACTGTAATTCGAAGAAATTAAATGAAGAAAAAATATTAGCAAGTATTATCAATCCAATAACTTCTTTTTCAAGTTAAACAAATTTAACAATGCAAGAGAAAAAATTAATATTTATTCAAGTTGGTAAGTGATGAAATGATTACGAAACGAACCTAAATTCGTCACTCAAAGCATCATCGTCTCGTTCGAAATATGAACGATATATAACTTGTGGTTGAGTGTTATTAGATGCTGATGATCCTGCTTCAATACTAGGAGTAGTAGTAGTTGATGCCACAGTTGAAATTGAAGCTGATGGCGTCGTTGATGAAAGAGCTTTTGAAGGCATAGATAAAATATTTGAAACATGCGGATTTGTCGGTGTCCCTACAACAGATAATGAAGAAGGTTGTATAATAGTTGGTACCAGTCCAACATTAGCTGGTGGTGGCATGTTGGTTGAGATGACTGTAGTTAAAATGTTGTTTGTATTTTGTAAATGCGCAGGACTTGCGGAATTTGGGACATTATTTGTCAATTTGTTATCATTCTTGCTCTCTGATTTATCCGTGCTTTTAAATTGCTGAAGTTTTTTCTCCATTAATAACCGATCGTGGTTTGTTGGTGAAAATTGTTGGCTCAAGATTTGATGATCCCGCTAAAAAAAAAATAAAAAAACAAACGGTAGTTATAGCTATTTTCTGAGTTTATAAAAAATGTCTGTATGCAATACCTGTTTACTTTGTTGTTCATTTGGATTTATTAAACAATCATTTATTACCCCAGTTCGTTTAGTGGTTTTCAAAGCAACATCCATAAGTTCTTTGTCTTTATGAATATCAGTACTGTTTATAATTATGCTATTCTTTTCGTTTAATATCCCTACATTTATTTCTTTTTTCCGCTTTTTCTCTTTATATGGACTGGAACTTGAGCTGGAGCTTCGTTTTCGACGAAGTTTCGGCTCTGACGTTAGATTATTAGGTGAACACACTAATGATTTTTCTGATAAATCACTGGGTTTATAATCTTGTTTGAGTATTAAAAGTTCTTGTTTTATGAGTGCAGGATCTGTCGAAGAGTCTTTTTTAAATTTAGTTTCATTACAGGGATATTCAGAATCAGGTTCATGCTTTATAATTTGCTCATGTTTAACACCGGACAATAATTTTACACCACACATCGTTGCAGCAGCAGCAGAATTATAGCCATTTGGAGGTAGCAAATGATCTTTTAGTGTCGAACCATCACCACCACATAAACTACTATCCGTCGAACGACTACTTAGCCGACCAGCATTAACATTTTCCTTGGATAAATCTTGAAGATTTTCTCTTGAGTGCGACAGCTCTTTTTCAGTGGCTGAATTTACATTGGTACCAATTTGTATAGGTGTACGGTTCCCAGTACTTCTAGGCGTAGCACTACCACTGCTGCCACCACTAAAATTAACACTTGACTTAAGACGCATTTGATTGTTGCAAGATTGTAAGTCAGCATTAAGAATAGACTCGTGATCATATAATGGTGTGCGTCCAGGGCAAGTTGTTAAATGGTTTTGTTGATGGCCAGGAGCATGACTGTATAAACGATATGTGTTTGCATGCCATTCCACCGGAATATTTACCAATCTTGAGAGATCAATTTTACATATTAAAGAAGTGGGAGGTGGAAGTTGCAGTAAAGCTGAATGTTGTGAATGCAAATGGGTCGTCACTGATGAGTGGGAAGGGGCATTTTGATGATGTACAGCCACTGCAGTGCCAACCGCAGGTATAGGAGTTGATGTTCTTGTCGTAGGTGGTGTTCGGGTCGGCGTCCTGGTTGGCGTCTTTATTCGTTGCTGTAACTTTCTCTCGGCACTGGTCGTACTGCGATCTGGAGTACGGTGTGAAGATATTGCACCAACAGATAACACTTGAGATGCAAGTGAGTTCATATTTAAGGAACGTGGTGATCTAGTGTGACCACCGGGCGTTAAACGAGGAGATTGCGTTGTTGGGGTGTTTTGCAACGTATTATGTAAAAGGGTTACATTTTCTTGAGACAGCCTTAATGCTGGAGATATATGCTTTTGTTGTTGGTGCATTTGTTGCTGATCTTCGGACTGGTCAACTATGAGAACCTGACCTTGTTTTTTAGCACCACCCTCATTTGAAGATTTAAATATACGAGTCAGTGTACTTATTTTATTTTTATCGCTTTTTGGTTTATCACGTTTTAATTTCTAGGAGTAGAATATAAAATAACAAAACGAATTAAAAAAAATTAAATTCTTTTTATTCCAATTAGATTTACCTTTTCTTTTTGAGGCTGTCCCGCATCTGAATCCGAACGTTCTTCTCCACTCGATTCAGAAAAAAAGGCACTTGCTGCTTTATGCGGTGACTGATGATTAGCCGAACGATGTGAAGAGCTTCCGCCGGTAACAGTTGAAGCAATATGTTGAGAGGATCCTCCAGATAAAGTAGAAGCATTTGGGAGATGTCCAAAGTCTTCTACAGACGATTCAGATGAAGACGAAGATGAGGAAGAGGATATTGGCATGTTTTGAGGCATACTTGATGCTGTTAACGGACCTGTCATATCATCAAGTGATGATTTTCTAGTATTTAACTTTCTTACTATTCTCTTAGGTGGAACATTTTTTTGTTCTGTAATTCCTATCGTTTTATTAGCTGTGTTTTCATTTTTGATATCGTCATCCTCTGATGAAGAGGAATTAGTTATTAAAGTTTGCTTTTTAATTTTTAAGTCTATATCGGTATCTGACCCTGATGAGGATGATTTCGATACAGAGCACGTAGAGGATTCACTTGACGACGAGGAATCATCACTAGTAACGTTTGTAGAAAGCTGCTGTTTTATGGGAACGTGCGTTATGACCTGTGTTGATTGAATTAACTCTGTAGGATCTTGTATATGTGTTTGTTTAGCAGATGTGATAGTACTTAGATCTTGGACTAAACAATTTGAAGAGTTCAGTCTTGAAGCTCTTCTTCGAGCAGTCGCAATGGCAGCATTTGCTGTTGTGGCGGGTTTTTTACTAATATCTTTTTTGGCGGTTAATGTTGGTCCTTTGGCAGAAGCTACAGCAGACGAAGCTGATGTTACACTCCCACTTTGATTGGGCGTTGTTTTGCGCGGTCGCCCTCGACCTTTTTTTTGTCCAGTTGTAACACCGGTCGTGGTGCCACTCATCGCAGCGGTCGTTACAGGGCTGATTAAACGTTTTGTTAAATCGTCTTGTTCTTCATCACTGGTATCAGTGACTACTGTAGCGCTAGTTTGTTGTTTCAATTTTTTTCGAGGTTTCTTTGCTCTTGATTGTGGAGGTGGTCGTGTTAAATGTGCTGTTGGGGAGGAATTTACAGGATTCAAACGTATCATAGTAACAGAGTTTAGCATTTGAGTCTTTTGAGTTATAGGTGGGGAGCGAGGCAAAGCTGTTACAGCTGCAGGAACACCACGAATTTTTAATGTTCCTCCAGGTCCCCTCACTGGTAATCGTTCCTCGTCACTTGAATTAGTATCAGAAGACAGATTTGACAAGCCCTCAATGACATCATCAGAATATGGAGTAACAGTAGTATGACCTCCGGCTATAGACATTGCCTCATGTTTTATCTGTGTCGAAGGTATTGATACAAATTCTGCTGCATTTAATACCGGAACTTGCTGTTGATTTAGTGCTACACCTACATGTGACGTAGAAATTTCTTTTTTAATGTCGCTTAAGATTGGAGATAAAGGGGTAACTGAGAGGCCAGCTGGCGCTTTTCGTGAGGAAAAAGCCGGATGGGGGAATGTTTCACCTTTGTTGGAACCTCTATTCCTTCTATGTAAGTTTTCATCGTCAATATCGTTACTGTCATCTTCATCACCACCATCTACCTCCTCTATTAATGACTCATTTTTTATATTAGCCACATGTTGAGGTGGTTCAGGTATGATTTGAGCACCTCCTCGTAGTGTAATTGGCATATTGATGTTGGCAACATTCATGGAATTAACAGAATTTACCATGGATGATGCGGAAGGAGAAACAACATCTTGTGTAGGCGTTTGTTGTAATGGAGCTTTCTTGTTAAAATACCTGCTTAGCTGCCATTTTGTAGTATTTGATGGTGAAGGAGTCTTATTTGAAGATGACGATGAAGAACCACCAGATGGTGGCGCGGACGAACCCAAGCCTGAACTACAATTACTGCTGCCACCAGCTATTGATCCAGACGATCCGGGTCCTAATTTCTTTTTGCTTGATAATGTTGTAGTCAATTGTTGTTGACTTACAATCTGTTGAGGAGCAGGTATAGTAATGGTTTGCTGTGGTTCGCTTCTTGAAGAGTCGCTACCTGATTCACTGGAATCTGAAGGTGAACTATCACTAGAGTTCACCGTAGAACGATTTTGTTTTTTACGATCTTCATCAGAATCAGAAAGTTCTAAATCATTTTCTAGCGTTGAGTTCTGCTTTTCAATTGGCGGTGGAGTGGGTTTCTCTGTTTTCAAAGGTTTTATCAGTGTCTCTTTTAATGGTCGAGATAAGACTGGTGATTGTGGCACTGTAGGTGATGTTACGGCAGCATTACTTATTAACGATGAAGACTGCCCAGAGGAGGAAGAGGTAGATGAAGTAAGATGGCCGACACTGCATGCGGTATTAATGGCTGGCGCAATATACGTAGAAGAGGATGAGGTGGAGGCTAAAGAGGAAGCTGATTTTGAAGAAGGCATCTGTGTTGTTGCTACTGTTGTGGCTGATAGTGGAGGAACAAATTTGGGTGCTGCCATTTGCATACGTGGCGGCGAATCAAAAGGCTCCACTATACTAGTTTTCGCTAATATATCAAAAGAATACTTATGTTTATTCTTCTCGCTAAGGTTGTAGTTTTCAATTAAAGTATTGTGCGGTGTTGCGTCAATGCCAGTTAACATCTTTGGAGGACAAAATGTGTTGGTCACATGGTTGATTATTTCTTTGATGTCATTCTGAAAATAAAAAGAAATGGTTAAGCAAATGTTTTGTAAAACTTGTTTGTTTGTTATTTTGTTTATTTTTTGTAACAGCTCGATAAAAAATTTCGGGAAAGAATAAAAATATTATTCTCTAAAGTTTTCTTTTAATTCCCAAATTTTGTGTATGGAAACAGTTTTTGGTAAAATTTGGAAATTGCATACCATATGCGGTTACAAATAACTTCTTTAGCACCTAAAATATGAAAAGCACTTTTTAAAGTAATTAAGATCCACTTCGAAGAGAATGATTTCTATTATTATTTGGTTGATTCCGTTTTCCCTCTTTTTTTTGTGTGGTATGTATGTATAAATAAAAATATTAACTTACCTCTGGTGGTAAAGGTTTTTGGCGTTGTTTTGGTATTGTTGGTTGTGGAAAACGACCATTATGGGTCGCTGAAGACGAAGATGATGTCGTAGGCGGTCCGAGATATGATTTTTCAAGGGAAGACACTGACGACATCGTTTGACGCCCATTTGGCATATGTGATGTGCTAGGTGGCAATATTGATCCGGATGGTGGTCCTTTAGGCGGTGCCATTCCACTAGTTAAACGATTAACTGGTTGACCTGGATATCCACCACGGCCATTATAAGGCGGTTTGTTATCAGCTTGCTTTACATAGGGAGCTTGCCGTAATTGCTGCTGCTGCTGTTGATAATGATGTGGTGGTTGCTGTGATTGTTGCTGTGTTTGCGGTTGCGGAGGAGGTAGCAAACGCTGTGATGATGAAGGCAAGGGACCAGTTGAAGCTGAAGACACTGCAACACCAGCGCTAACATTTGGTAGCGGAGAACTTGTTGGCACTATACCTGGCAGAACTGCATTTGCCGGCATTTGTCTAAGACCTGAATTTGATATGCCCACAGTATATAGACTGATAAAATCTCTAGCCTTGGAATAATCTCCCAATTTCGCAGATATTTTATCATCATCTTCAGATGGATTTATACGACGAGGTTCAGAAAATAGTGCTACCTCTCTATTTGATGCCGCTGATTGAACTTGTTGCCTTTCCGATTTTTCACGTTCTCTTCTTTGTTTTCGCTCATATTCATAATCGTCCATACTAAAAATATTGAAAATTTTTAATTTTATTTCTGGTTTCTTTCTGCTAAATTATTGATAAGTTTCGTTGTGAATTATGTATGTCATAAAATGATCTTAATAGAGAATAAACAAAATAAAATAAGATTCGGCTTGTTAAAGACGTAACTTCTTACTAAATTTTTATTGTATATACTTGACTTTACAATATCATGAACCTTAAACTTGTGTGAACAATTCAATTATGTATCTAAAGTAATTTTGGCTTAATTGCCACAGGTAAGTAAAAATGCTCTGAGGTCAAATGTATTTATTAGAGCCTTCCACAAGCATTGCTTGAATGGCTAACAAACACTTTTTATTATAAAATGTTACGCTATCCCGCACATACAATTAAAATTTTCTGCACATGTAGCGCAAATGACAAATGTTCTTATCGGCTACTAATTTACAGCTAAATAAAAGAGAGGGAGATAGAAAAAAAGAGATATGTATTATATGTTTTCTTCAAACAGAGGACAATATGTGTAATCTGACTGGATATAATGCGCATGGCGTAATCTTGTATTTCGATCATTCTTAGGTACATGTTGGTTGTCTGAACGCAAAGAAAAATTTTTTCAAAATTTTAGTTTTGTAAAATTTTGTTAGATTTACAGAATTAGTTCTGTTTTTCAGCCTCAGAGAGAGAGAGAGAGCGAGAGAGAAATGTTAAATATATATATAATACAATACAATGTTAAAAACATAGCAATTTCACGGACGCACATAAATACTCCGAGTGAAATTTCCCAAAATTTTTACTCTTTCCGAATATAAATCTTCATTCTATCTAGTAGCTTTCAATTTTATTCGTTTTTATGAAATTCTTTGCTTTTTTTGTACGAAATTATAAGAAATACTTCAATTATGTTAACCTAACAGTGCTATGTTAACATGTTAAAGAATAAAAATTAGAGGAAACTTTCAGACTTAATAAAGTTTTATACAAATAAAAAGTTACGCTTAAGCTTTAATAAACTGATAAAAATACAAGTAATTATATTATTAGGTATTATAAAAAAATTAAAAATGCATCGCACTTACCGTGGTTTTGGTATTTTTTTCATATCCATGGCATTTGATGTTAGTAAACTTTTTACTAGTATATCACGAAAGTATTAGACATTTTCTGTTATGTTGTTTAATTTAGAGAAAAGTAGAGTAGATAAATTTGGTACTGTGCCAATATCTGTTTTGCTCTTTATATGTTAACTTTTCTCTTTTATTCTTATTAATTATTTGACTTTGTATGGCGGTTTATGCTATGATACCGACAGACAATACATGTATTTATTGTGTTTTTTATTTTTTGTGATTTTTGTTCAAAAAATATTGTTTCTATTCTATATTTTGAAAAGTATTAAGTGTTTCACTTAATTAATTGAGAGTTTTATATAAATTTAAAAAAATTTGATTTTTCAATTATTCTTTTTTGTTTTTGCAGTTTTGGAGTTGCCGCCGTATTATAGACATATTTTAAATGATATTGTCCAAAATAACTTTAAATATTTATTACTGTTTTGATATTTTAACATAACGTTTTTGTAATTTTATTTTTAATATGTATTTATTTGATTTATGGTTTATTTTATGAGTAATTAATTATATTATTTTATTTATAATATTGTAAATAGTATTAATAATGCTACGAAAGCCTTGAAATAAATAAATTGCTCTCTCAGTACTTAACTACTTTTTAAATGATAACAGTAGAGAATTTTTTTTAATTTCTTAGGTAAGAATATATTTTTTGTTTCTTTTTGTTTTTATATGTAAGTAAGCACTTGGTTTTATTTATATTTATATTTTTGAAACTTACTTATATACGTTTGGATATATGATTATTTTGAGTTTTTATTATTATTTAGGTATTATTTTTTTATTTTTGTTAATATTATATGTAAGTAAGTTTATCATATTTATATTATTGCTTATATTTAGGCAACTATTTACTGTTGTGTTGTTTTGGAGTTTTAAGCTTTTGCGGTTTAAATTGTTATTTTTTTAATTATACCTTTTATATTTTTTTTAGATTATGTTTAAGTATTTTTGTTAGAGCTGAAAAGAAAAAGATTAATATTAAAAGTGAAAAAGAATAGAATAACAATAAAAACTATGAAAAATAATCATAGTTGAAAAAAGTAGGCTTTTATTAAGAGATGACTTTTGTTCATAAGAATTTTATAAACTTAAAATCAATTTTAAAAAGATGCCGACTTAAGTGTGACTATGATTATGGCTCTATGTATTTATTTTATATACCTAAATATACATACATATAAACATACATATTTAGGTATATAATTAAAAAACATTTTTTTAAAGGTAATCAATATTTATTATCAATATTGTGAGGTTTTCGCAACAATTAATAATTGAAAATAATGGTAATAAAAAAATTTATGTTAGCATAAATTTAAATTTAATGCTATAGAAATTTGCTATTAATTTATCTTACGACCTTCTTTATATTCTGACAGTATGTATTTACAATCAATTTTTCTATATGTATATATAAATGTCTATGTATGCACATATGAGCATGTTTCACATGAATACATGTACTTATGTATACAAAGTTACATAAAACTAATTTTTTTGACATTTGTGATCAGTATACTTTGGAAAATCATCATAAATATTTAGATTAACGATTAAATAATGCTACTAAATCAAGAAGAGTATTTCGACGAGTTGTAACTAATTCTTAACGAAATCATATAATTTGGTTTGGTGGACTATACATCACACATATATGTACATGTAAATTTTTTTTATATAAATTTTGTTTTTTTCTGAATTTGATTTCTGTTATTAATTGGTACCGTTACACATTTTTAAATATTTTAGATTAGAATATAAAATACCTATTTGGTAAAATACTTTTATAAAGTAAATTTATAATAATATACTAGCAGTTTTTGACTGGTCTTGCCTCGTCCCGCCATGTGTAGGAATTCTTAGACTAAGCAGATTGTATAAATAAAATCTGGTTTTTGATTGGCTATTTTTACCCGATCTCTGCTGACCTTCCAACTGACTTACATAAAAATGAGCGCGGCCGATTCCAGAACATTTAGTGACTATTATTGGAATACATATATTGATTTTGCGTACCAAATTTAAAAAATATTGTTGGGAAATAGAATTTTAATTGTTGAATCATTTAATAATGGACAAAAATATGGAGCCGATGGTCAAAGTTTCTAATGCTCGTTAACAAATGTAGCTTTATGGTAGTGAAAGAGTTTTTAAAACGGTAGGGAAGTTTATCCATTATAAACCAATATACAAAAAAAAAACAAATTTTTCTTCTTTATAATATTAGTAAAGTACAGATAATAGTACCTATACAACCTAAAAACATGTGTACTTAGTAGATGTACACACATACGTGATTTTGTTATTTTTATTAAGATAGTAAAAAAAAGTTATTGTATAAAATATGTAGTATTAGCAAACGCGCAATGGTGTCAGTACATTGCTATGTATGTATATTTATGTAAGTACGTATTTAGGTAGGTACTAATATATATTGGAATATGTAGTATAGTATGTAGGTAGGTAGAAGCTATACAATAAAATAAACAATTTGATTTTAATTTTTTTTAATTAAAATTTTTTTGTGGAATAAATAAGATTATAGAAAGATTTGAAAGTAAGTATTTAGGAAAGGGTTTTTAGCATTCAAGAAAAAATTATGTGGTTGGAGCCCGAGAAATAGGAAAGTTATAAAAATTGGTGTAAAATACACAAGTATCAAAAGAATTATACAAAGCTGAAAATACCTATTTCATTTCTTATTTATAATCTCGCTTTTAATAACAAAAAATTTTATATGTTTTTGTTATTTTTTAGCCGTTTTTCTACAATGTGTATTTTCTTTAATTGATTGGTTTTTAATATTTGTTGCTGAGCACCAAATACACACATATATTTTCTTATTCGTTTTATTTTTAGTTTTTATTGGAGACACTGAATGCTCTCTTTGCTAAAATAATGGTGCTTTATAATAAAATTCTACTGTGCTGCATATGCACGAATGATAACGAAGGCGTTGTTGTTATTATTGCTATCACTTTTCAAGTCATTAAAGGGGGGGGGGGACAAGAAGGGAACAATAGAATTGAATAAAAATTTTTTTTTATTAAAATAGTATTTGTTGAGCAATGGAAATAATACTTTTTTAAGAGCCCGGCACTCACATTATTATTTAAAAAAAGTAGCAACAACCGAAAATATCACGACACCACAATAAGCAATCGACGAAAATCTTTTTCCAAGATGATGACGATGATTACTACAAATAGCCCTAAGTGGTAGTAAATAAAATATGTTAGAAAACGATAATAAAATATTTAAAATTGACTACGAATATTTTTTTTAAAAGGGATTAATGATTTTTTCGTTTTCATGTTTACTTTCTGCCAACAAATAATAGGTATATTTTCCATTTTAGGTATTTGTAATAGACGTACATTCTAATAATTATATTATCATAAAATTTTTTACGTTTGAAATTATATTAAAGAACGCGTAAGACGACTTCATTTGAGAAAACTTCAAATAGGTACTTCTTTGAGAATTTGAAATCAATGGAAAAATTAATTTTTTGCTCTCTCACATCTGTCAATATACGTGAGAATTAGAGTAATGTCAAAAATATAACATACCCACCACTAAAGTTTTAATAACGCATTATTTTTTTACTTTTAATTTAATAAATGAATAAGTATCTTATCTAATTTACAAATATGCACCTATTTAGTTTGTCTATGTTTAAATTTGTTCCGATTTAATGTAAAATACACACTTATTGATCATTTAAAAAATGTTACTATTAATTTGGTCCAATATTTCAATCTGTTCGTAGTAATGTATATAATATTATTCATAAAGTTAATTTCTTCCGTACATTTTGAAAAGTAAATATTTTTCTATAGTCACAAACTTGTTTTTTTTTTTAATTTTCAATAATACAAAAACGGAGCTGTGTATACTTATTAGACAATGCAGCACTGGATATTGCAAAAAAACCAAAACATTGTCTTAAGTTACTATATCTATCTTTTTCTCAACTACGAAACTCTTACCTGACAAAAACTACAGCAATTCTTTCTATTCCATATAACAGCAATAGCAAAATAACACCAAAAAGAAATTTATACATAAATATACTATATGTATTATGCACTCTCTCTTTTTCCCTTCTTTAAAAATTACAAAAAATTATGTTTTCGTGTGATTTTCAAGTTTTTAAGCAAAACAAAAACAACAAAGAGAAACGAACAAGTTAAAAATTCGCCGTGAATTTATGGTGAATTTGACCACAAAAGAATGAAAAAAAATTATTTATTTCATTAAACGGCAATGAAAATAATTTAATTTTTTTTAGCTATAAATGTCCAATAGGTGTACTCACTTAAATTAAAAACTCAATCGTATGCACAATCGTCATGTGAACTTATGCATGAGCAACAAATGTTCAGCTCTAAGAAAAAACACTATTGTACGTAAAATTAATTCAGATTTAATTTTTATATGCAAATACTTAAATGTGATATTTCAGTAGCAAAACAGACTTTTTGATTTGGCCTTTATTTTTTCCAATTCATTCCTCCTTTTTGAGGTTCGTTCACTTCATCTCCATTTTTCGTCTATTAATTATTGCCAAAAAGAATTTCTTTTTATTTCACATTTCAATATATATTCTTTTTATTTTTAACAATAACTCTTTCATTACAATCGCGTTCACTAAATAGTTTTTTATAACTTAATTTTTATACCTTTCAACAATTTATTTGTAAAATTACCATTTAACAAAAAAATTAATGTGAAATTCCGAAATGAAAATCAACCGAAGTTCGCCATTTTATATTTTTTAGACGTCTTCTTTAAGCTAAAATTCTCAAAAGAAGGTCGTTATTACATTTTTCATAAAATTAGCTAATATTTGATACAACACTGTTCTGTTATTTTTTACATGGTTGCATATTCCGTATTCAGAATATTAACGGCAAGTTTTCATAATGAAGTCAATAACAAAATTGTACAATCTAATGAATAATCTATAACAATCATTATAATGTTAAAAAACCAGGAGATGGTTCTTTTCTTGTGTCAAAAATATATACAAAAGGAGAAAATATTAATGTTTTTTCACTCATACGCTTGCATATTCTGCGTATTTTCAGTATAAATGAAACAAATATTAACAGACGCTACAGATAACAGGAGATTTACAATTATCTTAACGCGGTGTAGCTTTATAGATGGCAGCATTAAGGAATTCGTCCAACAGCTGTTTTATTCCAAATTGTCAAAATGTATTTTAAATTACACTTTGAATCTAACAAATTAATCCATTTAATAAAATAATTTTTTTAGAATCCCAAATCTTACACCACCAAAAACAATAGTTTGTTAAAAATTGTGACAGTTTGATAGAAAAATAATCCGCTTTTTTATGACTTTTGGAATGCAATGATCTTTATAGTTACTAATGTGGGAACAATCAGCCTCATTACGAGCGTCGTATTTAAAAGTTAATAGGCCTTAGACCAGGACCACACACGGCAAGTTTAGTTGGGCAATTCTTTCTCAATTTCGTTTTGGTAATTTTAGAATTCTTATTCAACCTGCAAACTACCTGACTTCTTTTTTTACATCTTAATAAAAGATATGAAGAGAGAACACAAGAGAATTGCCAAGTACGAGCAAGTTTGTACCCCCTTTCCACTCTTCCTTCCTCCCTCTCTTACAAAATCAAGAATTGCCCAACTAAACTACCAATTCCTTCTCAATTCTCTTTTAAAATTGCCGCTGTGTCTACACACAGCAATTTTAGCATTCTTGTTGTTATTCATTCAGTCTCTCTTTCCTACAATATCAAGAATTGCGAAACTAAAATTACTGTATGGTCCTGGTCTTCAGATTCGAAGTAATAAACACCGAAAAATTCAGATTTTTTTAATTTTTTATTTATATTACTTTTATCAAATTTTTATTTGATAAATAAATTGCATTAAAGAAAAAAATACATTAATATAATAGTCAAAGTTAAAGACAAATAAAAAAAAATTAAACAGTTTGTATATTATTTATGTAGTGTGTTATAATATAATTTTTTGGGAGGTTGGAAGGCGGGGAAATATAGCATTTATTTGTAATCTTAGTAATCTTCTATTTACGACATTTAAGAAATATTTGCATCTCAAAAATTTTTTTTAAACTAAGGTCGCCCATTTCCTGTTGTCATACATATATGTATATAAATAAAATACAGAAATACGATACATTTTTACAACTAAGATAATTTAAAATAACTTTTTCTTTAGGCGCCGATGCTTTTTAGTTGTTTTATAAAATTCTTTTTCATGACTTATCTCAAGTTGTTCATATTCTGGATCTTCTTCAGCGACTACATGGCCGTTTGGAGTAATAACAGCAGTATTCATTTTAGAAACATTTGTTTTTCCACTTGCAATTTTATTTTGATAAACACCGCATGTGAAAACCGATTTACTGAAGTTTTTCTTTACTAATAATGATGGGGATGGGTTGGTGTTTACATTATTTTTGAATAAGTTCTAGAAGTTTGGTTAGTTGAACATAGAAAAAAAGGAATTACTTTTAAAATAAAGTAAGAATGAAAAACACAATTTAAAAAATTAACTTAATATTTTATAGTTTGCTGCTTTCTCGTATATGTGACATACAAAACTAAAGTTATAAAAAGAAAGGAAGAGGGATAGATGGGAGAGGATAAGCGTGACAAAATTGTATGGAATATAGTCGTTAAATTTTGGAATATAATCCAAATAACTATTTAATTTTCTAAAATAAACTTCCATGCTTTATCATGATTTTTTGTTTTATAAAACTAAATGATATAAATTGTTGGTTTTGTTTAAATGTTATTGTGTTCCGTTTTTGTTGTATCAAATAGTGTCGCCGTATTAACTAATTGTTAAAATCTGGATCTTACAAACACTGCACTGGAATCATGTTTACTGTAGCCCAATCTTTTTGTGTGTTTGAAAACTTCATTTGTTGTAGCTGTAACAGGCATTGATTGGTCTAAATTTTCGGCCATGCTCAAAACTAAACGCAAATCTTTTTGCATATGACTCAATGGTTGCTGAGGATTGAAATCTCCTTTTGCCATTTCTGAAAAGACACCAATCATGACATTACTAACATTTTGTGGTAATGCATTTATAAAGAAATGTAAATTTAGCGCAATTGTTTTTAACACATTTTACTGCGACTTTTTAGTTTGCTTTATTGTAGGTTTTGATAAAATAAAACGCAAAGCAAATATGTTATGCAATAAAAAAAGACAAAACCCAAAAAAATTATTCTTTTTAAGGGAATTATCAATGCGAGCTTTTCGTACACGTTAATTTGACTCTTATAAAGATTAAACAATCACGTTGCATTGCCTTTAAAGATGCATACATAAAATAATAGACTCGTATGTCGGTCGTAACGCAACGGATCAAATTGAATCACTGAACTTAATTTAGCTTATTTTATTAGAATTTTGTCGTTTTTTTCGTACGTTTTTAAAAGTTTTATGGTTCAAGCCAAATGTGTATGCAAATCTAAATGCTTAATACTTTGAAATTTTATATGCTGTTTCGCTTGTGTTATAGCAATCAATATTCTTCTAGCAATTGCCACTTCCTTGATTTTCTTGCGGCTCACAGTACCGCAGCAACATTGATATTTGTGTTTTAGTATTTTTTGAATTAACTAAAGTATTTGAAATCGGGAGGTTACTCTGTATTGCGAAGTGAAAAAAATGGTACACAATTGATCTTTACAGTGATTATTTTTATACAAAATTTTCTAGCGGAGTTGATCGCTAGCTTGCGATATGGAAACAGCAAATTAATATCCTTTAATATGTACATATGAATACCTGCATGTTTCATATTTTCAAAAAACAAATCAGTTTTTTTCTTTAATATTTAATGAAGAAAATAATATTAAAAAAGTAATGATCATTTTGAAATATTCTTCGGTCTTTGCTATAACTTGTTCGTGTGTTTAAGCTGATTTAATTAAAAAATGACAGATTAAATGAAATTCGACGAACGAATCACTTTTAAAAACTAAACGAAAATTAGCGGTTACTAAAACACTATTCGACACAGGTCTAATAAAATAAGTCTCTTAGTTTTTTATAAAACTTTTCCAAAATTAAATATAACTCACAAGCATTAAGGTACAGTTTTAGTTGTAGATAGTATATTTGCAGTTATATTGTTACTCACCTCTACCTTTTGCTAGTAGCAAATCGGATTTCATCGACGTCAGTTGGAATATGTCTAGAATATCTTTGAGTGAAATTGAAAAACGATCAGCTACAAAAATATAGTAAAAAGTCATATTTAGAACTAGGTTTTCTTTCATAATCACTTTTAAAATAACTTACCTAATGCTAAGGCCTCTGATAAACCAACTAAGCTTACACCCAATATAGTCTGCAAAATTAAATTAACTTTGCACGCATTGCCAACATCTGCTAAAGTGTGAGACGTGGTAAAAACAAAATAAGAGAAGTGTAGAAGAAAACAAAAAAGCACATTAAGCAAATAAGAAAAAATAAAACAAAAGCCGAAATGCATTTAAAAAATTTATTGAAGTAAGGGAAAACAGTCAAGTACATGTGAAAAAAAAGAATGGGAAGAGAAAGAGACAAAATAACACGTTAAAATAATTTTTTTGTTATTGTTTATATTAATAAACAAAATCTTAATAATTTTTTTACGTTAACTAAATTGTATAAAAACTTGTAGTTTCTTAAGATCAAAGCAAAAAAATAATGGAAGTCACCTCTTCGAAATGCATTTTAATCACTTCAAAAAAGCAATGAGATACTTTAGGTTCAGAAGTAATTTTTAGAAACATATGGTATGCCATTTTAAACCACTACATTTTATTTAGCATCACAATTAAACGATGTCAACAAAAATGTCAGCAAGTATTACAACTTACACACAAATTTAGTGGGATTAAAAGAAAAACAACGCCAAATGAGCTACGACAGCAAGAGCTGACAAATTGGTATGCTAAACTTTTCTGCACATTGTGTTGATTTTAACGAATATATGGACAGGCGAACGGACGAACATCACTAAATCGACCGCGATATCTAAAAGGATTCAATTTAGAAGTTATAACCGGAATCACAAATTTATATATGTATATCCTTCTTACAGTGAAGGTTATAAAAGTAAAATAGAGAATAAGATAAGCCCACGATAAAAATTTCAAATAGTTTGGAAAAGGTATTGCGAATTTAAAATTTTTTACTCTACAGTTCTAAGTTCAAAATCATCGTATAAAATTGTTATTTAAACGAAAATAAACAATAAACTTACCTCCTAAAAAGAATGTATTTTTAGCAATAGTTTTAAAACAGGAATGGCATTCTTCGAAAACTGTACGATCACCACCAGCTAAAATTATAAGCATGCCATCTTCAGCTTCCTGACGTGTGCCATGTATTTGTACTTCCAAGTACCTTCCATTACTTTGAGTTATACCTTCAGCAATGTCTTGGGAGGTTTCTGGATCTATCGTGGTCATTTCAACATAAGCTTTATTGCACAAGTCTGCCACACGTAGAACACCACAATTTCCAAAGACCAGCTAAAAACAAACAAACAAAATTAATTTACAAATATATGTAGAATAGTAATTAAAAAATCATACATCCTTTGAGGCTTTGGGATCAGATACACAACAAAATATAATGTCTGAAGCATCAACTACGTCCATTGGTGTTTCTTTAACCATAGCCCCCGCCTCCCTAAATGGTTCACATTTGGAGATTGTGCGATTCCATACTACTACTTTGTGGCCTTTGCAAATAAGATCTTTGACAATCGTTGAACCCATAATGCCAAGCCCTAAAAATCCAAAGGTTAAGTCTGAAGGAGCGATATCACGCTCAGCCAATGTCTGTGAACGTGTATTCATATCAATGGCCTGATGTTCAGGCATTTTAACAGTTGGACGTTCCAATAAAGCAATTGAGTTATTATTGCGACGAGGGGGACTTGAACGACCTCCTATGTGAGCCAACGCATCTGTATTTATTTTACGTTTAGGGGTTGTACTATCGTTAAGAAATTCACTATCTTTGCGTTTACGTTTTAAGCTGGTTCCTACTGTAGCCGGCGTCTGAACAGAGCCGCGGCGTTTCGTGGCTGATTTTGAGATCGCCGATTTGGCTTTTGTACTTGAAGTAGTACTTTTAGCTTTTGGAGTACGCTTATAAGGTGTCTTTGGAATAACACCTTCTTCATCTTCAACAGTTGAGATTTCACCATTATTATCCAGATTATTGGCATTTGTGTCAATGATAATTTCATCTTCTTCTAACGAAAATCCATCTCGTATTTTATCGAAATCGGCTTCAGTGGGCAATGATCTAATGCCAGTGCTTTTACTTATGATTCCATCTATTTCGGTAGGGTCGTCAATGTGGCTTTTAATATCTTCCATAGCCTGCCGAAATGCAGCAGGTTTATTTAATTTTGACAATTGGTCCTTCCAAGGACCCTCATATGGTTTAATGTTATTAAATTCTATCCATGCACTGAAATAGGTATACGTGTCATAAAATAGAAATTTTTACAAAAGTGTATTTCAAAAACTTACAAATTTCTTGAACCGAAAAAGAAAACACATTTCGAGTTATTTTTGTGTGTATTATTTAGTAATTCTAATGGTGGTTCCACAATCTGCAAATAAGAATTTAAGATTACAATCTTAAATAATAAAGTATTTAATTCTGGTTTCTTCATTAAATTTTATTATCAATCTAAGAGAAAAAAGAAAGTTTAGAGTCTTACATATTAATTCGGCACAGAGAATTAACTTTATCTTTTAACAAACACATATTAAAACGTAAGTATATTTTTTTAATTGTTTACAAATTAAAAATATTCTCATTTCTACACGTTAATCTAGCGCGGTACGACTGACTGACAATTACAAGATATTACTTTACTGTAAGATGGTAAGTTACACGCGATTCTTCCTAATTCCAAGAAAACTATAAAATTCTTGTTGTAATTATTTTGGGGCTACCCTATATTGCGATGCGAAAGCTAAATGTTTTGCGTTTGCTCTTTGCTTATCGCAAGATATTCATGTGTATAAAACGACGTTGACATGCAAAAGCAAAAAAGTAAACTTTCACACACTCTAAAGATCAATTGCGTACCGTTTTTTTCACATCGTAATACAGAGTAACCTCCCGATTTCAAATAATTTGTTAGTTAATTCAAAAAATACTAAAACACAAATATCAATGTTGCTGCAGTACTGTGAGCCGCAAGAAAATCAAGGAAGTGGCAATTGCTAATCATACGATTTCCATACAAACTGTATAGCTATTTGGTAATTTTTTTATTTTACTAATACTGACAAGATTTTGGTTGAAAATTTGTAAACGCACTTAGTAAAAATTGAGGAAAAAGTAGTAAAATCACCACAACTATAACTTCGAAGTATGTAGAGTTCTATTCAGAAAAAATATTTTACATTACCGTGTCATTAGAAAGTTGTAATTTTTGAAAACTTTTTACTAAATATTAAAAGGCAATTGCCATTAAGACTCTTACTGTTGGTATAATTCCGTTACAAAAAGCAAAACAATTAAAAACTTTATTTTGAAACAGAATTTCTTGTGATACGATAATATGAAAAATATTATTTTTATAAATTATGTTGAAAACCGCAAAATATTTTCATTTCTAAAAATAATGTGTGTGAAAAAAGAAACACTCGCATATATGACAGTGTCTTTATAAATCAACCTGATTACTAAATCACTAATAATCTGCTAGAGTATAAGAAAAGAAGTAAAATAAATTTTCGTTCAATATTTTTATAAAAAAAACAATGAACATAATTAAGTTGTCCATCTTTTACATAACTATAGTGATAAATACTATATATGCTTCTAATGTAACTTATGGAAAAGAAAACAACGACCATTTGTGTGAAGAAACTAGGGAGAGATTAACAGGTGATGTAAGTAAACCATCAATATGAATATGTCATTAAAATATAATTATTTTCTAAATGTGTGAACTGAATTAGGGAGATGAAGTAAATTTGGTGACCATTTCTGTCTGTTGCTCAGGTTATACTAATGATGAAATAAATGATAAATGTGTTCCACATTGTGAAAGTGGTTGTAGGTATGGATTTTGTAAGGCTCCAAATGTTTGCGAGTGTAGTAAAGGCTATAAAATGATAAAAGGTGAATGTATTCCAATGTGTAAAAATAAATGTGTAAACGGCTATTGTAGTAAGCCTGATGTGTGTGGATGTCTAAAAGGGTTCGAGATAGATACCAATAACTTGACTTCTTGTATGCCCATATGTAGACCAAAATGTAGTGGTTTTTCGAAATGCATAAAATCAAAAAAACCCGCTCCAAATCGCTGTCAATGTATAACTGGATATAGGGAGAATAACAAAACTAAAATATGTGAACCTATATGTGAAAACCAATGTTATAACGGATATTGTAGTGCTCCAAACACATGCAGTTGTTTTGAGGGCTTTGAATTAGATAATACAAATAAAAGCAAGTGTATTCCCAAATGCAAACCAAAATGTCAATCACATTCCTCATGTATAGCCCCAAATAAATGCGTTTGCAATGATGGATATCAACTAAATAACGTAAGTAATACATGCGAAGCTATCTGTGTAGATAAAATAAAATACTCTCGATGCCTTGAGCCACCAAACACTTGGATTTGTATTAAAAATTATCAGCACGATCTTAGGATTGACAAGTGTGTATTAGAATCATGTTCATGTGAAAATGGATACTGTTTAGAAAACGAAAATGAATGCGAATGTCATGAAGGTTACACAAAAAATGATACTACCAAACAATGCGAATCTTTATGCCAACCAAATTGTATAAACTCCATTTGCGATGCTAATAATATCTGTCAATGTTTAAACGGTTACCACAAAACTAATCAAGATCACATTTGTGAAAGTAATGATTTGTGTAATGGTCATTCGTGTGAAAACGGAGAATGCTTAATTACTGGAGTATGTAAATGTAAAGCCGGCTATGTTAATTCTCTCTCTTATAATGGCCAAGTCAAGTGTGATAAAATACAAACTTTTGTTGCAAAAGTTGTTACGACTCTTTTAGGAATACCAATGATTTTGGCAATATTTGCTTTAATAGCTATATATGTCATTAACAAGAAAAAGCCGAACGAAATTGAGGAACAAGGTGAGGTAGCTACTATATAATGCAGATACTGAAAAAAACTTGCCTACTAATAATGTAAATTTTTTTCGTTTTAGAAATGGTGTTGATTGAGAGACGTTAATTGCATATGTTTCTTCATTAGTACTTGTGTAAAAAATTCATTAAGCTCAAATAGAATATTTTATATTTAACAAAAAATTACAATTTTACTTACGCACAAAAAAGTAAATATTTTTTTTAATTATATATACGAGTATACATGTTTTTTAAGTAATATTTTTTGTTCGAAACTTATCCAGTGACTTTAAATTTTTTAATATACTTGTACTTGTGGTGAGCAATTTATACCATTTTTAGATACGTCTGATACTTGTGGTGTAAGAGGCGAGTCGTAAATTTTTTCCAAGCTTGCCGACATTTTTCAATCTACCCTATATTGCTGTGTTCAGCCAATATTAATAAGTTAGGCACTCTAACATCATTCAGAAATGCAATGACAATTTTATTTTGGCTAAATCTAACAACCTGTAATTATGATCGAAGAAAAATTGACTGCTACCTATAATAAAAACATTTATTTTAAACCCTGAGAAGCCTATCCATCTAGCTGTACAGAACATTGTCCGCAGGAATGTGTTGGATTTAATGAAGAACTCTGATGTGAAGCAATATGGTAGCAAAAACGACTAATATTACAAACACAAGTAGCATATATCGATATCGTCAATGAATAAAACTGATAAGAAAAGAAAAATATATGAGAATAAAAAATTAAGTGTAGAATTTAATAAAATACATTTTTTTAGCCTTACAAAATTTTTTGGTGAAAAATTTAAAACAAAGTTTTTCATCATTTAGTCTCCAATTGCCCTCAAAATAATATATTATAATATCTTTGCGTTAGCTATAATAACTTATTTAAGCATAAAATACTTAAGATTTAAAATTTTTTATATCTATGTTATAATATTTGGATTTTTTTACACTACTTGCGAAAAATTAAATAAAATTCGAACGTAGATATGTATCTAAATTTCTATGCCAGTCTGAGTTACTTGATAACATAAGAAAGATGCAATCAGCTTAAATTTATTTACTTGTACCTACATCGTAAGTAAAAGTACAGTCAATATAAAATCTATCAATAATATTAAGCAACTTATGTTTTATGCATCAGAACGACACGTAAACAATAGAACATAAACATATGTAAAATATTTAATTATTACTTACCATAGCGGGCCATGGAGCAAACCCTTTCATTTTAGCCCTAAAATAGAGAAATATTGAGTTGAGTTATAGATATATAAGAAAAATTAATAATCAGAAAAACGCGCGTATTTTAAAGAAATTTTTTTGCTGCTTCAATTGCCAGCAGCGTCACACTAGAAACTGCGTAATTGTAGCAAAAAGATATAATTAAATATTTTACTCCTCTAAACAGAATAAATATTTTAAGTTTTAATAAAGTATTGTTAAGAACATTTTGTGTTTAGAGAAGTAATACAGTACAAAATATTTTAATTTGAGGTTAGGTTAAAGCGCCATTTTTTGTTTTTATATATTCCAAGTCTTAATATTGAAAAACCCGCTTGTACATATTTTTGCTCCTTTCTATGGAACTTACCACACTAAATCCTTAGGCTTATAACATAATATCTCCTGTGCTTCTGGACTCCCGATTGCACTTACGGCAGGCAGCGATAGTTTTTTAGCTTTGGACATTATGTTATCAATTCTAAACTGGAATTTTATTTTGGTTGCCGTAATTTTATTTATTTTCGTCCCTTAATTGTTGCGCACTAAAAAACTTTTTTCACACTTGTATTCAATCCTTTGATAAGATTTTTAAAACAATTATTTTTTCATGTGAAATAATATATTATTATCACTTTCCTTTTTTTTTTCTTTTTGATAATTTTCTGCTATTGCCATCAAAGGTTTATAAGAAAAACAAAAATGGCGTCTCTATGATAATAACGAATAATTGTCAAATAATAACGAATAACGATAACACTAAAACGAAGTGACATTCCTATACTACACATAGTTGCATTTTTTACAATGTGGTATTGCCAGAACAAAAACTTTAAATAATTGCTAAATTTTTAAAACAATTACATAAAATTTTTCAAGTTTTTAGGTCTTTTTTATATTTTAATTATTATTAAATTAATTTCCAATATTTCGACACGCCTTCGTGTGTCTTTCTCAAGGAAAATAATTTTATATAAAATTATTAATTATTGGAATTTAATTTAATAATAATTAAAATATAAAAAAGACCTAAAAGCTTAAAAAATATTTATTTCTTTGTTTAAAAAATATTTTTTAGTATTAATTTCTAAAATTTTCACATATGCGAAGTCTGTAATTCAATTATCTTAAAAGAACAGTGACAATCAAATGATCTATCATTTGATTGACATTATTGATAGAAATATCTATCACAAGGTAGAAAAAAGTTTTTATGAAGTTCTGAAATGAATTGTGAAAAATGTGATGGAAGCTTTGTGTATTTGTGATTTTATATCTCTCTTTTACACATGTATCAAATCTATCACACATTTCTGTTAGGTGAATATATGTATAGATTCGCTTTGAAAGGTAAATCTATATATCTAATCACCTTGCCATTTATTACACCCAACTCAAGGAATTTATACCATGCACATATTTTTTATATAATTTTTATTTTTTGCCATATGTTTGGAGTTTTGACAAATACTTTGAATGCAGTTGTAAATGATTTAATAATATATCAATGTCTAATTGATTTGCCGTTGGTCCACCATAATTTGCCGGTAAAAATTCATATCCAACCATATCTCTTAATTTGTTATAGTCTTTTGCATCATGTATATAGATCTGAAACGATATATGGTAATCATGGTACAATAAAACCAGGTAACTTCAAAAAAAAAAGCAACATTACAAAAAGCCCATATATTTTGTTATTGCTTTTGAGGCTCCTCCTGTCACAAAAATTATTTCCGGTGGTTGATATTAAGCTGAATCTCCTCCTGTCAAAAGTGAAGAGACATCAATGTGTTAAAGAGAGATCAAAAAACAGAAACAAATTATTTTATTCGCTCTAGCACATTTCTTGATATCAACCAAAGGATCTATAGGCTTTTTGTAATGTTGTTATTTTTTTATTTTTGAAGTTACCTGGTTTTCTTATACCAAACTTAAAAGTCTACATATTTTTTTTTTGGATAAGAGGGAAAAATTTTTGATAGAATTTTAAAGATAGAAAAGAACAAAGCGTAATACATCAAAAGAAGATTTTATTAGAACGAATTGAGCACTAATTTAATCACACAATGCTCGTGTACGTCGCGGTTGCAATGGTGCAATAATTTAAAAAGATTGGTCTTGCGAAAACTCATTATTACAAATAGGCGTACTCACGACAGTGCTTGCAAGCATGCAAACAAATGAATACAAAGTGCTTCTAGTTAGTCAATATAACAACCAAATGTATACATTTTGAACTTTGCTTCATTTACACTAACAATACCTTGAGCCAATATCGCTGTGCATATCTGCTCTCAAATCTCAATAAACTGAAAACAACAAACATATGAACAATTGACAAATAAAGTGAAAGTTAAAGAATTTTTACAGGGCTTTGTGATCTAGTAGAATTGATTATGATGTTAGCAAGCAAAAATTTGGGTAATTTAAAAAGGACACTCATGGCCTAGTTCAATATGCTTATCATATTTGCAAAATTCAAAATTTGCACAAATATTGATGTGATTGCCATTAATGTTGTCAATTTAATTGTAGATATTGTCTTCTTAAAAGAGCATTTATGATGTCACCAGGTAATTATTAATAATTACATAAATGAAATAGAAATACATATGAGTATATAGAGGGGACAGCTTTAAGATGAGAATTTGAACCATTTTTAATGTTTGCGAAAAATTTTTAAAACAAACAATACGCTAAGATAAAAAATTGGTGTCATAAAAGAAATTTAAAATCAACGGGAAAAATTTCAAATTATTCTAAAAAATCTTCTCTAGCATCCGTTTTGTTTTAAGATTTTTATACACACAAGTCATTTAAGAAACACACACATAGATACATATGCATTAGTAAACGGAATCACAAATTTATATATTCTACCGTACTTATTCATAATAAAGGGCTTAAAAGCAAGACTCTATCGCTTTTTTTACACAAGCATTTGAAAAAGTTCGTGTACCAAGTCTTTTACTTGTATACAAAACTAAAGTTTGTATCTTCAGTTTTTTTAGTAATGGTGAAACTATAAATTGATGGTTAAAGGGCTATTATTACAATTTGCAAATGAGGTATCACATAGTTATGATGAACGATAAACTGACCTTTAACTTTTTCAATATTACAATTCGTGACTATCGGATATTTGTCTTTATTTGAATTTTTAAACTTACATGTGCTTTAATATCTTGATTTAAAAGTGGCATTATCATTGATAAGGCGGTGTTCATTAGAAGTCCACTTTTTATTATGTGAATATATCTTTTGGAAAAGGGAAGAATTTTATTTTTTTCATTTATTAATCGGCCCGTCCGTGGTGATAACATTGGCCAAAAATTAAAAGTAGTTCTGAAATAAATTGAAATTATTAATGTGGCCCAAACACACTCAAGTTCAATACAAGTTAAATGCTAAAGTGCGTCAAAGTAAAAAATTGATATAACTCATTAATCAATAAAAACAAATGCCTACACTACACAAACGTGCCAGAGGTTGGTGTAATTTTGTACTAAAAAAATTACATTGAACATGAGTGTGTATGGGCCGCATAATTGTATTCAGTTACTATGTGCATTCAGCTTGAAATTACATGACCACTCACCCTCTTATATCGAAAATAATAGTTATACCGCATTCCTGCACTTTAGGCACCAACAGTAATGATTCAAATATTAAATCATCCATTTCGATAAGATCTTGCATATAATTTGGATATTTTCTAAAGAAGTCTACTGCAATAATAAAATTAAATAAATGTGTGTGAATAATAATAATGAATATAACACTGGGTTTAATCACAATTGTAGGATATTCTCAGGGAAAATTGAAAATTGTTGGCTTAGTACTCGTACAATTAGTACTAAGCATACGTGAAATAGCTTACAAGCGTATTTCATTATAAAATATTACACATGTTTGTAGTGATGTGCGGCTTTCAAGTATGGTTGTGCAGTCCTTAAGTATATTTTTCGTACTCTTTAATTACATTTCAGCATCACCCAAACGGCTGTTGTTTAGAAAAGAAGAAATAGAAAGGACAATAAAACATTTTTGCCCATTTGTAAAATGTTGTTTGGGAGATTTCTTCATTTGCTACAAAGTCTATTTCGTTATGGGTCTTGAGTTTCTTGTTTGAAACTTTTTGCTTTTCAATTGACTCAATTCTCATTTACTCAGTTCGTGTAACAATAGAAGTATTTGAATGTTTTCCCAGAAGTTTATGAAACTTGGGAGTAAGCAACTGATAATGGGAGTAGCTTGCGTGAAATGATCTGCAGGGATATGCTATCCTTCTTAGTACTTATGGTACCAAGTAAACAATTTTTCAATTTTCCCACAAACAAACATAATTGGAATTAAGCACCAAAAAGTATTAGTTTTTATATTTTGTTTTGTTTTGTTAGTGTAAGTGAAACTTACTAGACTTGAAAATAACAATGGGTCTACCCATTTTATCCGGCCATGGCATTAAAAATTTTGCTTTAATATCTAAAAACTCTTCACGAAAGTATTCGACCGAATGACTGGCTAATGCTTCAGGATATTTTGATTTAAATTCGTAATAATCTCTTAGCCTTTTAAAGGCTTTGTCAACATCCCAACAAGTACAAAATAAAAACTTTGACATGAGAGTATCTTCACTGCCAACGTCTAGATCATTGCAATCTAAAAAATTAATAAAAAAAAAAACTAAGGCAAGAAAACTATTAAATTCGGCTGTGCCGAGTCTTATATATCCTTCGCTGTGGTAGCCAAATATTCATATTTTTAATTTTACACATTTTTCTTAAATAAAAAATAAAAATAATTTTCTTTTACCATCTATCTTTGCGTTAACCTTAAACTAAATAATTAAGAAAAAAGTTTGCAAAAATACTATTAAACCAAATACTAAAGTAATTATTTAATATCAAATAAAGCATTTCAAATGAACGCAAAAATACCCAAAGTCTATATTCCAATAAGATTTCTGTATTCGTAATTCTATAATACACAAGCCATTTAAAAGATACACACATATACACACACAAGCACTTTCATATAAGACCGACTGCCTGGTTTTGTGTGCACAAACATTACGCACATGCACAGTTTAAAAATTTCCATAACAAAACAAAACATAAATTAATGAGAAACTAAAATTTCGGTTGTTTGTTTAATTTTTTTTTTTTTTTTTGATTATTTACCAACCGATTGTTTTGATTTTTTGCAAAGACATTATGATAAAACTATGTAACACGTTTTGGATTAGTTTTGTTTATAAGACAAGATAAGCAAAAAACGCGCTAAGAAAAATTATTCAAATAAATAGTTGGTTGCGCTTCAGAGCTCATAGATCCGTTATTTATGAACCAATTAACCTGAATTTAAATAGTAACCTGCGTGCATAAACTTCTAGCAAATTGACATATAAAACTTTTCTGTAGATTTTCTAGGCACTTCAGAAAGTTAATTTCAACATCCGCACGAACAGACGGATGAATAGACGGACTTAACTTAATCAACTTTATTGGATGTCCCTTTAACTTTATGTGTTTGTGAAGGTTATACAAAATTCAAATTCGACTTCGATTCATATGTTTTTATATAATTTGTCATTTCTACAATTGAAAATAACGTGCCACAACTCAAACTTTAACTGGAAAATTTTTTTTTACTAATTTTTCATTTTAAAGAGCTTTTTATCTTCTATTGTAAAGCTTTTTAGGCTTCTTTGAAAACACATATAATGATATACTATTTCAAATTCTGTGTATGTGATACATAAGCTTATACATATATATGTTCTCTTATTTTTAGAAGTGATATGAGTCCACTTTTTAACAAAAAAACACCATCTCTTTTAATATTACTATAACTTATTTTTTTTTAAAGTAGACATATACCACAGGTTATATATTACTATTTCAGATTACTTTCGACTTTAATTCGCAGACATTGTATTTTTTGTTGTTGTTCAGTTGAGAATTCATGTACAGGATTTAACAGGTACATCTTATATCAATTTTTGTTTTCGTGCGCACTCATGCAAAATGTTAAAACCCAAGAAATTGATTTTATTTCGTTGCTATATGAACTATCACTTTTTATATTAAACACACTATATGTTTTGTTTGTTTTAAATATTATTTGTTTCAGTCTAGAGCAAATGTTACAAGTGTTTGCTAACGAATCCGTTCATTCGGCTGTAATGAATTGCTTTTAAATAATATGCAGGAATTCTAACTACATACATACAAACATGCATACATATATTAATTTATAAATTTTATTATATCTCTGTCAACATTAAAAACCGCTTATGTCTTATTAAGTGATTTCATAGGACTACAACTTTAGTAGCCATTCAATTTCTTCCTAAAAAATTATTTCGATTCTAGCAAACATGTTAAGTGTGTCATATTTTGGCCCAGCATTCTTGAACCACAATAATAAAGTTGTAGAATTAATTGCAACAAAAAGTTAATTTTTACTTAAGTTGACTTAATAGATTTTTGCTTATTAGCACAGGTATAAATTCAAAGTATTTTAATTGCTTTTTTAATTGTGGAAGACCTTTTGCCACCATAATTTTAAAATGATTTAAATATTTTTTAAGTGACTAAGTCTGTGTGTCATGAGTTTTTTTTATTTATAAGAAATGCATACAGTTGTATGTGCAGAAGTGGCAGTTGGGTAATTCAAACATAATCTGTTTATTTATTTAATATAAAAAGTTTTGTTTTCCAACAGCCACACCCATTTTTACTTCCACTTTTCCAGGATTTTCACTAGCCACTATTCAATAGCATGTGTGTTCGTACTTAATTTAAAACCAAAAATTATGCTTTAAAATATTTTCTTTACCATTTTTGTTGGAGCTTTTAATAATAATAAAACATAGTCCGTTTTATAAAGCAGGGAATGGCTCTATTTATTTGATTGATTTTTTTTTAACAATAAAAAAATTCTGTTTGTAAAATTTATCTAAAAATTGTAGGTGCACTCTCTAAGGATCGCCTCACGTTACAAAATACCGGACCCTGTGAGACCGGGCAAAAGTTAGTTAATAATATTAACTTAAAAACGAAAGTCAAATTAGCTTTATAATCAGTCTCTTAAAAAAGATTCTTCTTGTAATTGGAACTTTTTTGGTTCCTTGGTTGTCCAACCAAAATGCACGCTGTGAATTGTAAGTAAAACAAAACGTTTTCAGAGAATTATCCTTATATTTCTAATTATGATAGAAGGATCTATGACAATTATGTGTGAAACCTCTTCACGGTTGAATTTGTCAAACACTGAAACAATAAAATCTCATATTAATTTGGACAAAAAAATTCACGTTAAGGTGTAACTCACAATTAACATCGTACATTATGGTAGAACCGCCCATTATTTTATGCACTTGCACCTGGTAAAGAAATCTATAGTGAAGCAGAAAGAAACTTACATACCATGAAATAATCGACAAAAAACGTTTTATGCCAACAATATTTCTGTCTTGTATTAGACCAGAAACAGACACGGCAATTTTAGTTGCGTAATTCTAGATTTTATAGGAGAGAGAGGAAAGAAGAAGGGAAAGGGGTAAAAACTTGTTCGTACTTCGCTTCTCTTTCGTTCTTTATTCGTACCTTTTAAAGCTTAAAAAAAAAAGAAAACAAAATTGCTGTGACACAGCAGCAATTATAAAAGAGAATTAATAAAAAAGTTGTGCACCTCAAATTGCCGTGTCTGGTCCTGGTTTTATTCACACAGCGAACAAGAAAAAAACACCAAAAACCAAAATGTTAAACTGAAATTGAACAAATTCCTTGACAAATTGAAAATTTTTGTACAAACGTTTTTTACTTTGCGTATTATCAGTATTGTTGTTGCTTTTTGGTATTTTTCTTTGTGTTTGAGCGAGAAGTTAACAAACACAATTTTTAATACCAAAACTCCAGCCACCCATTTAAGCGAAAAATTTTTTTCCCGTTTAAGACTATGATTCGGTGTGGGTGCTAATTCTCTTCCTATAAAATGTGTGTACTCGCGTCTGCGTGTGTGTGTGTTTGTATAAAAATTGAATAATGTTAGTTTACAACAAGTGTAATTTGTAAATTTTCCAATTTTTATTATATTTTTTTAAAAACCTCTTACAGTTACGAGCCAAATCGAAACGTTGCTGAGAAAAAAAATTATACACTTCGCTGTAGTAAGCAGGGTGTGTATAAGATTGTCATTCTGTTTGTAATTTCTATACCATATATGGGCCACCCTATAAGGTATAAATATTGTGGATTTTTATAAATAGCTTCCACCCGTCTATTTGTGTTGTTTTCGAAATCAACTTTCCCAAGTCCCTAGGCAACGTACAGAAAAGTTTAGCTGTCTTCAGGTTGCCATTAAAATTCAGGCAGGTCAGCTCATATGAGGATTTTTCTGTGTAGGTTTTTCATATAGAGGGTGGCTGATGATTTTTGCTACATTAAGAAACTAAATAACTTTTTTAGTAAAGCATGGAATTTATTTAATCTTTTTTCATTTGAGAGTCCTTTACATTTTATAAAAAAATAGTGTGATTAGTCTTAATGATAATTGTATTTAAATGCCCGCCCTGCTCATTGATGCAGATGGGGCATTTTAGCAAAAAGCTGTTCATCAAATTTTAAATTAGAATTGTAGTTTTTGTAGCTGGAATTGATAGTTTTAATTCACTCACATACTCGTATGTCGGTTGCAATTTGTACACTTTCTGTTTACAATAACACAAAAAGAAAAAGTATGTTTGAGTTAGGTCAGGAGGCGACCTGGAAGGAATGTAGAGTTTCTTGAAATCAGTCTGTTAGAAAATTTTCTGAGTAATTTGGCCATAACTGGTTGAGTTATGTATGCAGCTGCACTTTTGAAACCACACAGAGTAGAAAACAATGCTCTTTTGGCGTAGTTTTGGATAGAAAAATTCTTGTAGCTTGCGTAAGTAACGGTCTCCAGTAACCATAATGCTGTGTCCGTTTTGTTCAAAGAAGTATGGCTCGACAATATAGCGTGAAGAAACTGCACGCTACATTGGGACTTGAATTGAATGCAATTCCCTCTAATGCAGTATTTCTGGGTTGGAACCAGTCCATTTAATTTGTTTGTTTACGTTGCTGCTTAGGTCGAAATAAACTTCATCAGACATGAAAAGACAATTCAGCAAGTTCTTGTCCTCTTTAAAATTTTCAAGCATTTTCTGGCAAAATTCTAAGTGTGTCCGCCAGTCTGCTGCATTAAGTTTTTTAGCAAATCCTTATGAATTATTGTCTGCAAAGTCTGACTACTGACACCTATTTATGCATGTAAATCTCCCTGTTAAAACACTGGGGCTGCTTTGTATGACAGCAATATTTTCTTAGATTCAAAAGAAAGAATTTCGATTATAAAGCCTCCTAACGACTGTCCCATGCTCTTCAAAATTATTCACTAGTCTCATAATAGGCCATCTACTTGCAGGATCGCCGCCAAACGTGCGCCTGTATTCTCTTTAGACCAAAACGTGATTTTTTTTAAACAAAATAAATCTGCTAAGCTTTTTGGCTTGTCTTCAGAAACACCCAGGGTCTAGAAAGTAATCAAACTTACGGCCCCTAGATTGGTAGGTCAGTACGCTACCTACTAATCTAGGGATGCACCCTATCCCAATTTTTCATTTTTATCAAATCTAAGGGTCAATCTACAAAAAAAATGTCAGGTTATTTAGATAGCCAAAAAGGTAGCAACACTTTTCTTTTAGCAGGGGCTTTCATCAGCCACAATGTATTTTTATTTAATATTTAACAAAAAAGGGCCAAATTTAAAAGTACAAGTATTTGGCTATGATAGTGAAGGGTATATAAGAGTTAGTACTGTCGAATTTAATTTGCTTTATTTTGCTTTGTTGTAGATTTTATCCAGTCGTTCCACAAAATTCAATGGTTTATAACTAAAAAAACTTTTATTTAACTGATTTTAAGACTGTAAAAACCCAACAACAAATTCTATAACAAATCAATGCCAAAGAAAATGATTGTAAAACAAGAGGAGAGCAGAGTTTGGAATTTGTTTAAGTTTAAATATAAAAACATAATTTTATTTATCGCTTTTTTTGATTCTTGGTTTAAATGGAAAATAAAGGGTGAATAAATTTGTGTTTATGACGTAAATTAAGACATATAATTTTTTCTGCGACGAGTACTTTTAATAAAAATATATATTAATTCAAGTGGCTTTTATAGCGGACACGACTTTTTTCAATAATCGTTTTGAAGTTAAAAAGCCTGTGACATCTTTTTTACGAGTATACTTTAAGATATAAGAGCTTTCACATTAAGCCAGTCAGCAGCGCTTCAACTTTATGCAGCTTCTTGAGGATAGAATTATAAATTAAATTAACAAATTATTAATTAATTACAAAAGTAAGAATATAAATTAAAGCGTATTAATATTTAAATCTTTTGTTTGTTGGGTGTGTTTTAACACATAGATTTTACTGCTATACATTAAGTAATGCAGCATACCTTAAGGTATTTTCTTAAAAAACTACTGTTCCTATTATAAATGAGAACCACTCAACTCATATTTGGTATGAGGTAAAAATTAACGATTTGACAGAAACCACATATTAATTTAACAACAAATAAAAATCTGCAGTTAGAAAAAAAAATATTGTGCCGGTGTGAGTGATTTATTTTATGCACCAAAAATCTTGTTATTTTTAATTAATCAATCAATTTTAATAATTTAAAATGTTTATTGGTAGGACGACGTTGCTTATAAAATCATGCACAACGTTTGATTAAATCTTGTTCGATGCATGAGTAAAAAGTGTTCTCTTTTATTTTGTTTAACTAGACGTGGTTAAAATTAAAGAGCAAAATATATTATTTCACTTGTTTTTTCCACTTAAAGTAATCGTATTCCAAAGAAAACTAAATAAACTAACCCCCCTCAAATATGCCTTTTTGCATATTTGTATTTTTTAATGTTTTCATTTTCTTTTGGGTTTTTAATTTCAATCGTGGCGAATAGCATAAGCTTAGTTTTTAATCATGCGTCGAACATGATTTAAGGCTGTGCATGATTTTTACTCAAACTGTTCATGTTTGTGTGGGTTGATTGATAAAATTTTTTAATCTTTTTAGTTCTTTGATTTCTGGCCATTATTACCGACATTGTAATTAAAACTTTTGTGCTAAATTCTTTTCGATGTCTACCCTATATTTTAAGACAATATATAAATACAGTTTAAAATTTTTGATTCATTGAGGCTCATTATTACAAGTTGCCATTAGTCAAAGTTAGTATTTTTAGGCCAAAATATCAGCTTTTGATCATACTTCAAGTTAATTGTTGTTTAATCCATGCATACGTTGTCACTTAGTTTTTGGTTGCAAAGTCAAGTCAACAATCGACTTTTTTTCCTACAAAATCTAAAATTTAACTACCGGAAACTTGTAATGCTAATAAAAGTAGAGTGGAGTTGTAAATCATAATACCACAATAAACTTCTTATTAGGTAATTTCCCATATTTAAACCGAGTAGTAAACTTTATGCGGCAAAGTTTTCAATATGTAACATTTCATTTCACCCTAATAAGACACATTGTACACAATCAATGTAAATATAATAGATAACGAGTTATTATTTGTACATCATAATACGTACTGGTATTCAAACATAATGAGTGTTTTGGTATTCGCAGCGATTACTGCAGTCATTATTTCGTTCAGCTCTAAAAATTTTTATAACATTAAAAAAAGTTTTTCTTTTATATACAACTACCTAAATATGGTAGGTACATACTTAAAAGCTGCCCAAAAACATTTTTAAAATTCACACATCACAGTAAGCATACATATCGTTACTTGTTTTCAAAAAAGCCCTAAGTTGCATTTAAAATTTTCTACAAAAGAAGCCAAAAAACTCTGTAAAATGAAAAATTAACCAAAATTTGTTCCAGTTTAAGTAGGTTATTTTCAATTGAAGGAGTGAAAAATTTTACAAAAACATATGAATCGATATAGTGCACCATAACAGTGTTACGAAAAATCATGCTGTTGTCTCACTGTTAGTATTTTTCATAAGAAACTGTATTTATTACATATAGCAATTTGTTGTTTAAACTTATACATAAAATTTGTGTACGTAATACTTGTGTGTGAGGTATAAAGTAAAATGTGTAATGTTTATATCTGTATTATTGTATATATAGGTTTCATATTAGTCTTAAGTGTTTTAGAATTAGTTAGATTAAGAATGTTTGCTTACCTTTGCTTGTATTACTTGATATACCCAGAAACATGTATCTAGTGTCCTTTGGCAGTGAGTAGTAGGTTGATCTGCTAGGTTAAGTAAAAGGTATATAAAGCAATGCTGAGATTGCCAGACATGATCAGTTTTAGTAGAGACGTTAAGAGTAAATAAAGTGTCTTTGAGACGGTTATAACAACAGTGTCTTTAATAAGTGCTGAGAAACTGAACTTCTTTATTTTACAATCCTGAACCTTAATAAACTAAAAGCTTTCATAAAAGGTTAGGTTAGGTTACAAAGGGCGCACAGTGAGCTATTTGCAGGATCTAGCCGGTAAAAAATCAAAATCAATTTTTTGTGTTTTAATGATTCAGACATAATAAGAATTGTTCAATTAGATACAAAAAAGGAGCCATGGGTGTTTTGAACCGTCTAATAGCCATAATTTTGTAGGTGAAAGATAAAGTTTCAAAAACTATTTTTTTCAATTCCATGCGTATTAAAGACATCTTATTCAAATTATTCTCATTTTTAGTACAAACGCTGCTCTAGAATTTTGGATGGAACATATTTTGCTTAAAAAGATATGCTCGTTTTAATAAAAATAAGAACAATTATCATATCTTTAGAGAAGTGCCTATAAAGTTGTCTCAAATTAGGGGTTTTCTTGATGAAAATTAGCATAATATTTGATATAAGTTGGACCATCTCATTGATGACATGAATAGACATAAACTTGAAACTTCGCTCAAAGGCAAAGGCAAATTACCTTCTCCTCTCTTTTACTTCCCAAAATCTCATTATATATCGATAGAGAAAACTCAACTTAGGTTCTTTTTTTACAATTATTTTTTTATTTATTGTTTCATTTTCTTGCTTATATTTGTTTTTATTGTTAAATGTTCTTATATATATGTATATAATTGCATTGCGTTTTGCATTGGAAACCAACAACAAAAATACTTTTATTTCTGAATATGAGTAAATGTAAAAAGTAACGCAAAAAAACAAAAACAATTGGTAAGCCCTTTGTTTATTTCTTTTGTTTAAATTTTTTTTATAAAACGTGCACTTCGCAAAGCAAATATATAGCTCTACAAAGTTGATTCTGTGTCGTTCCTCCAGGGCACGACACCGGCAGAGAAGGTGTTTTATAGTCTATTTCTAATTGTTTTGACAACTTTTACAGTAGTCGTTTGATGGCAAATCCATTCTCCAAGCATGGTTGCCAAAATTGCAGTGGCTAGTTACTACAGCCACCAAATTTCTCAACCGGGCTCTTTGGAGTCCCAGTAAATCTCTGCTGTGATTGCTATTTAGCCCTGGCCAGATCATCCTCGCCGTGTAGCACGTGCGTTCGTCCTTCCATCTGGACTGTGCTCTATAAAATGGTAAAAACGTAACAATACATAAAAAAAACGAATTGGATTTTTTTTTGTAACTTAAGGCTTTTTTGTAAACATATGACGATATGTATGTTTGCATCTAATTTTTTAAAATAAACACTGTTTGTAAGCTTGTGCAGGGTTTTAGTATTTATATACAACGAACGCACTATCACAATGATATTTTTTATATAATTATTTTATTTTTTATTTTAAGCCAATTGCCAACATACGAAAATTGAACGTAAATTATAATAATCAGTATGTCATGCATAATTTGAAGCTGTTCTTGTATGCATTCGGAATGCATGTGGTTGTCAATTTACGTCTGACTATTTAGTTGTCGTTCTGCACATTTTGTTCGACATGCCGCTTAGTTCTTTCCTATTTCTCATTAAACATTTTTTTTTTATCTACTGTTGACTGTCATTTTAAATGTGACGCCAAATGTTATTAACTGCCATTTTTATGCAGTTTTATTTTCTCTTTAGACTTTACGATTGTGTGACAAATATAAAAACTATTGTCGTTTCCCTGTTGACCACTTTGTTGCTTAGTTCCTTTAAATTTTCTTTTCTACAGTCTGTGATAAATCTAGATGCTACATAGAGCAAAAAAAAAATATGGTAAAATAACTTATTTAGTACATAAATTTGAGTCTGTTTGAGAGTGTGTGAATTCCGCTCTTTTTGTCACATGCACTAAAAGCACTTAACTTTACAGTCAGGTTATGGCGTTGATATGGGAAAGCAATGAAAATGGATATAATCGTTTGTATGAAATTATAGTATTTGGTGGTCATTTGAAACAGATGGTGTACAAACTATCATCAAGAGCAAATTTACACAGTACATTCATACTAGATATTAAAGTCCATTATACAGGGCAACCACTAATATGCATATACATACATACTGAATACTAACGTTGTATTTTTATATAAGTCTGCAAGGAATTATCCATAGACTTATAAATAAATATAAAAAAATTGACAGTCATAAAGGCCTGAGGTTATAGATTTCTACATGCACATATAAGCAGGCAAAACTTTCTATGATTTAAACACATACATACTCATGTATGTACGAATTTAATTTGTACACAATCCTGTCAAACAGCTGGTACTAAGTAAGCTGGACTTCCTTGCAATAAGACTTTCTAAATTAACTTAAAAACTGCGTTAGTCTTAATCGACTAGTATTTACAAGCTGCCTTTCGGCTATGCTGTCATTGATATTTTTACTGAATGATTTTTCCAGCCTCTCCAGATCTGTATTTCTTAAATTACTATATTTTTAACAGGTAATATCTGAAATTACTATATCATGTTACCAATGCAATTAACCAGTTGTAGACAATGCATTCATATAGGCTGGTCCTGCCAAAAAGCACACTGAGCGTTATTCGAGTCTTTCTGTTTACAAGTTTTTATGTTAAAAAGTTCAAATCGGCTAAGATTTACAAACTCGTGGTTAAATATTTTTAAGCCATTTTAAACCGCCTTGTATTGGGACAGGGTGCTTCAAAATATAGCGATCTAAGAGTTTGAGTTCTCTACCATGATCAGCAATTTGTTTCATTTAAATCTGAAAGGATTAAAAGTTTGTGTCTTGTGTCTTTTACTAATAGAGTCTTTTACTCTTTTACAAAACTAAAGCTTCTACAGTAGCCTTATGAATGATCATTGGCCTCACTCTAATACATATTGTGAGTAGGGAAGCAGCAGATAGTTCAGAGTTGAAGCTACCTGGTCTATGTTACCTTAAAGAAGGAAATTTTAGCAGGCATGTGAAAATTCTAGATTCTATTTGGAACTCTCCATGCCTCAACGTCTCTGATAGAAGAGATAAAACATTCACATTTTTAAGGCTTTTGGAAGTGGTCATCAGTTAACGCTCAGCTTGCAGAAATGGTGAAATAATTTTTAATCGGAGTCGATAGTTGTGGTATACTGATAGGTCCAAAATGGAAAATAGCAGTGCTAGTTTGAAAATTTTGAGGAACACGTTTGAGTAAGACGTTACAATGGCGAAAACAGCTTTATTTTTACAAGCGAAGTTGTACGCCTTAGAGGTATGTGCTAGGAAATGTCTACAAAAGTGTACTTTGTGCATTGGCAAGCTATTCCTTTCGATCAAGATTGGTTAGGGACTGCTACAAGCTTCTCAATATTTTTTACAGTCGTATCAAATACCAATTAGTTTTGTTCTAATAAGGTCTAATGAAAATCTTAACATTTGTAAATATTACAGTATAACACCCCCTTAATGGTCACTTATCATTGCAGCGCACAATGAATAACCTTTATATTTGAAAAACCTTGCATTGTGAACAATTCCACAGTTTCTAGAATAAATATTCGTATCCCTATCACATTTTTTATTGTTGTAGAAACAAAATATTGGTTGAAACATTCACCACATTGATTATTTGTCACCCATTGTTATGAGTAGATTAAACAAATTGCGTTTTATTTTCATTTTTATGACTTTTTTATGTTTAACTAAAAACAGTTGAATTAGTCAATTCTATTTAAAAAAAAACTTTTGAATGTTTTGTAAAGGTTGACCCTTTTCTTTTTAACAAATATTTTACTTCATTAGAGAGTTTGCATTATTTTCTTTACATTTCACAGCTTATTTTTCTGAAAAGTGTTAATATTGACAATAAAAAGGCGAAGGGTTTACAAATGTTTTTTATTTGATTAATCCGACATGACATTTGATCGTTGTTTTATTTGTTTATTAAAAATATAAGAGAAAGCATTCAGCTATAATAAATTGAAAATAATATTTATGTACATACTAAATGAGTGTGTAAAGAAGAATTATACACAGATGTACAATATTTTTCGTGCCACCAAACATAAAACTGATTTCTAGATTTTGTCAAAAAAAAAAAAAAAAAAATTTTTTTTTAAAGAAAATTTTAAAATTATATTTTTTCCTAAAAAATTCATTAAAAATCTAACATGAGTAAAGTCTTCAATTTTTTTTTTTAATTATTTAATACATGTTATATGCTACATTGAAAATAAGCCATTTCATTAAAATCACTTCATAACTTCAAAATTTATTCGCAATTTAGTGGAAATAAAAACAATTTTCTTCACTGTATATACGAAGAAAATTTTTGCTTATGAAGAAAAAATTAAAAAATAAATAAAAGAAACCTGTATTTTCAAACATATAAGGAACTTTTATTTCTTTTTAGTCAAAATGGGTATTTATCTGTTTATTTTTTGTTTTCGAACGGATTTGTTTAAAATTTGCTGCATATAGTGTTTATACTTCTTTTTAAACGAATATTTTTACCCCGAATTTGATTTAACACAAGTTAAAAAAAAAAAAATTATATTTTTACACGAATTGTTTTGTTTTAAAGCGATTTTTACGCAACTTAGAGATGATAATTCAGAAATAAGATGAACAAAATTATTGTGGTGATAGCAGATACTCTTTTTTTTTAATTTAATTTATTTTTTGTAATATTATTATAATTAATGAATTAAGAATTTTTTAATAATTTAATAATTACACGTGTAAAAAGAGAATTAGGTGTACTTTTTGATCACTAGCTACTTTCAAAAAAGATGTGTGCCCGTACTTAACTTAAGCCTGAAATTATACCTACAAACTGATAATAATCCTAGGAAAGACATGAACCACTTTATGAAGTAGATATTGAATGGCTGTATTTGTTTGCATGGGTTTTTTAACAATTAAAATTCTATTTCTAAACAGATTTCACTAAAAATTGGTACATACGCTTTGTAAGGATACCGACACACATAACAAAGCATCAAAGCAAATAAATAAAATTTATTTTCTGTTTGTTTGTTCGCTATAAACATTTTTGTTTTCCAACGGATTTGTCAGAAATTTGACATAAAAAATGTTTATGCTTCAGGAAGATCGCCCAGTTTTACATGATTTTTACTCACTACTGTTCATAAAGATGAGTCCGTGTACTTAATTTTTATGCCTGGAATTATGCTTCCACTTTCGCTGACTTAAAACACAAACTTTAGTTTTGTAAAAGAGTAAACGACTGCAACACAAACTTCTAGTCTCACTATTAATAAAAGACTTAAGATAAAAATTTCGAGCAGCACTAGTAATAGAAAACTTAGTACATGAACTTCAAGTTTGATAAATTAATAAAAGATTTAAGACACAAACTTCAGTATTGTTAAGACATATAGTGGTTCTATATAAAAAAAGGTGGTACTAAATATAGCACGTTTAAACTACTAGACGGATTTAGATGAAACAAATTTCTGATCGTAATAGAGGACTCAAACTTTTACATCATTATATTTTAAAGCACCTTGTTTCAATACAGGGTAGTTTAAAAAGTCATCAAAGTAGTAAACCTTGAGTTTTTAAAACCTTTAAGAGCCTATAACTTTCGTAAATCTTAAGCAATTTGAAAACTTAATATGAGTAACGGTAATAGATAATTAAATAAAATTTTCAGTTTGCCTTCGTAAGTACCGTGATTATACTTGAGATAAAAGTTTTTATTTGACAATCATACCAGTACCTCCAAAACACACATGTGCACATACGAACGTTTTAACAGTCACTGACATTATAGTGACACATTTTCTTTTAGTTGTTGGTTTTTTATGTCTTGCTATCATGACATTTGTTTCTTTTAAGACATAAGATGTAATAGAATTGCAGGGATAAATGAGTGTGTTGTATGAATGGAAGTAACAGCACTGATAGAGAAGGGATACTAACAAACGGACTGTCGAATGAATGAACATGAAATTCTCATTCTTCTTTGTAGCATCATTTTAGAACAAATTAAAAAAAAAGAACGAGAATCAAGATGAAAATTGCTAAATATGAGTTTAACAAGAAGAGAGTGAAGACAGATAAAAGAAAACCAACATGTGAACAAAGATGAACAATTACTTTTGTTGCTTTGTTGTGGTTTAAATGTAAAGTATTATTATTTTGTTGTTGTTTTTGTTATTGCTTTATGCGTATAGTCGTTTGTGAACGAGTAATATGTATAACTGTGTCTATGTACCAACATTTGAGGCGTTAAAAGATTATTTAAACAAGTAAAAAAAAAGGTTACGTTAAGATGCTGATATTGTTAGTTATTTTCAATTTCTTTTATAACTTCAATTGGAAAAAAAAAAGTTTAGAAACGTAATGAAAAAATAAAGTAATTGATATTAAGCTTGAATGCGTTTGTATTTTGTTTTATAGTTCAACTTTCTGTTGCTTTCAATGATGTTCCATTATATGGGTATAGATACACATATAAGCACATCCACACACATACATAAATGTATGTGTTTGATTGTCTGTTAAATAATATGTCAAACAATTTCTCTAGCTTCTATTTTTTCATTCCAAAGAGAAACTTCTTTTGTACAAAATAATGAATGAACAAATGATAGAATGAATAGAAAAACGTCAGCAGTAAAAGTTAGTTGCAGGAGCATTATTTAATTAAAGATAAAATGAGGTCATAAAATGCGTACCACCACATTATTTAAAAAAAAACACAAAATGAAAAATATCAACGCATGAATACCACGAGTTAAAAATCTGTGAAATGAGGTTGTTTATAGCATGAGCAAAAATTTCTAAATAAATAATTTTTGTAATTTGTTTTATTTTTTTTTATATATATAAATTAATTTATTTTAAAATGTTAATTTAAAAACAGAATTTTAGTTTTGTAAAATAAAACAAAAACAAGTTATTTAATTTATTTACGATCAAAAAGATGGAAGTGACAGTTTTGTCAACTTTTAAATTTCAAAAAGCACCAAAACCAAGAAAAAGCGACTATTTTAAAAAACACGGATTCAAAGCTTTATTTTCAAGTATATATTTAAATAATTGTTACTAGAGGTTGGTCCAACTAAAACGCACGATGTGAATTGTAAGTAGAACAAAAAGTTTTGAGAGAATAACCTTAATCATTTTTATTATGACAGAAGGATCTAAAACTGTTATGTGTAAAACAAAGTATCGATCAAATGCTCTACATGGTTTCGGTGGCATACCTCTATCCGATAGTCCATATTTTCAATGACTCTGAGACATAATTGTGGTTCAATGTCGTTAATGCGCTGAATTATGTCATACTTTAGTTCTGGAATTGTTCTTGGCTTTAAATATCCTCAAATAAAGAAGTCCAACGGTGTCAAATTACATCGCCACGACATGAGATAATATGGCCATTGATATTCTGGTGAAAAAGAACCGTTGTTTCCTTGGAGGTAAGTGACATCATCCTACTTTAACATCTTATTGTCCAGGTCCAGTTCCTCAATTTCTGGCAACAAGAAGTCCGTTATCATCTCGCGATACAAACACCATTTACGGTAATTGCTTGGCCCACCTCATTTTCTCTTCTGCCACACCATAACGAACAGCAGCAATGTTTTCCTCAAAACAAACTGGGTGAACATGCACAGCTGTTTTCCCGATTGTGGACCTATTTGTGTGATTATGCTGATTAAAAAAATCGGGTGGTTGCAATGACATCCACAACTAATAAAACAATACTATTTTTAAAGAATTGAAATAAATTTATATGAAAAACTTTTAGAGTTTTCAAAAGTGTAGTCCTTGAAAATGATTTAATACCACAAGCGGTTTCTATATTAACGCAGATGTAATATTTAATTATCAATAGGAAGACATAATTGTCTCAAGTTTTCTGTACCTGACACAAGCCCAATAAATTGTGGTTTTCTGGTGTATTGACCAAAAGTCACAAGTTTTGATAATTACATTGTAGAAAATAACTTAATGTTCACACATGAAACTTCATTTCTTTGCCAAACATCCAACCATTCCAAACTACATACGTATGTTTGCATTTGTGTATTCGTTGCCAATGTGTGTGTCCCTTGAAAATATTCAAGTTGTTTTTGTACAAACTAAATTTTCCATTTATTATTTGTTATACAATCAGCATCTTAAGTAAACCGCAAAAAAATAACTCTTTTGTATACATATGTATGTAATGTATGCATAGATGTGCACATATTGCTGTATGTGTATGTGTATGTGTGCATTTGTGAGTGAAGCTTGGATAGGAATTTTTACATGGCATTCAAAGGATTTATTAAGTTATAAAAGGTAAAATTGCAATATTAGTTTTTTTCTTTAATGTAACAGTAACAGGGAAGTATTTCTTTATATACTTCGTGAAGGCCTAAGAAATCCAAAACTTCATGTATATTTCTGTCGACTCAACGTTGTGCGGCTCCTTCAGGATATAAATTTAAATTTTATTTATTTATTTTTTAGTTGGGAAAGTGGGAATGCTGTTACGCATATCTGCCCAATATGCGTAACATCGACAGGTTATGTGGAACTCCTCTAAGCGCCTACCAACTAAGCCCACAACTGTTACCATCCATCTCATTACTTCGGAATGACCTTATGTATTATCATGGCTCGTCAGGCCCCCTTATGTATTATGTGGCTAATAGATTCATTGTCTCAGAACTCTTCTGTGGAGCTCTAATAAATTTAGTTTTAGGAGTGACTGGAAAGAGAATCGCAGCAATACTAGCTGAAACTCAAGGAAGACAGCTAATGAATTATTCTGCCTGACCCGGTCAGAAATAAGTATTGTGACGGGTTTTATGACTTATTAATTATCAGTCAATATGACCTTTTCACGTTATGTAACGAAGGTGTAGAGACTACCGTCGGATCTACAACATCGGACAAGGCAGCCAAGAAAGTATTTGAATTCTTAGCGAATACTGGACTTAAAGAAAATTTATAACTTGAGAGTTGTATAAAAATAGATCTATTTTGACCGCAGTGACTATTTTCTCTCTCCTTATTCTTATTCTAATACGAATTTGATCACTGAAATAATTTTTTTTAATTTTTAAGAAAAACCATCCAAGTTTGTATTGAAAATATGGAAACTTTGGCGGCATATAATTTAGAAAATACGGATTTCCCTAAGAAAATTTACTTTATATTTTCTTCATAGAATTACATTTTCTTTCACTTGCAATAATTCTTTTTATTACTTTGGCATGCGTGACTTCAGTAAATTTGTTCCATGTGAATCAATCGTGACTATCTTAATTATTTTTAAAATTATAATAAATGGGCACTTTTGGTCTTGCGTTACCTTTTAAACTCCATTGCGTTTCAACTACTCTTGCATACACATACAACAATTACACATTATACTCGTACATACATACATATTTATGTTTGGTGCAAATGTGGCAAAATGACTGCAATAGTTAAGATTGTCGCAACATAATGAAAATTTATAGCAGTCGCAAAAATGTATATCATAAAACGATAAAAAAAATACGAGCACAATTTTTTATATAAAAAAAAACCAACGAAAAATATTAAAAGAAAACAAATAAATTATTTAATAAAAGAAAACGTTATTTTATTACAAACATAAGATGTCTTAAAACCAAGAATTATTAGGAATATTGTAATTTTTTATGGAATTTTTTATATAATGGAATTGTTAGGGTTGACTTTGTACCCGCATTATTAGCTTATTTTTAGCCAAATGTTACCATTTAAATAGGAAAATAAATCTACAAATCAAATGAGAAATAAAAGCAAATAAAAAGCTAAAAAAATTATATTTTAAAATAACAAACAAATACAACCACAGCTACACATGCATGTATAAGTATATCTATATGCAATACACGTACTACGTGTCGATCGTAGAACTATTGGGAGTGTGTTGTTTGTCGTTTAATGTGCGCAGCAGTTAGCTCTCAAGCACAGCAGTGCTGTTGCTGTTTATTTAATTTGTGTTGCATTGATTTTTTAGTTCCGTTTCCTTTTCCAATTATTTTTATATTCGTTTACTGGTAAAGATTGCATATAGTTAGGGTTACTGAGTTGAAACTTGATATTTTTCAACCATCTTAAGTTAAATAAAAACTTACAAAATTTTCTACACGCTGATCTAAACAACATAATGGTTTTTAGCTTGTATCTTGCATACTTTTAAAGTCATATTTAATTTATATACACGAAGTATCTTGCAAATCGATGCCACACGACAAAAACAACATCTTTGGAATAGCAGCTGTACGCTATTTCTATTTGACAGCCAATTAGTGTATTGCAAACGTGACATCATCAAAAGATCCAATTTTATATATAAAGGACGCATCTTCTTGGACAGATGTCGGGTGGTGAATGTTAGAGATGGCAAAATGTTTGGACATACAAATAAAAACTCGCTAAGAATATACTGTGAGGCCAGAGATAAATGGTTTGATTTTAGTTTCGCAAACACAGATTTCTAAATACTTTGGCTTTGGAGCGTCAATTTGGGGGAAATCTTTGTATATAGCAGAAATGACGGGCTTTGAATATGCTTTTGGGGAAAGAGACTACTCTGATCAGTCGGATTATGAAGTGTGTGATAGTCAGTCGATCTTTGTTGCAATTTTCTTGTGGGCTTCATTTAATATACTTTTTTTTATTGCAGTTAGTCTTAAATTTCTTGAAATACTTTTGGTTGGTTTCATTTGCTGTTATTTTTATTCTGCATAGATATTTCTTATTGCTTAAGTCGACTTGTAGCAATCAACTCAATAATTTTATTATTGTAGTTTAGTACCATTTGCTTGAAGCGAAATAATTTTATTAGGAAAACTGTATGTATATATAAATAAAATTCGTTTTCTGTGTGTGTGTTTGTTTGTTGGCTATATAAATTTTTATTTTCCCATAGATTTGTCTGAAATTTAGTACATATAGTTTCTATACTCCAAAGAAGGTCACTATATACTTTTGGATAGGTCACGCCCACTTTTCAATGATTTTAATTCAAAACAGTTCAAAAAGATATGTGCCCGTAATTAATTTAAGATTGAAATTGTGCTTTGAAATATTTCATTTAGCACTTTGGTGCGTGCCTCTGATAATAATGCTAGCAAAAACATGATCCACTTTAAAAAGTAGTGAATGACGGTATTTATTTGGATTAAGTTTTGTAAAAATTAAAATTATATTTCTAAGGATAAGGACGTAACCATTTATCTGACATCGCTATTTGGGGAGGCTTAAAACATTTAAATGTTACGAATTTACGAAAAATTATACAAAAAATTGTTCCAATAAAAAAAAAATCTGTATTACTTATACAAAAAAAAAACTGATCTAGAAGAAATAGAGTTCTCTGACGTCCTTATACGATCTTACCTTTTTTCCCAAAGACTCAATGTTCCCAAAGTACTTTAATTATATTTTATTTTAAATAAATTGTAGTCATTTCTTATTTTTTTGAGAAGTTACACTTTTCGTTTCTGCAACCTATTTATAAAACTCAAATGTCAACTGAGAACGACTAGCCCGGTTTGGTTAGTTTTTTTGGAATATGTTTTCAGTAGCCAACATAAGGCTTTTACGAAAGATAAAAATTGACCATGTCCACTTATTCTATTTATATAAAATATTTATAGGAAAGAAATGACTACGCCCTTTTTACGCCCACTTTTTAAATTTATCTCAAATAGAATAAGGGCTGGAGTGATTTCGTAATAAAAATTGACCACACCTTACGCCTACTTTTTCCATTTAATCAAAATGCAGAACGGCTGGATCAATTTGACAATTTTTTTTTGTATTTGTCCTAACCCAAATTAGGTTTTTAAAAACAAAAATTGATCTACACATTTGAAGAATTGGACCGATTTGGTAAATTTTTGTAAACGTTTGTACGAAAAGAGAAATTGTTCGCAAACAATTCTACACCTAATTTTTTAAAATTTCGGGAAAACTCATATATCTACAAATGTAATTGTCAATTGTCAAATAAATAAAAAAAAATAAAAGTACCACATCAAAAATATCAATTTCAATATTTTTTTTTAATTTAATTCATTATGGTAGATATTAAAAAGTTTAATATTTAAACAATTTTTTAAGTAATTAGTTTTTGTATGTAATTTCAATATTTTTTTTAAATTTAATTCATTATGGTAGATATTAAAAAGTTTAATATTTAAACAATTTTTTAAGTAATTAATTTTTGTATGTAATCATCACGATAAATAACAATAGGAATTATATATTTAATTGAATTTTTAGATTCAAAGTGAAATTGATGGCGAACTTGTGACGCACAAATCGATGGCTTATATTATTTCCCACCGGAATTGCTAGAATTTCCAAACACACAATCTACAGGTGAATGTTGGATGGGTAGTGGTAATGCTGCGAAATATAAACCAACGACGTCTTTGCTATGACATTTGCCTAGCAGTAAAAAACCTGATAGACAACGTTATCGTAGCAACAATACTTAACGCAAAATACAAAAGAATAGCGCCGAATAATGTGTCAATCCCTTTTAAACAGTACAATTTCCATCCGCAATGACAATGAACCAAATTGCGTGTTTGCGGAATTTATTTATTGCCTACTCCCTTTTCGGAAGAAAAAACTATTTATTGGTTTCAATTGGTTATCTAAATATTCGATGTATATAAATAAAATACCTTACCATTCAAGAATGATCTTTCAAAAATACATTATTTTCTTCTCTCTTTAACAATTTTTCAATAGAAATAAAATTTGAAGGCAAAACAATGTTTATCGGGTCTGCTAGTTTTTTAATTTTGTACAAAAAAATATTACAGAATTAAAATCATTTTTAAAAAGGTACCGACTCTTTAATTTTTCAAAGGCGTGTCAAAAGTCTACAATTATGTATGAAAGTGTATTTTTTTCCTTATAAATTCTTGTCCAGATTATCGTTAAATAACAAAACCCATTTATTGTTTATTTACATAACTTTTTTGTTAAATTTGGGTTTTTGTATTTTTATTAACAAAGAAACTTATTCATTAAAAACAATACGCTTTATTACCTCCTCCCTGGTAGTAATATTTTATGCCAGCATAAAAGGCATAACAACGCAACTTTGTTATTGGGTAGAAAAAAAGTAATAACGAAACGGCAAAAAGGGAACAAAGAAAAATCGTTCACTAATGGATAGTAAAATAAAAAAAGTGCAAAAAATATTTATAAACAAACATAAAATAATGAAAATGAATTTATTATGAAAAAGTAAAAATAAAAGAAAAAGAAATGATAAAATGCAAATATAAAATGAAGAGTTATTAGAAAGTCATTGTTGTGAATTTCTATTCATTTACTGTTGCTGTCGCGTGTTATAAAGTTATTTATAATGAAAATAAGTAAGTTTGTGTATCACGAAATTAAAGTTCAGTTACTTTATACTTTTAACTAAAAGTGTGTAGTCATAGGCAAGTCATACATAAATCCACGCATATATTTCTATTGCTTTCTTTTCTAAAAAGATATTTAACAATTATTGAATTAGTTAGTATGATTTTATTAGTATGATTTGTTGCAACGTTACTTAAGTAAAATAGTGCAGCTTCCGACAATAAAATACAAGTAAAAAGCTTTTTTTTTGTTAAATCATTTAAGCAAATACCTCTGCTGTGTTGCTAGAGAACTGCATTGGATTTTTAGTTTTTTAAGGCTAGATTTAGTCTTTTTTTTTCGTATTTAGCCTTGTAATTTATGATATAGTCTCTAGCTTTTTTTCTAGCTTTTTTTGTTAAAACAGCCTTAAATAGCCTTTTTGGAAAATGTAAAATAAACAAACTGATCCTGAATAAAATTCCTGAACATAAATGAGTTTCTTCTATAAACTTCGAACTCTTGAATTGAATTGAGTTGCTACTTTAAATTTTTTCAGAGAAAACCATGTTGTTTGTATAAAAAATTGTTACATTTTCTATGGGGGGCAACATATTTAACAAATTAACTAAATATGCTCGACAAAACTTTGATATGGAAATTGATAAATTGGTCGGACGAAAATAGTGAAGAAAATTATTTGACTTTTTCTTTGTAAAATAACTGCATTTTTTTGCATGTACTTCATTGCGAAGCTTTAGGCTAGTATTCAAAGAGACTAATGACGACTTCAAGTATAAATTATGACAAATTTTTCATATAAATAAATTTGTCACAATATCGATTTCAAGTCTACTTTAATTTTCTTTGAACACAAGCATATTCTTTAAGAAATAATTTTCATAATTGCTTCATTCATCAATTTAGTATTTAGTAGGTTGCTCATTTTTAGTATGATAAACTAAGTTAATTATTAGAATAGAAATCGCATTGAAATCAAAAAACTAAAGTGAAAGTTTAAAACTAATTAAATTCGTTTATAAGTTTTTAAAGCCATGTGTAAAACTACTTTATTTTCTTTAGTTCTTAATATGTTTTGTTCTTTTCTTATTTTCTTATAAAAAATTTAATAAAAAGTGAAGAAAATTTTGAATTTTAAGCTTTAGCTTTTTAGCTTTTTTCGACCTTATTTTAGTTAGTTTTTGATATTTTATGTTTTCTTCTTGATTTTTTTTAATAAAAGTAAGTCACAATTTAACTTGTAATGAAAAATGAAGAAAATTTTAAATTTTAGTTTTTTTATTCTGGGCGATTTAGCTTTTACTAGCTTTTTTTAAGCCAATTTAGCTTATTTTTTTCTAGCTGCTGGCACAGCTGCTGATGTGCAAAGTTTGAGTAAAATCCATTTAAAATGAAGTTGTCAAACTATTAATTAGATTTGTTAGTCGGTTGTGAAGAATGAATATACTTTATTTTAATCAGATTGGAGTTGTGTTTTAATGTAAAAATTATTAACTCAGCTAGCCTTAATTACCTAGCCTTGCGTATGTTTAATTCAGTTATTTTAGAGGACTACAACTTTCCTTACAAAAGTTAATCCGATTATAGTAAATGGTATTGTTTTCATTATCATGTCGTTAGTTCCGGATCGCTACACCATCCCTTAAAAATCATCAAAAAGTTATTAAATTAATTTAAAAGTCGATTTTTTGCTAAAATAACTTAAGCGATTTTTCCTAATTATTTAATACTGTTACCTTTAACCTGGGTCTACGGGTCTTGTCCCGTCTTTCCGTGTATAGAATTTTATAGACTAAGCAGATTGTATACATAAAGTCTGATTTTTAATCAGCTACTTTTACCCGGCTTCAAGACTGCTCGCTGACCGGCGTAAAAAAGGCGTGGCCTATGCAAGAATATGTAGATTTTATGTTTCAAATAGATTTTAAGTTGTTAAATCATTGAATATTGCACGTAAACATATTAAAAATGCCTCTCAATTTCAGATGTTTCGGTTCAACAACTGGTCAGGGCCAAATTTCTTTTTATACACAATTTTTATTAAAAATTTTTAATCAAATTATATAAACATTTTGATATAACTTTTTCTAAATAAAGTTTTTATAAAAGTAAATAAAAATTGTTTATTCTATCGATTTTTTCATCTCAGTTATTTTATTACTTTGTATTACTTTGTTAATTTTCTTTCCAAATTTATTTGACTCTACCTACAGCTAAGAAGTATTACCTCACCAATCAACCCCTTCAGCCAAAAAGTTCTATTGAATTTGAATGATAAGGTTTTTGTTTTCCAACAGTCAAAACAAAATTATTTTCAATCATATTTTTCTCATTTATTGTAATTAAATAAAAGTAAGCTTATTGTAATCATAACAAGTTTGCTATGGACATATTTGTGGTTTCAGTTAAAATTTTATCACATATAATATGATAAATTTAACCATATCTAGGATAGTAAACATAGTATGGTTAAATATAACTAAAAACATATTTATCGTAATCACAAAAATGTTTAGATGCTTTAAATTAACAATATTATTTTTGCGGAGAACAAACTATGTTTGCATTGACCATATTCAATCATATTTTTTCTTTGCGTGATATTATAAAAAAATTAAAATTTATGTTAAATATGATGCACTGCTGAGGACGAAATGTACACAAAAAACTATGTACCTTTTTTTAATCAAAAAATTTCTTAGCTGTTTATATCTAGACCAGCTTTTTCAAAATCCAAACAAGACCTGAGAGGCACATTTTACTTTTAATTTATTTTTCATTTCGTTTCAACATTTATCAGCAAATATTTTTGAAATAAAAATATTTGATACATCAATTTTTGATCCAAATTGAGAAAAATTAAAATTTTTATCCTTGCTTTCACTTGTACAGCAAGGGAACAACCAACAATATTATTTCGTATTTTATTTAAATATTTACATTTTCAGAGAAAGTAGATTTTTTGTTTGTTTTATTAGTCAGCTAATTAGTAGTAATTTTTCAATGCAAGTACCAAGTCCTTAACTTAACAAATAATTTCCAAGTAAAGTATTTTAACTTAAAAGCAGCTAGTTAAAGCAACAACAACTTTTTTAATGTTTTTGTTTCAAGAAACAACAACGGCAATGGTTTCTTTTTCTCACTGTCTCTAATTATAATTGTTGTTTGTAGCGAATTTTTAAATGAGAATAAATTAAAAACATAACAAAAGAGGTACAAGGTTATAAGCACCCAAGGCACTCAAGCATTAACTTGAAGAGTACTTGAGCTTTAGCAAAATGCTAACAACAAAAGCAACAGCAGCTGCTGCTGCGCTCACATGTTTGCACATTGAATGAGTTTGTGAAAACTGCCTACTGTGGTCTCAAATTCAATCTCTGCTACAAAAATACATACAATACACATACATAGTCATATAAGGTATTAAATTCAAAAAGCAAATGTTCTTTAACAAGCTTAATGTGCATTCAGAATCACAGTGCAACCCTTAGTTTTCTTTTAATTTTTATTTATTTTTTGTTTTGAATGGCAAAATATTTGCTCACACCGGAATACTTAACAGAAAGGAGTGTGTGCGGATGTGTGTTGAGTGAGTGTGAATGCAATTGCATGTGGGAGTTTATTTAATATTTACAGTTACTTACAAATGAGTACATTTTCATTTCATAACAAAAGAAAAACAAATGGAAATGTGAAATGTGAAATGTAAAATTGACAATTTAATGATGTTATATTGTTGAACAGGAACGTACACGTTTATTCTCAAACATTTATTTGCTCATGTCTGCGTTGGGTGTGATGTGATGTGATGATGCTTTTTCATTTTTAGAATATACGAGTAAAAAGTGTGTGTGCATTAATGTTAAATGTACAGCTTAAGGGGCTCTCATATATTTTGTTTTTGCATTTCTAATTTTTAATGCAACAGTTTCAATTTTCATGTGCTTCCAAGAGCTTTGAAGTGTTGCTACCAAATTATAACATTAATTGTATGTACGGGCTCATACGTACTTACATACGTACATGTGTATTTGGTTTCTTTTTCCTGTAAGCCAATGCAACGAAACCTTGATACTCATTTTTTCTTTATTTTTTTGATGTTTCTTTTACTAATTGCAAGAGTAAAGCAAATATTTTCTTAGCAAAAGCTAATAAGCTAAAGGGTTTTGAAAGCGATAAACATTTTTTTCAAAGCAAACATTATATTAAAAGTTTAGTTTCCAATTAGTAATTATTGTGAATAAGCAAAAGGAGTAAAAAATAATTTTGTTTTGATATTGAACTGCAAGCTGCATGTCTATGTATCAAAAATATCCTTGAAAGCAAAGTACAGGCATGTTTGTATTTATGTAGGCATTTTCTTAAAGTGGCTTTTATGGCATTAACTGTTTTAGTATTCTGCATAGTATGTAACGAAATAATTATAAAAATTTTTAGATTTATGAAAATTTATTTAAAAAAGAGATAAACGAATAATAGTTATTTTAGCATTGAATGTTGTAAAATTTTTTTTCATATATAATTTAATTAAATTAAATTCAACTTATTTTGCATCCTTATTTAATATTCAATAATTGTTTTTTTTTTTGTATATTAAGCATGACTATAGACATTCTGTTATTTATAAAAAAAGTGGATTGTTTTGTAGATGTCACTAATTTTTATTTTTTTTTGATTGAATTTAATTATTTATTTTAAAGTTCACAAAAAAAAATCTTAATTTTAAATTGACATTTCATTAAAAATTAAAATAATTTTTTTTTTAATATTTAACAAAAATGAGCGATTTAAAAAATTTTTAATATTTGGCTACTATAGGGTAGTCCAACCAAAACACACGAAGTGAATTGTAAATAAAACAAAAAGTTTTCGGAGAAATATTTTCATATATTTTATTATGATAGTAGAATCTGTGATAATTATGTGTGAAACAAAATATCAGCCAAATGCTTCCAATACCTTCAGTAGCATAACTCTATCTAATGGTTCATATTTTCAATGACATAATTGAGGTTCAATGTCGTTAATATGCCGAATTATCTCATCCTTTAGCTCTTGATTTATTCTTGGCTTATTGACGTTCACTTTTTTTTTTTTTAAATATCTCTAAAGAAGAAAGTTCAACGGAGTCAAATCACATTATTGTGGTGTCCAATTAACATCAATATGAGATTTAAATTTCTAGCTTAAATGGAAATTATTTCCTTGGCTGTGTGGCAACATTTTGTTGGAACCATATCCTCAATTTCTGGCTAAAGAAGTCCATATTCTACCACACTATCACTGCCAGCAGAACTATTTGAATATGCACAGGTATTTTCACATTTTCTATAGACCCGCTTTGCTGAAATTTGTTTACAATTCTTCCGATCGTGGAGACATTTCGTCGATTATGCTGACCAATAAAAAAGCATGAAGTTTACGAAATATATTTTGATGTGAATGCCTATTTTCGTGGAAGGCTTCAACAATGTTAACGTGCTGCTCAATTGTGTACCTCTACATGGTTGAATTTGTCAAGCACTCAAGCAAAGAAATGTCAAATTAAGTTGGTTGGCGGTAAGGTGTGACTCACAATTAACATTCTGCATTATGGTTGGACCACCTTTTATATTAAAGTGTAAAAAAACGCGGTACCGAATTTAACTTGCACTTGAATAATGGGAGATGTTAGCGTTTTTCTCTTTTTAGCAGCCTTGCCAAGAGCTAAAAAAAAGCAAAATTGGAAAAAGAAATCAAGAAAAAACTAAATCACGCAATTAAAAAACTGGAAATAAGCTAAAAAGCTACGGCTTCAAATTCAAAATTTTCTTAACTTTTTATTAAATTTTTTTTATAAAAACCCAGTTTTTTACTAGACAACTAAATACTAAATTGATGAATTAATAATAGTTTTCTGCAGCCTTATTAAGCCATTATGAAAAATATGTCTTGAAAATAAAGCTTCGATATAAAGTACATGAAAAAAAAATTCATTTATTTTACAAAGTAAAAGTCAAATAATTTTCTTCACTCTTTTCGTTCAATTAATTTATCAATTTACGTATCAAAATTTTGTAGAGCATATTGGGTTAATTTGTTTAAATATTTGCCCCCCAAAGCAAATGTAAAATTTTTTTATAGAAACAGTGGGACTTTTTCTGAAAAAATTTAAAGAAGTAGCAAATCAATTCGGCATTATGCAGATAAAATATAAATTTAATTAAATTCACGTTCGAAGTTTACAGAACAAACTGATTTAAGTTCACGAACTTTCTTTAGTCTTAGTTTGTTTATGTATGATTTGTTTTAATTTTTCAAAAAGGTTATTTAAGGCTATTTTGAAAAACAAAAAGGCTAGGAAAGAAGCTAAGTCATAAATTTCGAAGGAAAAAAGGCTATATCTAGCCTTAAAAATTGTAAAAATGGCTGAAATTCTATACGAAATTCTTTGGGTTCCCATCAACACCGGATACAAACTGCTAGTTTAAGATTCTTCTATTTTAAATTTTAACATTAAATTATTCCTTTTATAATTGTTTTAATTCATCATCGAGTTTATTTTTCATAAAAATCTATGAATGATGCTGTGGCAGTATTAAATGCAACCACATGTTGGTTAAAACATGTGAAACATAAACATTTAGCAAAAGAATGGAAAAAACAAAAACAAAAATCTAGCAACAACTAACAAAAAAAAAATTAAAATTGAATACAGAAAAAAAAACAGCAACAAAAAAAAGGAAACATTAAAAATAAGAAACAAAAGAAACAGAAAAATACAAACTAGAGTTTTATAACCTTAAATGCCACAACATAACCATTACCACAAGCAACTACAACTGCAAATACATACTCGTACAAATTATTGTATAAAAAAGACTGCTACTACTTGTATAAATTACTTACTTGCTACAACGGCTACATACGAGTACATGCTTTGTACTTATTTCTTTACTTAATAAGGGCATCTATTGAAGGTTTATTTCTAACGTTTCTGCCACATGTATGTGAGTAAAGTGACCGGAGCATTTTAATTTCGTCCTTGCAAAAATAGAATTTTTAATAAAATTTAATTGAGAAACTTGTTTCTTTTAGCCAAAGCTAATCTTAGTTCTTTGCATATAAAAACAAAGCTACACTTTTATTGAATGTAATTCGGCAGGGCCGAATCTTATTTACCCTTCACTAGAGTAGGAAACTATGTCTTGCATACTAAATTTTCATACTAACTTCTCTGTAGGTTTTCTAGTGGCTTCAGAAAATTGATTTCAACATTCACACGGACAAATGGACATCTCTAAATCGACTTCGGTTTTAATAAACATTTAGAGAGTGTCAGACGTCAAGAATTTACACACGAAATGAGAAACTATACCCTTTCCACTTTTTTGAAATGTATAAAAAAAGAAAAGCATCAACTTATTATTTCCTGTATGAATCTGCATGTCACGAATTCGACAAGAATGTTAATTACGACTTGTGGAATACGTTCTCAGAAAAATTATTTATATATTTTAATTGATTCTAGAAAAAATTCTACATTAAAATTTTAAAAACAAAATCGCTAGATCGACCCCGTTATTCAGAATATTTACATATACGAGTATGTTTAATAGGGTCTCACATGTATGGTGTAGTACTTTCTACACACCCTTCTTGTTTACTATAAAGCGTTTAAAAATTCAGTTTTACTAGATTTTAAAAAAAAAAAAATATTTGGTCATGTTAAGCATGTGCAAATGTGTACTCACACATACATGAATATGTATATTAAAAAGCATACATACTCGTGGTATATACTTATATGTATATGGGGTCAGTATGTGTCCAGCATGTTAACAAGCCGCATGACACATGTCATAATAATACAATTCTATTCGTATTTGAGAAGTAATTGTGTTGAGATACGATATAAAGCAGATGTATGTGTGTGGGCTTATGTTTGTGTGTATTTATAAAATGTTTGTTCTTTGTTTTTATGGATTAATAAGAATGACTATTTATGTGTTTGTTGATTTTTTTTATTTTTAGTTTATACTCCTCTCTGCCTTCCTTTTCCGTTTAACACATATTTTTTTTTTTTTGGTAAAATTCTAAAGGTACAAATTAAATCAAGAGTATTAACTTTTATTTATTTGTTTCAACAGCATTAGTTAAATTTACTATGCGTTGCAATTATTACATGTACGAGTGTGCTGTATTCCCACAAGCGTTTCCTACTTTTGTAGCACTTCGTATTTAATGAAACAAAAATCAAACTGTTACAGTGAAAATTTCAAATGGTTTTATATATATTTAAAACTAAATTAAAAAGTTATTGGTTTGAGAACTTTAGCTGTCTTTAATACTCTACTTACTATTTTATTTAGATAAAAAATTATATTTAATAAATTTCAATATAACCAATAACATATTTGGAATAGAGAGTTTAATAAAAATTAATTTTTATTTTTTTTGTGGTCTAACCAAAACGCATCACGTGATTTGTAAATAAAACAAAAAGTTTTCAAAGAATTTTCTTAATAAAAATTTTTTATTATGATAGAAGGATCTACGACATACGGCATACCTCTATAATGGAGGTTCAATATCGTTAATGTGCCGAATTCTCTTATACTTTAGCGCTTGAATTGTTCTTGGCTTACTGACGTTCACTTTTTCTTTTAAATATCCTTAAATCATATGATCGTGGCGACCAATTAAGATAGGCACGACATGAGCCAACACGGCCATTGAATTTCTAGCTCAAAGGAGCCATTTTTTCGTTGGCTGTGTGACAATTGGCACCAACCATGAATCACTACTTGTAGATAACTATTTATTTTCGCGTTAGTTGATATAGCTGCAGGGAACAAGTACACTCGCAAAACCACACCTCTTAATATCCTAGAGTAAATTAATTAAAAAAAACGGATGTGAAAGTAATTCATGCAAAAATATGAAACAAAAAAATTTTTAATTAAAAAAAATACCTACAATAATTACAGTTTTTTAGTCAAATTTGTATTTAAATTGCTTTCTTAGCCTACACGAGTTTTGTTGTACCTTTCCTGAAAGCAATAATGGTATATCTACATTTGAGCTGTTATTTTTGAAAGTGATATAAGTCCACTTTTTTAAAAAAATGATAAAGTGGTAATTTTAGTAAGATGTAAACACCATCTAATTAAAATTGAAACGAATTAATTTTTTTTAAAGTTTACTTATACCATTTTCAGTTTTACAGACTGTTAAATACATACCTGTCTCTGTTTTTATACCCTTCACTGCAAGTAAGAATGGTATATATAACTTTATGATTCCGTTTGTAATTTTTACATCGTATATATAAAACATAGAACCTACAGATTAAATTCCTTTTGGGTTTCATTAATTTGCTGGACAAAATTGGTGCCTCTGAAAAATGGGAAATGGTAAAAATTCCTCATAGCAAGAGCATTAAGGTATGTGGAAAGGGGAGGTCATCTAGACTTGTAATCTATCGCTCATATACTCAGAAGTTACTTTGGATTATTCTTAAAATTAGAACAATCAGTCGTCAAATGGACGAGGAATATTAAAAATATAACCAATATTTCAGATTTTCCATAATTTTTGCTTTGTTTTTTTAGGGATATTTTTAAGCACGAAACTTAAAAAATTTTGTGTGGTTTGATCTTTATATAAGAGAATTTTTTCGATTTTGCCTTTAATTTGAAAATCTTTATTGATATTAAATATATAATTAATTAGATTTGGTTTAAAAAATATTTTGCAAAATTAAAATACTTTATATATTATTTTTTTGCATTTCTATTGGATATCTTTCTTAGAATTTTTTTTTATTAATTAAAAAATTGAGTGTCTGCAGACATTTAAATGATTTTAAAAATTAAATTCTCCGAAGGATTTTTCCTTAGAACTCGTTAATTTTAGTTTCTTTCGCTGAAATTAAATAATTATTTATTTAGGATTAATAAGAAATACGTATGCAAAGAAAATTTTTTATCAATGTTTTTCATTTCTTTTCTTTATTTTTATATAATTTTTCATTTTTAAGTCTATTTAACTTTTTTTTATTGCAACGGCTAGCTTATTAAGATTGACCTTGTATTATAAAAATTTATTTTATTTTGATATTTCGTTCCAAATAAATACGTTTCTTAAATACGACCTCAAGCATAATAAGCTAGCCGTTAAAATTATATAATTTTTTTGTATTTTTTGATATTTAAAAAGAAAATGGAAAGTAAAAAACATGAATATTTCGCTAGCACAGTGAAGGGTATATAAGACTCGGCTCAGGCGAATTTAATTTGTTATTGTTATAATTTTTATTTTCATTTTAATACAGACAGACACACCCATACACATGCAAACACAAAATATTAAAAATGTAAATTCAGGAATATTACAAAGACGTGGTTGTCTTCTTTTAAGAAAATATTTTTCTAATTGTTTTACGTGGCTACCATATTTTCAAAAAGTATTTTAATAAAATAGAAAAGTAAAATAAATAAAAATATTTGAAAGTGGAGTTGGAATTAAAGCTAAAAAAAAATTTTAAAAATGTGTGTTTGCCCTTGCAACAAATATTTTGTTAATATTTCAGCTTCCACATAATCCAAGTTATTATTAATTTTTTTTTATATGCCAGCTTTTATGTTTAATGTTGGTGCACACACACATATACATAAATGTGTAAGCATATTGAAATTTCTAGTTGTGGGCAGTAGCTTACGGTGTAATTGTAATAAATTCAACATAAATCTTCATATTAGTTTTAGAGCAACGAAATATAAAGGCTGCCATCAAGTTTGCATGTTTAATTATCAATTAGACCAAGTTACTAAAAAATTTAAATAAACATGGGTAGTGAATTTCACGCTTGGAGAATTTTTCAATTATTGCATTTTTACGGTGAATATTAACCATAAAGCGTGATCGGCTGTTTTGTCATAATTGACAACTAATAAATTGTAAAAAACTCTGTTTTGCTAACTTCTCAATTTTTGCTCTAGTTATGCTCGTTTTATTTTCGAAATTTCAATGAAAAATCAATGATGTCGAGCCGAAAAATTGAGTTTTAGACCCAAAATATATAATATATTAAAGCCTGTGGAAATCTAAATGACGATTTAATTGAACTTTTCTTTGTACTGAAAATTTTAAATTTTAAGATTTTATATCTTAAGTCTTTTGATCCCTGATGCCATTCGAAGCTTGTATCTTAAGTCTTTTGGTTCTTGATGATATTCAAAACTTGTGTTTTAAATCTTTTGTTCCCTAATGACATTTAAAGCTTGTAACTTAATTCTTTTGATCCCTGATGATATTCGAAGTTTGTATCTTAAGTCTTTTGTTATCTGACAATATTCCTCCTCAAAATTTTAGCCTATCGTATTGTGCAAAACAATTAACAAAAAAAAAAATTTTAATTTTATTAGTTAATAAAATTTTAAACTTTATTTCTCATAAATATGAGTTATTATACACAAAAAATTTAAATTTTAAACAAATTTTATGTTTATGGCCATAACATTTTAATTAGAAGAAGAACGCTTACAGAAAGTGAAAAGGAAAATTTTAAGATTAAATTGCTACTGGCTAAATAAATAAAAAACTTTCCGTTTACATCTTTTTGTTAATTAGTTAAAGATATAAATACCTTGGCAATATCTGGATATTTTTCCATAATTATTAAGTTATGGGTACTATTTTTATGTTTTGCTTTATTAGAGAATAAAAATAAAAATAAATTTTATAAAAATAAACCGATAACATTGGATTTCATAACACCAAAGTAATTTTTTTTATCGATTTCAAATCCCATACCAACACGATTGTATTCTATGACAGCCCTGAATATTTCAAAACTGAAAGGTATTGAATAGGACTAGTGAAATCGTTTGTTATTGTGCTGTAAAGCTTTGATATTATTTTATTTTCCGATTCAACTGCTTTTTAAATAAATAAGCAACATGAGAATTTACAGAGTTTTTTTTTTTAACTGATTAAAAAAGTATATATATTTTTAGTTAATTTGTCGGGTTAAAAAATCATCTTTGATCCTCGCTTTTTTTTTAATTTTTTACTTTAAAACTGAATAAACAAAAACCTTTGTTTTCAATATAACGTTGTTTGTATGGCTTGTTTTTGACTTAGACATAGTTGTAGCTCATATTGACTGAAAGTTAGGCTAAACCATGTTAAAAGACCAGCAGTCGGTATTTTTGTGTATCTTGATAAAACAACTCGAAAACAAAATATAATGACATTTTCGTTTGTTTTTTAGTTGGATTTATTATTAATATTTTAGTTTTTTTTTTGGTTTTGTTCTTATTAGTTTTTATTTACAAAGAACTTTCAATTCCTTCAGCTTTACTTCTTGTATCAACTGCATAAACTTTTAAGCAGATTTTTCTTTAGCTAAAGTTTAGTATTAAATTATGGTTTATTCAACCCATCGAATGAAACGACCATCCAGAAACTATCATTTAAGCATCAACTTAGTTTGATGTTTCGTAAGAAATAAAATTAATAACAAAACTAAATAGAAGAAAGTGGTAAGAAAAGTTTATTTTTTTAAAGCAGAAACTAACGATTTGCGTTAATTCAGTTAGCACGAAATCTATGAGTTTTTGTTGCTCTCTGTTTTTGGTTTTTTTATTTTTTAAACTCTCAAGAAAACTTGCAAAAACGTTTTTTTAAACAGAAACAAAAATGCAAAAAAAAACATAAAAACAAAAAATGTAAAATATATTTTACGAGTTTTCTACGTGTTTAAAGCTTTACGAGGGCAAACGATAACTTTTTCAAGAGACTGTAAAAAAGTTAAGAAGCATAAAATAAAATGAAGTAACTCCTTGCATACATACAGTTTTATTTTACATCAGATCACTTCGAAATGTATTTACCCTTAAATAAAATGTTGCACATGCTTACAATAACAAGAGAAGAGTGCTGTTCGTAAAATCAACTTAAAGCCACAATTGGCAGTGTAACCTAAATCATACTCATAAACTCTGTATTAAGGATATTAACTAAATGCTGACATTAATTGAACAGAATAGCTGAGTTTGATATAAACACGCAATAGAAATTTTATTCGAAATTTTGAACAGATTTTTGGTTTTACGGAGTTTATTTTTCTTGCAAAAAAAAAAAAAATTCTTGTTGTGAGAATTATTTAAAATGTCAGTGAAAACTACAGCTGCTCTAATTGATTCATTTGAATTTATCGCTCATCTTCCGATAAAAGCAGATTTTATAAAACGCTTTCTATTTGGAAATTGACACATTTTTGAATCATATTACGAAAATATCTCGTTTCTTCAAAGAACATTTCGATCTCCAGTTTATTACAAAGCTATTGGAACACATTATTGGCAAAATTAAATAAAATTTTTTTAAATTGTGATTTTAATTAATCCTAAATAAATAATTAATTTCAGTGCAAGAAACTAAAATTAACGAGTTTTAAGAAAAAATTCTTTTTGAGAACCTCATTTTTAAAACCAATTTTGACAGCGCGTTTTGTAGTGAAGTTGTCTGCAAAACAATTATTTTTTTATTTTTATTTGTAATGACATTTTAGCTATTTTTTGTTAATTTAGCGTTTTTAGTTTTTTTTTTTAAATTTAGATATGGCGCTTTAAGATAAATGCTGAGTGCTAAAAAACGCTACGGTTGGTGCTCCAATTTTGGTTGATGTGTTGTCTATACGAATATTTCAACACAAACTTAAACTAAAATGTGTTTTTTACAACTAAATAAAAATTTCTTAACTTTCTCAAAAACTTTGTATTTTTATTTCAAAACGAAAAAGTGCAGCTTAATATTGGCTAAAAAGGTTTTAAAATCGGTTAAGCAGTTTTAGAACTAGAATATAGTTAATCCTTACAATATTATTATAGATCAAAAGATAATTTGATAGTGCTTGTGAGTAATAATTTCACTTTAGCTTCCAGTGTTCCAAGCGCATTACTAAACTTAAAATATTCACAGCTAAAACCGAGTTGTCTTACAAAAAAAAAAAAAACAAAAAAACAAACTTGCGTTAAAAGAAAAATACAATAAAGACAATCAAGGCAAACAAGCGTGTACTCGTATTTAGCTTCTTGAAAAAACTAAAACTAAAAAATATATATTTTCCAAAAAGAAAAACGTGAAAAGCAAAACTTTTTCATGCAAACATTTTCTGACATGTTTCCCGGTTACTCTTATTTCTGCGATAGAAAATTTTCTGCAACAATAAGATATGAGTTGAAGTGGTAAAGAGTTGGGTTTGTTAAGTTTTTGGCACCTTGACATGATTGTAATTTTTAAAAGCACAAATAAGCACACACACATCCTCAACTCAAGCTTTCATGAAATGGACATGCTTAAAGAAAACTAAAAACAAACAAATGAAATAAAAAAATTTATTATATTTTTTTTGCTTTTAAAAATTTATGTAAAGTATTTAAGAAAAACCATTCATTATTTACTCAAAGCTGTTGCTGTTTTATTTCTTTTTCTTGCTTCTAAAAGCTTGTTGGTAGAGAAGTCTCTAGCAGCCCTAGAAGAAGTTGAGCAGAAGGAAAACAAAACAAAAAAGTGCTTGGTACGCGTAAAAGACTGCCAAATGCTTTGAAAGAAATTGCAATTACTTGGAATTTTGGCAGGAAAATACTATTGTTGTTGGTATTGAAGTTGATATAACATTGTAATTAATAGAGTTTATATTTTCTTGTTATTTACATTTTACTCAGCGCAAATTACAAAACAAAAAATTACGAGTAAAGGATTTAATAATGGGGGTAACTCTAAATGTGAAAAATACAACAAACTTTTTAAAAGCTTTTCTGGATTATGGGCTAAATTAAAATTCAATTAATACAATTTAAAAGTACAAAAATGAAAAAGAAACTGAATTATACAGAAAAAAAACTGACTTGAAAAACCGATAAGGAGAAGTTTTACATATTTAATTTTCTATTTAGTTTTTCTTTGCTTTCCAGCTTAATTTTCTTTTTTTTTTTAAGACTTTTCACCGTTGCATCTTCATTTATTTGTTTATTAATTAGATGAGCATAATTTTGTATGCTCTTGCATTTCAATAGTTTTCTACTTTTAAAAAGAAAACTGCTAAAGGAGCAAAAAAAATTATTTTTGTTATAAAAAGCTGCTAATGAAGATTATAATAATGAAATTTACTTTAGATAAAATTATACAATTAAAGTTTCAATTAACTAAATGAATAGAAAATTTTAAACATAAAAAAATTTATTTTATTTTTTTTTTCGACCTTAAATTACAATAATTTTTATTTTAATTGCAAAAATTAAAATAACAATTCCGAAATTTTTTTTGTTTAATTACTAAACGACGACAGTATGCTTGTGCAATCAAGTGCTTGTGCCAGCCGATTGACCGTGTATGGGCTTGTGGCGTGCTTGTACCAGCTGCTAGTGTGAATTCGAAATGAGTTTGATATTTTTGTGATCGCACCAGCATGCTGGTATGGTGTATTGTAAATTAAATCATTTAAACCAAATTTCTTTAAATTGAAACATAATAATGAATGCGCGTGAAAGAATTTCTTGATTTATATGAATCGTGCCCTAAAAAAATAAATGTTACAACAAAATGGTACAAAAATTAAAAGAAATGGATCCAGCACCAAATAGAGAAAAAGTTTTAAAAAAAATTAATGTTTTCCGCACAAACCTTATTGACATTCATTTCAACCTTTAGAAATGATTTACACAAAAATTAAGATTGCTTCAGTGTGCTGGTGTAATAAATGTTTGCGTTTGATAGTGTAATCACTTGATTCCATCAGACCTTAAGAGACCCACCTAAATTAAAGCTTCAAGTGTAGTGTTTTTTAGCTCTTAAGCATAACAACAATTGTTTTTTTAACAATATGACTTTAGACTTTATGACTGATAGAACACCGGTGTGAGTCCCCTTATTGAAAATAAAAATAATTAACAAAAATGCGGTTGTGTCTTGTTAAAAAAATAACATGAAACCTTCCCAACAAACAAACAAAAAATTAATTTAATTTGTATTGTTCGTAATTTCATTGCTTTATTTATTCAAGCTCTGTCATGTAATATTCCAATTAATACTTAAATTATAATGAAAATTTCTAAAAACAAAGCAAGCAACTGATTTTGATACCAAATTGACTGCTGTTACGCAAGTTGTCAATTAAACTTGCAAATAAATTCTCTACATTTTGATTGGGAAGTGTAATTTTTTTTTGTTTTGTTTTTGATATTTTCTTATTTTACGGGTGTACTTTTGTTTGTTTTTTTAATATTCAATTAAAAAAAGTTGCTGGTAGAATAATTTTCTTATTTCTTATTTCACTTCAACCTTTTTGCTTCGTGTGTCTGTTATAAATTGAATACCAACCTTGACAGTTTTAGTGAAAATTCAAAAAAATAAAAGCAAAAATGTCTGAATAAATTTAACTAAAAATTATAAGCAAATGTACACACATCCAAACATACTTAAAAATTTGAATCTGTTGGTTGTGCAACTCATTGAGTTGAGTTGAGTTGTTTTGTCAAAAACAAAATTCGTCAAATGTTTAAGTTTTAATGGAAAAAGCTGAATTTCATTTCAATGAAAACAAAAGAATAAAAATCAAAATTAAGTCAAACAAAAACTTTTGCTTAGTGAGTGAGATAAAATGTTGTTTAAGGTTTCAAGTCTAACCCATCCAGAGATAAATTAAAAGTAAAATAAATAAATGGAGATTAATTTATACACACATTTTTACACACATTTATACATACACACCCTGAAGGAAATTTTGAGTATATTGTTTACTTGTCATCTCTTTGTCGACTATTTTTGGTGACATTGTCAAGTTATTGTCTAAATTTTTTAGTTAGTAAAAATTTTCGTCATTGTACAGACATGTTTCAGAAATATAGTAAAATGAAAGTAAAGTATGATTTTAGAAGTATATTTTTTATTTTTGCTGTTCTACTAAAAGTTGGGCTTTGTAGCGAAATCAAATCGATTTCATTTCAAATTTTTAAATTAAATTTTTTTTCATTTCATACACTAAAACTTCCTTCAAAGGATAACATATACTTGTTTAGCTAGGTTACTTTAATATTTTAACATTTTAAAATTGTATTTTCATACAAACACTTTAATTTTTTCAAGTTCTAGTTAATTAAAGGTCTTATAGTTATAAAGAAAACTATCCACACAATTAGATTAATGGAAAGCTGGAGATAAAAAGTAATAAAGAAGCAATAATGCTGTGGGCTTGATGTTGTTATTTTTTTCGTAAGACAAACGACGTAAAAACCCACTCCAAAATTAGTGTTAATCGCAGTTTTTCACTTATATGTAGCTTCCCAATTTATGTACCGATCTGGCTGAATTTCAATTACAACCTGAAGGCAGGTGATTTCTAAGACTACACAAAGAGATGGACAGAACAAATATTGCTAATCGACTCCGCTATTTATAAGCATCCAGTATATAGTTATAAACCTAAGTAGGTGGCACATGTACGGTGTAGAAATTACAAACGGAATCACAAGCCTAGCCACACGCATCTTACTTACAGTGAAGTGTATGAAAATATGATCACTTAGAATTAGAATGAGGAGCGGAAACAAATCACATGGTTACTGTGGCCAAAATATACCTATTGTGAGACTACATTCAATTTACAAATTCTCCCTGTGTTTAGTATTTATTAAGAATTAAAAGACTTGCTTAGGTGATTTGTCCGTCATAGATCACGGATACAAATTATCTTGTTCCGTGAGAGCACTCAAATTTTTGTGGGTTTCAACAAGAAGTTCCAGGAAATCCTTCCCTACGAGATCCTATCCAGCAAAAAATTTTGATTGCTTAGAAGCAATGCAACGAGAAGGAATCACTTACAAAGTACATTTCTAAGGCAATAGCTTTAGCTGTCAAGTAATTCTTATTTTATAAATACTATGATGCATTAAATTGATATTCTACAGAAAAAAATAGAAAAAACTACTGTTTGATTTAAGTTACACGACTAACTGGATTCGAACCAGGGAATCTGCTGTTAAGAAGTATTAACTCGCCCTTCAACCACTTTAGCCACGGAGGTCTGTTAAGTGTGGGTGGTGGAGTTTCTCTTTTAGTTTTAATTCTAATTAATATTATATGTAGACAATGTGTGTGCTCATACACACAACAGCAGGTACGCAGTCGATGTATGTACAAATGAATTTTGAGCTATCGTTTACATTAATGCTTCTCGGAAGCAATAAGTTTTAATTTGAAACTGTAGCTCGATTTAGTAACTTTTATTACGAACATTCGAATCGAAAAAACAAGTATAACGAAATTATGTCAAACTCGGTATTCAGTAATTTTCCGACAAAAATATACGGTACGATTGAAATCATTATTTGCGATGATTATTTATGTGTTGTTAACTTCGTCACAGTTGTATTCTGTGTTGTAATAAAAATTACTGGTTTGTATTTGCCAATTTTTGTACATTTAAGAACTTTTATCGATTTAGGTCATATTTATTGATAATAAAAAGAGCGTTTGAAAAAGTTCATCCAAAACTGTGACATACACACTTAATGCTTCTTTGCAAGCGCAAAATTGAATACAAATTTATTTTTAGCTTGTGAAAATGCACATTGAAAACTATTGCATCCCAAAGTATTGCTACTAAATTAAGATTCATTTTGCTGGGTACAGCTAGGCAGTCATAAAGTTTTTTTATATGTACAAAGCCATAGAACTTAAAGTGCTGGATCCTAAATTTTTCAATCATATAATGGTGATATCTAAGATTACAATGCCCAGTCAACTATTACGTTAGGAGTATGCCAGTTACTACTGAAATGTGAAGGTCGCTTGTTCCAATGCTTTGAGAATTATGATTCAACTAAGGAGTTAGTTTTTTAGCTTATTCTGGTTCTACGACAGACGATGGCTAAGTAGTTTGCCTGTTCGTTGATCCTAAACTAACAGTTTGCTATACTGAACTTTTTTCTAAGTTGACTAGGGACTTAAGAAAGTTGAAAGGCAGGCAGATAAATTGAAATTACTAAATCCACTATTTATAAGAATCCTTAATATATGTAATTTATAGGGTTGCACATGTACGATGTAGAAACTATAAACGGAATCAAAAACTTAGCAAAGAAGGGCATAAAACATGCCAAATTATGGATTATATTCTTTCGACATTCCCAAAAATACTACTATTACAAAAAATTTAATTTTTAGCCCGATCTGTGTTAGCTTTGACGACATAATATTATCGGTTTTATTCTTTTTTTTTACCTGTTGATATACATACATCCATATCTCTGTATGCACGTACATATTTATTTACAGTTGATAGTTTCAAAGGAAACGTAATAAATATAATATTTTTTAACAGATTTAGATTATTTTAATTATACTCGTAATGTAAAGCAAATGTTATTCTGCTATAAAAACTGCTGTAATTATAACAGTTTATGTTAAAGACTTATTTTCATTGTGTTTCTACATTTTACGCTGAATTCCATTCAGCATAATGGAAATGAATCGTGTATTCAATACTAAAACGGAAATGAAACTGAGAGAATAGAATGTATGAGAGATGTGAAGAAATACGTACGTATGTACACACCGCTGCATGTTTCTTATTTTTCTCTTATTACATTTTTATTAATTTAATATTTTGTCAGTTTGTTTATTTTACAGGGCTTTTTTTATTAATAGACACATATCTTGTTGATAATTATAAGCAATAAATTGAAAATAAGTCATTACGCCCATAAAGAAATTTTATTAATTTTTAAAATATTTATCCCCTTATCCAAAAAAATTAACGCAGACTTTAAAGTCAACGTTATTGAAATTTTTCATAAAATTTTTTCATAAATTTTACTTTAAAGTCTACGTCAACTTTTTTTGGATTATTATTTATTTGCGGGTATTTACTGAATTCTTTAATGAGAAAATAATCAAAGTTATGTGCTATTTCCATTAGGAATCGCAAATAGCAGGCAGCAGGAAGGCATATTTTGTTTTACAAAATTAAAAGTAAATATAGGAAAATATTTAAATAGATCTATAACACTGGGCATCAAATGTCCACTTTATAAAATTTTTAAAGAATAATAAAATTTATTTTATTAGTGCTTAATTCCAATTTGAAAACAATTACAACTCGATAGATATGGTATGCGGTGATTTGCCTACTTGATACGCATCGAGTATAGTCTACACGCTATCAAATACGGTGATTAGATCTCTGTTCTTAAGCTTAGTAAAACAAAAAAAAAAAAAAAAAAAAAAAAAAAATAAAAAAAAATACCGTTTAGTAATTTTTGTTCTCTTTTGTTAACCAATACAAATGTTTGTTTTGCAACGAATTTTTCTTTGAATTTGTTACTTATAGTCTTTATACTTCAAGGAAGTTTGCCATATACTTTTGAACTGGTTACGCCCATTTTTCCACTATTTTCACTAAAAAAGGATGTGTGCCCGTATTTAATTTAAACCTGAAATTATACTTTGAAATATAGTATTTACTACTTTGGTTGGCGACTCTGATAATAATACTAGCAAGGGCATGAGACACTTTATAAAGTAGTGAATGACTTTATTTATTTGGATAGAATTTTTAAAAATTAAAATTATATCTGTAAACAAATTTCTCTAAAAATTGGTACATAGGCTCTCTAAGGATACTGGTACGCGTAATACGGACCAGACCGGGCGAGACGGGGCATACACATCTAGTACATAAATAAGTCTAGATGTGACGCACATCTAAACAGCTGAACTTTATAAACACACATATAGCTTGCTAAAGTTGCAATCTTGTTTTCTGTTCTTTTTGACTTAAACCTATCAGTTTTTTATTAAATAAATTAAATAATAAAAAGGAAAACAGTGATGCTGCGTGTTTTAAATCTTATTGCTCTACATTTTTAATTGGCTTTTTAGCTGAACTAATAATCTTTAAACTCATGCCAATAGTCGTTTAATCAAATTTTTGACTATTTTGTTTATTTTAATTTTTTTAATAAAATTGTTGACTATTTTGTTTAGTTGTTTTAATATTTTTTTAAAGTAGTAAGTAGTAGTATTTTTTAGTAAATTTTTAATTAGTAAATAAGAAAGTTTAAAATATAAAATTTAGATTTTATAATATTTTAGCTCAACTACATGGTAAACGTGGGTACACAGTTGATATTGTTCATTTTGTAGGTTTTTAATAAAGCAAAACAGTTTTTTTTCTTTATTTTCTCAATTACGTAGATATTACTTACATGTACATACATATTTTTTTCAACGTTTAGTTGTAGCATCTTAAAGTGGTTTCCGTTTTATGAAAGCAGTTTTATCTCAAATTATGATTTCTTAAAAAAAAATTAATTTTAATTTTTCCTCGCTTTTCTGTTTATTCAGATATAAATAATCTTTTTAACGGGAAAGTAATTCTTAAGTTGTTTGCTTTTATATTAATAAAATTTTCTTTCATTCACAAAATGCAACATAATTTTGAGGGGATGTTTGAGTACACTGTACTTAATTCGTAATTTTCTCAACCAATTGACATAAAAAAGCGAATCAAAATTTATTTATATTACAAAGTGAGGCTTTTTTTTAAAGCTGATTAAATTGGTCAGAAAGTGAGCAAGCGGTGGCTGTAAAATAAGTAATTGAAATTTATAAACCACAAAAAGTTGCGACAGAATATTTCCGAATTGTAACTTTGAGAAAAAATTATATTAATTTAATAACAAACTTTGGTTAGAATTTCTTTAGAGAAATCATGTCTTTTGTGAGTATCAAATCTTTATCTGCATAGCAGAAATATATACTCACCCCCTTATCCAAAAAAACTAAGGTAGACTTTAAAATCAATGTTATCTACACATTTCATAAATTTTATTTTAAAATCTAATGCTTGTATTCAAAGAAAATTAATATTGACTTGAAATCGATATTATGACAAATTTGAATGAAAAATTTGTTATAATTTTACTTGAAATCGTTATTAGTCATTTTGAATACCAGTCTAAGCAACTTATTTTTTGGACAAAAGCATTGGTGTTTAATTACTAAAACAAAAAATTTATATACGAAAATGAAGTTATAAGTTTAAGCATAAAAAAAATTTGTTTTATTTAACATAAAAACCATTAGAACTCGTATAATCTCGCCTGTGCTTGCTCTTAATAAAATCTAAAATATAAGAAATATACGAATATGAGTTAGAATCTAATATATACAAAAAATTAATTTTTTGTTTGTTCGTTTGCCATATACATTTTTGTTTTATAACGGATTTGTCTAAAATGTGGTACATATAGTCTCTATACTCCACCGTAGGTCTCAATATCTTTTTTCACCGCTTATACCCAGTTTTACGCCCACTTCTTAACGATTTTCACTCGCTACTGCTCAAAGAGCTCTATGTCCATATTTAATTTAAGCCTGAAAATATGATTTGTAATATTTTTGGTTGGTGCCTCTGCTAATAATGCTAGCAAAGGCATGATCGACTTTATAAATTAGTAAATGGCTGTTTTTATCTATGTGGGTTTTTTTTAACAATTTAAATTATATTTATAATCGTAAACAGTTTTCTCTAAAAATTAGTACATAAGCTCTCTAAAGATATTAACTCTAGGATAGCAAGTCACATAACAAAGAACAGGGCTGGTCACAACCGTTCAAAAACATCTAGTACTGCTATACATTTTTTGACTAGCCTTTTAGTATTTTTATCCAGTTAAAAAATAATGCTGCAAATTTTTTTTTAATATTAAAAAATTAGAATATTGTAAAACAAATGCTTCTTATACTATGCGACATGATTTTATTTACAAAAATGATAAGTTATTTTTCTAAACAAGTAAACTGCAGTGACTTAAAAAAATAGAATACAATTAGTTCAATTAAATTAAAAAAAGAAAATCAAAATTCGGTAACAAAATTTCTTTTAAGTTTTTATGTGGTGATATAAAAAATATATTTTTTGTGCAAAATTTAAAAAAATTTTAAAATAGAAGCCGTCTCAAACAGGCAATCAAAGACATCTGTACGAGTATTTTCTGTAAAATTGTTCATCGGCATCTGCCAAACACTGAATTTAGTTACCACAAATCTTAATACTTGAAGTGTATCATTTCAAAAGTGCAAATACTTTTATCATAGTTTTCAGCAATTTTGTCGAAAATTATGACTGTTTTCGAAAAGTTGGCATTTAATTCCTTCGTAGTCATAAATAAATTGGCGAGCCAAGCGACTTTTATCTGTTAAAAATTATCATGCTCCTATAAAATGTATGGAGGATTTTAAAATAATTTACCGGCAACGGCCCATACAAAATTTATGTATCATACGGAAGTAACTCTCTGGAAACGCCAATAAATTGAAAAATTTAAATTTAAAAGCGCGTTTTGTAGTGAAGTTGGCTGCAAAATATATTTTTTTTCCTATTTTTGTTGTTTTATTGTTAACCAGTATTAATATATTAATTTTTTTTTTTGAATTTAGTTTTTTTAACTATATATTTGTTTGTCTTTAGCGGGTTTTATTAAGCAAAATGATTAACACAATAGCGTAGAGATGGCGCTTTAATATACTCGTAGATGCTGCGCGCTGTTGGAGTGTAACTTAACCGTTGGTATTATATGACATTCATCATAGTTTCTTTCTATTTATAATCAATATCAACTTTATATGATAAGTAAAACCTATAGTCAACATTATATTTATTCTTTCTGCAAAAACTATAAAAATACTTTGGAAACGTTGCTAATTTTATGAAGTTTCACTATTCTGTTGAAGAAATACATACATAAAATTAAGTCATAAATATGCAAACATTGTTTTTCAAAGAAATTGGCTGCATTTGAGTTTTTTGTTTGTTTTATTTTAAAGTATATTTTCGTAATAAGGAAACGCCCGTCGTATTTTCACCTTAAAAATGCTCAAAATGTTAGTTTTTAAATCAATTGTTGCTGTTTTAACAGAACTATCGTACTTCCTAAATTTCATCTGAAGAGTGTGTAATAAAAATAAAAAAATCAAATAAAAAATGTCCGAAAACAAAAGCTCTCTTTCTCCTTCTCTTTTTTTTAAAGGAGAAATTGGGATGTTTGTGTGTGTGTGTGTGTGTGTGTGTGTGTGTGTGTGTGTGACTTAATAAATAAACCTTATTTTTTAAATTTGTTTAACAATTCGAAACATGTACGCCATTCAATTTGTGTTCAATTATTTCAATTCACTTGAAAAGTTCACAAGAAAAAAGAATTATTTGAAAGTGGTTTATAAATAATAAATTAAAGACACACAAGATGAGAGAGAAAAGGGAATGAAAAGCAGTCTAGGAAATTAATGGTTTGCAAAATAAAAGAAAAACGCCATTAATTTAAGAAATTTAAAAATAACTTTGAAAATGTAAACTCTAAAAAGAATAACTTACAAGTATAGCTTGTAAGGTGAACTGATGGGAACAATAAAAGTTAAATTATGGAGCAGATTTAAATAAATAAAATATTTTTCACAAATGACAAATGAAATCCTAATCACCACATTCGATATCAAGCAACTCATACAGAATCTTTAAAATTTTTTTAATAAAACTACTATAGCTTCATTCGTTATCAAATGCGGTGTTTCGAGCCCAGTAGTGCGATTCACGATAAATCGCATTGTAAAAGCAGGTCGATATACCTGCTTGTTTGTTTCCATTAAAATCATTATTTACTATGATTATTTATGTGTTGTTAATTATACTGAATCGCACTACATTTTGCTTTTCTATTTAGATACTTTTTTTCTAACTCATAACCGCTTAAAAACGACCATGTTTTTTGAGATCGTAAATTTAACTAGTTTGTCTTGCTAAGAAGTGTCCATACATCGCAAAATTGTTTTATCATGCCTGATACATTATCCTGATTAAATTGAAAATTGATCGCACATGAATATCACTATGCAACAAATGGGAAATGTTTTTTTTCTTTAATAAACACTATTTTTATTTATGTACTGTATATAAAAAAAAATTTTTCACTAGTATTATTTTATATTATTGTAATTAACCAATCGTGGAACGAAGCATTTACTCTCGTTCAAATCTACTTGATTTAGTTTACTTTCACCGAATAGTAATTAGTTAGTTGGTAGTAGTTATAGTTTAACTCGATGGTGTATTTTGTATGTATATTGGAGGTCCAAAAGCCGAGAAAGTAAATACTAGACGACTGTGGTGGCTTAAATACAAAGAAAATAGCTCTTTGTTGTTCCTGGACAGACTGAGCGTACCTCAGCTGGAAAATGAACTATGTTACAACAGTAAAACATTAACTAGATTATCCTTAAGATTTCTTCTATATAAATGCTGCTTTAACCATTTTTTACCATTTTTAATTTCCTTGTCACTGCACTTTAACTAGTTTTACTAAAATAACTCACGTACGAGTATGTTTACATTTGCTTAATCTGATATTAATTGTTAATGATGCCGTGTAATTAAAAACAAAAAACATAAATGTTTTGTTGTTGTTGTTGTTTACTAACGATACTAATCTTGTTTAAAGCCTCTTCTTTTATAATCTTTTACGTGTCAGGAATCTCTTGCTTTTTTGTTGCATCACATTACCCCTTTTTATTTTGATGATTAGTGGCGTTATTTACACTGTATTCGTAATCGTATTTTATGAGATACTCTGATGCTCACTCATTCCTTTATTCACATTCACCTGTGAACACTTGTTTTCTAAGAACACTTAAAAGTACGTGTAAACTTGAATTTTTTATGTTGTAGACAAACAATGAAAATCTACAACAACAACAAAAGGATAAAAAATAAATATAGAAACTATACAAGCTTTAGTAATAATAAACTTCTGCTTCTTTGCATATTCATGGCTTGAACATGGCAGTATTAGTTTACTTAAAACAGATTTATATCAGATAAAAAGGGTAGCACATAAAAAAAGTGGCAGGCACATATCGTTATATGTTTTCAAAAAAGCCTTAAGTTGCAAAAAATTAAAATTCGATTGTTATTAATCAAAATATTGGGCGATAATCATAGGCACAAAAAAGTAGGCTTTTATTAAGAGCTGACTTTTTTTTATAAAAATTTTATAAATTCGAAATCGTTTTTAAAAAAATACCGACTTTACTGGGACTGTGATTATAAGCTTAAACTAAAAATTTTTTTTTTGGCTTTTCCTGTAAAATATTTTAAATGCCGAACATATAATAAAAAAAAATTAGCCAAATTGTAAAAAAGTGGGCGTCGTAGTGAGCGTGGTCTATTTTAATTTTTATAAAAAGTAAAGGACTGTGCAAAACCGGGTAAAAACAGGTAGTAGATCAAAAAGTCATATACCGACTGCAGCACCACCTGCTGCGCGAATTTGTTACACTTCCAAGCCGTAGCAAAAGACATACACAGAAATTCAATTAAATCGGTTCAGCCGTTTAGGAGGAGTACAACGCAAAACACAGATACAGACGAATTTTATATATTAAGATATACTCTTTTGTGAGTTACAGTCATACCTAATATGGCGCGTCAAGCATTTTTTATCTGTTAAAAATTCTCCCTTACAAAATGGATGTAGCATTTTAAAATAACTTACCGGCAATGCTGAGAAATTGTAAAATCCAATTTTGACAGCGCTTTTTGCAGTGAAGTATGATGCAAGACAATTGTTTTTTTTTTTACCAGTAGTGACTTTAACATGTTTTTTTTTTTAATTTAGCGTTTTTAAATATAATATTTTTTTGTGTTTAGTATGTTTTATTGAACAAGATGATAGTAGTGCTTACTGTAGAAAATACGCTCCGATTGCCGCTACAATTTAGGTGCAACTGTTAAAGTAACTCCCATAAAAACGTTTTTTCGTCACAATCCCTACAATATATTTGAAACTGACTTAACTGAAATTTCACTGCAGAATTTTAGATTTCCTTTCTTAGCAAATAGAACTAACCATTTTAGAGTAATGCTCAAATATTTATATATTTAGCTTCACCTCATGAATTTAAGAAATCACTTTATATCTCAGAAACTAGAGCCAGCGCTCTAGTTTTACACTTTAGAATTTTGAAAGAGTAAATCAAATATTATTTGATCCTACTGTCAAAAAATCATAGGGGGTTTTACACTATAATACAAGCTTTAGGACTTCATTAGATTCTGTCAATCAATACAATGGAAAGTATAAAAGTTTATAAACTTTTCCAAAAATAGTAAGAGCCATACGACTGTCAAATTTCTCTTCATACTTTTTGTTGTATTGTTTTACACTCTTCTACTTTTCATTGTATTTAAATTTTTCACAAGTAGTTCTACTCAGTTTTATAGTGTAAAAACCGATTTGATATAAATAGATTGCGCTAAAAACTCTGCGTTGGCCGCTTCAGTTTAGGTTGGACTGTTAATAATTAAAAATTATTATTTTAAGAGATGGTTTTTAATTGGTCCATTATCACTAAATTTGAGACACTAGTAAGCATCTGCAGGCAGTCGGTTCTATTAAGCAGATCATTACATCATTTGAAATTTACAAAAGTCAAAGTTTATAGAAACACTAGTAGACCGGGCAAACGTTGTCTTACCTTAAAATTTTTATATATTCGATCTTCTTATACTAAGAAATCGTACTAATAGAGTAAAGAACCGTGCGAGACCGGGTAAAAACAACTAGTAGCCAAATAAGCCAGATTCCAAGATTATACATATGAGCCTTCCTCTTGAATCACTCTATCTTTTAAAAAAACAGCATCAAAATCCGTTGTGTAGTTTTAAAGATCTAAGCATACATACAGACATAGGGACAGACCCTGGAAGCGACTTTGCTTTATACTATTCAATGATTTTCGTGCACACATACACATAAAGTGAATTTTAATTTCTCCTCTAACTGCAGACTTTTAACCAACAAAGAGAGAGAAAGTTTAGAGAATTAAATTTTGTAAGCTTGCCGATGGCTGTAGTTTGAAATTACTTTTTCTTCATTTAAAATCTTACTTTATTTCTCATTAACTTTTAGATTTGAAGAATCTCAAGAGCCGTTTAATCATCACTTTTACCAAATACTCTCATTGTGCATCATGTAATTTTAATGGTCTGATTTGTGTTGGCAAATTGTTATTTTGTTTGTTCGTATATTTCTTTTTTTTATGAACCCGAATGTGGAATGTATCTAGTGTAAACTAATACTGGTACGTACAATACGAGTATATTTTAGCTAGTGTTGCCCAATTTCTAAAAAAAATTATTAAAAAATTAATTTTTTTTTTTAAATTTATGAAAATTTATTACACTGCTCCAGACCGAAATATTTTCCAGGGTGTTTGTATTCGTTTTCGATTAATTAAAATTAGCTTTTTATGAAAATGGCACTGGATTTTTACTAGCAGTTTTAGTTTTTGACCTATTAACCTATTAATCTGAGAACTCCAGCTTCGATTTCTACCTAGACCCTGGGAAGAAGCTTTGCTGGCTTGTGAAGGGTTTAAAAAAAATTTGTAGGGTCCAGGCTGTTTGATATGTTTTGCGTCATCCCTCTCTCGACAAGTATCTATTTATATAAAATACAAATAAAATGCTTGATGAAAGAAAGTGAATATGAACTGGTCTAAGCCTTTAAAAAAAATAAAATTTTAAGAATTTAAAAAATAAATATTAAAAAAATTTACTCAGATATTTATTTTATTCGCTGGTTGTTAAATACAAAAATATACCTACGTTTTTAGCAGGTTTTCTCAAGAGATATTTTCGTGTTAGAATCAGAATAAGGAGCGTGAATAAGTCACTTGATCACTGTGATCTATTGTGACACTAATCTCAAGTTACAAATCCTCCTTAAATTTAGTATTCATTTAGGATTCAAAGACTTTTTTGGATGGTTTGTCCACCATGTTCGATGGTTGGAGGTTTGGACGCATTAAGTAACGATTAGACCATTATAGTGACACAATATGTGTTCTGCTCTGTCTCTTTATTTTCGTCACATACTCGTAACATGCAGGGGTCATTTTGACTGATCCTCAATACTCTGCAATGTTCTGTCAGGAATCCTGTCGCATGTTTTTGTAAAATGTAAAATTAAAAAATTTTTTTTTGGGTATTTTTTTTTATTTCAACAGCGGTAGCACTGATTTTTACATGGACACATACAATCCTAGTATTTATACGTATGTATTCGTTTGTAAATTTAAGCTTATGTTGTATGTAAGCAAGTTGTGTGCTCTTGATGAATTATTTCATGCATTTACCATACTGTCTGTGTTTCCCTTAGATTGTCAACATTTAATGGTTTTCATTTCTATTGCATAGCGAGAATTTGACGATTTTTTGGTACTTTTTTTTTCTCTTGTGGAAGAAACAAATTTTCTTGTTCTTGTTTTTTTTTTTAATTTGAGCTTCTGTTGCTGTTATTAGAAAATGTAGTGTAACCCTTAACAAAGTTTATTTTATTGCTGTAAAAAGTATAAATAAAATTTGCGTCAAGTTTTGTTGCGTTTTGCTTTCATTTTTCTCATTCATGTTCTTCATTTTGAAGTTGCATCAACAGAAGTTGTTGACATTAAGTAATGTAAAATATAAAACTGTGCACATAAAAGCGTTTGTGTATGAATGAATGATGACTTTGAATGTGTAGTAGATGATGCTTAAATTGTAGCTTAAGTGTTGTTCTCCTTACAAACTATGAACTATGAATGGTAATAGGAGGAGTATGCAGGGAGCGGTGTTGGAGTGAAAAAGGATTAAATTGTTTCTCTGTGTACAATTTCTCTTTCCTTCTAGTATAACTAACGTTAATTTTGTTAGCTGTAAATATTAAAGCTGAAAAAGATTTTACGTAATTTTAAATAAACTTTTAAAAAGTTTTTAAAGAAAATATTAAGTTTCATTAAGATTGATATAAATATAAAGACTTTTGATGTACTACTTTTAAAAATGTTTGTGTACACTTGGAAAAAAATAAAATATTTTATTTCTTAATTTTTGTTAACCTTTTGTAAAATCGGTCGTTATTTAAAAGATTCTATTCATCTTGCAGATGAGTCAGGGCTTACACACTTTTAGATGCCACCTAAAAATTACCACCAACTCTACAAAAAAATAAAAATAAATAAATAAATAAAATAAACAAACAAATATTAGAAAACTTTTTCCAAAGTTTTGATATTTATTTGTTTTTATTTAACGTTACTTTTAAATACAAGAATACAATACAAAAAAAAAAAAAAAAAAAAACAACTGAATAATTCCTTTGTAAGTATGTATATATGCATTTGTATATCTGTGTCTGTACCTACATATATGTATGTCTACATACTATTTAAAAAAATCCAAAAACATTTATTTTTTCACTTTTAACAATAAAAAAGTTTTCCATCTAAATACGCATTTCAAAGTACAATAAGCATATAAACACTTGCAAAATATTGTCAGTAGACAATTTTTTGTTTGTGTTCTTGCTTTCCAAGTACAGAATCCACAAAAAAAAAAAACAAAAAATATATCCAAAGTTTTTCTTTATTTTTTTCCCGAATTGAAAAAAGGTTTGGAGTTGGTATTGTCAAATATGTTTGTTAATATTTTTAATGTATTTCTAAAGGCAAACTGGTATTGTTTATTACAAAAGTAGCAGAAAACTTTATATATTTTTTTTTGTTTGACTTATATTCTTTTTCCAAAACAAAAAGTGAAAGTAATCATCTTGTTGTCTCATTTTATCGCGTTTTATTCCATTGTTGGTTGGTAACGAAAGCCGATTACGTTTAACAATAAATTTAAAATTATTGAGCTATAATCATAGTTAAAGAAAAAGTAGGCTTCTGTTAAGAGCTGACTTTTGTTCATAAGAATTTTATAAACTTAAAATTATTTTTAAAAAGATATCGACTTTAATGAGAGTATGATTATGGCCCATTGTTTCAAAATGATATAAACTATTGGAATCGACTCTAGCTGATATGAAAATCAAGGGACCAGAGATAAATTTTCAATAATCGGGAATTAATGAGAGTTCAAACATTATTCTTGAATTTGTTTTTTTTTTCTAAAAGCAACATTCGAAATTACTTATGTAGGGGGCGAATAGCCTGCTAGGAAAGGCTAAAAACAGACGAAATATGTCACTGCTTAGCGTGAGTGTCTCCCCGAATATTTGGCTAATAAAGTACAGGTCATGTAAAAAATTCGATACTGCCGAATTATTTTTTTTTTTTAAATCAAGTACATACACAATGTTTAGAGAAATATAATAAAAGCAAGACGAATATTTTTACCACAATATTTACCCACATCCAAAACTTGTTTTACATATCACACAAAAAAAAAAACAAAGTCACCAACAGGGATGACACTTAAAATTCTATTAAAACTGCTTGTATCCCGCTGTTCATAAAAATTTATTTTTGTTTTTATTGCTACCATTAAAAAACTGCTATGTAACTAGGAGAAAAAAATCGAGAGAGGAACATCTTAGATTCTACCGGAAAAGCATACGGGAGTTGTTTTAGCACTAGCTTCAAAATTTACATCCTTTTTACACGCACACACACATTAATTTTTTTATTTCAGTGTAAATATTCAAAGAGTGTTATTTTCCTCAAAATGTAAAGTCATAATGATTTTTATTGTCAACATCTATATAAATAAAATTCATATATGAAAAAAAAAATTTTTGAAACGGATTTATTTGAAATGTGGTACATATAGTCTCTATACTGCAAGGAAGGTCGCCATATACTTTTGAACCCAACGAGTCCATTTTTTACGCAAACTTTTCAACGATTTTAACTTGCCCGTAATAAAATTTTTTTTAATTTAATATACTTTTATTTACAATCTATTTATATAATATTAAGTAAATGGTTTAAAATACTTAACTTAAACCTGAAATTATGCTTTGAAATATTTCATTTACCACTTTGCTTCGCGGCTCTGATAATAATGCTAACAAAAACATGAGCCACTTAATAAAGTAGTGAAATCGAAATGTTGTTAACGTGAATCACGGCACTCGTTATCGTAACTTATTTACTCGAAGTTGCACTCGATTGCTAATGTACTATCGAAAACAAATAAACTCTATCGTTTTGCAGCGAAACAAAACAAAATAAAAAGAAAAAAGAAGAAGTAATAAAAAATAAGTATTTTCCTGATATTTTGGAAAATTTTGTGCAAAATATATAATTTTAATTTTTTTTAGGGAAAGTGAAGATCAAAAAAAAGATTGCACAGGAACTAGTGGAAAAAAATTAAATAATAGAAAAAAGTAAATGGAAAACAAAAAGAATTATTATTTTATCATTTTGGAACACAATTTGTTTTGTATTTCCCTTGTCACGAATTTCACAACTTTGCACTTTAATTAAAGTTTTGTAAATATTTTTAACAATTTTACAGCTTTTCACCAGTCATATGCTTACAGCAATGTAAAAAGTAGTAGTAGGTAATATAAATTACGATCGAATACCATGATCCAAAAAATTTTAGCTAACGAAATATTTTTCTATACGAACATGCACTCGATATCGAATGCGGTGATTTGGCCCCTGTTATGCGTTCTGCCTTAAACAATTAAAAATTAAAATTAAATTTATGAAAAAACGTATTAAATTGAAAACGAAAGGCCACTATAATAAAACCATTTATAAAAAAAAAACTTTATAGAATTTAAAGTCAACGTTATGGAATTTTCATAAAATTTTTTTTTTAATTTTACTAAGAGCCCAGGTCTTTAAATTTACTTTCGGTTCTTACAGAGACCAATCAAATTTGCTTGAAATAATTGTTAAAAAATCAAATAAAAATAATATATTTAGTCATATTATATTTTGCTTCTGCAATATTACATTTTAAACTCTCATTAAAACAAAACTTTAGTTGTGGAAAACAAGACCTTATTGTATTTTTAATTAAATATTTAGAAAGATTCAAAATTAAATTTGTTTTGTTTTGACAGACTGTAATCTTCTATACACAAACACACATAAATTTGTATTTGTTTTATAAAAAGAGACTGAAGAGAAAAAAACTTCGTTTTCGTCTTTTGTTATTTAATTTTTTTTTTACTAAAACAATTTTTTTTCAAAAAATATTTATTAATTTAACTTGTTAATCAGAATTAACAGACCAACCTAAACTAATGCGGCAAGAGTAGCATTTTTAACGCCCAGCGTTTATGATTAAATCTAAGTAAGATCACTAAGGCTATATCTTCAACAATAATGTTAAATGATTTTGTTTCAGAGAAATTATACTTCCTAAAAAAAGAAAATAAAGAAAAAAAAACAGCTAAAATGTAATTTTTTTCCCTAAAAAAATATAATAAAAAAAGGATTTGAACAATATCAAGACAAAAATAGTAGGTGTATTCACAACAGAGCTTGTAAGCAGTGCAAATGATGCAAATGACTACCAAATGCTTCGATTTAGTCAACATGACAATCAAATGATTCCATTTGCACTTTGCTTCATTTGCACTGAAAATACCTAGAGCAAACCCAGAAAAACAAACACATGAACAATTGATAGATTGATTATGGTGTTTGTAAACAAAAATTTCTGAAATTTAAAAAGGATTTCAACATGCTGAGCATATTTTCAAAAAATAAATTTTAATAAATATTGAAGTGATTACCCTTATATTTTGTATGAGTTTGAGCATATTTGATTGATAAAAAATCGGTTAATATGTAAGTTCTATGATAGAATATTTGGTTACTGGTTTTGTTTGATTCTGAAAAATTTATAAAGCAAATTTGAAATAAGTTTCGGAAGGAAGAGAACGTCTTAGACAATTATTCCAGGAAAAAAATTAAAATTGACTAGAAGCAATTATATGGGACATACACTTACTATAGCGCATTTGTAAGGCATGATTTTTGGTCGCTTTAAACACCAAACATTTCTTATTTTAAGAATTCTATGATGTTCTATAAGAAAAAAATCAATAAAATACTTGAATTTTTTTCGATTTAATTCTTACCACTAACTGAATTCGAACCAGGGAATCTGCAGTTAGAGACTATAGCCCACCACATACCTCTGTAAGGTATGAATAGTTGCGTTTCTGTTTTATTTTTACTTTCAATAAATGTAATGTGTAGGTAATGTATGTGTCCACTTACACAAAAGCTGTCACACAGTCGATGTATGTACAAATGTATTTCGAGCACCCTCTTACATTAGTGCTGCTCGGAAGCAATAAATTTCAATTTGAAAATGATTTGTTTTTGTGATAAAATTTTATGCATTTAAAAAATATTGTCGTTTTACTTCGTATTTATTTAACAATGCCCTCGTTTAGCATAAAAAGAGCATTTGAAAAAGTTTCTCCAAAACAAAGACGTACTTCTTCATATGCTTCTGTCCAAGCACAAAACTTGAAAACCTGTACGCTTTTGCAATACATTGCGTCCAATCCTGGCTATTGCTTCTAAATCAAGATTTCTTTTTGCTGGGTAAGCATTAAAGAGATGCTGAAAAATCATAGCAGAAAGACATTGTGTGTCTGATAAAATTTGACGGCTAAGTGTGCTGTGAAATGGTGAACTACTTAGCTAAGAAGTTTCGTAAACAGGACAGCAAGTTCTTCTTGATTACTGAAAAATATGCAGCAATTTTAAAAATTAAATCTGCATGTAATAAAGTAGAGGCTATTCTGAATCTCAGCATGAGAGCTTACTTGACTCAATATTGAACTGTTAACGAAACATTGTACATTCAACTACTACAAAAGTGGATAGATATGAGAGAATGATTTCTAGAAATTTTATCCTCTTAAGTTTGTGATTACTTAGTGGCTGGAATTTGAGTAAAATAAACTCTGCATGCATATGATAAGTGCCATTAAGGCTTTATCAATCAATAAAAAGTAAAATTATCTGATCTTAAGCAATAAAATCAATCTAATTATATTTGCAAATGTTGAAAACATTTGCGTATTTAACTAAATTAACAAAGTAACTGACTAGATGAAAATATACATTGTAATTTGTAATACTGAATAAAGTTAATTCATCATTCACTCCACAAGCTACAGAAAACATTGTCTTCAGAAAGTTAATAAAGAACAAATATAGTTTAAAAAATAAAGAGAAAAATATTACGAAAAATCCATAAAAAAATTAATTACATAAACGACATGCTTTAAGCTGTAAAGTTGTAAAATATAGAAAATGTTTTTTTATTGAATCCTATTGAGTGTTTTCCTTTCTTCATTAAACTTATTAAAAGCTGTTAATTTGTTTAATTTTGTTTTTCTCTACTTCGTACAGTTAAATTCTGTGGATAATTTGCAGAAAGAACTGAAATGTCTTATGAGAAATGAAAGTCGTTTGTAAAAGTTTTCTTTTTCTAATAGATTTACAGTAACAATTTAAAACAAAATTAACTAACAGTGATGTGCAGTATTGCCAACTTAGCCTTTTTGAGAGTAGACTTAGCTTTTTTTTTGTGTTCAAAAGAGCAATGAAAAAGCTAAAACTATCTTTTTATTTCTAATGTTTTTTAATGAAAATTAAAAAACAAAATTTTATACACTGAAAAAACATTTTCGGTTGTGAGAATTAAATTTGTTTAACAAATTCAGTTCTATAATAATAATAAAATTTATTTAGTTGTGCAACCAGAGAGAGAGTTCAATAATATAATTAAAAATTTTGTTGTCTTAAAAACATTTTAGGCAGTAAAATTGATTTTCGACTGTCAAAATTGAATATTTGATTGGTGTTAAATTTAGTTCCCCTAACCGAAGTTTCTCTCTTTTAGAAGAAAACATATACGATAGTTTTATAAATTTCGAGCTTGAGTTGAATTATATTTATATATTGTTTTCCCAGTATTGAATTGAGTTGCTATTAAATACTTTTAAATTTTTCCAGAAAAAGTTTCATACAAAATTTTTTAATTTGTCTTCTAAGATAAACTATTAAACAAATTAGGTAAAGTAATATTTTCGTTAAAGTTTTGAAATGTAAGTGGATGAATAGAAAAAAGTATTCAGCTACTTCTTTTACAATAAATGCGCTTATTTGTTGCAGCATGTGCTTCATAACCTCAAAATTTTTTGAAAACTGTTATTGACAAAATTTTTTACAATAACAATTTTGTTCTAAAGAATTCCGGCAAACATAAAAAATGATAAGTTCATGAACTTGATAAATTTAGTATTAAAAGTTCTAACGCTGTTTTGTAATACTGCTGTTCAAAGTATAGAAATTCTTTGCTGTACACTAGACACTCTTTGAAAACGTTAGGTAAATGTTGATTTTTACAGCCATGTCTCAAAATGACTTTATTTATTTTAGTTTTATTTTATATTGTTGTCGTTTAGGAATCTTTGTAATAAAAATTACGCAAAATTTTGAATTTTCAGCTAAAATTTTTCTTTTATTTTTTTCAGCTTTTTTTTGAGCGTGATTTAGCTTTTCTAGCTTTTTTCGTGAGCCAGTTTAACTTATTTTTTTGTAATTCCTTGTGATGCTGCTAATAAGTAACATAAATTTATAAATCTTTTCTAACTCCTCTTTCGTATAAATCTAAACAAGAACAAAACTACAATAGAATGAAATGCTTTAAGTACTGAATACAGTTGTTGTTAACATGGCTAATTTTAATAATAAAAATATTTCTGTTTTCACTATGTAATACCGCAATTACTTTATATAAAAAGTACAACCTGTCATCCATTGCTGCAAACACAGGACACTCATTTTTCCATTTTCAACCAGCAGCAAGTGAAAGATAAGTAGACTCCAATGAAGTCAAATATATAAAAAATATTTATTTATACAGAGAAATTTTATTTTTATTCATTGTTTTTTCTGCTTTGCTTTACTTCAATGCCTTGTGACACCAGCAATATCAAGGGTGCGGCAGGATGTGCATAAAAGTAAGACACGGAAGCATTTTTAAGAATTACACTGACATAAACTTGGTAAAAGTGACTGCTTTCTTATAATACAAAAGATAAAAACAGAAAATGGTAAGTGAGCAACAGCAAGAATGAATGAAGGTGGAGAACAAAAGCATGAATATATTTTAATAAATCACTTCTAATCAGTAACTACATCGTGTTGTATTGATATTTCTTTGTTTTAGTTTTCAAATACGGGCTTGCAACAGACTAGCACACGAGTATCAATAAAACTTGAATTCAGCTATAAATTAGAAAACTAACAATAAATAATAAATTTCTTTTTTTATTTTATTGAATTTTTAAAAATAGGTCACTACTTTTGACTTTACCTTTCATAATATTGTTATAACAGCATTTTCCACTACGTCCGCTCCACTACTCTAACTCAATTCGATTGTTAATTGGTGGTAAGAAAGCATTCTCATCACCCAAACTTCTTATAACGATCAGCCAGAGCTTTTAGTAGATGTAGTAGATCTTTTCGCACCTATTAAAGAGATGCACAAGCATACTTGAAATGATTTAAAAGCAATTTTTATTTTAAAATATTGCTTGTTTTCAGAGATGTGTGGCTTTCAAGCAAGTCTATGCATTGCTAGGCAACACTGGTGAACATTGAAAAAATTTTCAGAGCGTTGGTATTCGGTTTCGATTAATTAAAGTGTTTTGATTACTCTGGGTTTTTCTAGCAGTTCTAGTATTTTATTTTATTTCATACAATTACTGTGTTTGAGGAAGAAGATATTTTTTTTTACCTTTCTTGAATGAGACGCTATCAAGCAAGTTCTATCAAAATTTTTAAATATTTTCATACAAAAAGACTAGAATTTTGATTGATTTGGACTCAGCTCACTCTTTGGAATATAATATAAAATGAACTTTTATTTCGCTATGTTATTTTTATTAGCAAACCATTTGTACCGCGACCCAAACTATCTCTTTTATAGACAATGTATTCACTGTCGTCAAATAATTTGGAGAAAAAAATTTGAAACTTTATTTTACACGCGTGTTTCAATTCATAATTTTTTTTTTTTTTTTTATTAACTAAAGATGTTTATGCTTAAGTTTTAGTTCGTTTGAGGGAAGAAGTAAAAAATGAATTCAGCGATCAAGTATTTATTATTTAATATTTATGTTTCAAGAAAAAAAAAAAAAAAGCAGCTTGCTTGAAATGGCATCGTGGTTAGTATCTACTCAAAAGTACACTTTGTATTTCCTGGGTTATTATGATTCACATACACAATGCTAACATTTGCTATTTTTTCTTTTTATTTTGCATTTGCAAAAATTGCAAATTTTTATTAACAACCAAACGAACTAACTATGAAATGATAATAACCAACATTTTGTGGTTAACTATTGAATGAAGTGTTCTCAGCACACTTTGAATGAGTAAGTGCAGGCAGCCAGCTACCAGATACAACTAAAAATCGACCGGTTAGTTGTGTAGTGGTAATGGCATTGTGCCATAATAATGTTGTAGTAATAAAAACTTAATGGATATGAAAAGCATATTTTTCTTTGGTGGGTGTAGAATATTACAAGTCCTTTTGTTTTAGACATGTTTAAAAGAACTAATTTCATGTAATGAAATAAATTTTTTTTGGTGGGCTTAAAAAATGCTCTTTTCAAAGTATGTAAATGAAATAAAAATTAGTAAAATTTTAAAATAAATTTTTAGTCATTTTAATGGAATAAAATAAATTATTTTTGGTTGGACTTTTAAGAAAAATTAGTTTTTCAATTTTATTTTTCTTTTATTTACTTAAATTTTAATGAATAAAATGCCAGTAAATAGTTTAAGAAAATTAAATTTAAGAACCTTTTATTAAATCTCAATAATGTGTTTATTCAAAAATATTTAACAAGAGATCTTCACTCAACACAAAGCAAATACATAATCAAGTTTCATCAGATGTGTGTATCTTCACTTTGGATGACATGCACTTTCAGCTGAATGAGTGCTTTTTTATCATAAAAAACATAAATAAATAAAAAAAAAAAGAACCTTAACATGCACATACGCACAAGTTCAAGAGTACAAAGCAACAAACAAGAAAAATTTATGCATGCACTTTGACTGTTTTTAAGTTAAACCATTAAAGCCTGTTAAATTTTGCTTAAATGTTGGACTGTTTGTTTTGCTAAATGTTGGGCAATATAAAAGCAAACAGCCTTGCCTATGTAAACGATAAATTAATTGAATTGATTTGTGTATGAAACAAATGACTTTAAATAGGTTAAGCATTTTTAAAGTTTACATAGTTGCTTTTAGTACCATGTGACATTGATAAACTTTTAAAGATTTAGGTGTTCATAATATTTGTTATTATTATTTTAAATTGGCCATATATACCAGAAGACAAAGGATCTTTTCTAGTTTTTTTTTATGACATAAAAAGATATCTAATTTTATTATAAATACTGTAAGTTATGTAGTATCTTAACTAAGCGCTCCCGAGGCTTATCATTACCAGAGCAAATGACTTCAGGCAAATGCATGTTACTCTGAGACCCATTTAAAGATAATATTTTTTCCGAATTGCAATATTTCCATTAAAATAGCATCAATTTGTTTGTGCATATTTTTGCACATTTTGTTATGAATGCACAAATTTTAATACTTTTAAAAAAATTTGCATTTTTCTTAGAGGGTTAAGTCAGTGAGAAAGGAAAATATAACGTGCATAAAACTTGTGTGACTGACGTGTGTTAATACTTTGTATACTGACTATGAATGGCGTTTAAATTGAGATGTTTGTCTCTTAATTGGTTGCCATCTTAACTCATATTCATTTGAAAAAAAAAAACAAACACGGCACAGAGGCACTTTGAATTAAAAACAAAATGTTGGTTGGTGTTTGGTATATTAAAACGCATTCAAAATAATTGCAAATGGCTTGAATAAAAAAAAAACTAAGCAAGCATTTCAGTATACGAAAGCACACTAGCTGTGCTCAAAATATTACAGGTTTAAGATATTTCTAGGGTATTATCACAAAACAGTTTATGTCTATTAAGTTACTAGGTGTTTTTGCTCGGTATCGCTCTGAAATTTATTACGTGAATCCTTAGAGAGAGTATAAACCAATTTTTAGAGAAATCTGTTTAGAAATAGAATTTTATTAGTTAAAAAACCTACAAAAAAATACAGCCAATCACTATCTACTTTACAAAGTGGTTCATGTTTTTGCTAGGACTATTATCACTCTGGTTGTGGTAAATAGAATATTTCAAAGCATAATTACAGGCTTAAATTAGGTTTGACACACATCTTTTTGAACAGTAGCTAATGAAAACCGTTGATAAGTAAGCGTAAAAATAGATGTGGCCATTTCGAAAGGATATAGCGATCTTCCTTGGACTAAAGCCAAATTGAATTATATACCAAATTTCACACAAATCCGTTGGAAAACAAAAATTTTTAAAGCGAACAAATAAATAAACAAATATGAATTTTATTTATATAGATTTTAAACGACTACAACTTCAAAAGTCATAAAAAAGTTTCCTGTAAAACTATTTCAATTCTTTAAAAACAATATTGTTTTCATTGTCATCTTGTTAATTGTGGTCATATATCGACCCACCATCCCTAAACCGCAATATGAAGGTTATTGAATTAATTGTTAAAATTAAATTATTAAATAAATTCCAATATCTGAATGTGTGCAGTTTTAAAATTAATCATAAAATACAAATAATAAAATTAAATAATCACAAAAATTTAAAAACAAAATAAATAATAAAAGCAGTTAATTGAATTTACTATTTACAAATACAAATAGACAGTTGAATATGCTACATGTACGACTATAAAAAAATAATAAAAATGTTTAATAAGAATGGAACATATAATTAATATTTAATTATAAATTATACATTTTGACATTGAAATAAATGAATAACGATGGAAGGGTATAAAATTAAAAAAAAAAGAATCGGTTTTTTGAGGTTTTTCATATTTTTCACACTAAAATCAACTTAAAAAGTAGGTTTTCTGACTTAAATTTAACTTTTATCAAAAGCAGGGTTAAGTTAGGTTGCACAGGGCTTCCTAATGACAAAAATATAAGGGTTTTTTTGGTCCTTTGTGATACCTTTAAAAGAGAAAGACTGAATAGGGATATCGATAGAAAGATGTCCCAGAAACGGAGACAGAAGGAAAAAGAGCAGAAGGGGTGTAGTAAAAGTAAAGAAGAAAAACCAGTCTATGGTGAAATAAAAGCGAATGACGTGAATAAAACCAAGAGTTTTCAGAGAATATTATTTGCTAAGATAGAAGGATCTTTGACAATTATAGGAGGTGGTATATCTCCATTCGATGATTCATATTTTTTTTACTGACTCCGTGACATTAGTGAGGTTCAATGTCATTAATGTGCCGAATTACCTCATTCTTTAGCTCATAAACTGTGCTTGGCTTATTAACGTAGACTTCTTCTTTTAAATATTCCCAAAGAAAGAAGTCAACCGGTGTCAAATCACATAGCACTGCGATTGCATTTTTTGCGTAAAAGAATCATTGACGGCTTCTAAAATGGTCGGTAGGCTTAAGCTCTTAAGTCAATTGAATCTTGTACGGCTGTAAATCAAAATTTTTATTAAAAATTCATATCAGTGATGCTCATATGATGTTTAATTCCATGACGACGAGTCAAGGTTGGCTGCACTTTTACAATACTATCGAGAGCAGCAGCAATATTTTCCGCACAATGAACTGGGTGAACATTCACTGGTGTTTTCCCATTTTCTACAGACTCAGTTGTGCTGAAATTTGCTTACAATAATCTCAATTGTGGACACTTTTGGTAGATTATGATGACCAAAAAAATCACAAAGTGCACGAAATTCTTTTTTAATTGAACATCCATTTTCATAAAAGGCTTAAAAAATCATGATTGAATTTTTTAAACACTGAAACAAAGAAAAGTCAAATTAAGTTGCCAAAAAAAACTTTATGTGTGACTCAAAATTAACGTCTTGCGAATTTTGGTTGGACTATCCTTTAGATATCGTGCCAACTTTTGTAAAATTTAGTTTTAAATTATTCTTAGCAACCAGTATGCCTGCTAGAGCTAAATATTCTACATTTAAAAAGAGAAATAATAAACATTGCTTTGCTGAGAGTCATTTATTTTTGTATCACAACAAACAATTTAAAACAAACAGCTTGCAAAATGACAAATTATAAAATAATTAATTTTTTTTATGTAGAAATTTAATTGATTCATTGATTTTATTATTACGCTTCCACTTAAATCATATCCTTTTAATGAAATATTAACTGAACAATAAACTAATGAAAATACCCAATAAATTCTAGTGATTTCCCATAAGATATGCACGAGTGTAAGGACAAAACGGAATCAAATTTGTCTGTAGAATCGAGGTCAACAGACGAAGATTCACTTTATAATAAATTTTTCAAGAAGATTGCCGGTGATACAGTGGAATTTGTTCATCAAAAGCCGTCTAGTAGTGAAAAGCTTTTGTATTTATTTCCACTTTTTTTTTTTAATTTGACACCATTGTGTGTCTATGTAATATTGAAGTTTGTATGTTTTAATGGTGATACTCGAAGTATGTGTCTTAAGTCTTTTGTTAATATCGAGACTCAAAGTTGATTTATTAATTTTAAGACTCGAAGATCGTGTTCTAAGTCTTTTGTTTTACACTTAAATAGTACAATGTCACTATTGAATCGATTAAAAATATAATTTTTGAATATTAAAAATATTCTCACTTTGTAATTCAGTGTTACAGTTTTGCATTTTTTTATTCTTATTTTTAATTTTCCATTCTTTTTTTAAGTATTATTATTATTACTATATTTTTTTTTGCCAAAAGGTCTGAAATGTCTTTCCATGAACTTAAATTTAATATTTTTGTGTAAATATTTTTTGTTGTTATTGTTGTTTTAAAATATATTTTATCACCGAAATTTTCACATCATAAACTTTTTTACACATCAGCGGTGATGTTATTTAGTGACAAAACTTTTTCCTTTTTATTTGTTTCTTGTGCTTTTTTTGTGCGTCATCATGATTCTTTTTATTTTATTTAAACTTAGCTGTGAGCGAAGGAGAAGTAAAATAATTTCTTTTTTATTTGCCGACAAATGGAAATTAAAAAATTCTTCAGCAAATTGAGAAACAAGCGACCAGCGATACATACTAATAAAGGACATATAAAAATTTAAAAAGTACAAGCGAACTTTGTAACAAAAATATTTGTGTACGTATTTACATACCTACATACAAGTACTACATACAATGAATGATGAACAAAACTGTAGCACAAATTATTATTTAAAAAGTACTCGTATTTAGGTAGTATTTTTGAGAAAGCTGGACATTCTTTATATTAATTTTCTTTTTAATAAAAATAAATTTAATAAAACAAAAAATAGAAATTTAAAAAGTTAAACCATTCATTCCATAGAAATATTGAATAAAGTTATGATGAAATATTAATTTCATGCTTGGTTCTTTAAGGTTACCTAGTGTTAAGATTGATCTTAAATAAATATCAAATATTATCTTTAAATAAACACAAATGCAAAATTTATGTTGTACACCCATACAATGCCCAAAAAATATTAACTAAAATAGAGCATTCGATATAAAAAGTCAAATATTTTATAAAATATTTAAAGAATTTATTGTTTTGTTAAGCAAATATGTACTTGTAAAACACTTTTTGTTTAAAGTGAAGCTACAACAATACCAAATATGTACGTACGTAAATACTTACATCCATAAATATTAACATTTTTCAATGTATCATGACACACATAAATAATATAATTGATAAACAAAAGACACACTTCAATAGTTTTGTTACGTTTTTTGATTTTCTTTTCTATTTTATTTTATGAATTAAAGAGCAACATGCAAATGAAAACAGTGAAAGCTGTCTTGAAATGTTCCTAAAGTAGTAGGGGAACTCACGATGGTGCTTGTAAACTGTGAAAACGATGTAAATAAGTGCAAAAATGTTTCGTTTTGCTTAAACAAAACACAAAATGTAGCCTCTTTTTGTTGCATTTTTTTCGCTGTATAATTTGCTCAATTGCAAATACCAGCAAACTAAAACAACAAACACTTATATAATCTATACATATTAAAGAGTTACTGACTGACTGACTTTTCGTCATTGGCCAGCCCAAACGGCTAAAACTACAGACTTGAAATCCAGTGAGCAGCTTCCTCTCACAATGTGTAGGACGAAAAAGTAGAGATTATTTTAAAATCGAATATTAAAATAGGTAAAAAAGGGTAAAAACGAGTAAAATCGGACTTCTTATAGCCAAAATTCAAACTACTAAACATTCTACTAAAAAATAAGCAGGTTTTTGTAGATGAGTAAAACTCTAATGTTGGTATATTTTTTAACCCCATTTATTTTTCAAACTAATAATCACAGCAACAAAGACTAAATTGCATTCTTCTCTTCTTCAAAAAGTCTTCAATGTATATTTCCACTTTTTTAAAAATCAAGCAGATAAGGGAAAAATATGTACCTCCTTTTTACTACTACATCTAAATACTCGTATGTGTCTATAAGTAAATTAATGGCAACATTTGTTATTAATTTTTAACACCAAATAAAATGTTATTCACTACAAAAAATTTTTTCAAGTGAGAAATACAATTGTTACGTCATATTTTATGTTAAGTGCCAACCTAGAATTTTAAAAGTAGACAAAATGAAAGAAAGTGAAACTATGGTACCATTTGTTTTTTTTTTAATATTGAAAAACCTAGACGTCAGACGCTACTCTGATTCCTCAGTAGATTACTCCCAACGTTTCTTGCAAACATTAGAACCTTTATATTGTAAAAGCAATTGACTAAATGGTCCATATAGATATGCTATCCCCTTCAGTACTTATTGTACTGAATAAATAACTCATGAAAATATCATGAGTAAAAGAATAAATTTTAAAACCAACACAATTTCTGGAATTAAGCACAAATAAAGATTAATATTTTGTTAAACTTTTAAATTCCAAATAGAAATTATTAAATTTTTAAATACATTTTACTTTAACATTTACTTGAATTTTTTTGGATAAGAGCATTAATTTTTAAAATATTTTTGAGTGTTTTTAATAAATTTTTTTAGGAGGACCAAATTGATCGGTTTCTATAAACAGCATATTAAACTTGGCAAATTTTTTTTGAAGGCTTTGTCATCTGGAACCATTGATTATGATGTTTTGTAAGAAAAAACTTAAGAAATTTAAAAGGTCACCCATGACCTAGTTAAAAATTCTCAATGCAAATAAACACTAATAGTGTAATGAATTTCCCTAATATAAATTCCTTAAAGCATAAATACACATTCATACGTACAAATGTCGATATTAAAAAAAAAATTATCTGAGATTGAGGTGTGGTGTCCTTTACATGGTAGTTTTGGGTCTTATTCGAATTTTTTATCTATCTGCTTTAGTTTAACTTTTGTCTTAATGCCAAAAATGATTTTAGAAAGTATTTGTGTGGCACTATGTGTGTTTTTGTGTGTGTGCTTGTATATTTAGACACATAAATCTTCAATGAAAGATGCATCAAGCAAACAACTAATATCTTTACAAAATATTTTGTTGTTTTAATAAATCGTTTTGCTATTTGTTTTATAGCCAGTGTTTTTATTTAATAACAACATAAATCACTTTTCTTCAATATGTGTGTATAAATTTTTTTCCTTTCTTCTTCTTTCAAGTCTTCAAATGCTACGACAATAAATATTTTGCTAAAAAAAATTGTTTTTTTTTTTTACATTTATGTTTGAGTGTATGCATGTAAATATATCAAGCAAAGAGAATTAAAATTGTTTTTTTATTTGTTTTACTGATGTATTCAATGATATTTATAACTTAAACAAAGAAAACTTGGCAATACTAATGTATATAAATTCTATCGATTTACCTTGAAATGTTATAAACATATAAGCCCTTAAAGAGGGACGTAAGCCCAAAAATTATTTATTTTTCACTTAATCTAAATAATCAGCCTAATTATGTATATATTTCCGGTAAATTATTTTTTTTTCAATATTACAAAATTTAAATTAGTTTTTTGGTCTTTAAAAAAATTAACAAAAAAGTCGAAAAAATATTTAATAATATTTAATAACACAAAATTAACAATTATTTTTGATTGCTTGTAACTTGTTCTATTCTTATCTTTCTGACAGAAGCCAAATCATAGTGGGGTGACTCAAGGCCATTAGCAAATGAGAATGGAATTTGCTAATAGTCTAATTTACTTAAGGTATCGCGACGCCAATTTTATTCATGTGGTAATTGAGTTTATTATGCCTTGTCAGGTCAGTATGGAGCTTGAAGTCATTTTTAAATTTATTAAAAATTCGATTAAATTTTTTTTTATGCTTAACAAATTTAAGTTATTAAAAGAGATAAAAAACAAATAAAAAATTTGTTGTTATTTAATTTGTTTATGTAGTTTTTTTTCCATTTGTTTACTGAACTTCTGTTTCCCGGTATACCTACATACATGACATTTTTTTCCATTATATTTATACAGTTTTTATTTTATATTAAATTTGTTTTTCTTTGTTTATTTAACACATTAATCATTTTCAATTTGCTATGTATTTTTTGTTCTTTATTAAAATACTAACAAAATAATCCCGGTTTCGTACGGCAGCCACATATTTACTAATGAAGAAAATTCCCAATGCGTTTGACTAAAAATAGAAATAGTTTTTATTGACATCAATATCAGGGAAACACCCGATTTACTTGTTTTGCTCTACTCTTTTCTCTTCGCTGCTTGGCAAACTTTTTTTACATAGAGAAGTATAAAAGCAAATATTTTGAATTTCCTGATTTTTCAGCAGTTATGTATTGTAGAAAAGATTTTACCTGGTTTTCTTTTTCCATGATCACTTTCTTATCACCAAGAATACAGAACCCTTATACCCATTAAAATTACTTACACAAAATTTCACGGCTGTAGGTGTTGCACCTGGTTACTGCGGTCAAAACAGGCTTATTTTAACATCTCAGTTCTCTAAGAATGTGTTAGTTAAAATTTCCTTTAAGGAGGTGACTCTTTCTCTTTGACAACATTTTTAAACTTTTTCTATCTCAAATTTAATTGAGTTGTTAACCATAAAACAGGCAGTATTTTGCCTTCCAAAGCAAATTTTAATCATTTTTTTATACAAAAATAGGAAAAATTTAAAAGTATTTAGTAGCAACTCAAGCCGTCATTGGGAAGACAAAATATAAATTAAATTCAGGTTCGTAGTTTACAAAACAAACTCATTTGCCTAATTGTAAAAGAGAGAAGTGAAGTGTAGAATAATTGTATTCGGAGTTAAAGTTTCCTTACTCTTTGCTTATGTATAATTTGTTTCTATTAAAAATAAAAGAAAAGCATTACATATAAACAGATAATTTTAGCTTTTTTAAGGCTATTTTGAAAACAAAAAAAGGTAAAAAAAGCTAGAAGAGAAAAATTAGCCTTAAAAGTGCTAAAATGACAATGTTGGTGCAAGCACCAAATTTCGACGAATATATGTTTGTTTCTTTTAGAATTTCGTAGCCCTCTATAGGACAAACCATTCGGTCGAAGTAATAATTTCACGATATGTAAAAGTTTCAGAGATGAATTTTAGTACGCAGAGAATTTTGCATATCCGGCAGTTCCGAATGTTTACTGGATATCTATGAAAATTACACATACCCTGCCCGCAAAACAACACGCACATACATGCAAACAAACTATTCAGAATTCTTTTACATAAAAAATAATGCTCTCTTTATAGAAAACTAACTTTCAATTTTTCATTACACTTAAAATAAGTTTTTTTTTTCTAAATCTTTTCAAAATTATTTTTTCCAATAATTTCCGCACCTAAAAAAAATCAAATCATTTCCAAGCAATAGTGTCACATACATGAATCACTAAATTTTCAACATTAAGTACATATACAAAAATATGTATGTAAATTCTACTCTATGTATGTGTGTTATATTATTTGGTCTTTTGTTTGTAAGAGTTTGCGTGAAAAACAATTAACAGTGAAATAAATTAAAATTTATGATATTAGAGCATACGCGTTGTCAAATAAATTAATTAAAGGCCAATTTTCAATTATGTTTCTTTGATTTATTAATCGAAGAAAACTAAATTGAAAGCAAACTATGCATGTATGTGCATTAGGGCGGGTTGACTTAAAAATCATACAAATTACAAGGAAAATCGTATTCTAGGGACCAAAATAAGAAACTTTGCCGAAGCAACCATACCTCTTAAATGTATTTTGATGTCCCGACTTTTGATCCGAAGGGTCAAATTTTGAAAAATATCACTTTGACCCATTTAGAGTACCTCAATCGAGTCAAAATGTATGACCGACCCCCACTAACTTTGGAGGGCCGACCCACCTATGCCAGTGGCACACCCCCTGGCACCACCACTGGAACCATCCCTGGGGAGTTCCCCATACAAACATTTAAAAAAATCAAAATTTTTGGCACTTTACAAGAAAAAACCAGCGAAATGGTTATGTTTTTTTATTTTTGGAGTTTATTTTTCTCTTTAGAAATTTATTTAGGCAGAATGAAATGAAAAAATAAATTTTACTTAGTAATAGAAAAGAAAAGAAAAAAAAAATTATTGACCCTTTGGGTCAAAAGTCGGGACATCAAAATACATTTTAGAGGTATGGTTCCTTCGGCAAAGTTTCTTATTTTGATCCCTAGAATACGATTTTCCTTGTAACTTGAGAACTTTTTTTTGCCTCCATACAAATCGACCCGCCCTAATGTGCATACAATTGTTATGAAAAACAAATAATCAACATCTCAAACATAAAATAAAAGAAAGACTGATTTCTTTGTTTAATGTAAATTTTTTACGAATATCCAATTCAAAATCACAAAAACTAATAAATTGTAAATGATTTGCAAAATATGTTTTGGTTACAACAAGCCTATTGAAAGTTTTCTTTTTGTTCTAATTTTCTTAATATAAAACTCTTTTCAAATTGTTTAATAAATTTACAAAATATTAAAAATTATGTTAAAAAATTTTTATTTACATTAAATGTTTTTGTTGTTATAAATTAAATACATATGTGGGAGTTATTTAAGAAATTAAAGTTGTTCTAGTAAAAGAAAATTTTTTTATCTTTTATAAAAAAAAAATTATTGAGAAAAAATTAATGAATTAATGCTTTAAAGGTTTTTTATATTGTAATACTTATTTATTTTTTTGCATATTTTTGAACAGAGAAAATTAGTTTTATATTTTTCATAAAGCAAAATAATTAATTATAAAAGTCACGCATGCGTATAAAAATAGAAAAAATTTTTGTTACATATTTTTCGTTAAATTTTAATTATTCGATCCTTAAATTTAGCTTGGTGTTGTAACACGGTTCAAAGAATGAAGTCTAAAAAATAATAAAGAACAAAAAAGTTATTAAATTTTTTTAGCTGAAAGCCTCCCCCTTTTTGCTCTCTTACTTTATAATTTATATTTAAAATTAAAAGAATTAATAAATAAATATTAAATTTTTTACACGCATGCGTGATTTTTGACGACCAACGCAAGATTGTCTTGGTTTTCACTTTTAAAGTGAACTTTAAGTATTTGAAGACATAATCCATGTCTTTGTCTGAAGTAATTTAAATATATTTTATAAAATATTACCGTCTTATACAAAAAAAATTAACGTAAAATTTATGAAAAAATTATATGAAAAATTGCGATAACGTTGACTTTAAAGTTTACGTATATTTTTTTGCATAAAAGGGTTAATCTTTTTTGTTACTTAATACCAATTATGTTGAGTTTAGCTAAATACATAAAATAGTGAATAATTCTATTTGGTTAGTTCACTTTGAAGAAGTCTAAAAATTAACTAAAGCGCCATAAAGATAATATCACTATTGCACAAGCATACTTGAAAGGACTTATAAGCAGTTTTTATTATAAAGTATTACATATGTTTGTAGTCATGTGAGGCTTTCAAATTCGTTAGAAAGCCTACATGCGCTAGCTTCATCTGTTGACCTTTAAAATGTGTTAAAATAAAAAATAAAATGTTTGTATTAACAGTCATCCATATTGCCACTTTTCCACTTTGCTCTCCTTAATAGCACCAAGCAATATTGGTGACCTTTGATCAGCTCAAGCCAAGCCGGACTTTGGCCCCAGTTGTTTTTCTGCTGCAAATCATTCCAGACCTGTCCTGTTACTCGTGATATTCATTCAACTGCCAAATTCATTAGTACTACAGTTGCAACTGTTGGTGTAGCTGGTTCTGGTTATATTAAAAATCCATAATTTCAAGAACAATTATTTTTGTTGTTATACATATAATATTTAAAAAAAATTTAATTGATGAAATCTGTACTGCAACAACCAGTCAACAACTGTACTACAATAACCAGAATGGGTTTGCCATCAAACGACTACTAAGCAGTTGTCAAGACAAGGAGGAACAGAAAATTGTATAATATTTTCTCTGCCCGTGTCCTGCCCTGTAGGAGTGGCACAAGCTAAACTTTGCAAAAATTCTTCAATAAAATTTCAGTCAAGTCGTGTCTGCAATATTTTTCACTTCTTTCACAAGTTTCAAATATATTGTAGGGATTGTGACAGAAAAACCTTTATGGGAGCTTTCTTAAGAAGTGTAAATAGGGAGGCGGGAACATGTTAGTGCAAATCAAAGTTCGTCGGTGACAGTTATAGGGCATATTTTGTGGATTTTTTTTAATTTTAATTCAATATTGACTTCGACGAGTGTCACTTATACGGCCGCACCTTATTCATTTTTTGTTTCATGCCCAAGCCTTACAATTTTTTTTTTTTTTTTAGAACGTTTATTTAAACAAAATATATATGCTTAAACTATAAATAAACAAATAGTCATCAATATAACTTATTATTATACGTAGTCCCATATTCGGGCTCTCAAGTACAGTATGTTTGATAAATTTACACATGTTTTCTAACTGTATATTATTTTTAATATGAGTAACATTTGGATATAATTTAAGTAAAGAAAAAGATGTTTTGACAAAACCTTACTTTTATAATATAACCCAAGCCTTACAAAATAAAAGGGTATTAGCAATAAAAATTTTGAAAAATCTACGAACGCAGTAATTCATATGTCCATTAGTACTTTTTAAAAACGTAAAAATTTGCTTTTAGGTGTTCGTGACAAACAAATACTTTTCAATTTATTTTTTATTTGTTATGGATTTTACTGCTCACAGTATCTATAAATATTTCAAAACCTATTTTTTTTTCTTTTTTCTTTATTTAATTTTTTTTATTTATTATTTCATTTAAGAAAAGAACATTGACTTATGGGGTGGCATTGGTGTGTTGTTACAAATAATGAATGGTATCGGTAATTGCAAAACAATCGCACTTAATCTCGCCAATAACAAGTTGGTCACGCTTTAATGAAATCAAATTATTGCATATTTTTCGTTATTTATGACTCTTCCTTTTTTCCAAGTTTTGTTCATCACAACAGAGTTTAGTTGCTTTAGTTGAAAAAAAAAAACGGAAATGTCTATTAATAATGCAATTATTTGGAGGACTATTTACGTTTCTTTTTCATAAATTTTTTAAATTTTAATATCAATTTTCGGTGTTAATGTTAAATTAAATAAAAAAAATTGTTTAAATACTAAACTTTTTTCAATTAACACTTTTTACTCACGCAACTTTATTGTGAAGATATAAAATAGATCGCTAATAACTTTTAATGATAGATCGTTAAACTAATTTTTTTAAGATTTTAAAAGTGTAAGAAATTTTAATTTTGTTTCTAAAGCTTGTTGGTAATTAGTACTGTCAGTTTTGCAGTGATCAAAAGATTTTAGTTTTGCAAATTATCAAAAGCCTTCAATTTCACCTAAAAGTTAAAAATTTAGAACACATTTAGAACTGACCGTTTTGCTCTGATTAAAAGACTTAATAGACAAACTTTAGTTTTGAAAATTATCAAACGACTTAGAACACGAACTTTCTGTTTGGCAGCAAAAGATTTCAGTCATAAATAATACTTTCGCAAAATGCTAGTGAAAAACAAGATAGACTTTTGCTTTTTATGCCTTCTGTGCCGTCATTGATATCAACTTCTTGAAGTCACTACGCAACGCACATAAATGTTTAGCATACCAACCTGCCAGTTGTTTTGAAATTCAGCCGGATTTGTCGAGTGAGCAGTGGGGTTATGAGTGAAAAACCATAATTACCTCTAAATTTGGACAATTATTCTGTAATTGTGTTTGATTTTTACCTTAAATAGAAATCGTATAAAGTCCTCACTTTGCTATTGAAATGTGACTAATTTTATTTGTATCACATAACTGTTTCATTAGAATTTAAGATTTTTAATGAATTAAAAAAAAAGAAAATTTATTTCTAAATTTTGTTGAGAAAATATGGTTTTTTGACAAAACATTTTAATTGTAGAATAAGTTTTTAAAAAATAGTCCTCTTGTTCTTTGTGATACCTGTATTAAAGAGAAAAGTGAAGAGGGCAAGCAATAGAGATAGGAGAGTGAAAAAAGTAGGGAGAAGAAGAGAAGAACAAGAAGAGTTCGTCAACAAAACAAATTGGTTCTTCTAATGAAGTCATGTAGCATGTCAACCTTTACAGTCGACAGCATTGTGAAACTCTGCAAGTAGCGCTCTTAAGGCAGAGCAGCGGTACGGAAGTTGTTTCAAAGTTTCGTTCCTTTCCTCGTCTTGACAACTTTTATAACAGTCATTTAATAGCAAGTCCATTCTCTTAGCATGGTTGCCAAAACTGCAGTGACCTCTTACTGCTAGCACCACATTTCGCAACTGGGCCTTTTTTAAGTAACAGTAAATCTTTGCTGTGACTGCTATAAAGCCCGTCTCAGATCATCTTTGCTGCATTGCACGTTTGTTCATCGGACCATCTATACTGTGCTCTACGTAAAAATATACTCTGGATCTGCTGTTTGTAGACCAAGAGAGGGATTTCGCAGGGCATGTCTGGTAATTTTTAAAAAGTTCCAAAAAAAATTACTATAAATAATATTGATAAAAGCTTAGTATTTATTGCTTTCATAAACTTATTCTCAAGTTGTTTTGTAGTTTCATTGCTTGTTGGGTACGCACATATACGCATACATGCTTCAATTGGAATTTTTAATTTGTTATTGTATTTCATCATCTCTTTTGCTTTATAATTCTATTTCTTTTCGTTTCAAAGGCCTTTTTTTTAATAAATTTTTTGTTGTTATTTTTTCTAAGAATCTTTATCTCATTTGTATGTAAACAAGAATGCAGTAGAAAAAAAATTAAGAAAAAAATAAAAGATGTAGCCTATAGGCACTTTTTCTACCAAAGAGTTTGTATTTAACGCATAAGAACGAGCAGCTTTTTCTTATTTAGTTTGATGTTCTTGTTACAGTAAGCACCAGCAGAAGTATTTAAAATACACTTCAGCATCTTCTTTGTATCTTAAGAAATAAAATAAAAAAATTTAATAAAAAAATTTATAAAAAAAAAAAAAGAAAACTGGAAATATATGAAAATTGTTTTCATACGTTTAACGTATGCAAACATGTTGTTCATTGACAACATTGACACCAGCAATAGTACCGGCATCTGTTGAAGACATGCCAGCAAACTGAAAAGGGTTTATTGTTGACAATATACTCACACACTCGTTCATAAATATAATCATATTTTTTTAGGTAGCAGATAACATGAATTTAATTTGCATTTGAATATGGTTGGAGGGCGATAAACAAAGTATATTTACGTACATACGTTTTAATCATAATCACATTAAAGTATAAAAAGCAAAGAAAAGAAAAATGTGTTAAGTAGATTCAGGTGCGTAGCTGGCTGGGTGAAAAAAGTGAACATATTCCTTGCAAAACTAATCAAAATATAAATTAAAATATTTCTGCAGTCAAGATGTCTTACTAAAATTACCGGCAATTCATTTTTTTTAAAGTGGACTTGTATCTCTTTAAAAAATAACGGCTTAATTGTTAGTTCACTTGAAATTTAAGATTCAAAAAATAATTTTAAACTTGTAACAAAATTTTTTAAAGATAAACTTGTTTATTTTACATTCACCCACTCAAAAGCTTTAACTGTATCCGTATCTGAAAAATTGAAACTCTTTGTTATGAAAATAAAATGTTAATAAAGTGATAACTGATAATAAATAACAATACATTTACACACATCCACATTAATATAAAAATAAAAATACATAATTTATATTTAATTTAAAATGTCCGTTACAGGGTGGGTTGTCTTAAAATAAAAAAATTATATATTTTTTGTTTGCTGAAAGTAAGTAAAAAATATTATGTAGTCTATATAAAAATAAAAATACATAATTTATATTTAATTTAAAATGTCCGTTACAGGGTGGGTTGTCTTAAAATAAAAAAATTATATATTTTTTGTTTGCTGAAAGTAAGTAAAAAATATTATGTAGTCTACAGCCTCTTAATGTTTTGTTTTATTTTGTTTCCAATAAGTTTTTTTTTTTTAATGAAATTTATTTAAATTTCTAACTTCTATCAATCAATGAAAAGTTTACGGCAAGCTGCAGCTAATTTATTTTTAGAAAAAAAATTAGCAAGAAAAATTTCCCTAGAAACGTGACAGTAAAACTGAATTAAATTAATTAAACTATGAAATGCAACACCACAAAATCACGAACCAAATAAAACGTGATATTCAGATAGAAGATAAGGTCAACATAAACAATAATAATTTGCCAGCCAGCAGCCTGGCGAACAAAACTATTAAAGTGTCTGTAATTTTTTTAATAAATTGAAAAAAAAAAAACAGAAATTATGTGAGAAGTGTCTGCGTGTATGTGTTTGAAGATTTCATTATTATGTGTGTATGTGTATGCATGTGCGTAATTCCTTGCATTTGTTAAAAATTATTATTTTTTCCTTTACACTCTATGAAATGACAAATAGAGTCTTATTATGAATGTAAAGTAGAAATTTGAACAACTGCCAACAAACCAATGAATAAATAATCAAAAAGAAACTAAAGCTTTTATATTTCTTCTTAAAAAAATTTTTATTTAAAGCAAAAAGTGTTTTGGTTTCAGTGCCAAAAACACTTAACTTGAACAAACTCCTACATTTAGCCTTCTTTACACTAAAACGGACATAAACCCAAACACACACACATACCTAAGCACACACACAAATAAACTGAAATCTACTCACACTGTTGTGTTAATGTCAGAACGACAATAATATGAGTAAAAATAAGCAATAAAAAAATTCCACAGAATAAAAAAATTAATTGTATCACATTATGAAATAAACGCTAAAGGTTTAAATTCAAATCAAAATTAAATGATTTGGAAAATTTGTTTTAGAGATGGCATGATGATTTTCCATTTTACTGTCATATTTATTCTTGGCCACATTCATTTATTAAAAAGCAAACTGATGAGAAAAGTAAAGGATAACAGAAAATAGGAGTATAGAAAATGTACACGACTACAAACAATATTAACAAAAAATAAAATAAAAATAAAATTAATTAAGTTATTAAGTTTTGCATCACAAGACAACAATTTTCGCAAATAGGAGTGAATGGAGCTCTTTCAGCAAGATGAACAATTTTTTTTGTACAAGTTACGTCGTTTTATAAAAAGCAAGTTAAATTCGATGCTGTCGAATTTTTATAAAAAATCAAATCAGATTTTAATGAAAAATAAAAGTATAAAATCTCTCTATTCTTCACGTAAAACAACTAAATTCAATTTCGTTCAATACAAATTTTACTTACACTGAACAACAGCTGCAATAAATTTACCTAAAGATTAAAATTATTTCAGACTATGTATGTATGTATATCATTGTATATTAGTTAAATTAATTTAAACAATTTTATTTTCCTTTAATTTTTCTGCTTTCTCAACAACGTTAGTCATCAGATTATTTATTAGCATGTCTTATTTGAAAAGAGATGTACGATATATTTCATATGCAAGCGAAATTCGCGTTTGTGTTCTTTATATTCACAGACTTTTAAAACAAATTTTGCAAAACACTATAAAACCGAAAGGGTGAAGGAGGATATGCAAGAAAAAACACTGCCAGACAATTTCTTAATAACACAGCTGCAGTTAATTAAACTGTAACTCTCATTTATCTCTTCTTTTTTTAACGGTAAATACATAAATTCTGTTGGATAATAAAAAGAGAGGCAAAAATAAGCATAATTCTTAACTGAAACTTCTATCAGTTTATTATTATTATTTTTTTTTTAAATTCATAGCGTTTCATGTACTCCTGCAAACAAATGAGTGAGTGCTAATGGATTTTCTGTGCCTAACAAGTAATTTTTTTTGTTTTGGCTTGTGTTCTATATAAACTTGTGTTCGTGAGTGTTGCGAGTTATATGTATATGTATGCTATGGAGTCATATTGTGGCGTATTTATGAATTCAATAAATTATGACTACACAGTAAAATCCTCTTAAAAGGCATTAATGTCTGTGTACCGAGTTAAACAATACTTAAGATTTAATACAGTTCAGACAACTTTGGAGAAAAGCTTCATATAAATCAGTGGTTGCCGTCTATAATAATAAATATTATTATCTTTACGTGTATGTGGGTGTTTTTGTGTGTGCGCAATACTAAACATGGAGGGAGAATTGAAAGTAGGATACAGGAACTACAAGGCAATTTTCCCTAAAAAGTACCTTCATAAAAACAAATTTGTTTACAAGTCACAGCATATGGCTCACACAATGTTATTAAATGAATTATTTTCTTTTGAAACTGATGAAATAAAATAGATGTTTTTTCTAGAGGCCAATCATTATTAAATTCATAAAAAAATAAAATTAAACAATTCGCATGTCATTAAAAAACTTAGCCGAATAGATCAGACACATTTCATCAGCAGTATTGATGTAAAAAATGCTCTTTGGCAGATCGAATTGGACGAAGAATTGAGATTGTATACAGAATTCACAGTACCAAGGCGATCGTTTTATCAGTTCAGAGTGATGCTCTCTGGCTTGTGTAACGTATGCCATTTGATGGACAAAATAATACCTGTTAGGCTTAAGTCCAACGTATTTGTGTATCTTGACGATTTGCTAGTTATTACGGATAATTTTGTAATGCATATAAAGTTGTTAGTGAAAGGAAGCTAATTGTTTGCGAAAAGCTAATGTAACTATCGGATTAAAAAAGTGTACATATTGTTTTAAAGAAGTACGCTATTTGGGACTTATAGTGGGTGGTGAAGCATTGAGAACCGATCCAGAAAACTTAGCCAACGCTATATTTTTTCTTTGAATTTATTTACTAAACTTTTTGTTAGTTGCTAAAATTTTACGTTTACATTATAGCGTTTCTTTTCACAGAAAAATTTTAAATTTTTACTAGTAGTTTTTACTCGGTTTCTCCTAATCTTGTCCTCTCTTTTTATCGATATGTAAGAATTCTTAGACTAAGGATATTGTATATATAAAAATCCATAATAATCTGTTTGAAATCTGGTTTTTGATTAGCTGTTTTTACCCGGTCCCGTGTGCTCAATACACACTGAAGAACTTTTAATTGACCCGTGTAATAGTAAGCGTAGCCATTAGCAGAGTATATAGTGGCGCATTCTTGGAATATATTAATTTTGTGCACCAAATTTTAAAGAAAATTTGTTAAACAATAAAAATTTAATTCTTTAAATCGTTGCATTAAGGACATAAAAGTGGGTGTAGTGTTGTTATGTTATATAGGGTGGCGCAGAATGAGCTCTATGGTTTAAATGGTTTATAACATTTTTATTTATGCGATTATTATAACTTTTTTTTTTTTAATACAATATGTTATTGACGAATTTTTTGCAAGTAGCTTTGAAAAATGCTATCCTGTAAGTGATGTCCATTTTCTGCTTCGCACATACGTGCTCTTTTTAGCATATTTTCCATTCTCTGCAGCGACCGCCGTGATAGTCCAAATTGTGTCGAACGCCTCCTTGTTGATGTTGATGTATTTTGCTGCACGCTCTCCCGTACACGTTCAATATTCTGAGCAGTGTGCACGGTAGGTGTTTTTCCGGCACCAGAAAGTGTTCTTAGAGACCCAAGTTGACGAAAATTTTCAATCAAATGGCTTATTGCTGACGATGTGGGTGCAATGCGTACAATAAAATGACGACGATATGCACGCTGTGTCCACACAATAGACTATTGGTTTGAAAAATAAAATAAAATTATTTTTGTACCTTGTTCGATCGTGTAATAATTGATAATTAATTCTCAAAGTCTTCTTCATAAATTGCTGAAAAAAAAAACAAAGAAAAAATAATAGTTAAAAAAGTTATAAAGAATTCAAGCCATATAGCTCATTCTGCGCCACCCTATTTATTCGCTGATAATGTGGCTTTATGGTGTTAAAAAAATTTTTATTTATTACAGACCAAGTTACCAATTGTAGTGCTACCTGCCTGAATCTAAATCATCCAGGGCTCACGCAAATGCATACAAAAAAAAATCATTCAAATCGGTTAAGCCGTTTAGGATGAGTTCAGTGACATACACACCTACAATTGAAAAATACATATAAAGAAAACTATTACTCGTGTGTATATTCTTTTAAAATTAATTATTATGACTGGTATTTAAAATGAAAAATAATGAGTTTAAATAGATATTATTAAAAATTTTTCATAAGAATTTGTCACAATATCGATTTTCTTTGAATATAAGCAAGTTTATGTGAAGAATAACACCGTAGCTTTACAATTGCTTTCATATACCCTGTTCACTCTAATAGTATGTACCATAATTTTAGAAAATATTTATCGATTAAGAAGTCTTATTTATCTTATTAAAAAAAAGAGTTTGATGTTAATACATACGTACATATGGGTGGAGATGAAGAAAAATTGCTCAAGTCGACTTAAGAAATAATTGACTGGTTGTGGCAACTGTTAGATTTTTAAGTGAAAAACAAAGTTTTATTGATGAATAATTTGGTTTGTAATAATTTATACAAAAAATTATAAAAGAAAATTCATAGCCTACTATATGAATATTAAGTTTGTTACTTTTGAGTTAAGTCTTAACTCAAACAGTCAATAATAGCTTTAGCAATTAACTCAATAACTTTATTATTGTGGTTGAGGCATGGTGGAAGTGATATATTCCTCAATTAATGAGAAGACAGTGAAAACAATACTGTTTTCATAGAATCTAAATAATTTTATAAGAAAAACTTTTAAATGATTTATTATAGTCTTCGCTGTAAATACGAAGGCCACAGTATAAAGTATATATATACTTAATCGTTATAAATAGCAGAGTCTAATAAGCAATGTCTGTCTATCCGTCTATCCCTCTGTCTGTTTAGTTGTTAAAATCAACTTTCTGAAGAAGATTTTAGCATATCAATATGACAGTAGTTTCAGTCTTTTATGGCAGAGCCGCGACTACTTATATTTTTGATCCTTTTTCTGAGTATTTTCTCTGTAATACAAAACGACAAAAAAAAAGTAGAACGCATTGTTATCAGAAATGACACTCATAATGTTTGTACAAAAAATCAGAAAAATTTTTCACTTACAGCCTATAAAAATCAAAAATACAAACGGGATTTGGTTTTTCATTCATTTCTGTTTTATGTTTTTATGGAATTTTTTTTTGCATTAACGAAAGCAAGCATACATGTAAGACCAGACAATCGGTCTTATATTTCATTTAATTTTTTCATTTTCTAACATATTTTACTCTTTGTGGTTGCTGTTTTAAATTATTTACTTCATTATAGCAAATAGAAAATATTAAATTTTTTGACATAGTATGTTTTTCAGGTTAGTTTGTTCTACAGTTTTTTTCCTAGTCTGTAGCTACAATTATGATCTTTGGAAAAATCAAATCCTAGCCAAAAGGTTCGTAGGCTAATAAAATTTGAGCCTCAACTAAAGAAACAAAACCAAAAAGAGTTTTGTTATTTTCGATAAGTACTTAAAGAATTTCCACACGAGTAGAAGTTTCCATGTTATGTGTTGCATAGTGTTTGTCAATGATTAAAATTCTAAAATGTAAGATATGTATGGTTTCAGGGGTGGAGCTACAAAGATATATAAATATATCGATAGAGTTATGGACCCAGATCAAGCAGTTGCTTATTCAATTTAATTTTGAAATTTATATGGAATGCCTTCACTTCTATAAACATCAAAAATTGGCAGGCATTTTTCATGTTATGACAATTAGTAAAGCACTAGGACAATCTCGTCAGCTAGCAAGTATTAAATTAAAGTACTCCGTCGGTCTTATATAAAGGTGTGTGCCTTTTAAATGCCTTGTGTGTAATAGAGCTACGAGACAGAAATCTTATTTAAATATACAATTTTGATTTTTGCCCTTAATTTGAATTTCTTTATTTGATATTAAACATTTATGTCAGCATTGTTTGGTTAAAAAATACTTGCAAAGATATTAAGCTTAATTCAATTTAATTTATTTTATATTCATATTGGATTTTATAATTTTTTTTTGTATTTATAAATTTTTAAGTCGTTATTTATTTTAGGATTAAGAAAAAAATTGATCAAAGAAAATTATTTTAATCAGTATTGGCCATATCATTGAAAACTTTTTTTATATAAGTATCTTCATTCATTTAATATTTTTTACGACTTAATTATTATTGAAATTTAAAATAATTAAAACGGCTAGATTTTTTTTAGTTTTAAGTCAAATAAACTAACATATATTTAAAAAAAATTTGTTTTAATTTTTTGACAGAGCCTACCTATTACACTGGTCAACAAAATTTTGTAACAAGAAAGGTACTTACCAATTTGGAATTACCTAAATACCCTCATTTTATCACCGTATTTATTTTGATTCCATCAGTTCTAGTTTTCGTGTTACAGCTACTACCCGTAAAATTTAAAATTAACCATTTTTGTTCCACTTTTGCATTCAGAGATTTTATTTATGTGAATAGTATAGTGTTTTTTTCTATTTATTGAGTTAAGCGACTGTTAAATAATGTCAAGAAAGTACAAAAATGATCCTGACAGGTTTTGTTATATTTGTGGTAACATTACTTTTAAAACTCAGCTAAGGAATTTGACACCATTAGTGACTACGCTATATGAACAGTATTTTGGCTTTGCGTGGGTTCCACACATCTGCTGTGTTACATGTGTGGGTCTTCTTACTGGATGGGCGAGGAGATCTCGATCTATTCCATTTGCAATCCCCGTAATTTGCATTCACATTTAGACTTTTTTCCTGAAAATTTGGGCGCCGTCAGCGATGAACATGGTGAAAGATTCCACCAAGACATTTCTACCATGGAAAAACGATACCAGGGCAAGTGGAGTCCACGTATGCTAGCGGATTACTGTTGGACATTACAACGAGATGTACCTGAAGCAAAATACAGCAGAAAATCATAAAATTTTATTTAAATTAATACTGTAACATAATAAAATAACTTACTTTTGTTAACAAAATCTCAAATTTTCTAAATTTATATAACATCTAATTACAAAAAAACTATTCGTATTGGAAGCATTCTAATTTTATTTATATTATCCATATCCTTGTCCTAAACATTGCAAGACAATAGTTTTCATGTTACACACAAAAAGTTTTTTTTTGTCGACCAGTGTTATTATCAAAAAAATTTAAATAAAAATTATTTAATTTTTGTTAAATATTTAAAAAAAATATGCAAAATTAAAAACATAAATATTTGTCTACTATAAACGAATTTAACTTATTCTAAAATAACTTAATAAGACATAAGCAGTTTTTCCATATTAACACAGTTATTATTTTGGCCATAATTAGATTATGTGTATTCAAGTAATTACACAATTTCCTGCTTTAACACTAAATTAAATATTTTCTTCCACTTCTTATCAACAACCAATAAAGTGTTTAGTAATTTACCAAATATTATTCCATTCCACACACTCTCTTTCTATCTCTGCATTTAATTGAACAAGTTTACACAAAAACCATAAAAAATACATTTTATTTTACCTACACAAAAGGGATACTTTCTTTTTATTCTCACACAAATACAAACTTAACTACGAGTATTTAATGCCCACTAAGCATTAAAGCGGAAAACCAATGTGTTTTCTTTAAAACAAAAATAGACACAGGCTCCTTTAACTAAATAGGCAGACAGACACTTAAAAAAGTGTGATATTCACTCACATCAAAGAAAAGAATGTACCCTTAATAGAGTTTCTTATAATAAATTAACACTCTTACAATTTACTTTTTTACAACAACTGCTTTTTCCACAAACGTGGGCACAAACAAATATAGGGTTCGCCATCGAACGTTTTTTTTTCAACTAGTGGTTATTTCGTGAATAGTAACAGTTAGCTCATGTCTGATTTGACAGATAATTAGTTTTATCCTTCCGCTGAAAGAATATGGTTGTGTTGTCGCTTCGCTACGTGGGCCTGCGATCGACTTACAGAAGATGCCGATCTTGCCAAAAAAAATCATATTTTCAGATGAAGCTCATTTTGATCTTGGCGGGTATGTAAACAAGCAAAATTGTTGCATTTGGGGCACAGAAAACTCGCACGCATTCTTTGAAAAGCCGACGCACCAAAAACGAGTCACTGTTTGGTGCGGATTTTAGTCCAGAGGCATAATTAGGCCATTTTTCTTCGAAAGTGAGCAAGGAGTGGCCGTTAGTCAATGGCAATCGTTATCGGGTCATGTTGAACGAATTTTTGTTCACAAAAATTGAAGAGGAGGATATTGGCAACATTTGGTCTCAACAGGACGGCGCTACGTACCACACAGCCTAAGCTACACTCGATGTTTTTATAGCATTTTCAAAAAAAAAAAGTTATTTGGCGGACCCTATATATCTCTCTACACACACATATAACTATTATAATTATGTATGTATGGGTTACACATACATATGCTCGTAACGCATAAAAGAGATACAGAACAAGCATATGTTTGGCCAATTCTTACATGTGTTTATGTTTATCTGTTAGTTTTACAACATTTTTAGTTAATAACTATTAATATGCATGTAAGTATTTGTTTGACTGTGCCTTGTTGTGTACACACACATACGTTGGTGTATGTCAGTTTGCTTGGTTTTGTGTACATTAAGCTTGTATCTTCATAGATTCTAATGGTTATGGTTATGCTTGAGTGAATATAACAACTTAATGCACACCAAAGTAATGAGTCTCAGGAGATATGTATGTATTTATGTCTGACCAGTCGGCCATAAAACCACAAAAATTAAAAAAATATAAAATAAAATAAAAAAATTAAAAGAAAAGGTCAAGATTTCTTTTATTTATTTTTATTACAGGTTAAACATTTAATTTGTAATTAATAGTTAAATATTAAAAAAAAATAACTAAAATAAATAAATATTTACAAATAAATAACTAAAGTGGTATACATTTTATTACAACGGCCTTCAGTCTTATAGTTTCTAAGATATTCATAAAGTTTTGTCAATGAAACAATTTTTTTTTCAAGAAAAATTAAAATTTTTTTTAAAAATTAAATATAAACAAAATTTTAAATTTTGTTTTAATAATGCTATCCTGTCATAAGTTTACAATTTATTAAATACTGGCTGATTTTTTAATCAGTCTCGCTTAGCTCTTTACTCTATCCCCCAAATTCATAAAAAATATTATGTGCTTATTAAGGGCTTATTTGACTTCTATGCAGTATTTGTCAAATAACTCCTTATTAAGCACATAATATTTTTTTATGAATTTGGGGGTAAATCTGGGAGTTCTTAGAGGTTTTTAATTAGTAAAATTAACAATTTAAATTAACTTATTCTTTTAAATTAATTTATTCTTTGAGTTTAGAGGCTGTATTTCAAAATAGATTTCGCGTACGATGTTTACAATTGACCATTTTAAAGCTTGTATTCAAAGAAAATTAAAGAAGGCTTGAAATCGATATTGTGATAAATTTGTCATAATTTCTACTTGAAGTTGGTTTTAGCCATTGAAATTTATATTTAAATCGGCTTTAAGAAAAATTTTTTTTTTTTAAATTCGGTTTTTATTGTAAAAGTTGAGCTTTGTTATTTAAGAATGATATGCAACATGATTTATATGACTACCATGACTAGCTCGGCACGTTTTTGCTCTAAAATTCTTCATTTCCTGCCAAAATTCTTCTCAAAAAAATACGAGAAACATTCAGTTCCTGACAACGATAATGAGTTGATAAGTTGAAAATTGTATTAGAAATAAAATTAGAAATTATAAGAGTCATCATAAATAACACCAAAAATTGGCATCTAAAGGCGAAAAATTGCATTTATTCCAAATACAAATCCCTTGAACTTTGTTTCTTTTTCAGTACAATTATATTACTACTCACTCTTTTCTTTTGCATTAAAAATTAATAAAAAAGTAAAAACTTTTGTAATTAGTTAAGGGCGAAGTGTGCATTAGATTCGGCTTTACAACCGATTATATAAAACACTCTTGCTTGCCTTTAATTATTATTATTTTTTTTTTTTTAGTTTTTAATTTTAGTTCCTCATGACATGCCTTTCTCTCAAGTCTTTGAAAAACATTTTCACAATAAATTACGCTGTCTGGCAGCTGTCACTAGTTTGACTGAAAAAAAAAATGCCGGTCGTAATTGCAAAAGTAACAAAAGAACAATCAGTTTAAAGCAAAAAAATAGAAATTATGAAGCACACAAACTTAAAAGTGTAGACTTACATTGAAAAATTATTTTTATTTACTAGACAACATGTGAAATTAGAAAATGAATGGCAAATTAAGAAGACAAAAAATATGCTGAAACAAGTTACTCTCCTTCACTTTTATCTACATGCAGAAATATTAATTAAAATAAATTGCGGTTTTTTTTATTTAAACTTTATTTTTCTGTTTAATTACATTCAATACCAACTAAAAAACTTTTCATTTTGTTAATAAAATAAAGAGATGTTCTATACAAAAAAAGGTTCATCAATGTTTGCAGCTGCTGATAAAATATTAAACTTCAAGATTGCCTGCAGGCACCTCAAAAATACACCATTAAAATTTTACGAGTTGTAAAAAGAAACAAGTTTTCTATTAAACTAAATTAGGCTTATTTTAAAAAGGGAAAGTAGTAATATATAAAGTGAATTTATACAAGTGCAGACTTAATGGCTGAATGATACATACACGGAGAAGGTAGAACTTAAAAGAAATTTTAATTCGGAATTTTAGATTTTCTTTATAAATCAAACAAACTAGACTGTATTTAAGTAAGTAAGTCTTTCAAATGTTTTGGCAGCTTTAGAATTTAGGAAATAATGTTAGGTATACATATCTAAGAAATTAGAGCCAATTTGAAACCAGTAAACAGTTTTCAGTTATTCTAATCCAAAACCCTACTTGTGTAGTTAATTAATTTATACCTGTTTTTGTTTAAAAGGTTTCTGATAATAACTATTTTCACTTGCCAATAATTTCGTATAAAAAATTTTTATTATTCTAACGCAATTTAGTTTTACAAGCAATTGCAACAAAAATCCTTTACACTTGTATATTCTCACTCACTTTGATTTGTTGTTTACCTTAAAATATAAACTAAACCATACCGACAATGATTACTACTGTGGTTTCAACTGTAAACCAATTCGAGCAATTGCTTTTTGCATAAAATCAACAAATACATATAAAAAGAAAGTAAAATAAAATAAAATAAAAAAAACAACCTCAAATCAGTTTATTACCATATTTCTAAATAGTTTTCCTTTACGAATCTCTATTGTATTTTAATTACAGTGGAATACAATTTGAGATAGTTGACAGCCCAGCTAAGTGTGCATATGTGTGTGTGTGTGCCCCATAGGTGTTAAATCTCTGATGCTTTCTATCTTTGGTCATTTTTTGGTAAAGTGTTACTAAAGGCACAGAAGCAAACACAAAATTGCTTACACTTAAGGACAACCTATAAAAACACGCACACATACCCTTTCACACATGTTTTTTTTTTTGCAAAATATACATACGTACATGCACTTTGGTATATGTGAGTGGTTTTTACTGAATAATATGAATTATGTTGAGAATAAGTTAGTGTTGCCAGCATATGTTAAAGTTTAACAGCAACAACATCTGATAATATAAGAAAAATTTCAGACAAAATTAGCTTAGGTTCGGTATTTAATAAAATTTGTTTTGGAAAACTATTAGAAATAATGTTAACTAATTTTATATGTAATAATTTCTATTTGGAATTTAAAAGTTTAACAAAATATTAATCTTTATTTGTGCTTAATTCCAGAAATTGTGTTGGTTTTAAAATTTATTCTTTTACTCATGATATTCTCATGAGTTATTCATTCAGTACAATAAGTACTGAAGGCGAGAGCATACCTATATGGACCATTTCATCAGACGCTACTCCGAATCCTCAGTAGGTTACTCCCAACGTTTCTTGCAAACATTAGAACCTTTATATTGTAAAAGCAATTGACTAAATAAGAATTATTAATCAATAGTCACAAAAAGATTCAAATATTCAAACAAAAAACTCAGTAAGCATTGAACTGAATAAATAAATAAATTTCCCAACCAACATTTTTAATATTGAAAACTATATATTCTATTTTTATTCTTCTCTTCTCTTTTACATTTGAATTATTGAATTATTTTTGAGAAAGATCTTATCCACAGAATTTGATGTACTGACGATACAGTTAGGTAATCATAGCCCACTAGATAAATTTAGGAATAGTTACCAAGACTATTTGAATCTAAAACGTCTACAGCAGTGAATGGTATATACGAATTGGATCTACCGAATTTAACTTGGTTTTATTAAGTTTAGTGCTGGCAATACTTTTCATCATATAAATTCTATTTTAATATAAAACATTCACTTTGTTTTATAATAAAATAAAATAACAAAAAGAAAAGTAAATAATAAAAAAGAAATGAAATAGTAAAAAAATATTAAAAAAAAACAATTATTTTACAAAACGTAAACTAAAGACTTAATAGATTCTGTGAGTAAAATGTAAAACATTGCTGGTTTTCACTTGTTTTTTTAAGCCCTTCGTTCTCTATAAAAAAAGGTATTCATACATAAGTCTAAGGATTTCTTTTGTATTATCTGCACCGCACATGTATGTATTCTGTCTGTCCGTTTAGTCATTGAAATTGACTTTTAAATTCAGCATTATTAGTCCATAGATGACGGACCTATTTTTTGATAATATTAAAAGAAAATTTTTTTATTGAAATTTTTTTAAATATTTTTCAAGCTTCAGATCTTAATAAAATAAATTTATACGATCGAATTGTAAATTAATGAAATAATTTTTTAATACTTAAAAATTATTTAATTAATTTATGCTACTAAATACAATGAAGGGTATATAACACTCTCTTTCGGCTTGAATTTTAATTTTCTATCATCTCATTCGTTTTTAATTTATTTTCTTTTTATTCCCATCGTCCAATGTTGGACTTTAGTTTCTGTGATACATAAAATATTTGCACAAGTTTGTGGCATAAGTGTTGATAAGTTTGTATGTATAAGATTACTTTACTGCACACACACACACCCAAATAAACAGAATATATTTTTAAGAATCAGTTTAAATATAGGTGATGCGTATATGTGTGGGCTTTAGGATTTGTATCTATGAATATGAGAATATTTGTATTGGCAAAGAGGAATTTATTATAAAAGTAGACTGCAGACTGTAAGTAAAGATAAATGTGCTTTTAATTGGTTTTTAAGTTTTTAGGGAAAACTATATTTACATATGCGTGTGTGAATGTGTCCATTTATTCTTGTTCTTGGTAATCTTTTTTTAATATTTTTTTTTTTTTACTTTTACTTAGATAAGTTTTACAGAAGCAATATTTGTACTTAAACTTGAATTTAGAATAAATTGGAAGAATATTGTTTTAGGATTCTTTTTTGTCTATGTGGTTTTGTATTGTTTAAAAATTTTTTTTTTAATAAAATTTTTAGCAAAACTAGTTTCTTCAAAGAAATGAAAATGCATACGAAATGTAATAGTTTATTTTTACTTTGAAGCATAGAAAATGAACTTTACTAATTAATACTTTTTACAAAATTCATATGCACTTTTGTAGCTGCAGATAATATAAAATGATATACATTCACACATGCATACTTCCATACATATTTTAATATTTACTAAAACATTTTTGTAGAAGCCAAGGTTTTTTACGAACAAATTTACATTTGTTTTTGAAAATAAAGATTTTTAGATTTTATTATTTCACAAAAAAAAAAAAAAAGAATATATTGTGAATAGAGTTTGGCTACAGAATTACATGCAACAGTGGCTTAACATTCGTACCTGTATCATCAGTCTATTGATGTGCATAATTTTTTGTTAAATAAATTGAATCGATAAAGCATATGATAATTTTAGAACGAGATAAATAAAATTTTATTAATAACAAAAAACTGTTCCTACAAGTCACTTTGGCAAAATTTTTGTCAGTCTTATAGCACAGATTAATAATTTTTATTCCAGTGAATACAAAATTACAAAGTGGTGATCTTTAGATTTAATAAAAAATTAGGATAGTGCACCGCTTTTACGCATTGGAGCTTATAGTTTTGGTTCAAAGAAAATATAGATGCAAGTTTGGCAGCAATCCTCTAAATAAAGGGACCATTATGAGACTAGTGAATAATATTGAAGAACATGTTACAGTCCCTGGAAGGACTTAAAAACCAAACCCTTCCATTCAAACAAACAAAGCAACTCCAGTGCTTCAAGAGGGAGATTTTTGGCTGAAATGAATGTCAGTTGATTGACTTTGCAGACAATAATTCGTAAGGGCTTGAACTTCTTCTCCAACAAACTTAATGCAGCACACTTGCCTATTTATTTGAAATTTTACCTAAATATGATTAAAAAGGTGGATGAGAACGATAATAAATTTTTTTTGATATGAACGGCAAAACAAATGAATATAATTGTCCTATTTGGAGTGGTTAAAATCCATCAGGGGAATTATAGGTTCTTTTGAAGATAGCCAACTGACTCTCCACTGCCAATGAAAAACTATGATATCCAATATTGAACGTTAGGCTGAAGTATCTTTGTTATGGATTCCTGCACACAGTGCTTTTATTGATAATGAGCGGCCAGATGAATTTGTTTAGGCTGGCTCAAACATGCAGGCTTCTATGTCAGTGACAGTCATTGTACCGCTTAGTAACATCAGCAGTAACATTCTTGATTACTACTAAGGAAAGCCGGATACCAGGTGGCGGGGTCTGTGCGTCAGTTGGTGAGTAGAACTATTAGAATATATCTAGACTAGTGGCCGTGATAACTGGTCACTGAACGATCGCCAAGCAAGCCAGCAGGCTGGAACTGTCTTTCACCAAAAACTGCAGCAGCTGCCGGGCATCTGAGATTAAAAAGATGCTCTTTCACCTCCGAAACTGTTTTCAAGTACGAGGTTGCCTAATCCACCCTTTGTTTTTATGGGGTGATTAAAAATATGATGAGTCCTCTACTATGATCTGCAATTTATTTCATTTAAATCCGTTCAATAGCTAAAAAGTTCTACATTTATTATCTGTTTTTTTATTTGTTCATCAGTATTTTTCTTGATTATAAAAAAACTAAAAATTAAAATTTAAATTTTACACAGATGTAACATACTTAGAACATGAACATCTACTTAAGCAGCAATCAGAAGATATAAGACATAAATTAAGTTTTGTAAATAAGTAAAATACTTAGAACACAAACTTCTACTTATGCAGCAATCAAAAGTATTAAGACACAAACACAGAACTGAAAGACTTGGAACACAAACTTCAAGTTTTACAGCAATTAAAAGACACTTTCGAGGTAAGATAATATCGCCAATACTTTTTCTCTTTTTTTTAGGCAAAGATTATGACAAATAAAAACTTGTTAAGACTTAAAAAAATTACAGGCCTATTCATGGCGTTACTTAATTAGTTAGTTTCATTTGAAATTATCTTTTGACTAACGCTTTCAGTGAAGTGACATATCACAAAGTACGTAAGCAATATCAGTTGACTAATAATTGAACGGATTTTTTTTTTATAATAATTGACAGAGTTCAAAATGATTTGATTTATCTTATCAAGAACCACTGATACTTTTAGAGCAAATAAATATTTTCTTTTCAAAAGCCACGCACAAATGAAATATGTAAGAGATAGTGGAAGAAAATCTCTTCAAAAGTCAAATAAAAGATTTCAAAATTAACTAAAACATCAATAACCAATTGAATAATTTATTATTTACGTATTTGTTTGTGCGTTTGTATAATTTTGTTTAAGGAAAACTTTTCTGGGCTTATGATTGTTTTCTGTTATTGTATTTTATTTATTACATACGAATAAGTGATTTAAGTTAAGATGAACAGATAAAAATAAAAAAAATTACCAACAAACATCATCGATTACAACTGAAAGTGACAGTTTTGCAAAACATCGGTCATGTCAAAGGTCAATGTATACAAATGTAAGCAAATCACTGTCAGCAAATGACGCTTGTCTGTTTTATCCACTTTTAAATTAATTTTATTGTTGTTTTGATATTAAAAGAAAGTTAAAGAACTTGTAAGAGTTCGAAAACATTAAAAATAAATGATGTGCGTATATATTGTTGACATGAAATGTCAGTCAAAAATAAATTAAGCCCAATCGTATAAGGAAATGAATATATAAAAAAATGTATGTATTTATTAAATTCGTACATTAATAAATTTCATATGAATCATAGAGAAATTGTAAATTGGGTTCAATAAAACAACGAAATGTAAAGAACACAATTTGTAATAATTTTATTTAATTATAAAAAATCTACTAAAATAATAACAGAGGCCAAATTAAGGCATTTGAAAGGGTATGAAATTTTTATTTAAATGACATTAAAATTTCGATCGATATCGAAAGAACTTAAATTTTGTTTAACCTTTTTGTTAACCGTGCTAACTAAAAAAGTAATTTGTTTTGTTTACGATAGCTAGTTTTCTAATGAATCATTTTACTAAGATTATACTCAATCGAAGACTTGCAATCGAAAGCCATTAACTCAGATTTTGTTTACTTTTGCAGGATATCCAAAGCGAGGCTGTCAAATGAAAATTATTCGATTCAAATTGTAAGTTTGAAAGAAGTAAATACATTTTGTTAAAAAAAACAAAATTATCGTCTAAAATTTTAATAACAATCTGAAAGTAGAAAAAACTGTCAGATTTATACAGACAGCCGGACGGACAACTGTAGTGCGATTCCGTATCTTTTAAGAGTTCTAAATGGTGGTATATTTAAGTTAAAATTTTTCTATTTTTATTAAGGAATGTGTGATTTAGTAATTCTTGGTTAGCCTAAGGAGCTAACAATACCATGAACAATAACCAAAAAGGCTACAAATATCATCTATAATAATCTAAAACTGCTTTTTTGTTATACTTTGCTTACTTAAGAGCCATTCAATTTTATTTTGCGATTAAGTAACCACTACACACAAAATTCTGGGGTCTTATCATCGCTTTCCATATCAAGGAAAATTGATAGAAATTTTGCATGGCACTCAATATCGAGTAAAATGTATCGTAATTTGATATGATGACTTTGGAAAGCGAGTTTTCGATCTAGTGTATTGTTACAAAAAATTAAAAAATTAAAGTTTTATTTATTTTTATGTTCATAAGCTTAGTTTTACATACACAAATATACCACTAAATAAAATATTATTAAAGGAATCAATTTAATATTCTTCATTGTAAATATAAAAATTCTTCGTGCACAATTCCTGACTAAAATCATGCTATACTTTTTATTTTTTACATTTGGCAAACATTTGTGTAAAATCTATTACAATATGAGCAAAAAAATATGATTCGAATTATTACCCAATATGACAGTCTACTCGCTATCGAAGGCGGTGATTAGACCCTTGGCTTTTATTGAACCACACAGCAGACAGTTAACAATTTTACTGTATCACAAGTTCGTTAATTATAGGGTTGTAGGGTTGTAGGGTTGTTTTTTTCAAAATTGAGTAGTACATCCTACTACAAGACAAGCTGAAAGATGAACATAGGTTAGCTACTCCGCTATTTATTAAGATCCACGACATGTACTTTATAAGATGATACATAAATAATGCTAATGGAACTAAATACTAACGAAACTTATTATTCTTACTTACAGTGATGAGTATGAAAATTAGAGTTATTACTTCGAATGAGTAATACAATTCCCTTACTGATTTATTGCTAATTTTCTTATTTATTAGAAAATGTTCTTAGGAAGTACTTTTTAAACAAAACTGACCTAAATATTTTAAGAGGGTTAATGAAATAAGAATGAATTAATACTGGGAGATCAAAAATAAATTCCTGTACATGTGCACATCTGGCAGCGTTTCCTATATCTATTCAATATACTTTTATATATCGTCATTTGTTTGCAAAGAAGCCCTAAATTACATTTAAAAACTTTTGTAGGATAAGCCAGAAAAGTTTTTATTATTAAAAATTAAGCATTTTCATATTCAAATTTTTAACAGTTTAGGCTTCAGTTCAAGAACGTTGTGAAAAATATTGTGGGAATGAAACGACTAGTTTATTAAGCTTAAGGTCGTAATATAAATTTCTTATATCGATACTTCGCTTTAATTTTGCAAAGCTTCTTCAGGATATAATTATAAATTATTAAATAAAAATTTTTTGATACGACCTCAAACTTAAAAAATCAACTAGCCGTTTCAATTAAAACTAAAACAAGCAAATAAACTTACAAATAAATTGTTAGAATGTGTAAATTGGTTGGGTGCATCACATTAAAAAGTTGATTTTTTTTTAGTTTAAAGCTTTTTGAAAAACTAGGTCGATATGAATATCATTACCGAAAATTTTAAATCATTAATACTCAAACACTCAAAAGATTAAAATCTTTTATTCTCTTCTATTTTCTAACTAATCCCAGCAAAAAAAAAAACTGAAGGCATTCTCAATGAAAAGGTTTTCCATAATATCTTAAGGTTATTGTTATTGCTGAAAAATGTATTACCACTTTATCGAAAAATTAATAAAACCAACATGTAATGTAAGTATTCGTTTGTGTTGTAAAATGTATCACTTTAGCTTGTAAGCAACATTTTATGACGGTAAAACCAGAAGTGATAAAAGGCTAAAAATTTATATCAGTTCATATTCAAGGCCCAACCAATAACCTAGTATGTTCAAAATATTTTTAACCAAGTCTTATTTAATTGTGACATCAAAAGGTTAGCTTTTCATAATTTTTAATAATTCAGGCATTTAAAAAGTCTTTTAATTCATTTTAAAATTTGTTTAAGTAACCACAGGTTTCTGCTAAATTTCATCAGTTTGCCATTATTTTACATTTTCTTTTGTGTGAAATTTTGCTGGGTTGTAATAGGAAAATTTGTGTAATAATATAAACAAAGTAAATAAAAAAAGATGCTGTAGTAGTTGTTACTGCTGGTTTGTCTCATCTATGATAAATGAGACTAATAAACTGTCATCTATGTTTGGTATTTTTCTTTCCTTTTATTCTGTATTGCTGTTTTGTAACAGTAACTGGCATATCAAAAAAGTAAAATGAACCTTTTCCTTTCTTTGTGTGGTTAACGTAGCACTGTAAGCATATGGAAAAGATTAAATCTCTTAGAGTGTATTTTCATAGTAAATTAACTGAGTTAAATTGCTAAAAAAAAGAGCAGAAATCAGTAAAAAGGAAGTGTAATTTTCACGACCGATAAAATATATAAATATAAACATTTAGGTTCACATGCGCTTTAACTTCAACTTACATAATTGTCATCATTGGAGAAGTTTCAAACACACACTGAAAAGACTCAATATGATTTTTGATACACTGCTTTCCAAATAACGTTAACAAAAATTAACTGTTTTTATAATATTTTTTTTTAAGAAAACCTCTTTTATTTATTTATAGTTTGTAGTCAAATGGCCAGACATGTTACAAACCAAATTATTTTTGTGTACACTGGAGATGTATTAAGATAAGGGTAGCAATGTATTATGTCAGAAATGTGACAAGTTAAGCTTAGTCATTTATCATTTAAAATTTTATTAATCAGATATAAAATTGTAGAAATGTTACTCCCTTAACTTTGTTCGTTATATTTCTGTTTAATACTAAAGAAACTAAATTTCAAACTTTAGTACTTTTTTGTTAAATTAAATCTAGTTGTTTGGCTGAAAGTCACATTTTGTTGGAGTTCAATGCAAATATAAAGACATTTCAATATTTACACCTTGAAAAGTAACATCAGTCATGCTTCTACAAAAAAAAAAAAAAAAAAAAAAAACAAGCAACAACTTATCATAGACAATTTTTTATTCGTTGCTTGAAATATTTAATTAATTGATAAAAGCCAACGTTTCAATAAAGCTGTTGGCAGACAAACTTTGCAACTGAAAGGTAAATACTCATACCAGAGACAGATAAATAAATCAGCTAAAATTAAGTTTAATTCAAATCAAATACAAATAAAACTATTAACACAAGAAAAATTTATTTTGGAGGTGTTACAAAAGAAAATTTTCCATTTAAATCGTAATAAAAGATTAAAACACTTATTCATTACATCACAATAATTTACTTACAAAAAAAAAAAAAAACGTAGAAAATTTACATGCATAAACAACTATTCAGAGAAATTAATTTGATTTTAATTTTTTTTTTCATTGATTGAAGCGACATGCGTCAACTTATGTTTTTTTTTTTTGATTTAACTCAATCAAATAAATTTACTCGCTCATTGTCTTAAATCATAAGCATATGAGTATAAACAGAGTAAAGCTACTTTGTGTACAATTTGCCAAATTTAATTTTCATTTCAGAAACGTGACAGCGATTATTTTGTAACTTAATTTGTATCTCAATGTTCAACTGGATTTTATTTACTACTGGTTACTATTCTTCAAATTTTTTTATTTTAGTACAACAAAACTTTTTATTATATTAACCTGGACACCAGTGATTTGAGCAGTCACCTCATCATTTAAAAAAAATTATCTGACCTTATTACCATCATTTGTACTACCATATTTGTACTCAATAGTCTATTGTGATTCCAAATATTTAAAAAAATTCTTTTTGTATGATTTGTTTTCTTATACTCTGCTTTCTTTTGGCAGGGCATTGGTTGGTTGGATGGTCTTCCATTAGAGTCGCAAGACTCCGTTTTGAGCCACCTATTCACCAACACTATGTAGCCGTAAAGTGACCTAGATCTACCACGTGAAATTTAGATATATGAGAAGGTTCCCTAACCTTACTCCCGATATCTCAGGTAGTCTGGCCATCACATGTGCACCGAGAAATCTGTGTCCCGAAGCTATAAGAGCCGAGCACTCGCATAGAAGGTGAAATATTTTGTTCTCACTCTCGGGGGACCGGTAGCTGCGGTAACTTTCATTGAAGGTCAGTTCCAACCTGCTGGCGTGCTTGTCGATGCCCCTTCTATTCTGCTCACTAGCTGAACTGAGCGTTTACTATCATAGCGGGGCCATAATTGATGCAAAACCTTACAAGTTTATGGATTCTGCCATCTGGTATCCGTTAGTTAACGGCAGTGATCAAAAATACCACTCTTGATACTACTAAGCGATACTGCGACTGTTACTGACATAGAAGCCTTCATGTTAGAGCCAGCTTAAACCAATTCATCAACCTGCTCATTATCAATAAAACCACTGTTTGCAAGAATTTAAGGATATGTCAGGCTGACGTCCCAGATTGGATAACACAGCTTTATATTGGCCCACTAGAGCAGAGGATATATCTAACATTTCATTGAAGTGCCAAGAGAGTCGCTTGGCTACCTACAAATCCTCTTATCGAACAAAGACTCCCATGTTTTCTTGATGTCCAGTATCTTCGCCGTGAAAACACTAGACCTATACGGAAGCCAGAATCTGGATGAATCCAATTGAGCCATGATCGCAGCAATCCAATTGGTAGTGCATTTTCGTCAAAACTTTCATCGAATGATCTTACCTGTTTTTATTTGAATTTACGTTCTAAAATGACCCCTGCAAGACACCAAAGCCATATATTGATTTAAAAAAAAAATCATCACTAAGTATTTGTAAAAAATATTTTTAAAATAAAATGATTCACATCAATTTTGTTCAATAAATCAAATAGTTTAAATAAGTTAATCAATTTTTGGAAAGTGTTCAAGAATGAAAAATTTATTTAACAAACGATTTATTATATTATTTATTCACAAAGACTACATATACATACATATTAAATACATCATGTTGTTTCTTGTGTAGTTCATTTAACAAGTTTCATATTTCTATTCCACCAATTATTATTTATTTCTTGTTATGTATTTTATTTTATAATAGCTTTGATTTTATGCTCAGAAAAACAACAAAAAAACAAAAGTTATAAAAGAAAATCTTAATAGAGTTACAATGTCTGAAATTTACATATAATTTTTAGTTCAAAATAATGAAGCCAGAAACTAATATTGTGACAACATTTTGTTAAACAAAAATTTTATAAAAAAAAGGAATTCAAAAATTTTATGAAAAAATAAAGAAAATGAAAAAACTAAATATAAGAGTTTAATAAATATTTGTGGCAAAAACTATTAGATAAGAAAATAGATATAAATAAAATAGAAAAAATATTAAATTACTTTCATGATTTCAGACAATGTGTAAGCCAACATGCTGCTTTCTATTCCATTTTCGTTAAAGCATGAAAATCAATTTTTTCTAAAAAATATAATAAAAAAAAAACAACTAAGTTTGTCTATCTAAAGAAAAATAGAAAACACTATATCACCACACAATAAACATTGTAAATGACTAAGATGAGTTAGTAAAAATTTAAATTAAATAGAAGAAAGATAAAAAAAGAAGAAACTGCAGTATGTTTTGCAAAAGCACACATGTAAACTGTTTCTCACATAATTTTTTGTATCTGTGATGGTTTTAAATGCATTACAAAAAAATAAAATAAAATAAGTCAACAGTGGATCTATGGTAAAGGTATTAGGTGTGACTGTAATCATCATTATACGCGCCATTACTTCCATGTGGTGAACATTATAAAAGATAATAAAAAATAGCAACACTAAGCTACAGGAAAAAATATTCCAACTGTTAATGCTCCTCATCACAAACACACACATACATAAATACATACGTTCCTTCATACATTCAATAAAAATATATTTAAATACTGAAATTTAAGCTTTTAAGCAAGCACATGCATGCTGGAGATACCTTAAAGTTTTTATGGCACTTAAATAAAAAAATAGTTTGGAAAAATTAAATCTATATATCGTCATAGTATTCCATTAAAGCTCCAAGTTACTTTTAGAAAGTTTTAGAGAAGAAGCCAAAAAAGGCGATAATAATATGAAAAATTAATAAAATTTTTTTAATTTTTTTTATTTTAAGCTTCAGCTTAAAAATGTTATTTTTATAGTAACAGTGAAAAACTTCAAAAAATTTTATCAAAAATCGAATTTTTCGGCTTTTCTTCCAAAATTTAAAAAAAAGTAATTTAGGGCTTTAATGAAATCATATGACGACAGGGTAAAAGTATTAGTAGTAGGCAGTTTAATTCGTCTCCTTTTTCAAATTTGATATTCTATAGGCAAATCTATGCGTTCTTCATGCAATAAATTTTTACAAAATTTTCTTTTTTTTCAACAATTGATTATAATAGTACTTTTTGATTTTTTAATATAAACGAACATATCAGACCGGGCTCAAACCCAAAGAAAAGTGGTTCCTTTTATTAATTTTAATGGTACTTTTTGTTTTTTTTATATTAATGAACCTAGAATTATGAAACTGAGCTTTCATATGGTACTTCGGTGACGAATTACTATAAAAACTAACTTGTGAATTATCTCCATTTCAATGTCAATTAGCTTTAATGCTTGAAATCAAACTGAGTTTATACTGAATTTAGCTTTTTCAATATGGTAACAAAGTCGACAACCAATCAGCTGTTGTCAAATCTTAAATTTAAACGGAGTCAAAGTTAGCAAATTTTAATTGTTTTTAGAAAAAAAAAATAAATAATACAATCACAATGCATTTTCTAACATTTTAGATTTCCGAGGGTAAGAAGAGAAGGATGTGGTGCGAAAGAAATTTAACATATTCTCTTCGAATTGTTGGCGAAACATGCCATCGAAACTATTATTCCACAAAATAGTTGTTTGCAAACAAACATCCGTTTACTAAATGCAGAAACTATCGTCTGTTGGGGTAAAATTTTAATTTGCATTAGTGAGATTTTATTGTAAAATTAACGCCGTCATTTGTCTACGCTTTAAAAATAGAATAATTGAATATGTAAGTAAATTCCCATGTATGTAAATCATTTTGTATAATTTTAATTATAGAGTAGAAGTTTTTGGTTTTTGTTGGAACAATAGCAATACAAATAAAGATACCCCCATAGATAAGGGATGGCATACTAACCTATTAATTCGGGACTTTGCAATATCGCTTCCTGCTTAGACAATTTGTGTTTTTCGCAGACAAGCTAAAAGGTTTTGCTGATTTGTGTTGTTATGAAAAAAAAAAAAAATACATTTTAAGCTTTATTGCGAAAACCTAAGCGTGTTGATGGTGAAACGGTTCGTCTAAAAAAAAATATTGACCTACTATAGGCCAACCGATGAGTCCTTTATGCAATAAATATTTGCAACATTTTTCTTTTTTCAACAATTTTATTTTAAACTCAATTTAGTTGATCATTTAATAATAAGTTTAAATTAAATTTTTTTGGCTTTTATTTTTGTTACTTACAATTTTGAATAAATCTAGCATTGATTTTTTGTAATTTGTAAATTGGTTTGGAATAATGAGCCCGCTTTGTACATAAATGCTTCATTTAAAATAATCTTCTTTCTTTAGAATTCTTTGACCCGTAATTCCTCTAGTTACAATTAATATTCTTATGCTAATTGATTTTTTTTCTTTTTTTTTTTTGGAGAAAATAATAGTATTTAAAGAAAAAGGCACAATTGTTTTATGCGCAGTTGTGTTTTGTACACATAAATGAGCTAAATTTTGACATACAAAAAGAAATATAAATAAATATTATAAAATTCAAGAATTACAAAGAATCTTTTTTATTTGCTTAGAAATTCGTAAAGAATTTTGTTTCTCCCTCTCACTTAACAAAACGAAATTGTTTGGCTTTTATATTTAGGTATGGATTTTTTTTTTTTTAATTTTATATGAAATTATTTCATTTAAAAGACAGGAATAGCAAATAGCAAAGCTTGTAAATATAAGATAAAAGCAATCCTGCTGCTGAATATTTTTTTTTCGGTTTTTGTTTAAGGTGTAAAAGTTTTTTTTAATGTTTATTATTCTACCACAGGCATATAATTCGGACATCTAAAAGTACAAAAATGTATTGTTTGTATTCTTGGGCTTATTTAATACATTTTTGACCCCATAATCACAGTCAAACACAAAATATATTTCAGGAGAACTTAAACATATTAATTAAATTTTTCTTAAAAAAAAGGTTATTTTATTATATTTTGGTTTTTTATATAGAATTAAACTTCCATATTTTTTTGAATAACTTTATTTTATGTATTTTTTGTATATATCAATATGAAATATTTTTTATTTTTTTTTTTCAATTTAACAATTGATATTATTTTTTGAAAATGCAGATTTTAACCCCCGATTACTGTTTTGGTGGAACGATCACTTTCGGAGAAATCGCTTTCCCTTCATCAGCACCATCTGTGTCATGTATAGTTAACGTTGAGTATTTAATTCAAGTATCAACAGAAATAGAATACGAGAATTTTTGAACTCTCATCACAATACTCGTACACAGCTTTAATTAAATACAATCTTTCTTAGTGTTTTTTTCTTTTTTAAATCATTTTACTACAACTTAAAAATTACTTTTAAATTATATTTTCTTTAATTTCTTTTTTTCATAATTTTTAAGTGAAATTATTATATTTCAATTTATTGAAAAAATTAAAAAAAAAAATAATTTTTAAAAAAGTATGAAACAAGATACAGTGACTTAAAAAAACAGTCAAGTTGGTTTGTTTTTTCCTTTGTGTAGTAGCTGTTGATAATTTTCGTGCACGTCTGCCACCTGATTTTCTTCTCTTTTATTTTTAACCATTTTATTGTTGAACATCTTCATCTATTAGTGAGTTGTCGTTTTCCTACAATTATTATATGCAATTTATTATTATATATTTTTTTATATAAAAAAATTACACTAAAAATTTTAATTTAATGGACGTACAGTTGATTTGAAAATCGGTTTTAACTTTTAAAAAAGAAAAAAAATTTATTTTTTTCTATGACATCTCCGATTATAGAATCACAGTTCAAAAATAACACATTCATTCTGATGAAAAACTGTTTTCTTCTAATAGCCTTATGTAAGCTAATTAAATGTATAGTAGGGTGCTTAAAAAAGATTTTTAGTTTTTTTCAACTCTTACCAGCTCAAATGTTTCTTTTTAATATATAAAAAATCCTCACCAAATATGAGCCCTGTAGCTCAATTCTAAGGGGTCGCTATTTTTGAAAAAAGCTTTTATTTAACTTACTTTGTATGTATGTGTCCGGTGTCCGATAGAGCTGAAATTTTACATACTGGTCCAGTCTCGATGACAATACATGTTTATGATAAGCATGACCTGATGCTGCTAACAGATTTGGCTCCAGACGAAAGAACTCTTGAAAGGTTAACAGTAGGGACTTGAAATTTTGCACACCCATTGGCTCCACCAAGCCAGAGAACTCCTCAACGGTCACCAGCAGAAACTTGAAACTTACAATACCCGTTCGGATATAAAAGACGGTTTTTGGGGCCGTCAAGAAATTACAACCATTCCAGATTCGTTAAAGAACATTAGTGGGACTCAAGATCAAGGAATTATGAGCAGGGTAAAGAGGCATGCCATGACTTGTGTAGATTTTTATGTATAAAATTATATTATTTTTAATTTTACTTGTTATTTTAGTGTCCCATTCAATTAAAAGGAAAACAGTTATTTATTTTTATTAAATTTACACATAGTTCACGCAATTTTTTTGTTCAAAAAACCATTTCACATTCTTAAAGTTGAGTATCCGAACTTTTTAATCAAGTAAAATTATCATGTCAAGCAGACTAGTTACTGCATTTTAAAAATTATTTAACTTTTAAAAAAGAAAAAGTCAATAGCTTTTACAATATAAAGGTTCTAATGCTTGCAAGAAACGTTGGGAGTAATCTACTGAGGAATCAGAGTAGCGTCTGACGAAGTGGTCCATATAGATATGCTATCCCCTTCAGTACTTATTGTACTGAATAAATAGCTCATGAGAATATCATGAGTAAAAGAATAAATTTTAAAACCAACACAATTTCTGGAATTAAGCACAAATAAAGATTAATATTTTGTTAAATTTTTAAATTTGGGGAAATAGCTTGTAATTATTTTTTTTTTAATAATATGGCTATTTTTTTTTAAAAATAAGACCTCAAGCTTATTTCATATTATTTTAAGTCGTATTATTTAAAAGAAAAAGGTCAAATAAAACTAATGAATAAATTTTTTTTTAATAATTTCGCAAAATTTTTACCCAAATTTAAGAGTCAGTATTGTACTTTTGTGGATTATTTTATAGTAGGAGTTGAACTTTTAAGGATTTTTTTTATATCAAATAGAAAAATTTGAAAGGGTAATCTTTTTTGAAGCCACCAAATGAACTGTCTCTTTTGTTTTTCCCCAGCACAAACAGTAGAAATTGTTGCGTCTAGAACATTTAAAATAAAAAAAAAGTTTTTTTGTAAACTTGTTACAGTTTAAAAAAAATATTAATTTTATTGTTTATAAATTCTGCATAAATTAATTATCTAAATGCATACGTATTGATATAAAAAAAAATCTATTTAATATCACACACAAAGTTCAACCACAAATTGGCAATAAAATTATACTCGTAGCAAAACAAAAAAAAAAAAAAAAATTAAAAGTACGTACAAAAATGAGTATTTAATAAAAAACGATTTTGTATAAACGAATAATTGCATAAAACAGGCATATAGTCGTAGTTGTGTGGAAAAATAATAATTTTAAATAAAATGTTTGTGAACATGGACACACATACGAATACAATTGTATTTGTAGCAAAACCTCAATCAATCATTTTGGAGCAGATTCATAAAAAAAGAAAGAAAACAAACAATTATTTTGTCGCTCTTTTGCCGAGTTACACTCTCGCTTTTGTAGTCTGACAGTTTTAAATATTTTTATTTATTTATTTATTTATTTTTTATTTTTGGTAAGTTAATTTGTTTTTATAACTCTGGTATAAAATATTTATGCAATTTTTATTTAATCATGTTGTCGTTGTCGTAGTTGTTGTTGCAGTTGCAGTTGAGGCAAATGGGCGGTAAGCAAAATGTTATATGTAAGCTTTGGATTATTGTAATTTTATAAAGTTGATTGTTCTTTTTTTTCATTCACTCACCATCATTCGTTCATTTATTCATTCATTCATTCTACTTATTTAATGGTTGTTATTGTAAGCAACGATTATTAAAGCATATTAAATGTGTTGTTCGTTTTTGAATATTTTTTTTTTATTGTTCCGTTTGTCATTTGCGCATAAATATTCATGGTTTGATTTTTTTTTTGTCTTTTGTATTTTGTGTTAAATTGAATTTTAATTTGTTAACAAAATTGTTGTTTTTTAACATTTAATTGCATTTAATTATTTAACGGCTCAAATTGCCATGCACTCGCAAACAAAAAATAATTTTTATCACTTGAAATGAGGTTTTCATTTTATTAAATTTTATTATTATTTCATTTTTCTATGAATTAATTATTAATACACAATAAATATAAACATAACAGGGATGGAAAATTTAAATTTGAGAACCCTAGAAAATATAATTTTTGCTAAATTTTTATAGAATATTAAGTTATAAAAAATAGGTTTTTCTTACGAGATTTCTGCCCACAAGAAATCCTTTTCAAAAATCACTTAATACTACATCCTTGCATGCGTATGCTTGCATAATTACGCATTTATTTATGTATTTCTGTGTATGTGTGTACATCACGTTGAAAAGATTTGTTGTTCATAAGTATGAAAAAGAAATTAATTAAAGCTGTGACTGCTGTTGTGCAAAATTTTTAAAGTTTTTGTTTGTGTTTTTGTTTTAACACTGATGAAACACGGTCACTACAAAGAGGCAAATAATTAAATTTTGTTTACCAAAAGTTTGCATTGTTTAGCGAAAAATTTGGGGTTATTAAATTTTAATATTAAATTATGTTCATAGGAAAATATAAAAAATTATAAAGAATTTATTTTAAATTTAACAGAAAATACTTTTAGAGTTTATTTAGTTCTGGGATCTATTTTTGTACTCGTATCAAAGTCTTATTTTATTTCGTTTATTTGCCAAAATTTTTGTAAATATATTTCATTAAATAAATTCATCATAAGTTAAAAGAAATGTGTTCCATATTTTTTGTGTCGCATGCCGATATCAACATTCTCGACAAAATTTAAGATTTTGTTTGTTTTTTTAATTACTGTTTTTTTTTTTTAATTTTTGTAATTTTCTTAAATTATTTATTTGTTAGTTTATTTGATCTTTTTCTTTTTAATTAAAATAAATATTTTATTAAGCTTGAGGTCTTATTTTACAAATTAATTTTTAGCTTAATATTGTTAATTTCTTTTTTACGAAAAACTTCAAGTATATCTTGTAAACTTCAAGACTTTTAAAAAATTGATAATAACATAACTTTTGTTCCCCGTTCAGAGACCTGGTTTTTGAGTTATTGCAAATTCTCTTTTTTCTACATAATGGTACTCCTAAATCTCGAGAACTACATATAGCATTATACATATGATTTATGGCGTTTGAAGTTCACCACGAAACCTTAGTCATCACAAATAAAAAATTTAATTTTGCTGGGTTGTGTAATATTTTCCCGGGAAAACAAACTATAGTTGCAGTGTTCATATCGAATCATATTTTTTTTTTCATAATTTTGCAAGCATGATTATCATATCAACGGGCATAGAATTAAGTATAGAGCTTTCATCTATCACTATGCTTCTTAATTCCTTTTCTATACAGGTATTAGAAAAGGGAGCGCTTTCGAGAACCCATGTTCTTATTGGGGTGTCTTTTGGAACCTTACAGTTTATTGATGTCAATCTAATTTAATCTACTCTCTATTGAAGTCAATTTTGATTTTTTACTAACTGGAGCCTTTTACATTTTAGGTGACAAAATGCAGCCTTCTTTAATCTCCTTCAGCTTGTCTTCTTTTTCAAATAAAAAACTATTTTAAGTTTCATTTAGTTTTGTTTTGTTTTTATGCTTTTACGGTCTAGCATAGTCTTTCACTCTATTATTGGGATTTCTTAAAGGTTCTTAATAAGTAAAAAAATAACAATTTAAATTAATTTATTACAAAGTAGACATGCAAGTACATTTAAACCTTTCTTTGAGTATTTCAAAATAGATTTCAGAGCCTTCGGATATAATACAAGAGTATTTTTGATATAAAAACATTTTCCAGTGATTGCTTCTAAAATAGTATTGCATTTTAAAAATAGCTTATTCCAAGACATTGTAATTAAATTTATTTTAATTTAAAAATTGGATAAACAACAGATTAATCTAAATTCCTGACTGTATCATTAGGTTTTTGCAAACTTAGGAATTTTAAACAATAAAAACCCAACTCCAATTATTTTATTAAAAACATCCATAAAATTGAAGATAGTTAGTTCAAAATTAATTCAACCTTGAAGCTTAAAAAGCAGTTGTATCAAATTACTGGTAATTTCTTTGAATAATTAAATTTTAATGATGTAAAAGTCATTTTTATTTTAATTTTAAAAAGTAACCGCAAAAGTAGGCATGTTCGACCAAGAAGCACATGACAACCTGTCTTCAATTACATAAAAAGTTCAAAAATTATTTTAATAATTCAAAGACATATTTTAAATATTTTCTAAAAGTAATCGCAAAAGTGAGCGTGACCGATCCAGAAGTATATAGGCACCTTCCGTGAAGTATAAATAGTGTATGTGCCAACTTTCAGAAAACAAAAAAACGTTAAAAAAACAATTTAAATTATTTTGTTACAAAAGTAAGCGTAGAAGTATTAATGGTCCCACCAAAGGTATATGAAGACGTATAATAAAGAGTGATTTTTTTGCTATTATCTTTTTGGCAACACTAGTTTTGAAAGCTCACGCACGTTTTGTATCTTGTGTCACTGTCAAACATCTTCAGTTTGGTCTATAATTTAATCATGAATCGTCTTACAAACGAACAACGCTTGCAAATTATTGAATTTTATTACCAAAATGCGTGCTCTGTTAAGAAAGTTCATCGCGCGCTTCTTCCATTTTATGGTCAGTTTAATCGACCTACTGAGGCTTCTATTCGGGCTATTGTAACAAAATTTCGCACCAAATTTACATTGTTGGACATTAAACCACCAACACGCTTACGTAGAGTGCGAACTGAAGAAAATATCGAATATCGCAGCCGTATCGGCCAGTGTTGGTGATGACCGTGAATTATCGATTCGGCGCCGTTCGCAGCAATTGGGCCTCTGTTACTCCACTATGTGGAAAATTTTGCGGAAGGATTTGGGTGTGAAGCCTTATAAGATACAACTGGTGCAAGAATTGAAGCCAAACGACCTACCACAACGCCAAATTTTTGGTGAATGGGCTCTTGAAAAGTTAGATGAAGATCCACTTTTTTATCGAAGAATTGTGTTCAGCGACGAGGCTCATTTCTGGTTGAATGGATACGTGAACAAGCAAAACTGCCGTATTTGGAGTGAAGAGCAGCCAGAAGCATTGCAAGAGCTACCAATGCATCCACAAAAAACAACCGTTTGGTGCGGATTATGGGCTGGCGGCATCATTGGGCCGTATTTCTTCAAAGATGATGCGAATCACAACGTTACTGTGAATGGTGAGCGCTACCGTGCGATGATAACAAACTTTTTTTTGCCCAAAATGGAAGAGCTTGACCTTCATGACATGTGGTTTCAACAAGACGGTGCCACATGCCACACAGCACGCGAAACAATGGACCAATTGAGAGGCGACTTCGGTGAACAGTTTATTTCACGCTTGGGACCAGTCAATTGGCCGCCCAGATCGTGCGATTTAACGCCTCTAGACTATTTTTTGTGGGGCTATGTTAAGGCTAATGTCTATAGGGACAAGCCCGCTTCGATTGACGCACTGGAAGCCAACATTGCCAACATTATTCGTGAGATACCGGCCGAAATGTTGGAAAGAGTATGCCAAAATTGGACTAAGCGGATGGACCATTTGAGGCGCAGCCGCGGCCAACATTTGCATGAAATAATCTTCAAACATTAAATTATATCGACCCAACTATCGATCCAAATAAATATTTCATGCATTTTTCTGAATTTTATGTGTTTTTTTTTTTAAATTTCCGATAGTTCTTATAAAATCACCTTTTATTATTAAAGAAATAGGTTACAAAAATTTTTTAATTTACAAAAACCATCAAAAATGTTTTAATTGAAAGTGGGCGTGAAAGTGGGCGTACACGTGAGCGTAAAGTTGCCGTAGGTATTCCAAAAGTATATTTGGACCTTTCTTGAAGTATAAAGAGAGTTAGTTAAAACTTTCAGAAAAATTCGTTGTAAAACACAAATTGTATAGCGAACAAACAATCCAACAGAAAATGAATTTTATTTACATAGAAAATGAATTTTGAAATTTTAAATGCAAAAGAAGAAGAGGAAAGCAAAATTTTGCTTAATAAAATTTAAGTTTATAAATTCAATTTAGTTTTCAGTTTTAATTGTGCATTTTATGTTCAATTTATATGAAATAATTAATGATTTTCTTGGGCAAAATCATGCGTAAAATGTACACAAATCGTAAAATGTTCTATAATAATTTATACTTAACGGAAATTTACAAAATCTAAATAAATTAATTTATAAGATAATGAGTTCAAGAGACAGTGCTGCACAAATAAAAAAAAAAACCATTGTAAAGTGAAAACAACAAATAAATAAATTTTAAGATGACCAAAAAGTGTAGATTCTCGAAAAAAAAAATGCTTTAAATATGTTAATTAGATTTAAATTTAAACAAATAGAGTGTGAACATTGCGTTATAAATAAATCGAACAAGAATAAGAAAAATTACTATGGCTTTTGCCAGATAAGTACATCATACGGAGAAACAAAACACAACAACTGTTATTGTTTTTGTTTGTTTCTATCGAAATAAGTAAGTGTCAATTAATTTTCTGAACAGCAATAACAAAATAACAAACACTCAACAATTTTGCACTTAAGCCTCAACGTAAAGGATTAATGCGTGAATTTGTTGAATCTAATAAACCATAGAAATCCAGACGATGGTGACTTAAACAGCCCTAAGTATAATAAAATACAAAAACACACAGGATAACGAATGTAGTCACCATTCAAGTGTATAAAATGTTAATACAACTTCTATGTAAAACTACAACAAGGAAACTCTTTCTCTTGCTGTCTGTACTCCTTTACCTCCCTCTATTTTACTGTCTTCAAATTCATAAAACATGGACACACTTTGGGTTTTAGTTTTTGTCACAAAGAGGAAATTATTATGGCTTGATAATGTTGCTGGTTATTTATTTATTTATTTGCTATGAGAGCTTAAGTGGATGCAATGCTTTATTATTTAATATCAACTTAAATTTAATGATAACAAAAATAATGCCTAAATAATACTAAAAATTCATTGGGACTTAATCTTCAGTGTTTACAATAAATAGTAGAAATAAATAAAGATGAAGATGAAAAAATTGTTACCAAATATTTGAATTAAAATAAATCAATGAATGTTAAGCTCTGCTTTATATTTTATTGTCATGTATTTTTTTCCATTATTTAATTGTGTTATTGTTAGTTTACCTTAAGGATTTTAATAGAATTTAACTAGTGGCTATTTAGATTGGTACCTGTGGCTTCCAAGCGTGTCAAAAAGTTATTGCGGCATCTTAAATGAAAGCAAATATATATTACAATAATAAGAAAATCGTTTCATAGAAATGAATTCATCACAAAAAAAAAAAAAAACAAATTATTTAAAATCAAAAGCTGAATAAAAGTCAATCGTTTCGGGGTTAATTTCAATTATGTGGGTTTGAAATATTTTTTTTTTTCAAATTATTCTCATTAAAAATATATTTGAATGTAAAAGAAAAGACATAAAATAACATCCGCAGTAAAACTTCGGTATAACTTCGTTATAACGAAAAACTTTGTATAAATCATATTTTGCTGAGTCCTTTGCAAAATCCTCTTTAAGGCAAAGTTATTCAAACAAAACTGTTCTAAAGCTATAACGAAGAAATTCCTAGCTATGAAGCCTTTTTATAGTGAAGTATTCTCTGAAAAGCTTCTATACAACGAGATCATACTTGAAAAATTTAACATTTTAAGTATGTAAGTCCTCAAAGTCCCGTATTAAAAGACCTCTACATAGCGAAGAGTTGATTCTCTACCCAGTATACAACAAAGTTTTTTTTATTTACTTCTCAAATAGTGAATTTTTATTACAAAGCAAATTGGTTATAAAAAAAACGAATTTTTTTTTGTTTATCTTAAAATTTCTATACCTACAACGAAGTATTTTTCGATACTCGTCAGATTCGCTATATCGAAGTTTCATTGTAAATAAATTTCATTGGTTTTTTTGTAGGTTAGGTTAAGCTGTGATACTGAAAGCAATACGAAGATGTCAGAGAAAAAGAAGCAACAGACTATAGGTAAATAGTAAAACAGGTGTTTCACAGTATCCTCCTCCTTTTCCCGCTCGTTCTTACAATTTCTACATTAGCAAACCTTGCTTCCCAAGGTTTTTGCCCAAGCTGCAGTAGCCCATTGTTGCTGCCAGCACGTTCTTCAACTGGTCTCTCTAAAGCAATAGTAAATCATCTGAGATTGCTATATAGTCTAGGATTGTTATCCAATCCAGGGCATCATAGAAAATATATAAGATATTTTTGTTTTCCAACGGATTTCATGTATTTAATCTGTATGCTTTTATATCGGCCATGGAGGATCAGCGTTTAACTCTGCAAAGATCGCGTAATAGTTTTAATATTTTTAATATTATCTAAAACTCAATAAAATTTTTGGCCAAATGTTTAATAAGAATATAATATTGGCAACGGCATTTAAAGCTCTTTTCTGATTTGAAATTTTGATTCTAACAATGACTTTTTTAAGGTTTTTCAAACTAAAATTGTTTTCTTTTATTTACAAAAAATTTATTTTATTATATATTTTTTTTAGTTCCCCATTTAAAAATCATTTTTTATTCATTTTTAAGATTTTTTTTACATATACGAGTTAGTTATTATGTTTTGCATACAAAGTACCAATCGTTTAAAATTTTTTTTGTATTTCATTTCATTTTGAAAGCAAAAAAAAAGAGAGAACAAAAAATATGACTTGGCTGAATGACTACTTTTGAATAAAAATATCATCATCACGTGTGGCAATATGGTTTCATTTTATATGCTGGATGTATTCTAAATATTTGAGAACCAAATTTTATTCAATTTTTTAAATTTTCTTTTGATATTTTCTGTTTTAGTTGTTTTATAAAAAAGTAAAACATTTATTTTGAAAGAGTCATGGGACATATAAGTGTATTAGTAATTTAATGATTTTTTTCTTAGAAAAAGATTTATATTTAAGAAGGGTTCGTTAAAGAAATTGCCTACATAAAATTTACCTAATTTTTGTTAAATTTTTATGAGAAAATAATGCCAAGTTTACTCACTTAACCAACCGCAAAATTTTTTCAATTTGTAAGGATGTGACTTGTAAAGTAAATTGGCAATGGGGTTTGAGGTATCAAATCATATTGGAAAATTCTCTAAAAATTTTTTGGAAATCATTAAAACAATTAACACAAATGTCAAAATCAATAATACTAGAGCTAATAGCGAAGGTTCTAAGAGAGTTCGTACATTTCAGGTTCGAAATCATGTATGTTTTTTCACGCTGAATCATTAAATCATATCGCTTCTCCTTTTTTTTTGTTTCTGTAATTGATTGGTTTAGGATGTAATAGATTATTGCACTTTTCTTCCACATGCTGGTAATGGGGTTGCCAGTATGTTTCCAGGCCTAGTTTCGACAGAGTTTCGTTAGCGTTAATAGGGGTCACCAAGTAAATTTTGGTGAGGGACAGTGGGTGAGGTTGTCAATTGGAAAAGATGTGTACAAACATGCGTTTTATTTGTATGTATTTGCTTCACTTCCTCTTAATATAAATGTTAGCGGCGACTACTTCTGAGCTGCTCTTTCGAAAGGTCCAATTTTAGGCTACTCGTTCTAGCATAGAAACTGGTACACGAGCAATGTTGGCTTCCACAGTGTCAAACGTAGCTGGCTCTTTTTTGAAGACCTCAGAATTTACATATCTGAAAAGAAAATAGTCCACAATCAAGGGGATCACTAAGTGCTCACTAGTATGACTCGCAGTGCCTTATTCTTGAAACCAAAGCTCACCGAGACCATTCGCTATATTTTCAGGAAGCATGGTGCGATGGACGTCATATCAATTCATTATGATCTTTTATTATTATTTATTATTGCTAATTTTTTTTAGCTATTTGGAATAATATTTTTATTTTTTTTTTAAATTTAAACATTTTATTTTATTTACTTTTTTTAATTTTTATTAAAATTTTTTAAAGTACATTGCAATTCTCAGCCACAGAAATTTACTTTGAAAGAATTTTATTTTATTAACACCAATAACATTTATGAGGTTTGCTTCCGCCATTTTAAAGTGATATTTACTTCGTGCAACGATGTTATATAGCATGTACATATGTGGCAAGTATACGGCTGTATTGTGTTGCAACAAAATGTGTGTCATATGTAACTGTCATTCGCAATAATCTTAACGCTTAATAACATTCACGTGTAGAACAAACACTCTTTACTTAACTTTTTCGATGTTGTTTTTATGTCTTTCATTTTTATTATTTTTCTTTTTTTTCGTCATTCTTAATGCAGACACCTTTAAGCATTTTAAATACTTACATACATGCTGTGAAAAGTGTTAAGAAATAAAAAGTGTGTGACAACACAGGAAGTGCATTAATGTTATTTGCACTTAAACTAAATGGAATATATGTATGTATGTTACTCTGTTCATTTTAAAAATGACATACTGATGGCGGTGGGTTTGTGTACTGATGACGATAATGATAACAACGACGATAACCACGATGACACTGATGATTAAATTCATTCTGTTAATCGTCATTATTTAATGTGGGAAATGATGCTGAAAATAAAATCAAATAAAATAAAGCGTGTACGAGTAGCTGATGGTCTGTGCTGTCACAGTCACTGTAATAACTTGCACCATTTAATTACAATATACTAATTTTTTGATAAACATGATAAGAATTAATTGCAAGCGTGTAAATATTGCCATTTTCATACACTCATACGTTCACATAGTCATTATATATTGAGTTTCTTTCTTGTATTAAATGCAGCTCATTATTAAAATATTTAGTTAAATATTAATATATAAAATATTATATATTTTTGAATGATCTTGCTCGGCCCGGTCGCTTATCACGTGAGTCGGTATCTTTAAAGAGCGTATGCATCAATTTTTGTAAAAATCCGTTTACAAATAGAATTTTAACTTTAAGAAAACCATTAAAAATAAATACAGCCATTCACTATGTTTTTGGTAGAATTTTAATCAGATTGATAATTTCAGGCTAAAATTAAATACGGGCCTGCATACATCTTTTTGGAGTGTGGCGAGTGTAAATAATTGAAAAGTGGGCGTAAAAAACAAAGAAACAAAAAATTTATTTTATTTATATAGAAGATTAATGATTTTGAGTAATTGATTGGTTGATTCATCACCGCTTAAAATTATAGGCTTGACTTTCAGTTCCCATTATTTGAGTTTATTTTGTAAAGATTTCTAAATAGCACTAGATTCGAAAAATTATGTACAAAGCAGACTTTTCATGCTAGACTTTACATCCATTAAGAATAAATCTTTTGAAATTAATTTCCAAAGAGAAGACTCTATAAAAAGAAGGAAATACACTGAAAGAATAAGTAATTTTTTTTTTCAACCATTAGCAACAATTTATTAGACTAATGGCAATATTTCATTAATAAAATGAATAAATATTACATTGCATTAATGATATTTTTTCATTAGCCTAATGAAACGTTGTCATTGATTGACAAATAATGAAATTTTTATTGGACTAATAAGCAAAATTCTTTTAACTTATGTAAGCGGATTAGGATTTGATTTATGCGTGATACATATTATATATTATATTATAAGCAAAATTTTATAAAAAAAGTGCTTACAGATATGGAAAATATTTGCTTTAAAAAAAAGTTGTAGCGATTTCAATACTTTATTAATGGTAATAAGTACTCGCCCTCGATGTCCAAAGAGAAGTAAATGCGAAATAGCAGTGTTTATTCTGTAAAAAAACTTTTTTGTATTACCGAGACATAAGGTGTTTTACACTTTACTGACACATAACCTGTACAAAGTGGCTTTCAGAGTTTGTAAGCAAGATGCTGACTTCTTCCGCCAATTCAGAACATGATGTTTTTTGTTTTAAATGAAAGAATAAAATATGATTGAAGAAAAAACTTAAATAATTGCGAAGTCAATCAATCTTATTTTCATTTCCCAAATAAAAATCCAGACAAAAAATGTGTTTCACACGCAAAACGTGTATATGATTATTGTAGTATGAGTTTATTTTCTTTAACGATTTATATGAAACTGTTCATTAGTTTCTTATTTATATTTTATTCTAGACTGGTCCGTTGAGGTGCAAAAAAGAGCAAGAGAAGGAAAATTAGTGACCATCACAAACATTGTTATTTTTGCATAGTCAAAATTCAATGATAACTTTTTATACTGATCCATACACTCCATTCAGAAAATTTTCATATACTCGTACTTGCTGTTTTTGTGCTAAAAAATTGAATTTGAAAGACTTTTCCAGTACACCGAAATCATAATGAAGATTGATAAGAGTAATTTCTATACAACTGTTTTATCTTTTTAAGAACCATGGGGACACTGATGTCTCAAGTTAAAAATTTGCTAAAACTTTTTTGGATTTCATGTTATTATATTGAATTAACGACTAATCTTTACCATCGACATGTGTCCGTGTGTTTAAAATATTATTTTTCAATCAAATTTTTTGTTTTGTTTTTTATTAAAAATGCTTCTCTTAGACTTCTAATTTAGCATTATATACAACTAAATTAACTGCTTTATATCCAGTACATTATTACAAATTACCGAAAGTTAAAGTTAAGATTTAATTAGTCAAATATCAAGCTTTTTGTGGGATATTAAATTTCGTCCAAATAAAAATCGCACATCTCGCATTCATATATATATATATATATATATATGTACCTTTTTAATATTTTAATATTTTATTTTTTAATATTCATCTCATTTTTTTTCTCTCTAAACAGCTGTTTTTCATTGAATGTCGATTACACAGCCGATAATTTCGTAGTACTGCCATACTTTATGGCAAATAAATGTGTTACTTAATTATTGACTGAAAAATTTAAACTGTATTTAAATACAACTTAAATTAAAATAACAATTAGCAAATTACATATTTAAATTGGAAGTTAAAAAGTTAGCATAACTATAGAAAATTATAAAAACAGGCCTTTTGATCAATTGTTCAAGTTCTCAATAGTTACCGTTAAGCTTTTGTAATTAAAATAATCAGATTTTGCTTAAAACTCATTCAATTATTTTGGAGGAATAGCTAAGGAAGGATTTTATCAACACTTTTAATTTAAGATCCAACTGAAAGCTCAATATATGTTTTACAAAATCCTAAATTTAACTAACTGTAACTTGTAACTCCTTTAGGATCAAAACGTAATGAATAAAAAACAGTTAATTTATTTATATATATTTATATGTAAATTAAGAGTCTAACAAAAGGATTTAAAAAACAAAAAAAAATTTTTTTTAATAAAATTTTGAATACATATGTCCTCATGGATACAGTTAAATAGTTGATTCAATATACAATTCAAAAAAAATCATACACAATATAAATTTTATCAAAATTTTGGCTAAGGACACCGGTGTCTCTAAAGGGTTAAAGTATTTTTTGGTAAACTTTAAAAGATTTTGCTTTAAAGCAACTAAATGATATTTGTTTTTAAATAAAATAATAATAAATTTTTAAACTGTTTTTATTAGTCATATTTAATTATTTTAATTAATTTTCTGCCTGATACGGTAACGATCAGTAATGTTTTCTGAATCCTTTTGAATTTTCTTAACACATTAAGTGCCGCGTTGTATGTTTCATTACCTATCCCCTCTTGAAGTGCCATTTTGTACATTTCCGCACGAAAGTAATTGTAATTGTAATTATTCTTAGAGCCTGTCATTAAATTTGTTGTGATTTATAAATAAAGAATCCTTTACCAACCATGATGATTTTTTTTAAAACATGTTTGGCCTCTTGGGAAAGTTTTGGGCTCTTTTCTAATGTTATAAAACACTCGTAACTACAAAATAATTTCTAAATAATAGTTAATGCTGCTGCATTTAGTTTAAGCACACTTGATTATTTTTATTATTATTAATTTTTGTTTGAGTCAGTCAAACTTTTGTTTAAAATTTGTTTGCTCAACTGCATCTACAAGCAAGCAACAGCGTCTGTAGCTGAAGGTGTTGCAAAAAAGAATATCTTTTGTTTTGTTTCATTATCTCTGCAGAATTCGCAAGAAATACTTTTTCATTTTTTTTTTGGTATTTTTTCTATTTGAAACCATTAGATTTTATACGTTTCAAAAGTAAGTACGCAAGTGCTATTTTTGGTGTGAAGTTTCGATTCAGAAAGAAAATTTATAGTTTAAAGTTAATAAGTCTTAGCTTTAGTTACCTTCAGTTTGAAGCAGTAGTAGTGGTACGACTACACATATAAATCATACAATAATATTTAATAATAAAATACTTCCAGGAAAGTAGTCTTTAAATGAAAATTAATGTGCGTATAATACTTTGTAATAAATTAAATTAGAGTTTCAGTCTTATGCGTTCGTTCATTTCTCAAGTAGTAAATTTCATGTTTAGTTTTTAAACTTTAATCATTTCAAAGTAATTCTATTAACGTAAATGATTTTGACTTTATTGTTGTTGCAACAATTTAAACATCAAACTCTGTTGTTTTAAATTTGGATAACTTTAATAATATTTCCATAGAAGAGATTTAAAATTTAATAAGAACTAAAATAACAAAAAAAAAGTGTTGTGCACTGTATTTAAAAAGCGTATAGTTTTTCATTTTCTTATATTCGGTTTCTCTTTTGTTATATTGGTAAGAGGCTATTGAAACAAAGTTTTCATTTTTTCCCTTGTTCTTTTGGTGGCACGATTTCTTTTTTATTTATTTTGTTTTCAGTTCGTTTAAATGACTTTGTGTGTATGTGGTTGTTACAGTAAAGTTTATAGAAGCGAATAAACTACAAGACTCTAGGAAAATAAGAAGACGTGGAAAGAAAAGACAAAAGCCGGATATCCGGTTTCGTCCTTAAAACTGTTGCAGTTACAGGAATAACGAACAATGAAAATAAAATGTACTCGCAAGTTAACTTCATAATTCAAGAGACACACACAATGACAGATATATTATGCAAGACTATTTAAATTATTTACTACTTAGTTTAATCTAAAACGAGTATTAAGTTAAAAAGTTAAAAAAAAAATGACATCCGTTAAATATAAATTCTTAAATTTTTTTCCCTATTTATTTTTGGCAAATGAAAAATATAGGCATAAAATTACGCAGTAAAAACCTTATAAAAAAATTAAAATCCGTTAAAAAAAAATAAAAATACAAGATACCAACAATACCGGCAGCAGCTACAAGTGCTCACTTGAATTTTTTCACGCAACTCTGAAATGGGTTTATATTTTTTTAATAAAAATTTCTCCATTTGATAGAAAGAAAACAAAAGACTATTATTCAGTAGAATATTTTTTTTTTAAACTTTCAATTTGGACAACCTATAACTCGTTTCTGAATGTGAGATATACAGTTTTGAAATTTTTAAAATAATTTGCTTAGGTCCACTTAATCACTTAGTGAAAATTTTTCCTTGTGGTGACCCAACCTTTTTCGTCTTTCAGTAAACTAAATGAGAATCAATAAATCAATATGTAAACATTATCAAACATTATAAAAAAAATTACAATAAATTAAATGATATTAAAATTTTATTGCCACCATAATTAATTCAATGTCGAATTTATACAAAAACAGTTTATTTTAATTATTAATATTTTGTACAAGAACACTTCCGGCTTGCCGACAAATGATTACAAATTGCATCGGAAACTTAGAATGATTGCTGTTCGCGTTTGCATCCTAAAACCGACTACATTTGCATATACACACAAACACACAATTATGCAGTATTTATTGTTTGTGGAAATTTATTATTTTCATTTTCATATGCATAAATACATGGAAATAGAGCGTTAAATGCAGCATATATTGAAAATGGTAATTGTAATAATTCAAGAGTACACGCTAGTTCGTACTATACGCTGTACATGTGCATTGCCATTGTCTCGTGATTCAAAATGAACACTTTGACTCTGTTGTACGGATAGAATGTTATTTGATAACAAATAAAATTAAATGTTTAATTTAGGTAACTCGTAAAAAATGTTCGACAATGTTGCGTATTTGCTTACAACCAACTCACAGGCAGGCCAGGCATGACTTTTCAGTGAAAAATCGAAAAAGTCTATTACATTTTTTTATTACATTAAAGTAAATTACTAATATACCCGCATAGCTACTTATATTTACAAACTTTTGTTACGTATAAAATTATATTGAAAGCAAGTATTCCTCCCTAAGTAAGCTGTCAGAGTGGTACACAATAGATTTTACAGGTCGTGGTGATATGGCCCATTAATAACAAATACTGCAATAGTTGTAAAGCACTAGAGATAAATTTTAATCTTCTTGGTGAGTATTCTTCACCTCTTGCTTAAAGTCTAAGATGCCGGTAAAGAACAACCTTCATCGATCTGGATAATGAGTGAAAAGTATTCAACCCAATCATGAATATTCCCTGGAAATTTTTTCAAAAGGAAAATTTTAGTTTTAAGGAAAAGTTTTTTAGATCCCAGAACTTTCTATTTAAGAAAGGGAAATTTTTTTGTTGATCATAAAAGGAAAGGGTAGAATGAAAAAATCTTTTAAGCTATTTAACAAACACACTTTTGTAAAAGAGTAACTGCCTGATTTCTTGTTTCTAGTAAGTACACTTTAAGTACATCTATAGGTTAAAAATTTCCATTAAAAAACAAAACAGAAATTAATGAAAAACTAAAGATAGATGAGCTTGTCAAGAATGAAAGAAATTTAATTAAAGGTTTATATCAGTAATTTTTTTTTGCCTGCCAACAGGTGTGGATGTGTCTATTTAATTGTCTATTAATGTACAAATGACTGCCAAGCAATTATCGATCGACTAATCGTAAACTGTAAGCGTAGGGAAAAGTGTATAATGGCTTTTTAGTTTATTTTAAAAGTGGTTGGTTTATTTTGTGCTTATTGAAAAAACAAACAAACAATAATACTGTTTGTATGTTGCAATAAAAGTTATGAGATTTTTATTACAAGTTTTTTATTTTTCGCACTGTTCGTAGGCCTATAAAAAAAATTACGTTTCATAAAATAAACAAAATTACGAGTAAATAGCACATTCTCACATGACCTAAGGCAAATACTTAGTTTAGAAAATTAGTTCTTCAGCTAAAAAATTTTGTTGGAATTGTTTTTAAGCAGTGAAGAATTAGTTTCTGCTCCTTTGGCTTCTGAATCAGCAGTATCTGTTTTCATTTTTAAGTTTGTGACATTTTTAATGTGTCTGGTAACTAAATTGGAATTAATAAATATACAAGCTAACTGACAAACAGGAAATGGTCGGTGGTAGAACAAATTAATATTATTGTGTTTGTTGTGTAGTTTAATGCTTTTAATTTTATTTCAATCCTTGTCAATTTTATTTATACTTTAGTAGCATCAAAGTACATACTTTTAGTATACAATAATTTAACATAAACAAGTTAAACTCGTCAGTGCCAATTTCCATATACCCTTCACTATATTAGCAAAATATTCATAGTTTCATACACACATATTCTGTTAAACAAAAAAAAAATTATTAAAAAAAGATTTCAAATTAAATGAAAATATTGAATAAAAAAATTTTTTTTTGATTATTTTTTCTAAATTTTAAAACATCAATTTTTTTATCTTTTTTTTTTTTTTGAACAATACGAATCTTCTTAGCTTGTCTGTAAAGGTCTAGGCAGGAATAGGCGTATGCGCACTCACATCCAAATTTTCATAGATAAACTAAAAAGAAAGTCCTAACAAAAGATCGATTATATTTTTTATTTTTCTAGGCCATAGATAATGTCATTGTTCTGATTTTATGACAATAATATCTGTATTTTGGACAAAAAACAAAAAAAAAAAAAAACACATTGAAAAATTAGTCTAAAAACTGCGCCATTTACAAAGTGAACAAACTGGATTTCCATAGCAGCATGAACACAGCAACAGTTGACAAATTATCTAGCGAGGTAATAAAGTTGATTTCAGCACCTACATGGAAAGATGAATGTTACATGCTACATGTGTGCTGTAAATACTACCAATGGAATTTAAAACTTTATTATTAATATCACCATGGGCTATAATCGCACCACAAGCTTTTAGTTCTATTGTGCAACCTAGTTCTTAACAACAATCTAAGACACACTACGAATCTCGTAATTGTTGTACAACTAATCCTACTTAGGTCTCCCGGGACCAATGTCCCATTATCTAAGTAGCTTATTCTACGTAGAACATGTTCCGATGTTTCAAGTCCCTCCCGATAGAAACGACACAAGTTGCTTGTACCGCACTGATTTTACTCATGTGATAGTTAAGTATAAAATGGCTCATTAGCAGACTAACGTAGAGCTTAATTTATCATTCCTGACGATTTTTAAAACAACCTCTTTCATAATATACCCTTCTTACCTACAGTGAACTGTACAAAAATGTGAGTTTATTTCATTAAAAGACACAAACAAACAATTCTGTCCTCTATTTTTATGGCAATAAAATAAAAGTTTTTCTTCACATTTTTTTCAATTTCTTTCACTCTACTTTAAAAAAAAAAAAGAAAGAAACGTCAAATATATTATGATCATTGTTTGCTGAAATACTTAAAATACACATACGCACATATTCACACATTATTTATGGCCTGTTGAGTGTGTATGAATGAGTATGTGTTTCATGTACATATAACACCGAACTCCAACATTAGTAGAGAAAGATAGTGAAAATGTTACAAAATTTAGCAACATAGCCATCAACAACAATAACAGCTGACTAAAAATGCGATTGTTTCTCCACATTGACCAACAAGGAATTTTGGTAATAGTAATTTCTAGGGTGTTCGTGTGTGTCTGAAGGAATTTATTGTTTGCAATGGAAGTAGGTGTTAAGTACCATTTTTTAATATAAATTTACACACTTTTGTATGCACATATAGCAGACACATGTAGTCAGAACCCAGCAACTAAGCCAAGTAATGTGGTCACAGATGATGTTTTCACCGACACCGACGGCAATACAATCAGTAACCTATGGTCTATAAAACACGTTTAAAAACATATAAGCAGTATCAAATAAGTCTATCACCAGTAATGCTGAGCAATTGAAAATCCAATTTTGACTACGAATTTTGTAGCGAAGTTGACTGCAAAACAAGTGTTTTTTATATTTGTAAACTAGTTGCATTTGCACCTAGTTGAATTTTGTAACAGTCATAGAACTAGTTCTAACGACACTTGACTAGAACTAGAATAGTTGAAAACCAATGGCAAATTAATGTTAAATTTAAATAAAGGGCTATATGGTCAACTTCTCTGAAATAAAAAGTGTCTAATATATATATTTTTGACCACATACACCACACCTTTTTATATACAGGGCATAAATGAATATGTGGAAATTTAGTTTTAATGCTAAGTATTTAGTATTAGTTTTAGTTTCTGTTTCCAACACATACTAAAGTGTTTGTTTGTTAAATTTTATTTTATGTTGGTTCTTTATTTTTAGTAGTGGTGATAAAGCGTATGTGTGCGTTAAGTAGAAGTTAGTGAAAGAAAATTTGTATCTACTCTTATGTGTATAATATTTATGAACCATTAGCTATTTGGCATGATTGCAAGCAATAATTGAAAATTATATGTAGATACAAAAGAAAAAAGTGTTTCTTTCTTTCAAGTTTGTTAAACCAAAATAAAAAAAGTCTTAAATTAATTAATATATATTTCGGCTAAGTTAACTGAGTTGCTTAACTTTGTGCACTAAAAACAAAAAAAATACTCTTGCTAAAAAAAAAAAAATAAATAAAAAAATACTTCTGAAATAAATTTCTTATGAAATTAAAAAAATTATCTTTTCATCAAGCACAGAAATTAAAATGCTGTTTTTGTAAACCATCAAGAAATTTTGTTCTAATATTCTAAATGACTTGATTACTTGTGTTAAGCTGTTTCTTCAACAGATGTTCCAGGGTTACAAGTAAAATACGAAATTCTGACGCTTTGAGAGCGAGTTCCAGCTAAAGCGGAATATTATGGAACTCTGAAAGTTGCCGCAAGAGTAGAGAGAAGAGTAATACACTCTTCTGAGACTAAGGAATCAGAAGCGAAACCTGTGCTCGAAGCGGGACTTTTTGAAGATCTTGTACTCAAAGTTCTACTAAAAAGTTCGTTTAAAAAAACCATGAAATAACGCTTTGCCTTACTTTGAAAAAAATTATAAAAAAAAATTCTTGCACTATCCACCAGAAAAACTATTCTTATAAAAGCCAATATGTTTAGCTATCCAACGCTAAAGAAATCAAGTCGATATATTGAAAAGTTTTCAAGTTATGGCCAAAAACGTAAATAGTTCTACTAAAAAGTGGCCGGAAATAGGCAGTAGTATAACTACTTACCTTTTTGGTCATAACTTGCTTACTTTTCTAGATATCGACTTGATTTCTACTGCGTTGAATAGAGAACCGCATTGGCTTTAATTCAAATTTGCTTTTTTGAAGATAGTGGAAAAAAAATATTTTTCGCCAAAAAAAAACAATGGACTACCCCCTTTGCTTTTTTTTAAAAAATGATAAAAAAAATTTTCTTCCACTATCCGTTAAAAAAAAATTTGTAGTTAAGGCCAATACGGTTAGCTATCCAACGCAAAAGAAATCAAGTCGATATATAGAAAACTTTTCAAGTTATGACCAAAAACGTAAATAGTTCTACTAAAAAGTGGCCGGAAATAGGCAGTAGTATAACTACTTACCTTTTTGGTCATAACTTGCTTACTTTTCTAGATATCGACTTGATTTCTACTGCGTTGAATAGAGAACCGCATTGGCTTTAATACAAATTTGGTTTTTTGAAGATAGTGGAAAAGAAATATTTTTCGCCAAAAAAAACAATGGACTACCCCCTTTGCTTTTTTTTAAGAAAATGATAAAAAAAATTTTCTTCCACTATCCGTTAAAAAAAAATTTGTAGTTAAGGCCAATACGGTTAGCTATCCAACGCAAAAGAAATCAAGTCGATATATAGAAAACTTTTCAAGTTATGACCAAAAACGTAAATAGTTCTACTAAAAAGTGGCCGGAAATAGGCAGTAGTATAACTACTTACCTTTTTGGTCATAACTTGCTTACTTTTCTAGATATCGACTTGATTTCTACTGCGTTGAATAGAAAACCACATTGGCTTTAATTCAAATTTGGTTTTTTGAAGATAGTGGAAAAAAATATTTTTCGCCAAAAAAAACAATGGACTACCCCCTTTGCTTTTTTTAAAAAATGATAAAAAAAAAATTTTCTTCCACTATCCATTAAAAAAATTTGTAGTTAAGGCCAATACGGTTAGCTATCCAATGCAAAAGAAATCAAGTCGATATATTGAAAACTTTTCAAGTTATGGCCAAAAACGTAAATAGTTCTACTAAAAAGTGGCCGGAAATAGGCAGTAGTATAACTACTTACCTTTTTGGTCATAACTTGCTTACTTTTCTAGATATCGACTTGATTTCTACTGCGTTGAATAGAGAACCGCATTGGCTTTAATTCAAATTTGGTTTTTTGAAGATAGTGGAAAAAAAATATTTTTCGCCAAAAAAAACAATGGACTACCCCCTTTGCTTTTTTTTAAGAAAATGATAAAAAAAATTTTCTTCCACTATCCGTTAAAAAAAAATTTGTAGTTAAGGCCAATACGGTTAGCTATCCAACGCAAAAGAAATCAAGTCGATATATAGAAAACTTTTCAAGTTATGACCAAAAACGTAAATAGTTCTACTAAAAAGTGGCCGGAAATAGGCAGTAGTATAACTACTTACCTTTTTGGTCATAACTTGCTTACTTTTCTAGATATCGACTTGATTTCTACTGCGTTGAATAGAGAACCGCATTGGCTTTAATTCAAATTTGGTTTTTTGAAGATAGTGGAAAAAAAATATTTTTCGCCAAAAAAAACAATGGACTACCCCCTTTGCTTTTTTTTAAGAAAATGATAAAAAAAATTTTCTTCCACTATCCGCTAAAAAAAAATTTGTAGTTAAGGCCAATATGGTTAGCTATCCAACGCAAAAGAAATCAAGTCGATATATTGAAAACTTTTCAAGTTATGGCCAAAAACGTAAATAGTTCTACTAAAAAGTGGCCGGAAATAGGCAGTAGTATAACTTCTTACCTTTTTGGTCATAACTTGCTTACTTTTCTAGATATCGACTTGATTTCTACTGCGTTGAATAGAGAACCGCATTGGCTTTAATTCAAGTTTAGTTTTTTGAAGATAGTGGAAAAAAAATATTTTTCGCCAAAAAAAACAATGGACTACCCCCTTTGCTTTTTTTTAAAAAATGATAAAAAAAATTTTCTTCCACTATCCGTTAAAAAAAAAATTTGTAGTTAAGGCCAATACGGTTAGCTATCCAACGCAAAAGAAATCGAGTCGATATATTGAAAACTTTTCAAGTTATGGCCAAAAACGTAAATAGTTCTACTAAAAAGTGGCCGGAAATAGGCAGTAGTATAACTACTTACCTTTTTGGTCATAACTTGCTTACTTTTCGAGATATCGACTTGATTTCTACTGCGATGAATAGAGAACCGCCTTGGCTTTAATTCAAATTTGGTTTTTAGAAGATAGTGGAAAAAAAATATTTTTCGGCAAAAAAAACAATGGACTACCCCCTTTGCTTTTTTTTAAGAAAATGATAAAAAAAATTTTCTTCCACTATCCGTTAAAACAAATTTGTAGTTAAGGCCAATACGGTTAGCTATCCAAAGCAAAAGAAATCAAGTCGATATATTGAAAACTTTTCAAGTTATGGCCAAAAACGTAAATAGTTCTACTAAAAAGTGGCCGGAAATAGGCAGTAGTATAACTACTTACGTTTTTGGTCATAACTTGTTTACTTTTCTAGATATCGACTTGATTTCTACTGCGTTGAATAGAGAACCGCATTGGCTTTAATTCAAATTTGGTTTTTAGAAGATAGTGGAAAAAAAATATTTTTCGCCAAAAAAAACAATGGACTACCCCCTTTGCTTTTTTTTAAGAAAATGATAAAAAAAATTTTCTTCCACTATCCGTTAAAAAAAAATTTTTTGGTTAAGGCCAATACGGTTACCTATCCAACGCAAAAGAAATCAAGTCGATATATTGAAAACTTTTCAAGTTATGGCCAAAAACGTAAATAGTTCTACTAAAAAGTGGCCGGAAATAGGCAGTAGTATAACTACTTACCTTTTTGGTCATAACTTGCTTACTTTTCTAGATATCGACTTGATTTCTACTGCGTTGAATAGAGAACCGCATTGGCTTTAATTCAAATTTGGTTTTTTGAAGATAGTGGAAAAAAATATTTTTCGCCAAAAAAAAACAATGGACTACCCCCTTTGCTTTTTTTTAAAAAATGATAAAAAAAAATTTTCTTAAACTATCCATTAAAAAAAAAATTTGTAGTTAAGGCCAATATGGTTAGCTATCCAACGCAAAAGAAATCAAGTCGATATATTGAAAACTTTTCAAGTTATGGCCAAAAACGTAAATAGTTCTACTAAAAAGTGGCCGGAAATAGGCAGTAGTATAACTACTTACCTTTTTGGTCATAACTTGCTTACTTTTCTAGATATCGACTTGATTTCTACTGCGTTGAATAGAGAACCGCATTGGCTTTAATTCAAATTTGGTTTTTTGAAGATAGTGGAAAAAAAATATTTTTCGCCAAAAAAAACAATGGACTACCCCCTTTGCTTTTTTTTAAGAAAATGATAAAAAAAATTTTCTTCCACTATCCGTTAAAAAAAAATTTGTAGTTAAGGCCAATACGGTTAGCTATCCAACGCAAAAGAAATCAAGTCGATATATAGAAAACTTTTCAAGTTATGACCAAAAACGTAAATAGTTCTACTAAAAAGTGGCCGGAAATAGGCAGTAGTATAACTACTTACCTTTTTGGTCATAACTTGCTTACTTTTCTAGATATCGACTTGATTTCTACTGCGTTGAATAGAGAACCACATTGGCTTTAATTCAAATTTGGTTTTTTGAAGATAGTGGAAAAAAAATATTTTTCGCCAAAAAAAACAATGGACTACCCCCTTTGTTTTTTTTAAAAAATGATAAAAAAAAAATTTTCTTCCACTATCCATTAAAAAAATTTGTAGTTAAGGCCAATACGGTTAGCTATCCAACGCAAAAGAAATCAAGTCGATATATTGAAAACTTTTCAAGTTATGGCCAAAAACGTAAATAGTTCTACTAAAAAGTGGCCGGAAATAGGCAGTAGTATAACTACTTACCTTTTTGGTCATAACTTGCTTACTTTTCTAGATATCGACTTGATTTCTACTGCGTTGAATAGAGAACCGCATTGGCTTTAATACAAATTTGGTTTTTTGAAGATAGTGGAAAAAAAATATTTTTCGCCAAAAAAAACAATGGACTACCCCCTTTGCTTTTTTTTAAGAAAATGATAAAAAAAATTTTCTTCCACTATCCGCTAAAAAAAAATTTGTAGTTAAGGCCAATATGGTTAGCTATCCAACGCAAAAGAAATCAAGTCGATATATTGAAAACTTTTCAAGTTATGGCCAAAAACGTAAATAGTTCTACTAAAAAGTGGCCGGAAATAGGCAGTAGTATAACTTCTTACCTTTTTGGTCATAACTTGCTTACTTTTCTAGATATCGACTTGATTTCTACTGCGTTGAATAGAGAACCGCATTGGCTTTAATTCAAGTTTAGTTTTTTGAAGATAGTGGAAAAAAAATATTTTTCGCCAAAAAAAACAATGGACTACCCCCTTTGCTTTTTTTTAAAAAATGATAAAAAAAATTTTCTTCCACTATCCATTAAAAAAAAATTTGTAGTTAAGGCCAATACGGTTAGCTATCCAACGCAAAAGAAATCGAGTCGATATATTGAAAACTTTTCAAGTTATGGCCAAAAACGTAAATAGTTCTACTAAAAAGTGGCCGGAAATAGGCAGTAGTATAACTACTTACCTTTTTGGTCATAACTTGCTTACTTTTCGAGATATCGACTTGATTTCTACTGCGATGAATAGAGAACCGCCTTGGCTTTAATTCAAATTTGGTTTTTAGAAGATAGTGGAAAAAAAATATTTTTCGGCAAAAAAAACAATGGACTACCCCCTTTGCTTTTTTTTTAAGAAAATGATAAAAAAAATTTTCTTCCACTATCCGTTAAAACAAATTTGTTGTTAAGGCCAATACGGTTAGCTATCCAAAGCAAAAGAAATCAAGTCGATCTATTGAAAACTTTTCAAGTTATGGCCAAAAACGTAAATAGTTCTACTAAAAAGTGGCCGGAAATAGGCAGTAGTATAACTACTTACCTTTTTGGTCATAACTTGCTTACTTTTCTAGATATCGACTTGATTTCTACTGCGTTGAATAGAGAACCGCATTGGCTTTAATTCAAATTTGGTTTTTTGAAGATAGTGGAAAAAAATATTTTTCGCCAAAAAAAAACAATGGACTACCCCCTTTGCTTTTTTTTAAAAAATGATAAAAAAAAATTTTCTTAAACTATCCATTAAAAAAAAAATTTGTAGTTAAGGCCAATATGGTTAGCTATCCAACGCAAAAGAAATCAAGTCGATATATTGAAAACTTTTCAAGTTATGGCCAAAAACGTAAATAGTTCTACTAAAAAGTGGCCGGAAATAGGCAGTAGTATAACTACTTACCTTTTTGGTCATAACTTGCTTACTTTTCTAGATATCGACTTGATTTCTACTGCGTTGAATAGAGAACCGCATTGGCTTTAATTCAAATTTGGTTTTTTGAAGATAGTGGAAAAAAATATTTTTCGCCAAAAAAAACAATGGACTACCCCCTTTGCTTTTTTTTAAGAAAATGATAAAAAAAATTTTCTTCCACTATCCGTTAAAAAAAAATTTTTTGGTTAAGGCCAATACGGTTACCTATCCAACGCAAAAGAAATCAAGTCGATATATTGAAAACTTTTCAAGTTATGGCCAAAAACGTAAATAGTTCTACTAAAAAGTGGCCGGAAATAGGCAGTAGTATAACTACTTACCTTTTTGGTCATAACTTGCTTACTTTTTTAGATATCGACTTGATTTCTACTGCGTTGAATAGAGAACCGCATTGGCTTTAATTCAAATTTGGTTTTTTGAAGATAGTGGAAAAAAATATTTTTCGCCAAAAAAAAACAATGGACTACCCCCTTTGCTTTTTTTTAAAAAATGATAAAAAAAAATTTTCTTAAACTATCCATTAAAAAAAAAATTTGTAGTTAAGGCCAATATGGTTAGCTATCCAACGCAAAAGAAATCAAGTCGATATATTGAAAACTTTTCAAGTTATGGCCAAAAACGTAAATAGTTCTACTAAAAAGTGGCCGGAAATAGGCAGTAGTATAACTACTTACCTTTTTAGTCATAACTTGCTTACTTTTCTAGATATCGACTTGACTTCTACTGCGTTGAATAGAGAACCGCATTGGCTTTAATTCAAATTTGGTTTTTTGAAGATAGTGGAAAAAAAATATTTTTCGCCAAAAAAAACAATGGACTACCCCCTTTGCTTTTTTTTAAAAAATGATAAAAAAAATTTTCTTCCACTATCTATTAAAAAAAAAAAATTCCAGGTAAGGCCAATACGGTAAGCTATCCAACGCAAAAGAAATCAAGTCGATATATTGAAAAATTTTCAAGTTATGGCCAAAAACGTAAATAGTTCTACTAAAAAGTGGCCGGAAATAGGCAGTAGTATAACTACTTACCTTTTTGGTCATAACTTGCTTACTTTTTTAGATATCGACTTGATTTATACTGCGTTGAATAGAGAACCGCATTGGCTTTAATTCAAATTTGGTTTTTTGAAGATAGTGGAAAAAAAATATTTTTCGCCAAAAAAAACAATGGACTACCCCCTTTGCTTTTTTTTAAAAAATGATAAAAAAAATTTTCTTCCACTATCTATTAAAAAAAAAAAATTCCAGGTAAGGCCAATACGGTAAGCTATCCAACGCAAAAGAAATCAAGTCGATATATTGAAAAATTTTCAAGTTATGGCCAAAAACGTAAATAGTTCTACTAAAAAGTGGCCGGAAATAGGCAGTAGTATAACTACTTACCTTTTTAGTCATAACTTGCTTACTTTTCTAGATATCGACTTGATTTCTACTGCGTTGAATAGAGAACCGCATTGGCTTTAATTCAAATTTGGTTTTTTGAAGATAGTGGAAAAAAATATTTTTCGCCAAAAAAAAAACAATGGACTACCCCCTTTGCTTTTTTTTAAAAAATGATAAAAAAAAATTTTCTTAAACTATCCATTAAAAAAAAAATTTGTAGTTAAGGCCAATATGGTTAGCTATCCAACGCAAAAGAAATCAAGTCGATATATTGAAAACTTTTCAAGTTATGGCCAAAAACGTAAATAGTTCTACTAAAAAGTGGCCGGAAATAGGCAGTAGTATAACTACTTACCTTTTTGGTCATAACTTGCTTACTTTTCTAGATATCGACTTGATTTCTACTGCGTTGAATAGAGAACCGCATTGGCTTTAATTCAAATTTGGTTTTTTGAAGATAGTGGAAAAAAAATATTTTTCGCCAAAAAAAAACAATGGACTACCCCTTTTGCTTTTTTTTAAAAAATGATAAAAAAAAAATTTTCTTAAACTATCCATTAAAAAAAAAATTTGTAGTTAAGGCCAATATGGTTAGCTATCCAACGCAAAAGAAATCAAGTCGATATATTGAAAACTTTTCAAGTTATGGCCAAAAACGTAAATAGTTCTACTAAAAAGTGGCCGGAAATAGGCAGTAGTATAACTACTTACCTTTTTGGTCATAACTTGCTTACTTTTCTAGATATCGACTTGATTTCTACTGCGTTGAATAGAGAACCGCATTGGCTTTAATTCAAATTTGGTTTTTTGAAGATAGTGGAAAAAAAATATTTTTCGCCAAAAAACAATGGACTACCCCCTTTGCTTTTTTTTAAGAAAATGATAAAAAAAATTTTCTTCCACTATCCGTTAAAAAAAAATTTGTAGTTAAGGCCAATACGGTTAGCTATCCAACGCAAAAGAAATCAAGTCGATCTATTGAAAACTTTTCAAGTTAAGGCCAAAAACGTAAATAGTTCTACTAAAAAGTGGCCGGAAATAGGCAGTAGTATAACTACTTACCTTTTTGGTCATAACTTGCTTACTTTTCTAGATATCGACTTGATTTCTACTGCGTTGAATAGAGAACCGCATTGGCTTTAATTCAAATTTGGTTTTTTGAAGATAGTGGAAAAAAATATTTTTCGCCAAAAAAAAACAATGGACTACCCCCTTTGCTTTTTTTTAAAAAATGATAAAAAAAAATTTTCTTACACTATCCATTAAAAAAAAAATTTGTAGTTAAGGCCAATATGGTTAGCTATCCAACGCAAAAGAAATCAAGTCGATATATTGAAAACTTTTCAAGTTATGGCCAAAAACGTAAATAGTTCTACTAAAAAGTGGCCGGAAATAGGCAGTAGTATAACTACTTACCTTTTTGGTCATAACTTGCTTACTTTTCTAGATATCGACTTGATTTCTACTGCGTTGAATAGAGAACCGCATTGGCTTTAATTCAAATTTGGTTTTTTGAAGATAGTGGAAAAAAAATATTTTTCGCCAAAAAAAACAATGGACTACCCCCTTTGCTTTTTTTAAGAAAATGATAACAAAAATTTTCTTCCACTATCCGTTAAAAAAAAAATTTTTGGTTAAGGCCAATACGGTTAGCTATCCAACGCAAAAGAAATCAAGTCGATATATTGAAAACTTTTCAAGTTATGGCCAAAAACGTAAATAGTTCTACTAAAAAGTGGCCGGAAATAGGCAGTAGTATAACTACTTACCTTTTTGGTCATAACTTGCTTACTTTTCTAGATATCGACTTGATTTCTACTGCGTTGAATAGAGAACCGCATTGGCTTTAATTCAAATTTGGTTTTTCGAAGATAGTGGAAAAAAAATATTTTTCGCCAAAAAAAACAATGGACTACCCCCTTTGCTTTTTTTTAAAAAATGATAAAAAAAATTTTCTTCCACTATCCATTAAAAACAAAATTGTAGTTAAGGCCAATACGGTTAGCTATCCAACGCAAAAGAAATCAAGTCGATATATTGAAAACTTTTCAAGTTATGGCCAAAAACGTAAATAGTTCTACTAAAAAGTGGCCGGAAATAGGCAGTAGTATAACTACTTACCTTTTTGGTCATAACTTGCTTACTTTTCTAGATATCGACTTGATTTCTACTGCGTTGAATAGAGAACCGCATTGGCTTTAATTCAAATTTGGTTTTTTGAAGATAGTGGAAAAAAAATATTTTTCGCCAAAAAAAACAATGGACTACCCCCTTTGCTTTTTTTTAAAAAATGATAAAAAAAATTTTCTTCCAATATCCATTAAAAAAAAATTTGTAGTTAAGGCCCATACGGTTAGCAATCCAACGCAAAACAAATCAAGTCGATATATTGAAAAGTTTTCAAGTTATGGCCAAAAACGTAAATAGTTCTACTAAAAAGTGGCCGGAAATAGGCAGTAGTATAACTACTTACCTTTTTTCTAGATATCGACTTGATTTCTACTGCGTTGAATAGAGAACCGCATTGGCTTTAATTCAAATTTGCTTTTTTGAAGATAGTGGAAAAAAATATTTTTCGCCAAAAAAAACAATGGACTACCCCCTTTGCTTTTTTTTAAAAAATGATAAAAAAAATTTTCTTCCACTATCCATTAAAACAAATTTGTAGTTAAGGCCAATATGGTTGCTATCCAACGCAAAAGAAATCAAGTCGATATATTGAAAACTTTTCAAGTTATGGCCAAAAACGTAAATAGTTCTACTAAAAAGTGGCCGGAAATAGGCAGTAGTATAACTACTTACCTTTTTGGTCATAACTTGCTTACTTTTCTAGATATCGACTTGATTTCTACTGCGTTGAATAGAGAACCGCATTGGCTTTAATTCAAATTTGGTTTTTCGAAGATAGTGGAAAAAAAATATTTTTCGCCAAAAAAAACAATGGACTACCCCCTTTGCTTTTTTTTAAAAAATGATAAAAAAAATTTTCTTCCACTATCCATTAAAAACAAAATTGTAGTTAAGGCCAATACGGTTAGCTATCCAACGCAAAAGAAATCAAGTCGATATATTGAAAACTTTTCAAGTTATGGCCAAAAACGTAAATAGTTCTACTAAAAAGTGGCCGGAAATAGGCAGTAGTATAACTACTTACCTTTTTGGTCATAACTTGCTTACTTTTCTAGATATCGACTTGATTTCTACTGCGTTGAATAGAGAACCGCATTGGCTTTAATTCAAATTTGGTTTTTTGAAGATAGTGGAAAAAAAATATTTTTCGCCAAAAAATACAATGGACTACCCCCTTTGCTTTTTTTTAAAAAATGATAAAAAAAATTTTCTTCCACTATCCGTTAAAAAAAAATTTGTAGTTAAGGCCAATACGGTTAGCTATCCAACGCAAAAGAAATCAAGTCGATCTATTGAAAACTTTTCAAGTTATGGCTAAAAACGTAAATAGTTCTACTAAAAAGTGGCCGGAAATAGGCAGTAGTATAACTACTTACGTTTTTGGTCATAACTTGCTTACTTTTCTAGATATCGACTTGATTTCTACTGCGTTGAATAGAGAACCGCATTGGCTTTAACTCAAATTTGGTTTTTTGAAGATAGTGGAAAAAAAATATTTTTCGCCAAAAAAAACAATGGACTACCCCCTTTGCTTTTTTTTAAAAAATGATAAAAAAAATTTTCTTAAACTATCTATTAAAAAAAAAAAATTCCAGGTAAGGCCAATACGCTTAGCTATTCAACGCAAAAGAAATCAAGTCGATATATTGAAAAATTTTCAAGTTATGGCCAAAAACGTAAATAGTTCTACTAAAAAGTGGCCGGAAATAGGCAGTAGTATAACTACTTACCTTTTTGGTCATAACTTGCTTACTTTTCTAGATATCGACTTGATTTCTACTGCGTTGAATAGAGAACCGCATTGGCTTTAATTCAAATTTGGTTTTTTGAAGATAGTGGAAAAAAAATATTTTTCGCCAAAAAAAACAATGGACTACCCCCTTTGCTTTTTTTTAAAAAATGATAAAAAAAATTTTCTTCCACTATCCGTTAAAAAAAAAATTTGTAGTTAAGGCCAATACGGTTAGCTATCCAACGCAAAAGAAATCAAGTCGATCTATTGAAAACTTTTCAAGTTATGGCTAAAAACGTAAATAGTTCTACTAAAAAGTGGCCGGAAATAGGCAGTAGTATAACTACTTACGTTTTTGGTCATAACTTGCTTACTTTTCTAGATATCGACTTGATTTCTACTGCGTTGAATAGAGAACCGCATTGGCTTTAACTCAAATTTGGTTTTTTGAAGATAGTGGAAAAAAAATATTTTTCGCCAAAAAAAACAATGGACTACCCCCTTTGCTTTTTTTTAAAAAATGATAAAAAAAATTTTCTTCCACTATCCATTAAAAAAAAATTTGTAGTTAAGGCCAATACGGTTAGCTATCCAACGCAAAAGAAATCAAGTCGATATATTGAAAAATTTTCAAGTTATGGCCAAAAACGTAAATAGTTCTACTAAAAAGTGGCCGGAAATAGGCAGTAGTATAACTACTTACGTTTTTGGTCATAACTTGCTTACTTTTCTAGATATCGACTTGATTTCTACTGCGTTGAATAGAGAACCGCATTGGCTTTAATTCAAATTTGGTTTTTTGAAGATAGTGGAAAAAAAATATTTTTCGCCAAAAAATACAATGGACTACCCCCTTTGCTTTTTTTTAAAAAATGATAAAAAAAATTTTCTTCCACTATCCATTAAAACAAATTTGTAGTTAAGGCCAATATGGTTAGCTATCCAACGCAAAAGAAATCAAGTCGATATATTGAAAACTTTTAAAGTTATGGCCAAAAACGTAAATAGTTCTACTAAAAAGTGGCCGGAAATATGCAGTAGTATAACTACTTACCTTTTTGGTCATAACTTGCTTACTTTTCTAGATATCGACTTGATTTCTACTGCGTTGAATAGAAAACCGCATTGGCTTTAATTCAAATTTAGTTTTTTGAAGATAGTGGAAAAGAAATATTTTTCGCCAAAAAAAACAATGGACTACCCCCTTTGCTTTTTTTTAAAAAATGATAAAAAAATTTTCTTCCACTATCCATTAAAAAAAATTTGTAGTTAAGGCCAATACGATTAGCTATCCAACGCAAAAGAAATCAAGTCGATATATTGAAAACTTTTCAAGTTATGGCCAAAAACGTAAATAGTTCTACTAAAAAGTGGCCGGAAATAGGCAGTAGTATAACTACTTACCTTTTTGGTCATAACTTGCTTACTTTTCTAGATATCGACTTGATTTCTACTGCGTTGAATAGAGAACCGCATTGGCTTTAATTCAAATTTGGTTTTTTGAAGATAGTGGAAAAAAAATATTTTTCGCCAAAAAAAACAATGGACTACCCCCTTTGCTTTTTTTTAAAAAATGATAAAAAAAATTTTCTTCCACTATCCATTAAAACAAATTTGTAGTTAAGGCCAATATGGTTAGCTATCCAACGCAAAAGAAATCAAGTCGATATATTGAAAACTTTTAAAGTTATGGCCAAAAACGTAAATAGTTCTACTAAAAAGTGGCCGGTTAGCTATCCAACGCAAAAGAAATCAAGTCGATATATTGAAAACTTTTCAAGTTATGGCCAAAAACGTAAATAGTTCTACTAAAAAGTGGCCGGAAATAGGCAGTAGTATAACTACTTACGTTTTTGGTCATAACTTGCTTACTTTTCTAGATATCGACTTGATTTCTACTGCGTTGAATAGAGAACCGCATTGGCTTTAATTCAAATTTGGTTTTTCGAAGATAGTAAAAAAAAAATATTTTTCGCCAAAAAAAAACCATGGACTACCCCCTTTGCTTTTTTTTAAAAAATGATAAAAAAAATTTTCTTCCACTATCCATTAAAAAAAAATTTATAGTTAAGGCCAATACGGTTAGCTATCCAACGCAAAAGAAATCAAGTCGATATATTGAAAACTTTTCAAGTTATGGCCAAAAACGTAAATAGTTCTACTAAAAAGTGGCCGGAAATAGGCAGTAGTATAACTACTTACCTTTCTGGTCATAACTTGCTTACTTTTCTAGATATCGACTTGATTTCTACTGCGTTGAATAGAGAACCGCATTGGCTTTAATTCAAATTTAGTTTTTTAAAGATAGTGGAAAAAAAATATTTTTCGCCAAAAAAAACAATGGACTACCCCCTTTGCTTTTTTTAAAATATGATAAAAAAAATTTTCTTCCACTATCCATTAAAAAAAATTTTTAGTTAAGGACAATACGGTTAGCTATCCAACGCAAAAGAAATCAAGTCGATATATTGAAAACTTTTCAAGTTATGGCCAAAAACGTAAATAGTTCTACTAAAAAGTGGCCGGAAATAGGCAGTAGTATAACTACTTACCTTTTTGGTTATAACTTGCTTACTTTTCTAGATATCGACTTGATTTCTACTGCGTTGAATAGAGAACCGCATTGGCTTTAATTCAAATTTAGTTTTTTAAAGATAGTGGAAAAAAAATATTTTTCGCCAAAAAAAACAATGGACTACCCCCTTTGCTTTTTTTAAAATATGATAAAAAAAATTTTCTTCCACTATCCATTAAAAAAAATTTGTAGTTAAGGCCAATACGGTTAGCTATCCAACGCAAAAGAAATCAAGTCGATATATTGAAAACTTTTCAAGTTATGGCCAAAAACGTAAATAGTTCTACTAAAAAGTGGCCGGAAATAGGCAGTAGTATAACTACTTACCTTTTTGGTCATAACTTGCTTACTTTTCTAGATATCGACTTGTTTTCTACTGCGTTGAATAGAGAACCGCATTGGCTTTAATTCAAATTTGGTTTTTTGAAGATAGTGGAAAAAAATATTTTTCGCCAAAAAAAAACAATGGACTACCCCCTTTGCTTTTTTTTAAAAAATGATAAAAAAAATTTTCTTCCACTATCCATTAAAAAAAAATTTGTAGTTAAGGCCAATACGCTTAGCTATTCAACGCAAAAGAAATCAAGTCGATATATTGAAAAATTTTCAAGTTATGGCCAAAAACGTAAATAGTTCTACTAAAAAGTGGCCGGAAATAGGCAGTAGTATAACTACTTACCTTTTTGGTCATAACTTGCTTACTTTTCTAGATATCGACTTGATTTCTACTGCGTTGAATAGAGAACCGCATTGGCTTTAATTCAAATTTGGTTTTTTGAAGATAGTGGAAAAAAAATATTTTTCGCCAAAAAAAACAATGGACTACCCCCTTTGCTTTTTTTTAAAAAATGATAAAAAAAATTTTCTTCCACTATCCATTAAAACAAATTTGTAGTTAAGGCCAATATGGTTAGCTATCCAACGCAAAAGAAATCAAGTCGATATATTGAAAACTTTTAAAGTTATGGCCAAAAACGTAAATAGTTCTACTAAAAAGTGGCCGGTTAGCTATCCAACGCAAAAGAAATCAAGTCGATATATTGAAAACTTTTCAAGTTATGGCCAAAAACGTAAATAGTTCTACTAAAAAGTGGCCGGAAATAGGCAGTAGTATAACTACTTACGTTTTTGGTCATAACTTGCTTACTTTTCTAGATATCGACTTGATTTCTACTGCGTTGAATAGAGAACCGCATTGGCTTTAATTCAAATTTGGTTTTTCGAAGATAGTAAAAAAAAAATATTTTTCGCCAAAAAAAAACCATGGACTACCCCCTTTGCTTTTTTTTAAAAAATGATAAAAAAAATTTTCTTCCACTATCCATTAAAAAAAAATTTATAGTTAAGGCCAATACGGTTAGCTATCCAACGCAAAAGAAATCAAGTCGATATATTGAAAACTTTTCAAGTTATGGCCAAAAACGTAAATAGTTCTACTAAAAAGTGGCCGGAAATAGGCAGTAGTATAACTACTTACCTTTCTGGTCATAACTTGCTTACTTTTCTAGATATCGACTTGATTTCTACTGCGTTGAATAGAGAACCGCATTGGCTTTAATTCAAATTTAGTTTTTTAAAGATAGTGGAAAAAAAATATTTTTCGCCAAAAAAAACAATGGACTACCCCCTTTGCTTTTTTTAAAATATGATAAAAAAAATTTTCTTCCACTATCCATTAAAAAAAATTTTTAGTTAAGGACAATACGGTTAGCTATCCAACGCAAAAGAAATCAAGTCGATATATTGAAAACTTTTCAAGTTATGGCCAAAAACGTAAATAGTTCTACTAAAAAGTGGCCGGAAATAGGCAGTAGTATAACTACTTACCTTTTTGGTTATAACTTGCTTACTTTTCTAGATATCGACTTGATTTCTACTGCGTTGAATAGAGAACCGCATTGGCTTTAATTCAAATTTAGTTTTTTAAAGATAGTGGAAAAAAAATATTTTTCGCCAAAAAAAACAATGGACTACCCCCTTTGCTTTTTTTAAAATATGATAAAAAAAATTTTCTTCCACTATCCATTAAAAAAAATTTGTAGTTAAGGCCAATACGGTTAGCTATCCAACGCAAAAGAAATCAAGTCGATATATTGAAAACTTTTCAAGTTATGGCCAAAAACGTAAATAGTTCTACTAAAAAGTGGCCGGAAATAGGCAGTAGTATAACTACTTACCTTTTTGGTCATAACTTGCTTACTTTTCTAGATATCGACTTGTTTTCTACTGCGTTGAATAGAGAACCGCATTGGCTTTAATTCAAATTTGGTTTTTTGAAGATAGTGGAAAAAAATATTTTTCGCCAAAAAAAAACAATGGACTACCCCCTTTGCTTTTTTTTAAAAAATGATAAAAAAAATTTTCTTCCACTATCCATTAAAAAAAAATTTGTAGTTAAGGCCAATACGCTTAGCTATTCAACGCAAAAGAAATCAAGTCGATATATTGAAAAATTTTCAAGTTATGGCCAAAAACGTAAATAGTTCTACTAAAAAGTGGCCGGAAATAGGCAGTAGTATAACTACTTACCTTTTTGGTCATAACTTGCTTACTTTTCTAGATATCGACTTGATTTCTACTGCGTTGAATAGAGAACCGCATTGGCTTTAATTCAAATTTGGTTTTTTGAAGATAGTGGAAAAAAAATATTTTTCGCCAAAAAAAACAATGGACTACCCCCTTTGCTTTTTTTTAAAAAATGATAAAAAAAATTTTCTTCCACTATCCATTAAAACAAATTTGTAGTTAAGGCCAATATGGTTAGCTATCCAACGCAAAAGAAATCAAGTCGATATATTGAAAACTTTTCAAGTTATGGCCAAAAACGTAAATAGTTCTACTAAAAAGTGGCCGGAAATAGGCAGTAGTATAACTACTTACCTTTTTGGTCATAACTTGCTTACTTTTCTAGATATCGACTTGATTTCTACTGCGTTGAATAGAGAACCGCATTGGCTTTAATTCAAATTTGCTTTTTTGAAGATAGTGGAAAAAAAATATTTTTCGCCAAAAAAAACAATTTACTACCCTCTTTGCTTTTTTTAAAAAATGATAAAAAAAATTTTCTTCCACTATCCATTAAAAAAAAATTTATAGTTAAGGCCAATACGGTTAGCTATCCAACGCAAAAGAAATCAAGTCGATATATTGAAAACTTTTCAAGTTATGGCCAAAAACGTAAATAGTTCTACTAAAAAGTGGCCGGAAATAGGCAGTAGTATAACTACTTACCTTTCTGGTCATAACTTGCTTACTTTTCTAGATATCGACTTGATTTCTACTGCGTTGAATAGAGAGCCGCATTTACTTTAATTCAAATTTGGTTTTTTGAAGATAGTGGAAAAAAATATTTTTCGCCAAAAAAAAACAATGGACTACCCCCTTTGCTTTTTTTTAAAAAATGATAAAAAAAATTTTCTTCCACTATCCATTAAAAAAAAATTTGTAGTTAAGGCCAATACGCTTAGCTATTCAACGCAAAAGAAATCAAGTCGATATATTGAAAAATTTTCAAGTTATGGCCAAAAACGTAAATAGTTCTACTAAAAAGTGGCCGGAAATAGGCAGTAGTATAACTACTTACCTTTTTGGTCATAACTTGCTTACTTTTCTAGATATCGACTTGATTTCTACTGCGTTGAATAGAGAACCGCATTGGCTTTAATTCAAATTTGGTTTTTTGAAGATAGTGGAAAAAAAATATTTTTCGCCAAAAAAAACAATGGACTACCCCCTTTGCTTTTTTTTAAAAAATGATAAAAAAAATTTTCTTCCACTATCCATTAAAACAAATTTGTAGTTAAGGCCAATATGGTTAGCTATCCAACGCAAAAGAAATCAAGTCGATATATTGAAAACTTTTCAAGTTATGGCCAAAAACGTAAATAGTTCTACTAAAAAGTGGCCGGAAATAGGCAGTAGTATAACTACTTACCTTTTTGGTCATAACTTGCTTACTTTTCTAGATATCGACTTGATTTCTACTGCGTTGAATAGAGAACCGCATTGGCTTTAATTCAAATTTGCTTTTTTGAAGATAGTGGAAAAAAAATATTTTTCGCCAAAAAAAACAATTTACTACCCTCTTTGCTTTTTTTAAAAAATGATAAAAAAAATTTTCTTCCACTATCCATTAAAAAAAAATTTATAGTTAAGGCCAATACGGTTAGCTATCCAACGCAAAAGAAATCAAGTCGATATATTGAAAACTTTTCAAGTTATGGCCAAAAACGTAAATAGTTCTACTAAAAAGTGGCCGGAAATAGGCAGTAGTATAACTACTTACCTTTCTGGTCATAACTTGCTTACTTTTCTAGATATCGACTTGATTTCTACTGCGTTGAATAGAGAACCGCATTGGCTTTAATTCAAATTTAGTTTTTTAAAGATAGTGGAAAAAAAATATTTTTCGCCAAAAAAAACAATGGACTACCCCCTTTGCTTTTTTTAAAATATGATAAAAAAAATTTTCTTCCACTATCCATTAAAAAAAATTTTTAGTTAAGGACAATACGGTTAGCTATCCAACGCAAAAGAAATCAAGTCGATATATTGAAAACTTTTCAAGTTATGGCCAAAAACGTAAATAGTTCTACTAAAAAGTGGCCGGAAATAGGCAGTAGTATAACTACTTACCTTTTTGGTCATAACTTGCTTACTTTTCTAGATATCGACTTGATTTCTACTGCGTTGAATAGAGAACCGCATTGGCTTTAATTCAAATTTAGTTTTTTAAAGATAGTGGAAAAAAAATATTTTTCGCCAAAAAAAACAATGGACTACCCCCTTTGCTTTTTTTAAAATATGATAAAAAAAATTTTCTTCCACTATCCATTAAAAAAAATTTGTAGTTAAGGCCAATACGGTTAGCTATCCAACGCAAAAGAAATCAAGTCGATATATTGAAAACTTTTCAAGTTATGGCCAAAAACGTAAATAGTTCTACTAAAAAGTGGCCGGAAATAGGCAGTAGTATAACTACTTACCTTTTTGGTCATAACTTGCTTACTTTTCTAGATATCGACTTGTTTTCTACTGCGTTGAATAGAGAACCGCATTGGCTTTAATTCAAATTTGGTTTTTTGAAGATAGTGGAAAAAAATATTTTTCGCCAAAAAAAAACAATGGACTACCCCCTTTGCTTTTTTTTAAAAAATGATAAAAAAAATTTTCTTCCACTATCCATTAAAAAAAAATTTGTAGTTAAGGCCAATACGCTTAGCTATTCAACGCAAAAGAAATCAAGTCGATATATTGAAAAATTTTCAAGTTATGGCCAAAAACGTAAATAGTTCTACTAAAAAGTGGCCGGAAATAGGCAGTAGTATAACTACTTACCTTTTTGGTCATAACTTGCTTACTTTTCTAGATATCGACTTGATTTCTACTGCGTTGAATAGAGAACCGCATTGGCTTTAATTCAAATTTGGTTTTTTGAAGATAGTGGAAAAAAAATATTTTTCGCCAAAAAAAACAATGGACTACCCCCTTTGCTTTTTTTTAAAAAATGATAAAAAAAATTTTCTTCCACTATCCATTAAAACAAATTTGTAGTTAAGGCCAATATGGTTAGCTATCCAACGCAAAAGAAATCAAGTCGATATATTGAAAACTTTTAAAGTTATGGCCAAAAACGTAAATAGTTCTACTAAAAAGTGGCCGGTTAGCTATCCAACGCAAAAGAAATCAAGTCGATATATTGAAAACTTTTCAAGTTATGGCCAAAAACGTAAATAGTTCTACTAAAAAGTGGCCGGAAATAGGCAGTAGTATAACTACTTACCTTTTTGGTCATAACTTGCTTACTTTTCTAGATATCGACTTGATTTCTACTGCGTTGAATAGAGAACCGCATTGGCTTTAATTCAAATTTGCTTTTTTGAAGATAGTGGAAAAAAAATATTTTTCGCCAAAAAAAACAATTTACTACCCTCTTTGCTTTTTTTAAAAAATGATAAAAAAAATTTTCTTCCACTATCCATTAAAAAAAAATTTATAGTTAAGGCCAATACGGTTAGCTATCCAACGCAAAAGAAATCAAGTCGATATATTGAAAACTTTTCAAGTTATGGCCAAAAACGTAAATAGTTCTACTAAAAAGTGGCCGGAAATAGGCAGTAGTATAACTACTTACCTTTCTGGTCATAACTTGCTTACTTTTCTAGATATCGACTTGATTTCTACTGCGTTGAATAGAGAGCCGCATTTACTTTAATTCAAATTTGGTTTTTTTAAGATAGTGGAAAAAAAATATTTTTCGCCAAAAAAAAACAATGGACTACCCCCTTTGCTTTTTTTTAAAAAATGATAAAAAAAATTTTCTTCCACTATCCATTAAAACAAATTTGTAGTTAAGGCCAATACGATTAGCTATCCAACGCAAAAGAAATCAAGTCGATATATTGAAAACTTTTCAAGTTATGGCCAAAAACGTAAATAGTTCTACTAAAAAGTGGCCGGAAATAGGCAGTAGTATAACTACTTACCTTTTTGGTCATAACTTGCTTACTTTTCTAGATATCGACTTGATTTCTACTGCGTTGAATAGAGAACCGCATTGGCTTTAATTCAAATTTGGTTTTTCGAAGATAGTAAAAAAAAAATATTTTTCGCCAAAAAAAAACCATGGACTACCCCCTTTGCTTTTTTTTAAAAAATGATAAAAAAAATTTTCTTCCACTATCCATTAAAAACAAATTTGTAGTTAAGGCCAATACGGTTAGCTATCCAACGCAAAAGAAATCAAGTCGATATATTGAAAAGCTTTCAAGTTATGGCCAAAAACGTAAATAGTTCTACTAAAAAGTGGCCGGAAATAGGCAGTAGTATAACTACTTACCTTTTTGGTCATAACTTGCTTACTTTTCTAGATATCGACTTGATTTCTACTGCGTTGAATAGAGAACCGCATTGGCTTTAATACAAATTTGGTTTTTTGAAGATAGTGGAAAAAAATATTTTTCGCCAAAAAAAAACCATGGACTACCCCCTTTGCTTTTTTTTAAAAAATGATAAAAAAAATTTTCTTTCACTATCCATTAAAACAAATTTGTAGTTAAGGCCAATACGATTAGCTATCCAACGCAAAAGAAATCAAGTCGATATATTGAAAAGCTTTCAAGTTATGGCCAAAAACGTAAATAGTTCTACTAAAAAGTGGCCGGAAATAGGCAGTAGTATAACTACTTACCTTTTTGGTCATAACTTGCTTACTTTTCTAGATATCGACTTGATTTCTACTGCGATGAATAGAGAGCCGCATTGGCTTTAATTCAAATTTGGTTTTTCGAAGATAGTAAAAAAAAAATATTTTTCGCCAAAAAAAAACCATGGACTACCCCCTTTGCTTTTTTTTAAGAAAATGATAAAAAAAATTTTCTTCCACTATCCGTTAAAAAAAATTTTTTTTGGTTAAGGCCAATACGGTTAGCTATCCAATGCAAAAGAAATCAAGTCGATATATTGAAAACTTTTCAAGTTATGGCCAAAAACGTAAATAGTTCTACTAAAAAGTGGCCGGAAATAGGCAGTAGTATAACTACTTACCTTTTTGGTCATAACTTGGTTACTTTTCTAGATATCGACTTGATTTCTACTGCGTTGAATAGAGAACCGCATTGGCTTTAATTCAAATTTGGTTTTTCGAAGATAGTAAAAAAAAAATATTTTTCGCCAAAAAAAAACCATGGACTACCCCCTTTGCTTTTTTTTAAAAAATGATAAAAAAAATTTTCTTCCACTATCCATTAAAAAAAAATTTGTAGTTAAGGCCAATACGGTTAGCTATCCAACGCAAAAGAAATCAAGTCGATATATTGAAAAGTTTTCAAGTTATGGCCATAAACGTAAATAGTTCTACTAAAAAGTGGCCGGAAATAGGCAGTAGTATAACTACTTACCTTTTTGGTCATAACTTGCTTACTTTTCTAGGTATCGACTTGATTTCTACTGCGATGAATAGAGAACCGCATTGGCTTTAATTCAAATTTGGTTTTTTGAAGATAGTGGAAAAAAAATATTTTTCGCCAAAAAAAAACAATGGACTACCCCCTTTGCTTTTTTTTAAAAAATGATAAAAAAATTTTCTTCCACTATCCATTAAAACAAATTTGTAGTTAAGGCCAATACGATTAGCTATCCAACGCAAAAGAAATCAAGTCGATATATTGAAAACTTTTCAAGTTATGGCCAAAAACGTAAATAGTTCTACTAAAAAGTGGCCGGAAATAGGCAGTAGTATAACTACTTACCTTTTTTCTAGATATCGACTTGATTTCTACTGCGTTGAATAGAGACCCGCATTGGCTTTAATTCAAATTTGGTTTTTTGAAGATAGTGGAAAAAAAATATTTTTCGGCAAAAAAAAACAATGGACTACCCCCTTTGCTTTTTTTTAAAAAATGATAAAAAAATTTTCTTCCACTATCCATTAAAACAAATTTGTAGTTAAGGCCAATACGATTAGCTATCCAACGCAAAAGAAATCAAGTCGATATATTGAAAACTTTTCAAGTTATGGCCAAAAACGTAAATAGTTCTACTAAAAAGTGGCCGGAAATAGGCAGTAGTATAACTACTTACCTTTTTTCTAGATATCGACTTGATTTCTACTGCGTTGAATAGAGACCCGCATTGGCTTTAATTCAAATTTGGTTTTTTGAAGATAGTGGAAAAAAAATATTTTTCGCCAAAAAAAAACAATGGACTACCCCCTTTGCTTTTTTTTAAAAAATGATAAAAAAAATTTTCTTCCACTATCCATTAAAACAAATTTGTAGTTAAGGCCAATACGATTAGCTATCCAACGCAAAAGAAATCAAGTCGATTTATTGAAAACTTTTCAAGTTATGGCCAAAAACGTAAATAGTTCTACTAAAAAGTGGCCGGAAATAGGCAGTAGTATAACTACTTACCTTTTTGGTCATAACTTGCTTACTTTTCTAGATATCGACTTGATTTCTACTGCGTTGAATAGAGAACCGCATTGGCTTTAATTCAAATTTGGTTTTTTGAAGATAGTGGAAAAAAAATATTTTTCGCCAAAAAAAACAATGGACTACCCCCTTTGCTTTTTTTTAAAAAATGATAAAAAAAATTTTCTTCCACTATCCATTAAAAAAAATTTGTAGTTAAGGCCAATACGGTTAGCTATCCAACGCAAAAGAAATCAAGTCGATATATTGAAAACTTTTCAAGTTATGGCCAAAAACGTAAATAGTTCTACTAAAAAGTGGCCGGAAATAGGCAGTAGTATAACTACTTACCTTTTTGGTCATAACTTGCTTACTTTTCTAGATATCGACTTGATTTCTACTGCGTTGAATAGAGAACCGCATTGACTTTAAATCAAATTTAGCTTTTTGAAGATAGTGGAAAAAAAATATTTTTCGCCAAAAAAAACAATGCTTTGCTTTTTTTTAAGAAAATGATAAAAAAAATTTTCTTCCACTATCCATTAAAAAAAAATTTATAGTTAAGGCCAATACGGTTAGCTATCCAACGCAAAAGAAATCAAGTCGATATATTGAAAAGTTTTCAAGTTATGGCCAAAAACGTAAATAGTTCTACTAAAAAGTGGCCGGAAATATTCAGTAGTATAACTACTTACCTTTTTGGTCATAACTTGCTTACTTTTCTAGATATCGACTTGATTTCTACTGCGTTGAATAGAGAACCGCATTGGCTTTAATTCAAATTTGGTTTTTCGAAGATAGTGGAAAAAAAATATTTTTCGCCAAAAAAAAACAATGGACTACCCCCTTTGCTTTTTTTTAAAAAATGATAAAAAAAATTTTCTTTCACTATCCATTAAAAAAAAATTTGTAGTTAAGGCCAATACGGTTAGCTATCCAACGCAAAAGAAATCAAGTCGATATATTGAAAACTTTTCAAGTTATGGCCAAAAACGTAAATAGTTCTACTAAAAAGTGGCCGGAAATAGGCAGTAGTATAACTACTTACCTTTTTGGTCATAACTTGCTTACTTTTCTAGATATCGACTTGATTTCTACTGCGTTGAATAGAGAACCGCATTGGCTTTAATTCAAATTTGGTTTTTCGAAGATAGTGGAAAAAAAATATTTTTCGCCAAAAAAAACAATGGACTACCCCCTTTGCTTTTTTTTAAAAAATGATAAAAAAATTTTTCTTCCACTATCCATTAAAAAAAAATTTATAGTTAAGGCCAATACGGTTAGCTATCCAACGCAAAAGAAATCAAGTCGATATATTGAAAACTTTTCAAGTTATGGCCAAAAACGTAAATAGTTCTACTAAAAAGTGGCCGGAAATAGGCAGTAGTATAACTACTTACCTTTTTGGTCATAACTTGGTTACTTTTCTAGATATCGACTTGATTTCTACTGCGTTGAATAGAGAACCGCATTGGCTTTAATTCAAATTTGGTTTTTCGAAGATAGTGGAAAAAAAATATTTTTCGCCAAAAAAAAACAATGGACTACCCCCTTTGCTTTTTTTTAAAAAATGATAAAAAAAATTTTCTTCCACTATCCATTAAAAAAAAATTTGTAGTTAAGGCCAATACGGTTAGCTATCCAACGCAAAAGAAATCAAGTCGATATATTGAAAAGTTTTCAAGTTATGGCCATAAACGTAAATAGTTCTACTAAAAAGTGGCCGGAAATAGGCAGTAGTATAACTACTTACCTTTTTGGTCATAACTTGCTTACTTTTCTAGGTATCGACTTGATTTCTACTGCGATGAATAGAGAACCGCATTGGCTTTAATTCAAATTTGGTTTTTTGAAGATAGTGGAAAAAAAATATTTTTCGCCAAAAAAAAACAATGGACTACCCCCTTTGCTTTTTTTTAAAAAATGATAAAAAAATTTTCTTCCACTATCCATTAAAACAAATTTGTAGTTAAGGCCAATACGATTAGCTATCCAACGCAAAAGAAATCAAGTCGATATATTGAAAACTTTTTAAGTTATGGCCAAAAACGTAAATAGTTCTACTAAAAAGTGGCCGGAAATAGGCAGTAGTATAACTACTTACCTTTTTTCTAGATATCGACTTGATTTCTACTGCGTTGAATAGAGACCCGCATTGGCTTTAATTCAAATTTGGTTTTTTGAAGATAGTGGAAAAAAAATATTTTTCGCCAAAAAAAAACAATGGACTACCCCCTTTGCTTTTTTTTAAAAAATGATAAAAAAAATTTTCTTCCACTATCCATTAAAACAAATTTGTAGTTAAGGCCAATACGATTAGCTATCCAACGCAAAAGAAATCAAGTCGATTTATTGAAAACTTTTCAAGTTATGGCCAAAAACGTAAATAGTTCTACTAAAAAGTGGCCGGAAATAGGCAGTAGTATAACTACTTACCTTTTTGGTCATAACTTGCTTACTTTTCTAGATATCGACTTGATTTCTACTGCGTTGAATAGAGAACCGCATTGGCTTTAATTCAAATTTGGTTTTTTGAAGATAGTGGAAAAAAAATATTTTTCGCCAAAAAAAACAATGGACTACCCCCTTTGCTTTTTTTTAAAAAATGATAAAAAAAATTTTCTTCCACTATCCATTAAAAAAAATTTGTAGTTAAGGCCAATACGGTTAGCTATCCAACGCAAAAGAAATCAAGTCGATATATTGAAAACTTTTCAAGTTATGGCCAAAAACGTAAATAGTTCTACTAAAAAGTGGCCGGAAATATTCAGTAGTATAACTACTTACCTTTTTGGTCATAACTTGCTTACTTTTCTAGATATCGACTTGATTTCTACTGCGTTGAATAGAGAACCGCATTGGCTTTAATTCAAATTTGGTTTTTCGAAGATAGTGGAAAAAAAATATTTTTCGCCAAAAAAAAAACAATGGACTACCCCCTTTGCTTTTTTTTAAAAAATGATAAAAAAATTTTCTTCCACTATCCATTAAAAAAAAATTTGTAGTTAAGGCCAATACTGATTTCTACTGCGTTGAATAGAGAACCGCATTGGCTTTAATTCAAATTTGGTTTTTTGAAGATAGTGGAAAAAAAATATTTTTCGCCAAAAAAAAAACAATGGACTACCCCCTTTGCTTTTTTTTAAAAAATGATAAAAAAAATTTTCTTCCACTATCCATTAAAAAAAAATTTGTAGTTAAGGCCAATACGGTTAGCTATCCAACGCAAAAGAAATCAAGTCGATATATTGAAAACTTTTCAAGTTATGGCCAAAAACGTAAATAGTTCTAATAAAAAGTGGCCGGAAATAGGCAGTAGTATAACTACTTACCTTTTTGGTCATAACTTGCTCACTTTTCTAGATATCGACTTGATTTCTACTGCGTTAAATAGAAAACCGCATTGGCTTTAATTCAAATTTAGTTTTTTGAAGATAGTGGAAAAAAAATATTTTTCGCCAAAAAAAAACAATGGACTACCCCCTTTGCTTTTTTTTAAAAAATGATAAAAAAAATTTTCTTCCACTATCCATTAAAAAAAAATTTGTAGTAAGGCCAATACGGTTAGCTATCCAACGCAAAAGAAATCAAGTCGATATATTGAAAACTTTTCAAGTTATGGCCAAAAACGTAAATAGTTCTACTAAAAAGTGGCCGGAAATAGGCAGTAGTATAACTACTTACCTTTTTGGTCATAACTTGCTTACTTTTCTAGATATCGACTTGATTTCTACTGCGTTGAATAGAGAACCGCATTGACTTTAAATCAAATTTAGCTTTTTGAAGATAGTGGAAAAAAAATATTTTTCGCCAAAAAAAACAATGCTTTGCTTTTTTTTAAGAAAATGATAAAAAAAATTTTCTTCCACTATCCATTAAAAAAAAATTTATAGTTAAGGCCAATACGGTTAGCTATCCAACGCAAAAGAAATCAAGTCGATATATTGAAAAGTTTTCAAGTTATGGCCAAAAACGTAAATAGTTCTACTAAAAAGTGGCCGGAAATATTCAGTAGTATAACTACTTACCTTTTTGGTCATAACTTGCTTACTTTTCTAGATATCGACTTGATTTCTACTGCGTTGAATAGAGAACCGCATTGGCTTTAATTCAAATTTGGTTTTTCGAAGATAGTGGAAAAAAAATATTTTTCGCCAAAAAAAAAACAATGGACTACCCCCTTTGCTTTTTTTTAAAAAATGATAAAAAAATTTTCTTCCACTATCCATTAAAAAAAAATTTGTAGTTAAGGCCAATACTGATTTCTACTGCGTTGAATAGAGAACCGCATTGGCTTTAATTCAAATTTGGTTTTTTGAAGATAGTGGAAAAAAAATATTTTTCGCCAAAAAAAAAACAATGGACTACCCCCTTTGCTTTTTTTTAAAAAATGATAAAAAAAATTTTCTTCCACTATCCATTAAAAAAAAATTTGTAGTAAGGCCAATACGGTTAGCTATCCAACGCAAAAGAAATCAAGTCGATATATTGAAAACTTTTCAAGTTATGGCCAAAAACGTAAATAGTTCTACTAAAAAGTGGCCGGAAATAGGCAGTAGTATAACTACTTACCTTTTTGGTCATAACTTGCTTACTTTTCTAGATATCGACTTGATTTCTACTGCGTTGAATAGAGAACCGCATTGACTTTAAATCAAATTTAGCTTTTTGAAGATAGTGGAAAAAAAATATTTTTCGCCAAAAAAAACAATGCTTTGCTTTTTTTTAAGAAAATGATAAAAAAAATTTTCTTCCACTATCCATTAAAAAAAAATTTATAGTTAAGGCCAATACGGTTAGCTATCCAACGCAAAAGAAATCAAGTCGATATATTGAAAAGTTTTCAAGTTATGGCCAAAAACGTAAATAGTTCTACTAAAAAGTGGCCGGAAATATTCAGTAGTATAACTACTTACCTTTTTGGTCATAACTTGCTTACTTTTCTAGATATCGACTTGATTTCTACTGCGTTGAATAGAGAACCGCATTGGCTTTAATTCAAATTTGGTTTTTCGAAGATAGTGGAAAAAAAATATTTTTCGCCAAAAAAAAAACAATGGACTACCCCCTTTGCTTTTTTTTAAAAAATGATAAAAAAATTTTCTTCCACTATCCATTAAAAAAAAATTTGTAGTTAAGGCCAATACTGATTTCTACTGCGTTGAATAGAGAACCGCATTGGCTTTAATTCAAATTTGGTTTTTTGAAGATAGTGGAAAAAAAATATTTTTCGCCAAAAAAAAAACAATGGACTACCCCCTTTGCTTTTTTTTAAAAAATGATAAAAAAAATTTTCTTCCACTATCCATTAAAAAAAAATTTGTAGTTAAGGCCAATACGGTTAGCTATCCAACGCAAAAGAAATCAAGTCGATATATTGAAAACTTTTCAAGTTATGGCCAAAAACGTAAATAGTTCTAATAAAAAGTGGCCGGAAATAGGCAGTAGTATAACTACTTACCTTTTTGGTCATAACTTGCTCACTTTTCTAGATATCGACTTGATTTCTACTGCGTTGAATAGAAAACCGCATTGGCTTTAATTCAAATTTAGTTTTTTGAAGATAGTGGAAAAAAAATATTTTTCGCCAAAAAAAAACAATGGACTACCCCCTTTGCTTTTTTTTAAAAAATGATAAAAAAAATTTTCTTCCACTATCCATTAAAAAAAAATTTGTAGTAAGGCCAATACGGTTAGCTATCCAACGCAAAAGAAATCAAGTCGATATATTGAAAACTTTTCAAGTTATGGCCAAAAACGTAAATAGTTCTACTAAAAAGTGGCCGGAAATAGGCAGTAGTATAACTACTTACCTTTTTGGTCATAACTTGCTTACTTTTCTAGATATCGACTTGATTTCTACTGCGTTGAATAGAGAACCGCATTGGCTTTAATTCAAATTTAGTTTTTTGAAGATAGTGGAAAAAAAATATTTTTCGCCAAAAAAAAAACAATGGACTACCCCCTTTGCTTTTTTTTAAAAAATGATAAAAAAATTTTCTTCCACTATCCATTAAAAAAAAAATTGTAGTTAAGGCCAATACGGTTAGCTATCCAACGCAAAAGAAATCAAGTCGATATATTGAAAACTTTTCAAGTTATGGCCAAAAACGTAAATAGTTCTACTAAAAAGTGGCCGGAAATAGGCAGTAGTATAACTACTTACCTTTTTGGTCATAACTTGCTTACTTTTCTAGATATCGACTTGATTTCTACTGCGTTGAATAGAGAACCGCATTGACTTTAAATCAAATTTAGCTTTTTGAAGATAGTGGAAAAAAAATATTTTTCGCCAAAAAAAACAATGCTTTGCTTTTTTTTAAGAAAATGATAAAAAAAATTTTCTTCCACTATCCAAAAAAAAAAAATTTTTAGTTAAGGCCAATACGGTTAGCTATCCAACGCAAAAGAAATCAAGTCGATATATTGAAAACTTTTTAAGTTATGGCCAAAAACGTAAATAGTTCTACTAAAAAGTGGCCGGAAATAGGCAGTAGTATAACTACTTACCTTTTTGGTCATAACTTGCTTACTTTTCTAGATATCGACTTGATTTCTACTGCGTTGAATAGAGAACCGCATTGGCTTTAATTCAAATTTGGTTTTTCGAAGATAGTGGAAAAAAAATATTTTTCGCCAAAAAAAACAATGGACTACCCCCTTTGCTTTTTTTTAAAAAATGATAAAAAAAATTTTCTTCCACTATCCATTAAAAAAAAATTTGTAGTTAAGGCCAATACGGTTAGCTATCCAACGCAAAAGAAATCAAGTCGATATATTGAAAAGTTTTCAAGTTATGGCCATAAACGTAAATAGTTCTACTAAAAAGTGGCCGGAAATAGGCAGTAGTATAACTACTTACCTTTTTGGTCATAACTTGCTTACTTTTCTAGGTATCGACTTGATTTCTACTGCGATGAATAGAGAGCCGCATTAGCTTTAATTCAAATTTGGTTTTTTGAAGATAGTGGAAAAAAAATATTTTTCGCCAAAAAACAATGGACTACCCCCTTTGCTTTTTTTTAAGAAAATGATAAAAAAAATTTTCTTCCACTATCCGTTAAAAAAAAATTTGTAGTTAAGGCCAATACGGTTAGCTATCCAACGCAAAAGAAATCAAGTCGATCTATTGAAAACTTTTCAAGTTAAGGCCAAAAACGTAAATAGTTCTACTAAAAAGTGGCCGGAAATAGGCAGTAGTATAACTACTTACCTTTTTGGTCATAACTTGCTTACTTTTCTAGATATCGACTTGATTTCTACTGCGTTGAATAGAGAACCGCATTGGCTTTAATTCAAATTTGGTTTTTCGAAGATAGTGGAAAAAAAATATTTTTCGCCAAAAAAAACAATGGACTACCCCCTTTGCTTTTTTTTAAAAAATGATAAAAAAAATTTTCTTCCACTATCCATTAAAAAAAAATTTGTAGTTAAGGCCAATACGGTTAGCTATCCAACGCAAAAGAAATCAAGTCGATATATTGAAAAGTTTTCAAGTTATGGCCAAAAACGTAAATAGTTCTACTAAAAAGTGGCCGGAAATAGGCAGTAGTATAACTACTTACCTTTTTGGTCATAACTTGCTTACTTTTCTAGATATTGACTTGATTTCTACTGCGTTGAATAGAGAACCGCATTGGCTTTAATTCAAATTTGGTTTTTCGAAGATAGTGGAAAAAAAATATTTTTCGCCAAAAAAAACAATGGACTACCCCCTTTGCTTTTTTTTAAAAAATGATAAAAAAAATTTTCTTCCACTATCCATTAAAAAAAAATTTGTAGTTAAGGCCAATACGGTTAGCTATCCAACGCAAAAGAAATCAAGTCGATATATTGAAAAGTTTTCAAGTTATGGCCATAAACGTAAATAGTTCTACTAAAAAGTGGCCGGAAATAGGCAGTAGTATAACTACTTACCTTTTTGGTCATAACTTGCTTACTTTTCTAGGTATCGACTTGATTTCTACTGCGATGAATAGAGAGCCGCATTGGCTTTAATTCAAATTTGGTTTTTTGAAGATAGTGGAAAAAAAATATTTTTCGCCAAAAAAAAAATGGACTACCCCCTTTGCTTTTTTTTAAAAAATGATAAAAAAAATTTTCTTCCACTATCCATTAAAAAAAAATTTGTAGTTAAGGCCAATACGGTTAGCTATCCAACGCAAAAGAAATCAAGTCGATATATTGAAAACTTTTCAAGTTATGGCCAAAAACGTAAATAGTTCTACTAAAAAGTGGCCGGAAATAGGCAGTAGTATAACTACTTACCTTTTTGGTCATAACTTGCTTACTTTTCTAGATATTGACTTGATTTCTACTGCGTTGAATAGAGAACCGCATTGGCTTTAATTCAAATTTGGTTTTTCGAAGATAGTGGAAAAAAAATATTTTTCGCCAAAAAAAACAATGGACTACCCCCTTTGCTTTTTTTTAAAAAATGATAAAAAAAATTTTCTTCCACTATCCATTAAAAAAAAATTTGTAGTTAAGGCCAATACGGTTAGCTATCCAACGCAAAAGAAATCAAGTCGATATATTGAAAAGTTTTCAAGTTATGGCCATAAACGTAAATAGTTCTACTAAAAAGTGGCCGGAAATAGGCAGTAGTATAACTACTTACCTTTTTGGTCATAACTTGCTTACTTTTCTAGATATCGACTTGATTTCTACTGCGTTGAATAGAGAACCGCATTGACTTTAAATCAAATTTAGCTTTTTGAAGATAGTGGAAAAAAAATATTTTTCGCCAAAAAAAACAATGCTTTGCTTTTTTTTAAGAAAATGATAAAAAAAATTTTCTTCCACTATCCAAAAAAAAAAAATTTGTAGTTAAGGCCAATACGGTTAGCTATCCAACGCAAAAGAAATCAAGTCGATATATTGAAAACTTTTTAAGTTATGGCCAAAAACGTAAATAGTTCTACTAAAAAGTGGCCGGAAATAGGCAGTAGTATAACTACTTACCTTTTTGGTCATAACTTGCTTACTTTTCTAGATATCGACTTGATTTCTACTGCGTTGAATAGAGAACCGCATTGACTTTAAATCAAATTTAGCTTTTTGAAGATAGTGGAAAAAAAATATTTTTCGCCAAAAAAAACAATGCTTTGCTTTTTTTTAAGAAAATGATAAAAAAAATTTTCTTCCACTATCCAAAAAAAAAAAATTTTTAGTTAAGGCCAATACGGTTAGCTATCCAACGCAAAAGAAATCAAGTCGATATATTGAAAACTTTTTAAGTTATGGCCAAAAACGTAAATAGTTCTACTAAAAAGTGGCCGGAAATAGGCAGTAGTATAACTACTTACCTTTTTGGTCATAACTTGCTTACTTTTCTAGATATCGACTTGATTTCTACTGCGTTGAATAGAGAACCGCATTGGCTTTAATTCAAATTTGGTTTTTCGAAGATAGTGGAAAAAAAATATTTTTCGCCAAAAAAAACAATGGACTACCCCCTTTGCTTTTTTTTAAAAAATGATAAAAAAAATTTTCTTCCACTATCCATTAAAAAAAAATTTGTAGTTAAGGCCAATACGGTTAGCTATCCAACGCAAAAGAAATCAAGTCGATATATTGAAAACTTTTCAAGTTATGGCCAAAAACGTAAATAGTTCTACTAAAAAGTGGCCGGAAATAGGCAGTAGTATAACTACTTACCTTTTTGGTCATAACTTGCTTACTTTTCTAGATATTGACTTGATTTCTACTGCGTTGAATAGAGAACCGCATTGGCTTTAATTCAAATTTGGTTTTTCGAAGATAGTGGAAAAAAAATATTTTTCGCCAAAAAAAACAATGGACTACCCCCTTTGCTTTTTTTTAAAAAATGATAAAAAAAATTTTCTTCCACTATCCATTAAAAAAAAATTTGTAGTTAAGGCCAATACGGTTAGCTATCCAACGCAAAAGAAATCAAGTCGATATATTGAAAACTTTTCAAGTTATGGCCAAAAACGTAAATAGTTCTACTAAAAAGTGGCCGGAAATAGGCAGTAGTATAACTACTTACCTTTTTGGTCATAACTTGCTTACTTTTCTAGATATTGACTTGATTTCTACTGCGTTGAATAGAGAACCGCATTGGCTTTAATTCAAATTTGGTTTTTCGAAGATAGTGGAAAAAAAATATTTTTCGCCAAAAAAAACAATGGACTACCCCCTTTGCTTTTTTTTAAAAAATGATAAAAAAAATTTTCTTCCACTATCCATTAAAAAAAAATTTGTAGTTAAGGCCAATACGGTTAGCTATCCAACGCAAAAGAAATCAAGTCGATATATTGAAAAGTTTTCAAGTTATGGCCATAAACGTAAATAGTTCTACTAAAAAGTGGCCGGAAATAGGCAGTAGTATAACTACTTACCTTTTTGGTCATAACTTGGTTACTTTTCTAGATATCGACTTGATTTCTACTGCGTTGAATAGAGAACCGCATTGGCTTTAATTCAAATTTGGTTTTTCGAAGATAGTGGAAAAAAAATATTTTTCGCCAAAAAAAACAATGGACTACCCCCTTTGCTTTTTTTGAAAAAATGATAAAAAAAATTTTCTTTCACTATCCATTAAAAAAAAATTTGTAGTTAAGGCCAATACGGTTAGCTATCCAACGCAAAAGAAATCAAGTCGATATATTGAAAACTTTTCAAGTTATGGCCAAAAACGTAAATAGTTCTACTAAAAAGTGGCCGGAAATAGGCAGTAGTATAACTTCTTACGTTTTTGGTCATAACTTGGTTACTTTTCTAGATATCGACTTGATTTCTACTGCGTTGAATAGAGAACCGCATTGGCTTTAATTCAAATTTGGTTTTTCGAAGATAGTGGAAAAAAAATATTTTTCGCCAAAAAAAAAATGGACTACCCCCTTTGCTTTTTTTTAAAAAATGATAAAAAAAATTTTCTTCCACTATCCATTAAAAAAAAATTTGTAGTTAAGGCCAATACGGTTAGCTATCCAACGCAAAAGAAATCAAGTCGATATATTGAAAAGTTTTCAAGTTATGGCCAAAAACGTAAATAGTTCTACTAAAAAGTGGCCGGAAATAGGCAGTAGTATAACTACTTACCTTTTTGGTCATAACTTGCTTACTTTTCTAGATATTGACTTGATTTCTACTGCGTTGAATAGAGAACCGCATTGGCTTTAATTCAAATTTGGTTTTTCGAAGATAGTGGAAAAAAAATATTTTTCGCCAAAAAAAACAATGGACTACCCCCTTTGCTTTTTTTTAAAAAATGATAAAAAAAATTTTCTTCCACTATCCATTAAAAAAAAATTTGTAGTTAAGGCCAATACGGTTAGCTATCCAACGCAAAAGAAATCAAGTCGATATATTGAAAAGTTTTCAAGTTATGGCCATAAACGTAAATAGTTCTACTAAAAAGTGGCCGGAAATAGGCAGTAGTATAACTACTTACCTTTTTGGTCATAACTTGCTTACTTTTCTAGGTATCGACTTGATTTCTACTGCGATGAATAGAGAGCCGCATTGGCTTTAATTCAAATTTGGTTTTTTGAAGATAGTGGAAAAAAAATATTTTTCGCCAAAAAAAAAAATGGACTACCCCCTTTGCTTTTTTTTAAAAAATGATAAAAAAAATTTTCTTCCACTATCCATTAAAAAAAAATTTGTAGTTAAGGCCAATACGGTTAGCTATCCAACGCAAAAGAAATCAAGTCGATATATTGAAAACTTTTCAAGTTATGGCCAAAAACGTAAATAGTTCTACTAAAAAGTGGCCGGAAATAGGCAGTAGTATAACTACTTACCTTTTTGGTCATAACTTGCTTACTTTTCTAGATATTGACTTGATTTCTACTGCGTTGAATAGAGAACCGCATTGGCTTTAATTCAAATTTGGTTTTTCGAAGATAGTGGAAAAAAAATATTTTTCGCCAAAAAAAACAATGGACTACCCCCTTTGCTTTTTTTTAAAAAATGATAAAAAAAATTTTCTTCCACTATCCATTAAAAAAAAATTTGTAGTTAAGGCCAATACGGTTAGCTATCCAACGCAAAAGAAATCAAGTCGATATATTGAAAAGTTTTCAAGTTATGGCCATAAACGTAAATAGTTCTACTAAAAAGTGGCCGGAAATAGGCAGTAGTATAACTACTTACCTTTTTGGTCATAACTTGGTTACTTTTCTAGATATCGACTTGATTTCTACTGCGTTGAATAGAGAACCGCATTGGCTTTAATTCAAATTTGGTTTTTCGAAGATAGTGGAAAAAAAATATTTTTCGCCAAAAAAAACAATGGACTACCCCCTTTGCTTTTTTTGAAAAAATGATAAAAAAAATTTTCTTTCACTATCCATTAAAAAAAAATTTGTAGTTAAGGCCAATACGGTTAGCTATCCAACGCAAAAGAAATCAAGTCGATATATTGAAAACTTTTCAAGTTATGGCCAAAAACGTAAATAGTTCTACTAAAAAGTGGCCGGAAATAGGCAGTAGTATAACTTCTTACGTTTTTGGTCATAACTTGGTTACTTTTCTAGATATCGACTTGATTTCTACTGCGTTGAATAGAGAACCGCATTGGCTTTAATTCAAATTTGGTTTTTCGAAGATAGTGGAAAAAAAATATTTTTCGCCAAAAAAAAAACAATGGACTACCCCCTTTGCTTTTTTTTAAAAAATGATAAAAAAAATTTTCTTCCACTATCCATTAAAACAAATTTGTAGTTAAGGCCAATACGATTAGCTATCCAACGCAAAAGAAATCAAGTCGATATATTGAAAACTTTTCAAGTTATGGCCAAAAACGTAAATAGTTCTACTAAAAAGTGGCCGGAAATAGGCAGTAGTATAACTACTTACCTTTTTTCTAGATATCGACTTGATTTCTACTGCGTTGAATAGAGAGCCGCATTGGCTTTAATTCAAATTTGGTTTTTTGAAGATAGTGGAAAAAAAATATTTTTCGCCAAAAAAAAACAATGGACTACCCCCTTTGCTTTTTTTTAAAAAATGATAAAAAAAATTTTCTTCCACTATCCATTAAAACAAATTTGTAGTTAAGGCCAATACGATTAGCTATCCAACGCAAAAGAAATCAAGTCGATATATTGAAAACTTTTCAAGTTATGAACAAAAACGTAAATAGTTCTACTAAAAAGTGGCCGGAAATAGGCAGTAGTATAACTACTTACCTTTTTTCTAGATATCGACTTGATTTCTACTGCGTTGAATAGAGAGCCGCATTGGCTTTAATTCAAATTTGGTTTTTTGAAGATAGTGGAAAAAAAATATTTTTCGCCAAAAAAAAACAATGGACTACCCCCTTTGCTTTTTTTTAAAAAATGATAAAAAAAATTTTCTTCCACTATCCATTAAAACAAATTTGTAGTTAAGGCCAATACGATTAGCTATCCAACGCAAAAGAAATCAAGTCGATATATTGAAAACTTTTCAAGTTATGAACAAAAACGTAAATAGTTCTACTAAAATGTGGCCGGAAATAGGCAGTAGTATAACTACTTACCTTTTTTCTAGATATCGACTTGATTTCTACTGCGTTGAATAGAGAGCCGCATTGGCTTTAATTCAAATTTGGTTTTTTGAAGATAGTGGAAAAAAAATATTTTTCGCCAAAAAAAAACAATGGACTACCCCCTTTGCTTTTTTTTAAAAAATGATAAAAAAAATTTTCTTCCACTATCCATTAAAACAAATTTGTAGTTAAGGCCAATACGATTAGCTATCCAACGCAAAAGAAATCAAGTCGATATATTGAAAACTTTTCAAGTTATGAACAAAAACGTAAATAGTTCTACTAAAAAGTGGCCGGAAATAGGCAGTAGTATAACTACTTACCTTTTTGGTCATAACTTGCTTACTTTTCTAGATATCGACTTGATTTCTACTGCGTTGAATAGAGAACCGCATTGGCTTTAATTCAAATTTGGTTTTTCGAAGATAGTGGAAAAAAAATATTTTTCGCCAAAAAAAAACAATGGACTACCCCCTTTGCTTTTTTTTAAAAAATGATAAAAAAATTTTCTTCCACTATCCATTAAAAAAAAATTTGCAGTTAAGGCCAATACCGTTAGCTATCCAACGCAAAAGAAATCAAGTCGATATATTGAAAACTTTTCAAGTTATGGCCAAAAACGTAAATAGTTCTACTAAAAAGTGGCCGGAAATAGGCAGTAGTATAACTACTTACCTTTTTGGTCATAACTTGCTTACTTTTCTAGATATCGACTTGATTTCTACTGCGTTGAATAGAGAACCGCATTGGCTTTACTTCAAATTTGGTTTTTCGAAGATAGTGGAAAAAAAATATTTTTCGCCAAAAAAAAACAATGGACTACCCCCTTTGCTTTTTTTTAAAAAATGATAAAAAAATTTTCTTCCACTATCCAAAAAAAAAAAATTTGTAGTTAAGGCCAATACGGTTAGCTATCCAACGCAAAAGAAATCAAGTCGATATATTGAAAACTTTTCAAGTTATGGCCAAAAACGTAAATAGTTCTACTAAAAAGTGGCCGGAAATAGGCAGTAGTATAACTACTTACCTTTTTGGTCATAACTTGCTTACTTTTCTAGATATCGACTTGATTTCTACTGCGTTGAATAGAGAACCGCATTGGCTTTAATTCAAATTTAGTTTTTTGAAGATAGTGGAAAAAAAATATTTTTCGCCAAAAAAAAAACAATGGACTACCCCCTTTGCTTTTTTTTAAAAAATGATAAAAAAAATTTTCTTCCACTATCCATTAAAAAAAATTTGTAGTTAAGGCCAATACGGTTAGCTATCCAACGCAAAAGAAATCAAGTCGATATATTGAAAACTTTTCAAGTTATGGCCAAAAACGTAAATAGTTCTACTAAAAAGTGGCCGGAAATAGGCAGTAGTATAACTACTTACCTTTTTGGTCATAACTTGCTTACTTTTCTAGATATCGACTTGATTTCTACTGCGTTGAATAGAGAACCGCATTGGCTTTAATTCAAATTTAGTTTTTTGAAGATAGTGGAAAAAAAATATTTTTCGCCAAAAAAAAAACAATGGACTACCCCCTTTGCTTTTTTTTAAAAAATGATAAAAAAATTTTTCTTCCACTATCCATTAAAACAAATTTGTAGTTAAGGCCAATACGGTTAGCTATCCAACGCAAAAGAAATCAAGTCGATATATTGAAAACTTTTCAAGTTATGGCCAAAAACGTAAATAGTTCTACTAAAAAGTGGCCGGAAATAGGCAGTAGTATAACTACTTACCTTTTTGGTCATAACTTGCTTACTTTTCTAGATATCGACTTGATTTCTACTGCGTTGAATAGAGAACCGCATTGGCTTTAATTCAAATTTAGTTTTTTGAAGATAGTGGAAAAAAAATATTTTTCGCCAAAAAAAAAACAATGGACTACCCCCTTTGCTTTTTTTTAAAAAATGATAAAAAAATTTTTCTTCCACTATCCATTAAAACAAATTTGTAGTTAAGGCCAATACGGTTAGCTATCCAACGCAAAAGAAATCAAGTCGATATATTGAAAACTTTTCAAGTTATGGCCAAAAACGTAAATAGTTCTACTAAAAAGTGGCCGGAAATAGGCAGTAGTATAACTACTTACCTTTTTGGTCATAACTTGCTTACTTTTCTAGATATCGACTTGATTTCTACTGCGTTGAATAGAGAACCGCATTGGCTTTAATTCAAATTTAGTTTTTTGAAGATAGTGGAAAAAAAATATTTTTCGCCAAAAAAAAAACAATGGACTACCCCCTTTGCTTTTTTTTAAAAAATGATAAAAAAAATTTTCTTCCACTATCCATTAAAAAAAATTTGTAGTTAAGGAAAATACGGTTAGCTATCCAACGCAAAAGAAATCAAGTCGATATATTGAAAACTTTTCAAGTTATGGCCAAAAACGTAAATAGTTCTACTAAAAAGTGGCCGGAAATAGGCAGTAGTATAACTACTTACCTTTTTGGTCATAACTTGCTTACTTTTCTAGATATCGACTTGATTTCTACTGCGTTGAATAGAGAACCGCATTGGCTTTAATTCAAATTTAGTTTTTTGAAGATAGTGGAAAAAAAATATTTTTCGCCAAAAAAAACAATGGACTACCCCCTTTGCTTTTTTTTAAAAAATGATAAAAAAAATTTTCTTCCACTATCCATTAAAAAAAAATTTGTAGTTAAGGCCAATACGGTTAGCTATCCAACGCAAAAGAAATCAAGTCGATATATTGAAAACTTTTCAAGTTATGGCCAAAAACGTAAATAGTTCTACTAAAAAGTGGCCGGAAATAGGCAGTAGTATAACTACTTACCTTTTTGGTCATAACTTGCTTACTTTTCTAGATATCGACTTGATTTCTACTGCGTTGAATAGAGAACCGCATTGGCTTTAATTCAAATTTAGTTTTTTGAAGATAGTGGAAAAAAAATATTTTTCGCCAAAAAAAACAATGGACTACCCCCTTTGCTTTTTTTTAAAAAATGATAAAAAAAATTTTCTTCCACTATCCATTAAAAAAAAATTTGTAGTTAAGGCCAATACGGTTAGCTATCCAACGCAAAAGAAATCAAGTCGATATATTGAAAACTTTTCAAGTTATGGCCAAAAACGTAAATAGTTCTACTAAAAAGTGTCCGGAAATAGGCAGTAGTATAACTACTTACCTTTTTGGTCATAACTTGCTTATTTTTCTAGATATCGACTTGATTTCTACTGCGTTGAATAGAGAACCGCATTGGCTTTAATTAAAATTTGGTTTTTTGAAGATAGTGGAAAAAAAATATTTTTCGCCAAAAAAAAACAATGGACTACCCCCTTTGCTTTTTTTTAAAAAATGGAAAAAAAAAAAATTTTCTTCCACTATCCATTAAAAAAAAATTTGTAGTTAAGGCCAATACGGTTAGCTATCCAACGCAAAAGAAATCAAGTCGATATATTGAAAACTTTTCAAGTTATGGCCAAAAACGTAAATAGTTCTACTAAAAAGTGTCCGGAAATAGGCAGTAGTATAACTACTTACCTTTTTGGTCATAACTTGCTTATTTTTCTAGATATCGACTTGATTTTTACTGCGTTGAATAGAGAACCGCATTGGCTTTAATTCAAATTTGGATTTTTGAAGATAGTGGAAAAAAAATATTTTTCGACAAAAAAAAACAATGGACTACCCCCTTTGCTTTTTTTTAAAAAATGATAAAAAAAATTTTCTTCCACTATCCATTAAAAAAAAATTTGTAGTTAAGGCCAATACGGTTAGCTATCCAACGCAAAAGAAATCAAGTCGATATATTGAAAACTTTTCAAGTTATGGCCAAAAACGTAAATAGTTCTACTAAAAAGTGGCCGGAAATAGGCAGTAGTATAACTACTTACCTTTTTGGTCATAACTTGCTTACTTTTCTAGATATCGACTTGATTTCTACTGCGTTGAATAGAGAACCGCATTGGCTTTAATTCAAATTTAGTTTTTTGAAGATAGTGGAAAAAAAATATTTTTCGCCAAAAAAAACAATGGACTACCCCCTTTGCTTTTTTTTAAAAAATGATAAAAAAAATTTTCTTCCACTATCCATTAAAAAAAATTTGTAATTAAGGCCAATACGGTTACCTATCCAACGCAAAAGAAATCAAGTCGATATATTGAAAAGTTTTCAAGTTATGGCCAAAAACGTAAATAGTTCTACTAAAAAGTGGCCGGAAATAGGCAGTAGTATAACTACTTACCTTTTTGGTCATAACTTGCTTACTTTTCTAGATATCGACTTGATTTCTACTGCGTTGAATAGAGAACCGCATTGGCTTTAATTCAAATTTGGTTTTTTGAAGATAGTGGAAAAAAAATATTTTTCGCCAAAAAAAACAATGGACTACCCCCTTTGCTTTTTTTTAAAAAATGATAAAAAAAATTTTCTTCCACTATCCATTAAAACAAATTTGTAGTTAAGGCCAATACGATTAGCTATCCAACGCAAAAGAAATCAAGTCGATATATTGAAAACTTTTCAAGTTATGAACAAAAACGTAAATAGTTCTACTAAAATGTGGCCGGAAATAGGCAGTAGTATAACCACTTACCTTTTTTCTAGATATCGACTTGATTTCTACTGCGTTGAATTGAGAGCCGCATTGGCTTTAATTCAAATTTGGTTTTTTGAAGATAGTGGAAAAAAAATATTTTTCGCCAAAAAAAAACAATGGACTACCCCCTTTGCTTTTTTTTAAAAAATGATAAAAAAAATTTTCTTCCACTATCCATTAAAACAAATTTGTAGTTAAGGCCAATACGATTAGCTATCCAACGCAAAAGAAATAAAGTCGATATATTGAAAACTTTTCAAGTTATGAACAAAAACGTAAATAGTTCTACTAAAAAGTGGCCGGAAATAGGCAGTAGTATAACTACTTACCTTTTTGGTCATAACTTGCTTACTTTTCTAGATATCGACTTGATTTCTACTGCGTTGAATAGAGAACCGCATTGGCTTTAATTCAAATTTGGTTTTTCGAAGATAGTGGAAAAAAAATATTTTTCGCCAAAAAAAAACAATGGACTACCCCCTTTGCTTTTTTTTAAAAAATGATAAAAAAATTTTCTTCCACTATCCATTAAAAAAAAATTTGCAGTTAAGGCCAATACCGTTAGCTATCCAACGCAAAAGAAATCAAGTCGATATATTGAAAACTTTTCAAGTTATGGCCAAAAACGTAAATAGTTCTACTAAAAAGTGGCCGGAAATAGGCAGTAGTATAACTACTTACCTTTTTGGTCATAACTTGCTTACTTTTCTAGATATCGACTTGATTTCTACTGCGTTGAATAGAGAACCGCATTGGCTTTAATTCAAATTTGGTTTTTTGAAGATAGTGGAAAAAAAATATTTTTCGCCAAAAAAAACAATGGACTACCCCCTTTGCTTTTTTTTAAAAAATGATAAAAAAAATTTTCTTCCACTATCAATTAAAAAAAATTTTTAGTTAAGGCCAATACGGTTAGCTATCCAACGCAAAAGAAATCAAGTCGATATATTGAAAACTTTTCAAGTTATGGCCAAAAACGTAAATAGTTCTACTAAAAAGTGGCCGGAAATATTCAGTAGTATAACTACTTACCTTTTTGGTCATAACTTGCTTACTTTTCTAGATATCGACTTGATTTCTACTGCGTTGAATAGAGAACCGCATTGACTTTACTTCAAATTTGGTTTTTCGACGATAGTGGAAAAAAAATATTTTTCGCCAAAAAAAAACAATGGACTACCCCCTTTGCTTTTTTTTAAAAAATGATAAAAAAATTTTCTTCCACTATCCATTAAAAAAAATTTGTAATTAAGGCCAATACGATTAGCTATCCAACGCAAAAGAAATCAAGTCGATATATTGAAAACTTTTCAAGTTATGGCCAAAAACGTAAATAGTTCTACTAAAAAGTGGCCGGAAATAGGCAGTAGTATAACTACTTACCTTTTTGGTCATAACTTGCTTACTTTTCTAGATATCGACTTGATTTCTACTGCGTTGAATAGAGAACCGCATTGGCTTTAATTCAAATTTAGTTTTTTGAAGATAGTGGAAAAAAAATATTTTTCGCCAAAAAAAAACAATGGACTACCCCCTTTGCTTTTTTTTAAAAAATGATAAAAAAAATTTTCTTCCACTATCCATTAAAAAAAATTTGTAATTAAGGCCAATACGATTAGCTATCCAACGCAAAAGAAATCAAGTCGATATATTGAAAACTTTTCAAGTTATGGCCAAAAACGTAAATAGTTCTACTAAAAAGTGGCCGGAAATAGGCAGTAGTATAACTACTTACCTTTTTGGTCATAACTTGCTTACTTTTCTAGATATCGACTTGATTTCTACCGCGTTGAATAAAGAACCGCATTGGCTTTAATTAAAATTTGGTTTTTTGAAGATAGTGGAAAAAAATATTTTTCGCCAAAAAAAAACAATGGACTACCCCCTTTGCTTTTTTTTAAAAAATGATAAAAAAATTTTCTTCCACTATCCATTAAAAAAAAATTTGTAGTTAAGGCCAATACGGTTAGCTATCCAACGCAAAAGAAATCAAGTCGATATATTGAAAACTTTTCAAGTTATAGCCAAAAACGTAAATAGTTCTACTAAAAAGTGGCCGGAAATAGGCAGTAGTATAACTACTTACCTTTTTGGTCATAACTTGCTTACTTTTCTAGATATCGACTTGATTTCTACTGCGTTGAATAGAGAACCGCATTGGCTTTAATTCAAATTTAGTTTTTTGAAGATAGTGGAAAAAAAATATTTTTCGCCAAAAAAAAACAATGGACTACCCCCTTTGCTTTTTTTTAAAAAATGATAAAAAAAATTTTCTTCCACTATCCATTAAAAAAAATTTGTAATTAAGGCCAATACGATTAGCTATCCAACGCAAAAGAAATCAAGTCGATATATTGAAAACTTTTCAAGTTATGGCCAAAAACGTAAATAGTTCTACTAAAAAGTGGCCGGAAATAGGCAGTAGTATAACTACTTACCTTTTTGGTCATAACTTGCTTACTTTTCTAGATATCGACTTGATTTCTACTGCGTTGAATAGAGAACCGCATTGGCTTTAATTCAAATTTAGTTTTTTGAAGATAGTGGAAAAAAAATATTTTTCGCCAAAAAAAACAATGGACTACCCCTTTTGCTTTTTTTTAAAAAATGATAAAAAAATTTTTCTTCCACTATCCATTAAAACAAATTTGTAGTTAAGGCCAATACGGTTAGCTATCCAACGCAAAAGAAATCAAGTCGATATATTGAAAACTTTTCAAGTTATGGCCAAAAACGTAAATAGTTCTACTAAAAAGTGGCCGGAAATAGGCAGTAGTATAACTACTTACCTTTTTGGTCATAACTTGCTTACTTTTCTAGATATCGACTTGATTTCTACTGCGTTGAATAGAGAACCGCATTGGCTTTAATTCAAATTTAGTTTTTTGAAGATAGTGGAAAAAAAATATTTTTCGCCAAAAAAAAAACAATGGACTACCCCCTTTGCTTTTTTTTAAAAAATGATAAAAAAAATTTTCTTCCACTATCCATTAAAAAAAATTTGTAGTTAAGGAAAATACGGTTAGCTATCCAACGCAAAAGAAATCAAGTCGATATATTGAAAACTTTTCAAGTTATGGCCAAAAACGTAAATAGTTCTACTAAAAAGTGGCCGGAAATAGGCAGTAGTATAACTACTTACCTTTTTGGTCATAACTTGCTTACTTTTCTAGATATCGACTTGATTTCTACTGCGTTGAATAGAGAACCGCATTGGCTTTAATTCAAATTTGGTTTTTTGAAGATAGTGGAAAAAAAATATTTTTCGCCAAAAAAAACAATGGACTACCCCCTTTGCTTTTTTTTAAAAAATGATAAAAAAAATTTTCTTCCACTATCCATTAAAAAAAAATTTGCAGTTAAGGCCAATACGGTTAGCTATTAAACGCAAAAGAAATCAAGTCGATATATTGAAAACTTTTCAAGTTATGGCCAAAAACGTAAATAGTTCTACTAAAAAGTGTCCGGAAATAGGCAGTAGTATAACTACTTACCTTTTTGGTCATAACTTGCTTACTTTTCTAGATATCGACTTGATTTCTACTGCGTTGAATAGAGAACCGCATTGGCTTTAATTCAAATTTGGTTTTTTGAAGATAGTGGAAAAAGAATATTTTTCGCCAAAAAAAACAATGGACTACCCCTTTTGCTTTTTTTTAAAAAATGATAAAAAAAATTTTCTTCCACTATCCATTAAAAAAAATTTGTAGTTAAGGAAAATACGGTTAGCTATCCAACGCAAAAGAAATCAAGTCGATATATTGAAAACTTTTCAAGTTATGGCCAAAAACGTAAATAGTTCTACTAAAAAGTGGCCGGAAATAGGCAGTAGTATAACTACTTACCTTTTTGGTCATAACTTGCTTACTTTTCTAGATATCGACTTGATTTCTACTGCGTTGAATAGAGAACCGCATTGGCTTTAATTCAAATTTAGTTTTTTGAAGATAGTGGAAAAAAAATATTTTTCGCCAAAAAAAAACAATGGACTACCCCCTTTGCTTTTTTTTAAAAAATGATAAAAAAAATTTTCTTCCACTATCCATTAAAAAAAATTTGTAATTAAGGCCAATACGATTAGCTATCCAACGCAAAAGAAATCAAGTCGATATATTGAAAACTTTTCAAGTTATGGCCAAAAACGTAAATAGTTCTACTAAAAAGTGGCCGGAAATAGGCAGTAGTATAACTACTTACCTTTTTGGTCATAACTTGCTTACTTTTCTAGATATCGACTTGATTTCTACTGCGTTGAATAGAGAACCGCATTGGCTTTAATTCAAATTTAGTTTTTTGAAGATAGTGGAAAAAAAATATTTTTCGCCAAAAAAAAAACAATGGACTACCCCCTTTGCTTTTTTTTTAAAAAATGATAAAAAAAATTTTCTTCCACTATCCATTAAAAAAAATTTGTAATTAAGGCCAATACGATTAGCTATCCAACGCAAAAGAAATCAAGTCGATATATTGAAAACTTTTCAAGTTATGGCCAAAAACGTAAATAGTTCTACTAAAAAGTGGCCGGAAATAGGCAGTAGTATAACTACTTACCTTTTTGGTCATAACTTGCTTACTTTTCTAGATATCGACTTGATTTCTACTGCGTTGAATAGAGAACCGCATTGGCTTTAATTCAAATTTAGTTTTTTGAAGATAGTGGAAAAAAAATATTTTTCGCCAAAAAAAACAATGGACTACCCCTTTTGCTTTTTTTTAAAAAATGATAAAAAAATTTTTCTTCCACTATCCATTAAAACAAATTTGTAGTTAAGGCCAATACGGTTAGCTATCCAACGCAAAAGAAATCAAGTCGATATATTGAAAACTTTTCAAGTTATGGCCAAAAACGTAAATAGTTCTACTAAAAAGTGGCCGGAAATAGGCAGTAGTATAACTACTTACCTTTTTGGTCATAACTTGCTTACTTTTCTAGATATCGACTTGATTTCTACTGCGTTGAATAGAGAACCGCATTGGCTTTAATTCAAATTTAGTTTTTTGAAGATAGTGGAAAAAAAATATTTTTCGCCAAAAAAAAAAACAATGGACTACCCCCTTTGCTTTTTTTTAAAAAATGATAAAAAAAATTTTCTTCCACTATCCATTAAAAAAAATTTGTAGTTAAGGAAAATACGGTTAGCTATCCAACGCAAAAGAAATCAAGTCGATATATTGAAAACTTTTCAAGTTATGGCCAAAAACGTAAATAGTTCTACTAAAAAGTGGCCGGAAATAGGCAGTAGTATAACTACTTACCTTTTTGGTCATAACTTGCTTACTTTTCTAGATATCGACTTGATTTCTACTGCGTTGAATAGAGAACCGCATTGGCTTTAATTCAAATTTAGTTTTTTGAAGATAGTGGAAAAAAAATATTTTTCGCCAAAAAAAACAATGGACTACCCCTTTGCTTTTTTTAAAAAATGATAAAAAAAATTTTCTTCCACTATCCATTAAAAAAAAAATTTGTAGTAAGGCCAATACGGTTAGCTATCAGACGCAAAAGTAATCAAGTCGATATATTGAAAACTTTTCAAGTTATGGCCAAAAACGTAAATAGTTCTACTAAAAAGTGGCCGGAAATAGGCAGTAGTATAACTACTTACCTTTTTGGTCATAACTTGCTTACTTTTCTAGATATCGACTTGATTTCTACCGCGTTGAATAAAGAACCGCATTGGCTTTAATTAAAATTTGGTTTTTTGAAGATAGTGGAAAAAAATATTTTTCGCCAAAAAAAAACAATGGACTACCCCCTTTGCTTTTTTTTAAAAAATGATAAAAAAATTTTCTTCCACTATCCATTAAAAAAAAATTTGTAGTTAAGGCCAATACGGTTAGCTATCCAACGCAAAAGAAATCAAGTCGATATATTGAAAACTTTTCAAGTTATAGCCAAAAACGTAAATAGTTCTACTAAAAAGTGGCCGGAAATAGGCAGTAGTATAACTACTTACCTTTTTGGTCATAACTTGCTTACTTTTTTAGATATCGACTTGATTTCTACTGCGTTGAATAGAGAACCGCATTGGCTTTAATTCAAATTTAGTTTTTTGAAGATAGTGGAAAAAAAATATTTTTCGCCAAAAAAAAAACAATGGACTACCCCCTTTGCTTTTTTTTAAAAAATGATAAAAAAATTTTCTTCCACTATCCATTAAAAAAAAAATTGTAGTTAAGGCCAATACGGTTAGCTATCCAACGCAAAAGAAATCAAGTCGATATATTGAAAACTTTTCAAGTTATGGCCAAAAACGTAAATAGTTCTACTAAAAAGTGGCCGGAAATAGGCAGTAGTATAACTACTTACCTTTTTGGTCATAACTTGCTTACTTTTCTAGATATCGACTTGATTTCTACTGCGTTGAATAGAGAACCGCATTGGCTTTAATTCAAATTTGGTTTTTTGAAGATAGTGGAAAAAAAATATTTTTCGCCAAAAAAAAAACAATGGACTACCCCCTTTGCTTTTTTTTAAAAAATGATAAAAAAAATTTTCTTCCACTATCCATTAAAAAAAAATTTGTAGTTAAGGCCAATACGGTTAGCTATCCAACGCAAAAGAAATCAAGTCGATATATTGAAAACTTTTCAAGGTATGGCCAAAAACGTAAATAGTTCTAATAAAAAGTGGCCGGAAATAGGCAGTAGTATAACTACTTACCTTTTCGGTCATAACTTGCTTACTTTTCTAGATATCGACTTGATTTCTACTGCGTTGAATAGAGAACCGCATTGGCTTTAATTCAAATTTGCTTTTTTGAAGATAGTGGAAAAAAAATATTTTTCGCCAAAAAAAACAATGGACTACCCCCTTTGCTTTTTTTTAAAAAATGATAAAAAAAATTTTCTTCCACTATCCATTAAAAAAAAATTTATAGTTAAGGCCAATACGGTTAGCTATCCAACGCAAAAGAAATCAAGTCGATATATTGAAAAGTTTTCAAGTTATGGCCAAAAACGTAAATAGTTCTACTAAAAAGTGGCCGGAAATAGGCAGTAGTATAACTACTTACCTTTTTGGTCATAACTTGCTTACTTTTCTAGATATCGACTTGATTTCTACTGCGTTGAATAGAAAACCGCATTGGATTTAATTCAAATTTAGTTTTTTGAAGATAGTGGAAAAGAAATATTTTTCGCCAAAAAAAACAATGGACTACCCCCTTTGCTTTTTTTTAAAAAATGATAAAAAAATTTTCTTCCACTATCCATTAAAAAAAAATTTATAGTTAAGGCCACTACGGTTAGCTATCCAACGCAAAAGAAATCAAGTCGATATATTGAAAAGTTTTCAAGTTATGGCCAAAAACGTAAATAGTTCTACTAAAAAGTGGCCGGAAATAGGCAGTAGTATAACTACTTACCTTTTTGGTCATAACTTGCTTACTTTTCTAGATATCGACTTGATTTCTACTGCGTTGAATAGAGAACCGCATTGTCTTTAATTCAAATTTGGTTTTTTGAAGATAGTGGAAAAGAAATATTTTTCGCCAAAAAAAAACAATGGACTACCCCCTTTGCTTTTTTTTAAAAAATGATAAAAAAAATTTTCTTCCACTATCCATTAAAAAAAAATTTGTAGTTAAGGCCAATACGGTTAGCTATCCAACGCAAAAGAAATCAAGTCGATATATTGAAAAGTTTTCAAGTTATGGCCATAAACGTAAATAGTTCTACTAAAAAGTGGCCGGAAATAGGCAGTAGTATAACTACTTACCTTTTTGGTCATAACTTGCTTACTTTTCTAGATATCGACTTGATTTCTACTGCGTTGAATAGAGAGCCGCATTGGCTTTAATTCAAATTTGGTTAGATAGTGGAAAAAAAATATTTTTCGCCAAAAAAAAAACAATGGACTACCCCCTTTGCTTTTTTTTAAAAAATGATAAAAAAATTTTCTTCCACTATCCATTAAAAAAAAAATTGTAGTTAAGGCCAATACGGTTAGCTATCCAACGCAAAAGAAATCAAGTCGATATATTGAAAACTTTTCAAGTTATGGCCAAAAACGTAAATAGTTCTACTAAAAAGTGGCCGGAAATAGGCAGTAGTATAACTACTTACCTTTTTGGTCATAACTTGCTTACTTTTCTAGATATCGACTTGATTTCTACTGCGTTGAATAGAGAACCGCATTGGCTTTAATTCAAATTTGGTTTTTTGAAGATAGTGGAAAAAAAATATTTTTCGCCAAAAAAAAAACAATGGACTACCCCCTTTGCTTTTTTTTAAAAAATGATAAAAAAAATTTTCTTCCACTATCCATTAAAAAAAAATTTGTAGTTAAGGCCAATACGGTTAGCTATCCAACGCAAAGGAAATCAAGTCGATATATTGAAAACTTTTCAAGTTATAGCCAAAAACGTAAATAGTTCTACTAAAAAGTGGCCGGAAATAGGCAGTAGTATAACTACTTACCTTCTTGGTCATAACTTGCTTACTTTTCTAGATATCGACTTGATTTCTACTGCGTTGAATAAAGAACCGCTTTGGCTTTAATTAAAATTTGGTTTTTTGAAGATAGTGGAAAAAAAATATTTTTCGCCAAAAAAAAAACAATGGACTACCCCCTTTGCTTTTTTTTAAAAAATGATAAAAAAATTTTCTTCGACTATCCATTAAAAAAAAAATTGCAGTTAAGGCCAATACGGTTAGCTATCCAACGCAAAAGAAATCAAGTCGATATATTGAAAACTTTTCAAGTTATGGCCAAAAACGTAAATAGTTCTACTAAAAAGTGGCCGGAAATAGGCAGTAGTATAACTACTTACCTTTTTGGTCATAACTTGCTTACTTTTCTAGATATCGACTTGATTTCTACTGCGTTGAATAGAAAACCGCATTGGATTTAATTCAAATTTGGTTTTTTGAAGATAGTGGAAAAAAAATATTTTTCGCCAAAAAAAAATGGACTACCCCCTTTGCTTTTTTTTAAAAAATGATAAAAAAAATTTTCTTCCACTATCCATTAAAACAAATTTGTAGTTAAGGCCAATACGATTAGCTATCCAACGCAAAAGAAATCAAGTCGATATATTGAAAACTTTTCAAGTTATGGCCAAAAACGTAAATAGTTCTACTAAAAAGTGGCCGGAAATAGGCAGTAGTATAACTACTTACCTTTTTGGTCATAACTTGCTTACTTTTCTAGATATCGACTTGATTTCTACTGCGTTGAATAGAGAACCGCATTGGCTTTAATTCAAATTTGGTTTTTCGAAGATAGTGGAAAAAAAATATTTTTCGCCAAAAAAAAACAATGGACTACCCCCTTTGCTTTTTTTTAAAAAATGATAAAAAAATTTTCTTCCACTATCCATTAAAAAAAAATTTGCAGTTATGGCCAATACGGTTAGCTATCCAACGCAAAAGAAATCAAGTCGATATATTGAAAACTTTTCAAGTTATGGCCAAAAACGTAAATAGTTCTACTAAAAAGTGGCCGGAAATAGGCAGTAGTATAACTACTTACCTTTTTGGTCATAACTTGCTTACTTTTCTAGATATCGACTTGATTTCTACTGCGTTGAATAGAGAACCGCATTGGCTTTAATTCAAATTTGGTTTTTCGAAGATAGTGGAAAAAAAATATTTTTCGCCAAAAAAAAACAATGGACTACCCCCTTTGCTTTTTTTTAAAAAATGATAAAAAAATTTTCTTCCACTATCCATTAAAAAAAAATTTGTAGTTAAGGCCAATACGGTTAGCTATCCAACGCAAAAGAAATCAAGTCGATATATTGAAAACTTTTCAAGTTATGGCCAAAAACGTAAATAGTTCTACTAAAAAGTGGCCGGAAATAGGCAGTAGTATAACTACTTACCTTTTTGGTCATAACTTGCTTACTTTTCTAGATATCGACTTGATTTCTACTGCGTTGAATAGAAAACCGCATTGGCTTTAATTCAAATTTGGTTTTTTGAAGATAGTGGAAAAAAAATATTTTTCGCCAAAAAAAACAATGGACTACCCCCTTTGCTTTTTTTTAAAAAATTATAAAAAAAATTTTCTTCCACTATCCATTAAAAAAAATTTGTAGTTAAGGCCAATACGGTTAGCTATCCAACGCAAAAGAAATCAAGTCGATATATTGAAAACTTTTCAAGTTATAGCCAAAAACGTAAATAGTTCTACTAAAAAGTGGCCGGAAATAGGCAGTAGTATAACTACTTACCTTTTTGGTCATAACTTGCTTACTTTTCTAGATATCGACTTGATTTCTACTGCGTTGAATAGAGAACCGCATTGGGTTTAATTCAAATTTGGTTTTTTGAAGATAGTGGAAAAAAAATATTTTTCGCCAAAAAAAACAATGGACTACCCCCTTTGCTTTTTTTTAAAAAATTATAAAAAAATTTTCTTCCACTATCCATTAAAAAAAAATTTGTAGTTAAGGCCAATACGGTTAGCTATCCAACGCAAAAGAAATCAAGTCGATATATTGAAAACTTTTCAAGTTATAGCCAAAAACGTAAATAGTTCTACTAAAAAGTGGCCGGAAATAGGCAGTAGTATAACTACTTACCTTTTTGGTCATAACTTGCTTACTTTTCTAGATATCGACTTGATTTCTACTGCGTTGAATAGAGAACCGCATTGGCTTTAATTCAAATTTAGTTTTTTGAAGATAGTGGAAAAAAAATATTTTTCGCCAAAAAAAAAACAATGGACTACCCCCTTTGCTTTTTTTTAAAAAATGATAAAAAAATTTTCTTCCACTATCCATTAAAAAAAAAATTGTAGTTAAGGCCAATACGGTTAGCTATCCAACGCAAAAGAAATCAAGTCGATATATTGAAAACTTTTCAAGTTATGGCCAAAAACGTAAATAGTTCTACTAAAAAGTGGCCGGAAATAGGCAGTAGTATAACTACTTACCTTTTTGGTCATAACTTGCTTACTTTTCTAGATATCGACTTGATTTCTACTGCGTTGAATAGAGAACCGCATTGGCTTTAATTCAAATTTGGTTTTTTGAAGATAGTGGAAAAAAAATATTTTTCGCCAAAAAAAAAACAATGGACTACCCCCTTTGCTTTTTTTTAAAAAATGATAAAAAAAATTTTCTTCCACTATCCATTAAAAAAAAATTTGTAGTTAAGGCCAATACGGTTAGCTATCCAACGCAAAAGAAATCAAGTCGATATATTGAAAACTTTTCAAGTTATGGCCAAAAACGTAAATAGTTCTACTAAAAAGTGGCCGGAAATAGGCAGTAGTATAACTACTTACCTTTTTGGTCATAACTTGCTTACTTTTCTAGATATCGACTTGATTTCTACTGCGTTGAATAGAGAACCGCATTGGCTTTAATTCAAATTTGGTTTTTCGCCAAAAAAAAGCAATGGACTACCCCCTTTGCTTTTTTTTAAAAAATGATAAAAAAATTTTCTTCCACTATCCATTAAAAAAAAATTTGTAGTTAAGGCCAATACGGTTAGCTATCCAACGCAAAAGAAATCAAGTCGATATATTGAAAACTTTTCAAGTTATGGCCAAAAACGTAAATAGTTCTACTAAAAAGTGGCCGGAAATAGGCAGTAGTATAACTACTTACCTTTTTGGTCATAACTTGCTCACTTTTCTAGATATCGACTTGATTTCTACTGCGTTGAATAGAAAACCGCATTGGCTTTAATTCAAATTTAGTTTTTTGAAGATAGTGGAAAAAAATATTTTTCGCCAAAAAAAAAACAATGGACTACCCCCTTTGCTTTTTTTTAAAAAATGATAAAAAAATTTTCTTCCACTATCCATTAAAAAAAAATTTGTAGTTAAGGCCAATACGGTTAGCTATCCAACGCAAAAGAAATCAAGTCGATATATTGAAAACTTTTCAAGTTATAGCCAAAAACGTAAATAGTTCTACTAAAAAGTGGCCGGAAATAGGCAGTAGTATAACTACTTACCTTTTTGGTCATAACTTGCTTACTTTTCTAGATATCGACTTGATTTCTACTGCGTTGAATAAAGAACCGCTTTGGCTTTAATTAAAATTTAGTTTTTTGAAGATAGTGGAAAAGAAATATTTTTCGCCAAAAAAAACAATGGACTACCCCCTTTGCTTTTTTTTAAAAAATGATAAAAAAAATTTTCTTCCACTATCCATTAAAACAAATTTGTAGTTAAGGCCAATACGATTAGCTATCCAACGCAAAAGAAATCAAGTCGATATATTGAAAACTTTTCAAGTTATGGCCAAAAACGTAAATAGTTCTACTAAAAAGTGGCCGGAAATAGGCAGTAGTATAACTACTTACCTTTTTGGTCATAATTTGCTTACTTTTCTAGATATCGACTTGATTTCTACTGCGTTAAATAGAGAACCGCATTGGCTTTAATTCAAATTTGGTTTTTTGAAGATAGTGGAAAAAAAATATTTTTCGCCAAAAAAAAACAATGGACTACCCCCTTTGCTTTTTTTTAAAAAATGATAAAAAAAAATTTTCTTCCACTATCCATTAAAAAAAAATTTGCAGTTAAGGCCAATACGGTTAGCTATCCAACGCAAAAGAAATCAAGTCGATATATTGAAAACTTTTCAAGTTATGGCCAAAAACGTAAATAGTTCTACTAAAAAGTGGCCGGAAATAGGCAGTAGTATAACTACTTACCTTTTTGGTCATAACTTGCTTACTTTTCTAGATATCGACTTGATTTCTACTGCGTTGAATAGAGAACCGCATTGGCTTTAATTCAAATTTGGTTTTTTGAAGATAGTGGAAAAAAAATATTTTTCGCCAAAAAAAACAATGGACTACCCCCTTTGCTTTTTTTTAAAAAATTATAAAAAAAATTTTCTTCCACTATCCATTAAAAAAAATTTGTAGTTAAGGCCAATACGGTTAGCTATCCAACGCAAAAGAAATCAAGTCGATATATTGAAAACTTTTCAAGTTATGGCCAAAAACGTAAATAGTTCTACTAAAAAGTGGCCGGAAATAGGCAGTAGTATAACTACTTACCTTTTTGGTCATAACTTGCTTACTTTTCTAGATATCGACTTGATTTCTACTGCGTTGAATAGAGAACCGCATTGGCTTTAATTCAAATTTGGTTTTTTGAAGATAGTGGAAAAAAAATATTTTTCGCCAAAAAAACAATGGACTACCCCCTTTGCTTTTTTTTAAAAAATGATAAAAAAAATTTTCTTCCACTATCCATTAAAAAAAAATTTGTAGTTAAGGCCAATACGGTTAGCTATCCAACGCAAAAGAAATCAAGTCGATATATTGAAAAGTTTTCAAGTTATGGCCAAAAACGTAAATAGTTCTACTAAAAAGTGGCCGGAAATAGGCAGTAGTATAACTACTTACCTTTTTGGTCATAACTTGCTTACTTTTCTAGATATCGACTTGATTTCTACTGCGTTAAATAGAGAACCGCATTGGCTTTAATTCAAATTTAGTTTTTTGAAGATAGTGGAAAAAAAATATTTTTCGCCAAAAAAAAACAATGGACTACCCCCTTTGCTTTTTTTTAAAAAATGATAAAAAAAATTTTCTTCCACTATCCATTAAAAAAAAATTTGTAGTTAAGGCCAATACGGTTAGCTATCCAACGCAAAAGAAATCAAGTCGATATATTGAAAACTTTTCAAGTTATGGCCAAAAACGTAAATAGTTCTAATAAAAAGTGGCCGGAAATAGGCAGTAGTATAACTACTTACCTTTTTGGTCATAACTTGCTTACTTTTCTAGATATCGACTTGATTTCTACTGCGTTGAATAGAGAACCGCATTGGCTTTAATTCAAATTTGGTTTTTCGCCAAAAAAAAACAATGGACTACCCCCTTTGCTTTTTTTAAAAAATGATAAAAAAATTTTCTTCCACTATCCATTAAAAAAAAATTTGTATTTAAGGCCAATACGGTTAGCTATCCAACGCAAAAGAAATCAAGTCGATATATTGAAAACTTTTCAAGTTATGGCCAAAAACGTAAATAGTTCTACTAAAAAGTGGCCGGAAATAGGCAGTAGTATAACTACTTACCTTTTTGGTCATAACTTGCTTACTTTTCTAGATATCGACTTGATTTCTACTGCGTTGAATAGAGAACCGCATTGGCTTTAATTAAAATTTGGTTTTTTGAAGATAGTGGAAAAAAAATATTTTTCGCCAAAAAAAAAACAATGGACTACCCCCTTTGCTTTTTTTTAAAAAATGATAAAAAAAATTTTCTTCCACTATCCATTAAAAAAAAATTTGTAGTTAAGGCCAATACGGTTAGCTATCCAACGCAAAAGAAATCAAGTCGATATATTGAAAACTTTTCAAGTTATGGCCAAAAACGTAAATAGTTCTACTAAAAAGTGGCCGGAAATAGGCAGTAGTATAACTACTTACCTTTTTGGTCATAACTTGCTTACTTTTCTAGATATCGACTTGATTTCTACTGCGTTGAATAGAGAACCGCATTGGCTTTAATTCAAATTTGCTTTTTTGAAGATAGTGGAAAAAAAATATTTTTCGCCAAAAAAAAACAATGGACTACCCCCTTTGCTTTTTTTTAAAAAATGATAAAAAAAATTTTCTTCCACTATCCATTAAAAAAAAATTTGTAGTTAAGGCCAATACGGTTAGCTATCCAACGCAAAAGAAATCAAGTCGATATATTGAAAACTTTTCAAGTTATGGCCAAAAACGTAAATAGTTCTAATAAAAAGTGGCCGGAAATAGGCAGTAGTATAACTACTTACCTTTTTGGTCATAACTTGCTTACTTTTCTAGATATCGACTTGATTTCTACTGCGTTGAATAGAGAACCGCATTGGCTTTAATTCAAATTTGGTTTTTTGAAGTTAGTGGAAAAGAAATATTTTTCGCCAAAAAAAACAATGGACTACCCCCTTTGCTTTTTTTTAAAAAATGATAAAAAAAATTTTCTTCCACTATCCATTAAAAAAAAATTTATAGTTAAGGCCAATACGGTTAGCTATCCAACGCAAAAGAAATCAAGTCGATATATTGAAAACTTTTCAAGTTATGGCCAAAAACGTAAATAGTTCTACTAAAAAGTGGCCGGAAATAGGCAGTAGTATAACTACTTACCTTTTTGGTCATAACTTGCTTACTTTTCTAGATATCGACTTGATTTCTACTGCGTTGAATAGAAAACCGCATTGGCTTTAATTCAAATTTGGTTTTTTGAAGATAGTGGAAAAAAAATATTTTTCGCCAAAAAAAACAATGGACTACCCCCTTTGCTTTTTTTAAAAAATGATAAAAAAAATTTTCTTCCACTATCCATTAAAAAAAAATTTGTAGTTAAGGCCAATACGGTTAGCTATCCAACGCAAAAGAAATCAAGTCGATATATTGAAAACTTTTCAAGTTATGGCCAAAAACGTAAATAGTTCTAATAAAAAGTGGCCGGAAATAGGCAGTAGTATAACTACTTACCTTTTTGGTCATAACTTGCTTACTTTTCTAGATATCGACTTGATTTCTACTGCGTTGAATAGAGAACCGCATTGGCTTTAATTCAAATTTGGTTTTTCGCCAAAAAAAAACAATGGACTACCCCCTTTGCTTTTTTTAAAAAATGATAAAAAAAATTTTCTTCCACTATCCATTAAAATAAAATTTGTAGTTAAGGCCAATACGGTTAGCTATCCAACTCAAAAGAAATCAAGTCGATATATTGAAAACTTTTCAAGTTATAGCCAAAAACGTAAATAGTTCTACTAAAAAGTGGCCGGAAATATGCAGTAGTATAACTACTTACCTTTTTGGTCATAACTTGCTTACTTTTCTAGATATCGACTTGATTTCTACTGCGTTGAATAGAGAACCGCATTGGCTTTAATTCAAATTTGGTTTTTTGAAGATAGTGGAAAAAAAATATTTTTCGCCAAAAAAAAAACAATGGACTACCCCCTTTGCTTTTTTTTAAAAAATGATAAAAAAAATTTTCTTCCACTATCCATTAAAAAAAAATTTGTAGTTAAGGCCAATACGGTTAGCTATCCAACGCAAAAGAAATCAAGTCGATATATTGAAAACTTTTCAAGTTATGGCCAAAAACGTAAATAGTTCTAATAAAAAGTGGCCGGAAATAGGCAGTAGTATAACTACTTACCTTTTTGGTCATAACTTGCTTATTTTTCTAGATATCGACTTGATTTCTACTGCGTTGAATAGAGAACCGCATTGGCTTTAATTCAAATTTGGTTTTTCGCCAAAAAAAAACAATGGACTACCCCCTTTGCTTTTTTTAAAAAATGATAAAAAAAATTTTCTTCCACTATCCATTAAAATAAAATTTGTAGTTAAGGCCAATACGGTTAGCTATCCAACTCAAAAGAAATCAAGTCGATATATTGAAAACTTTTCAAGTTATAGCCAAAAACGTAAATAGTTCTACTAAAAAGTGGCCGGAAATAGGCAGTAGTATAACTACTTACCTTTTTGGTCATAACTTGCTTACTTTTCTAGATATCGACTTGATTTCTACTGCGTTGAATAGAGAACCGCATTGGCTTTAATTCAAATTTAGTTTTTTGAAGATAGTGGAAAAGAAATATTTTTCGCCAAAAAAAACAATGGACTACCCCCTTTGCTTTTTTTTAAAAAATGATAAAAAAAATTTTCTTCCACTATCCATTAAGAAAAAATTTATAGTTAAGGCCAATACGGTTAGCTATCCAACGCAAAAGAAATCAAGTCGATATATTGAAAACTTTTCGAGTTATGGCCAAAAACGTAAATAGTTCTACTAAAAAGTGGCCGGAAATAGGCAGTAGTATAACTACTTACCTTTTTGGTCATAACTTGCTTACTTTTCTAGATATCGACTTGATTTCTACTGCGTTGAATAGAGAACCGCATTGGCTTTAATTCAAATTTGCTTTTTTGAAGATAGTGGAAAAGAAATATTTTTCGCCAAAAAAAACAATGGACTACCCCCTTTGCTTTTTTTTAAAAAATGATAAAAAAAATTTTCTCCCACTATCCATTAAAAAAAAATTTGTAGTTAAGGCCAATACGATTAGCTATCCAACGCAAAAGAAATCAAGTCGATATATTGAAAAGTTTTCAAGTTATGGCCAAAAACGTAAATAGTTCTACTAAAAAGTGGCCGGAAATAGGCAGTAGTATAACTACTTACCTTTTTGGTCATAACTTGCTTACTTTTCTAGATATCGACTTGATGTCTACTACTTTGAATAGAAAACCGCATTGGCTTTAATTCAAATTTAGTTTTTTGAAGTTAGTGGAAAAGAAATATTTTTCGCCAAAAAAAAACAATGGACTACCCCCTTTGCTTTTTTTTAAAAAATGATAAAAAAAATTTTCTCCCACTATCCATTAAAAAAAAATTTGTAGTTAAGGCCAATACGATTAGCTATCCAACGCAAAAGAAATCAAGTCGATATATTGAAAACTTTTCAAGTTATGGCCAAAAACGTAAATAGTTCTACTAAAAAGTGGCCGGAAATAGGCAGTAGTATAACTACTTACCTTTTTGGTCATAACTTGCTTACATTTCTAGATATCGACTTGATTTCTACTGCGTTGAATAGAAAAAAGCATTGGCTTTAATTCAAATTTAGTTTTTTGAAGATAGTGGAAAAAAAATATTTTTCGCCAAAAAAAACAATGGACTACCCCCTTTGCTTTTTTTTAAAAAATGATAAAAAAAATTTTCTTCCACTATCCATTAAAAAAAATTTGTAGTTAAGGCCAATACGGTTAGCTATCCAACGCAAAAGAAATCAAGTCGATATATTGAAAAGTTTTCAAGTTATGGCCAAAAACGTAAATAGTTCTACTAAAAAGTGGCCGGAAATAGGCAGTAGTATAACTACTTACCTTTTTGGTCATAACTTGCTTACTTTTCTAGATATCGACTTGATGTCTACTACTTTGAATAGAAAACCGCATTGGCTTTAATTCAAATTTAGTTTTTTGAAGTTAGTGGAAAAGAAATATTTTTCGCCAAAAAAAAACAATGGACTACCCCCTTTGCTTTTTTTTAAAAAATGATAAAAAAAATTTTCTTCCACTATCCATTAAAAAAAATTTGTAGTTAAGGCCAATACGGTTAGCTATCCAACGCAAGAGAAAACAAGTCGATATATTGAAAACTTTTCAAGTTATGGCCAAAAACGTAAATAGTTCTACTAAAAAGTGGCCGGAAATAGGCAGTAGTATAACTACTTACCTTTTTGGTCATAACTTGCTTACATTTCTAGATATCGACTTGATTTCTACTGCGTTGAATAGAAAACCGCATTGGCTTTAATTCAAATTTAGTTTTTTGAAGATAGTGGAAAAAAAATATTTTTCGCCAAAAAAAAACAATGGACTACCCCCTTTGCTTTTTTTTAAAAAATGATAAAAAAAATTTTCTTCCACTATGCATTAAAAAAAAATTTATAGTTAAGGCCAATACGGTTAGCTATCCAACGCAAAAGAAATCAAGTCGATATATTGAAAAGTTTTCAAGTTATGGCCAAAAACGTATATAGTTCTACTAAAAAGTGGCCGGAAATATGCAGTAGTATAACTACTTACCTTTTTGGTCATAACTTGCTTACTTTTCTAGATATCGACTTGATTTCTACTGCGTTGAATAGAAAACCGCATTGGCTTTAATTCAAATTTAGTTTTTTGAAGATAGTGGAAAAGAAATATTTTTCGCCAAAAAAAACAATGGACTACCCCCTTTGCTTTTTTTTAAGAAAATGATAAAAAAAATTTTCTTCCACTATCCATTAAAAAAAATTTTTAGTTAAGGCCAATACGGTTAGCTATCCAACGCAAAAGAAATCAAGTCGATATATTGAAAACTTTTCAAGTTATGGCCAAAAAACGTAAATAGTTCTACTTAAAAGTGGCCGGAAATAGGCAGTAGTATAACTACTTACCTTTTTGGTCATAACTTGCTTACTTTTCTAGATATCGACTTGATTTCTACTGCGTTAAATAGAGAACCGCATTGGCTTTAATTCAAATTTAGTTTTTTGAAGATAGTGGAAAAAAAATATTTTTCGCCAAAAAAAAAAACAATGGACTACCCCCTTTGCTTTTTTTTAAAAAATGATAAAAAAATTTTCTTCCACTATCCATTAAAAAAAAAATTGTAGTTAAGGCCAATACGGTTAGCTATCCAACGCAAAAGAAATCAAGTCGATATATTGAAAAGTTTTCAAGTTATGGCCAAAAACGTATATAGTTCTACTAAAAAGTGGCCGGAAATATGCAGTAGTATAACTACTTACCTTTTTGGTCATAACTTGCTTACTTTTCTAGATATCGACTTGATTTCTACTGCGTTGAATAGAGAACCGCATTGGCTTTAATTCAAATTTAGTTTTTTGAAGATAGTGGAAAAAAAATATTTTTCGCCAAAAAAAAAACAATGGACTACCCCCTTTGCTTTTTTTTAAAAAATTATAAAAAAATTTTCTTCCACTATCCATTAAAAAAAAAATTGTAGTTAAGGCCAATACGGTTAGCTATCCAACGCAAAAGAAATCAAGTCGATATATTGAAAACTGTTCAAGTTATGGCCAAAAACGTAAATAGTTCTACTAAAAAGTGGCCGGAAATAGGCAGTAGTATAACTACTTACCTTTTTGGTCATAACTTGCTTACTTTTCTAGATATCGACTTGATTTCTACTGCGTTAAATAGAGAACCGCATTGGCTTTAATTCAAATTTAGTTTTTTGAAGATAGTGGAAAAAAAATATTTTTCGCCAAAAAAAAAACAATGGACTACCCCCTTTGCTTTTTTTAAAAAAATTATGAAAAAATTTTCTTCCACTATCCATTAAAAAAAAAATTGTAGTTAAGGCCAATACGGTTAGCTATCCAACGCAAAAGAAATCAAGTCGATATATTGAAAACTTTTCAAGTTATGGCCAAAAACGTAAATAGTTCTACTAAAAAGTGGCCGGAAATAGGCAGTAGTATAACTACTTACCTTTTTGGTCATAACTTGCTTACATTTCTAGATATCGACTTGATGTCTACTACTTTGAATAGAAAACCGCATTGGCTTTAATTCAAATTTAGTTTTTTGAAGTTAGTGGAAAAGAAATATTTTTCGCCAAAAAAAAACAATGGACTACCCCCTTTGGTTTTTTTTAAAAAATGATAAAAAAAATTTTTTCCACTATCCATTAAAAAAAAATTTGTAGTTAAGGCCAATACGGTTAGCTATCCAACGCAAAAGAAATCAAGTCGATATATTGAAAACTTTTCAAGTTATGGCCAAAAACGTAAATAGTTCTACTAAAAAGTGGCCGGAAATATGCAGTAGTATAACTACTTACCTTTTTGGTCATAACTTGCTTACTTTTCTAGATATCGACTTGATGTCTACTACTTTGAATAGAAAACCGCATTGGCTTTAATTCAAATTTAGTTTTTTGAAGTTAGTGGAAAAGAAATATTTTTCGCCAAAAAAAAACAATGGACTACCCCCTTTGCTTTTTTTTAAAAAATGATAAAAAAAATTTTCTTCCACTATCCATTAAAAAAAAATTTGTAGTTAAGGCCAATACGGTTAGCTATCCAACGCAAAAGAAATCAAGTCGATATATTGAAAACTTTTCAAGTTATGACCAAAAACGTAAATAGTTCTACTAAAAAGTGGCCGGAAATAGGCAGTAGTATAACTACTTACCTTTTTGGTCATAACTTGCTTACTTTTCTAGATATCGACTTGATGTCTACTACTTTGAATAGAAAACCGCATTGGCTTTAATTCAAATTTGCTTTTTTGAAGATAGTGGAAAAAAAATATTTTTCGCCAAAAAAAAACAATGGACTACCCCCTTTGCTTTTTTTTAAAAAATGATAAAAAAAATTTTCTTCCACTATCCATTAAAAAAATTTGTAGTTAAGGCCAATACGGTTAGCTATCCAACGCAAAAGAAATCAAGTCGATATATTGAAAACTTTTCAAGTTATGACCAAAAACGTAAATAGTTCTACTAAAAAGTGGCCGGAAATAGGCAGTAGTATAACTACTTACCTTTTTGGTCATAACTTGCTTACTTTTCTAGATATCGACTTGATTTCTACTGCGTTGAATAGAGAACCGCATTTGCTTTAATTCAAATTTGCTTTTTTGAAGATAGTGGAAAAAAAATATTTTTCGACAAAAAAAACAATGGACTACCCCCTTTGCTTTTTTTTAAAAAATGATAAAAAAAATTTTCTTCCACTATCCATTAAAAAAAAATTTGTAGTTAAGGCCAATACGGTTAGCTATCCAACGCAAAAGAAATCAAGTCGATATATTGAAAACTTTTCAAGTTATGGCCAAAAACGTAAATAGTTCTACTAAAAAGTGGCCGGAAATAGGCAGTAGTATAACTACTTACCTTTTTGGTCATAACTTGCTTACTTTTCTAGATATCGACTTGATTTCTACTGCGTTGAATAGAGAACCGCATTGGCTTTAATTCAAATTTGCTTTTTTGAAGATAGTGGAAAAAAAATATTTTTCGACAAAAAAAACAATGGACTACCCCCTTTGCTTTTTTTTAAAAAATGATAAAAAAAATTTTCTTCCACTATCCATTAAAAAAATTTGTAGTTAAGGCCAATACGGTTAGCTATCCAACGCAAAAGAAATCAAGTCGATATATTGAAAACTTTTCAAGTTATGACCAAAAACGTAAATAGTTCTACTAAAAAGTGGCCGGAAATAGGCAGTAGTATAACTACTTACCTTTTTGGTCATAACTTGTTTACTTTTCTAGATATCGACTTGATTTCTACTGCGTTGAATAGAGAACCGCATTGGCTTTAATTCAAATTTGGTTTTTTGAAGATAGTGGAAAAGAAATATTTTTTCGCCAAAAAAAAAACAATGGACTACCCCCTTTGCTTTTTTTTAAAAAATGATAAAAAAAATTTTCTTCCACTATCCATTAAAAAAATTTGTAGTTAAGGCCAATACGGTTAGCTATCCAACGCAAAAGAAATCAAGTCGATATATTGAAAACTTTTCAAGTTATGACCAAAAACGTAAATAGTTCTACTAAAAAGTGGCCGGAAATAGGCAGTAGTATAACTACTTACCTTTTTGGTCATAACTTGCTTACTTTTCTAGATATCGACTTGATTTCTACTGCGTTGAATAGAGAACCGCATTGGCTTTAATTCAAATTTGCTTTTTTGAAGATAGTGGAAAAAAAATATTTTTCGCCAAAAAAAACAATGGACTACCCCCTTTGCTTTTTTTTAAAAATGATAAAAAAAATTTTCTTCCACTATCCATTAAAAAAAAATTTGTAGTTAAGGCCAATACGATTAGCTATCCAACGCAAAAGAAATCAAGTCGATATATTGAAAACTTTTCAAGTTATGGCCAAAAACGTAAATAGTTCTACTAAAAAGTGGCCGGAAATAGGCAGTAGTATAACTACTTACCTTTTTGGTCATAACTTGCTTACTTTTCTAGATATCGACTTGATTTCTACTGCGTTGAATAGAGAACCGCATTGGCTTTATTTCAAATTTGGTTTTTTGAAGATAGTGGAAAAAAAATATTTTTCGCCAAAAAAAACAATGGACTACCCCCTTTGCTTTTTTTTAAAAAATGATAAAAAAAATTTTCTTCCACTATCCATTAAAAAAAAATTTGTAGTTAAGGCCAATACGGTTAGCTATCCAACGCAAAAGAAATCAAGTCGATATATTGAAAAGTTTTCAAGTTATGGCCAAAAACGTATATAGTTCTACTAAAAAGTGGCCGGAAATATGCAGTAGTATAACTACTTACCTTTTTGGTCATAACTTGCTTACTTTTCTAGATATCGACTTGATTTCTACTGCGTTGAATAGAGAACCGCATTGGCTTTATTTCAAATTTGGTTTTTTGAAGATAGTGGAAAAAAAATATTTTTCGCCAAAAAAAACAATGGACTACCCCCTTTGCTTTTTTTTAAAAAATGATAAAAAAAATTTTCTTCCACTATCCATTAAAAAAAAAATTTGTAGTTAAGGCCAATACGGTTAGCTATCCAACGCAAAATAAATCAAGTCGATATATTGAAAACTTTTCAAGTTATGGCCAAAAACGTAAATAGTTCTACTAAAAAGTGGCCGGAAATAGGCAGTAGTATAACTACTTACCTTTTTGGTCATAACTTGCTTACTTTTCTAGATATCGACTTGATTTCTACTGCGTTGAATAGAAAACCGCATTGGCTTTAATTCAAATTTAGTTTTTTGAAGATAGTGGAAAAGAAATATTTTTCGCCAAAAAAAACAATGGACTACCCCCTTTGCTTTTTTTTAAAAAATGATAAAAAAAATTTTCTTCCACTATCCATTAAAAAAAAATTTGTTGTTAAGGCCAATACGGTTAGCTATCCAACGCAAAAGAAATCAAGTCGATATATTGAAAACTTTTCAAGTTATGGCCAAAAACGTAAATAGTTCTACTAAAAAGTGGCCGGAAATAGGTAGTAGTATAACTACTTACCTTTTTGGTCATAACTTGCTTACTTTTCTAGATATCGACTTGATTTCTACTGCGTTGAATAGAAAACCGCATTGGCTTTAATTCAAATTTAGTTTTTTGAAGATAGTGGAAAAAAAATATTTTTCGCCAAAAAAAACAATGGACTACCCCCTTTGCTTTTTTTAAAAAATGATAAAAAAAATTTTCTTCCACTATCCATTAAAAAAAAATTTTTAGTTAAGGCCAATACGGTTAGCTATCCAACGCAAAAGAAATCAAGTCGATATATTGAAAACTTTTCAAGTTATGGCCAAAAACGTAAATAGTTCTACTAAAAAGTGGCCGGAAATAGGCAGTAGTATAACTACTTACCTTTTTGGTCATAACTTGCCTACTTTTCTAGATATCGACTTGATTTCTACTGCGTTGAATAGAAAACCGCATTGGCTTTAATTCAAATTTAGTTTTTTGAAGATAGTGGAAAAGAAATATTTTTCGCCAAAAAAAACAATGGACTACCCCCTTTGCTTTTTTTTAAAAAATGATAAAAAAAATTTTCTTCCACTATCCATTAAAAAAAAATTTGTAGTTAAGGCCAATACGGTTAGCTATCCAACGCAAAAGAAATCAAGTCGATATATTGAAAACTTTTCAAGTTATGGCCAAAAACGTAAATAGTTCTACTAAAAAGTGGCCGGAAATAGGCAGTAGTATAACTACTTACCTTTTTGGTCATAACTTGCTTACTTTTCTAGATATCGACTTGATTTCTACTGCGTTGAATAGAAAACCGCATTGGCTTTAATTCAAATTTAGTTTTTTGAAGATAGTGGAAAAAAAATATTTTTCGCCAAAAAAAACAATGGACTACCCCCTTTGCTTTTTTTAAAAAATGATAAAAAAAATTTTCTTCCACTATCCATTAAAAAAAAATTTGTAGTTAAGGCCAATACGGTTAGCTATCCAACGCAAAAGAAATCAAGTCGATATATTGAAAACTTTTCAAGTTATGGCCAAAAACGTAAATAGTTCTACTAAAAAGTGGCCGGAAATAGGCAGTAGTATAACTACTTACCTTTTTGGTCATAACTTGCTTACTTTTCTAGATATCGACTTGATTTCTACTGCGTTGAATAGAAAACCGCATTGGCTTTAATTCAAATTTAGTTTTTTGAAGATAGTGGAAAAGAAATATTTTTCGCCAAAAAAAACAATGGACTACCACCTTTGCTTTTTTTTTAAAAATGATAAAAAAAATTTTCTCCCACTATCCATTAAAAAAAATTCGTAGTTAAGGCCAATACGGTTAGCTATCCAACGCAAAAGAAATCAAGTCGATATATTGAAAAGTTTTCAAATTATGGCCAAAAACGTAAATAGTTATACTAAAAAGTGGCCGGAAATATTCAGTAGTATAACTACTTACCTTTTTGGTCATAACTTGCTTACTTTTCTAGATATCGACTTGATTTCTACTGCGTTTAATAGAAAACCGCATTGGCTTTAATTCAAATTTAGTTTTTTGAAGATAGTGGAAAAGAAATATTTTTCGCCAAAAAAAACAATGGACTACCCCCTTTGCTTTTTTTTAAAAAATGATAAAAAAAATTTTCTTCCACTATCCATTAAAAAAAAATTTGTAGTTAAGGCCAATACGGTTAGCTATCCAACGCAAAAGAAATCAAGTCGATATATTGAAAACTTTTCAAGTTATGGCCAAAAACGTAAATAGTTCTACTAAAAAGTGGCCGGAAATATGCAGTAGTATAACTACTTACCTTTTTGGTCATAACTTGCTTACTTTTCTAGATATCGACTTGATTTCTACTGCGTTGAATAGAAAACCGCATTGGCTTTAATTCAAATTTAGTTTTTTGAAGATAGTGGAAAAGAAATATTTTTCGCCAAAAAAAACAATGGACTACCCCCTTTGCTTTTTTTTAAAAAATGATAAAAAAAATTTTCTTCCACTATCCATTAAAAAAAAATTTGTAGTTAAGGCCAATACGGTTAGCTATCCAACGCAAAAGAAATCAAGTCGATATATTGAAAAGTTTTCAAATTATGGCCAAAAACGTAAATAGTTCTACTAAAAAGTGGCCGGAAATATGCAGTAGTATAACTACTTACCTTTTTGGTCATAACTTGCTTACTTTTCTAGATATCGACTTGATTTCTACTGCGTTGAATAGAAAACCGCATTGGCTTTAATTCAAATTTAGTTTTTTGAAGATAGTGGAAAAGAAATATTTTTCGCCAAAAAAAACAATGGACTACCCCCTTTGCTTTTTTTTAAAAAATGATAAAAAAAATTTTCTTCCACTATCCATTAAAAAAAAATTTGTAGTTAAGGCCAATACGGTTAGCTATCCAACGCAAAAGAAATCAAGTCGATATATTGAAAAGTTTTCAAATTATGGCCAAAAACGTAAATAGTTCTACTAAAAAGTGGCCGGAAATATGCAGTAGTATAACTACTTACCTTTTTGGTCATAACTTGCTTACTTTTCTAGATATCGACTTGATTTCTACTGCGTTGAATAGAAAACCGCATTGGCTTTAATTCAAATTTAGTTTTTTGAAGATAGTGGAAAAAAAATATTTTTCGCCAAAAAAAACAATGGACTACCCCCTTTGCTTTTTTTAAAAAATGATAAAAAAAATTTTCTTCCACTATCCATTAAAAAAAAATTTGTAGTTAAGGCCAATACGGTTAGCTATCCAACGCAAAAGAAATCAAGTCGATATATTGAAAACTTTTCAAGTTATGGCCAAAAACGTAAATAGTTCTACTAAAAAGTGGCCGGAAATAGGCAGTAGTATAACTACTTACCTTTTTGGTCATAACTTGCTTACTTTTCTAGATATCGACTTGATTTCTACTGCGTTGAATAGAAAACCGCATTGGCTTTAATTCAAATTTAGTTTTTTGAAGATAGTGGAAAAGAAATATTTTTCGCCAAAAAAAACAATGGACTACCACCTTTGCTTTTTTTTTAAAAATGATAAAAAAAATTTTCTCCCACTATCCATTAAAAAAAATTCGTAGTTAAGGCCAATACGGTTAGCTATCCAACGCAAAAGAAATCAAGTCGATATATTGAAAAGTTTTCAAATTATGGCCAAAAACGTAAATAGTTATACTAAAAAGTGGCCGGAAATATTCAGTAGTATAACTACTTACCTTTTTGGTCATAACTTGCTTACTTTTCTAGATATCGACTTGATTTCTACTGCGTTGAATAGAAAACCGCATTGGCTTTAATTCAAATTTAGTTTTTTGAAGATAGTGGAAAAGAAATATTTTTCGCCAAAAAAAACAATGGACTACCCCCTTTGCTTTTTTTTAAAAAATGATAAAAAAAATTTTCTTCCACTATCCATTAAAAAAAAATTTGTTGTTAAGGCCAATACGGTTAGCTATCCAACGCAAAAGAAATCAAGTCGATATATTGAAAACTTTTCAAGTTATGGCCAAAAACGTAAATAGTTCTACTAAAAAGTGGCCGGAAATAGGCAGTAGTATAACTACTTACCTTTTTGGTCATAACTTGCTTACTTTTCTAGATATCGACTTGATTTCTACTGCGTTGAATAGAAAACCGCATTGGCTTTAATTCAAATTTAGTTTTTTGAAGATAGTGGAAAAAAAATATTTTTCGCCAAAAAAAACAATGGACTACCCCCTTTGCTTTTTTTAAAAAATGATAAAAAAAATTTTCTTCCACTATCCATTAAAAAAAAATTTTTAGTTAAGGCCAATACGGTTAGCTATCCAACGCAAAAGAAATCAAGTCGATATATTGAAAACTTTTCAAGTTATGGCCAAAAACGTAAATAGTTCTACTAAAAAGTGGCCGGAAATATGCAGTAGTATAACTACTTACCTTTTTGGTCATAACTTGCTTACTTTTCTAGATATCGACTTGATTTCTACTGCGTTGAATAGAAAACCGCATTGGCTTTAATTCAAATTTAGTTTTTTGAAGATAGTGGAAAAGAAATATTTTTCGCCAAAAAAAACAATGGACTACCCCCTTTGCTTTTTTTTAAAAAATGATAAAAAAAATTTTCTTCCACTATCCATTAAAAAAAATTTGCAGTTAAGGCCAATACGGTTAGCTATCCAACGCAAAAGAAATCAAGTCGATATATTGAAAACTTTTCAAGTTATGGCCAAAAACGTAAATAGTTCTACTAAAAAGTGGCCGGAAATAGGCAGTAGTATAACTACTTACCTTTTTGGTCATAACTTGCTTACTTTTCTAGATATCGACTTGATTTCTACTGCGTTGAATAGAAAACCGCATTGGCTTTAATTCAAATTTAGTTTTTTGAAGATAGTGGAAAAAAAATATTTTTCGCCAAAAAAAACAATGGACTACCCCTTTGCTTTTTTTAAAAAATGATAAAAAAAATTTTCTTCCACTATCCATTAAAAAAAAATTTGTAGTTAAGGCCAATACGGTTAGCTATCCAACGCAAAAGAAATCAAGTCGATATATTGAAAAGTTTTCAAGTTATGGCCAAAAACGTAAATAGTTCTACTAAAAAGTGGCCGGAAATATGCAGTAGTATAACTACTTACCTTTTTGGTCATAACTTGCTTACTTTTCTAGATATCGACTTGATTTCTACTGCGTTGAATAGAAAACCGCATTGGCTTTAATTCAAATTTAGTTTTTTGAAGATAGTGGAAAAAAAATATTTTTCGCCAAAAAAAACAATGGACTACCCCCTTTGCTTTTTTTAAAAAATGATAAAAAAAATTTTCTTCCACTATCCATTAAAAAAAAATTTTTAGTTAAGGCCAATACGGTTAGCTATCCAACGCAAAAGAAATCAAGTCGATATATTGAAAACTTTTCAAGTTATGGCCAAAAACGTAAATAGTTCTACTAAAAAGTGGCCGGAAATATGCAGTAGTATAACTACTTACCTTTTTGGTCATAACTTGCTTACTTTTCTAGATATCGACTTGATTTCTACTGCATTGAATAGAAAACCGCATTGGCTTTAATTAAAATTTAGTTTTTTGAAGATAGTGGAAAAGAAATATTTTTCGCCAAAAAAAACAATGGACTACCCCCTTTGCTTTTTTTTTAAAAATGATAAAAAAAATTTTCTTCCACTATCCATTAAAAAAAAATTTGTTGTTAAGGCCAATACGGTTAGCTATCCAACGCAAAAGAAATCAAGTCGATATATTGAAAACTTTTCAAGTTATGGCCAAAAACGTAAATAGTTCTACTAAAAAGTGGCCGGAAATATGCAGTAGTATAACTACTTACCTTTTTGGTCATAACTTGCTTACTTTTCTAGATATCGACTTGATTTCTACTGCGTTGAATAGAAAACCGCATTGGCTTTAATTCAAATTTAGTTTTTTGAAGATAGTGGAAAAAAAATATTTTTCGCCAAAAAAAAACAATGGACTACCCCCTTTGCTTTTTTTAAAAAATGATAAAAAAAATTTTCTTCCACTATCCATTAAAAATAAATTTGTAGTTAAGGCCAATACGGTTAGCTATCCAACGCAAAAGAAATCAAGTCGATATAATGAAAACTTTTCAAGTTATGACCAAAAACGTAAATAGTTCTACTAAAAAGTGGCCGGAAATAGGCAGTAGTATAACTACTTACCTTTTTGGTCATAACTTGCCTACTTTTCTAGATATCGACTTGATTTCTACTGCGTTGAATAGAAAACCGCATTGGCTTTATTTCAAATTTAGTTTTTTGAAGATAGTGGAAAAGAAATATTTTTCGCCAAAAAAAACAATGGACTACCCCCTTTGGTTTTTTTTAAAAAATGATAAAAAAATTTTCTTCCACTATCCATTAAAAAACATTTATTGTTAAGGCCAATACGGTTAGCTATCCAAAGCAAAAGAAATCAAGTCGATATATTGAAAACTTTTCAAGTTATGGCCAAAAACGTAAATAGTTCTACTAAAAAGTGGCCGGAAATAGGCAGTAGTATAACTACTTACCTTTTTGGTCATAACTTGCTTACTTTTCTAGATATCGACTTGATTTCTACTGCGTTGAATAGAAAACCGCATTGGCTTTAATTCAAATTTAGTTTTTTGAAGATAGTGGAAAAGAAATATTTTTCGCCAAAAAAAACAATGGACTACCCCCCTTGCTTTTTTTTAAAAAATGATAAAAAAAATTTTCTTCCACTATCCATTAAAAAACATTTATAGTTAAGGCCAATACGGTTAGCTATCCAACGCAAAAGAAATCAAGTCGATATATTGAAAACTTTTCAAGTTATGGCCAAAAACGTAAATAGTTCTACTAAAAAGTGGCCGGAAATAGGCAGTAGTATAACTACTTACCTTTTTGGTCATAACTTGCTTACTTTTCTAGATATCGACTTGATTTCTACTGCGTTGAATAGAAAACCGCATTGGCTTTAATTCAAATTTAGTTTTTTGAAGATAGTGGAAAAGAAATATTTTTCGCCAAAAAAAACAATGGACTACCCCCTTTGCTTTTTTTTAAAAAATGATAAAAAAATTTTCTTCCACTATCCATTAAAAAACATTTATAGTTAAGGCCAATACGGTTAGCTATCCAAAGCAAAAGAAATCAAGTCGATATATTGAAAACTTTTCAAGTTATGGCCAAAAACGTAAATAGTTCTACTAAAAAGTGGCCGGAAATAGGCAGTAGTATAACTACTTACCTTTTTGGTCATAACTTGCTTACTTTTCTAGATATCGACTTGATTTCTACTGCGTTGAATAGAAAACCGCATTGGCTTTAATTCAAATTTAGTTTTTTGAAGATAGTGGAAAAGAAATATTTTTCGCCAAAAAAAACAATGGACTACCCCCTTTGCTTTTTTTTAAAAAATGATAAAAAAAATTTTCTTCCACTATCCATTAAAAAACATTTATAGTTAAGGCCAATACGGTTAGCTATCCAACGCAAAAGAAATCAAGTCGATATATTGAAAACTTTTCAAGTTATGGCCAAAAACGTAAATAGTTCTACTAAAAAGTGGCCGGAAATAGGCAGTAGTATAACTACTTACCTTTTTGGTCATAACTTGCCTACTTTTTTAGATATCGACTTGATTTCTACTGCGTTGAATAGAGAACCGCATTGGCTTTAATTAAAATTTAGTTTTTTGAAGATAGTGGAAAAGAAATATTTTTCGCCAAAAAAAACAATGGACTACCCCCTTTGCTTTTTTTTAAAAAATGATAAAAAAATTTTCTTCCACTATCCATTAAAAAACATTTATAGTTAAGGCCAATACGGTTAGCTATCCAAAGCAAAAGAAATCAAGTCGATATATTGAAAACTTTTCAAGTTATGGCCAAAAACGTAAATAGTTCTACTAAAAAGTGGCCGGAAATAGGCAGTAGTATAACTACTTACCTTTTTGGTCATAACTTGCTTACTTTTCTAGATATCGACTTGATTTCTACTGCGTTGAATAGAAAACCGCATTGGCTTTAATTCAAATTTAGTTTTTTGAAGATAGTGGAAAAGAAATATTTTTCGCCAAAAAAAACAATGGACTACCCCCTTTGCTTTTTTTTAAAAAATGATAAAAAAATTTTCTTCCACTATCCATTAAAAAACATTTATAGTTAAGGCCAATACGGTTAGCTATCCAAAGCAAAAGAAATCAAGTCGATATATTGAAAACTTTTCAAGTTATGGCCAAAAACGTAAATAGTTCTACTAAAAAGTGGCCGGAAATAGGCAGTAGTATAACTACTTACCTTTTTGGTCATAACTTGCTTACTTTTCTAGATATCGACTTGATTTCTACTGCGTTGAATAGAAAACCGCATTGGCTTTAATTCAAATTTAGTTTTTTGAAGATAGTGGAAAAGAAATATTTTTCGCCAAAAAAAACAATGGACTACCCCCTTTGCTTTTTTTTAAAAAATGATAAAAAAATTTTCTTCCACTATCCATTAAAAAACATTTATAGTTAAGGCCAATACGGTTAGCTATCCAAAGCAAAAGAAATCAAGTCGATATATTGAAAACTTTTCAAGTTATGGCCAAAAACGTAAATAGTTCTACTAAAAAGTGGCCGGAAATAGGCAGTAGTATAACTACTTACCTTTTTGGTCATAACTTGCTTACTTTTCTAGATATCGACTTGATTTCTACTGCGTTGAATAGAAAACCGCATTGGCTTTAATTAAAATTTAGTTTTTTGAAGATAGTGGAAAAGAAATATTTTTCGCCAAAAAAAACAATGGACTACCCCCTTTGCTTTTTTTTAAAAAATGATAAAAAAATTTTCTTCCACTATCCATTAAAAAACATTTATAGTTAAGGCCAATACGGTTAGCTATCCAAAGCAAAAGAAATCAAGTCGATATATTGAAAACTTTTCAAGTTATGGCCAAAAACGTAAATAGTTCTACTAAAAAGTGGCCGGAAATAGGCAGTAGTATAACTACTTACCTTTTTGGTCATAACTTGCTTACTTTTCTAGATATCGACTTGATTTCTACTGCGTTGAATAGAAAACCGCATTGGCTTTAATTCAAATTTAGTTTTTTGAAGATAGTGGAAAAGAAATATTTTTCGCCAAAAAAAACAATGGACTACCCCCTTTGCTTTTTTTTAAAAAATGATAAAAAAATTTTCTTCCACTATCCATTAAAAAACATTTATAGTTAAGGCCAATACGGTTAGCTATCCAAAGCAAAAGAAATCAAGTCGATATATTGAAAACTTTTCAAGTTATGGCCAAAAACGTAAATAGTTCTACTAAAAAGTGGCCGGAAATAGGCAGTAGTATAACTACTTACCTTTTTGGTCATAACTTGCTTACTTTTCTAGATATCGACTTGATTTCTACTGCGTTGAATAGAAAACCGCATTGGCTTTAATTCAAATTTAGTTTTTTGAAGATAGTGGAAAAGAAATATTTTTCGCCAAAAAAAACAATGGACTACCCCCTTTGCTTTTTTTTAAAAAATGATAAAAAAATTTTCTTCCACTATCCATTAAAAAACATTTATAGTTAAGGCCAATACGGTTAGCTATCCAAAGCAAAAGAAATCAAGTCGATATATTGAAAACTTTTCAAGTTATGGCCAAAAACGTAAATAGTTCTACTAAAAAGTGGCCGGAAATAGGCAGTAGTATAACTACTTACCTTTTTGGTCATAACTTGCTTACTTTTCTAGATATCGACTTGATTTCTACTGCGTTGAATAGAAAACCGCATTGGCTTTAATTCAAATTTAGTTTTTTGAAGATAGTGGAAAAGAAATATTTTTCGCCAAAAAAAACAATGGACTACCCCCTTTGCTTTTTTTTAAAAAATGATAAAAAAAATTTTCTTCCACTATCCATTAAAAAACATTTATAGTTAAGGCCAATACGGTTAGCTATCCAACGCAAAAGAAATCAAGTCGATATATTGAAAACTTTTCAAGTTATGGCCAAAAACGTAAATAGTTCTACTAAAAAGTGGCCGGAAATAGGCAGTAGTATAACTACTTACCTTTTTGGTCATAACTTGCCTACTTTTTTAGATATCGACTTGATTTCTACTGCGTTGAATAGAGAACCGCATTGGCTTTAATTAAAATTTAGTTTTTTGAAGATAGTGGAAAAGAAATATTTTTCGCCAAAAAAAACAATGGACTACCCCCTTTGCTTTTTTTTAAAAAATGATAAAAAAATTTTCTTCCACTATCCATTAAAAAACATTTATAGTTAAGGCCAATACGGTTAGCTATCCAAAGCAAAAGAAATCAAGTCGATATATTGAAAACTTTTCAAGTTATGGCCAAAAACGTAAATAGTTCTACTAAAAAGTGGCCGGAAATAGGCAGTAGTATAACTACTTACCTTTTTGGTCATAACTTGCTTACTTTTCTAGATATCGACTTGATTTCTACTGCGTTGAATAGAAAACCGCATTGGCTTTAATTCAAATTTAGTTTTTTGAAGATAGTGGAAAAGAAATATTTTTCGCCAAAAAAAACAATGGACTACCCCCTTTGCTTTTTTTTAAAAAATGATAAAAAAATTTTCTTCCACTATCCATTAAAAAACATTTATAGTTAAGGCCAATACGGTTAGCTATCCAAAGCAAAAGAAATCAAGTCGATATATTGAAAACTTTTCAAGTTATGGCCAAAAACGTAAATAGTTCTACTAAAAAGTGGCCGGAAATAGGCAGTAGTATAACTACTTACCTTTTTGGTCATAACTTGCTTACTTTTCTAGATATCGACTTGATTTCTACTGCGTTGAATAGAAAACCGCATTGGCTTTAATTCAAATTTAGTTTTTTGAAGATAGTGGAAAAGAAATATTTTTCGCCAAAAAAAACAATGGACTACCCCCTTTGCTTTTTTTTAAAAAATGATAAAAAAATTTTCTTCCACTATCCATTAAAAAACATTTATAGTTAAGGCCAATACGGTTAGCTATCCAACGCAAAAGAAATCAAGTCGATATATTGAAAACTTTTCAAGTTATGGCCAAAAACGTAAATAGTTCTACTAAAAAGTGGCCGGAAATAGGCAGTAGTATAACTACTTACCTTTTTGGTCATAACTTGCCTACTTTTTTAGATATCGACTTGATTTCTACTGCGTTGAATAGAGAACCGCATTGGCTTTAATTCAAATTTAGTTTTTTGAAGATAGTGGAAAAGAAATATTTTTCGCCAAAAAAAACAATGGACTACCCCCTTTGCTTTTTTTTAAAAAATGATAAAAAAATTTTCTTCCACTATCCATTAAAAAACATTTATAGTTAAGGCCAATACGGTTAGCTATCCAAAGCAAAAGAAATCAAGTCGATATATTGAAAACTTTTCAAGTTATGGCCAAAAACGTAAATAGTTCTACTAAAAAGTGGCCGGAAATAGGCAGTAGTATAACTACTTACCTTTTTGGTCATAACTTGCTTACTTTTCTAGATATCGACTTGATTTCTACTGCGTTGAATAGAAAACCGCATTGGCTTTAATTCAAATTTAGTTTTTTGAAGATAGTGGAAAAGAAATATTTTTCGCCAAAAAAAACAATGGACTACCCCCTTTGCTTTTTTTTAAAAAATGATAAAAAAATTTTCTTCCACTATCCATTAAAAAACATTTATAGTTAAGGCCAATACGGTTAGCTATCCAACGCAAAAGAAATCAAGTCGATATATTGAAAACTTTTCAAGTTATGGCCAAAAACGTAAATAGTTCTACTAAAAAGTGGCCGGAAATAGGCAGTAGTATAACTACTTACCTTTTTGGTCATAACTTGCTTACTTTTCTAGATATCGACTTGACTTCTACTGCGTTGAATATAGAACCGCATTAGCTTTAATTCAAATTTACTTTTTTGCAGATAGTGGAAAAAAAATATTTTTCGCCAAAAAAAACAATGGACTACCCCCTTTGCTTATTTTAAAAAAATGATTAAAAAAAGTTTCTTCCACTATCCATTAAAAAAAATTTGTAGTTAAGGCCAATACGGTTAGCTATCCAACGCAAAAGCAATCAAGTCGATATAATGAAAACTTTTCAAGTTATGACCAAAAACGTAAATAGTTCTACTAAAAAGTGGCCGGAAATAGGCAGTAGTATAACTACTTACCTTTTTGGTCATAACTTGCTTACTTTTCTAGATATCGACTTGATTTCTACTGCGTTGAATAGAAAACCGCATTGGCTTTAATTCAAATTTAGTTTTTTGAAGATAGTGGAAAAAAAAAATTTTTCGCCAAAAAAAACAATGGACTACCCCCTTTGCTTTTTTTAAAAAATGATAAAAAAAATTTTCTTCCACTATCCATTAAAAAAAATTTGTAGTTAAGGCCAATACGGTTAGCTATCCAACGCAAAAGAAATCAAGTCGATATATTGAAAACTTTTCAAGTTATGACCAAAAACGTAAATAGTTTTACTAAAAAGTGGCCGGAAATAGGCAGCAGTATAACTACTTACCTTTTTGGTCATAACTTGCTTACTGCGTTGAATAGAGAACCGCATTGGCTTTAATTCAAATTTGGTTTTTCGAAGATAGTGGAAAAAAAATATTTTTTCGCCAAAAAAAAACAATGGACTACCCCCTTTGCTTTTTTTAAAAAATGATAAAAAAAATTTTCTTCCACTATCCATTAAAAAAAAATTTGTAGTTAAGGCCAATACGGTTATCTATCCAACGCAAAAGAAATAAAGTCGATATAATGAAAACTTTTCAAGTTACGACCAAAAACGTAAATAGTTCTACTAAAAAGTGGGCGGAAATAGGCAGTAGTATAACTACTTACCTTTTTGGTCATAACTTGCTTACTTTTCTAGATATCGACTTGATTTCTACTGCGTTGAATAGAGAACCGCATTGGGTTTAATTCAAATTTGCTTTTTTGCAGATAGTGGAAAAAAAATATTTTTCGCCAAAAAAAACAATGGACTACCCCCTTTGCTTTTTTTAAAAAATGATAAAAAAAATTTTCTTCCACTATCCATTAAAAAAAAATTTGCAGTTAAGGCCAATACGGTTAGCTATCCAACGCAAAAGAATTCAAGTCGATATATTGAAAACTTTTCAAGTTATGGCCAAAAACGTAAATAGTTCTACTAAAAAGTGGCCGGAAATAGGCAGTAGTATAACTACTTACCTTTTTGGTCATAACTTGCTTACTTTTCTAGATATCGACTTGATTTCCACTGCGTTGAATAGAGAACCGCATTGGCTTTAATTCAAATTTAGTTTTTTGAAGATAGTGGAAAAGAAATATTTTTCGCCAAAAAAAACAATGGACTACCCCCTTTGCTTTTTTTTAAAAAATGATAAAAAAAATTTTCTTCCACTATCCATTAAAAAAAATTTGTAGTTAAGGCCAATACGGTTAGCTATCCAACGCAAAAGAAATCAAGTCGATATATTGAAAACTTTTCAAGTTATGACCAAAAACGTAAATAGTTCTACTAAAAAGTGGCCGGAAATAGGCAGTAGTATAACTACTTACCTTTTTGGTCATAACTTGCTTACTTTTCTAGATATCGACTTGACTTCTACTGCGTTGAATAGAGAACCGCATTAGCTTTAATTCAAATTTACTTTTTTGCAGATAGTGGAAAAAAAATATTTTTCGCCAAAAAAAACAATGGACTACCCCCTTTGCTTATTTTAAAAAAATGATTAAAAAAAGTTTCTTCCACTATCCATTAAAAAAAATTTGTAGTTAAGGCCAATACGGTTAGCTATCCAACGCAAAAGAAACCAAGTCGATATATTGAAAACTTTTCAAGTTATGGCCAAAAACGTAAATAGTTCTACTAAAAAGTGGCCGGAAATAGGCAGTAGTATAACTACTTACCTTTTTGGTCATAACTTGCTTACTTTTCTAGATATCGACTTGATTTCTACTGCGTTGAATAGAGAACCGCATTGGCTTTAATTCAAATTTGGTTTTTTGAAGATAGTGGAAAAGAAATATTTTTCGCCAAAAAAAACAATGGACTACCCCTTTTGCTTTTTTTTAAAAAATGATAAAAAAAATTTTCTTCCACTATCCATTAAAAAAAATTTGTAGTTAAGGCCAATACGGTTAGCTATCCAACGCAAAAGAAATCAAGTCGATATATTGAAAACTTTTCAAGTTATGACCAAAAACGTAAATAGTTTTACTAAAAAGTGGCCGGAAATAGGCAGCAGTATAACTACTTACCTTTTTGGTCATAACTTGCTTACTGCGTTGAATAGAAAACCGCATTGGCTTTAATTCAAATTTAGTTTTTTGAAGATAGTGGAAAAAAAAAATTTTTCGCCAAAAAAAACAATGGACTACCCCCTTTGCTTTTTTTAAAAAATGATAAAAAAAATTTTCTTCCACTATCCATTAAAAAAAATTTGTAGTTAAGGCCAATACGGTTAGCTATCCAACGCAAAAGAAATCAAGTCGATATATTGAAAACTTTTCAAGTTATGACCAAAAACGTAAATAGTTTTACTAAAAAGTGGCCGGAAATAGGCAGCAGTATAACTACTTACCTTTTTGGTCATAACTTGCTTACTGCGTTGAATAGAGAACCGCATTGGCTTTAATTCAAATTTGGTTTTTCGAAGATAGTGGAAAAAAAATATTTTTTCGCCAAAAAAAAACAATGGACTACCCCCTTTGCTTTTTTTAAAAAATGATAAAAAAAATTTTCTTCCACTATCCATTAAAAAAAAATTTGTAGTTAAGGCCAATACGGTTATCTATCCAACGCAAAAGAAATAAAGTCGATATAATGAAAACTTTTCAAGTTACGACCAAAAACGTAAATAGTTCTACTAAAAAGTGGCCGGAAATAGGCAGTAGTATAACTACTTACCTTTTTGGTCATAACTTGCTTACTTTTCTAGATATCGACTTGATTTCTACTGCGTTGAATAGAGAACCGCATTGGGTTTAATTCAAATTTGCTTTTTTGCAGATAGTGGAAAAAAAATATTTTTCGCCAAAAAAAACAATGGACTACCCCCTTTGCTTTTTTTAAAAAATGATAAAAAAAATTTTCTTCCACTATCCATTAAAAAAAAATTTGCAGTTAAGGCCAATACGGTTAGCTATCCAACGCAAAAGAATTCAAGTCGATATATTGAAAACTTTTCAAGTTATGGCCAAAAACGTAAATAGTTCTACTAAAAAGTGGCCGGAAATAGGCAGTAGTATAACTACTTACCTTTTTGGTCATAACTTGCTTACTTTTCTAGATATCGACTTGACTTCTACTGCGTTGAATAGAGAACCGCATTAGCTTTAATTCAAATTTACTTTTTTGCAGATAGTGGAAAAAAAATATTTTTCGCCAAAAAAAACAATGGACTACCCCCTTTGCTTATTTTAAAAAAATGATTAAAAAAAGTTTCTTCCACTATCCATTAAAAAAAATTTGTAGTTAAGGCCAATACGGTTAGCTATCCAACGCAAAAGAAATCAAGTCGATATATTGAAAACTTTTCAAGTTATGGCCAAAAACGTAAATAGTTCTACTAAAAAGTGGCCGGAAATAGGCAGTAGTATAACTACTTACCTTTTTGGTCATAACTTGCTTACTTTTCTAGATATCGACTTGATTTCTACTGCGTTGAATAGAGAACCGCATTGGCTTTAATTCAAATTTGGTTTTTTGAAGATAGTGGAAAAGAAATATTTTTCGCCAAAAAAAACAATGGACTACCCCTTTTGCTTTTTTTTAAAAAATGATAAAAAAAATTTTCTTCCACTATCCATTAAAAAAAATTTGTAGTTAAGGCCAATACGGTTAGCTATCCAACGCAAAAGAAATCAAGTCGATATATTGAAAACTTTTCAAGTTATGGCCAAAAACGTAAATAGTTCTACTAAAAAGTGGCCGGAAATAGGCAGTAGTATAACTACTTACCTTTTTGGTCATAACTTGCTTACTTTTCTAGATATCGACTTGATTTCTACTGCGTTGAATAGAGAACCGCATTGGCTTTAATTCAAATTTGCTTTTTTGCAGATAGTGGAAAAAAAATATTTTTCGCCAAAAAAAACAATGGACTACCCCCTTTGCTTTTTTTAAAAAATGATAAAAAAAATTTTCTTCCACTATCCATTAAAAAAATTTGTAGTTAAGGCCAATACGGTTAACTATCCAACGCAAAAGAAATCAAGTCGATATAATGAAAACTTTTCAAGTTATGACCAAAAACGTAAATAGTTCTACTGAAAAGTGGCCGGAAATAGGCAGTAGTATAACTACTTACCTTTTTGGTCATAACTTGCTTACTTTTCTAGATATCGACTTGATTTCTAATGCGTTAAATAGAGAACCGCATTGGCTTTAATTCAAATTTGGTTTTTTGAAGATAGTGGAAAAAAAAAATTTTTCGCCAAAAAAAACAATGGACTACCCCCTTTGCTTTTTTTTAAAAAATGATAAAAAAATTTTCTTCCACAATCCATTAAAAAAAAATTTGTAGTTAAGGCCAATACGGTTAGCTATCCAACGCAAAAGAAACCAAGTCGATATAATGAAAACTTTTCAAGTTATGACCAAAAACGTAAATAGTTCTACTAAAAAGTGGCCGGAAATAGGCAGTAGTATAACTACTTACCTTTTTGGTCATAACTTGCTTACTTTTCTAGATATCGACTTGATTTCTACTGCGTTGAATAGAAAACCGCATTGGCTTTAATTCAAATTTATTTTTTTGAAGATAGTGGAAAAAAAATATTTTTCGCAAAAAAAAACAATGGACTACCCCCTTTGCTTTTTTTAAAAAATGAAAGAAAAAATTTTCTTCCACTATCCATTAAAAAAAATTTGTAGTTAAGGCCAATACGGTAAGCTATCCAACGCAAAAGAAATCAAGTCGATATATTGAAAACTTTTCAAGTTATGGCCAAAAACGTAAATAGTTCTACTAAAAAGTGGCCGGAAATAGGCAGTAGTATAACTACTTACCTTTTTGGTCATAGCTTGCTTACTTTTCTAGATATCGACTTGATTTCTACTGCGTTGAATAGAGAACCGCATTGGCTTTAATTCAAATTTGGTTTTTTGAAGATAGTGGAAAAGAAATATTTTTCGCCAAAAAAAACAATGGACTACCCCTTTTGCTTTTTTTTAAAAAATGATAAAAAAAATTTTCTTCCACTATCCATTAAAAAAAATTTGTAGTTAAGGCCAATACGGTTAGCTATCCAACGCAAAAGAAATCAAGTCGATATATTGAAAACTTTTCAAGTTATGGCCAAAAACGTAAATAGTTCTACTAAAAAGTGGCCGGAAATAGGCAGTAGTATAACTACTTACCTTTTTGGTCATAACTTGCTTACTTTTCTAGATATCGACTTGATTTCTACTGCGTTGAATAGAAAACCGCATTGGCTTTAATTCAAATTTATTTTTTTGAAGATAGTGGAAAAAAAATATTTTTCGCAAAAAAAAACAATGGACTACCCCTTTTGCTTTTTTTTAAAAAATGATAAAAAAAATTTTCTTCCACTATCCATTAAAAAAAATTTGTAGTTAAGGCCAATACGGTTAGCTATCCAACGCAAAAGAAATCAAGTCGATATATTGAAAACTTTTCAAGTTATGGCCAAAAACGTAAATAGTTCTACTAAAAAGTGGCCGGAAATAGGCAGTAGTATAACTACTTACCTTTTTGGTCATAACTTGCTTACTTTTCTAGATATCGACTTGATTTCTACTGCGTTGAATAGAAAACCGCATTGGCTTTAATTCAAATTTAGTTTTTTGAAGATTGTGGAAAAAAAATATTTTTCGCCAAAAAAAAACAATGGACTACCCCCTTTGCTTTTTTTTAAAAAATGATAAAAAAAATTTTCTTCCACTATCCATTAAAAAAAAATTTGTAGTTAAGGCCAATACGGTTAGCTATCCAACGCAAAAGAAATCAAGTCGATATATTGAAAAGTTTTCAAGTTATGGCCAAAAACGTATATAGTTCTACTAAAAAGTGGCCGGAAATATGCAGTAGTATAACTACTTACCTTTTTGGTCATAACTTGCTTACTTTTCTAGATATCGACTTGATTTCTACTGCGTTGAATAGAAAACCGCATTGGCTTTAATTCAAATTTAGTTTTTTGAAGATAGTGGAAAAGAAATATTTTTCGCCAAAAAAAACAATGGACTACCCCCTTTGCTTTTTTTTAAAAAATGATAAAAAAAATTTTCTTCCACTATCCATTAAAAAAAAATTTATAGTTAAGGCCAATACGGTTAGCTATCCAACGCAAAAGAAATCAAGTCGATATATTGAAAAGTTTTCAAGTTATGGCCAAAAACGTAAATAGTTCTACTAAAAAGTGGCCGGAAATAGGCAGTAGTATAACTACTTACCTTTTTGGTCATAACTTGCTTACTTTTCTAGATATCGACTTGATTTCTACTGCGTTGAATAGAAAACCGCATTGGCTTTAATTCAAATTTAGTTTTTTGAAGATTGTGGAAAAAAAATATTTTTCGCCAAAAAAAACAATGGACTACCCCCTTTGCTTTTTTTAAAAAATGATAAAAAAAATTTTCTTCCACTATCCACTAAAAAAAATTTGTGGTTAAGGCCAATACGGTTAGCTATGCAACGCAAAAGAAATCAAGTCGATATATTGAAAACTTTTCAAGTTATGGCCAAAAACGTAAATAGTTCTTCTAAAAAGTGGCCGGAAATAGGCAGTAGTATAACTACTTACCTTTTTGGTCATAACTTGCTTACTTTTCTAGATATCGACTTGATTTCTACTGCGTTGAATAGAAAACCGCATTGGCTTTAATTCAAATTTAGTTTTTTGAAGATTGTGGAAAAAAAATATTTTTCGCCAAAAAAAACAATGGACTACCCCCTTTGCTTTTTTTAAAAAAATGATAAAAAAAATTTTCTTCCACTATCCACTAAAAAAAATTTGTGGTTAAGGCCAATACGGTTAGCTATGCAACGCAAAAGAAATCAAGTCGATATATTGAAAACTTTTCAAGTTATGGCCAAAAACGTAAATAGTTCTTCTAAAAAGTGGCCGGAAATAGGCAGTAGTATAACTACTTACCTTTTTGGTCATAACTTGCTTACTTTTCTAGATATCGACTTGATTTCTACTGCGTTGAATAGAAAACCGCATTGGCTTTAATTCAAATTTAGTTTTTTGAAGATAGTGGAAAAAAAATATTTTTCGCCAAAAAAAACAATGGACTACCCCCTTTGCTTTTTTTAAAAAATGATAAAAAAAATTTTCTTCCACTATCCATTAAAAAAAAATTTGTAGTTAAGGCCAATACGGTTAGCTATCCAACGCAAAAGAAATCAAGTCGATATATTGAAAAGTTTTCAAGTTATGGCCAAAAACGTATATAGTTCTACTAAAAAGTGGCCGGAAATAGGCAGTAGTATAACTACTTACCTTTTTGGTCATAGCTTGCTTACTTTTCTAGATATCGACTTGATTTCTACTGCGTTGAATAGAGAACCGCATTGGCTTTAATTCAAATTTGGTTTTTTGAAGATAGTGGAAAAGAAATATTTTTCGCCAAAAAAAACAATGGACTACCCCCTTTGCTTTTTTTTAAAAAATTATAAAAAAAATTTTCTTCCACTATCCATTAAAAAAATTTTGTAGTTAAGGCCAATACGGTTAGCTATCCAACGCAAAAGAAATCAAGTCGATATATTGAAAACTTTTCAAGTTATGGCCAAAAACGTAAATAGTTCTACTAAAAAGTGGCCGGAAATAGGCAGTAGTATAACTACTTACCTTTTTGGTCATAACTTGGTTACTTTTCTAGATATCGACTTGATTTCTACTGCGTTGAATAGAAAACCGCATTGGCTTTAATTCAAATTTGGTTTTTTGAAGATAGTGGAAAAAAAATATTTTTCGCCAAAAAAAACAATGGACTACCCCCTTTGCTTTTTTTTAAAAAATGATAAAAAAAATTTTCTTCCACTATCCATTAAAAAAAAATTTGTAGTTAAGGCCAATACGATTAGCTATCCAACGCAAAAGAAATCAAGTCGATATATTGAAAACTTTTCAAGTTATGGCCAAAAACGTAAATAGTTCTACTAAAAAGTGGCCGGAAATAGGCAGTAGTATAACTACTTACCTTTTTGGTCATAACTTGCTTACTTTTCTAGATATCAACTTTATTTCTACTGCGTTGAATAGAGAACCGCATTGGCTTTATTTCAAATTTGGTTTTTTGAAGATAGTGGAAAAAAAATATTTTTCGCCAAAAAAAACAATGGACTACCCCCTTTGCTTTTTTTTAAAAAATGATAAAAAAAATTTTCTTCCACTATCCATTAAAAAAAAATTTGTAGTTAAGGCCAATACGATTAGCTATCCAACGCAAAAGAAATCAAGTCGATATATTGAAAACTTTTCAAGTTATGGCCAAAAACGTAAATAGTTCTACTAAAAAGTGGCCGGAAATATGCAGTAGTATAACTACTTACCTTTTTGGTCATAACTTGCTTACTTTTCTAGATATCGACTTGATTTCTACTGCGTTGAATAGAAAACCGCATTGGCTTTAATTCAAATTTGGTTTTTTGAAGATAGTGGAAAAAAAATATTTTTCGCCAAAAAAAACAATGGACTACCCCCTTTGCTTTTTTTTAAAAAATGATAAAAAAAATTTTCTTCCACTATCCATTAAAAAAAAATTTATAGTTAAGGCCAATACGGTTAGCTATCCAACGCAAAAGAAATCAAGTCGATATATTGAAAAGTTTTCAAGTTATGGCCAAAAACGTAAATAGTTCTACTAAAAAGTGGCCGGAAATATGCAGTAGTATAACTACTTACCTTTTTGGTCATAACTTGCTTACTTTTCTAGATATCGACTTGATTTCTACTGCGTTGAATAGAAAACCGCATTGGCTTTAATTCAAATTTAGTTTTTTGAAGATTGTGGAAAAAAAATATTTTTCGCCAAAAAAAACAATGGACTACCCCCTTTGCTTTTTTTAAAAAATGATAAAAAAAATTTTCTTCCACTATCCACTAAAAAAAATTTGTGGTTAAGGCCAATACGGTTAGCTATGCAACGCAAAAGAAATCAAGTCGATATATTGAAAACTTTTCAAGTTATGGCCAAAAACGTAAATAGTTCTTCTAAAAAGTGGCCGGAAATAGGCAGTAGTATAACTACTTACCTTTTTGGTCATAACTTGCTTACTTTTCTAGATATCGACTTGATTTCTACTGCGTTGAATAGAAAACCGCATTGGCTTTAATTCAAATTTAGTTTTTTTAAGATTGTGGAAAAAAAATATTTTTCGCCAAAAAAAACAATGGACTACCCCCTTTGCTTTTTTTAAAAAATGATAAAAAAAATTTTCTTCCACTATCCACTAAAAAAAATTTGTGGTTAAGGCCAATACGGTTAGCTATGCAACGCAAAAGAAATCAAGTCGATATATTGAAAACTTTTCAAGTTATGGCCAAAAACGTAAATAGTTCTACTAAAAAGTGTCCGAAAATAGGCAGTAGTATAACTACTTACCTTTTTGGTCATAACTTGCTTACTTTTCTAGATATCGACTTGATTTCTACTGCGTTGAATAGAGAACCGCATTGGCTTTAATTCAAATTTGCTTTTTTGAAGATAGTGGAAAAAAAATATTTTTCGCCAAAAAAAACAATGGACTACCCCCTTTGCTTTTTTTTAAGAAAATGATAAAAAAAATTTTCTTCCACTATCCACTAAAAAAAATTTGTGGTTAAGGCCAATACGGTTAGCTATGCAACGCAAAAGAAATCAAGTCGATATATTGAAAACTTTTCAAGTTATGGCCAAAAACGTAAATAGTTCTTCTAAAAAGTGGCCGGAAATAGGCAGTAGTATAACTACTTACCTTTTTGGTCATAACTTGCTTACTTTTCTAGATATCGACTTGATTTCTACTGCGTTGAATAGAGAACCGCATTGGCTTTAATTCAAATTTGCTTTTTTGAAGATAGTGGAAAAAAAATATTTTTCGCCAAAAAAAACAATGGACTACCCCCTTTGCTTTTTTTTAAGAAAATGATAAAAAAAATTTTCTTCCACTATCCATTAAAAAAAATTTTTAGTTAAGGCCAATACGGTTAGCTATCCAACGCAAAAGAAATCAAGTCGATATATTGAAAAGTTTTCAAGTTATGGCCAAAAACGTAAATAGTTCTACTAAAAAGTGGCCGGAAATATGCAGTAGTATAACTACTTACCTTTTTGGTCATAACTTGCTTACTTTTCTAGATATCGACTTGATTTCTACTGCGTTGAATAGAAAACCGCATTGGCTTTAATTAAAATTTAGTTTTTTGAAGATAGTGGAAAAGAAATATTTTTCGCCAAAAAAAACAATGGACTACCCCCTTTGCTTTTTTTTAAAAAATGATAAAAAAAATTTTCTTCCACTATCCATTAAAAAAAAATTTGCAGTTAAGGCCAATACGGTTAGCTATCCAACGCAAAAGAAATCAAGTCGATATATTGAAAAGTTTTCAAGTTATGGCCAAAAACGTAAATAGTTCTACTAAAAAGTGGCCGGAAATATGCAGTAGTATAACTACTTACCTTTTTGGTCATAACTTGCTTACTTTTCTAGATATCGACTTGATTTCTACTGCGTTGAATAGAAAACCGCATTGGCTTTAATTCAAATTTAGTTTTTTGAAGATTGTGGAAAAAAAATATTTTTCGCCAAAAAAAACAATGGACTACCCCCTTTGCTTTTTTTAAAAAATGATAAAAAAAATTTTCTTCCACTATCCACTAAAAAAAATTTGTGGTTAAGGCCAATACGGTTAGCTATGCAACGCAAAAGCAATCAAGTCGATATATTAAAAATTTTTCAAGTTATGGCCAAAAACGTAAATAGTTCTTCTAAAAAGTGGCCGGAAATAGGCAGTAGTATAACTACTTACCTTTTTGGTCATAACTTGCTTACTTTTCTAGATATCGACTTGATTTCTACTGCGTTGAATAGAGAACCGCATTGGGTTTAATTCAAATTTAGTTTTTTTAAGATTGTGGAAAAAAAATATTTTTCGCCAAAAAAAACAATGGACTACCCCCTTTGCTTTTTTTAAAAAATGATAAAAAAAATTTTCTTCCACTATCCACTAAAAAAAATTTGTGGTTAAGGCCAATACGGTTAGCTATGCAACGCAAAAGAAATCAAGTCGATATATTGAAAACTTTTCAAGTTATGGCCAAAAACGTAAATAGTTCTACTAAAAAGTGTCCGAAAATAGGCAGTTGTATAACTACTTACCTTTTTGGTCATAACTTGCTTACTTTTCTAGATATCGACTTGATTTCTACTGCGTTGAATAGAAAACCGCATTGGCTTTAATTCAAATTTAGTTTTTTTAAGATTGTGGAAAAAAAATATTTTTCGCCAAAAAAAACAATGGACTACCCCCTTTGCTTTTTTTAAAAAATGATAAAAAAAATTTTCTTCCACTATCCACTAAAAAAAATTTGTGGTTAAGGCCAATACGGTTAGCTATGCAACGCAAAAGAAATCAAGTCGATATATTGAAAACTTTTCAAGTTATGGCCAAAAACGTAAATAGTTCTACTAAAAAGTGTCCGAAAATAGGCAGTAGTATAACTACTTACCTTTTTGGTCATAACTTGCTTACTTTTCTAGATATCGACTTGATTTCTACTGCGTTGAATAGAGAACCGCATTGGCTTTAATTCAAATTTGCTTTTTTGAAGATAGTGGAAAAAAAATATTTTTCGCCAAAAAAAACAATGGACTACCCCCTTTGCTTTTTTTTAAGAAAATGATAAAAAAAATTTTCTTCCACTATCCATTAAAAAAAATTTTTAGTTAAGGCCAATACGGTTAGCTATCCAACGCAAAAGAAATCAAGTCGATATATTGAAAAGTTTTCAAGTTATGGCCAAAAACGTAAATAGTTCTACTAAAAAGTGGCCGGAAATATGCAGTAGTATAACTACTTACCTTTTTGGTCATAACTTGCTTACTTTTCTAGATATCGACTTGATTTCTACTGCGTTGAATAGAAAACCGCATTGGCTTTAATTAAAATTTAGTTTTTTGAAGATAGTGGAAAAGAAATATTTTTCGCCAAAAAAAACAATGGACTACCCCCTTTGCTTTTTTTTAAAAAATGATAAAAAAAATTTTCTTCCACTATCCATTAAAAAAAAATTTGCAGTTAAGGCCAATACGGTTAGCTATCCAACGCAAAAGAAATCAAGTCGATATATTGAAAAGTTTTCAAGTTATGGCCAAAAACGTAAATAGTTCTATTAAAAAGTGGCCGGAAATATGCAGTAGTATAACTACTTACCTTTTTGGTCATAAATTGCTTACTTTTCTAGATATCGACTTGATTTCTACTGCGTTGAATAGAAAACCGCATTGGCTTTAATTAAAATTTAGTTTTTTGAAGATAGTGGAAAAGAAATATTTTTCGCCAAAAAAAACAATGGACTACCCCCTTTGCTTTTTTTTAAAAAATGATAAAAAAAATTTTCTTCCACTATCCATTAAAAAAAAATTTGCAGTTAAGGCCAATACGGTTAGCTATCCAACGCAAAAGAAATCAAGTCGATATATTGAAAAGTTTTCAAGTTATGGCCAAAAACGTAAATAGTTCTACTAAAAAGTGGCCGGAAATAGGTAGTAGTATAACTACTTACCTTTTTGGTCATAACTTGCTTACTTTTCTAGATATCGACTTGATTTCTACTGCGTTGAATAGAAAACCGCATTGGCTTTAATTCAAATTTGCTTTTTTGAAGATAGTGGAAAAAAAATATTTTTCGCCAAAAAAAACAATGGACTACCCCCTTTGCTTTTTTTTAAGAAAATGATAAAAAAAATTTTCTTCCACTATCCATTAAAAAAAATTTTTAGTTAAGGCCAATACGGTTAGCTATCCAACGCAAAAGAAATCAAGTCGATATATTGAAAAGTTTTCAAGTTATGGCCAAAAACGTAAATAGTTCTACTAAAAAGTGGCCGGAAATATGCAGTAGTATAACTACTTACCTTTTTGGTCATAACTTGCTTACTTTTCTAGATATCGACTTGATTTCTACTGCGTTGAATAGAAAACCGCATTGGCTTTAATTCAAATTTAGTTTTTTGAAGATAGTGGAAAAAAAATATTTTTCGCCAAAAAAAACAATGGACTACCCCCTTTGCTTTTTTTAAAAAATGATAAAAAAAATTTTCTTCCACTATCCATTAAAAAAAAATTTGTAGTTAAGGCCAATACGGTTAGCTATCCAACGCAAAAGAAATCAAGTCGATATATTGAAAAGTTTTCAAGTTATGGCCAAAAACGTATATAGTTCTACTAAAAAGTGGCCGGAAATATGCAGTAGTATAACTACTTACCTTTTTGGTCATAACTTGCTTACTTTTCTAGATATCGACTTGATTTCTACTGCGTTGAATAGAAAACCGCATTGGCTTTAATTCAAATTTATTTTTTTGAAGATAGTGGAAAAAAAATATTTTTCGCAAAAAAAAACAATGGACTACCCCCTTTGCTTTTTTTAAAAAATGATAAAAAAAATTTTCTTCCACTATCCATTAAAAAAAATTTGTAGTTAAGGCCAATACGGTTAGCTATCCAACGCAAAAGAAATCAAGTCGATATATTGAAAACTTTTCAAGTTATGGCCAAAAACGTAAATAGTTCTACTAAAAAGTGGCCGGAAATAGGCAGTAGTATAACTACTTACCTTTTTGGTCATAGCTTGCTTACTTTTCTAGATATCGACTTGATTTCTACTGCGTTGAATAGAGAACCGCATTGGCTTTAATTCAAATTTGGTTTTTTGAAGATAGTGGAAAAAAAATATTTTTCGCCAAAAAAAACAATGGACTACCCCCTTTGCTTTTTTTTAAAAAATGATAAAAAAAATTTTCTTCCACTATCCATTAAAAAAAAATTTTTAGTTAAGGCCAATACGATTAGCTATCCAACGCAAAAGAAATCAAGTCGATATATTGAAAACTTTTCAAGTTATGGCCAAAAACGTAAATAGTTCTACTAAAAAGTGGCCGGAAATAGGCAGTAGTATAACTACTTACCTTTTTGGTCATAACTTGCTTACTTTTCTAGATATCGACTTGATTTCTACTGCGTTGAATAGAGAACCGCATTGGCTTTATTTCAAATTTGGTTTTTTGAAGATAGTGGAAAAAAAATATTTTTCGCCAAAAAAAACAATGGACTACCCCCTTTGCTTTTTTTTAAAAAATGATAAAAAAAATTTTCTTCCACTATCCATTAAAAAAAAATTTGTAGTTAAGGCCAATACGATTAGCTATCCAACGCAAAAGAAATCAAGTCGATATATTGAAAACTTTTCAAGTTATGGCCAAAAACGTAAATAGTTCTACTAAAAAGTGGCCGGAAATATGCAGTAGTATAACTACTTACCTTTTTGGTCATAACTTGCTTACTTTTCTAGATATCGACTTGATTTCTACTGCGTTGAATAGAAAACCGCATTGGCTTTAATTCAAATTTGGTTTTTTGAAGATAGTGGAAAAAAAATATTTTTCGCCAAAAAAAACAATGGACTACCCCCTTTGCTTTTTTTTAAAAAATGATAAAAAAAATTTTCTTCCACTATCCATTAAAAAAAAATTTATAGTTAAGGCCAATACGGTTAGCTATCCAACGCAAAAGAAATCAAGTCGATATATTGAAAAGTTTTCAAGTTATGGCCAAAAACGTAAATAGTTCTACTAAAAAGTGGCCGGAAATAGGCAGTAGTATAACTACTTACCTTTTTGGTCATAACTTGCTTACTTTTCTAGATATCGACTTGATTTCTACTGCGTTGAATAGAAAACCGCATTGGCTTTAATTCAAATTTAGTTTTTTGAAGATTGTGGAAAAAAAATATTTTTCGCCAAAAAAAACAATGGACTACCCCCTTTGCTTTTTTTAAAAAATGATAAAAAAAATTTTCTTCCACTATCCACTAAAAAAAATTTGTGGTTAAGGCCAATACGGTTAGCTATGCAACGCAAAAGAAATCAAGTCGATATATTGAAAACTTTTCAAGTTATGGCCAAAAACGTAAATAGTTCTTCTAAAAAGTGGCCGGAAATAGGCAGTAGTATAACTACTTACCTTTTTGGTCATAACTTGCTTACTTTTCTAGATATCGACTTGATTTCTACTGCGTTGAATAGAAAACCGCATTGGCTTTAATTCAAATTTAGTTTTTTGAAGATTGTGGAAAAAAAATATTTTTCGCCAAAAAAAACAATGGACTACCCCCTTTGCTTTTTTTAAAAAATGATAAAAAAAATTTTCTTCCACTATCCACTAAAAAAAATTTGTGGTTAAGGCCAATACGGTTAGCTATGCAACGCAAAAGAAATCAAGTCGATATATTGAAAACTTTTCAAGTTATGGCCAAAAACGTAAATAGTTCTACTAAAAAGTGTCCGAAAATAGGCAGTAGTATAACTACTTACCTTTTTGGTCATAACTTGCTTACTTTTCTAGATATCGACTTGATTTCTACTGCGTTGAATAGAGAACCGCATTGGCTTTAATTCAAATTTGCTTTTTTGAAGATAGTGGAAAAAAAATATTTTTCGCCAAAAAAAACAATGGACTACCCCCTTTGCTTTTTTTTAAGAAAATGATAAAAAAAATTTTCTTCCACTATCCATTAAAAAAAATTTTTAGTTAAGGCCAATACGGTTAGCTATCCAACGCAAAAGAAATCAAGTCGATATATTGAAAAGTTTTCAAGTTATGGCCAAAAACGTAAATAGTTCTACTAAAAAGTGGCCGGAAATATGCAGTAGTATAACTACTTACCTTTTTGGTCATAACTTGCTTACTTTTCTAGATATCGACTTGATTTCTACTGCGTTGAATAGAAAACCGCATTGGCTTTAATTAAAATTTAGTTTTTTGAAGATAGTGGAAAAGAAATATTTTTCGCCAAAAAAAACAATGGACTACCCCCTTTGCTTTTTTTTAAAAAATGATAAAAAAAATTTTCTTCCACTATCCATTAAAAAAAAATTTGCAGTTAAGGCCAATACGGTTAGCTATCCAACGCAAAAGAAATCAAGTCGATATATTGAAAAGTTTTCAAGTTATGGCCAAAAACGTAAATAGTTCTACTAAAAAGTGGCCGCAAATAGGTAGTAGTATAACTACTTACCTTTTTGGTCATAACTTGCTTACTTTTCTAGATATCGACTTGATTTCTACTGCGTTGAATAGAAAACCGCATTGGCTTTAATTCAAATTTGGATTTGAAGATAGTGGAAAAGAAATATTTTTCGCCAAAAAAAACAAAGGACTACCCCCTTTGTTTTTTTAAAAAATGATAAAAAAAATTTCTTCCACTTTCCATTAAAAAAAATTTGTAGTTAAGGCCAATACGGTTAGCTATCTAACGCAAAAGAAATCAAGTCGATATATTGAAAAGTTTTCAAGTTATGGCCAAAAACGTATATAGTTCTACTAAAAAGTGGCCGGAAATATGCAGTAGTATAACTACTTACCTTTTTGGTCATAACTTGCTTACTTTTCTAGATATCGACTTGATTTCTACTGCGTTGAATAGAAAACCGCATTGGCTTTAATTCAAATTTAGTTTTTTGAAGATAGTGGAAAAAAAATATTTTTCGCCAAAAAAAACAATGGACTACCCCCTTTGCTTTTTTTAAAAAATGATAAAAAAAATTTTCTTCCACTATCCATTAAAAACAAAATTGTAGTTAAGGCCAATACGGTTAGCTATCCAACGCAAAAGAAATCAAGTCGATATATTGAAAACTTTTCAAGTTATGGCCAAAAACGTAAATAGTTCTACTAAAAAGTGGCCGGAAATATGCAGTAGTATAACTACTTACCTTTTTGGTCATAACTTGCTTACTTTTCTAGATATCGACTTGATTTCTACTGCGTTGAATAGAAAACCGCATTGGCTTTAATTCAAATTTAGTTTTTTGAAGATAGTGGAAAAGAAATATTTTTCGCCAAAAAAAACAATGGACTACCCCCTTTGCTTTTTTTTAAAAAATGATAAAAAAATTTTCTTCCACTATCCATTAAAAAAAATTTATAGTTAAGGCCAATACGGTTAGCTATCCAACGCAAAAGAAATCAAGTCGATATATTGAAAACTTTTCAAGTTATGGCCAAAAACCTAAATAGTTCTACTAAAAAGTGGCCGGAAATAGGCAGTAGTATAACTACTTACCTTTTTGGTCATAACTTGCCTACTTTTCTAGATATCGACTTGATTTCTACTGCGTTGAATAGAAAACCGCATTGGCTTTAATTGAAATTTGGTTTTTTGAAGATAGTGGAAAAGAAATATTTTTCGCCAAAAAAAACAAAGGACTACCCCCTTTGCTTTTTTTAAAAAATGATAAAAAAAAATTTGTTCCACTTTCCATTAAAAAAAAATTTATAGTTAAGGCCAATACGGTTAACTATCCAACGCAAAAGAAATCAAGTCGATATATTGAAAACTTTTCAAGTTATGGCCAAAAACGTAAATAGTTCTACTAAAAAGTGGCCGGAAATAGGCAGTAGTATAACTACTTACCTTTTTGGTCATAACTTGCTTACTTTTCTAGATATCGACTTGATTTCTACTGCGTTTAATAGAAAACCGCATTGGCTTTAATTCAAATTTAGTTTTTTGAAGATAGTGGAAAAAAAATATTTTTCGCCAAAAAAAACAATGGACTACCCCCTTTGCTTTTTTTAAAAAATGATAAAAAAAATTTTCTTCCACTATCCATTAAAAAAAATTTGTAGTTAAGGCCAATACGGTTATCTATCCAACGCAAAAGAAATCAAGTCGATATAATGAAAACTTTTCAAGTTACGACCAAAAACGTAAATAGTTCTACTAAAAAGTGGCCGGAAATAGGCAGTAGTATAACTACTTACCTTTTTGGTCATAACTTGCTTACTTTTCTAGATATCGACTTGATTTCTACTGCGTTGAATAGAGAACCGCATTGGGTTTAATTCAAATTTGCTTTTTTGCAGATAGTGGAAAAAAAATATTTTTCGCCAAAAAAAACAATGGACTACCCCCTTTGCTTTTTTTTAAAAAATGATAAAAAAAATTTTCTTCCACTATCCATTAAAAAAAAATTTGTAGTTAAGGCCAATACGGTTAGCTATCCAATGCAAAAGAAATCAAGTCGATATATTGAAAACTTTTCAAGTTATGGCCAAAAACGTAAATAGTTCTACTAAAAAGTGGCCGGAAATAGGCAGTAGTATAACTACTTACCTTTTTGGTCATAACTTGCTTACTTTTCTAGATATCGACTTGATTTCCACTGCGTTGAATAGAGAACCGCATTGGCTTTAATTCAAATTTAGTTTTTTGAAGATAGTGGAAAAGAAATATTTTTCGCCAAAAAAAACAATGGACTACCCCCTTTGCTTTTTTTTAAAAAATGATAAAAAAAATTTTCTTCCACTATCCATTAAAACAAATTTGTAGTTAAGGCCAATACGGTTAGCTATCCAACGCAAAAGCAATCAAGTCGATATAATGAAAACTTTTCAAGTTATGACCAAAAACGTAAATAGTTCTACTAAAAAGTGGCCGGAAATAGGCAGTAGTATAACTACTTACCTTTTTGGTCATAACTTGCTTACTTTTCTAGATATCGACTTGATTTCTACTGCGTTGAATAGAAAACCGCATTGGCTTTAATTCAAATTTAGTTTTTTGAAGATAGTGGAAAAAAAATATTTTTCGCCAAAAAAAACAATGGACTACCCCCTTTGCTTTTTTTAAAAAATGATAAAAAAAATTTTCTTCCACTATCCATTAAAAACAAATTTGTAGTTAAGGCCAATACGGTTAGCTATCCAACGCAAAAGAAATCAAGTCGATATATTGAAAACTTTTCAAGTTATAGCCAAAAACGTATATAGTTCTACTAAAAAGTGGCCGGAAATAGGCAGTAGTATAACTACTTACCTTTTTGGTCATAACTTGCTTACTTTTCTAGATATCGACTTGATTTCTACTGCGTTGAATAAAGAACCGCATTGGCTTTAATTAAAATTTAGTTTTTTGAAGATAGTGGAAAAGAAATATTTTTCGCCAAAAAAAACAATGGACTACCCCCTTTGCTTTTTTTTAAAAAATGATAAAAAAAATTTTCTTCCACTATCCATTAAAAAAAAATTTGTAGTTAAGGCCAATATGGTTAGCTATCCAACGCTAAAGAAATCAAGTCGATATATTGAAAAGTTTTCAAGTTATGGCCAAAAACGTATATAGTTCTACTAAAAAGTGGCCGGAAATAGGCAGTAGTATAACTACTTACCTTTTTGGTCATAACTTGCTTACTTTTCTAGATATCGACTTGATTTCTACTGCGTTGAATAGAAAACCGCATTGGCTTTAATTCAAATTTAGTTTTTTGAAGATAGTGGAAAAAAAATATTTTTCGCCAAAAAAAACAAAGGACTACCCCCTTTGCTTTTTTTAAAAAATGATAAAAAAAATTTTCTTCCACTATCCATTAAAAACAAATTTGTAGTTAAGGCCAATACGGTTAGCTATCCAACGCAAAAGAAATCAAGTCGATATATTGAAAACTTTTCAAGTTATGGCCAAAAACGTAAATAGTTCTACTAAAAAGTGGCCGGAAATATGCAGTAGTATAACTACTTACCTTTTTGGTCATAACTTGCTTACTTTTCTAGATATCGACTTGATTTCTACTGCGTTGAATAGAAAACCGCATTGGCTTTAATTCAAATTTAGTTTTTTGAAGATAGTGGAAAAGAAATATTTTTCGCCAAAAAAAACAATGGACTACCCCCTTTGCTTTTTTTTAAAAAATGATAAAAAAATTTTCTTCCACTATCCATTAAAAAAAATTTATAGTTAAGGCCAATACGGTTAGCTATCCAACGCAAAAGAAATCAAGTCGATATATTGAAAACTTTTCAAGTTATGGCCAAAAACCTAAATAGTTCTACTAAAAAGTGGCCGGAAATAGGCAGTAGTATAACTACTTACCTTTTTGGTCATAACTTGCCTACTTTTCTAGATATCGACTTGATTTCTACTGCGTTGAATAGAAAACCGCATTGGCTTTAATTGAAATTTGGTTTTTTGAAGATAGTGGAAAAGAAATATTTTTCGCCAAAAAAAACAAAGGACTACCCCCTTTGCTTTTTTTAAAAAATGATAAAAAAAAATTTGTTCCACTTTCCATTAAAAAAAAATTTATAGTTAAGGCCAATACGGTTAACTATCCAACGCAAAAGAAATCAAGTCGATATATTGAAAACTTTTCAAGTTATGGCCAAAAACGTAAATAGTTCTACTAAAAAGTGGCCGGAAATAGGCAGTAGTATAACTACTTACCTTTTTGGTCATAACTTGCTTACTTTTCTAGATATCGACTTGATTTCTACTGCGTTTAATAGAAAACCGCATTGGCTTTAATTCAAATTTAGTTTTTTGAAGATAGTGGAAAAAAAATATTTTTCGCCAAAAAAAACAATGGACTACCCCCTTTGCTTTTTTTAAAAAATGATAAAAAAAATTTTCTTCCACTATCCATTAAAAAAAAATTTGTAGTTAAGGCCAATACGGTTATCTATCCAACGCAAAAGAAATCAAGTCGATATAATGAAAACTTTTCAAGTTACGACCAAAAACGTAAATAGTTCTACTAAAAAGTGGCCGGAAATAGGCAGTAGTATAACTACTTACCTTTTTGGTCATAACTTGCTTACTTTTCTAGATATCGACTTGATTTCTACTGCGTTGAATAGAGAACCGCATTGGGTTTAATTCAAATTTGCTTTTTTGCAGATAGTGGAAAAAAAATATTTTTCGCCAAAAAAAACAATGGACTACCCCCTTTGCTTTTTTTTAAAAAATGATAAAAAAAATTTTCTTCCACTATCCATTAAAAAAAAATTTGTAGTTAAGGCCAATACGGTTAGCTATCCAATGCAAAAGAAATCAAGTCGATATATTGAAAACTTTTCAAGTTATGGCCAAAAACGTAAATAGTTCTACTAAAAAGTGGCCGGAAATAGGCAGTAGTATAACTACTTACCTTTTTGGTCATAACTTGCTTACTTTTCTAGATATCGACTTGATTTCTACTGCGTTGAATAAAGAACCGCATTGGCTTTAATTCAAATTTAGTTTTTTGAAGATAGTGGAAAAAAAATATTTTTCGCCAAAAAAAACAATGGACTACCCCCTTTGCTTTTTTTTAAAAAATGATAAAAAAAATTTTCTTCCACTATCCATTAAAACAAATTTGTAGTTAAGGCCAATACGGTTAGCTATCCAACGCAAAAGAAATCAAGTCGATATATTGAAAACTTTTCAAGTTATGGCCAAAAACGTAAATAGTTCTACTAAAAAGTGGCCGGAAATAGGCAGTAGTATAACTACTTACCTTTTTGGTCATAACTTGCTTACTTTTCTAGATATCGACTTGATTTCCACTGCGTTGAATAGAGAACCGCATTGGCTTTAATTCAAATTTAGTTTTTTGAAGATAGTGGAAAAGAAATATTTTTCGCCAAAAAAAACAATGGACTACCCCCTTTGCTTTTTTTTAAAAAATGATAAAAAAAATTTTCTTCCACTATCCATTAAAACAAATTTGTAGTTAAGGCCAATACGGTTAGCTATCCAACGCAAAAGCAATCAAGTCGATATAATGAAAACTTTTCAAGTTATGACCAAAAACGTAAATAGTTCTACTAAAAAGTGGCCGGAAATAGGCAGTAGTATAACTACTTACCTTTTTGGTCATAACTTGCTTACTTTTCTAGATATCGACTTGATTTCTACTGCGTTGAATAGAAAACCGCATTGGCTTTAATTCAAATTTAGTTTTTTGAAGATAGTGGAAAAAAAATATTTTTCGCCAAAAAAAACAATGGACTACCCCCTTTGCTTTTTTTAAAAAATGATAAAAAAAATTTTCTTCCACTATCCATTAAAAACAAATTTGTAGTTAAGGCCAATACGGTTAGCTATCCAACGCAAAAGAAATCAAGTCGATATATTGAAAACTTTTCAAGTTATAGCCAAAAACGTATATAGTTCTACTAAAAAGTGGCCGGAAATAGGCAGTAGTATAACTACTTACCTTTTTGGTCATAACTTGCTTACTTTTCTAGATATCGACTTGATTTCTACTGCGTTGAATAAAGAACCGCATTGGCTTTAATTAAAATTTAGTTTTTTGAAGATAGTGGAAAAGAAATATTTTTCGCCAAAAAAAACAATGGACTACCCCCTTTGCTTTTTTTTAAAAAATGATAAAAAAAATTTTCTTCCACTATCCATTAAAAAAAAATTTGTAGTTAAGGCCAATATGGTTAGCTATCCAACGCTAAAGAAATCAAGTCGATATATTGAAAAGTTTTCAAGTTATGGCCAAAAACGTATATAGTTCTACTAAAAAGTGGCCGGAAATAGGCAGTAGTATAACTACTTACCTTTTTGGTCATAACTTGCTTACTTTTCTAGATATCGACTTGATTTCTACTGCGTTGAATAGAAAACCGCATTGGCTTTAATTCAAATTTAGTTTTTTGAAGATAGTGGAAAAAAAATATTTTTCGCCAAAAAAAACAATGGACTACCCCCTTTGCTTTTTTTAAAAAATGATAAAAAAAATTTTCTTCCACTATCCATTAAAAACAAATTTGTAGTTAAGGCCAATACGGTTAGCTATCCAACGCAAAAGAAATCAAGTCGATATATTGAAAACTTTTCAAGTTATGGCTAAAAACGTAAATAGTTCTACTAAAAAGTGGCCGGAAATATGCAGTAGTATAACTACTTACCTTTTTGGTCATAACTTGCTTACTTTTCTAGATATCGACTTGATTTCTACTGCGTTGAATAGAAAACCGCATTGGCTTTAATTCAAATTTAGTTTTTTGAAGATAGTGGAAAAGAAATATTTTTCGCCAAAAAAAACAATGGACTACCCCCTTTGCTTTTTTTTAAAAAATGATAAAAAAATTTTCTTCCACTATCCATTAAAAAAAATTTATAGTTAAGGCCAATACGGTTAGCTATCCAACGCAAAAGAAATCAAGTCGATATATTGAAAAGTTTTCAAGTTATGGCCAAAAACGTAAATAGTTCTACTAAAAAGTGGCCGGAAATAGGCAGTAGTATAACTACTTACCTTTTTGGTCATAACTTGCTTACTTTTCTAGATATCGACTTGATTTCTACTGCGTTGAATAGAAAACCGCATTGGCTTTAATTCAAATTTAGTTTTTTGAAGATAGTGGAAAAGAAATATTTTTCGCCAAAAAAAACAATGGACTACCCCCTTTGCTTTTTTTTAAAAAATGATAAAAAAATTTTCTTCCACTATCCATTAAAAAAAATTTATAGTTAAGGCCAATACGGTTAGCTATCCAACGCAAAAGAAATCAAGTCGATATATTGAAAAGTTTTCAAGTTATGGCCAAAAACGTAAATAGTTCTACTAAAAAGTGGCCGGAAATAGGCAGTAGTATAACTACTTACCTTTTTGGTCATAACTTGCTTACTTTTCTAGATATCGACTTGATTTCTACTGCGTTGAATAGAGAACCCCATTGGCTTTAATTCAAATTTGGTTTTTTGAAGATAGTGGAAAAGAAATATTTTTCGCCAAAAAAAACAATGGACTTTTTTTTAAAAAATGATAAAAAAAATTTTCTTCCACTATCCATTAAAAAAAAATTTATAGTTAAGGCCAATACGGTTAACTATCCAACGCAAAAGAAATCAAGTCGATATATTGAAAACTTTTCAAGTTATGGCCAAAAACGTAAATAGTTCTACTAAAAAGTGGCCGGAAATAGGCAGTAGTATAACTACTTACCTTTTTGGTCATAACTTGCTTACTTTTCTAGATATCGACTTGATTTCTACTGCGTTGAATAGAAAACCGCATTGGGTTTAATTCAAATTTGCTTTTTTGCAGATAGTGGAAAAAAAATATTTTTCGCCAAAAAAAACAATGGACTACCCCCTTTGCTTTTTTTAAAAAATGATAAAAAAAATTTTCTTCCACTATCCATTAAAAAAAAATTTGTAGTTAAGGCCAATACGGTTAGCTATCCAATGCAAAAGAAATCAAGTCGATATATTGAAAACTTTTCAAGTTATAGCCAAAAACGTAAATAGTTCTACTAAAAAGTGGCCGGAAATAGGCAGTAGTATAACTACTTACCTTTTTGGTCATAACTTGCCTACTTTTCTAGATATCGACTTGATTTCTACTGCGTTGAATAGAGAACCGCATTGGCTTTAATTCAAATTTGGTTTTTTGAAGATAGTGGAAAAGAAATATTTTTCGCCAAAAAAAACAATGGACTACCCCCTTTTCTTTTTTTTAAAAAATGATAAAAAAAATTTTCTTCCACTATCCATTAAAAAAAATTTATAGTTAAGGCCAATACGGTTAACTATCCAATGCAAAAGAAATCAAGTCGATATATTGAAAACTTTTCAAGTTATGGCCAAAAACGTAAATAGTTCTACTAAAAAGTGGCCGGAAATAGGCAGTAGTATAACTACTTACCTTTTTAGTCATAACTTGCTTACTTTTCTAGATATCGACTTGATTTCTACTGCGTTGAATAGAAAACCGCATTGGCTTTAATTCAAATTTAGTTTTTTGAAGATAGTGGAAAAAAAATATTTTTCGCCAAAAAAAACAATGGACTACCCCCTTTGCTTTTTTAAAAAATGATAAAAAAAATTTTCTTCCACTATCCATTAAAAAAAAATTTGTAGTTAAGGCCAATACGGTTAGCTATCCAATGCAAAAGAAATCAAGTCGATATATTGAAAACTTTTCAAGTTATAGCCAAAAACGTAAATAGTTCTACTAAAAAGTGGCCGGAAATAGGCAGTAGTATAACTACTTACCTTTTTGGTCATAACTTGCCTACTTTTCTAGATATCGACTTGATTTCTACTGCGTTGAATAGAGAACCGCATTGGCTTTAATTCAAATTTGGTTTTTTGAAGATAGTGGAAAAGAAATATTTTTCGCCAAAAAAAACAATGGACTACCCCCTTTGCTTTTTTTTAAAAAATGATAAAAAAAATTTTCTTCCACTATCCATTAAAAAAAATTTGTAGTTAAGGCCAATACGGTTAACTATCCAATGCAAAAGAAATCAAGTCGATATATTGAAAACTTTTCAAGTTATGGCCAAAAACGTAAATAGTTCTACTAAAAAGTGGCCGGAAATAGGCAGTAGTATAACTACTTACCTTTTTGGTCATAACTTGCTTACTTTTCTAGATATCGACTTGATTTCTACTGCGTTGAATAGAGAACCGCATTGGCTTTAATTCAAATTTGGTTTTTTGAAGATAGTGGAAAAGAAATATTTTTCGCCAAAAAAAACAATGGACTTTTTTTTAAAAAATGATAAAAAAAATTTTCTTCCACTATCCATTAAAAAAAAATTTATAGTTAAGGCCAATACGGTTAACTATCCAACGCAAAAGAAATCAAGTCGATATATTGAAAACTTTTCAAGTTATGGCCAAAAACGTAAATAGTTCTACTAAAAAGTGGCCGGAAATAGGCAGTAGTATAACTACTTACCTTTTTGGTCATAACTTGCTTACTTTTCTAGATATCGACTTGATTTCCACTGCGTTGAATAGAGAACCGCATTGGCTTTAATTCAAATTTAGTTTTTTGAAGATAGTGGAAAAGAAATATTTTTCGCCAAAAAAAACAATGGACTACCCCCTTTGCTTTTTTTAAAAAATGATAAAAAAAATTTTCTTCCACTATCCATTAAAAAAAATTTGTAGTTAAGGCCAATACGGTTAGCTATCCAACGCAAAAGCAATCAAGTCGATATAATGAAAACTTTTCAAGTTATGACCAAAAACGTAAATAGTTCTACTAAAAAGTGGCCGGAAATAGGCAGTAGTATAACTACTTACCTTTTTGGTCATAACTTGCTTACTTTTCTAGATATCGACTTGATTTCCACTGCGTTGAATAGAGAACCGCATTGGCTTTAATTCAAATTTAGTTTTTTGAAGATAGTGGAAAAGAAATATTTTTCGCCAAAAAAAACAATGGACTACCCCCTTTGCTTTTTTTTAAAAAATGATAAAAAAAATTTTCTTCCACTATCCATTAAAAAAAAATTTATAGTTAAGGCCAATACGGTTAGCTATCCAACGCAAAAGAAATCAAGTCGATATATTGAAAACTTTTCAAGTTATGACCAAAAACGTAAATAGTTCTACTAAAAAGTGGCCGGAAATAGGCAGTAGTATAACTACTTACCTTTTTTGTCATAACTTGCTTACTTTTCTAGATATCGACTTGATTTCCACTGCGTTGAATAGAGAACCGCATTGGCTTTAATTCAAATTTAGTTTTTTGAAGATAGTGGAAAAGAAATATTTTTCGCCAAAAAAAACAATGGACTACCCCCTTTTCTTTTTTTTAAAAAACGATAAAAAAAATTTTCTTCCACTATCCATTAAAAAAAAATTTGCAGTTAAGGCCAATACGGTTAGCTATCCAACGCAAAAGAAATCAAGTCGATATATTGAAAACTTTTCAAGTTATGGCCAAAAACGTAAATAGTTCTACTAAAAAGTGGCCGGAAATAGGCAGTAGTATAACTACTTACCTTTTTGGTCATAACTTGCTTACTTTTCTAGATATCGACTTGATTTCTACTGCGTTGAATAGAAAACCGCATTGGCTTCAATTCAAATTTAGTTTTTTGAAGATAGGGGAAACAAAAATATTTTTCGCCAAAAAAAACAATGGACTACCCCCTTTGCTTTTTTTAAAAAATGATAAAAAAAATTTTCTTCCACTATCCATTAAAAAAAAATTTGTCGTTAAGGCCAATACGGTTAGCTATCCAATGCAAAAGAAATCAAGTCGATATATTGAAAACTTTTCAAGTTATAGCCAAAAACGTAAATAGTTCTACTAAAAAGTGGCCGGAAATAGGCAGTAGTATAACTACTTACCTTTTTGGTCATAACTTGCCTACTTTTCTAGATATCGACTTGATTTCTACTGCGTTGAATAGAGAACCGCATTGGCTTTAATTCAAATTTGGTTTTTTGAAGATAGTGGAAAAGAAATATTTTTCGCCAAAAAAAACAATGGACTACCCCCTTTGCTTTTTTTTAAAAAATGATAAAAAAAATTTTCTTCCACTATCCATTAAAAAAAATTTATAGTTAAGGCCAATACGGTTAACTATCCAATGCAAAAGAAATCAAGTCGATATATTGAAAACTTTTCAAGTTATGGCCAAAAACGTAAATAGTTCTACTAAAAAGTGGCCGGAAATAGGCAGTAGTATAACTACTTACCTTTTTAGTCATAACTTGCTTACTTTTCTAGATATCGACTTGATTTCTACTGCGTTGAATAGAAAACCGCATTGGCTTTAATTCAAATTTAGTTTTTTGAAGATAGTGGAAAAAAAATATTTTTCGCCAAAAAAAACAATGGACTACCCCCTTTGCTTTTTTTTAAAAATTAAAAAAAAAATTTTCTTCCACTATCCATTAAAAAAAATTTGTAGTTAAGGCCAATACGGTTAACTATCCAATGCAAAAGAAATCAAGTCGATATATTGAAAACTTTTCAAGTTATGGCCAAAAACGTAAATAGTTCTACTAAAAAGTGGCCGGAAATAGGCAGTAGTATAACTACTTACCTTTTTGGTCATAACTTGCTTACTTTTCTAGATATCGACTTGATTTCTACTGCGTTGAATAGAGAACCGCATTGGCTTTAATTCAAATTTGGTTTTTTGAAGATAGTGGAAAAGAAATATTTTTCGCCAAAAAAAACAATGGACTACCCCCTTTGCTTTTTTTTAAAAAATTATAAAAAAAATTTTCTTCCACTATCCATTAAAAAAAATTTATAGTTAAGGCCAATACGGTTAACTATCCAATGCAAAAGAAATCAAGTCGATATATTGAAAACTTTTCAAGTTATGGCCAAAAACGTAAATAGTTCTACTAAAAAGTGGCCGGAAATAGGCAGTAGTATAACTACTTACCTTTTTGGTCATAACTTGCCTACTTTTCTAGATATCGACTTGATTTCTACTGCGTTGAATAGAGAACCGCATTGGCTTTAATTCAAATTTGGTTTTTTGAAGATAGTTTAAAAGAAATATTTTTCGCCAAAAAAAACAATGGACTACCCCCTTTGCTTTTTTTTAAAAAATTATAAAAAAAATTTTCTTCCACTATCCATTAAAAAAAATTTATAGTTAAGGCCAATACGGTTAACTATCCAATGCAAAAGAAATCAAGTCGATATATTGAAAACTTTTCAAGTTATGGCCAAAAACGTAAATAGTTCTACTAAAAAGTGGCCGGAAATAGGCAGTAGTATAACTACTTACCTTTTTGGTCATAACTTGCCTACTTTTCTAGATATCGACTTGATTTCTACTGCGTTGAATAGAGAACCGCATTGGCTTTAATTCAAATTTGGTTTTTTGAAGATAGTTTAAAAGAAATATTTTTCGCCAAAAAAAACAATGGACTACCCCCTTTGCTTTTTTTAAAAAATGATAAAAAAAATTTTCTTCCACTATCCATTAAAAAAAATTTGTAGTTAAGGCCAATACGGTTAACTATCCAATGCAAAAGAAATCAAGTCGATATATTGAAAACTTTTCAAGTTATGGCCAAAAACGTAAATAGTTCTACTAAAAAGTGGCCGGAAATAGGCAGTAGTATAACTACTTACCTTTTTAGTCATAACTTGCTTACTTTTCTAGATATCGACTTGATTTCTACTGCGTTGAATAGAAAACCGCATTGGCTTTAATTCAAATTTAGTTTTTTGAAGATAGTGGAAAAAAAATATTTTTCGCCAAAAAAAACAATGGACTACCCCCTTTTCTTTTTTTAAAAAATGATAAAAAAAATTTTCTTCCACTATCCATTAAAAAAAATTTATAGTTAAGGCCAATACGGTTAACTATCCAATGCAAAAGAAATCAAGTCGATATATTGAAAACTTTTCAAGTTATGGCCAAAAACGTAAATAGTTCTACTAAAAAGTGGCCGGAAATAGGCAGTAGTATAACTACTTACCTTTTTAGTCATAACTTGCTTACTTTTCTAGATATCGACTTGATTTCTACTGCGTTGAATAGAAAACCGCATTGGCTTTAATTCAAATTTAGTTTTTTGAAGATAGTGGAAAAAAAATATTTTTCGCCAAAAAAAACAATGGACTACCCCCTTTGCTTTTTTTTAAAAAATTATAAAAAAAATTTTCTTCCACTATCCATTAAAAAAAATTTATAGTTAAGGCCAATACGGTTAACTATCCAATGCAAAAGAAATCAAGTCGATATATTGAAAACTTTTCAAGTTATGGCCAAAAACGTAAATAGTTCTACTAAAAAGTGGCCGGAAATAGGCAGTAGTATAACTACTTACCTTTTTGGTCATAACTTGCCTACTTTTCTAGATATCGACTTGATTTCTACTGCGTTGAATAGAGAACCGCATTGGCTTTAATTCAAATTTGGTTTTTTGAAGATAGTTTAAAAGAAATATTTTTCGCCAAAAAAAACAATGGACTACCCCCTTTGCTTTTTTTAAAAAATGATAAAAAAAATTTTCTTCCACTATCCATTAAAAAAAATTTGTAGTTAAGGCCAATACGGTTAGCTATCCAACGCAAAAGCAATCAAGTCGATATAATGAAAACTTTTCAAGTTATGACCAAAAACGTAAATAGTTCTACTAAAAAGTGGCCGGAAATAGGCAGTAGTATAACTACTTACCTTTTTGGTCATAACTTGCTTACTTTTCTAGATATCGACTTGATTTCCACTGCGTTGAATAGAGAACCGCATTGGCTTTAATTCAAATTTAGTTTTTTGAAGATAGTGGAAAAGAAATATTTTTCGCCAAAAAAAACAATGGACTACGCCCTTTGCTTTTTTTTAAAAAATGATAAAAAAAATTTTCTTCCACTATCCATTAAAAAAAAATTTATAGTTAAGGCCAATACGGTTAGCTATCCAACGCAAAAGAAATCAAGTCGATATATTGAAAACTTTTCAAGTTATGACCAAAAACGTAAATAGTTCTACTAAAAAGTGGCCGGAAATAGGCAGTAGTATAACTACTTACCTTTTTTGTCATAACTTGCTTCCTTTTCTAGATATCGACTTGATTTCCACTGCGTTGAATAGAGAACCGCATTGGCTTTAATTCAAATTTAGTTTTTTGAAGATAGTGGAAAAGAAATATTTTTCGCCAAAAAAAACAATGGACTACCCCCTTTTCTTTTTTTTAAAAAATTATAAAAAAAATGTTCTTCCACTATCCATTAAAAAAAATTTATAGTTAAGGCCAATACGGTTAACTATCCAATGCAAAAGAAATCAAGTCGATATATTGAAAACTTTTCAAGTTATGGCCAAAAACGTAAATAGTTCTACTAAAAAGTGGCCGGAAATAGGCAGTAGTATAACTACTTACCTTTTTGGTCATAACTTGCCTACTTTTCTAGATATCGACTTGATTTCCACTGCGTTGAATAGAGAACCGCATTGGCTTTAATTCAAATTTGGTTTTTTGAAGATAGTTTAAAAAAAATATTTTTCGCCAAAAAAAACAATGGACTACCCCCTTTTCTTTTTTTTAAAAAATGATAAAAAAAATTTTCTTCCACTATCCATTAAAAAAAATTTATAGTTAAGGCCAATACGGTTAACTATCCAATGCAAAAGAAATCAAGTCGATATATTGAAAACTTTTCAAGTTATGGCCAAAAACGTAAATAGTTCTACTAAAAAGTGGCCGGAAATAGGCAGTAGTATAACTACTTACCTTTTTAGTCATAACTTGCTTACTTTTCTAGATATCGACTTGATTTCTACTGCGTTGAATAGAAAACCGCATTGGCTTTAATTCAAATTTAGTTTTTTGAAGATAGTGGAAAAAAAATATTTTTCGCCAAAAAAAACAATGGACTACCCCCTTTGCTTTTTTTTAAAAAATTATAAAAAAAATTTTCTTCCACTATCCATTAAAAAAAATTTATAGTTAAGGCCAATACGGTTAACTATCCAATGCAAAAGAAATCAAGTCGATATATTGAAAACTTTTCAAGTTATGGCCAAAAACGTAAATAGTTCTACTAAAAAGTGGCCGGAAATAGGCAGTAGTATAACTACTTACCTTTTTGGTCATAACTTGCCTACTTTTCTAGATATCGACTTGATTTCTACTGCGTTGAATAGAGAACCGCATTGGCTTTAATTCAAATTTGGTTTTTTGAAGATAGTTTAAAAGAAATATTTTTCGCCAAAAAAAACAATGGACTACCCCCTTTGCTTTTTTTAAAAAATGATAAAAAAAATTTTCTTCCACTATCCATTAAAAAAAATTTGTAGTTAAGGCCAATACGGTTAGCTATCCAACGCAAAAGCAATCAAGTCGATATAATGAAAACTTTTCAAGTTATGACCAAAAACGTAAATAGTTCTACTAAAAAGTGGCCGGAAATAGGCAGTAGTATAACTACTTACCTTTTTGGTCATAACTTGCTTACTTTTCTAGATATCGACTTGATTTCCACTGCGTTGAATAGAGAACCGCATTGGCTTTAATTCAAATTTAGTTTTTTGAAGATAGTGGAAAAGAAATATTTTTCGCCAAAAAAAACAATGGACTACGCCCTTTGCTTTTTTTTAAAAAATGATAAAAAAAATTTTCTTCCACTATCCATTAAAAAAAAATTTATAGTTAAGGCCAATACGGTTAGCTATCCAACGCAAAAGAAATCAAGTCGATATATTGAAAACTTTTCAAGTTATGACCAAAAACGTAAATAGTTCTACTAAAAAGTGGCCGGAAATAGGCAGTAGTATAACTACTTACCTTTTTTGTCATAACTTGCTTCCTTTTCTAGATATCGACTTGATTTCCACTGCGTTGAATAGAGAACCGCATTGGCTTTAATTCAAATTTAGTTTTTTGAAGATAGTGGAAAAGAAATATTTTTCGCCAAAAAAAACAATGGACTACCCCCTTTTCTTTTTTTTAAAAAATTATAAAAAAAATGTTCTTCCACTATCCATTAAAAAAAAATTTGCAGTTAAGGCCAATACGGTTAGCTATCCAACGCAAAAGAAATCAAGTCGATATATTGAAAACTTTTCAAGTTATGGCCAAAAACGTAAATAGTTCTACTAAAAAGTGGCCGGAAATAGGCAGTAGTATAACTACTTACCTTTTTGGTCATAACTTGCTTACTTTTCTAGATATCGACTTGATTTCCACTGCGTTGAATAGAGAACCGCATTGGCTTTAATTCAAATTTAGTTTTTTGAAGATAGTGGAAAAGAAATATTTTTCGCCAAAAAAAACAATGGACTACCCCCTTTGCTTTTTTTTTAAAAATGATAAAAAAAATTTTCTTCCACTATCCATTAAAAAAAATTTGCAGTTAAGGCCAATACGGTTAGCTATCCAACGCAAAAGAAATCAAGTCGATATATTGAAAACTTTTCAAGTTATGGCCAAAAACGTAAATAGTTCTACTAAAAAGTGGCCGGAAATAGGCAGTAGTATAACTACTTACCTTTTTGGTCATAACTTGCTTACTTTTCTAGATATCGACTTGATTTCTACTGCGTTGAATAGAAAACCGCATTGGCTTTAATTCAAATTTAGTTTTTTGAAGATAGTGGAAAAAAAATATTTTTCGCCAAAAAAAACAATGGACTACCCCCTTTGCTTTTTTTAAAAAATGATAAAAAAAATTTTCTTCCACTATCCATTAAAAAAAAATTTGCAGTTAAGGCCAATACGGTTAGCTATCCAACGCAAAAGAAATCAAGTCGATATATTGAAAACTTTTCAAGTTATAGCCAAAAACGTAAATAGTTCTACTAAAAAGTGGCCGGAAATAGGCAGTAGTATAACTACTTACCTTTTTGGTCATAACTTGCCTACTTTTCTAGATATCGACTTGATTTCTACTGCGTTGAATAGAGAACCGCATTGGCTTTAATTCAAATTTGGTTTTTTGAAGATAGTGGAAAAGAAATATTTTTCGCCAAAAAAAACAATGGACTACCCCCTTTGCTTTTTTTTAAAAAATGATAAAAAAAATTTTCTTCCACTATCCATTAAAAAAAATTTATAGTTAAGGCCAATACGGTTAGCTATCCAACGCAAAAGAAATCAAGTCGATATATTGAAAACTTTTCAAGTTATGGCCAAAAACGTAAATAGTTCTACTAAAAAGTGGCCGGAAATAGGCAGTAGTATAACTACTTACCTTTTTGGTCATAACTTGCTTACTTTTCTAGATATCGACTTGATTTCTACTGCGTTGAATAGAGAACCGCATTGGCTTTAATTCAAATTTGGTTTTTTGAAGATAGTGGAAAAGAAATATTTTTCGCCAAAAAAAACAATGGACTACCCCCTTTGCTTTTTTTTTAAAAATTATAAAAAAAATTTTCTTCCACTATCCATTAAAAAAAATTTATAGTTAAGGCCAATACGGTTAACTATCCAATGCAAAAGAAATCAAGTCGATATATTGAAAACTTTTCAAGTTATGGCCAAAAACGTAAATAGTTCTACTAAAAAGTGGCCGGAAATAGGCAGTAGTATAACTACTTACCTTTTTGGTCATAACTTGCTTACTTTTCTAGATATCGACTTGATTTCTACTGCGTTGAATAGAGAACCGCATTGGCTTTAATTCAAATTTGGTTTTTTGAAGATAGTGGAAAAGAAATATTTTTCGCCAAAAAAAACAATGGACTACCCCCTTTGCTTTTTTTTAAAAAATTATAAAAAAAATTTTCTTCCACTATCCATTAAAAAAAAATTTGTAGTTAAGGCCAATACGGTTAGCTATCCAATGCAAAAGAAATCAAGTCGATATATTGAAAACTTTTCAAGTTATGGCCAAAAACGTAAATAGTTCTACTAAAAAGTGGCCGGAAATAGGCAGTAGTATAACTACTTACCTTTTTGGTCATAACTTGCTTACTTTTCTAGATATCGACTTGATTTCTACTGCGTTGAATAGAGAACCGCATTGGCTTTAATTCAAATTTGGTTTTTTGAAGATAGTGGAAAAGAAATATTTTTCGCCAAAAAAAACAATGGACTTTTTTTTAAAAAATGATAAAAAAAATTTTCTTCCACTATCCATTAAAAAAAAATTTATAGTTAAGGCCAATACGGTTAACTATCCAACGCAAAAGAAATCAAGTCGATATATTGAAAACTTTTCAAGTTATGGCCAAAAACGTAAATAGTTCTACTAAAAAGTGGCCGGAAATAGGCAGTAGTATAACTACTTACCTTTTTGGTCATAACTTGCCTACTTTTCTAGATATCGACTTGATTTCTACTGCGTTGAATAGAGAACCGCATTGGCTTTAATTCAAATTTGGTTTTTTGAAGATAGTTTAAAAGAAATATTTTTCGCCAAAAAAAACAATGGACTACCCCCTTTGCTTTTTTTAAAAAATGATAAAAAAAATTTTCTTCCACTATCCATTAAAAAAAATTTGTAGTTAAGGCCAATACGGTTAGCTATCCAACGCAAAAGCAATCAAGTCGATATAATGAAAACTTTTCAAGTTATGACCAAAAACGTAAATAGTTCTACTAAAAAGTGGCCGGAAATAGGCAGTAGTATAACTACTTACCTTTTTGGTCATAACTTGCTTACTTTTCTAGATATCGACTTGATTTCCACTGCGTTGAATAGAGAACCGCATTGGCTTTAATTCAAATTTAGTTTTTTGAAGATAGTGGAAAAGAAATATTTTTCGCCAAAAAAAACAATGGACTACGCCCTTTGCTTTTTTTTAAAAAATGATAAAAAAAATTTTCTTCCACTATCCATTAAAAAAAAATTTATAGTTAAGGCCAATACGGTTAGCTATCCAACGCAAAAGAAATCAAGTCGATATATTGAAAACTTTTCAAGTTATGACCAAAAACGTAAATAGTTCTACTAAAAAGTGGCCGGAAATAGGCAGTAGTATAACTACTTACCTTTTTTGTCATAACTTGCTTCCTTTTCTAGATATCGACTTGATTTCCACTGCGTTGAATAGAGAACCGCATTGGCTTTAATTCAAATTTAGTTTTTTGAAGATAGTGGAAAAGAAATATTTTTCGCCAAAAAAAACAATGGACTACCCCCTTTTCTTTTTTTTAAAAAATTATAAAAAAAATTTTCTTCCACTATCCATTAAAAAAAAATTTGCAGTTAAGGCCAATACGGTTAGCTATCCAACGCAAAAGAAATCAAGTCGATATATTGAAAACTTTTCAAGTTATGGCCAAAAACGTAAATAGTTCTACTAAAAAGTGGCCGGAAATAGGCAGTAGTATAACTACTTACCTTTTTGGTCATAACTTGCTTACTTTTCTAGATATCGACTTGATTTCCACTGCGTTGAATAGAGAACCGCATTGGCTTTAATTCAAATTTAGTTTTTTGAAGATAGTGGAAAAGAAATATTTTTCGCCAAAAAAAACAATGGACTACCCCCTTTGCTTTTTTTTAAAAATGATAAAAAAAATTTTCTTCCACTATCCATTAAAAAAAATTTGCAGTTAAGGCCAATACGGTTAGCTATCCAACGCAAAAGAAATCAAGTCGATATATTGAAAACTTTTCAAGTTATGGCCAAAAACGTAAATAGTTCTACTAAAAAGTGGCCGGAAATAGGCAGTAGTATAACTACTTACCTTTTTGGTCATAACTTGCTTACTTTTCTAGATATCGACTTGATTTCTACTGCGTTGAATAGAAAACCGCATTGGCTTTAATTCAAATTTAGTTTTTTGAAGATAGTGGAAAAAAAATATTTTTCGCCAAAAAAAACAATGGACTACCCCCTTTGCTTTTTTTAAAAAATGATAAAAAAAATTTTCTTCCACTATCCATTAAAAAAAAATTTGCAGTTAAGGCCAATACGGTTAGCTATCCAACGCAAAAGAAATCAAGTCGATATATTGAAAACTTTTCAAGTTATAGCCAAAAACGTAAATAGTTCTACTAAAAAGTGGCCGGAAATAGGCAGTAGTATAACTACTTACCTTTTTGGTCATAACTTGCCTACTTTTCTAGATATCGACTTGATTTCTACTGCGTTGAATAGAGAACCGCATTGGCTTTAATTCAAATTTGGTTTTTTGAAGATAGTGGAAAAGAAATATTTTTCGCCAAAAAAAACAATGGACTACCCCCTTTGCTTTTTTTTAAAAAATGATAAAAAAAATTTTCTTCCACTATCCATTAAAAAAAATTTATAGTTAAGGCCAATACGGTTAACTATCCAATGCAAAAGAAATCAAGTCGATATATTGAAAACTTTTCAAGTTATGGCCAAAAACGTAAATAGTTCTACTAAAAAGTGGCCGGAAATAGGCAGTAGTATAACTACTTACCTTTTTGGTCATAACTTGCTTACTTTTCTAGATATCGACTTGATTTCTACTGCGTTGAATAGAGAACCGCATTGGCTTTAATTCAAATTTGGTTTTTTGAAGATAGTGGAAAAGAAATATTTTTCGCCAAAAAAAACAATGGACTTTTTTTTAAAAAATGATAAAAAAAATTTTCTTCCACTATCCATTAAAAAAAAATTTATAGTTAAGGCCAATACGGTTAACTATCCAACGCAAAAGAAATCAAGTCGATATATTGAAAACTTTTCAAGTTATGGCCAAAAACGTAAATAGTTCTACTAAAAAGTGGCCGGAAATAGGCAGTAGTATAACTACTTACCTTTTTGGTCATAACTTGCTTACTTTTCTAGATATCGACTTGTTGGTTTAATAGAAAACCGCATTGGCTTTAATTCAAATTTAGTTTTTTGAAGATAGTGGAAAAAAAATATTTTTCGCCAAAAAAAACAATGGACTACCCCCTTTGCTTTTTTTAAAAAATGATAAAAAAAATTTTCTTCCACTATCCATTAAAAAAAAATTTGTAGTTAAGGCCAATACGGTTATCTATCCAACGCAAAAGAAATCAAGTCGATATAATGAAAACTTTTCAAGTTACGACCAAAAACGTAAATAGTTCTACTAAAAAGTGGCCGGAAATAGGCAGTAGTATAACTACTTACCTTTTTGGTCATAACTTGCCTACTTTTCTAGATATCGACTTGATTTCTACTGCGTTGAATAGAGAACCGCATTGGCTTTAATTCAAATTTGGTTTTTTGAAGATAGTGGAAAAGAAATATTTTTCGCCAAAAAAAACAATGGACTACCCCCTTTGCTTTTTTTTAAAAAATGATAAAAAAAATTTTCTTCCACTATCCATTAAAACAAATTTGTAGTTAAGGCCAATACGGTTAGCTATCCAACGCAAAAGAAATCAAGTCGATATATTGAAAACTTTTCAAGTTATGGCCAAAAACGTAAATAGTTCTACTAAAAAGTGGCCGGAAATAGGCAGTAGTATAACTACTTACCTTTTTGGTCATAACTTGCTTACTTTTCTAGATATCGACTTGATTTCCACTGCGTTGAATAGAGAACCGCATTGGCTTTAATTCAAATTTGGTTTTTTGAAGATAGTGGAAAAGAAATATTTTTCGCCAAAAAAAACAATGGACTACCCCCTTTGCTTTTTTTTAAAAAATGATAAAAAAAATTTTCTTCCACTATCCATTAAAAAAAAATTTGTAGTTAAGGCCAATACGGTTAGCTATCCAATGCAAAAGAAATCAAGTCGATATATTGAAAACTTTTCAAGTTATAGCCAAAAACGTAAATAGTTCTACTAAAAAGTGGCCGGAAATAGGCAGTAGTATAACTACTTACCTTTTTGGTCATAACTTGCCTACTTTTCTAGATATCGACTTGATTTCTACTGCGTTGAATAGAGAACCGCATTGGCTTTAATTCAAATTTGGTTTTTTGAAGATAGTGGAAAAGAAATATTTTTCGCCAAAAAAAACAATGGACTACCCCCTTTGCTTTTTTTTAAAAAATGTAAAAAAAAATTTCTTCCACTATCCATTAAAAAAAATTTATAGTTAAGGCCAATACGGTTAACTATCCAATGCAAAAGAAATCAAGTCGATATATTGAAAACTTTTCAAGTTATGGCCGAAAACGTAAATAGTTCTACTAAAAAGTGGCCGGAAATAGGCAGTAGTATAACTACTTACCTTTTTGGTCATAACTTGCTTACTTTTCTAGATATCGACTTGATTTCTACTGCGTTGAATAAAGAACCGCATTGGCTTTAATTCAAATTTAGTTTTTTGAAGATAGTGGAAAAAAAATATTTTTCGCCAAAAAAAACAATGGACTACCCCCTTTGCTTTTTTTTAAAAAATGATAAAAAAAATTTTCTTCCACTATCCATTAAAACAAATTTGTAGTTAAGGCCAATACGGTTAGCTATCCAACGCAAAAGAAATCAAGTCGATATATTGAAAACTTTTCAAGTTATGGCCAAAAACGTAAATAGTTCTACTAAAAAGTGGCCGGAAATAGGCAGTAGTATAACTACTTACCTTTTTGGTCATAACTTGCTTACTTTTCTAGATATCGACTTGATTTCTACTGCGTTGAATAAAGAACCGCATTGGCTTTAATTCAAATTTAGTTTTTTGAAGATAGTGGAAAAAAAATATTTTTCGCCAAAAAAAACAATGGACTACCCCCTTTGCTTTTTTTTAAAAAATGATAAAAAAAAATTTTCTTCCACTATCCATTAAAACAAATTTGTAGTTAAGGCCAATACGGTTAGCTATCCAACGCAAAAGAAATCAAGTCGATATATTGAAAACTTTTCAAGTTATGGCCAAAAACGTAAATAGTTCTACTAAAAAGTGGCCGGAAATAGGCAGTAGTATAACTACTTACCTTTTTGGTCATAACTTGCTTACTTTTCTAGATATCGACTTGATTTCCACTGCGTTGAATAGAGAACCGCATTGGCTTTAATTCAAATTTAGTTTTTTGAAGATAGTGGAAAAGAAATATTTTTCGCCAAAAAAAACAATGGACTACCCCCTTTGCTTTTTTTTAAAAAATGATAAAAAAAATTTTCTTCCACTATCCATTAAAACAAATTTGTAGTTAAGGCCAATACGGTTAGCTATCCAACGCAAAAGCAATCAAGTCGATATAATGAAAACTTTTCAAGTTATGACCAAAAACGTAAATAGTTCTACTAAAAAGTGGCCGGAAATAGGCAGTAGTATAACTACTTACCTTTTTGGTCATAACTTGCTTGCTTTTCTAGATATCGACTTGATTTCTACTGCGTTGAATAGAAAACCGCATTGGCTTTAATTCAAATTTAGTTTTTTGAAGATAGTGGAAAAAAAATATTTTTCGCCAAAAAAAACAATGGACTACCCCCTTTGCTTTTTTTAAAAAATGATAAAAAAAATTTTCTTCCACTATCCATTAAAAAAAAATTTGTAGTTAAGGCCAATACGGTTAGCTATCCAACGCAAAAGAAATCAAGTCGATATATTGAAAACTTTTCAAGTTATAGCCAAAAACGTATATAGTTCTACTAAAAAGTGGCCGGAAATAGGCAGTAGTATAACTACTTACCTTTTTGGTCATAACTTGCTTACTTTTCTAGATATCGACTTGATTTCTACTGCGTTGAATAAAGAACCGCATTGGCTTTAATTAAAATTTAGTTTTTTGAAGATAGTGGAAAAGAAATATTTTTCGCCAAAAAAAACAATGGACTACCCCCTTTGCTTTTTTTTAAAAAATGATAAAAAAAATTTTCTTCCACTATCCATTAAAAAAAAATTTGTAGTTAAGGCCAATATGGTTAGCTATCCAACGCTAAAGAAATCAAGTCGATATATTGAAAAGTTTTCAAGTTATGGCCAAAAACGTATATAGTTCTACTAAAAAGTGGCCGGAAATATGCAGTAGTATAACTACTTACCTTTTTGGTCATAACTTGCCTACTTTTCTAGATATCGACTTGATTTCTACTGCGTTGAATAGAGAACCGCATTGGCTTTAATTCAAATTTGGTTTTTTGAAGATAGTGGAAAAGAAATATTTTTCGCCAAAAAAAACAATGGACTACCCAATTTGCTTTTTTTAAAAAATGATAAATAAAATTTTCTTCCACTATCCATTAAAAAAAATTTGTAGTTAAGGCCAATACGGTTAGCTATCCAACGCAAAAGCAATCAAGTCGATATAATGAAAACTTTTCAAGTTATGACCAAAAACGTAAATAGTTCTACTAAAAAGTGGCCGGAAATAGGCAGTAGTATAACTACTTACCTTTTTGGTCATAACTTGCTTACTTTTCTAGATATCGACTTGATTTCCACTGCGTTGAATAGAGAACCGCATTGGCTTTAATTCAAATTTAGTTTTTTGAAGATAGTGGAAAAGAAATATTTTTCGCCAAAAAAAACAATGGACTACCCCCTTTGCTTTTTTTTAAAAAATGATAAAAAAAATTTTCTTCCACTATCCATTAAAAAAAAATTTATAGTTAAGGCCAATACGGTTAGCTATCCAACGCAAAAGAAATCAAGTCGATATATTGAAAACTTTTCAAGTTATGACCACAAACGTAAATAGTTCTACTAAAAAGTGGCCGGAAATAGGCAGTAGTATAACTACTTACCTTTTTTGTCATAACTTGCTTACTTTTCTAGATATCGACTTGATTTCCACTGCGTTGAATAGAGAACCGCATTGGCTTTAATTCAAATTTAGTTTTTTGAAGATAGTGGAAAAGAAATATTTTTCGCCAAAAAAAACAATGGACTACCCCCTTTGCTTTTTTTAAAAAATGATAAAAAAATTTTCTTCCACTATCCATTAAAAAAAATTTGTAGTTAAAGCCAATACGGTTAGCTATCCAACGCAAAAGAAATCAAGTCGATATATTGAAAACTTTTCAAGTTATAGCCAAAAACGTAAATAGTTCTACTAAAAAGTGGCCGGAAATAGGCAGTAGTATAACTACTTACCTTTTTGGTCATAACTTGCTTACTTTTCTAGATATCGACTTGATTTCCACTGCGTTGAATAGAGAACCGCATTGGCTTTAATTCAAATTTAGTTTTTTGAAGATAGTGGAAAAGAAATATTTTTCGCCAAAAAAAACAATGGACTACCCCCTTTGCTTTTTTTTAAAAAATGATAAAAAAAATTTTCTTCCACTATCCATTAAAAAAAAATTTATAGTTAAGGCCAATACGGTTAGCTATCCAACGCAAAAGAAATCAAGTCGATATATTGAAAACTTTTCAAGTTATGACCAAAAACGTAAATAGTTCTACTAAAAAGTGGCCGGAAATAGGCAGTAGTATAACTACTTACCTTTTTTGTCATAACTTGCTTACTTTTCTAGATATCGACTTGATTTCCACTGCGTTGAATAGAGAACCGCATTGGCTTTAATTCAAATTTAGTTTTTTGAAGATAGTGGAAAAGAAATATTTTTCGCCAAAAAAAACAATGGACTACCCCCTTTGCTTTTTTTAAAAAATGATAAAAAAAATTTTCTTCCACTATCCATTAAAAAAAATTTGTAGTTAAAGCCAATACGGTTAGCTATCCAACGCAAAAGAAATCAAGTCGATATATTGAAAACTTTTCAAGTTATAGCCAAAAACGTAAATAGTTCTACTAAAAAGTGGCCGGAAATAGGCAGTAGTATAACTACTTACCTTTTTTGTCATAACTTGCTTACTTTTCTAGATATCGACTTGATTTCCACTGCGTTGAATAGAGAACCGCATTGGCTTTAATTCAAATTTAGTTTTTTGAAGATAGTGGAAAAGAAATATTTTTCGCCAAAAAAAACAATGGACTACCCCCTTTGCTTTTTTTAAAAAATGATAAAAAAAATTTTCTTCCACTATCCATTAAAAAAAATTTGTAGTTAAAGCCAATACGGTTAGCTATCCAACGCAAAAGAAATCAAGTCGATATATTGAAAACTTTTCAAGTTATAGCCAAAAACGTAAATAGTTCTACTAAAAAGTGGCCGGAAATAGGCAGTAGTATAACTACTTACCTTTTTTGTCATAACTTGCTTACTTTTCTAGATATCGACTTGATTTCCACTGCGTTGAATAGAGAACCGCATTGGCTTTAATTCAAATTTAGTTTTTTGAAGATAGTGGAAAAGAAATATTTTTCGCCAAAAAAAACAATGGACTACCCCCTTTGCTTTTTTTAAAAAATGATAAAAAAAATTTTCTTCCACTATCCATTAAAAAAAATTTGTAGTTAAGGCCAATACGGTTAGCTATCCAACGCAAAAGCAATCAAGTCGATATAATGAAAACTTTTCAAGTTATGACCAAAAACGTAAATAGTTCTACTAAAAAGTGGCCGGAAATAGGCAGTAGTATAACTACTTACCTTTTTGGTCATAACTTGCTTACTTTTCTAGATATCGACTTGATTTCCACTGCGTTGAATAGAGAACCGCATTGGCTTTAATTCAAATTTAGTTTTTTGAAGACAGTGGAAAAGAAATATTTTTCGCCAAAAAAAACAATGGACTACCCCCTTTGCTTTTTTTTAAAAAATGATAAAAAAAATTTTCTTCCACTATCCATTAAAAAAAAATTTATAGTTAAGGCCAATACGGTTAGCTATCCAACGCAAAAGAAATCAAGTCGATATATTGAAAACTTTTCAAGTTATGACCAAAAACGTAAATAGTTCTACTAAAAAGTGGCCGGAAATAGGCAGTAGTATAACTACTTACCTTTTTGGTCATAACTTGCTTACTTTTCTAGATATCGACTTGATTTCCACTGCGTTGAATAGAGAACCGCATTGGCTTTAATTCAAATTTAGTTTTTTGAAGATAGTGGAAAAAAAATATTTTTCGCCAAAAAAAACAATGGACTACCCCCTTTGCTTTTTTTAAAAAATGATAAAAAAAATTTTCTTCCACTATCCATTAAAAAAAAATTTGTAGTTAAGGCCAATACGGTTAGCTATCCAATGCAAAAGAAATCAAGTCGATATATTGAAAACTTTTCAAGTTATAGCCAAAAACGTAAATAGTTCTACTAAAAAGTGGCCGGAAATAGGCAGTAGTATAACTACTTACCTTTTTGGTCATAACTTGCCTACTTTTCTAGATATCGACTTGATTTCTACTGCGTTGAATAGAGAACCGCATTGGCTTTAATTCAAATTTGGTTTTTTGAAGATAGTGGAAAAGAAATATTTTTCGCCAAAAAAAACAATGGACTACCCCCTTTGCTTTTTTTTAAAAAATGATAAAAAAATTTTCTTCCACTATCCATTAAAAAAAATTTGTAGTTAAGGCCAATACGGTTAGCTATCCAACGCAAAAGAAATCAAGTCGATATATTGAAAAGTTTTCAAGTTATGGCCATAAACGTAAATAGTTCTACTAAAAAGTGGCCGGAAATAGGCAGTAGTATAACTACTTACCTTTTTGGTCATAACTTGCTTACTTTTCTAGATATCGACTTGATTTCTACTGCGTTGAATAGAGAACCGCATTGGCTTTAATTCAAATTTGGTTTTTTGAAGATAGTGGAAAAAAAATATTTTTCGCCAAAAAAAACAATGGACTACCCCCTTTGCTTTTTTTTTAAAAAATGATAAAAAAAATTTTCTTCCACTATCCATTAAAAAAAAATTTGTAGTTAAGGCCAATACGGTTAGCTATTCAACGCAGTAGAAATCAAGTCGATATCTAGAAAAGTAAGCAAGTTATGACCAAAAAGGTAAGTAGTTATACTACTGCCTATTTCCGGCCACTTTTTAGTAGAACTATTTACGTTTTTGGCCATAACTTGAAAAGCTTTCAATATATCGACTTGATTTCTTTTGCGTTGGATAGCTAACCGTATTGGCCTTAACTGCAAATTTTTTTTAATGGATAGTGGAAGAAAATTTTTTTTATCATTTTTTAAAAAAAGCAAAGGGGGTAGTCCATTGTTTTTTTTGGCGAAAAATATTTTTTTTTCACTATCTTCAAAAAACCAAATTTGAATTAAAGCCAATGCGGTTCTCTATTCAACGCAGTAGAAATCAAGTCGATATCTAGAAAAGTAAGCAAGTTATGACCAAAAAGGTAAGTAGTTATACTACTGCCTATTTCCGGCCACTTTTTAGTAGAACTATTTACGTTTTTGGCCATAACTTGAAAAGTTTTCAATATATCGACTTGATTTCTTTTGCGTTGGATAGCTAACCGTATTGGCCTTAACTACAAATTTTTTTTTAATGGATAGTGGAAGAAACTTTTTTGTCATTTTTTAAAAAAAAGCAAAGGGGGTAGTCCATTGTTTTTTTTGGCGAAAAATATTTTTTTTCCACTATCTGCAAAAGAGCAAATTTGAATTAAAGCCAATGCGGTTCTCTATTCAACGCAGTAGAAATCAAGTCGATATCTAGAAAAGTAAGCAAGTTATGACCAAAAAGGTAAGTAGTTATACTACTGCCTATTTCCGGCCACTTTTTAGTAGAACTATTTACGTTTATGGCCATAACTTGAAAACTTTTCAATATATCGACTTGATTTCTTTTGCGTTGGATAGCTAACCGTACTGGCCTTAACTGCAAATTTGTTTTAATGGATAGTGGAAGAAAATTTTTTTTATCATTTTTTAAAAAAAAGCAAAGGGGGTAGTCCATTGTTTTTTTTGGCGAAAAATATTTTTTTTCCACTATCTGCAAAAAAGCAAATTTGAATTAAAGCCAATGTGGTTCTCTATTCAACGCAGTAGAAATCAAGTCGATATCTAGAAAAGTAAGCAAGTTATGACCAAAAAGGTAAGTAGTTATACTACTGCCTATTTCCGGCCACTTTTTAGTAGAACTATTTACGTTTATGGCCATAACTTGAAAACTTTTCAATATATCGACTTGATTTCTTTTGCGTTGGATAGCTAACCGTACTGGCCTTAACTGCAAATTTTTTTTTAATGGATAGTGGAAGAAACTTTTTTTAATCATTTTTTTTAAAAAAGCAAAGTTGGTAGTTCATTGTTTTTTTTTGGCGAAAAATATTTTTTTTCCACTATCTTCAAAAAACCAAATTTGAATTAAAGCTAATGCGGTTCTCTATTCAACGCAGTAGAAATCAAGTCGATATCTAGAAAAGTAAGCAAGTTATGACCAAAAAGGTAAGTAGTTATACTACTGCCTATTTCCGGCCACTTTTTAGTAGAACTATTTACGTTTATGGCCATAACTTGAAAACTTTTCAATATATCGACTTGATTTCTTTTGCGTTGGATAGCTAACCGTATTGGCCTTAACTGCAAATTTTTTTTTAATGGATAGTGGAAGAAACTTTTTTTAATCATTTTTTTAAAAAAAGCAAAGTTGGTAGTTCATTGTTTTTTTTGGCGAAAAATATTTTTTTTCCACTATCTGCAAAAAAGCAAATTTGAATTAAAGCCAATGCGGTTCTCTATTCAACGCAGTAGAAATCTAGTCGATATCTAGAAAAGTAAGCAAGTTATGACCAAAAAGGTAAGTAGTTATACTACTGCCTATTTCCGGCCACTTTTTAGTAGAACTATTTACGTTTTTGGCCATAACTTGAAAAGTTTTCAATATATCGACTTGATTTCTTTTGCGTTGGATAGCTAACCGTATTTTTCTTAGCTACAAAATTTTCTTTAATGGATAGTGGAAGAAAATTTTTTTTATCATTTTTTAAAAAAAAGCAAAGGGGGTAGTCCATTGTTTTTTTTGGCGAAAAATATTTTTTTTCCACTATCTTCAAAAAACCAAATTTGAATTAAAGCCAATGCGGTTCTCTATTCAACGCAGTAGAAATCAAGTCGATATCTAGAAAAGTAAGCAAGTTATGACCAAAAAGGTAAATAGTTATACTACTGCCTATTTCCGGCCACTTTTTAGTAGAACTATTTACGTTTTTGGCCATAACTTGAAAAGTTTTCAATATATCGACTTGATTTCTTTTGCGTTGGATAGCTAACCGTATTGGCCTTAACTACAAATTTGTTTTAATGGATAGTGGAAGAAAATTTTTTTTATCATTTTTTAAAAAAAAGCAAAGGGGGTAGTCCATTGTTTTTTTTGGCGAAAAATATTTTTTTTCCACTATCTGCAAAAAAGCAAATTTGAATTAAAGCCAATGTGGTTCTCTATTCAACGCAGTAGAAATCAAGTCGATATCTAGAAAAGCAAGCAAGTTATGACCAAAAAGGTAAGTAGTTATACTACTGCCTATTTCCGGCCACTTTTTAGTAGAACTATTTACGTTTATGGCCATAACTTGAAAAGTTTTCAATATATCGACTTGATTTCTTTTGCGTTGGATAGCTAACCGTATTGGCCTTAACTACACATTTTTTTTTAATGGATAGTGGAAGAAACTTTTTTATCATTTTTTAAAAAAAAGCAAAGGGGGTAGTCCATTGTTTTTTTTGGCGAAAAATATTTTTTTTCCACTATCTGCAAAAGAGCAAATTTGAATTAAAGCCAATGCGGTTCTCTATTCAACGCAGTAGAAATCAAGTCGATATCTAGAAAAGTAAGCAAGTTATGACCAAAAAGGTAAGTAGTTATACTACTGCCTATTTCCGGCCACTTTTTAGTAGAACTATTTACGTTTTTGGCCATAACTTGAAAAGTTTTCAATATATCGACTTGATTTCTTTTGCGTTGGATAGCTAACCGTATTGGCCTTAACTACAAATTTGTTTTAATGGATAGTGGAAGAAACTTTTTTTAATCATTTTTTTAAAAAAAGCAAAGTTGGTAGTTCATTGTTTTTTTTTGGCGAAAAATATTTTTTTTCCACTATCTTCAAAAAACCAAATTTGAATTAAAGCCAATGCGGTTCTCTATTCAACGCAGTAGAAATCAAGTCGATATCTAGAAAAGTAAGCAAGTTATGACCAAAAAGGTAAGTAGTTATACTACTGCCTATTTCCGGCCACTTTTTAGTAGAACTATTTACGTTTATGGCCATAACTTGAAAACTTTTCAATATATCGACTTGATTTCTTTTGCGTTGGATAGCTAACCGTATTGGCCTTAACTGCAAATTTTTTTTTAATGGATAGTGGAAGAAACTTTTTTTAATCATTTTTTTAAAAAAAGCAAAGTTGGTAGTTCATTGTTTTTTTTGGCGAAAAATATTTTTTTTCCACTATCTTCAAAAAACCAAATTTGAATTAAAGCCAATGCGGTTCTCTATTCAACGCAGTAGAAATCTAGTCGATATCTAGAAAAGTAAGCAAGTTATGACCAAAAAGGTAAGTAGTTATACTACTGCCTATTTCCGGCCACTTTTTAGTAGAACTATTTACGTTTTTGGCCATAACTTGAAAAGTTTTCAATATATCGACTTGATTTCTTTTGCGTTGGATAGCTAACCGTATTTTTCTTAGCTACAAAATTTTCTTTAATGGATAGTGGAAGAAAATTTTTTTTATCATTTTTTAAAAAAAAGCAAAGGGGGTAGTCCATTGTTTTTTTTGGCGAAAAATATTTTTTTTCCACTATCTTCAAAAAACCAAATTTGAATTAAAGCCAATGCGGTTCTCTATTCAACGCAGTAGAAATCAAGTCGATATCTAGAAAAGTAAGCAAGTTATGACCAAAAAGGTAAATAGTTATACTACTGCCTATTTCCGGCCACTTTTTAGTAGAACTATTTACGTTTTTGGCCATAACTTGAAAAGTTTTCAATATATCGACTTGATTTCTTTTGCGTTGGATAGCTAACCGTATTGGCCTTAACTACAAATTTGTTTTAATGGATAGTGGAAGAAAATTTTTTTTATCATTTTTTAAAAAAAAGCAAAGGGGGTAGTCCATTGTTTTTTTTGGCGAAAAATATTTTTTTTCCACTATCTGCAAAAAAGCAAATTTGAATTAAAGCCAATGTGGTTCTCTATTCAACGCAGTAGAAATCAAGTCGATATCTAGAAAAGCAAGCAAGTTATGACCAAAAAGGTAAGTAGTTATACTACTGCCTATTTCCGGCCACTTTTTAGTAGAACTATTTACGTTTATGGCCATAACTTGAAAAGTTTTCAATATATCGACTTGATTTCTTTTGCGTTGGATAGCTAACCGTATTGGCCTTAACTACACATTTTTTTTTAATGGATAGTGGAAGAAACTTTTTTATCATTTTTTAAAAAAAAGCAAAGGGGGTAGTCCATTGTTTTTTTTGGCGAAAAATATTTTTTTTCCACTATCTGCAAAAGAGCAAATTTGAATTAAAGCCAATGCGGTTCTCTATTCAACGCAGTAGAAATCAAGTCGATATCTAGAAAAGTAAGCAAGTTATGACCAAAAAGGTAAGTAGTTATACTACTGCCTATTTCCGGCCACTTTTTAGTAGAACTATTTACGTTTTTGGCCATAACTTGAAAAGTTTTCAATATATCGACTTGATTTCTTTTGCGTTGGATAGCTAACCGTATTGGCCTTAACTACAAATTTGTTTTAATGGATAGTGGAAGAAACTTTTTTTAATCATTTTTTTAAAAAAAGCAAAGTTGGTAGTTCATTGTTTTTTTTGGCGAAAAATATTTTTTTTCCACTATCTTCAAAAAACCAAATTTGAATTAAAGCCAATGCGGTTCTCTATTCAACGCAGTAGAAATCAAGTCGATATCTAGAAAAGTAAGCAAGTTATGACCAAAAAGGTAAGTAGTTATACTACTGCCTATTTCCGGCCACTTTTTAGTAGAACTATTTACGTTTATGGCCATAACTTGAAAACTTTTCAATATATCGACTTGATTTCTTTTGCGTTGGATAGCTAACCGTATTGGCCTTAACTACAAATTTTTTTTTAATGGATAGTGGAAGAAACTTTTTTATCATTTTTTAAAAAAAAGCAAAGGGGGTAGTCCATTGTTTTTTTTGGCGAAAAATATTTTTTTTCCACTATCTGCAAAAGAGCAAATTTGAATTAAAGCCAATGCGGTTCTCTATTCAACGCAGTAGAAATCAAGTCGATATCTAGAAAAGTAAGCAAGTTATGACCAAAAAGGTAAGTAGTTATACTACTGCCTATTTCCGGCCACTTTTTAGTAGAACTATTTACGTTTATGGCCATAACTTGAAAACTTTTCAATATATCGACTTGATTTCTTTTGCGTTGGATAGCTAACCGTATTGGCCTTAACTGCAAATTTTTTTTTATTGGATAGTGGAAGAAACTTTTTTTAATCATTTTTTTAAAAAAAGCAAAGTTGGTAGTTCATTGTTTTTTTTGGCGAAAAATATTTTTTTTCCACTATCTTCAAAAAACCAAATTTGAATTAAAGCCAATGCGGTTCTCTATTCAACGCAGTAGAAATCAAGTCGATATCTAGAAAAGTAAGCAAGTTATGACCAAAAAGGTAAGTAGTTATACTACTGCCTATTTCCGGCCACTTTTTAGTAGAACTATTTACGTTTATGGCCATAACTTGAAAACTTTTCAATATATCGACTTGATTTCTTTTGCGTTGGATAGCTAACCGTATTGGCCTTAACTGCAAATTTTTTTTTAATGGATAGTGGAAGAAACTTTTTTTAATCATTTTTTTAAAAAAAGCAAAGTTGGTAGTTCATTGTTTTTTTTGGCGAAAAATATTTTTTTTCCACTATCTTCAAAAAACCAAATTTGAATTAAAGCCAATGCGGTTCTCTATTCAACGCAGTAGAAATCAAGTCGATATCTAGAAAAGTAAGCAAGTTATGACCAAAAAGGTAAGTAGTTATACTACTGCCTATTTCCGGCCACTTTTTAGTAGAACTATTTACGTTTATGGCCATAACTTGAAAACTATTCAATATATCGACTTGATTTCTTTTGCGTTGGATAGCTAACCGTATTGGCCTTAACTACAAATTTTTTTTTAATGGATAGTGGAAGAAACTTTTTTTAATCATTTTTTTAAAAAAAGCAAAGTTGGTAGTTCATTGTTTTTTTTGGCGAAAAATATTTTTTTTCCACTATCTTCAAAAAACCAAATTTGAATTAAAGCCAATGCGGTTCTCTATTCAACGCAGTAGAAATCAAGTCGATATCTAGAAAAGTAAGCAAGTTATGACCAAAAAGGTAAGTAGTTATACTACTGCCTATTTCCGGCCACTTTTTAGTAGAACTATTTACGTTTTTGGCCATAACTTGAAAAGTTTTCAATATATCGACTTGATTTCTTTTGCGTTGGATAGCTAACCGTATTGGCCTTAACTACAAATTTGTTTTTAATGGATAGTGGAAGAAACTTTTTTTAATCATTTTTTTAAAAAAAGCAAAGTTGGTAGTTCATTGTTTTTTTTGGCGAAAAATATTTTTTTTCCACTATCTTCAAAAAACCAAATTTGAATTAAAGCCAATGCGGTTCTCTATTCAACGCAGTAGAAATCAAGTCGATATCTAGAAAAGTAAGCAAGTTATGACCAAAAAGGTAAGTAGTTATACTACTGCCTATTTCCGGCCACTTTTTAGTAGAACTATTTACGTTTATGGCCATAACTTGAAAACTTTTCAATATATCGACTTGATTTCTTTTGCGTTGGATAGCTAACCGTATTGGCCTTAACTACAAATTTTTTTTTAATGGATAGTGGAAGAAACTTTTTTTAATCATTTTTTTAAAAAAAGCAAAGTTGGTAGTTCATTGTTTTTTTTGGCGAAAAATATTTTTTTTCCACTATCTTCAAAAAACCAAATTTGAATTAAAGCCAATGCGGTTCTCTATTCAACGCAGTAAAAATCAAGTCGATATCTAGAAAAGTAAGCAAGTTATGACCAAAAAGGTAAGTAGTTATACTACTGCCTATTTCCGGCCACTTTTTAGTAGAACTATTTACGTTTATGGCCATAACTTGAAAACTTTTCAATATATCGACTTGATTTCTTTTGCGTTGGATAGCTAACCGTATTGGCCTTAACTACAAATTTTTTTTTAATGGATAGTGGAAGAAACTTTTTTTAATCATTTTTTTAAAAAAAGCAAAGTTGGTAGTTCATTGTTTTTTTTGGCGAAAAATATTTTTTTTCCACTATCTTCAAAAAACCAAATTTGAATTAAAGCCAATGCGGTTCTCTATTCAACGCAGTAGAAATCAAGTCGATATCTAGAAAAGTAAGCAAGTTATGACCAAAAAGGTAAGTAGTTATACTACTGCCTATTTCCGGCCACTTTTTAGTAGAACTATTTACGTTTATGGCCATAACTTGAAAACTTTTCAATATATCGACTTGATTTCTTTTGCGTTGGATAGCTAACCGTATTGGCCTTAACTACAAATTTTTTTTTAATGGATAGTGGAAGAAACTTTTTTTAATCATTTTTTTAAAAAAAGCAAAGTTGGTAGTTCATTGTTTTTTTTGGCGAAAAATATTTTTTTTCCACTATCTTCAAAAAACCAAATTTGAATTAAAGCCAATGCGGTTCTCTATTCAACGCAGTAGAAATCAAGTCGATATCTAGAAAAGTAAGCAAGTTATGACCAAAAAGGTAAGTAGTTATACTACTGCCTATTTCCGGCCACTTTTTAGTAGAACTATTTACGTTTATGGCCATAACTTGAAAACTTTTCAATATATCGACTTGATTTCTTTTGCGTTGGATAGCTAACCGTATTGGCCTTAACTACAAATTTGTTTTTAATGGATAGTGGAAGAAACTTTTTTTAATCATTTTTTTAAAAAAAGCAAAGTTGGTAGTTCATTGTTTTTTTTGGCGAAAAATATTTTTTTTCCACTATCTTCAAAAAACCAAATTTGAATTAAAGCCAATGCGGTTCTCTATTCAACGCAGTAGAAATCAAGTCGATATCTAGAAAAGTAAGCAAGTTATGACCAAAAAGGTAAGTAGTTATACTACTGCCTATTTCCGGCCACTTTTTAGTAGAACTATTTACGTTTATGGCCATAACTTGAAAACTTTTCAATATATCGACTTGATTTCTTTTGCGTTGGATAGCTAACCGTATTGGCCTTAACTACAAATTTGTTTTTAATGGATAGTGGAAGAAACTTTTTTTAATCATTTTTTTAAAAAAAGCAAAGTTGGTAGTTCATTGTTTTTTTTGGCGAAAAATATTTTTTTTCCACTATCTTCAAAAAACCAAATTTGAATTAAAGCCAATGCGGTTCTCTATTCAACGCAGTAGAAATCAAGTCGATATCTAGAAAAGTAAGCAAGTTATGACCAAAAAGGTAAGTAGTTATACTACTGCCTATTTCCGGCCACTTTTTAGTAGAACTATTTACGTTTATGGCCATAACTTGAAAACTTTTCAATATATCGACTTGATTTCTTTTGCGTTGGATAGCTAACCGTATTGGCCTTAACTACAAATTTGTTTTTAATGGATAGTGGAAGAAACTTTTTTTAATCATTTTTTTAAAAAAAGCAAAGTTGGTAGTTCATTGTTTTTTTTGGCGAAAAATATTTTTTTTCCACTATCTTCAAAAAACCAAATTTGAATTAAAGCCAATGCGGTTCTCTATTCAACGCAGTAGAAATCAAGTCGATATCTAGAAAAGTAAGCAAGTTATGACCAAAAAGGTAAGTAGTTATACTACTGCCTATTTCCGGCCACTTTTTAGTAGAACTATTTACGTTTATGGCCATAACTTGAAAACTTTTCAATATATCGACTTGATTTCTTTTGCGTTGGATAGCTAACCGTATTGGCCTTAACTACAAATTTTTTTTTAATGGATAGTGGAAGAAACTTTTTTTAATCATTTTTTTAAAAAAAGCAAAGTTGGTAGTTCATTGTTTTTTTTGGCGAAAAATATTTTTTTTCCACTATCTTCAAAAAACCAAATTTGAATTAAAGCCAATGCGGTTCTCTATTCAACGCAGTAAAAATCAAGTCGATATCTAGAAAAGTAAGCAAGTTATGACCAAAAAGGTAAGTAGTTATACTACTGCCTATTTCCGGCCACTTTTTAGTAGAACTATTTACGTTTATGGCCATAACTTGAAAACTTTTCAATATATCGACTTGATTTCTTTTGCGTTGGATAGCTAACCGTATTGGCCTTAACTACAAATTTGTTTTTAATGGATAGTGGAAGAAACTTTTTTTAATCATTTTTTTAAAAAAAGCAAAGTTGGTAGTTCATTGTTTTTTTTGGCGAAAAATATTTTTTTTCCACTATCTTCAAAAAACCAAATTTGAATTAAAGCCAATGCGGTTCTCTATTCAACGCAGTAGAAATCAAGTCGATATCTAGAAAAGTAAGCAAGTTATGACCAAAAAGGTAAGTAGTTATACTACTGCCTATTTCCGGCCACTTTTTAGTAGAACTATTTACGTTTATGGCCATAACTTGAAAACTTTTCAATATATCGACTTGATTTCTTTTGCGTTGGATAGCTAACCGTATTGGCCTTAACTACAAATTTTTTTTTAATGGATAGTGGAAGAAACTTTTTTTAATCATTTTTTTAAAAAAAGCAAAGTTGGTAGTTCATTGTTTTTTTTGGCGAAAAATATTTTTTTTCCACTATCTTCAAAAAACCAAATTTGAATTAAAGCCAATGCGGTTCTCTATTCAACGCAGTAGAAATCAAGTCGATATCTAGAAAAGTAAGCAAGTTATGACCAAAAAGGTAAGTAGTTATACTACTGCCTATTTCCGGCCACTTTTTAGTAGAACTATTTACGTTTTTGGCCATAACTTGAAAAGTTTTCAATATATCGACTTGATTTCTTTTGCGTTGGATAGCTAACCGTATTGACCTTAACTACAAATTTGTTTTAATGGATAGTGGAAGAAAATTTTTTTTATCATTTTTTAAAAAAAAGCAAAGGGGGTAGTCCATTGTTTTTTTTGGCGAAAAATATTTTTTTTCCACTATCTGCAAAAAAGCAAATTTGAAGTAAAGCCAATGTGGTTCTCTATTCAACGCAGTAGAAATCAAGTCGATATCTAGAAAAGTAAGCAAGTTATGACCAAAAAGGTAAGTAGTTATACTACTGCCTATTTCCGGCCACTTTTTAGTAGAACTATTTACGTTTTTGGCCATAACTTGAAAAGTTTTCAATATATCGACTTGATTTCTTTTGCGTTGGATAGCTAACCGTATTGGCCTTAACTACAAATTTTTTTTTTAATGGATAGTGGAAGAAACTTTTTTTAATCATTTTTTTAAAAAAAGCAAAGTTGGTAGTTCATTGTTTTTTTTGGCGAAAAATATTTTTTTTCCACTATCTGCAAAAGAGCAAATTTGAATTAAAGCCAATGCGGTTCTCTATTCAACGCAGTAGAAATCAAGTCGATATCTAGAAAAGTAAGCAAGTTATGACCAAAAAGGTAAGTAGTTATACTACTGCCTATTTCCGGCCACTTTTTAGTAGAACTATTTACGTTTTTGGCCATAACTTGAAAAGTTTTCAATATATCGACTTGATTTCTTTTGCGTTGGATAGCTAACCGTATTGGCCTTAACTACAAATTTTTTTTTAATGGATAGTGGAAGAAACTTTTTTATCATTTTTTAAAAAAAAGCAAAGGGGGTAGTCCATTGTTTTTTTTGGCGAAAAATATTTTTTTTCCACTATCTGCAAAAGAGCAATTTTGAATTAAAGCCAATGCGGTTCTCTATTCAACGCAGTAGAAATCAAGTCGATATCTAGAAAAGTAAGCAAGTTATGACCAAAAAGGTAAGTAGTTATACTACTGCCTATTTCCGGCCACTTTTTAGTAGAACTATTTACGTTTTTGGCCATAACTTGAAAAGTTTTCAATATATCGACTTGATTTCTTTTGCGTTGGATAGCTAACCGTATTGGCCTTAACTACAAATTTGTTTTAATGGATAGTGGAAGAAACTTTTTTTAATCATTTTTTTAAAAAAAGCAAAGTTGGTAGTTCATTGTTTTTTTTGGCGAAAAATATTTTTTTTCCACTATCTGCAAAAGAGCAAATTTGAATTAAAGCCAATGCGGTTCTCTATTCAACGCAGTAGAAATCAAGTCGATATCTAGAAAAGTAAGCAAGTTATGACCAAAAAGGTAAGTAGTTATACTACTGCCTATTTCCGGCCACTTTTTAGTAGAACTATTTACGTTTTTGGCCATAACTTGAAAAGTTTTCAATATATCGACTTGATTTCTTTTGCGTTGGATAGCTAACCGTATTGGCCTTAACTACAAATTTTTTTTTAATGGATAGTGGAAGAAACTTTTTTATCATTTTTTAAAAAAAAGCAAAGGGGGTAGTCCATTGTTTTTTTTGGCGAAAAATATTTTTTTTCCACTATCTGCAAAAGAGCAAATTTGAATTAAAGCCAATGCGGTTCTCTATTCAACGCAGTAGAAATCAAGTCGATATCTAGAAAAGTAAGCAAGTTATGACCAAAAAGGTAAGTAGTTATACTACTGCCTATTTCCGGCCACTTTTTAGTAGAACTATTTACGTTTTTGGCCATAACTTGAAAAGTTTTCAATATATCGACTTGATTTCTTTTGCGTTGGATAGCTAACCGTATTGGCCTTAACTACAAATTTTTTTTTTAATGGATAGTGGAAGAAACTTTTTTTAATCATTTTTTTTAAAAAAGCAAAGTTGGTAGTCCATTGTTTTTTTTTGGCGAAAAATATTTTTTTTCCACTATCTTCGAAAAACCAAATTTGAATTAAAGCCAATGCGGTTCTCTATTCAACGCAGTAGAAATCAAGTCGATATCTAGAAAAGTAAGCAAGTTATGACCAAAAAGGTAAGTAGTTATACTACTGCTTATTTCCGGCCACTTTTTAGTAGAACTATTTACGTTTATGGCCATAACTTGAAAACTTTTCAATATATCGACTTGATTTCTTTTGCGTTGGATAGCTAACCTGTTAATTGTTATTTCTGAATATATGTATTTTATTCAATACTTGTATAAATTAAATAACGAACTTATTTTATAAACATAAAATCTTAGACTGAAAATTATTGACAAAGATATAAAAGCACAATAATTAATAATAATGTTTTTCGTAAACAAGTTAAATATATATATCAATAAACATTAACATTCAATTCTCAACACTCTCCCTGAATGTAAAATTATTTAATATAAAATCATTGAAGTCCAAATTTTTCTCTAAAATATTCGATTTTCTGAGAGGTAACAGCCTTGGTGAAAACATCTGCGATCATCTCAGTTGTAGGAATATATTTTAAAATGATCTCTTTGTTATCAATTTTTTGACGAATAAATTTTGCTTTTATATCTACATGTTTAGTTCTTGTAGAATAACTGTTATTAATAGCAACTTGTATAGCTCCTTTGTTATCACAATGAAGAATTAATACTTTATTGCTCTTTGGGTTGAGTTCACCTTCCAAGCGTTTCAACCACACTGATTTTTGTATTGCTGCTGTTACTGACATAAATTCTGCTTCCGTTGATGATAATGCCACTGTCTTCTGCTTCTTGGAAGTCCATGATATAGCAGCAGACTGATACAGAAATACATATCCAGTAGTAGATTGACGATCGTCTAAGTTTCCAGCCCAATCCGCGTCACAGTAGCCTTTTATTTCGTCTTCTTGCTGTCTTTTATATATAATACCTTTATTTATGGTTCCTTTCAAGTATCTCATTACTCTTTTTACAGCTTCCCAATGAGCTTTGCCAGGATTAGATCCAAAACGACTTAGGATATTTACTGTATAGCATATGTCAGGTCTAGAAACTTGTGCAGCAAATAGTAAACAGCCAATAGCTTGCATATACGGTATTTTCGACATCTGTTCTTTACCCTTAGTATCTTTTGGAGACATACTACTTGACAACTTTTGATTATAATCGAGAGGTGTCTTCGTGGGATTACAGTCACTCATACCGAACCGGTGTAAAACATCTGCTATATACTTTGATTGATCAATTTTAATAAAATCTTTACCTCGAATAATCTTCATTCCAAGAAATGATGATACTTCTTTCATGTCTTTCATTTTGAATTTGCTGGCAAGTTTTTCTTTTATAAATTCTACCGATTTAATATTATTAGCAAATATCAAAATATCATCGACATAAATAACAACGTACAACATTTCATCATTAGTTATCTTGAAGTATATACATTGATCAACTTCGCTTCTTTGAAGACCAATTTTGGTTAGTTCCATATTAATTGTTTCGTTCCATACTCTCCCTGATTGTTTCAATCCGTATATAGATTTTTTCAGTTTACAAACTCTTCCGGATCCATCATCAAACATTTCTGGTTGTTGCATATATACAATTTCTTTTAAAACGCCATTCAAATATGCACTTACCGCATCCATTTGATGTATATAAAAATTGTGTTTTACTGCCAGGGCTAACAAATACCTAATTGAACCATATCTGACAACAGGAGAGAAAGTTTCAGTAAAATCAATCCCTTCTCGCTGGGAAAAACCTTTTGCAACCAATCTAGTTTTCCATTGCAAAATATTTCCAGCTTCATCACGTTTGGTTTTGAAAACCCACCTAGATTTAATAGCCTTTTTACCTTGGGGTAAAGTTGTTAACTCCCATGTATCATTTTTCATTAGTGATTCGAATTCTTCTTTCATGGCGTTTTCCCACTCGACTGAATAATCTGAAGACATTGCTTCTTTTACATTTTCAGGATCGTTGGCTACAAATTGCATTGCACAAAAGTTTTGCGATTGCTGTCTTTTATTAGCTATTCGATCAGAACGACGAATATTTTCAGCAACAGTTATATTTTGTGCCTCGTATCTACTTGGTGACCATTCGTTATCTGTGACGGATGACGGTACAGAAACTGTCCAATCAACAGAATCATCATAGTCGCTTTCTTCTGAATCTGTCACTTTTTGCTGAGAACTCTCTATTGGTATATCAATTTGAGGTGTTAATTCAATTTCTCTGCTTTCTTCCACTGGATTAACAACATCACACTCTTGCAACAATTCAGGGTAATACAATTTTTTATTCGATTTAAAGTTGCTTTGACTTTCTTCCAAAAACACGACATCTCTGCTAATTAATATGTTACCGTTTTGAGGATTAAATATTCGATAAGCTTTGCATTCAGAGCTATATCCCATCATAATGCCTTCAATTGATTTTGCATCTAGCTTTCGTCGTTTTTCTTTTGGTATGTGAACAAGTGCACGACAGCCAAAAACTCTTAAAAATTTTAAATTTGGGCGACGACCAGACCATATTTCTTCTGGAGTACGAACTGCGCCTCTACATGGTATTCTATTTATTAAGAAACTAGCTGTATTCGCAGCTTCAGCCCAAAAACGATGATCTAATTTACTATCTATAAGCATGCATCTGACTCTCTCAATTATCGTACGATTAATTCTTTCCGCAACACCATTTTGTTCCGGAGTATACGGACAAGTTTTTTGATGTATAATGCCATTATCTTTCAAAAAACGTGAAAATTTATTACTTAAATATTCACCACCATTATCAGTGCGTAAAATTTTAATTTTCTTAGAGCACTGATTTTCGACCATCTTTTTAAAATTTACAAAAGTGTTAAAAACTTCTGACTTCATTTTTAGAGGATAAACAAAAACTTTTCTTGAATAGTCGTCTATAAACGTAACTAAAAACTTCGCACCAGAGAATGAATTCGTATTCAGCGGTCCTAATACATCTGAATGTAGCAGCTGCAGTAATTCCGTAGCTCTTGTGCCGCTTAATTTAGTTAGACTACGAGTTTGCTTTCCCTTGACACAGGTAATACATTTATCTTTATCTTCTGTACCAAAATTTATACCCATACTTGCATCTTTTACTTCTCGCAAGCTTTTATTGCATATGTGCCCCATTCTTCTATGCCATAAATTAAAATTTTGTGAAGTAAGAAAAACCTTATTTTTCTTCAAATGGGCAATACTATCTAAGCGATAAAGATCATTGTAAGCAGTGGCTGTTGCTACAAGATTTTTATTTTTATCAAAAATTTTACAAATGTCTTTTTCAAAAACAACTTTCTTTCCGCTTTTTGTCATTTGTTTTACTGACAATAAATTTGCACATAGGTTTGGTACATATTCAACATTTTTTATAGTAATATGCTTTTTATTTTCATCTTTACAAATTGTGATATCAACATCACCAGCGCAGTCTACATTTAATTCACTATTGTTTGCAATCAGCACTTTTTTATTCACTATATTTTGTTTATTATACATATAGCTACTTACATTCATCATGTGATTGCTTGCACCACTGTCGACGTACCAATAAACAGAATTTGCTTCCACAGATTTTGATAATTTATCACTCTTCAGGCAAACATGCATACTTTTTCCTGTTGATGCCATATGAGTTGATGATGTATTCTTCTTATGCTTGAAAATCCTTTTAGAATATTCGCTGTTATAATTGTTTTTTATTTTGTTTTGACAATTTTTAGAAATGTGCCCAAATTCTTTACAATTATAACATTGTATTTTCTTTTCTCTTCTTTGATTCTTTAAGTACAATGCGGCTTCACTTTCTCTTTTCTGGTCAAATTTAGCATCTTGCAAGAGAAGATTTTTTACAGTATCGACTGTTAGCTTTTCCTTTGAATTTTCCACAGCCATTACCAGAGGCTTAAACTCATCAGTTAAACCAGCTAACATTAACGATGCCGTTAGCTCATCGTCTACGTTGAGACCAGCATTTTTCACTTTCATTGCAATTATGACTATTTCATTTACATATTCCTGTATGCAGCTAAACTTTTCTAATTTAATATTTACCAATAGTTTTAGTAGTTCTACCTTTCTGGTTAAGCCCTTGTCTTCATAAGCGTTCATAAGGGCATCCCAAGCTTGTTTGGATGTTGTTGCCGTTGCAATATGACCATAATTGCTAGGATCTATCATCAGCGTGATTTCTGCTAATGCACGCTCGTCTAATTTTGCATCACCATCTGCCACAACTCCTTTTTCTACGACTAACCAGCAATTCTTTATCACTAAACATGATTTAGCTTGTCGTTCCCATACGTCGAAATTTTCTCTTCCGCGTAATACCTCGAGTTGATAACTTCCTGATACATTCGCCATTATTGATTTCTAATAAAATTTAGCTAATTGCGTATCATGCGGCCCATAACCTGTTAATTGTTATTTCTGAATATATGTATTTTATTCAATACTTGTATAAATTAAATAACGAACTTATTTTATAAACATAAAATCTTAGACTGAAAATTATTGACAAAGATATAAAAGCACAATAATTAATAATAATGTTTTTCGTAAACAAGTTAAATATATATATCAATAAACATTAACATTCAATTCTCAACATAACCGTATTGGCCTTAACTAAAAATTTTTTTTTTAATGGATAGTGGAAGAAACTTTTTTTAATCATTTTTTTAAAAAAAGCAAAGTTGGTAGTTCATTGTTTTTTTTGGCGAAAAATATTTTTTTTCCACTATCTTCAAAAAACCAAATTTGAATTAAAGCCAATGCGGTTCTCTATTCAACGCAGTAGAAATCAAGTCGATATCTAGAAAAGTAAGCAAGTTATGACCAAAAAAATAAGTAGTTATACTACTGCCTATTTCCGGCCACTTTTTAGTAGAACTATTTACGTTTTTGGCCATAACTTGAAAAGTTTTCAATATATCGACTTGATTTCTTTTACGTTGGATAGCTAACCGTATTGGCCTTAACTACAAATTTTTTTTTAGTGGATAGTGGAAGAAACTTTTTTTAATCATTTTTTTAAAAAAAGCAAAGTTGGTAGTTCATTGTTTTTTTTGGCGAAAAATATTTTTTTTTCACTATCTTCAAAAAACCAAATTTGAATTAAAGCCAATGCGGTTCTCTATTCAACGCAGTAGAAATCAAGTCGATATCTAGAAAAGTAAGCAAGTTATGACCAAAAAGGTAAGTAGTTATACTACTGCCTATTTCCGGCCACTTTTTAGTAGAACTATTTACGTTTATGGCCATAACTTGAAAAGTTTTCAATATATCGACTTGATTTCTTTTGCGTTGGATAGCTAACCGTATTGGCCTTAACTACAAATTTTTTTTTTAATGGATAGTGGAAGAAACTTTTTTTAATCATTTTTTTAAAAAAAGCAAAGTTGGTAGTTCATTGTTTTTTTTGGCGAAAAATATTTTTTTTCCACTATCTTCAAAAAACCAAATTTGAATTAAAGCCAATGCGGTTCTCTATTCAACGCAGTAGAAATCAAGTCGATATCTAGAAAAGTAAGCAAGTTATGACCAAAAAGGTAAGTAGTTACACTACTGCCTATTTCCGGCCACTTTTTAGTAGAACTATTTACGTTTTTGGCCATAACTTGAAAAGTTTTCAATATATCGACTTGATTTCTTTTGCGTTGGATAGCTAACCGTATTGGCCTTAACTACAAATTTTTTTTTAATGGATAGTGGAAGAAACTTTTTTATCATTTTTTAAAAAAAAGCAAAGGGGGTAGTCCATTGTTTTTTTTGGCGAAAAATATTTTTTTTCCACTATCTGCAAAAGAGCAAATTTGAATTAAAGCCAATGCGGTTCTCTATTCAACGCAGTAGAAATCAAGTCGATATCTAGAAAAGTAAGCAAGTTATGACCAAAAAGGTAAATAGTTATACTACTGCCTATTTCCGGCCACTTTTTAGTAGAACTATTTACGTTTTTGGCCATAACTTGAAAAGTTTTCAATATATCGACTTGATTTCTTTTGCGTTGGATAGCTAACCGTATTGGCCTTAACTACAAATTTGTTTTAATGGATAGTGGAAGAAAATTTTTTTTATCATTTTTTAAAAAAAAGCAAAGGGGGTAGTCCATTGTTTTTTTTGGCGAAAAATATTTTTTTTCCACTATCTTCAAAAAACCAAATTTGAATTAAAGCCAATGCGGTTCTCTATTCAACGCAGTAGAAATCAAGTCGATATCTAGAAAAGTAAGCAAGTTATGACCAAAAAGGTAAGTAGTTATACTACTGCCTATTTCCGGCCACTTTTTAGTAGAACTATTTACGTTTATGGCCATAACTTGAAAACTTTTCAATATATCGACTTGATTTCTTTTGCGTTGGATAGCTAACCGTATTGGCCTTAACTGCAAATTTTTTTTTAATGGATAGTGGAAGAAACTTTTTTTAATCATTTTTTTAAAAAAAGCAAAGTTGGTAGTTCATTGTTTTTTTTGGCGAAAAATATTTTTTTTCCACTATCTGCAAAAGAGCAAATTTGAATTAAAGCCAATGCGGTTCTCTATTCAACGCAGTAGAAATCAAGTCGATATCTAGAAAAGTAAGCAAGTTATGACCAAAAACGTAAGTAGTTATACTACTGCCTATTTCCGGCCACTTTTTAGTAGAACTATTTACGTTTTTGGCCATAACTTGAAAAGTTTTCAATATATCGACTTGATTTCTTTTGCGTTGGATAGCTAACCGTATTGGCCCTAACTACAAATTTTTTTAAATGGATAGTGGAAGAAAATTTTTTTTATCAATTTCTTAAAAAAAAGCAAAGGGGGTAGTCCATTGTTTTTTTTGGCGAAAAATATTTTTTTTCCACTATCTTCAAAAAACCAAATTTGAATTAAAGCCAATGCGGTTCTCTATTCAACGCAGTAGAAATCAAGTCGATATCTAGAAAAGTAAGCAAGTTATGACCAAAAAGGTAAGTAGTTATACTACTGCCTATTTCCGGCCACTTTTTAGTAGAACTATTTACGTTTATGGCCATAACTTGAAAACTTTTCAATATATCGACTTGATTTCTTTTGCGTTGGATAGCTAACCGTATTGGCCTTAACTGCAAATTTTTTTTTAATGGATAGTGGAAGAAACTTTTTTTAATCATTTTTTTAAAAAAAGCAAAGTTGGTAGTTCATTGTTTTTTTTGGCGAAAAATATTTTTTTTCCACTATCTGCAAAAGAGCAAATTTGAATTAAAGCCAATGCGGTTCTCTATTCAACGCAGTAGAAATCAAGTCGATATCTAGAAAAGTAAGCAAGCTATGACCAAAAAGGTAAGTAGTTATACTACTGCCTATTTCCGGCCACTTTTTAGTAGAACTATTTACGTTTTTGGCCATAACTTGAAAAGTTTTCAATATATCGACTTGATTTCTTTTGCGTTGGATAGCTAACCGTATTGGCCTTAATTACAAATTTTTTTTAATGGATAGTGGAAGAAACTTTTTTTAATCATTTTTTTAAAAAAAGCAAAGTTGGTAGTTCATTGTTTTTTTTGGCGAAAAATATTTTTTTTCCACTATCTTCAAAAAACCAAATTTGAATTAAAGCCAATGCGGTTCTCTATTCAACGCAGTAGAAATCAAGTCGATATCTAGAAAAGTAAGCAAGTTATGACCAAAAAGGTAAGTAGTTATACTACTGCCTATTTCCGGCCACTTTTTAGTAGAACTATTTACGTTTTTGGCCATAACTTGAAAAGTTTTCAATATATCGACTTGATTTCTTTTGCGTTGGATAGCTAACCGTATTGGCCTTAACTACAAATTTGTTTTAATGGATAGTGGAAGAAAATTTTTTTTATCATTTTTTATAAAAAAGCAAAGGGGGTAGTCCATTGTTTTTTTTGGCGAAAAATATTTTTTTTCCACTATCTGCAAAAAAGCAAATTTGAATTAAAGCCAATGTGGTTCTCTATTCAACGCAGTAGAAATCAAGTCGATATCTAGAAAAGTAAGCAAGCTATGACCAAAAAGGTAAGTAGTTATACTACTGCCTATTTCCGGCCACTTTTTAGTAGAACTATTTACGTTTTTGGCCATAACTTGAAAAGTTTTCAATATATCGACTTGATTTCTTTTGCGTTGGATAGCTAACCGTATTGGCCTTAACTACAAATTTTTTTTTTAATGGATAGTGGAAGAAACTTTTTTTAATCATTTTTTTAAAAAAAGCAAAGTAGGTAGTTCATTGTTTTTTTTTGGCGAAAAATATTTTTTTTCCACTATCTTCAAAAAACTAAATTTGAATTAAAGCCAATGCGGTTCTCTATTCAACGCAGTAGAAATCAAGTCGATATCTAGAAAAGTAAGCAAGTTATGACCAAAAAGGTAAGTAGTTATACTACTGCCTATTTCCGGCCACTTTTTAGTAGAACTATTTACGTTTTTGGCCATAACTTGAAAAGTTTTCAATATATCGACTTGATTTCTTTTGCGTTGGATAGCTAACCGTATTGGCCTTAACTGCAAATTTTTTTTAATGGATAGTGGAAGAAAATTTTTTTTATCATTTTTTAAAAAAAGCAAAGGGGGTAGTCCATTGTTTTTTTTGGCGAAAAATATTTTTTTTCACTATCTTCAAAAAACCAAATTTGAATTAAAGCCAATGCGGTTCTCTATTCAACGCAGTAGAAATCAAGTCGATATCTAGAAAAGTAAGCAAGTTATGACCAAAAAGGTAAGTAGTTATACTACTGCCTATTTCCGGCCACTTTTTAGTAGAACTATTTACGTTTTTGGCCATAACTTGAAAAGTTTTCAATATATCGACTTGATTTCTTTTGCGTTGGATAGCTAACCGTATTGGCCTTAACTGCAAATTTTTTTTAATGGATAGTGGAAGAAAATTTTTTTTATCATTTTTTAAAAAAAGCAAAGGGGGTAGTCCATTGTTTTTTTTGGCGAAAAATATTTTTTTTTCACTATCTTCAAAAAACCAAATTTGAATTAAAGCCAATGCGGTTCTCTATTCAACGCAGTAGAAATCAAGTCGATATCTAGAAAAGTAAGCAAGTTATGACCAAAAAGGTAAGTAGTTATACTACTGCCTATTTCCGGCCACTTTTTAGTAGAACTATTTACGTTTTTGGCCATAACTTGAAAAGTTTTCAATATATCGACTTGATTTCTTTTGCGTTGGATAGCTAACCGTATTGGCCTTAACTGCAAATTTTTTTTAATGGATAGTGGAAGAAAATTTTTTTTATCATTTTTTAAAAAAAGCAAAGGGGGTAGTCCATTGTTTTTTTTGGCGAAAAATATTTTTTTTCACTATCTTCAAAAAACCAAATTTGAATTAAAGCCAATGCGGTTCTCTATTCAACGCAGTAGAAATCAAGTCGATATCTAGAAAAGTAAGCAAGTTATGACCAAAAAGGTAAGTAGTTATACTACTGCCTATTTCCGGCCACTTTTTAGTAGAACTATTTACGTTTTTGGCCATAACTTGAAAAGTTTTCAATATATCGACTTGATTTCTTTTGCGTTGGATAGCTAACCGTATTGGCCTTAACTACAAATTTTTTTTTAATGGATAGTGGAAGAACATTTTTTTTATCATTTTTTAAAAAAAGCAAAGGGGGTAGTCCATTGTTTTTTTTTTGGCGAAAAATATTTTTTTTCCACTATCTTCAAAAAACCAAATTTGAATTAAAGCCAATGCGGTTCTCTATTCAACGCAGTAGAAATCAAGTCGATATCTAGAAAAGTAAGCAAGTTATGACCAAAAAGGTAAGTAGTTATACTACTGCCTATTTCCGGCCACTTTTTAGTAGAACTATTTACGTTTTTGGCCATAACTTGAAAAGTTTTCAATATATCGACTTGATTTCTTTTGCGTTGGATAGCTAACCGTATTGGCCTTAACTGCAAATTTTTTTTAATGGATAGTGGAAGAAAATTTTTTTTATCATTTTTTAAAAAAAGCAAAGGGGGTAGTCCATTGTTTTTTTTGGCGAAAAATATTTTTTTTTCACTATCTTCAAAAAACCAAATTTGAATTAAAGCCAATGCGGTTCTCTATTCAACGCAGTAGAAATCAAGTCGATATCTAGAAAAGTAAGCAAGTTATGACCAAAAAGGTAAGTAGTTATACTACTGCCTATTTCCGGCCACTTTTTAGTAGAACTATTTACGTTTTTGGCCATAACTTGAAAAGTTTTCAATATATCGACTTGATTTCTTTTGCGTTGGATAGCTAACCGTATTGGCCTTAACTACAAATTTGTTTTAATGGATAGTGGAAGAAAATTTTTTTTATCATTTTTTAAAAAAAAGCAAAGGGGGTAGTCCATTGTTTTTTTTGGCGAAAAATATTTTTTTTCCACTATCTTCAAAAAAGCAAATTTGAATTAAAGCCAATGCGGTTCTCTATTCAACGCAGTAGAAATCAAGTCGATATCTAGAAAAGTAAGCAAGTTATGACCAAAAAGGTAAGTAGTTATACTACTGCCTATTTCCGGCCACTTTTTAGTAGAACTATTTACGTTTTTGGCCATAACTTGAAAAGTTTTCAATATATCGACTTGATTTCTTTTGCGTTGGATAGCTAACCGTATTGGCCTTAATTACAAATTTTTTTTAATGGATAGTGGAAGAAACTTTTTTTATCATTTTTTTAACAAAAGCAAAGTTGGTAGTTCATTGTTTTTTTTTGGCGAAAAATATTTTTTTTCCACTATCTGCAAAAAACCAAATTTTAATTAAAGCCAATGCGGTTCTCTATTCAACGCAGTAGAAATCAAGTCGATATCTAGAAAAGTAAGCAAGTTATGACCAAAAAGGTAAGTAGTTATACTACTGCCTATTTCCGGCCACTTTTTAGTAGAACTATTTACGTTTTTGGCCATAACTTGAAAAGTTTTCAATATATCGACTTGATTTCTTTTGCGTTGGATAGCTAACCGTATTGGCCTTAACTGCAAATTTTTTTTAATGGATAGTGGAAGAAAATTTTTTTTATCATTTTTTAAAAAAAGCAAATTGGGTAGTCCATTGTTTTTTTTGGCGAAAAATATTTTTTTTTCACTATCTTCAAAATACCAAATTTGAATTAAAGCCAATGCGGTTCTCTATTCAACGCAGTAGAAATCAAGTCGATATCTAGAAAAGTAAGCAAGTTATGACCAAAAAGGTAAGTAGTTATACTACTGCCTATTTCCGGCCACTTTTTAGTAGAACTATTTACGTTTTTGGCCATAACTTGAAAAGTTTTCAATATATCGACTTGATTTCTTTTGCGTTGGATAGCTAACCGTATTGGCCTTAACTACAAATTTGTTTTAATGGATAGTGGAAGAAAATTTTTTTTATCATTTTTTAAAAAAAAGCAAAGGGGGTAGTCCATTGTTTTTTTTGGCGAAAAATATTTTTTTTCCACTATCTTCAAAAAACCAAATTTGAATTAAAGCCAATGCGGTTCTCTATTCAACGCAGTAGAAATCAAGTCGATATCTAGAAAAGTAAGCAAGTTATGACCAAAAAGGTAAGTAGTTATACTACTGCCTATTTCCGGCCACTTTTTAGTAGAACTATTTACGTTTTTGGCCATAACTTGAAAAGTTTTCAATATATCGACTTGATTTCTTTTGCGTTGGATAGCTAACCGTATTGGCCTTAATTACAAATTTTTTTTAATGGATAGTGGAAGAAACTTTTTTTAATCATTTTTTTAAAAAAAGCAAAGGGGGTAGTCCATTGTTTTTTTTGGCGAAAAATATTTTTTTTTCACTATCTTCAAAAAACCAAATTTGAATTAAAGCCAATGCGGTTCTCTATTCAACGCAGTAGAAATCAAGTCGATATCTAGAAAAGTAAGCAAGTTATGACCAAAAAGGTAAGTAGTTATACTACTGCCTATTTCCGGCCACTTTTTAGTAGAACTATTTACGTTTTTGGCCATAACTTGAAAAGTTTTCAATATATCGACTTGATTTCTTTTGCGTTGGATAGCTAACCGTATTGGCCTTAACTGCAAATTTTTTTTAATGGATAGTGGAAGAAAATTTTTTTTATCATTTTTTAAAAAAAGCAAAGGGGGTAGTCCATTGTTTTTTTTGGCGAAAAATATTTTTTTTTCACTATCTTCAAAAAACCAAATTTGAATTAAAGCCAATGCGGTTCTCTATTCAACGCAGTAGAAATCAAGTCGATATCTAGAAAAGTAAGCAAGTTATGACCAAAAAGGTAAGTAGTTATACTACTGCCTATTTCCGGCCACTTTTTAGTAGAACTATTTACGTTTTTGGCCATAACTTGAAAAGTTTTCAATATATCGACTTGATTTCTTTTGCGTTGGATAGCTAACCGTATTGGCCTTAACTACAAATTTGTTTTAATGGATAGTGGAAGAAAATTTTTTTTATCATTTTTTAAAAAAAAGCAAAGGGGGTAGTCCATTGTTTTTTTTGGCGAAAAATATTTTTTTTCCACTATCTTCAAAAAAGCAAATTTGAATTAAAGCCAATGCGGTTCTCTATTCAACGCAGTAGAAATCAAGTCGATATCTAGAAAAGTAAGCAAGTTATGACCAAAAAGGTAAGTAGTTATACTACTGCCTATTTCCGGCCACTTTTTAGTAGAACTATTTACGTTTTTGGCCATAACTTGAAAAGTTTTCAATATATCGACTTGATTTCTTTTGCGTTGGATAGCTAACCGTATTGGCCTTAACTGCAAATTTTTTTTAATGGATAGTGGAAGAAAATTTTTTTTATCATTTTTTAAAAAAAGCAAAGGGGGTAGTCCATTGTTTTTTTTGGCGAAAAATATTTTTTTTTCACTATCTTCAAAAAACCAAATTTGAATTAAAGCCAATGCGGTTCTCTATTCAACGCAGTAGAAATCAAGTCGATATCTAGAAAAGTAAGCAAGTTATGACCAAAAAGGTAAGTAGTTATACTACTGCCTATTTCCGGCCACTTTTTAGTAGAACTATTTACGTTTTTGGCCATAACTTGAAAAGTTTTCAATATATCGACTTGATTTCTTTTGCGTTGGATAGCTAACCGTATTGGCCTTAACTGCAAATTTTTTTTAATGGATAGTGGAAGAAAATTTTTTTTATCATTTTTTAAAAAAAGCAAAGGGGGTAGTCCATTGTTTTTTTTGGCGAAAAATATTTTTTTTCACTATCTTCAAAAAACCAAATTTGAATTAAAGCCAATGCGGTTCTCTATTCAACGCAGTAGAAATCAAGTCGATATCTAGAAAAGTAAGCAAGTTATGACCAAAAAGGTAAGTAGTTATACTACTGCCTATTTCCGGCCACTTTTTAGTAGAACTATTTACGTTTTTGGCCATAACTTGAAAAGTTTTCAATATATCGACTTGATTTCTTTTGCGTTGGATAGCTAACCGTATTGGCCTTAACTACAAATTTTTTTTTAATGGATAGTGGAAGAACATTTTTTTTATCATTTTTTAAAAAAAGCAAAGGGGGTAGTCCATTGTTTTTTTTTTGGCGAAAAATATTTTTTTTCCACTATCTTCAAAAAACCAAATTTGAATTAAAGCCAATGCGGTTCTCTATTCAACGCAGTAGAAATCAAGTCGATATCTAGAAAAGTAAGCAAGTTATGACCAAAAAGGTAAGTAGTTATACTACTGCCTATTTCCGGCCACTTTTTAGTAGAACTATTTACGTTTTTGGCCATAACTTGAAAAGTTTTCAATATATCGACTTGATTTCTTTTGCGTTGGATAGCTAACCGTATTGGCCTTAACTGCAAATTTTTTTTAATGGATAGTGGAAGAAAATTTTTTTTATCATTTTTTAAAAAAAGCAAAGGGGGTAGTCCATTGTTTTTTTTGGCGAAAAATATTTTTTTTTCACTATCTTCAAAAAACCAAATTTGAATTAAAGCCAATGCGGTTCTCTATTCAACGCAGTAGAAATCAAGTCGATATCTAGAAAAGTAAGCAAGTTATGACCAAAAAGGTAAGTAGTTATACTACTGCCTATTTCCGGCCACTTTTTAGTAGAACTATTTACGTTTTTGGCCATAACTTGAAAAGTTTTCAATATATCGACTTGATTTCTTTTGCGTTGGATAGCTAACCGTATTGGCCTTAACTACAAATTTGTTTTAATGGATAGTGGAAGAAAATTTTTTTTATCATTTTTTAAAAAAAAGCAAAGGGGGTAGTCCATTGTTTTTTTTGGCGAAAAATATTTTTTTTCCACTATCTTCAAAAAAGCAAATTTGAATTAAAGCCAATGCGGTTCTCTATTCAACGCAGTAGAAATCAAGTCGATATCTAGAAAAGTAAGCAAGTTATGACCAAAAAGGTAAGTAGTTATACTACTGCCTATTTCCGGCCACTTTTTAGTAGAACTATTTACGTTTTTGGCCATAACTTGAAAAGTTTTCAATATATCGACTTGATTTCTTTTGCGTTGGATAGCTAACCGTATTGGCCTTAATTACAAATTTTTTTTAATGGATAGTGGAAGAAACTTTTTTTATCATTTTTTTAACAAAAGCAAAGTTGGTAGTTCATTGTTTTTTTTTGGCGAAAAATATTTTTTTTCCACTATCTGCAAAAAACCAAATTTTAATTAAAGCCAATGCGGTTCTCTATTCAACGCAGTAGAAATCAAGTCGATATCTAGAAAAGTAAGCAAGTTATGACCAAAAAGGTAAGTAGTTATACTACTGCCTATTTCCGGCCACTTTTTAGTAGAACTATTTACGTTTTTGGCCATAACTTGAAAAGTTTTCAATATATCGACTTGATTTCTTTTGCGTTGGATAGCTAACCGTATTGGCCTTAACTGCAAATTTTTTTTAATGGATAGTGGAAGAAAATTTTTTTTATCATTTTTTAAAAAAAGCAAATTGGGTAGTCCATTGTTTTTTTTGGCGAAAAATATTTTTTTTTCACTATCTTCAAAATACCAAATTTGAATTAAAGCCAATGCGGTTCTCTATTCAACGCAGTAGAAATCAAGTCGATATCTAGAAAAGTAAGCAAGTTATGACCAAAAAGGTAAGTAGTTATACTACTGCCTATTTCCGGCCACTTTTTAGTAGAACTATTTACGTTTTTGGCCATAACTTGAAAAGTTTTCAATATATCGACTTGATTTCTTTTGCGTTGGATAGCTAACCGTATTGGCCTTAACTACAAATTTGTTTTAATGGATAGTGGAAGAAAATTTTTTTTATCATTTTTTAAAAAAAAGCAAAGGGGGTAGTCCATTGTTTTTTTTGGCGAAAAATATTTTTTTTCCACTATCTTCAAAAAACCAAATTTGAATTAAAGCCAATGCGGTTCTCTATTCAACGCAGTAGAAATCAAGTCGATATCTAGAAAAGTAAGCAAGTTATGACCAAAAAGGTAAGTAGTTATACTACTGCCTATTTCCGGCCACTTTTTAGTAGAACTATTTACGTTTTTGGCCATAACTTGAAAAGTTTTCAATATATCGACTTGATTTCTTTTGCGTTGGATAGCTAACCGTATTGGCCTTAATTACAAATTTTTTTTAATGGATAGTGGAAGAAACTTTTTTTAATCATTTTTTTAAAAAAAGCAAAGGGGGTAGTCCATTGTTTTTTTTGGCGAAAAATATTTTTTTTTCACTATCTTCAAAAAACCAAATTTGAATTAAAGCCAATGCGGTTCTCTATTCAACGCAGTAGAAATCAAGTCGATATCTAGAAAAGTAAGCAAGTTATGACCAAAAAGGTAAGTAGTTATACTACTGCCTATTTCCGGCCACTTTTTAGTAGAACTATTTACGTTTTTGGCCATAACTTGAAAAGTTTTCAATATATCGACTTGATTTCTTTTGCGTTGGATAGCTAACCGTATTGGCCTTAACTGCAAATTTTTTTTAATGGATAGTGGAAGAAAATTTTTTTTATCATTTTTTAAAAAAAGCAAAGGGGGTAGTCCATTGTTTTTTTTGGCGAAAAATATTTTTTTTTCACTATCTTCAAAAAACCAAATTTGAATTAAAGCCAATGCGGTTCTCTATTCAACGCAGTAGAAATCAAGTCGATATCTAGAAAAGTAAGCAAGTTATGACCAAAAAGGTAAGTAGTTATACTACTGCCTATTTCCGGCCACTTTTTAGTAGAACTATTTACGTTTTTGGCCATAACTTGAAAAGTTTTCAATATATCGACTTGATTTCTTTTGCGTTGGATAGCTAACCGTATTGGCCTTAACTACAAATTTGTTTTAATGGATAGTGGAAGAAAATTTTTTTTATCATTTTTTAAAAAAAAGCAAAGGGGGTAGTCCATTGTTTTTTTTGGCGAAAAATATTTTTTTTCCACTATCTTCAAAAAAGCAAATTTGAATTAAAGCCAATGCGGTTCTCTATTCAACGCAGTAGAAATCAAGTCGATATCTAGAAAAGTAAGCAAGTTATGACCAAAAAGGTAAGTAGTTATACTACTGCCTATTTCCGGCCACTTTTTAGTAGAACTATTTACGTTTTTGGCCATAACTTGAAAAGTTTTCAATATATCGACTTGATTTCTTTTGCGTTGGATAGCTAACCGTATTGGCCTTAACTGCAAATTTTTTTTAATGGATAGTGGAAGAAAATTTTTTTTATCATTTTTTAAAAAAAGCAAAGGGGGTAGTCCATTGTTTTTTTTGGCGAAAAATATTTCTTTTCCACTATCTTCAAAAAACTAAATTTGAATTAAAGCCAATGCGGTTCTCTATTCAACGCAGTGGAAATCAAGTCGATATCTAGAAAAGTAAGCAAGTTATGACCAAAAAGGTAAGTAGTTATACTACTGCCTATTTCCGGCCACTTTTTAGTAGAACTATTTACGTTTTTGGCCATAACTTGAAAAGTTTTCAATATATCGACTTGATTTCTTTTGCGTTGGATAGCTAACCGTATTGGCCTTAATTACAAATTTTTTTTAATGGATAGTGGAAGAAACTTTTTTTATCATTTTTTTAACAAAAGCAAAGTTGGTAGTTCATTGTTTTTTTTTGGCGAAAAATATTTTTTTTCCACTATCTGCAAAAAACCAAATTTTAATTAAAGCCAATGCGGTTCTCTATTCAACGCAGTAGAAATCAAGTCGATATCTAGAAAAGTAAGCAAGTTATGACCAAAAAGGTAAGTAGTTATACTACTGCCTATTTCCGGCCACTTTTTAGTAGAACTATTTACGTTTTTGGCCATAACTTGAAAAGTTTTCAATATATCGACTTGATTTCTTTTGCGTTGGATAGCTAACCGTATTGGCCTTAACTGCAAATTTTTTTTAATGGATAGTGGAAGAAAATTTTTTTTATCATTTTTTAAAAAAAGCAAATTGGGTAGTCCATTGTTTTTTTTGGCGAAAAATATTTTTTTTTCACTATCTTCAAAATACCAAATTTGAATTAAAGCCAATGCGGTTCTCTATTCAACGCAGTAGAAATCAAGTCGATATCTAGAAAAGTAAGCAAGTTATGACCAAAAAGGTAAGTAGTTATACTACTGCCTATTTCCGGCCACTTTTTAGTAGAACTATTTACGTTTTTGGCCATAACTTGAAAAGTTTTCAATATATCGACTTGATTTCTTTTGCGTTGGATAGCTAACCGTATTGGACTTAACTACAAATTTTTTTTTAATGGATAGTGGAAGAAAATTTTTTTTATCATTTTTTAAAAAAAAGCAAAGGGGGTAGTCCATTGTTTTTTTTGGCGAAAAATATTTTTTTTTCACTATCTTCAAAAAACCAAATTTGAATTAAAGCCAATGCGGTTCTCTATTCAACGCAGTAGAAATCAAGTCGATATCTAGAAAAGTAAGCAAGTTATGACCAAAAAGGTAAGTAGTTATACTACTGCCTATTTCCGGCCACTTTTTAGTAGAACTATTTACGTTTTTGGCCATAACTTGAAAAGTTTTCAATATATCGACTTGATTTCTTTTGCGTTGGATAGCTAACCGTATTGGCCTTAACTGCAAATTTTTTTTAATGGATAGTGGAAGAAAATTTTTTTTATCATTTTTTAAAAAAAGCAAAGGGGGTAGTCCATTGTTTTTTTTGGCGAAAAATATTTTTTTTTCACTATCTTCAAAAAACCAAATTTGAATTAAAGCCAATGCGGTTCTCTATTCAACGCAGTAGAAATCAAGTCGATATCTAGAAAAGTAAGCAAGTTATGACCAAAAAGGTAAGTAGTTATACTACTGCCTATTTCCGGCCACTTTTTGGTAGAACTATTTACGTTTTTGGCCATAACTTGAAAAGTTTTCAATATATCGACTTGATTTCTTTTGCGTTGGATAGCTAACCGTATTGGCCTTAATTAAAAATTTTTTTTAATGGATAGTGGAAGAAACTTTTTTTAATCATTTTTTTAAAAAAAGCAAAGTTGGTAGTTCATTGTTTTTTTTTGGCGAAAAATATTTTTTTTCCACTATCTTCAAAAAAACAAATTTGAATTAAAGCCAATGCGGTTCTCTATTCAACGCAGTAGAAATCAAGTCGATATCTAGAAAAGTAAGCAAGTTATGACCAAAAAGGTAAGTAGTTATACTACTGCCTATTTCCGGCCACTTTTTAGTAGAACTATTTACGTTTATGGCCATAACTTGAAAACTTTTCAATATATCGACTTGATTTCTTTTGCGTTGGATAGCTAACCGTATTGGCCTTAACTACAAATTTTTTTTTAATGGATAGTGGAAGAAACTTTTTTTAATCATTTTTTTAAAAAAAGCAAAGTTGGTAGTTCATTGTTTTTTTTTGGCGAAAAATATTTTTTTCCACTATCTTCAAAAAAACAAATTTGAATTAAAGCCAATGCGGTTCTCTATTCAACGCAGTAGAAATCAAGTCGATATCTAGAAAAGTAAGCAAGTTATGACCAAAAAGGTAAGTAGTTATACTACTGCCTATTTCCGGCCACTTTTTAGTAGAACTATTTACGTTTATGGCCATAACTTGAAAACTTTTCAATATATCGACTTGATTTCTTTTGCGTTGGATAGCTAACCGTATTGGCCTTAACTACAAATTTTTTTTTAATGGATAGTGGAAGAAACTTTTTTTAATCATTTTTTAAAAAAAAGCAAAGGGGGTAGTCCATTGTTTTTTTTGGCGAAAAATATTTTTTTTTCACTATCTTCAAAAAACCAAATTTGAATTAAAGCCAATGCGGTTCTCTATTCAACGCAGTAGAAATCAAGTCGATACCTAGAAAAGTAAGCAAGTTATGACCAAAAAGGTAAGTAGTTATACTACTGCCTATTTCCGGCCACTTTTTAGTAGAACTATTTACGTTTTTGGCCATAACTTGAAAAGTTTTCAATATATCGACTTGATTTCTTTTGCGTTGGATAGCTAACCGTATTGGCCTTAACTGCAAATTTTTTTTAATGGATAGTGGAAGAAAATTTTTTTTATCATTTTTTAAAAAAAGCAAAGGGGGTAGTCCATTGTTTTTTTTGGCGAAAAATATTTTTTTTTCACTATCTTCAAAAAACCAAATTTGAATTAAAGCCAATGCGGTTCTCTATTCAACGCAGTAGAAATCAAGTCGATATCTAGAAAAGTAAGCAAGTTATGACCAAAAAGGTAAGTAGTTATACTACTGCCTATTTCCGGCCACTTTTTAGTAGAACTATTTACGTTTTTGGCCATAACTTGAAAAGTTTTCAATATATCGACTTGATTTCTTTTGCGTTGGATAGCTAACCGTATTGGCCTTAACTGCAAATTTTTTTTAATGGATAGTGGAAGAAAATTTTTTTTATCATTTTTTAAAAAAAGCAAAGGGGGTAGTCCATTGTTTTTTTTGGCGAAAAATATTTTTTTTTCACTATCTTCAAAAAACCAAATTTGAATTAAAGCCAATGCGGTTCTCTATTCAACGCAGTAGAAATCAAGTCGATATCTAGAAAAGTAAGCAAGTTATGACCAAAAAGGTAAGTAGTTATACTACTGCCTATTTCCGGCCACTTTTTGGTAGAACTATTTACGTTTTTGGCCATAACTTGAAAAGTTTTCAATATATCGACTTGATTTCTTTTGCGTTGGATAGCTAACCGTATTGGCCTTAACTGCAAATTTTTTTTTAATGGATAGTGGAAGAAACTTTTTTTAATCATTTTTTTAAAAAAAGCAAAGTTGGTAGTTCATTGTTTTTTTTTGGCGAAAAATATTTTTTTTCCACTATCTTCAAAAAACCAAATTTGAATTAAAGCCAATGCGGTTCTCTATTCAACGCAGTAGAAATCAAGTCGATATCTAGAAAAGTAAGCAAGTTATGACCAAAAAGGTAAGTAGTTATACTACTGCCTATTTCCGGCCACTTTTTAGTAGAACTATTTACGTTTATGGCCATAACTTGAAAACTTTTCAATATATCGACTTGATTTCTTTTGCGTTGGATAGCTAACCGTATTGGCCTTAACTACAAATTTTTTTTTTAATGGATAGTGGAAGAAACTTTTTTTAATAATTTTTTTAAAAAAAGCAAAGTTGGTAGTTCATTGTTTTTTTTTGGCGAAAAATATTTTTTTTCCACTATCTTCAAAAAACCAAATTTGAATTAAAGCCAATGCGGTTCTCTATTCAAAACAGTAGAAATCAAGTCGATATCTAGAAAAGTAAGCAAGTTATGACCAAAAAGGTAAGTAGTTATACTACTGCCTATTTCCGGCCACTTTTTAGTAGAACTATTTACGTTTTTGGCCATAACTTGAAAAGTTTTCAATATATCGACTTGATTTCTTTTGCGTTGGATAGCTAACCGTATTGGCCTTAACTACAAATTTTTTTTTAATGGATAGTGGAAGAACATTTTTTTTATCATTTTTTAAAAAAAGCAAAGGGGGTAGTCCATTGTTTTTTTTTGGCGAAAAATATTTATTTTCCACTATCTTCAAAAAACCAAATTTGAATTAAAGCCAATGCGGTTCTCTATTCAACGCAGTAGAAATCAAGTCGATATCTAGAAAAGTAAGCAAGTTATGACCAAAAAGGTAAGTAGTTATACTACTGCCTATTTCCGGCCACTTTTTAGTAGAACTATTTACGTTTTTGGCCATAACTTGAAAAGTTTTCAATATATCGACTTGATTTCTTTTGCGTTGGATAGCTAACCGTATTGGCCTTAACTACAAATTTTTTTTTAATGGATAGTGGAAGAAAATTTTTTTTATCATTTTTTAACAAAAGCAAAGTTGGTAGTTCATTGTTTTTTTTGGCGAAAAATATTTTTTTTCCACTATCTGCAAAAAACCAAATTTTAATTAAAGCCAATGCGGCTCTCTATTCAACGCAGTAGAAATCAAGTCGATATCTAGAAAAGTAAGCAAGTTATGACCAAAAAGGTAAGTAGTTATACTACTGCCTATTTCCGGCCACTTTTTAGTAGAACTATTTACGTTTTTGGCCATAACTTGAAAACTTTTCAATATATCGACTTGATTTCTTTTGCGTTGGATAGCTAGCCGTATTGGCCTTAACTACAAATTTTTTTTTAATGGATAGTGGAAGAAACTTTTTTTATCATTTTTTTAAAAAAAGCAAAGTTGGTAGTCCATTGTTTTTTTTTGGCGAAAAATATTTTTTTTCCACTATCTGCAAAAAAGCAAATTTGAATTAAAGCCAATGCGGTTCTCTATTCAACGCAGTAGAAATCAAGTCGATATCTAGAAAAGTAAGCAAGTTATGACCAAAAAGGTAAGTAGTTATACTACTGCCTATTTCCGGCCACTTTTTAGTAGAACTATTTACGGTTATGGCCATAACTTGAAAACTTTTCAATATATCGACTTGATTTCTTTTGCGTTGGATAGCTAACCGTATTGGCCTTAACTACAAATTTTTTTTAATGGATAGTGGAAGAAAATTTTTTTTATAATTTTTTAAAAAAAAGCAAAGAGGGTAGTCCATTGTATTTTTTGGCGAAAAATATTTTTTTCCACTATCTTCAAAAAACTAAGTTTGAATTAAAGCCAATGCGGTTCTCTATTCAACGCAGTAGAAATCAAGTCGATATCTAGAAAAGTAAGCAAGTTATGACCAAAAAGGTAAGTAGTTATACTACTGCCTATTTCCGGCCACTTTTTAGTAGAACTATTTACGTTTTTGGCCATAACTTGAAAAGTTTTCAATATATCGACTTGATTTCTTTTGCGTTGGATAGCTAACCGTATTGGCCTTAACTACAAATTTTTTTTAATGGATAGTGGCAGAAAATTTTTTTTATCATTTTTTAAAAAAAAGCAAAGGGGGTAGTCCATTGTATTTTTTGGCGAAAAATATTTTTTTTCCACTATCTTCAAAAAACCAAATTTTAATTAAAGCCAATGCGGTTCTCTATTCAACGCAGTAGAAATCAAGTCGATATCTAGAAAAGTAAGCAAGTTATGACCAAAAAGGTAAGTAGTTATACTACTGCCTATTTCCGGCCACTTTTTAGTAGAACTATTTACGTTTTTGGCCATAACTTGAAAAGTTTTCAATATATCGACTTGATTTCTTTTGCGGTGGATAGCTAACCGTATTGGCCTTAACTACAAATTTTTTTTAATGGATAGTGGAAGAAAATTTTTTTTATCATTTTTTAAAAAAAGCAAAGGGGGTAGTCCATTGTTTTTTTTGGTGAAAAATATTTTTTTTCCACTATCTTCAAAAAACCAAATTTGAATTAAAGCCAATGCGGTTCTCTATTCAACGCAGTAGAAATCAAGTCGATATCTAGAAAAGTAAGCAAGTTATGACCAAAAAGGTAAGTAGTTATACTACTGCCTATTTCCGGCCACTTTTTAGTAGAACTATTTACGTTTTTGGCCATAACTTGAAAAGTTTTCAATATATCGACTTGATTTCTTTTGCGTTGGATAGCTAACCGTATTGGCCTTAACTACAAATTTTTTTTTAATGGATAGTGGAAGAAAATTTTTTTAATCATTTTTTAACAAAAGCAAAGTTGGTAGTTCATTGTTTTTTTTGGCGAAAAATATTTTTTTTCCACTATCTGCAAAAAACCAAATTTTAATTAAAGCCAATGCGGCTCTCTATTCAACGCAGTAGAAATCAAGTCGATATCTAGAAAAGTAAGCAAGTTATGACCAAAAGGGTAAGTAGTTATACTACTGCCTATTTCCGGCCACTTTTTAGTAGAACTATTTACGTTTTTGGCCATAACTTGAAAACTTTTCAATATATCGACTTGATTTCTTTTGCGTTGGATAGCTAGCCGTATTGGCCTTAACTACAAATTTTTTTTTAATGGATAGTGGAAGAAACTTTTTTTATCATTTTTTAAAAAAAAAGCAAAGGGGGTAGTCCATTGTTTTTTTTTGGCGAAAAATATTTTTTTTCCACTATCTGCAAAAAAGCAAATTTGAATTAAAGCCAATGCGGTTCTCTATTCAACGCGGTAGAAATCAAGTCGATATCTAGAAAAGTAAGCAAGTTATGACCAAAAAGGTAAGTAGTTATACTACTGCCTATTTCCGGCCACTTTTTAGTAGAACTATTTACGTTTTTGGCCATAACTTGAAAAGTTTTCAATATATCGACTTGATTTCTTTTGCGGTGGATAGCTAACCGTATTGGCCTTAACTACAAATTTTTTTTAATGGATAGTGGAAGAAAATTTTTTTTATCATTTTTTAAAAAAAGCAAAGGGGGTAGTCCATTGTTTTTTTTGGTGAAAAATATTTTTTTTCCACTATCTTCAAAAAACCAAATTTGAATTAAAGCCAATGCGGTTCTCTATTCAACGCAGTAGAAATCAAGTCGATATCTAGAAAAGTAAGCAAGTTATGACCAAAAAGGTAAGTAGTTATACTACTGCCTATTTCCGGCCACTTTTTAGTAGAACTATTTACGTTTTTGGCCATAACTTGAAAAGTTTTCAATATATCGACTTGATTTCTTTTGCGTTGGATAGCTAACCGTATTGGCCTTAACTACAAATTTTTTTTAATGGATAGTGGAAGAAAATTTTTTTTATCATTTTTTAAAAAAAAGCAAAGAGCCATAACTTGAAAAGTTTTCAATATATCGACTTGATTTCTTTTGCGTTGGATAGCTAACCGTATTGGCCTAAACTGCAAATTTTTTTTTAATGGATAGTGGAAGAAAATTTTTTTTATCATTTTTTAAAAAAAGCAAAGGGGGTAGTCCATTGTTTTTTTTGGCAAAAAATATTTTTTTTCCACTATCTTCAAAAAACCAAATTTTAATTAAAGCCAATGCGGTTCTCTATTCAACGCAGTAGAAATCAAGTCGATATCTAGAAAAGTAAGCAAGTTATGACCAAAAAGGTAAGTAGTTATACTACTGCCTATTTCCGGCCACTTTTTAGTAGAACTATTTACGTTTTTGGCCATAACTTGAAAAGTTTTCAATATATCGACTTGATTTCTTTTGCGTTGGATAGCTAACCGTATTGGCCTAAACTGCAAATTTTTTTTTAATGGATAGTGGAAGAAAATTTTTTTTATCATTTTTTAAAAAAAGCAAAGGGGGTAGTCCATTGTTTTTTTTGGCGAAAAATATTTTTTTTTCACTATCTTCAAAAAACCAAATTTGAATTAAGGCCAATGCGGTTCGCTATTCAACGCAGTAGAAATCAAGTCGATATCTAGAAAAGTAAGCAAGTTATGACCAAAAAGGTAAGTAGTTATACTACGGCCTATTTCCGGCCACTTTATAGTAGAACTATTTACGTTTTTGGCCATAACTTGAAAAGTTTTCAATATATCGACTTGATTTCTTTTGCGTTGGATAGCTAACCGTATTGGCCTTAACTTCAAATTTTTTTTAATGGATAGTGGAAGAAAATTTTTTTATCATTTTAAAAAAAAAAGCAAATTGGGTAGTCCATTGTTTTTTTTGGCAAAAAATATTTTTTTTCCACTATCTTCAAAAAACCAAATTTTAATTAAATCCAATGCGGTTCTCTATTCAACGCAGTAGAAATCAAGTCGATATCTAGAAAAGTAAGCAAGTTATGACCAAAAAGGTAAGTAGTTATACTACTGCCTATTTCCGGCCACTTTTTAGTAGAACTATTTACGTTTTTGGCCATAACTTGAAAAGTTTTCAATATATCGACTTGATTTCTTTTGCGTTGGATAGCTAACCGTATTGGCCTTAACTACAAATTTTTTTTTTTTGCATAGTGGAAGAAAATTTTTTTTACATTTTTTAAAAAAAGCAAAGGGGGTAGTCCATTGTATTTTTTGGCGAAAAATATTTTTTTCCACTATCTTCAAAAAACTAAGTTTGAATTAAAGCCAATGCGGTTCTCTATTCAACGCAGTAGAAATCAAGTCGATAGCTAGAAAAGTAAGCAAGTTATGACCAAAAAGGTAAGTAGTTATACTACTGCCTATTTCCGGCCACTTTTTAGTAGAACTATTTACGTTTTTGGCCATAACTTGAAAAGTTTTCAATATATCGACTTGATTTCTTTTGCGTTGGATAGCTAACCGTATTGGCCTTAACTACAAATTTTTTTTTTTGCATAGTGGAAGAAAATTTTTTTTACATTTTTTAAAAAAAAGCAAAAGGGGGTAGTCCATTGTATTTTTTGGCGAAAAATATTTTTTTCCACTATCTTCAGAAAACTAAGTTTGAATTAAAGCCAATGCGGTTCTCTATTCAACGCAGTAGAAATCAAGTCGATATCTAGAAAAGTAAGCAAGTTATGACCAAAAAGGTAAGTAGTTATACTACTGCCTATTTCCGGCCACTTTTTAGTAGAACTATTTACGTTTTTGGCCATAACTTGAAAAGTTTTCAATATATCGACTTGATTTCTTTTGCGTTGGATAGCTAACCGTATTGGCCTTAACTACAAATTTTTTTTAATGGATAAAGGAAGAAAATTTTTTTATAATTTTTTAAAAAAAGCAAAGGGGGTAGTCCATTGTTTTTTTTGGCGAAAAATATTTTTTTTCCACTATCTTCAAAAAAACCAAATTTTAATTAAAGCAAATGAGGTTATTTATTCAACGCAGTAGAAATCAAGTCGATATCTAGAAAATAAAGCAAGTTATGACCAAAAAGGTAAGTAGTTATACTACTGCCTATTTCCGGCCACTTTTTAGTAGAACTATTTACGTTTTTGGCCATAACTTGAAAAGTTTTCAATATATCGACTTGATTTCTTTTGCGTTGGATAGCTAACCGTATTGGCCTTAACTGCAAATTTTTTTTTAATGGATAGTGGAAGAAAATTTTTTTTATCATATTTAAAAAAAAGCAAAGGGGGTAGTCCATTGTTTTTTTTGGCGAAAAATATTTTTTTTCCACTATCTTCAAAAAACCAAATTTGAATTAAAGCCAATGCGGTTCTCTATTCAACGCAGTAGAAATCAAGTCGATATCTGGAAAAGTAAGCAAGTTATGACCAAAAAGGTAAGTAGTTATACTACTGCCTATTTCCGGCCACTTTTTAGTAGAACTATTTACGTTTTTGGCCATAACTTGAAAACTTTTCAATATATCGACTTGAATTCTTTTGCGTTGGATAGCTAACCGTATTGGCCTTTACTGCAAATTTTTTTTTAATGGATAGTGGAAGAAAATTTTTTTTATCATTTTTTAAAAAAAAGCAAAGGGGGTAGTCCATTGTTTTTTTTGGCGAAAAATATTTTTTTTCCACTATCTTCAAAAAAACCAAATTTTAATTAAAGCAAATGAGGTTATTTATTCAACGCAGTAGAAATCAAGTCGATATCTAGAAAATAAAGCAAGTTATGACCAAAAAGGTAAGTAGTTATACTACTGCCTATTTCCGGCCACTTTTTAGTAGAACTATTTACGTTTTTGGCCATAACTTGAAAAGTTTTCAATATATCGACTTGATTTCTTTTGCGTTAGATAGCTAACCGTATTGGCCTTAACTAAAAATTTTTTTTAATGGATAGTGGAAGAAAATTTTTTTTATCATTTTTTAAAAAAAAGCAAAGGGGGTAGTCCATTGTTTTTTTTTTGCGAAAAATATTTTTTTTCCACTATCTTCAAAAAACCAAATTTGAATTAAGGCCAATGCGGTTCTCTATTCAACGCAGTAGAAATCAAGTCGATATCTAGAAAAGTAAGCAAGTTATGACCAAAAAGGTAAGTAGTTATACTACGGCCTATTTCCGGCCACTTTATAGTAGAACTATTTACGTTTTTGGCCATAACTTGAAAAGTTTTCAATATATCGACTTGATTTATTTTGCGTTGGATAGCTAACCGTATTGGCCTTAACTACAAAATTTTTTTAATGGATAGTGGAAGAAAATTTTTTTTATCATTTTTTAAAAAAAAGCAAAGGGGGTAGTCCATTGTATTTTTTGGCGAAAAATATTTTTTTCCACTATCTTCAAAAAACTAAGTTTGAATTAAAGCCAATGCGGTTCTCTATTCAACGCAGTAGAAATCAAGTCGATATCTAGAAAAGTAAGCAAGTTATGACCAAAAAGGTAAGTAGTTATACTACTGCCTATTTCCGGCCACTTTATAGTAGAACTATTTACGTTTTTGGCCATAACTTGAAAAGTTTTCAATATATCGACTTGATTTATTTTGCGTTGGATAGCTAACCGTATTGGCCTTAACTACAAAATTTTTTTAATGGATAGTGGAAGAAAATTTTTTTTATCATTTTTTAAAAAAAAGCAAAGGGGGTAGTCCATTGTATTTTTTGGCGAAAAATATTTTTTTCCACTATCTTCAAAAAACTAAGTTTGAATTAAAGCCAATGCGGTTCTCTATTCAACGCAGTAGAAATCAAGTCGATATCTAGAAAAGTAAGCAAGTTATGACCAAAAAGGTAAGTAGTTATACTACTGCCTATTTCCGGCCACTTTTTAGTAGAACTATTTACGTTTTTGGCCATAACTTGAAAAGTTTTCAATATATCGACTTGATTTCTTTTGCGTTGGATAGCTAACCGTATTGGCCTTAACTACAAATTTTTTTTTTTTTGGATAGTGGAAGAAAATTTTTTTTACATTTTTTAAAAAAAAGCAAATTGGGTAGTCCATTGTATTTTTTGGCGAAAAATATTTTTTTCCACTATCTTCAAAAAACTAAGTTTGAATTAAAGCCAATGCGGTTCTCTATTCAACGCAGTAGAAATCAAGTCGATATCTAGAAAAGTAAGCAAGTTATGACCAAAAAGGTAAGTAGTTATACTACTGCCTATTTCCGGCCACTTTTTAGTAGAACTATTTACGTTTTTGGCCATAACTTGAAAAGTTTTCAATATATCGACTTGATTTCTTTTGCGTTGGATAGCTAGCCGTATTGGCCTTAACTACAAATTTTTTTTAATGGATAAAGGAAGAAAATTTTTTTATAATTTTTTAAAAAAAGCAAAGGGGGTAGTCCATTGTTTTTTTTGGCGAAAAATATTTTTTTTCCACTATCTTCAAAAAAACCAAATTTTAATTAAAGCAAATGAGGTTATTTATTCAACGCAGTAGAAATCAAGTCGATATCTAGAAAATAAAGCAAGTTATGACCAAAAAGGTAAGTAGTTATACTACTGCCTATTTCCGGCCACTTTTTAGTAGAACTATTTACGTTTTTGGCCATAACTTGAAAAGTTTTCAATATATCGACTTGATTTCTTTTGCGTTGGATAGCTAACCGTATTGGCCTTAACTGCAAATTTTTTTTTAATGGATAGTGGAAGAAAATTTTTTTTATCATATTTAAAAAAAAAGCAGAGGGGGTAGTCCATTGTTTTTTTTGGCGAAAAATATTTTTTTTCCACTATCTTCAAAAAACCAAATTTGAATTAAAGCCAATGCGGTTCTCTATTCAACGCAGTAGAAATCAAGTCGATATCTGGAAAAGTAAGCAAGTTATGACCAAAAAGGTAAGTAGTTATACTACTGCCTATTTCCGGCCACTTTTTAGTAGAACTATTTACGTTTTTGGCCATAACTTGAAAACTTTTCAATATATCGACTTGAATTCTTTTGCGTTGGATAGCTAACCGTATTGGCCTTAACTGCAAATTTTTTTTTAATGGATAGTGGAAGAAAATTTTTTTTATCATATTTAAAAAAAAAGCAAAGGGGGTAGTCCATTGTTTTTTTTGGCGAAAAATATTTTTTTTCCACTATCTTCAAAAAACCAAATTTGAATTAAAGCCAATGCGGTTCTCTATTCAACGCAGTAGAAATCAAGTCGATATCTAGAAAAGTAAGCAAGTTATGATCAAAAAGGTAAGTAGTTATACTACTGCCTATTTCCGGCCACTTTTTAGTAGAACTATTTACGTTTTTGGCCATAACTTGAAAAGTTTTCAATATATCGACTTGATTTCTTTTGCGTTGGATAGCTAACCGTATTGGCCTTTACTGCAAATTTTTTTTTAATGGATAGTGGAAGAAAATTTTTTTTATCATTTTTTAAAAAAAAGCAAAGGGGGTAATCCATTGTTTTTTTGGCGAAAAATATTTTTTTTCCACTATCTTCAAAAAACCAAATTTGAATTAAAGCCAATGCGGTTCTCTATTCAACGCAGTAGAAATCAAGTCGATATCTAGAAAAGTAAGCAAGTTGTGACCAAAAAGGTAAGTAGTTATACTACTGCCTATTTCCGGCCACTTTTTAGTAGAACTATTTACGTTTTTGGCCATAACTTGAAAACTTTTCAATATATCGACTTGATTTCTTTTGCGTTGGATAGCTAACCGTATTGGCCTTTACTGCAAAATTTTTTTTAATGGATAGTGGAAGAAAATTTTTTTTATAATTTTTTTAAAAAAAGCAAAGGGGGTAATCCATTGTTTTTTTTGGCGAAAAATATTTTTTTTTCACTATCTGCAAAAAACCAAATTTGAATTAAAGCCAATGCGGTTCTCTATTCAACGCAGTAGAAATCAAGTCGATATCTAGAAAAGTAAGCAAGTTATGACCAAAAAGGTAAGTAGTTATACTACTGCCTATTTCCGGCCACTTTTTAGTAGAACTATTTACGTTTTTGGCCATAACTTGAAAAGTTTTCAATATATCGACTTGATTTCTTTTGCGTTGGATAGCTAACCGTGTTGGCCTTAACTACAAAATTTTTTTAATGGATAGTGGAAGAAAATTTTTTTATCATTTTTTAAAAAAAAGCAAAGGGGGTAGTCCATTGTATTTTTTGGCGAAAAATATTTTTTTCCACTATCTTCAAAAAACTAAGTTTGAATTAAAGCCAATGCGGTTCTCTATTCAACGCAGTAGAAATCAAGTCGATATCTAGAAAAGTAAGCAAGTTATGACCAAAAAGGTAAGTAGTTATACTACTGCCTATTTCCGGCCACTTTTTAGTAGAACTATTTACGTTTTTGGCCATAACTTGAAAAGTTTTCAATATATCGACTTGATTTCTTTTGCGTTGGATAGCTAACCGTATTGGCCTTAACTACAAATTTTTTTTTTTTGGATAGTGGAAGAAAATTTTTTTTACATTTTTTAAAAAAAAGCAAAGGGGGTAGTCCATTGTATTTTTTGGCGAAAAATATTTTTTTCCACTATCTTCAAAAAACTAAGTTTGAATTAAAGCCAATGCGGTTCTCTATTCAACGCAGTAGAAATCAAGTCGATATCTAGAAAAGTAAGCAAGTTATGACCAAAAAGGTAAGTAGTTATACTACTGCCTATTTCCGGCCACTTTTTAGTAGAACTATTTACGTTTTTGGCCATAACTTGAAAAGTTTTCAATATATCGACTTGATTTCTTTTGCGTTGGATAGCTAACCGTATTGGCCTTAACTACAAATTTTTTTTTTTTGGATAGTGGAAGAAAATTTTTTTTACATTTTTTAAAAAAAAGCAAAGGGGGTAGTCCATTGTATTTTTTGGCGAAAAATATTTTTTTCCACTATCTTCAAAAAACTAAGTTTGAATTAAAGCCAATGCGGTTCTCTATTCAACGAAGTAGAAATCAAGTCGATATCTAGAAAAGTAAGCAAGTTATGACCAAAAAGGTAAGTAGTTATACTACTGCCTATTTCCGGCCACTTTTTAGTAGAACTATTTACGTTTTTGGCCATAACTTGAAAAGTTTTCAATATATCGACTTGGTTTCTTTTGCGTTGGATAGCTAACCGTATTGGCCTTAACTACAAATTTTTTTTTTTTGGATAGTGGAAGAAAATTTTTTTTACATTTTTTAAAAAAAAGCAAAGGGGGTAGGTAGTCCATTGTATTTTTTGGCGAAAAATATTTTTTTCCACTATCTTCAAAAAACTAAGTTTGAATTAAAGCCAATGCGGTTCTCTATTCAACGCAGTAGAAATCAAGTCGATATCTAGAAAAGTAAGCAAGTTATGACCAAAAAGGTAAGTAGTTATACTACTGCCTATTTCCGGCCACTTTTTAGTAGAACTATTTACGTTTTTGGCCATAACTTGAAAAGTTTTCAATATATCGACTTGATTTCTTTTGCGTTGGATAGCTAACCGTATTGGCCTTAACTACAAATTTTTTTTTTTTGGATAGTGGAAGAAAATTTTTTTTACATTTTTTAAAAAAAAGCAAAGGGGGTAGTCCATTGTATTTTTTGGCGAAAAATATTTTTTTCCACTATCTTCAAAAAACTAAGTTTGAATTAAAGCCAATGCGGTTCTCTATTCAACGCAGTAGAAATCAAGTCGATATCTAGAAAAGTAAGCAAGTTATGACCAAAAAGGTAAGTAGTTATACTACTGCCTATTTCCGGCCACTTTTTAGTAGACCTATTTACGTTTTTGGCCATAACTTGAAAAGTTTTCAATATATCGACTTGATTTCTTTTGCGTTGGATAACTAACCGTATTGGCCTTAACTACAAATTTTTTTTAATGGATAGTGGAAGAAAATTTTTTTTATCATTTTTTAAAAAAAAGCAAAGGGGGTAGTCCATTGTTTTTTTTGGCGAAAAATATTTTTTTTCCACTATCTTCAAAAAACTAAATTTTAATTAAAGCCAATGCGGTTCTCTATTCAACGCAGTAGAAATCAAGTCGATATCTAGAAAAGTAAGCAAGTTATGACCAAAAAGGTAAGTAGTTATACTACTGCCTATTTCCGGCCACTTTTTAGTAGAACTATTTACGTTTTTGGCCATAACTTGAAAAGTTTTCAATATATCGACTTGGTTTCTTTTGCGTTGGATAGCTAACCGTATTGGCCTTAACTACAAATTTTTTTTTTTTGGATAGTGGAAGAAAATTTTTTTTACATTTTTTAAAAAAAAGCAAAGGGGGTAGGTAGTCCATTGTATTTTTTGGCGAAAAATATTTTTTTCCACTATCTTCAAAAAACTAAGTTTGAATTAAAGCCAATGCGGTTCTCTATTCAACGCAGTAGAAATCAAGTCGATATCTAGAAAAGTAAGCAAGTTATGACCAAAAAGGTAAGTAGTTATACTACTGCCTATTTCCGGCCACTTTTTAGTAGAACTATTTACGTTTTTGGCCATAACTTGAAAAGTTTTCAATATATCGACTTGATTTCTTTTGCGTTGGATAGCTAACCGTATTGGCCTTAACTACAAATTTTTTTTTTTTGGATAGTGGAAGAAAATTTTTTTTACATTTTTTAAAAAAAAGCAAAGGGGGTAGTCCATTGTATTTTTTGGCGAAAAATATTTTTTTCCACTATCTTCAAAAAACTAAGTTTGAATTAAAGCCAATGCGGTTCTCTATTCAACGCAGTAGAAATCAAGTCGATATCTAGAAAAGTAAGCAAGTTATGACCAAAAAGGTAAGTAGTTATACTACTGCCTATTTCCGGCCACTTTTTAGTAGAACTATTTACGTTTTTGGCCATAACTTGAAAAGTTTTCAATATATCGACTTGGTTTCTTTTGCGTTGGATAGCTAACCGTATTGGCCTTAACTACAAATTTTTTTTTTTTGGATAGTGGAAGAAAATTTTTTTTACATTTTTTAAAAAAAAGCAAAGGGGGTAGGTAGTCCATTGTATTTTTTGGCGAAAAATATTTTTTTCCACTATCTTCAAAAAACTAAGTTTGAATTAAAGCCAATGCGGTTCTCTATTCAACGCAGTAGAAATCAAGTCGATATCTAGAAAAGTAAGCAAGTTATGACCAAAAAGGTAAGTAGTTATACTACTGCCTATTTCCGGCCACTTTTTAGTAGAACTATTTACGTTTTTGGCCATAACTTGAAAAGTTTTCAATATATCGACTTGATTTCTTTTGCGTTGGATAGCTAACCGTATTGGCCTTAACTACAAATTTTTTTTTTTTGGATAGTGGAAGAAAATTTTTTTTACATTTTTTAAAAAAAAGCAAAGGGGGTAGTCCATTGTATTTTTTGGCGAAAAATATTTTTTTCCACTATCTTCAAAAAACTAAGTTTGAATTAAAGCCAATGCGGTTCTCTATTCAACGCAGTAGAAATCAAGTCGATATCTAGAAAAGTAAGCAAGTTATGACCAAAAAGGTAAGTAGTTATACTACTGCCTATTTCCGGCCACTTTTTAGTAGACCTATTTACGTTTTTGGCCATAACTTGAAAAGTTTTCAATATATCGACTTGATTTCTTTTGCGTTGGATAACTAACCGTATTGGCCTTAACTACAAATTTTTTTTAATGGATAGTGGAAGAAAATTTTTTTTATCATTTTTTAAAAAAAAGCAAAGGGGGTAGTCCATTGTTTTTTTTGGCGAAAAATATTTTTTTTCCACTATCTTCAAAAAACTAAATTTTAATTAAAGCCAATGCGGTTCTCTATTCAACGCAGTAGAAATCAAGTCGATATCTAGAAAAGTAAGCAAGTTATGACCAAAAAGGTAAGTAGTTATACTACTGCCTATTTCCGGCCACTTTTTAGTAGAACTATTTACGTTTTTGGCCATAACTTGAAAAGTTTTCAATATATCGACTTGGTTTCTTTTGCGTTGGATAGCTAACCGTATTGGCCTTAACTACAAATTTTTTTTTTTTGGATAGTGGAAGAAAATTTTTTTTACATTTTTTAAAAAAAAGCAAAGGGGGTAGGTAGTCCATTGTATTTTTTGGCGAAAAAATTTTTTTCCACTATCTTCAAAAAACTAAGTTTGAATTAAAGCCAATGCGGTTCTCTATTCAACGCAGTAGAAATCAAGTCGATATCTAGAAAAGTAAGCAAGTTATGACCAAAAAGGTAAGTAGTTATACTACTGCCTATTTCCGGCCACTTTTTAGTAGAACTATTTACGTTTTTGGCCATAACTTGAAAAGTTTTCAATATATCGACTTGATTTCTTTTGCGTTGGATAGCTAACCGTATTGGCCTTAACTACAAATTTTTTTTTTTTGGATAGTGGAAGAAAATTTTTTTTACATTTTTTAAAAAAAAGCAAAGGGGGTAGTCCATTGTATTTTTTGGCGAAAAATATTTTTTTCCACTATCTTCAAAAAACTAAGTTTGAATTAAAGCCAATGCGGTTCTCTATTCAACGCAGTAGAAATCAAGTCGATATCTAGAAAAGTAAGCAAGTTATGACCAAAAAGGTAAGTAGTTATACTACTGCCTATTTCCGGCCACTTTTTAGTAGAACTATTTACGTTTTTGGCCATAACTTGAAAAGTTTTCAATATATCGACTTGATTTCTTTTGCGTTGGATAGCTAACCGTATTGGCCTTAACTACAAATTTTTTTTAATGGATAGTGGAAGAAAATTTTTTTTATCATTTTTTAAAAAAAAGCAAAGGGGGTAGTCCATTGTTTTTTTTGGCGAAAAATATTTTTTTTCCACTATCTTCAAAAAACTAAATTTTCATTAAAGCCAATGCGATTCTCTATTCAACGCAGTAGAAATCAAGTCGATATCTAGAAAAGTAAGCAAGTTATGACCAAAAAGGTAAGTAGTTATACTACTGCCTATTTCCGGCCACTTTTTAGTAGAACTATTTACGTTTTTGGCCATAACTTGAAAAGTTTTCAATATATCGACTTGATTTCTTTTGCGTTGGATAGCTAACCGTATTGGCCTTAACTACAAATTTTTTTTTTTTTGGATAGTGGAAGAAAATTTTTTTTACATTTTTTAAAAAAAAGCAAAGGGGGTAGTCCATTGTTTTTTTTGGCGAAAAATATTTTTTTTCCACTATCTTCAAAAAACTAAATTTTCATTAAAGCCAATGCGATTCTCTATTCAACGCAGTAGAAATCAAGTCGATATCTAGAAAAGTAAGCAAGTTATGACCAAAAAGGTAAGTAGTTATACTACTGCCTATTTCCGGCCACTGTTTAGTAGAACTATTTACGTTTTTGGCCATAACTTGAAAAGTTTTCAATATATCGACTTGATTTCTTTTGCGTTGGATAGCTAACCGTATTGGCCTTAACTACAAATTTTTTTTTTTTGGATAGTGGAAGAAAATTTTTTTTACATTTTTTAAAAAAAAGCAAAGGGGGTAGTCCATTGTATTTTTTGGCGAAAAATATTTTTTTCCACTATCTTCAAAAAACTAAGTTTGAATTAAAGCCAATGCGGTTCTCTATTCAACGCAGTAGAAATCAAGTCGATATCTAGAAAAGTAAGCAAGTTATGACCAAAAAGGTAAGTAGTTATACTACTGCCTATTTCCGGCCACTTTTTAGTAGACCTATTTACGTTTTTGGCCATAACTTGAAAAGTTTTCAATATATCGACTTGATTTCTTTTGCGTTGGATAACTAACCGTATTGGCCTTAACTACAAATTTTTTTTAATGGATAGTGGAAGAAAATTTTTTTTATCATTTTTTAAAAAAAAGCAAAGGGGGTAGTCCATTGTTTTTTTTGGCGAAAAATATTTTTTTTCCACTATCTTCAAAAAACTAAATTTTCATTAAAGCCAATGCGATTCTCTATTCAACGCAGTAGAAATCAAGTCGATATCTAGAAAAGTAAGCAAGTTATGACCAAAAAGGTAAGTAGTTATACTACTGCCTATTTCCGGCCACTTTTTAGTAGAACTATTTACGTTTTTGGCCATAACTTGAAAAGTTTTCAATATATCGACTTGATTTCTTTTGCGTTGGATAGCTAACCGTATTGGCCTTAACTACAAATTTTTTTTTTTTTGGATAGTGGAAGAAAATTTTTTTTACATTTTTTAAAAAAAAGCAAAGGGGGTAGTCCATTGTTTTTTTTGGCGAAAAATATTTTTTTTCCACTATCTTCAAAAAACTAAATTTTCATTAAAGCCAATGCGATTCTCTATTCAACGCAGTAGAAATCAAGTCGATATCTAGAAAAGTAAGCAAGTTATGACCAAAAAGGTAAGTAGTTATACTACTGCCTATTTCCGGCCACTGTTTAGTAGAACTATTTACGTTTTTGGCCATAACTTGAAAAGTTTTCAATATATCGACTTGATTTCTTTTGCGGTGGATAGCTAACCGTATTGGCCTTAACTGCAACATTTTTTTTTAATGGATAGTGGAAGAAAATTTTTTTTATAATTTTTAAAAAAAAAAGCAAAGGGGGTAGTCCATTGTTTTTTTTTGGCGAAAAATATTTTTTTTCCACTATCTTCAAAAAACTAAATTTTAATTAAAGCCAATGCGGTTCTCTATTCAACGCAGTAAAAATCAAGTCGATATCTAGAAAATAAAGCAAGTTCTGACCAAAAAGGTAAGTAGTTATACTACTGCCTATTTCCGGCCACTTTATAGTAGAACTATTTACGTTTTTGGCCATAACTTGAAAAGTTTTCAATATATCGACTTGATTTCTTTTGCGTTGGATAGCTAACCGTATTGGCCTTAACTACAAATTTTTTTTAATGGATAGTGGAAGAAAATTTTTTTTATTATTTTTTAAAAAAAAGCAAAGGGGGTAGTCCATTGTTTTTTTTGGCGAAAAATATTTTTTTTCCACTATCTTCAAAAAACTAAATTTTAATTAAAGCCAATGCGGTTCTCTATTCAACGCAGTAAAAATCAAGTCGATATCTAGAAAATAAAGCAAGTTATGACCAAAAAGGTAAGTAGTTATACTACTGCCTATTTCCGGCCACTTTATAGTAGAACTATTTACGTTTTTGGCCATAACTTGAAAAGTTTTCAATATATCGACTTGATTTCTTTTGCGTTAGATAGCTAACCGTATTGGCCTTAACTACAAATTTTTTTTTAATGGATAGTGGAAGAAAATTTTTTTTATCATTTTTTAAAAAAAAAGCAAAGGGGGTAGTCCATTGTTTTTTTTTGGCGAAAAATATTTTTTTTCCACTATCTTCAAAAAACCAAATTTGAATTAAGGCCAATGCGGTTCTCTATTCAACGCAGTAGAAATCAAGTCGATATCTAGAAAAGTAAGCAAGTTATGACCAAAAAGGTAAGTAGTTATACTACTGCCTATTTCCGGCCACTTTATAGTAGAACTATTTACGTTTTTGGCCATAACTTGAAAAGTTTTCAATATATCGACTTGATTTCTTTTGCGTTGGATAGCTAACCGTATTGGCCTTTACTGCAAATTTTTTTTTAATGGATAGTGGAAGAAAATTTTTTTTATCATTTTTTAAAAAAAAGCAAAGGGGGTAGTTCATTGTTTTTTTTGGCGAAAAATATTTTTTTTCCACTATCTTCAAAAAACCAAATTTGAATTAAGGCCAATGCGGTTCTCTATTCAACGCAGTAGAAATCAAGTCGATATCTAGAAAAGTAAGCAAGTTATGACCAAAAAGGTAAGTAGTTATACTACTGCCTATTTCCGGCCACTTTTTAGTAGAACTATTTACGTTTTTGGCCATAACTTGAAAAGTTTTCAATATATCGACTTGGTTTCTTTTGCGTTGGATAGCTAACCGTATTGGCCTTAACTACAAATTTTTTTTTTTTGGATAGTGGAAGAAAATTTTTTTTACATTTTTTAAAAAAAAGCAAAGGGGGTAGTCCATTGTATTTTTTGGCGAAAAATATTTTTTTCCACTATCTTCAAAAAACTAAGTTTGAATTAAAGCCAATGCGGTTCTCTATTCAACGCAGTAGAAATCAAGTCGATATCTAGAAAAGTAAGCAAGTTATGACCAAAAAGGTAAGTAGTTATACTACTGCCTATTTCCGGCCACTTTTTAGTAGAACTATTTACGTTTTTGGCCATAACTTGAAAAGTTTTCAATATATCGACTTGATTTCTTTTGCGTTGGATAGCTAACCGTATTGGCCTTAACTACAAATTTTTTTTAATGGATAGTGGAAGAAAATTTTTTTTATCATTTTTTAAAAAAAAGCAAAGGGGGTAGTCCATTGTTTTTTTTGGCGAAAAATATTTTTTTTCCACTATCTTCAAAAAACCAAATTTGAATTAAAACCAATGCGGTTCTCTATTCAACGCAGTAGAAATCAAGTCGATATCTAGAAAAGTAAGCAAGTTATGACCAAAAAGGTAAGTAGTTATACTACTGCCTATTTCCGGCCACTTTTTAGTAGAACTATTTACGTTTTTGGCCATAACTTGAAAAGTTTTCAATATATCGACTTGATTTCTTTTGCGTTGGATAGCTAACCGTATTGGCTTTAACTACAAATTTTTTTTAATGGATAGTGGAAGAAAATTTTTTTTATCATTTTTTAAAAAAAGCAAAGGGGGTAGTCCATTGTTTTTTTTGGCGAAAAATATTTTTTTTCCACTATCTTCAAAAAACCAAATTTGAATTAAAGCCAATGCGGTTCTCTATTCAACGCAGTAGAAATCAAGTCGATATCTAGAAAATAAAGCAAGTTATGACCAAAAAGGTAAGTAGTTATACTACTGCCTATTTCCGGCCACTTTTTAGTAGAACTATTTACGTTTTTGGCCATAACTTAAAAAGTAATCAATATATCGACTTGATTTCTTTTGCGTTGGATAGCTAACCGTATTGGCCTTAACTACAAATTTTTTTTAATGGATAGTGGAAGAAAATTTTTTTTATCATTTTTTAAAAAAAAGCAAAGGGGGTAGTCCATTATTTTTTTTGGCGAAAAATATTTTTTTTCCACTATCTTCAAAAAACTAAATTTGAATGAAAGCCAATGCGGTTCTCTATTCAACGCAGTAGAAATCAAGTCGATATCTAGAAAAGTAAGCAAGTTATGACCAAAAAGGTAAGTAGTTATACTACTGCCTATTTCCGGCCACTTTTTAGTAGAACTATTTACGTTTTTGGCCATAACTTGAAAAGTTTTCAATATATCGACTTGATTTATTTTGCGTTGGATAGCTAACCGTATTGGCCTTAACTACAAATTTTTTTTTAATGGATAGTGGAAGAAAATTTTTTTTATCATTTTTAAAAAAAAAGCAAAGGGGGTAGTCCATTGTATTTTTTGGCGAAAAATATTTTTTTCCACTATCTTCAAAAAACTAAGTTTGAATTAAAGCCAATGCGGTTCTCTATTCAACGCAGTAGAAATCAAGTCGATATCTAGAAAAGTAAGCAAGTTATGACCAAAAAGGTAAGTAGTTATACTACTGCCTATTTCCGGCCACTTTTTAGTAGAACTATTTACGTTTTTGGCCATAACTTGAAAAGTTTTCAATATATCGACTTGATTTCTTTTGCGTTGGATAGCTAACCGTATTGGCTTTAACTACAAATTTTTTTTAATGGATAGTGGAAGAAAATTTTTTTTATCATTTTTTAAAAAAAGCAAAGGGGGTAGTCCATTGTTTTTTTTGGCGAAAAATATTTTTTTTCCACTATCTTCAAAAAAACCTAATTTGAATTAAAGCCAATGCGGTTCTCTATTCAACGCAGTAGAAATCAAGTCGATATCTAGAAAAGTAAGCAAGTTATGACCAAAAAGGTAAGTAGTTATACTACTGCCTATTTCCGGCCACTTTTTAGTAGAACTATTTACGTTTTTGGCCATAACTTGAAAAGTTTTCAATATATCGACTTGATTTCTTTTGCGTTGGATAGCTAACCGTATTGGCCTTAACTACAAATTTTTTTTAATGGATAGTGGAAGAAAATTTTTTTTATCATTTTTTAAAAAAAAGCAAAGGGGGTAGTCCATTGTTTTTTTTGGCGAAAAATTATTTTTTTCCACTATCTTCAAAAAACTAAATTTTAATTAAAGCCAATGCGGTTCTCTATTCAACGCAGTAGAAATCAAGTCGATATCTAGAAAATAAAGCAAGTTATGACCAAAAAGGTAAGTAGTTATACTACTGCCTATTTCCGGCCACTTTTTAGTAGAACTATTTACGTTTTTGGCCATAACTTGAAAAGTTTTCAATATATCGACTTGATTTCTTTTGCGTTGGATAGCTAACCGTATTGGCCTTAACTACAAATTTTTTTTTAATGGATAGTGGAAGAAAATTTTTTTTATCATTTTTTAAAAAAAAGCAAAGGGGGTAGTCCATTGTTTTTTTTTGGAGAAAAATATTTTTTTTCCACTATCTTCAAAAAACTAAATTTTAATTAAAGCCAATGCGGTTCTCTATTCAACGCAGTAAAAATCAAGTCGATATCTAGAAAATAAAGCAAGTTATGACCAAAAAGGTAAGTAGTTATACTACTGCCTATTTCCGGCCACTTTTTAGTAGAACTATTTACGTTTTTGGCCATAACTTGAAAAGTTTTCAATATATCGACTTGATTTCTTTTGCGTTGGATAGCTAACCGTATTGGCCTTAACTACAAATTTTTTTTAATGGATAGTGGAAGAAAATTTTTTTTATCATTTTTTAAAAAAAAGCAAAGGGGGTAGTCCATTGTATTTTTTGGCGAAAAATATTTTTTTCCACTATCTTCAAAAAACTAAGTTTGAATTAAAGCCAATGCGGTTCTCTATTCAACGCAGTAGAAATCAAGTCGATATCTAGAAAAGTAAGCAAGTTATGACCAAAAAGGTAAGTAGTTATACTACTGCCTATTTCCGGCCACTTTTTAGTAGAACTATTTACGTTTTTGGCCATAACTTGAAAAGTTTTCAATATATCGACTTGATTTCTTTTGCGTTGGATAGCTAACCGTATTGGCCCTAACTACAATTTTTTTTTAATGGATAGTGGAAGAAAATTTTTTTTATCATTTTTTAAAAAAAAGCAAAGGGGGTAGTCCATTGTTTTTTTTGGCGAAAAATATTTTTTTTTTACTATCTTCAAAAAACTAAATTTTAGTTAAAGCCAATGCGGTTCTCTATTCAACGCAGTAGAAATCAAGTCGATATCTAGAAAAGTAAGCAAGTTATGACCAAAAAGGTAAGTAGTTATACTACTGCCTATTTCCGGCCACTTTTTAGTAGAACTATTTACGTTTTTGGCCATAACTTGAAAAGTTTTCAATATATCGACTTGATTTCTTTTGCGTTGGATAGCTAACCGTATTGGCCTTAACTACAAATTTTTTTTTAACGGATAGTGGAAGAAAATTTTTTTTTATCATTTTCTTAAAAAAAAGCAAAGGGGGTAGTATACTTTTTTTTTTTTTTTTTTGGCGAAAAATATTTTTTTCCACTATCTTCAAAAAACTAAGTTTGAATTAAAGCCAATGCGGTTCTCTATTCAACGCAGTAGAAATCAAGTCGATATCTAGAAAAGTAAGCAAGTTATGACCAAAAAGGTAAGTAGTTATACTACTGCCTATTTCCGGCCACTTTTTAGTAGAACTATTTACGTTTTTGGCCATAACTTGAAAAGTTTTCAATATATCGACTTGATTTCTTTTGCGTTGGATAGCTAACCGTATTGGCCTTAACTACAAATTTTTTTTAATGGATAGTGGAAGAAAATTTTTTTTATCATTTTTTAAAAAAAAGCAAAGTGGGTAGTCCATTGTTTTTTTTGGCGAAAAATTATTTTTTTCCACTATCTTCAAAAAACTAAATTTTAATTAAAGCCAATGCGGTTCTCTATTCAACGCAGTAAAAATCAAGTCGATATCTAGAAAATAAAGCAAGTTATGACCAAAAAGGTAAGTAGTTATACTACTGCCTATTTCCGGCCACTTTTTAGTAGAACTATTTACGTTTTTGGCCATAACTTGAAAAGTTTTCAATATATCGACTTGATTTCTTTTGCGTTGGATAGATAACCGTATTGGCCTTAACTACAAATTTTTTTTTAATGGATAGTGGAAGAAAATTTTTTTTATCATTTTTTAAAAAAAAGCAAAGGGGGTAGTCCATTGTTTTTTTTTTGGCGAAAAATATTTTTTTTCCACTATCTTCAAAAAACCAAATTTGAATTAAAGCCAATGCGGTTCTCTATTCAACGCAGTAGAAATCAAGCCGATATCTAGAAAAGTAAGCAAGTTATGACCAAAAAGGTAAGTAGTTATACTACTGCCTATTTCCGGCCACTTTTTAGTAGAACTATTTACGTTTTTGGCCATAACTTGAAAAGTTTTCAATATATCGACTTGATTTCTTTTGCGTTGGATAGCTAACCGTATTGGCCTTAACTACAAATTTTTTTTTAATGGATAGTGGAAGAAAATTTTTTTATCATTTTTTAAAAAAAAGCAAAGGGGGTAGTCCATTGTTTTTTTTGGCGAAAAATATTTTTTTTCCACTATCTTCAAAAAACCAAATTTGAATTAAAGCCAATGCGGTTCTCTATTCAACGCAGTAGAAATCAAGCCGATATCTAGAAAAGTAAGCAAGTTATGACCAAAAAGGTAAGTAGTTATACTACTGCCTATTTCCGGCCACTTTTTAGTAGAACTATTTACGTTTATGGCCATACCTTGAAAAGTTTTCAATATATCGACTTGATTTCTTTTGCGTTGGATAGCTAACCGTATTGGCCTTAACTACAAATTTTTTTTTAATGGATAGTGGAAGAAAATTTTTTTATCATTTTTTAAAAAAAAGCAAAGGGGGTAGTCCATTGTTTTTTTTGGCGAAAAATATTTTTTTTCCACTATCTTCAAAAAACCAAATTTGAATTAAAGCCAATGCGGTTCTCTATTCAACGCAGTAGAAATCAAGCCGATATCTAGAAAAGTAAGCAAGTTATGACCAAAAAGGTAAGTAGTTATACTACTGCCTATTTCCGGCCACTTTTTAGTAGAACTATTTACGTTTTTGGCCATAACTTGAAAAGTTTTCAATATATCGACTTGATTTCTTTTGCGTTGGATAGCTAACCGTATTGGCCTTAACTACAAATTTTTTTTTAATGGATAGTGGAAGAAAATTTTTTTATCATTTTTTAAAAAAAAGCAAAGGGGGTAGTCCATTGTTTTTTTTGGCGAAAAATATTTTTTTTCCACTATCTTCAAAAAACCAAATTTGAATTAAAGCCAATGCGGTTCTCTATTCAACGCAGTAGAAATCAAGCCGATATCTAGAAAAGTAAGCAAGTTATGACCAAAAAGGTAAGTAGTTATACTACTGCCTATTTCCGGCCACTTTTTAGTAGAACTATTTACGTTTATGGCCATACCTTGAAAAGTTTTCAATATATCGACTTGATTTCTTTTGCGTTGGATAGCTAACCGTATTGGCCTTAACTACAAATTTTTTTTTAATGGATAGTGGAAGAAAATTTTTTTATCATTTTTTAAAAAAAAGCAAAGGGGGTAGTCCATTGTTTTTTTTGGCGAAAAATATTTTTTTTCCACTACCTTCAAAAAACCAAATTTGAATTAAAGCCAATGCGGTTCTCTATTCAACGCAGTAGAAATCAAGCCGATATCTAGAAAAGTAAGCAAGTTATGACCAAAAAGGTAAGTAGTTATACTACTGCCTATTTCCGGCCACTTTTTAGTAGAACTATTTACGTTTTTGGCCATAACTTGAAAAGTTTTCAATATATCGACTTGATTTCTTTTGCGTTGGATAGCTAACCGTATTGGCCTTAACTAAAAATTTTTTTTTAATGGATAGTGGAAGAAAATTTTTTTATCATTTTTTAAAAAAAAGCAAAGGGGGTAGTCCATTGTTTTTTTTGGCGAAAAATATTTTTTTTCCACTATCTTCAAAAAACCAAATTTGAATTAAAGCCAATGCGGTTCTCTATTCAACGCAGTAGAAATCAAGCCGATATCTAGAAAAGTAAGCAAGTTATGAGCAAAAAGGTAAGTAGTTATACTACTGCCTATTTCCGGCCACTTTTTAGTAGAACTATTTACGTTTTTGGCCATAACTTGAAAAGTTTTCAATATATCGACTTGATTTCTTTTGCGTTGGATAGCTAACCGTATTGGCCTTAACTACAAATTTTTTTTTAATGGATAGTGGAAGAAAATTTTTTTATCATTTTTTAAAAAAAGCAAAGGGGGTAGTCCATTGTTTTTTTTGGCGAAAAATATTTTTTTTCCACTATCTTCAAAAAACCAAATTTGAATTAAAGCCAATGCGGTTCTCTATTCAACGCAGTAGAAATCAAGCCGATATCTAGAAAAGTAAGCAAGTTATGACCAAAAAGGTAAGTAGTTATACTACTGCCTATTTCCGGCCACTTTTTAGTAGAACTATTTACGTTTTTGGCCATAACTTGAAAAGTTTTCAATATATCGGCTTGATTTTTTTTTAATGGATAGTGGAAGAAAATTTTTTTATCATTTTTTAAAAAAAAGCAAAGGGGGTAGTCCATTGTTTTTTTTGGCGAAAAATATTTTTTTTCCACTATCTTCAAAAAACCAAATTTGAATTAAAGCCAATGCGGTTCTCTATTCAACGCAGTAGAAATCAAGCCGATATCTAGAAAAGTAAGCAAGTTATGACCAAAAAGGTAAGTAGTTATACTACTGCCTATTTCCGGCCACTTTTTAGTAGAACTATTTACGTTTTTGGCCATAACATGAAAAGTTTTCAATATATCGGCTTGATTTCTTTTGCGTTGGATAGCTAACCGTATTGGCCTTAACTACAAATTTTTTTTTTAATGGATAGTGGAAGAAAATTTTTTTATCATTTTTTAAAAAAAAGCAAAGGGGGTAGTAAATTGTTTTTTTTGGCGAAAAATATTTTTTTTCCACTATCTTCAAAAAACCAAATTTGAATTAAAGCCAATGCGGTTCTCTATTCAACGCAGTAGAAATCAAGCCGATATCTAGAAAAGTAAGCAAGTTATGAGCAAAAAGGTAAGTAGTTATACTACTGCCTATTTCCGGCCACTTTTTAGTAGAACTATTTACGTTTTTGGCCATAACTTGAAAAGTTTTCAATATATCGACTTGATTTCTTTTGCGTTGGATAGCTAACCGTATTGGCCTTAACTACAAATTTTTTTTTAATGGATAGTGAAAGAAAATTTTTTTATCATTTTTTAAAAAAAAGCAAAGGGGGTAGTCCATTGTTTTTTTTGGCGAAAAATATTTTTTTTCCACTATCTTCAAAAAACCAAATTTGAATTAAAGCCAATGCGGTTCTCTATTCAACGCAGTAGAAATCAAGCCGATATCTAGAAAAGTAAGCAAGTTATGACCAAAAAGGTAAGTAGTTATACTACTGCCTATTTCCGGCCACTTTTTAGTAGAACTATTTACGTTTTTGGCCATAACTTGAAAAGTTTTCAATATATCGGCTTGATTTCTTTTGCGTTGGATAGCTAACCGTATTGGCCTTAACTACAAATTTTTTTTTTAATGGATAGTGGAAGAAAATTTTTTTTATCATTTTTTAAAAAAAAAGCAAAGGGGGTAGTCCATTGTTTTTTTTTGGCGAAAAATATTTTTTTTCCACTATCTTCAAAAAACCAAATTTTAATTAAAGCCAATGCGGTTCTCTATTCAACGCAGTAGAAATCAAGGCGATATCTAGAAAAGTAAGCAAGTTATGAGCAAAAAGGTAAGTAGTTATACTACTGCCTATTTCCGGCCACTTTTTAGTAGAACTATTTACGTTTTTGGCCATAACTTGAAAAGTTTTCAATATATCGACTTGATTTCTTTTGCGTTGGATAGCTAACCGTATTGGCCTTAACTACAAATTTTTTTTAATGGATAGTGGAAGAAAATTTTTTTTATCATTTTTAAAAAAAAAAGCAAAGGGGGTAGTCCATTGTTTTTTTTTGGCGAAAAATATTTTTTTTCCACTATCTTCAAAAAACCAAATTTTAATTAAAGCCAATGCGGTTCTCTATTCAACGCAGTAGAAATCAAGGCGATATCTAGAAAAGTAAGCAAGTTATGAGCAAAAAGGTAAGTAGTTATACTACTGCCTATTTCCGGCCACTTTTTAGTAGAACTATTTACGTTTTTGGCCATAACTTGAAAAGTTTTCAATATATCGACTTGATTTCTTTTGCGTTGGATAGCTAACCGTATTGGCCTTAACTACAAATTTTTTTTTAATGGATAGTGGAAGAAACTTTTTTTATCATTTTTTAAAAAAAAGCAAAGGGGGTAGTTCATTGTTTTTTTTTGGCGAAAAATATTTTTTTTTTCACTATCTTCAAAAAACCAAATTTGAATTAAAGCCAATGCGGTTCTCTATTCAACGCAGTAGAAATCAAGCCGATATCTAGAAAAGTAAGCAAGTTATGACCAAAAAGGTAAGTAGTTATACTACTGCCTATTTCCGGCCACTTTTTAGTAGAACTATTTACGTTTTTGGCCATAACTTGAAAAGTTATCAATATATCGACTTGATTTCTTATGCGTTGGATAGCTAACCGTATTGGCCTTAACTACAAATTTTTTTTTAATGGATAGTGGAAGAAAATTTTTTTATCATTTTTTAAAAAAAAGCAAAGGGGGTAGTCCATTGTTTTTTTTGGCGAAAAATATTTTTTTTCACTATCTTCAAAAACCCAAATTTGAATTAAAGCCAATGCGGTTCTCTATTCAACGCAGTAGAAATCAAGCCGATATCTAGAAAAGTAAGCAAGTTATGACCAAAAAGGTAAGTAGTTATACTACTGCCTATTTCCGGCCACTTTTTAGTAGAACTATTTACGTTTTTGGCCATAACTTGAAAAGTTTTCAATATATCGGCTTGATTTCTTTTGCGTTGGATAGCTAACCGTATTGGCCTTAACTACAAATTTTTTTTTTAATGGATAGTGGAAGAAAATTTTTTTATCATTTTTTAAAAAAAAGCAAAGGGGGTAGTCCATTGTTTTTTTTTTGTCGAAAAATATTTTTTTTCCACTATCTTCAAAAAACCAAATTTGAATTAAAGCCAATGCGATTCTCTATTCAACGCAGTAGAAATCAAGTCGATATCTAGAAAAGTAAGCAAGTTATGACCAAAAAGGTAAGTAGTTATACTACTGCCTATTTCCGGCCACTTTTTAGTAGAACTATTTACGTTTTTGGCCATAACTTGAAAAGTTTTCAATATATCGACTTGATTTCTTTTGCGTTGGATAGCTAACCGTATTGGCCTTAACTACAAATTTTTTTTAATGGATAGTGGAAGAAAATTTTTTTTATCATTTTTTAAAAAAAAAAGCAAAGGGGGTAGTCCATTGTTTTTTTTTGGCGAAAAATATTTTTTTTCCACTATCTTCAAAAAACCAAATTTGAATTAAGGCCAATGCGGTTCTCTATTCAACGCAGTAGAAATCAAGTCGATATCTAGAAAAGTAAGCAAGTTATGACCAAAAAGGTAAGTAGTTATACTACTGCCTATTTCCGGCCACTTTTTAGTAGAACTATTTACGTTTTTGGCCATAACTTGAAAAGTTTTCAATATATCGACTTGATTTCTTTTGCGGTGGATAGCTAACCGTATTGGCCTTAACTACAAATTTTTTTTAATGGATAGTGGAAGAAAATTTTTTTTATCATTTTTAAAAAAAAAGCAAAGGGGGTAGTCCATTGTTTTTTTTGGCGAAAAATATTTTTTTTCCACTATCTTCAAAAAACTAAATTTTAATTAAAGCCAATGCGGTTCTCTATTCAACGCAGTAGAAATCAAGTCGATATCTAGAAAAGTAAGCAAGTTATGACCAAAAAGGTAAGTAGTTATACTACTGCCTATTTCCGGCCACTTTATAGTAGAACTATTTACGTTTTTGGCCATAACTTGAAAAGTTTTCAATATATCGACTTGATTTCTTTTGCGTTGGATAGCTAACCGTATTGGCCTTTACTGCAAATTTTTTTTTAATGGATAGTGGAAGAAAATTTTTTTTATCATTTTTTAAAAAAAAGCAAAGGGGGTAGTTCATTGTTTTTTTTGGCGAAAAATATTTTTTTTCCACTATCTTCAAAAAACCAAATTTGAATTAAGGCCAATGCGGTTCTCTATTCAACGCAGTAGAAATCAAGTCGATATCTAGAAAAGTAAGCAAGTTATGACCAAAAAGGTAAGTAGTTATACTACTGCCTATTTCCGGCCACTTTTTAGTAGAACTATTTACGTTTTTGGCCATAACTTGAAAAGTTTTCAATATATCGACTTGATTTCTTTTGCGTTGGATAGCTAACCGTATTGGCCTTAACTACAAATTTTTTTTAATGGATAGTGGAAGAAAATTTTTTTTATCATTTTTAAAAAAAAAAGCAAAGGGGGTAGTCCATTGTTTTTTTTTGGCGAAAAATATTTTTTTTCCACTATCTTCAAAAAACCAAATTTGAATTAAGGCCAATGCGGTTCTCTATTCAACGCAGTAGAAAAGAAATCAAGTCGATATCTAGAAAAGTAAGCAAGTTATGACCAAAAAGGTAAGTAGTTATACTACTGCCTATTTCCGGCCACTTTTTAGTAGAACTATTTACGTTTTTGGCCATAACTTGAAAAGTTTTTAATATATCGACTTGGTTTCTTTTGCGTTGGATAGCTAACCGTATTGGCCTTAACTACAAATTTTTTTTTTTTGGATAGTGGAAGAAAATTTTTTTTACATTTTTTAAAAAAAAGCAAAGGGGGTAGTCCATTGTATTTTTTGGCGAAAAATATTTTTTTCCACTATCTTCAAAAAACTAAGTTTGAATTAAAGCCAATGCGGTTCTCTATTCAACGCAGTAGAAATCAAGTCGATATCTTGAAAAGTAAGCAAGTTATGACCAAAAAGGTAAGTAGTTATACTACTGCCTATTTCCGGCCACTTTTTAGTAGAACTATTTACGTTTTTGGCCATAACTTGAAAAGTTTTCAATATATCGACTTGATTTCTTTTGCGTTGGATAGCTAACCGTATTGGCCTTAACTATAAATTTTTTTTAATGGATAGTGGAAGAAAATTTTTTTTATCATTTTTTAAAAAAAAGCAAAGGGGGTAGTCCATTATTTTTTTTGGCGAAAAATATTTTTTTTCCACTATCTTCAAAAAACTAAATTTGAATGAAAGCCAATGCGGTTCTCTATTCAACGCAGTAGAAATCAAGTCGATATCTAGAAAAGTAAGCAAGTTATGACCAAAAAGGTAAGTAGTTATACTACTGCCTATTTCCGGCCACTTTTTAGTAGAACTATTTACGTTTTTGGCCATAACTTGAAAAGTTTTCAATATATCGACTTGATTTCTTTTGCGTTGGATAGCTAACCGTATTGGCCTTAACTATAAATTTTTTTTTAATGGATAGTGGAAAAAATTTTTTTTTATCATTTTTAAAAAAAAAGCAAAGGGGGTAGTCCATTGTATTTTTTGGCGAAAAATATTTTTTTCCACTATCTTCAAAAAACTAAGTTTGAATTAAAGCCAATGCGGTTCTCTATTCAACGCAGTAGAAATCAAGTCGATATCTAGAAAATAAAGCAAGTTATGACCAAAAAGGTAAGTAGTTATACTACTGCCTATTTCCGGCCACTTTTTAGTAGAACTATTTACGTTTTTGGCCATAACTTGAAAAGTTTTCAATATATCGACTTGATTTCTTTTGCGTTGGATAGCTAACCGTATTGGCCTTAACTACAAATTTTTTTTAATGGATAGTGGAAGAAAATTTTTTTTATCATTTTTTAAAAAAAGCAAAGGGGGTAGTCCATTGTTTTTTTTGGCGAAAAATATTTTTTTTCCACTATATTCAAAAAACTAAATTTTAGTTAAAGCCAATGCGGTTCTCTATTCAACGCAGTAGAAATCAAGTCGATATCTAGAAAAGTAAGCAAGTTATGACCAAAAAGGTAAGTAGTTATACTACTGCCTATTTCCGGCCACTTTTTAGTAGAACTATTTACGTTTTTGGCCATAACTTGAAAAGTTTTCAATATATCGACTTGATTTCTTTTGCGTTGGATAGCTAACCGTATTGGCCTTAACTACAAATTTTTTTTAATGGATAGTGGAAGAAAATTTTTTTTATCATTTTTTAAAAAAAAGCAAAGGGGGTAGTCCATTATTTTTTTTGGCGAAAAATATTTTTTTTCCACTATCTTCAAAAAACTAAATTTTAGTTAAAGCCAATGCGGTTCTCTATTCAACGCAGTAGAAATCAAGTCGATATCTAGAAAAGTAAGCAAGTTATGACCAAAAAGGTAAGTAGTTATACTACTGCCTATTTCCGGCCACTTTTTAGTAGAACTATTTACGTTTTTGGCCATAACTTGAAAAGTTTTCAATATATCGACTTGATTTCTTTTGCGTTGGATAGCTAACCGTATTGGCTTTAACTATAAATTTTTTTTAATGGATAGTGGAAGAAAATTTTTTTTATCATTTTTTAAAAAAAGCAAAGGGGGTAGTCCATTGTTTTTTTTGGCGAAAAATATTTTTTTTCCACTATCTTCAAAAAACCAAATTTGAATTAAAGCCAATGCGGTTCTCTATTCAACGCAGTAGAAATCAAGTCGATATCTAGAAAATAAAGCAAGTTATGACCAAAAAGGTAAGTAGTTATACTACTGCCTATTTCCGGCCACTTTTTAGTAGAACTATTTACGTTTTTGGCCATAACTTGAAAAGTTTTCAATATATCGACTTGATTTCTTTTGCGTTGGATAGCTAACCGTATTGGCCTTAACTACAAATTTTTTTTAATGGATAGTGGAAGAAAATTTTTTTTATCATTTTTTAAAAAAAAGCAAAGGGGGTAGTCCATTATTTTTTTTGGCGAAAAATATTTTTTTTCCACTATCTTCAAAAAACTAAATTTGAATGAAAGCCAATGCGGTTTTCTATTCAACGCAGTAGAAATCAAGTCGATATCTAGAAAAGTAAGCAAGTTATGACCAAAAAGGTAAGTAGTTATACTACTGCCTATTTCCGGCCACTTTTTAGTAGAACTATTTACGTTTTTGGCCATAACTTGAAAAGTTTTCAATATATCGACTTGATTTCTTTTGCGTTGGATAGCTAACCGTATTGGCCTTAACTACAACATTTTTTTTTTAATGGATAGTGGAAGAAAATTTTTTTTATCATTTTTAAAAAAAAAGCAAAGGGGGTAGTCCATTGTTTTTTTTGGCGAAAAATATTTTTTTTCCACTATCTTCAAAAAACCAAATTTGAATTAAAACCAATGCGGTTCTCTATTCAACGCAGTAGAAATCAAGTCGATATCTAGAAAAGTAAGCAAGTTATGACCAAAAAGGTAAGTAGTTATACTACTGCCTATTTCCGGCCACTTTTTAGTAGAACTATTTACGTTTTTGGCCATAACTTGAAAAGTTTTCAATATATCGACTTGATTTCTTTTGCGTTGGATAGCTAACCGTATTGGCCTTAACTACAAATTTTTTTTAATGGATAGTGGAAGAAAATTTTTTTTATCATTTTTTAAAAAAAAGCAAAGGGGGTAGTCCATTGTTTTTTTTGGCGAAAAATATTTTTTTTCCACTATCTTCAAAAAACCAAATTTGAATTAAAACCAATGCGGTTCTCTATTCAACGCAGTAGAAATCAAGTCGATATCTAGAAAAGTAAGCAAGTTATGACCAAAAAGGTAAGTAGTTATACTACTGCCTATTTCCGGCCACTTTTTAGTAGAACTATTTACGTTTTTGGCCATAACTTGAAAAGTTTTCAATATATCGACTTGATTTCTTTTGCGTTGGATAGCTAACCGTATTGGCCTTAACTACAAATTTTTTTTAATGGATAGTGGAAGAAAATTTTTTTTATCATTTTTTAAAAAAAAGCAAAGGGGGTAGTCCATTGTTTTTTTTGGCGAAAAATATTTTTTTTCCACTATCTTCAAAAAACCAAATTTGAATTAAAACCAATGCGGTTCTCTATTCAACGCAGTAGAAATCAAGTCGATATCTAGAAAAGTAAGCAAGTTATGACCAAAAAGGTAAGTAGTTATACTACTGCCTATTTCCGGCCACTTTTTAGTAGAACTATTTACGTTTTTGGCCATAACTTGAAAAGTTTTCAATATATCGACTTGATTTCTTTTGCGTTGGATAGCTAACCGTATTGGCCTTAACTACAAATTTTTTTTAATGGATAGTGGAAGAAAATTTTTTTTATCATTTTTTAAAAAAAAGCAAAGGGGGTAGTCCATTGTTTTTTTTGGCGAAAAATATTTTTTTTCCACTATCTTCAAAAAACCAAATTTGAATTAAAACCAATGCGGTTCTCTATTCAACGCAGTAGAAATCAAGTCGATATCTAGAAAAGTGAGCAAGTTATGACCAAAAAGGTAAGTAGTTATACTACTGCCTATTTCCGGCCACTTTTTAGTAGAACTATTTACGTTTTTGGCCATAACTTGAAAAGTTTTCAATATATCGACTTGATTTCTTTTGCGTTGGATAGCTAACCGTATTGGCCTTAACTACAAATTTTTTTTTAATGGATAGTGGAAGAAAATTTTTTTTATCATTTTTTAAAAAAAAGCAAAGGGGGTAGTCCATTGTTTTTTTTGGCGAAAAATATTTTTTTTCCACTATTTTCAAAAAACTAAATTTGAATTAAAGCCAATGCGGTTCTCTATTCAACGCAGTAGAAATCAAGTCGATATCTAGAAAAGTAAGCAAGTTATGACCAAAAAGGTAAGTAGTTATACTACTGCCTATTTCCGGCCACTTTTTAGTAGAACTATTTACGTTTTTGGCCATAACTTGAAAAGTTTTCAATATATCGACTTGATTTCTTTTGCGTTGGATAGCTAACCGTATTGGCCTTAACTACAAATTTTTTTTAATGGATAGTGGAAGAAAATTTTTTTATCATTTTTGAAAAAAAGCAAAGGGGGTAGTCCATTGTTTTTTTTGGCGAAAAATATTTTTTTTCCACTATCTTCAAAAAAACCTAATTTTAATTAAAGCCAATGCGGTTCTCTATTCAACGCAGTAGAAATCAAGTCGATATCTAGAAAAGTAAGCAAGTTATGACCAAAAAGGTAAGTAGTTATACTACTGCCTATTTCCGGCCACTTTTTAGTAGAACTATTTACGTTTTTGGCCATAACTTGAAAAGTTTTCAATATATCGACTTGATTTCTTTTGCGTTGGATAGCTAACCGTATTGGCCTTAACTACAAATTTTTTTTTAATGGATAGTGGAAGAAAATTTTTTTTATCATTTTTTAAAAAAAAGCAAAGGGGGTAGTCCATTGTTTTTTTTTGGCGAAAAATATTTTTTTTCCACTATCTTCAAAAAACTAAATTTTAATTAAAGCCAATGCGGTTCTCTATTCAACGCAGTAAAAATCAAGTCGATATCTAGAAAATAAAGCAAGTTATGACCAAAAAGGTAAGTAGTTATACTACTGCCTATTTCCGGCCACTTTTTAGTAGAACTATTTACGTTTTTGGCCATAACTTGAAAAGTTTTCAATATATCGACTTGATTTCTTTTGCGTTGGATAGCTAACCGTATTGGCCTTAACTACAAATTTTTTTTAATGGATAGTGGAAGAAAATTTTTCTTATCATTTTTTAAAAAAAAGCAAAGGGGGTAGTCCATTGTATTTTTTGGCGAAAAATATTTTTTTCCACTATCTTCAAAAAACTAAGTTTGAATTAAAGCCAATGCGGTTCTCTATTCAACGCAGTAGAAATCAAGTCGATATCTAGAAAAGTAAGCAAGTTATGACCAAAAAGGTAAGTAGTTATACTACTGCCTATTTCCGGCCACTTTTTAGTAGAACTATTTACGTTTTTGGCCATAACTTGAAAAGTTTTCAATATATCGACTTGATTTCTTTTGCGTTGGATAGCTAACCGTATTGGCCTTAACTACAAATTTTTTTTAATGGATAGTGGAAGAAAATTTTTTTTATCATTTTTTAAAAAAAAGCAAAGGGGGTAGTCCATTGTTTTTTTTGGCGAAAAATATTTTTTTTTTACTATCTTCAAAAAACTAAATTTTAGTTAAAGCCAATGCGGTTCTCTATTCAACGCAGTAGAAATCAAGTCGATATCTAGAAAAGTAAGCAAGTTATGACCAAAAAGGTAAGTAGTTATACTACTGCCTATTTCCGGCCACTTTTTAGTAGAACTATTTACGTTTTTGGCCATAACTTGAAAAGTTTTCAATATATCGACTTGATTTCTTTTGCGTTGGATAGCTAACCGTATTGGCCTTAACTACAAATTTTTTTTTAATGGATACTGGAAGAAAATTTTTTTTTTTCATTTTTTAAAAAAAAGCAAAGGGGGTAGTCCATTGTTTTTTTTGGCGAAAAATATTTTTTTTCCACTATCTTCAAAAAACTAAATATGAATTAAAGCCAATGCGGTTCTCTATTCAACGCAGTAGAAATCAAGTCGATATCTAAAAAAGTAAGCAAGTTATGACCAAAAAGGTAAGTAGTTATACTACTGCCTATTTCCGGCCACTTTTTAGTAGAACTATTTACGTTTTTGGCCATAACTTGAAAAGTTTTCAATATATCGACTTGATTTCTTTTGCGTTGGATAGCTAACCGTATTGGCCTTAACTACAAATTTTTTTTTAATGGATAGTGGAAGAAAATTTTTTTTATCATTTTTTAAAAAAAAGCAAAGGGGGTAGTCCATTGTTTTTTTTGGCGAAAAATATTTTTTTTCCACTATTTTCAAAAAACTAAATTTGAATTAAAGCCAATGCGGTTCTCTATTCAACGCAGTAGAAATCAAGTCGATATCTAGAAAAGTAAGCAAGTTATGACCAAAAAGGTAAGTAGTTATACTACTGCCTATTTCCGGCCACTTTTTAGTAAAACTATTTACGTTTTTGGCCATAACTTGAAAAGTTTTCAATATATCGACTTGATTTCTTTTGCGTTGGATAGCTAACCGTATTGGCCTTAACTACAAATTTTTTTTTAATGGATAGTGGAAGAAAATTTTTTTTATCATTTTTTAAAAAAAAGCAAAAGGGGGTAGTCCATTGTTTTTTTTGGCGAAAAATATTTTTTTTCCACTATTTTCAAAAAACTAAATTTGAATTAAAGCCAATGCGGTTCTCTATTCAACGCAGTAGAAATCAAGTCGATATCTAGAAAAGTAAGCAAGTTATGACCAAAAAGGTAAGTAGTTATACTACTGCCTATTTCCGGCCACTTTTTAGTAGAACTATTTACGTTTTTGGCCATAACTTGAAAAGTTTTCAATATATCGACTTGATTTCTTTTGCGTTGGATAGCTAACCGTATTGGCCTTAACTACAAATTTTTTTTTAACGGATAGTGGAAGAAAATTTTTTTTATCATTTTTTAAAAAAAAGCAAAGGGGGTAGTCCATTGTTTTTTTTGGCGAAAAATATTTTTTTTCCACTATCTTCAAAAAACTAAATTTTAGTTAAAGCCAATGCGGTTCTCTATTCAACGCAGTAGAAATCAAGTCGATATCTAGAAAAGTAAGCAAGTTATGACCAAAAAGGTAAGTAGTTATACTACTGCCTATTTCCGGCCACTTTTTAGTAGAACTATTTACGTTTTTGGCCATAACTTGAAAAGTTTTCAATATATCGACTTGATTTCTTTTGCGTTGGATAGCTAACCGTATTGGCCTTAACTACAAATTTGTTTTAATGGATAGTGGAAGAAAATTTTTTTTATCATTTTTTAAAAAAAAGCAAAGGGGGTAGTCCATTGTTTTTTTTTGGCGAAAAATATTTTTTTTTCACTATCTTCAAAAAACCAAATTTGAATTAAAGCCAATGCGGTTCTCTATTCAACGCAGTAGAAATCAAGCTGATATCTAGAAAAGTAAGCAAGTTATGACCAAAAAGGTAAGTAGTTATACTACTGCCTATTTCCGGCCACTTTTTAGTAGAACTATTTACGTTTTTGGCCATAACTTGAAAAGTTTTCAATATATCGACTTGATTTCTTTTGCGTTGGATAGCTAACCGTATTGGCCTTAACTACAAATTTTTTTTAATGGATAGTGGAAGAAAATTTTTTTTATCATTTTTTAAAAAAAAGCAAAGGGGGTAGTCCATTGTATTTTTTGGCGAAAAATATTTTTTTCCACTATCTTCAAAAAACTAAGTTTGAATTAAAGCCAATGCGGTTCTCTATTCAACGCAGTAGAAATCAAGTCGATATCTAGAAAAGTAAGCAAGTTATGACCAAAAAGGTAAGTAGTTATACTACTGCCTATTTCCGGCCACTTTTTAGTAGAACTATTTACGTTTTTGGCCATAACTTGAAAAGTTTTCAATATATCGACTTGATTTCTTTTGCGTTGGATAGCTAACCGTATTGGCCTTAACTACAAATTTTTTTTAATGGATAGTGGAAGAAAATTTTTTTATCATTTTTGAAAAAAAGCAAAGGGGGTAGTCCATTGTTTTTTTTGGCGAAAAATATTTTTTTTCCACTATCTTCAAAAAAACCTAATTTTAATTAAAGCCAATGCGGTTCTCTATTCAACGCAGTAGAAATCAAGTCGATATCTAGAAAAGTAAGCAAGTTATGACCAAAAAGGTAAGTAGTTATACTACTGCCTATTTCCGGCCACTTTTTAGTAGAACTATTTACGTTTTTGGCCATAACTTGAAAAGTTTTCAATATATCGACTTGATTTCTTTTGCGTTGGATAGCTAACCGTATTGGCCTTAACTACAAATTTTTTTTAATGGATAGTGGAAGAAAATTTTTCTTATCATTTTTTAAAAAAAAGCAAAGGGGGTAGTCCATTGTATTTTTTGGCGAAAAATATTTTTTTCCACTATCTTCAAAAAACTAAGTTTGAATTAAAGCCAATGCGGTTCTCTATTCAACGCAGTAGAAATCAAGTCGATATCTAGAAAAGTAAGCAAGTTATGACCAAAAAGGTAAGTAGTTATACTACTGCCTATTTCCGGCCACTTTTTAGTAGAACTATTTACGTTTTTGGCCATAACTTGAAAAGTTTTCAATATATCGACTTGATTTCTTTTGCGTTGGATAGCTAACCGTATTGGCCTTAACTACAAATTTTTTTTAATGGATAGTGGAAGAAAATTTTTTTTATCATTTTTTAAAAAAAAGCAAAGGGGGTAGTCCATTGTTTTTTTTGGCGAAAAATATTTTTTTTTTACTATCTTCAAAAAACTAAATTTTAGTTAAAGCCAATGCGGTTCTCTATTCAACGCAGTAGAAATCAAGTCGATATCTAGAAAAGTAAGCAAGTTATGACCAAAAAGGTAAGTAGTTATACTACTGCCTATTTCCGGCCACTTTTTAGTAGAACTATTTACGTTTTTGGCCATAACTTGAAAAGTTTTCAATATATCAACTTGATTTCTTTTGCGTTGGATAGCTAACCGTATTGGCCTTAACTACAAATTTTTTTTAATGGATAGTGGAAGAAAATTTTTTTTATCATTTTTTAAAAAAAGCAAAGGGGGTAGTCCATTGTTTTTTTTGGCGAAAAATATTTTTTTTCCACTATCTTCAAAAACATAAATTTGAATTAAAGCCAATGCGGTTCTCTATTCAACGCAGTAGAAATCAAGTCGATATCTAGAAAAGTAAGTAAGTTATGATCAAAAAGGTAAGTAGTTATACTACTGCCTATTTCCGGCCACTTTTTAGTAGAACTATTTACGTTTTTGGCCATAACTTGAAAAGTTTTCAATATATCGACTTGATTTCTTTTGCGTTGGATAGCTAACCGTATTGGCCTTAACTACAAATTTTTTTTTTAATGGATAGTGGAAGAAAATTTTTTTTATAATTTTTTAAAAAAAGCAAAGGGGGTAGTCCATTGTTTTTTTTGGCGAAAAATATTTTTTTTCCACTATCTTCAAAAACATAAATTTGAATTAAAGCCAATGCGGTTCTCTATTCAACGCAGTAGAAATCAAGTCGATATCTAGAAAAGTAAGCAAGTTATGATCAAAAAGGTAAGTAGTTATACTACTGCCTATTTCCGGCCACTTTTTAGTAGAACTATTTACGTTTTTGGCCATAACTTGAAAAGTTTTCAATATATCAACTTGATTTCTTTTGCGTTGGATAGCTAACCGTATTGGCCTTAACTACAAATTTTTTTTAATGGATAGTGGAAGAAAATTTTTTTTATCATTTTTTAAAAAAAAGCAAAGGGGGTAGTCCATTGTTTTTTTTGGCGAAAAATATTTTTTTTTTACTATCTTCAAAAAACTAAATTTTAGTTAAAGCCAATGCGGTTCTCTATTCAACGCAGTAGAAATCAAGTCGATATCTAGAAAAGTAAGCAAGTTATGACCAAAAAGGTAAGTAGTTATACTACTGCCTATTTCCGGCCACTTTTTAGTAGAACTATTTACGTTTTTGGCCATAACTTGAAAAGTTTTCAATATATCGACTTGATTTCTTTTGCGTTGGATAGCTAACCGTATTGGCCTTAACTACAAATTTTTTTTTAACGGATAGTGGAAGAAAATTTTTTTTATCATTTTCTTAAAAAAAAGCAAAGGGGGTAGTATACTTTTTTTTTTTTTTTTTTGGCGAAAAATATTTTTTTCCACTATCTTCAAAAAACTAAGTTTGAATTAAAGCCAATGCGGTTCTCTATTCAACGCAGTAGAAATCAAGTCGATATCTAGAAAAGTAAGCAAGTTATGACCAAAAAGGTAAGTAGTTATACTACTGCCTATTTCCGGCCACTTTTTAGTAGAACTATTTACGTTTTTGGCCATAACTTGAAAAGTTTTCAATATATCGACTTGATTTCTTTTGCGTTGGATAGCTAACCGTATTGGCCTTAACTACAAATTTTTTTTAATGGATAGTGGAAGAAAATTTTTTTTATCATTTTTTAAAAAAAGCAAAGGGGGTAGTCCATTGTTTTTTTTGGCGAAAAATTATTTTTTTCCACTATCTTCAAAAAACTAAATTTTAATTAAAGCCAATGCGGTTCTCTATTCAACGCAGTAAAAATCAAGTCGATATCTAGAAAATAAAGCAAGTTATGACCAAAAAGGTAAGTAGTTATACTACTGCCTATTTCCGGCCACTTTTTAGTAGAACTATTTACGTTTTTGGCCATAACTTGAAAAGTTTTCAATATATCGACTTGATTTCTTTTGCGTTGGATAGCTAACCGTATTGGCCTTAACTACAAATTTTTTTTTAATGGATAGTGGAAGAAAATTTTTTTTATCATTTTTTAAAAAAAAGCAAAGGGGGTAGTCCATTGTTTTTTTTTTGGCGAAAAATATTTTTTTTCCACTATCTTCAAAAAACTAAATTTTAATTAAAGCCAATGCGGTTCTCTATTCAACGCAGTAAAAATCAAGTCGATATCTAGAAAATAAAGCAAGTTATGACCAAAAAGGTAAGTAGTTATACTACTGCCTATTTCCGGCCACTTTTTAGTAGAACTATTTACGTTTTTGGCCATAACTTGAAAAGTTTTCAATATATCGACTTGATTTCTTTTGCGTTGGATAGCTAACCGTATTGGCCTTAACTACAAAATTTTTTTAATGGATAGTGGAAGAAAATTTTTTTTTATCTTTTTTAAAAAAAAAGCAAAAGGGGTAGTCCATTGTTTTTTTTGGCGAAAAATATTTTTTTTCCACTATCTTCAAAAAACCAAATTTGAATTAAAGCCAATGCGGTTCTCTATTCAACGCAGTAGAAATCAAGTCGATATCTAGAAAATAAAGCAAGTTATGACCAAAAAGGTAAGTAGTTATACTACTGCCTATTTCCGGCCACTTTTTAGTAGAACTATTTACGTTTTTGGCCATAACTTGAAAAGTTTTCAATATATCGACTTGATTTCTTTTGCGTTGGATAGCTTACCGTATTGGCCTTAACTACAAATTTTTTTTTAATGGATAGTGGAAGAAAATTTTTTTTATCATTTTTTAAAAAAAAGCAAAGGGGGTAGTCCATTGTATTTTTTGGCGAAAAATATTTTTTTCCACTATCTTCAAAAAACTAAGTTTGAATTAAAGCCAATGCGGTTCTCTATTCAACGCAGTAGAAATCAAGTCGATATCTAGAAAAGTAAGCAAGTTATGACCAAAAAGGTAAGTAGTTATACTACTGCCTATTTCCGGCCACTTTTTAGTAGAACTATTTACGTTTTTGGCCATAACTTGAAAAGTTTTCAATATATCGACTTGATTTCTTTTGCGTTGGATAGCTAACCGTATTGGCCTTAACTACAAAATTTTTTTAATGGATAGTGGAAGAAAATTTTTTTTTATCATTTTTTAAAAAAAAGCAAAGGGGGTAGTCCATTGTATTTTTTGGCGAAAAATATTTTTTTCCACTATCTTCAAAAAACTAAGTTTGAATTAAAGCCAATGCGGTTCTCTATTCAACGCAGTAGAAATCAAGTCGATATCTAGAAAAGTAAGCAAGTTATGACCAAAAAGGTAAGTAGTTATACTACTGCCTATTTCCGGCCACTTTTTAGTAGAACTATTTACGTTTTTGGCCATAACTTGAAAAGTTTTCAATATATCGACTTGATTTCTTTTGCGTTGGATAGCTAACCGTATTGGCCTTAACTACAAAATTTTTTTAATGGATAGTGGAAGAAAATTTTTTTTATCATTTTTTAAAAAAAAGCAAAGGGGGTAGTCCATTGTTTTTTTTGGCGAAAAATATTTTTTTTCCACTATCTTCAAAAAACCAAATTTGAATTAAAGCCAATGCGGTTCTCTATTCAACGCAGTAGAAATCAAGTCGATATCTAGAAAATAAAGCAAGTTATGACCAAAAAGGTAAGTAGTTATACTACTGCCTATTTCCGGCCACTTTTTAGTAGAACTATTTACGTTTTTGGCCATAACTTGAAAAGTTTTCAATATATCGACTTGATTTCTTTTGCGTTGGATAGCTAACCGTATTGGCCTTAACTACAAAATTTTTTTAATGGATAGTGGAAGAAAATTTTTTTTATCATTTTTTAAAAAAAAGCAAAGGGGGTAGTCCATTGTATTTTTTGGCGAAAAATATTTTTTTCCACTATCTTCAAAAAACTAAGTTTGAATTAAAGCCAATGCGGTTCTCTATTCAACGCAGTAGAAATCAAGTCGATATCTAGAAAAGTAAGCAAGTTATGACCAAAAAGGTAAGTAGTTATACTACTGCCTATTTCCGGCCACTTTTTAGTAGAACTATTTACGTTTTTGGCCATAACTTGAAAAGTTTTCAATATATCGACTTGATTTCTTTTGCGTTGGATAGCTAACCGTATTGGCCTTAACTACAAAATTTTTTTAATGGATAGTGGAAGAAAATTTTTTTTTATCTTTTTTAAAAAAAAAGCAAAAGGGGTAGTCCATTGTTTTTTTTGGCGAAAAATATTTTTTTTCCACTATCTTCAAAAAACCAAATTTGAATTAAAGCCAATGCGGTTCTCTATTCAACGCAGTAGAAATCAAGTCGATATCTAGAAAATAAAGCAAGTTATGACCAAAAAGGTAAGTAGTTATACTACTGCCTATTTCCGGCCACTTTTTAGTAGAACTATTTACGTTTTTGGCCATAACTTGAAAAGTTTTCAATATATCGACTTGATTTCTTTTGCGTTGGATAGCTAACCGTATTGGCCTTAACTACAACATTTTTTTTTAATGGATAGTGGAAGAAAATTTTTTTTATCATTTTTAAAAAAAAAGCAAAGGGGGTAGTCCATTGTTTTTTTTTGGCGAAAAATATTTTTTTTCCACTATCTTCAAAAAACTAAATTTTAATTAAAGCCAATGCGGTTCTCTATTCAACGCAGTAGAAATCAAGTCGATATCTAGAAAAGTAAGCAAGTTATGACCAAAAAGGTAAGTAGTTATACTACTGCCTATTTCCGGCCACTTTTTAGTAGAACTATTTACGTTTTTGGCCATAACTTGAAAAGTTTTCAATATATCGACTTGATTTATTTTGCGTTGGATAGCTAACCGTATTGGCCTTAACTACAACATTTTTTTTTAATTAATAGTCGAAGAAAATTTTTTTTATCATTTTTTAAAAAAAACAAAGGGGGTAGTCCATTGTTTTTTTTGGCGAAAAATATTTTTTTTCCACTATCTTCAAAAAACCAAATTTGAATTAAAGCCAATGCGGTTCTCTATTCAACGCAGTAGAAATCAAGTCGATATCTAGAAAAGTAAGCAAGTTATGACCAAAAAGGTAAGTAGTTATACTACTGCCTATTTCCGGCCACTTTTTAGTAAAACTATTTACGTTTTTGGCCATAACTTGAAAAGTTTTCAATATATCGACTTGATTTCTTTTGCGTTGGATAGCTAACCGTATTGGCCTTAACTAAAACATTTTTTTTTAATGAATAGTGGAAGAAAATTTTTTTTATAATTTTTTAAAAAAAAGCAAAGGGGGTAGTCCATTGTTTTTTTTGGCGAAAAATATTTTTTTTTTACTATCTTCAAAAAACTAAATTTTAATTAAAGCCAATGCGGTTCTCTATTCAACGCAGTAGAAATCAAGTCGATATCTAGAAAAGTAAGCAAGTTATGACCAAAAAGGTAAGTAGTTATACTACTGCCTATTTCCGGCCACTTTTTAGTAGAACTATTTACGTTTTTGGCCATAACTTGAAAAGTTTTCAATATATCGACTTGATTTCTTTTGCGTTGGATAGCTAACCGTATTGGCCTTAACTACAAATTTTTTTTTATGGATAGTGGAAGACAATTTTTTTTATCATTTTTTAAAAAAAAGCAAAGGGGGTAGTCCATTGTTTTTTTTGGCGAAAAATATTTTTTTTCCACTATCTTCAAAAAACTAAATTTTAATTAAAGCCAATGCGGTTCTCTATTCAACGCAGTAGAAATCAAGTCGATATCTAGAAAAGTAAGCAAGTTATGACCAAAAAGGTAAGTAGTTATACTACTGCCTATTTCCGGCCACTTTTTAGTAGAACTATTTACGTTTTTGGCCATAACTTGAAAAGTTTTCAATATATCGACTTGATTTCTTTTGCGTTGGATAGCTAACCGTATTGGCCTTAACTACAAATTTTTTTTAATGGATAGTGGAAGAAAATTTTTTTTATCATTTTTTAAAAAAAAGCAAAGGGGGTAGTCCATTGTTTTTTTTGGCGAAAAATATTTTTTTTTTACTATCTTCAAAAAACTAAATTTTAGTTAAAGCCAATGCGGTTCTCTATTCAACGCAGTAGAAATCAAGTCGATATCTAGAAAAGTAAGCAAGTTATGACCAAAAAGGTAAGTAGTTATACTACTGCCTATTTCCGGCCACTTTTTAGTAGAACTATTTACGTTTTTGGCCATAACTTGAAAAGTTTTCAATATATCGACTTGATTTCTTTTGCGTTGGATAGCTAACCGTATTGGCCTTAACTACAACATTTTTTTTTAATGGATAGTGGAAGAAAATTTTTTTTATCATTTTTAAAAAAAAAGCAAAGGGGGTAGTCCATTGTTTTTTTTTGGCGAAAAATATTTTTTTTCCACTATCTTCAAAAAACTAAATTTTAATTAAAGCCAATGTGGTTCTCTATTCAACGCAGTAGAAATCAAGTCGATATCTAGAAAAGTAAGCAAGTTATGACCAAAAAGGTAAGTAGTTATACTACTGCCTATTTCCGGCCACTTTTTAGTAGAACTATTTACGTTTTTGGCCATAACTTGAAAAGTTTTCAATATATCGACTTGATTTCTTTTGCGTTGGATAGCTAACCGTATTGGCCTTAACTACAAATTTTTTTTAATGGATAGTGGAAGACAATTTTTTTTATCATTTTTTAAAAAAAAGCAAAGGGGGTAGTCCATTGTTTTTTTTGGCGAAAAATATTTTTTTTCCACTATCTTCAAAAAACTAAATTTTAATTAAAGCCAATGCGGTTCTCTATTCAACGCAGTAGAAATCAAGTCGATATCTAGAAAAGTAAGCAAGTTATGACCAAAAAGGTAAGTAGTTATACTACTGCCTATTTCCGGCCACTTTTTAGTAGAACTATTTACGTTTTTGGCCATAACTTGAAAAGTTTTCAATATATCGACTTGATTTCTTTTGCGTTGGATAGCTAACCGTATTGGCCTTAACTACAAATTTTTTTTAATGGATAGTGGAAGAAAATTTTTTTTATCATTTTTTAAAAAAAAGCAAAGGGGGTAGTCCATTGTTTTTTTTGGCGAAAAATATTTTTTTTTTACTATCTTCAAAAAACTAAATTTTAGTTAAAGCCAATGCGGTTCTCTATTCAACGCAGTAGAAATCAAGTCGATATCTAGAAAAGTAAGCAAGTTATGACCAAAAAGGTAAGTAGTTATACTACTGCCTATTTCCGGCCACTTTTTAGTAGAACTATTTACGTTTTTGGCCATAACTTGAAAAGTTTTCAATATATCGACTTGATTTCTTTTGCGTTGGATAGCTAACCGTATTGGCCTTAACTACAACATTTTTTTTTAATGGATAGTGGAAGAAAATTTTTTTTATCATTTTTAAAAAAAAAGCAAAGGGGGTAGTCCATTGTTTTTTTTTGGCGAAAAATATTTTTTTTCCACTATCTTCAAAAAACTAAATTTTAATTAAAGCCAATGTGGTTCTCTATTCAACGCAGTAGAAATCAAGTCGATATCTAGAAAAGTAAGCAAGTTATGACCAAAAAGGTAAGTAGTTATACTACTGCCTATTTCCGGCCACTTTTTAGTAGAACTATTTACGTTTTTGGCCATAACTTGAAAAGTTTTCAATATATCGACTTGATTTCTTTTGCGTTGGATAGCTAACCGTATTGGCCTTAACTACAAATTTTTTTTTTTGGATAGTGGAAGAAAATTTTTTTTACATTTTTAAAAAAAAAGCAAAGGGGGTAGTCCATTGTATTTTTTGGCGAAAAATATTTTTTTCCACTATCTTCAAAAAACTAAATTTGAATTAAAGCCAATGCGGTTCTCTATTCAACGCAGTAGAAATCAAGTCGATATCTAGAAAAGTAAGCAAGTTATGACCAAAAAGGTAAGTAGTTATACTACTGCCTATTTCCGGCCACTTTTTAGTAGAACTATTTACGTTTTTGGCCATAACTTGAAAAGTTTTCAATATATCGACTTGATTTCTTTTGCGTTGGATAGCTAACCGTATTGGCCTTAACTACAAATTTGTTTTAATGGATAGTGGAAGAAAATTTTTTTTACATTTTTTAAAAAAAAGCAAAGGGGGTAGTCCATTGTATTTTTTGGCGAAAAATATTTTTTTCCACTATCTTCAAAAAACTAAGTTTGAATTAAAGCCAATGCGGTTCTCTATTCAACGCAGTAGAAATCAAGTCGATATCTAGAAAAGTAAGCAAGTTATGACCAAAAAGGTAAGTAGTTATACTACTGCCTATTTCCGGCCACTTTTTAGTAGAACTATTTACGTTTTTGGCCATAACTTGAAAAGTTTTCAATATATCGACTTGATTTCTTTTGCGTTGGATAGCTAACCGTATTGGCCTTAACTACAAATTTTTTTTTAATGGATAGTGGAAGAAAATTTTTTTTACATTTTTAAAAAAAAAGCAAAGGGGGTAGTCCATTGTATTTTTTGGCGAAAAATATTTTTTTCCACTATCTTCAAAAAACTAAATTTGAATTAAAGCCAATGCGGTTCTCTATTCAACGCAGTAGAAATCAAGTCGATATCTAGAAAAGTAAGCAAGTTATGACCAAAAAGGTAAGTAGTTATACTACTGCCTATTTCCGGCCACTTTTTAGTAGAACTATTTACGTTTTTGGCCATAACTTGAAAAGTTTTCAATATATCGACTTGATTTCTTTTGCGTTGGATAGCTAACCGTATTGGCCTTAACTACAAATTTTTTTTAATGGATAGTGGAAGAAAATTTTTTTTATCATTTTTTAAAAAAAAGCAAAGGGGGTAGTCCATTGTTTTTTTTGGCGAAAAATATTTTTTTTTTACTATCTTCAAAAAACTAAATTTTAGTTAAAGCCAATGCGGTTCTCTATTCAACGCAGTAGAAATCAAGTCGATATCTAGAAAAGTAAGCAAGTTAAGACCAAAAAGGTAAGTAGTTATACTACTGCCTATTTCCGGCCACTTTTTAGTAGAACTATTTACGTTTTTGGCCATAACTTGAAAAGTTTTCAATATATCGACTTGATTTCTTTTGCGTTGGATAGCTAACCGTATTGGCCTTAACTACAACATTTTTTTTTAATGGATAGTGGAAGAAAATTTTTTTTATCATTTTTAAAAAAAAAGCAAAGGGGGTAGTCCATTGTTTTTTTTTGGCGAAAAATATTTTTTTTCCACTATCTTCAAAAAACTAAATTTTAATTAAAGCCAATGTGGTTCTCTATTCAACGCAGTAGAAATCAAGTCGATATCTAGAAAAGTAAGCAAGTTATGACCAAAAAGGTAAGTAGTTATACTACTGCCTATTTCCGGCCACTTTTTAGTAGAACTATTTACGTTTTTGGCCATAACTTGAAAAGTTTTCAATATATCGACTTGATTTCTTTTGCGTTGGATAGCTAACCGTATTGGCCTTAACTACAAATTTTTTTTAATGGATAGTGGAAGACAATTTTTTTTATCATTTTTTAAAAAAAAGCAAAGGGGGTAGTCCATTGTTTTTTTTGGCGAAAAATATTTTTTTTCCACTATCTTCAAAAAACTAAATTTTAATTAAAGCCAATGCGGTTCTCTATTCAACGCAGTAGAAATCAAGTCGATATCTAGAAAAGTAAGCAAGTTATGACCAAAAAGGTAAGTAGTTATACTACTGCCTATTTCCGGCCACTTTTTAGTAAAACTATTTACGTTTTTGGCCATAACTTGAAAAGTTTTCAATATATCGACTTGATTTCTTTTGCGTTGGATAGCTAACCGTATTGGCCTTAACTACAACATTTTTTTTTAATGGATAGTGGAAGAAAATTTTTTTTATAATTTTTTAAAAAAAAGCAAAGGGGGTAGTCCATTGTTTTTTTTGGCGAAAAATATTTTTTTTTTACTATCTTCAAAAAACTAAATTTTAGTTAAAGCCAATGCGGTTCTCTATTCAACGCAGTAGAAATCAAGTCGATATCTAGAAAAGTAAGCAAGTTATGACCAAAAAGGTAAGTAGTTATACT